>OU893347.1:5312501-7812501 GCA_918026875.4 Diatraea saccharalis | reverse complement strand
TATAACGCCTTTCATAATCGCATATTACCTGAATCACAAAATTCATTAAGCTAAAAATGGTAAATATTTTTCAGTATAGCATTGTGAATGCAAATTCGATCAAACATGACATTTTATAGTGTTTAAAAATAACTCCATCAAACCACTCCATCCTAATTATAACAAATACAGTATAAATTATTTATAGATTCATTAAGAATATTATTAAATTATTTCATTAGATATATTACTACTCATACGAAAACGAAATTTCGTCTATTTTTTATTATATTATATAAATAATCTCATTTTTCGATCATTAAGTGTCAAGTGCTGCCTATTATTCAAAAATAACATTTACCGATATGATTTAAACAAAATTATAAGAATGATTCGAAATTTTCGTTCGAATACAAACAAAATAGGCTCTTAGGTGTCATATTAATTCGTAAGAGTTATACCAATAATTCTTCGTATATATTGAAAACTTGTAAAAAAATCACTAACACGGTGCATTTGTATTGACTGCGTCTTTACTATTAAACAAAGTCACCTTGCCATGTCTTTTTTGACTACGATAAATTCAAAACCTAAAAAAAATTATCAGACAAACCACTCCAGACATTTCCCCCTTTAAAACTAGAGCGTATCTAGAAAATCCCTGATATTTGACAGCCCTATATAATTTGCACCCGTGCTCCAAAAATAAATTATTTATATTAAAAAAATAAGTTATTCCGTTTTCTTAATACGAAGTTTAATCGGGGTCGTTCCAAAGACGAAACTAGATCTAAAACGTGTAAAATTCATCGTCCCTCAACGGTTACTTTTATTAATAAATTAAAAACAAAATCTTAATGTTAATTCTATTCTTCCACAGATAAGCTCAATAAGGTCAATAGTACAAAATCCACAATACAAGAAACTAGCTGATCTTTATCTGGATAATAATAGCATACCCACCGTAAAGGAGCTGGAAGGATCTGAGTGGTTCACCACTTTTCGAGTTTTGAGTCTCAAAGGAAATATGTTGAAACAGGTAATATGTGACATCAATTCCCTTTGTTATTTGCTTCCATAACAAACAACTTTTTAATTGTTAACAAAGTATGAGTTCATTTCTCAAGGCCTGATCTACGATTTTTTTCAACCGGAGCAGAAACTTATCACGCCCTTCCATATTCTAGCTCTGTACTCAATATCAATATTTAGTAGACTATTTCATCGTCCATCTTATGCTCTATTTTACGTATTTTAATGCAATTGAATAGAAAAGACAATGATGAAATCTACAATACATTAAGTCCGCCATTGTACTTTAAATGTGCATAAAGTATACAATAAATAATACATCGAAAATAGTTTTAACAGTATACGGCCTTTGATCTGATCTAATCGACGCAAATCTGATAATACCATATGCAAACTAGAGTTTGTTTTCTAATTTTGTCACCAGTCACTTATATAATTCCAATATTGTCACACGTAATTTATGAAATTCACATTTTACCACAAATCCTAATCTAAATGTGACAAAATACATGAATCTCAATGGCTACTACTTTATAGACTGTTTTATTAAAAGTAAAATGGAACATAATTCTTCACAGATCCCTGTATACGCATTCGATAAAGCATTTCAAGTCAACAATAATATAATGCACGTCTACCTAGGACATAATCCCTGGAGGTGTGACTGTCACTTCATACCGCGATTTCAAGGACTACTTCTGAAATACAAAAGGGTGATAGGCGACCTTCCCGATATTAGATGTTCGAAGTCAAATGACAAGAAAACATCACTTGTACAGGTAAATACATATACTTATATCTTATATTTAGAATAACTTTACTGTTGTATGTATTAAATCTCTTTAATAGAAGAACATTAGCTTCTTGGAACCTAAGCATCGTAAGTGTGATGGAGTGCTATCTGCGCGCAGTCACATCAGCAACCACATGCAGTCGTCACATTAAAATTGAGACTAGTCAATCAGATGTCGAAGTAAGGACTGTATGCAGTCAATATCATCTCCACACAAGTGCGGCCTATCTCATTAAACTTCACATTACAGAATTGATCTAATTCTTATACAACAATAATCCAAAAATTCACAATAATTAGGTCAAACGATTGTTTGTTAATTATTGTGAATTAAATCGAACAGGAAGAATGCCCAGTAAAATTTCAACAAAGAAATTAATTATGTCAAATATGGCATTCAAAGTCAATGGTTGCTTTTAATAAACCACAAATTAACGGGCTTCTTTGTTCTTTTGTCTTTGTCTAATAATAATTTAGCTCATTCAACGGAAACATTTTGTAATCCAATCGAAGAAACAAAGAACTATTTAATACCGATTCGTTTAGTTTTTTAAATATTTTATTAATTGCCTTGGTTATAGGCAATAAATAAAATATTTAAACAATTGCTTGGTCATCATTTAATTAATAACCTACAAAAAACCTTCACCCGACTTCAATAGCATTTTCTTGAATAAGTAATTCATCGGCCTCCAGCAATACAAAATATGAAACATGCGGATTCGCTGTATCTCTATCATATCTATAATCAGACAATATATTTTCGGCTAAGGATTTTCCCACGTTGGCAAAGTGCTCATTAATATAATTGACAGATTCAAAAGGAGTTGATTTTATATTGGACAACTCTACATTCCTATCAGATGGATGTTTACGCCGAGTAATGTTATTAATTACCTTCCAAAGTGTTTTTGAGCTACCAGTGGCTTTTGAGATCTGGTCTCGCTTATATTTATGTTTCAGTTTCTTAATGAGGCTATTACAGTAATTCCTATATCGCTTGTAATAAAAATAGTAAAGATAAAGTTAAAATGACGTGGAATATCATAAATAGTGAAACTGGAAGAAAAAAATTCCGGAATATAAATTTTAATTTAAACATTGATAATAAAAAAGTAACATCATATCTTAAAGTTGCTACAGTATTTGAAAATTTATTTACTGAAATTCCAGTCTTAATTACATTCCTCTTCCACTGTTGCTGAATCTATTTTAAAGGCAAATAATTGTAAAAGCCAATTTAAGTTTCAACACATTGATTTTAAAGATATAATAAAATATTTTAATTAGCTAAAGAAAAAGAAAACCGCTGATTTATGGGGTAATTCCATTGAAGTTTCTAAATCAGTAATTGAGACGATAGCTCCAATCCTAGCTTATATATTTAATGAATGTACTGATTGTGGTATTTTCCCTAAGCTCATGAAATTTAGTACAATTATTCCTTTACATCAATCAGGTAGCACTTCTGAGCCAACTAACTTTAGACCTATATCCGTGCTACCTACGTTTAGAAAGATTTTTGAAAAATTCATGCTGGATCAAATACAACCATACTTTTACAAGAATAAACTTATGAATCGACAACAATTTGGTTTTACTAGGGGTCGCTCAACAACCGAAGCCAGTATCGAGTTAATACAATAAATTTTTAATGCCTGAATCCTCACAGGATGCGTTAGGTGTTTTCTGTGACCTATCTAAGGAATTTGATTGTGTTTTTCATGAAACATCGATTAAGAAACTTCATTATTATGGAATTAGAGATAACTCATTAGATTTTATTATCTCGTACTTGACTGACAGAGTACAGAGGGTTTATATCAATGGCAAAAGATCCCCTGGATCGAAAGTTAAGATGGGTGTTCCGCAGGGCTCAATACTTGGTCCTTTCTTGTTTTTAATTTACATAAATGACTTGCCTTATTTTGAAAGGGATGATCACGAAATAGTTTTGATGTGGATGACACTTCACTTTTGTTTAAAATTAAAAGAGGGCTGTAAATGACGATGTGAACAATTCTATTGCTACAGTAGTACATTGGTTTAATGTAAATAATCTTCTCCTTAATGAAGGAAAAACAAAATGCCTAAAATTTGTACTACCTAATGTTAAAAAAGTAGATATAAATATTAATATAAAAGATAAGAACATGGGCCTTGTGGATTCCACAGTATTTTTAGGAATAACATTAGATTCTAAACTACAGTGGGGTTCATATATTGATAAATTGTCGAGTAGACTTAGCTCTGCAGCATATGCCGTAATGAAAATACGTAGGTTAACTGATAAAGCTACTGCCAGATTAGTATACTTCAGTTACTTTCATAGCGTAATGTCGTACGAAATCCTACTGTGGGGAAATGCTGCCTACTACTGCCTACATACAAACGATTTTTGTGCTTCCGAAAAGAGCAATTAGATCGATTTATAATTTTAGGGTTAGGGACTCTTTAAGGGATAAATTTAAGGAAATAGACATAATGACGGTTGCTTCTCAATACATATACGAGAAATTAATGTACGTTCGTAAAAATATAAGTTTTTTTTCTACAAAAAGTGATGTATACAATTTTAATACAAGATATAAAAATAAATTAACGATGCCTTTCACTAGACTGCAAAAAGTTAATAACTCATTCAAGGGTCTTTGATGCAGTTTAAATCTGCTATTAAAAAAATACTTATTAAAAAAGCTTATTATAAGGTCCGATTATATAACAGATAAGAATGCTTGAACTTAGATGATCCAGCAGCTGGATAGGTGATTACTTCTAAACTCATTATCTTGTTTCCATTATTATTAAATGATTATGTTATCATTATAAGACCATATTTATTTATTTTTTCTCTATCTCTGTTTATAATGTATAGATCTGGTAATGACATGGTTTTTGTAAATGTCATTACTCTTATTAGAGCTGGTGAGTTTCTTGCTCGTTATTCTTATCAGCCAAAAGACGTCCTGAACGAGTGGAAGGGAAAAAAATGTTGGATGATTCAAAAGTACTTTTAAGAAGTTTATTTGAATAAAGATTATTTTGACTTTGACTTTATTATTTAACACTTTTTTAGTTTGACGACTGTTCTACTTTTTAAAAAAGTTTTTATTTCATTCTTTTTAGTAATGGTGATATTCTTTACATACTAGGTAACACTAAAATATGAAACATCTAAGTATGTAAATCAAAATATTTAACATGGTTAAAATTTAAGAAAAGGAGATTTTGTTTATTTGCTCGACATATATTTTTTTTTCAATATTCTATATTCATATTTTAAAGAGGAGGGATTTGATTGCTTGTTTGATTGGATAGACCCTGAAAATATTAAACCAATCCTATTAATATTATAAAGGCGAAAGTTTGTAAGTATGGATGTATGGATGTTTGTTACTCTTTCACGAAAAAACTACTGGACGGATTTGGATAAAACTTTACAGCAATATAGGTTATACATCAGAATAACACATAGGGTACTTTTTACTGGGAAAACTTCTCACTCCCACGGGATACCGACTTCCACGCGGACGAAGTCGCGGGCGTCCACTAGTTTATAATAAATCTTTCAATGTAAATATACGAGTCTTTCATCTACATAGTCTGTATTTGACGCAGGCGAAGTCGCGAGGAAACTGCAAGTTTGAGAGAAATTCATTCACAATTAAAGAAGAAATCGATGTAATAGATATGAAATGCTATTGAAAATAAATCTAACTACGATAATCATACATAGACACAATTATATTATTAACATGTTTAAATAAATAGTTTCTTCTAAATATTTTTATAGTTTGCGTTATTCAAACAATCGATCTTAGAAAAGGATTGGACTATAAATTATTTATCAAAGAAAATACTGGAATGCTTTGATATAATCCAACTTTGACCTTTACAACTGGAGCTTTAAGCCAGTCAAAGAATTTAGGAAGGGAATTTATATATTCTTTAAGATACCCTAAAAAAAGGATAAATTGAATACAGGGACCTACCCAATATGTGCATTCTAGCGGATATAACTTGGAAAACATTCAAAGTTCATTTCATACACAAATTGAATACAACATACTGATCATATTTATGTAAACCAATACATAAGTACCAAAGGTGTAGCGGCAACCGTTTTACTATAATCTACTAACCTTCCCCCAGCGGTTCCCCCGCGTGATCCGGTATTATACATTTAGACCTTCCTCTTAAGTCCCTCTGTATATTGATAAAAACTATTACAATTATAAGTAAATATTAATATTATGTACAAATAACCTACCTAAAACTTCCTCTAGACTTCAATAGAATTAAATTATATCATCGTTTTTTTTAGTCTGTTTTTTTTATAAAACCATTTTATATAATAGTCTGCTATTGTATTATTAAATAAATCAACGTTTTAAGTTTACGTAGACCTAGTCATTATTTCGGAGTTCCGATCTGTCTAACCGATTGGACCTGTGCTTGACAGGGGTTTTTTGCTTATTTTAATGATACGGGTATCGCAGGGTTCTGTATGGTTGTTAAGTGTCCAACATCCTTTTATTTTTCTGTTTTTTATCTAAAGTTATGTAGATCAATATTCATATAGCCATAGAGGGACGGCCTGAGGGTAATATTGCACCAGACTAGAAATTAAAGTTTATGTGAAATTTAAAAATTGCGGAAATTTTTGCACTAAACTCTTTTTTGGCATAGTAAAACAATAACTTAAACCAGCGAAGCTTATGAAGTATTATTAACAGTTCAAGTTATGACGTCTTAAAACCATTGCCAAATTATTCTGCAACCAACCCTAAAGTAAAAGTTAGAAGTCAATGATAAATCACCGGTAATATCAAATTCTATTGAGAAAATATCGACTTGAGATATAAGATGTAACCTCGGAAGAGACGAACAGCGATTACTTTTAGAGAACTCTAACCACAGAAAAACATTGTTTATTTTGCAAACACAATATAAATGGCCGGTTCCTGTAATTCCACATTAATTAACATAATAACTTTCTTTGTGTTGCAACTTCGTATATGTGGTTTTAAGTAGAAAGAATCCTTAATCGATTTTATTTAGTTTCATAGAAATTTTACTCCAAACCTGTTTATCGATTGATCTGAAATTTGATAAACAAAACGTAACATCTTTACTGATTCAGTACAGTTAAGGACTACATTGTAAATTGTATTTAAAGAAAGATGCGATGAAATATAATTAATGATACTCCATCCGAGCAAATTATTCTTATTGAACTGAGAATTCAATGCAAATCAAGTTTAAGACTAACCGAATAAGTGTCAATAAAGAGGATAACGTTTCTCTCTTTATTTGATTATCAAACTGTGTTACAGATTTTATAAAAGGATATTTAATAAAACGAATCCTGACAATTCGTTATTTAATAAAATCTGACAGATATTGTTGCTGATAGGGCCAGTTTTTTGATCCGTAGTCTAATGTCATTTCACCATTTGTTAACTTGACTATAGTTAAAACATTAACTAGTTATTAACCCGCTATTTCGTTTTTTTGCTACACATTGACAAGTCGTACTTTCGCTACACATTGACATGGGTAATTTTTTTCTGGGTGACAACACTAACGGTTTGAATGAACGGATCGAACTATATACCGTTCTTGACATTAACATTTTGTTCCAAATATCAAATAGACAAAAGAAATCTATAGGTTACCAAACAGTGTGGATTTTTTTGGTCGTTGTGTTATGCGCACTATGTGTTATTTTTCAGGAAATATAAGGCAATTCCTTTAATAATGTTAAAAAGCAACAAAGACTAGATTTAACTTTTTTATAAAAAGCATATATTTGTTTTTTATTTATCTTTATCTTATAGAGAAATACGTGAAAAGAATATATGAAATTAAATGAAATGGAAATATCTTTATTCAAGTAGGCTTATTACAAGCACTTTTGAATCGCCCAAAAAATTTTTTCCCTGCCACTAGTTCAGGACGTCTTTTAACTGACAAGAAGAACAAGAGAAAGAAACTTATCAGCTCTTTTTCATAAGTAATGACATTTACATAAATTATGTCATTGCTGAAATAATATGTATTATCGCAATAATAAATACAACTTTCTAAGTTTTTAGGTCATAGGTTGTACATATAATTAGTCGTGATAGAACAAAGCGAAGGCTAGTAATTCCATGCATTGCGATCCATAAAATAATCATCAACTTTATAATAGCCTAAAGGATATTATAAAGTCATAAGTATGTTCTTTACATGAATTTCAAATTTATTTATGGGTAGGTCAATTACATTTTATGGAACTTTATTAAACATAGCAATGCATTTGCAAAGTTTATTCTACACTACTTTTTTTGTGAAGAAATTGTAATGTTTTGTTGCGTACATAATATTTTCATAGATGTATTAAGAGGCAACAGTCAAAATATTTATTTCTTTAAATATTTCTCTGAGAGATTCTCTAAACCGTAAATTATATATAGCGCGGACAGCTCTCTTTTGTAAAATATCCTGAATGCTAGCCGCTGAACCCCACAACAATAGACCATACGTCATTACACTATGAAAATAACTAAAATATACCTTCCAATCTTGCCGTTTCAACATTTGTCAAGAGTCTAATTTTCTTAAACGCAAATGCTGCAGAACTTGACAAGTTATCAATATGAGGATCCCATTGTATTTGAGAATCTAGTATAATACTAAGAAACTTTGTCGATTCCACCAACTCAACTTATTCACTATTTAATTTATAAGTGTACTGAAATGCTTTACATTAGGTAATGCAAACTTTATGGATTTCGTTTTACTTGAATTAAGCTTTTAATTATTATTATCAAACCACTGTAGAAGATTGTCGAGAGCATAATTTACATCGTCAAAACAATCATTACCCCTCTTAACTTTAAACACTAAAGAGTTGTCATCAGTAAATAATACTGTCTCGCACAAATTCTTCGTAAAGTGAGGAAGATCATTAATGTAAATTAGACTGAAAGACTAAACTAGATTAAAACTGATTAGACTAATTAGACTGAAAGCAATGTTGAAAAATAAATCGAGGAATATGTATTTTATATACTGTAGGCTTATTTATCTTTTGTATTGCCTATTCGTGGATTTTATAATTTTTTTAATTATTTGGCATAAGCCCGTGGAAACAAGAATTGGAATTATTTTATATAGTACAAATATACTAAGGATGATGGATATTTTCAATAATCCAAAACCTAAAAATTATATTGAATATTTTCCTATGAAATTGCACCATGCAACAAAATCCCAAAAATAACTAATGTCCAAATTCACTATAAATCATGTAGGTTATAAAAACAATGAAAAAAACAATAACAAGGGACGAAGTTAATACATCGCAGTTGTACATCTGTTATTTTAACCATTGGTCATTTGCTTAACCTAGCTTCCAGTGATAGTTAAATTTTTGACCAATATGGTTCGAATTCTGACAATTGCTTAGACTAACTATTAATCAAAAAACATCACCACCACCACCACCAGCCCTTTTACGTCCCCACTGCAGGGGCTCAGGCCTTCCTTATGGATGGTTAAGGAGGATGGGCCATGACCCTCCACGCTGGCCCAATGCGGATTGGAGGGTATTAACGACTGCAAATGCAGCCGGGACCAACGGCTTAACGTGCCTTCCGAAGCACGGAGTAGATCGAGATAATAATTTTTTGGTCACCCATCCCATGACCGACCCTTGCGAAAGTTGCTTAACGACTACGATCGCGGGCCGCAGCACTTATCCACTACGCCACCGAGCTACTCACTACGATCGCGGGCCGCAGCACTAAATTAATCAAAAAACATATTTTTCTGATATTTTACTATTTGCCGAAGATTTTAACAAATGGTTGAGTTAACCACGGATCAAAACTGGCCCTTATTTCAATTTTTAATATTTTTGCACAGAAGTGAAGAGTGCCTATAGCATACATGACGGAGTCAACTGGTTAAATCTGCCGTTAAATTAGACGGCTACCTCTTAGTTTTCTAGTCAAATCATCATTTTAATAGAACGGCTAACATAAGTCAACGTGACATTAATTTTAAGCTCCCCTCTTTCCTTACTTAAATTGGTTTAACCTATTATAATATTAATATACATATATAATGTATGTATATTAATATTATGTATATATGCGTATATGTATTGTATGTATATATGCTAATGCTTATAGTTACGATTTTATGTACGGTTTTTAATCTTTACCGCCTACTACTGTTCTGTACAATCTAACTGGTTGACTGGGAGAGAATGCCTCTATGGCATTAAGTCCGCCATTTGTCCTTAGTTAGGCAATAAAGAATAAAATAAAATAATAATAAAAAAAATATTTCAAATCAAGGATTATCAGCATAAGTATAGGCATATTTATGTATAATTAAACATAGTGTAAACAAATGAAGCTCCTTGTTGGGAAGGAATATAAATCGAATCAAATTGATTCGTTTTAAGTCACCCATCTTATAACTGGACATTGCGTAACCTCATTGCCATCTAATTCACTGCAGTTGGATAATATAATATTATATTATATATGTTTGAATCTCCATTTATTTTTATTCAATGTATGGTAGTAAATTCGTTGTTACTCTTTATCCAGACTCGTCCTTTTTAAAACGTTACTTAGACAACCGTTTCAATTAAATTATGTTTATAGTTTGAGTCTAAAGTTTTAAAGCCACAACAAATGTATTTATATACTTCAAAATTTCTTAGATCCGAACTTCAGTCTACTTAACTTTTCTTTTGAACAAAACATCTTTTCTTTTGAAATCCTACTACTACCTTCTTGCTGTTATCTTTACTAATGTTATAAAAAGGAAAGTTTTATTACATTAATCTTACTTTTCTTACCTCCTTTTCTTTTTAATTAAGAGCATAAAATAATAAAAACCTTTAAAACAATACTATTCGACACATTTACAATACAATTTTTTATATTTTATGGCAATGTTTACATTTATTAAATCAAATTATTTTAAAAATACATTTGAGTTATTTATTCACCCTTGGCTACCGTAATCTATCACTAGTTCCAAATTTAAGAGTCTGAGACAAGAGTCTGAGAAGAACTGGCGAACCAAACTCAGTCAAGAAAAGAAAATTGCTCTCTTTGAATTAATATTTACAGAACGAACGAACGAACAGGAGGCCTACTCGCTTTCTCGAAAACGAAATTTCGTTTACGAACGAAATTAAAACGAAATTCGCATGGAACGCTACTCTTTATCATTTTCGTATACACCAACGAATGTTCGTTTCCAAAGACAATTTTCGTGATCGATTGGAGTGAATGGCGTTATTGGATTTCTTATAATGTCAAATTCCGGTTTTTACCGTAACTTGAAATATATAATATTAAACAATACATATATTTCTTTTAAATAAAATTTTAGTGGCTAAACATTGTTTAAACATAAAATATTATAATAATATAACGAAAAACTTAGTATATTAATGAATTTTATTTTTCGTTACAACTTATCAAGACACTATAAAGAACTCTTTTATCCACAGTATTAACCGACATATTTAAAAACAACCTTTCATTTATACGATGGCTATAATCAACGTATGGCAATCTTAAATATCCGTATAATACAAACGATTCTCATCCCGCCAAAAGTTTTACAAGTTTTCACCAAACTGTTCAGTGTTTACTAATATTTTATTTAATTATTGTGAGTTTCGAAATTTATCTTGACAATTCAGTAAAAAACTTTATAAGTAAGTATGAAAGTAATATTTAGTTTTTCGGCACAAAAAAAGGTTTTTAGTAATAAATTTACTTTTTATCAGTCATATTTTTCAGGTATAATGGCATAGCCTATATGCCTCGTAAAATCTGTAATATTAATGACATAATTCTATAGGTAATTATTCACAATTCATACATAGAGCCAAAATAAACTATTAGGTACTCACTGTCTCTTAATAAGATTGCTTTCATTTTGGTTTTGAGGGAATAATATATTTTCTTATAATACCTATCTGGTGAATTGAGAACATTCCTAACCTCCTAACACCGTGAAACTGTTTGTTGGGCCATAGGCCCATCCATGTTTTGAGATACGAATCCTTGGTAACTACCTCGGGCATAAAAATTCAACGCTGTAAGAATCATAAAAATATGAAATGCATAATGGTAGGCATGCAATTTTTTTTATCAAGAACTACGATAAAATATCTTCCAAGTTTAATTGTGGACTCGATGGCATGAGATCTTGCCTGTGGACGCAGTAAAGGTATAATCTCTTGGCATAGTTCTTGAAATAATTCACAACTGAGTCTGTAAATACTTACAAACTCAGTATCGAGAATATTTCTTATATTAAGGCTATTTCGAAGCCGCTGCCGATTTCTTCTACGGTCTAATCGTTCTTTACTGAGAGCTGACTCGATTAATAGTAATATAGACCCCATTTCGAAAATAAAAAATTGCTAACGAAAATGAAAAGGTAACATTTTTTACTTCGTCAATTTGAGGTAAGAATTCCGAACAATTAGATATCAAAGTCAAATGTTCGTTTTGTCATTTCGTGAAATAGAGTAGGTTTAGAAAATAAATATGTCAAATATTTTCGTTCGTTGAATATTCGGAACGAATGTAATTGTGGTAGGAAACGTCCGAAGTTTCGAACGAAATTTCGTTTTTCGGTGAATTAGAGTAGGCTTCCAGTATCTTTATAAAGTTGTTTCAATTATGGATAGTGCGCGTGAAAATATAAGAAATCAATATTAATATTATGTTTTTTTTCTAGTCTAAGCTAGTACAAACATTTATGAATCGCTCCCTATAAAATAGACGAATTTTCGTTTTCGGAAAAACAGAGTAGGCCTTTTGTTTAGTGCCTTAGAATTGTCCAGATAAGTAATTTCATAAAATTCCGTTCAGTATTTTTTGCGTGAAAGTGTGACAAACATATCGTACATATATCCTCACAAACTTTCGCGTTTTTAATAATAATATGAAAATTTAAAACATTTTTAATAAAGTTTAAATAATAATAAAGTTTATTTAACAGAAGTATGCAGGTACAATTTTATAGATAGGGGTTATTTTTGCCGAATTGTAGGGTAGCAACATTGTCCCGTTGCTATTTAAATTTTGGGGCATTGCCTTGCGACTCTGTAAAAAACCAAACCCGAATTCGAATTCACTCAGGTATCTGAATTTACTTCAAAAATATACCTCATATCATATATTCTTCTTCAAAAGTGGTTTGGTTTCATTACGCCGTAATAAAATGAGTACACGGTATTAGGTTTCTTTAAATGAGCTCGTGTGGTATCCAAATATCCAACTTTTTGTGTACCTAGCTTTTTCAAATGTGCTAAAACTGTTTAATGGTCAATTCCCAGTTCTTCAGCTACGTCGTAATTACTGATACGCTGATCTTGCTGCACTTTTTCTGAAAAAAAATGGCATCCATTTTATCCGTAACAGGGCGACCGGAGCCACATGCATCTTTGACATCAAACTTTCCGGGCTGAAAACGCTTAAACCAAATTTGTGTTACTCTCACAGAAACTGCACTAGGTTCATAAACGCCACAATTTTTTTCCGCGGCTTGCATTTTAAAATGTTATTTATTTCAAAAAAGTAAAAATGCAGCACTTAATTTTAAAATGTATCGAATTTCTTCATTAGATTCACTCATTTTGACAGTAAGATAAACAAATGAAAATCACAGACTTTCGTAACTGAAATTCTTTAAAATTTAAACTTTTTAATGATACCGAAACCAGCCAGATACAAATGAAATAGCCAGAAAGATTTTATTAGGGTGTTTATGTTATATTTTAAAGCAAAATTGATCTCATTTATTAATCATTATTTGCTTAACCGGTTCTTTAACATGCAGTACGTCAGATTTGCACCGGCCATATTTAATTTAAATCATATTTAATTTCTTTTATTTCAGATAAGTACGATGCCACTTGGGAATGTGTGCAGTAGTGAAATGGAGATGCCTATTAGTACGATCAACATTGTAAACCTAGTGCTACTTGGTTTAATTTTACTAGTTCTCGGTCGGTTTTTGTACGACTGGAGGAATTTCAAAACAACGGGGAAATTGCCATGGCTCTCATCAATTTTACCATAAGTAATACGATTGTGATACTTAATAAATGTTCGCTGTAGGAAATATATTTGTTTTATTTTCGTCAAATGAACTAATTCTGTAATAAGTACCTAGAAGGTATTAAATAATGTCCGAAAATTAATAAAAGGATGTTTCAAGGTTCTAATTAGTTTAATTTTCCTGTGGGTACTTATTAAAAATCTCACCACTTCTCATCTTTAATTATCTCAGAAATAGGATATTTTGGTAATTACGAGAAAAGATCTAAAAATATACAATTGAGGCAATAAGCAGTTCGAAAATGTTAATTTCAACTCATAAAATAAAGAAATTGATTGTTAAAATTTTAATCAAACTTTTAAAATCTTAGACTGTGTTTTTATAACGCGAATCAGTAGCCGCCATGATATGACGTCATTCGGTTTGTAAACTAACAAGAAAATGAAGTTTCAAACAAGATAAATACGTTTGGAGGTTATTTTTTAAATATTTCAATGACGAAATACAGAAACCATGGAACAGGGTTTTGTAAAGGAAGGTCGCACAAATTTACCAATAGTAAACATTCATCGTCGGAAAGCTTTTTACTGCATGTCCCGATTTTTGTTCTGCTGCATTACGGAATGTTAAAACATTGATGAAAGTACTATCTTATTACAACTATTTGAATATAATTAAAAGTGCAAAAAATATAAGAAACCAACAGCAACGCGTTTCTTTACATAACCAAATGACGCCACAACTACAGAGCAACAGGGCATTTTCATGATTCGCGCGAAATTTAAAATGCTATGATAATTTTCTTTATAGTGGTTAGATTTTTTCGGAATAAAGTACCAAAAAAACATTCTCCTTTAGAGTTCGTCTCACGAAAAAAGTTCCTCGGATCACAATATTTTTGCTTTTATTGTAAGGGAATAAGAGTTATGCCACGGAACTTCTTTCGACAGACCATAGATGTAATTTTATAAAACTCACTGACTGAATAAGAATTTTATATTTTTTCCGTGGTTTATTAGGACCTTTAGATTGAATTGTGATCCTTTTCAATAATAGGTGTAATACCCTATTTTCATCCAGATCAGCTTCGAAAATGAGTTTCGTAATGATTAAATTATTAACAGTTAGTTAAGAAAAAAAAAGTCAGACCTAGTACCTAATTTACCTATTTATATGTAACTTGGAATAAGATCTAAGTGCAAAACGCAAGCAAAGCGAATGGCGTTGGTGCTACGCGCAGTCATACCATTACCATGTTAACACAGTGTGAAAATCTGCGATGTTACTTTGCAAAATGGATCTTTTTTAACTTTACAAAGTCTTTGCTACCTACATCGGCATCCAATAGATATATTTTAGTGTGTTCAAAAACTTTCAAAAAGACGACGCAAGCACACGCTTCTATGTAAAGTATTAAAGTATTTTATTAGATAAGTAAATATTGCACATAATTCTGTATTTCAACAGCAATATTCACAGTCATTTAGGATCTTGGTGTAAATATTATTGTTACAAACAGTTGAAAATATCTGAGACTTCATCAAATTATAACAGAAAAAATACTATAAGATATGATTAGCTACATGGGTCTTGCCAATGGAGTTCGTAGCCCAGTCAAAGACTCCACGACACGATAGACCAAGCAATATGAATAATGATACGCAAATTACTGTTAACGCCGTCTCGATCTTTTGCTAAGTATAATAGTCTTCAAAAAATGTTCTGATCATAGCTATCCAAAAATCAGGCAAGTACAACACGAGAATATAAAATCGCTGCAAAAAACATTGTTGATTCCAAAAAAAGATGTTCACAAATTTTATGATGCCTAGACCACAATACCTACATTTTGTACAGTCCTGAAGGATGTGTAATATTTTAAAAGCGACCTCCGCCAAAACTGCTACACCAATATGGCGTCACCATATTGACTGAGGAGATATGTACTTTTACTAGATCCAAACCCTTGGCAGTAGTAGACGTTGTACCAGACGTACTGCAAAACGTTGTGGCTGACCACGTGTTCAGCTACTCACCTGATGGACGTTTAGCCATGTGTTTCAATGACCATCAAAGATTTTTGGGCGACATTCAATGCCACCAAATTAAGCCGCTATTTTAACCAAATGATTAATAAATATCTATCTAGTAGGATAGGTTACGAGTAATTGAAAACTCTCGAGGAGAAACCCTAACCGAAATTTACGCAATATAAGAAAAATGGAAAATGGGGTAGTGTTTTAAGAAAGCACTAAAAAGCACCTCACTAGATGGCGGCTCTACCAAAAGTTGTTTTTTGCAGTAAACGAATGGACCAAAGATAATCATTTCCGTATCGTTTAACAAACATATCAAAAAACTGAAACTATGCATTTTTCCATCATTTACTTTTTACGTAAAAGTGATTATAATGATCATCCTTTACAGCTGGTTAAACAGAGTCAACATCGGAGGTCTTACCACCTTCAGGCCAATCCTGTTAATGTTTACGTAATACTCGTATCTCAATAGAGTCTCAATGACTTGCATTTTAAAATAGTCGTGAAGAATAATGTCAAGATCATCATTTACATTGTCAAAACCAAAACTATCCCTCTTAAAGTTAAACACTAAAGAGGTGTCATCTGCAAATAATACTGTCGCACACAAACTATTGTGATAATACATAGTATTTTGGTAATGACATGATTTATGTAAATGTCATTACTTATAATAAAGAGCTAGTATGTTTCTTTCGCTTTGTAGGAACCTTAAGGTTGAAGGTCTGGTCCCTCCTGGATGATGGAGACAACTGGCAAGGGAGACTAAAGGTTAATTGTCTCCCTCCGAGCTAAGTGTTGTTAGCCCGGGGACCGCGGTCCGACCGATGTGGGTTGGACATTCTATTTATGCTAATTGGTAATGAAACTTATTGTGGGCGATGCAGGTTTCTTTGTTCTGAGTGTTGAAACTTCTTGCAGTTCGTCTTGCCATCGATTGCTGTGACGATGATATTCTTCTCGCTATCCATTGTTGTGGCGATGTGACTGCGATGAATTAGATGTCGCTACGTATCAGTCGCCACAGCTTGTTCTTCAACGTTGTTGAACAATGTACTTAAATAAGGATATTTTCATTTCATTTCAAATCTTGAGAAAAAAAATCCGTTTCCTCCGAGAGCAAAAAAGGTTCGACACTTAAGTCGCCACGCGCAAAATGAGTTTCAACAGATCCGCGACACTCGAGTGGATATCCCATATTTTAGGTACACTGACTTCCTCGCTTTTCAATGATGATAAATATTTAATAATATGTATTAGACTTCATGTAGATAGTACAATGGCAAAATGCAAGTAGTTGAGAATCTTTTGAGATGCGATTATTACGTAAAAAATAGCAGAATTGCGGAATACTCATTCAAAGTCTTCTAGGTAAAATGGAACGTGTGAATCTGAAACTCGGTCTAAAGATAAATCGAAGTATGGCACGACCAATCGGGTCATTTTTAAATTATGTCAATAAGGAACTAACATAGAAGCTATAATATATTATACCAAGTAATTTAAAAAATAACACTAGTTATGATTTTCTATTGGTTACTTAGTATCGATATATCAGATAAAAATAAACCTCCTGAAAAAATCGATATGATGAAAAAGGACATATCGATATTATATCTCAAACCTAAATTATTTACTCTTTGATTAATAACCAGTTTGCTGTTTTGCATGACGTTGTTGTTGTTTTTAAGTGGTAAAAATGAATGGAAAATAATTTCTTTCCGTTCATAAAATGTGGTCGCAATTGTCAGTATACGATTGAAATTACCGAATTGATTTTTCATTCAATTTAAAAATGATTTTATGAAATGTGATGAAGCCGACGCGTCACTTTTTCAATAATAAATAAAACATGTTAATTTGTGGCTCTTACGCGCACAATAATTTATGTTTTATTTTGATGTCTGAATTATTTTTTTGTAAAATGTGGTATGCTGCATTAGTTCGGTTTATACGAAGGCGCCTTGTCCTTGGAATTATATTTGCATCTTCTTTGACCTACTGTATTGTCAGTTTTCTTAGAGAGGTTAGTATAATTTATTTAATCACAGACTTAATATATTGGGTTAAAATATATACCTACCCTGTGTTTTCTTCTGAATTTCAGGGTAATAGTCGCAATATGATGTACCAAGAAATAATGATAGAAAGAAAACCATTTGTATGGCGCACTCTTCAAGAACATAAAGGTGGAAATGACACGATCACTTGTAGAAACTCAGTACAAGGCAAATTATTCTTGGTTGATGATAGAGGCAAGTGAGACAATTTGAATAAAACTAATTATGTGTACTACATATTGCATTATTTAAATTACATACTTTATGAATATGTAAATATAAAATAAACATAATAAATTTTTTATCTGCATAGGGTACATATGTCATAGAACAGATGTTATGAAGAATGGTTGTTGTGACCCACTCTCTGATTTATCACATAGGTACAATTGTGAATCTTGTCAAGATAACCACTGCTGCATTGTATATGAACACTGTGTTTCATGTTGCTTAGAACCAAGTAAGGTAATAATAATCACACTACTAATTATTTTAAATAATTAAATTATAATGTTGCTTCATGAACCTACTGTATATTTGTTTCTCATATTACTTGAATTGTTTATTAGTTATTACAATTTTAATCAGAACTTGATTCAATATATTGACAGTTAAAAGCTACTTCAAAACCAATAACATTATTTAAAACACTGATAAAAATTTTGTCCTATTATTCGAATACTAATTGTTATTGTTGTATTTTACAGAGAGATCTCTTAGAGTTGGTGCTTTCAAAATTGTCTGCAGAAGAAAATGTACTATTTCGCACTCTTACTGATGATTATGAGTTGTGTCTAACAAAATGTCGCACAAGTTCTCATAGTGTGTTACATGAGAATTCCTACAAAGATCCCACTCACAAGCACTGCTTTGGCCATGAACCGCCGAGGTCTAGAACACCAGACTAGTAATACCATTCTATAACTAGAAATAGAAATTATACTTGTGTATTTTTTTATCACAATGTTATGATATAATTCATACACACATTTGAATAGGGTTAAATAGCACCATGCTATTTGAACCAGAGTTAAGATAAAAGTTGCAAAGTTTTCTTAACTATATTGTGACTGTATCTTAATGCCAAAGAATTGGTGTCTTAACATCACCAGGAATATTTTAATAACAAATTTGTTTTGTACTATTCCTCATAAGAATATAATTTGTCTGTACTTTATGTGTAGATTTTTTTACAAAAGATTTATTTTAACCTTTTGCTTCTGTCTCTATATCTTAATGCAACATAATACATGCAAGTTTACACTTATTAGATTATATTACTTATATTAGAATATGTTCATTATTATCATTGTTCATTATACATTCTATAATATGGGTAATATACATAAAAAATAACATGACGTTGTTGACTTATGTGCTTTTTATATAATAATGTAATCCACTGGACGACTTTTTCAGATAATAAAATTTCATTAGAATTATTATAGCTTGCAGTGCAGGTTAGTTCATTTGTAGAACGTTAGGATTTTTATACTGTCTCAAATAGTGGATGTCCGTTTTATTATTATTATTATACAGTAAAACCTTCTGAATATGGTTTCCCGTTTAATTTCAAGTTGTAAACGCAATATTAAGTTTCTGCCCCAATTGGAAAAAGTTGTTAATCCATGCCTAATGCTGCCCCAGACCTTCGATGAAGTTAGATGACACCTTTTATAATCTGATCTATTGAAAATCTTATTGAGACTGTCCAAATTACATACAAAAATCTAAGTAATGATGATAAAACTGAAGACTGACGATTTTGTCATACTCCCAGATATTTTCAGTAGTAGATTTATGGTGCTATATAGCTTCCTTGAGTGAAAGCGAAAACACTGCAAGAGGTGTGGTTCAAAATAGTAGATTCACTCAACGAATATGAGCTACAAAATCTAAATGATATTAAAGTTTTTATTTTTCAACTGTAAATTTATGATTCATGTTATTATTTTATTACTTATCTTGAAAAACCAACAGCTATATAAACATCATAAATTTAAACATAATTAACAATAACCCAATTACAAGTTTCACCATAGAGTGAAAAACAGAAACCCTAATACAAAAAAGTAACTTAAATATGACATTATTCATTCTTCATAATTTCAATACACCACTAGTATCTTAAGATTTCAAGGTGTTGGCTGGGTCCTTGTGAAATCTTCTTAAAAAAGTAAGCCATATTTCGGCTCCCTAATAGATAAATAAATGAAATAATGTTCACTTTACTTTTGTTGGACTTGTCTGGAAAAACCAGTATATTATTTTCCAGTAAATTAATTTAGGTTTATGATTTAAATGGATGACATGGTTATGTTAGTATTACATTTAATTGTTTTTAAAACTGAACATCAACAATTTTACAACAATAATAATGAATCCTATCAACTGGTTCACATGGTCTAATGTGGTAATTATACCACAGGGGCAAATTAGACCATGTGAACCAGTTATTAAAGCTGAGAATGTAATTTATTTTTGCTGAGAATTTTTTTACTGTTTATATTTTTAATACTTGTTATTGTCAATTAGATATACCTAATACAACGCGGATTTATTGACTTGTTATTTAAGAAATGTACATCGAAAATACATAACAAAAAGTTAATAAGACCCGTTAGTGTACAGTCAACAACACTTCAGTTTACTGCCGAAATATTTTTATTTGCATTAAGTTTTTTGGTAATTAAGTTCGAAATCTATCGCAGCAATTTCCAATTTTGTAGTAAAATGTAGCTTAATTATCTAACTCTAATATATCGCAATCCCTTTAAAAGGCATAGCGACTGTGATAGCGGTTTATGGAGTTATGTAACGTTGAAAACCGCAATCGCTTTATCAAGAAACGTAATAAAAATTAGTTCTTAACTTAAATTTCAAGTAATATTTGGGTCTAACGCTTGCTTAAGATGATTACAATTAACGTCAAATTAAAGATATCGTTCATTCAATATTTTTAAATTAGACAATTAGGCCCCTGATAGGCAGCTGTTTTACAGTCCTACCCACTCATTTATTTTAAAAAAACATATAATATCCATAGACATTTTATGATATGCATATTATATTGAATCTACCGCCAGAAAATCGTTAAATATATCTGTTATGGACCAAGTGATAAATTGGGCATTATACAAAATGCCCCATCATTGTGAAAATGGCCCAATATGAGAGAGCAATTTGATAATAATGATACATATTGTTAATTATCTTTTGGGCAGAATTACGAATATATTTAATTAGTAATTTTTCATTTTTATTGTCATTTTTTATAATGGGCTCACTCTTGACTTCGATCTAACCCCAGGACTGAAATGAGATCACTTAAAATAAACTAAATGTTAAATAATTAGTCTAATTATTTGGATTAATTAGCAAATACATTATGAATACACTAGCTTCTGCATTTAAAATCTAAGGAAATATTGAAAATATAGGTAACATAAAACATAATAAATTTTAACCACAAGTTTTAAAACGTATCTTTGTATGAAATATATATTTTGTATGTTTTATAGAAGTTTGACGGAAGCACTTTAGAATCTGCTACTACGTCAACGTGCGCCAAAGGGGGTAGTGGGAACAGACGTTCCCGCTACGCTAAAGCGCGGAGTAGCATAATAATAATATACTTTATGGCAACAGACCAAAAACAAGTTACAGATAATTAAAAAAATGTATATAAAAGGCATAATTAAGACGAAAAAAACAATTTTATTACTTTAACATCCAGATAATTAGAATTTAGACCTTATTTTATTTATAGACTTTAAAGTTTCGTTTTCTCGTGAAAAAATAAATGATATACGAAAGTAGGAAGACTAAAAAAACTTTAATGTTATATATTAAAGAAAAAAGAACATAAAAAATAATTTCTAACCTATCACGCGACCTACAGGGCCAAAATAACTTCGTTTATTTGATAATTTTTTTATTGTGTTAAAAAAATAATCAAAAATCAGTTTCATTATTTGTCATTATAAAATTGTCAAATAGCAATATAATAATGACCATGCAATGTGATAAATAATTAAGTTTAGATAAAGATTGATTACTTAGCCCGATAGAGGTAGACATCATTCATTATGCTCGAAGATTAATAATAATGCCCTCATTAGTCTCGTGGTCCATAACATATCTACTTACTAACAATATTTTGGCGGCATCAGATTCAAGCATCCGCGGTCCGCCTGCTGCGTCGCCTTAATTCATAATAGATAGCAAAGAAAATATTATGTATAGGTACTGTTATCTAATAAAACCCATTGTTGTAAACCGCTGAAGTGCTAAAAATGTCTAGACTAGTCTATACGTCTAAAATGTCTATACGTCTCAACAGTGGGCCTTATTCGACGACCGTATCTTATTCAAATTTCGATATTATAGCGATCTGTGATACTGATAACCCTGAAATTACTGCTATTTGTACAATAGTAGAAACTGAATGATCCACGTGTTATTGCAGGTATTTTAGACTTGTAAATGTTTAGCAATATTTTTCTGTTATATAGATTTAATTATATTTCTATAAGTTACCAGACAAGGCTCGGTTATTGTATATATAATTAATACAAAGTTTATTATAATAAGTATCTCAATAAATATTTTTAATATAATTTACTAATGGTGTTTATCTAGATACAAGATTTTGATAAACGAAACGATCAATGATTGGCCTTCGGCTAGTACGGACTTAAACACTTTGGACTATAAATTGTGGTCTGTGCTAGAGAACATGGCCTGCTCTCATCACCCAAATATTGAGTCTCTCAAGAAATTTTTGGAGGCAGCAGTGTACCAAGTTTCCAATGTAAACTGTTTGTAAATCCATCGACGAAAGCCCCGACCGTTTAAAACGTGCGTTAAAGCTAAGGGTGGACACTTTAAATATCTTTTTCACTCTACATAATCACATATAAAACTTTAAAATAAAATTATTTTTTTAGAAATTATCGGATATTTTCTTTGTAATAGAACATATGGCTAGACTAGGTAATATGTATTAAAACTACAAATTTTTACTTGACAAGATTTTCTTACTAACAATACATTACCACAGACATTACATACCTTACGGCAACTTTTTCATTACAATTACTATCACACAAATATAAATTCTTTTAATATCCGTTACTATTTGGAGTAGTTAGATAGAGTATGTAGTTAATAAGCGCCGCGGCCTGCGACAGTTGTTGTTAAGCAACTTCCACAAGGGTCGTCCACGGAATGGGTGACCAAAAAATTAAGTAGAATTAGTTAAAGTAATTAGAATTCATTAACAGTCGTTAATACCCTCTTAATCAGCATTAAGCCAGCGTGGAGAGTCATGGTCCATCCTCTTTATATAAAAAGGCTAATGATGATGAACTATTTGTAAGTATCTCGTCCTCGAAACGTGCTAAAAATAACCACAGGACCTTATTGGAGAAGAGTTGCAAGAGATAGAAATCAATGAAGTAGTAGGCCTCTATCAAGACTCACACTGAAATTTTAAATATATTATACAGTTAATTACCTAAGTAAATTAAAAACAAATGTTCATAATAAACTGCTTATTATTGTTATTATTATATTTGTATTTCATAACTCGAAGAACTTAAATCGTATCATATCTAGGAGATAGCGATTTATCAATAGATTATTATCGTTCAGTAGATTATTTTATTGCAAAGTAATGGTATCAAAGTGAAATATTATGAAATGATGTAGCTGGGTTTTCAAAGCCGCCATAGGCCACCCAATGCCTCCATTCTGCTAATTTTAACTAAATTATGGCGTCTTAATGGCATATCAATTATATCTATTTTTGACACCGTTCTTTCATAAGATAAAAATAAAAAAAGGGTTCATAAACTAAAACCCGACTATAACTTAATCACGTTCTAAAAAGATAATATGTTAACAGTACAGAATGTTGTATCACGTCACCAAAATGACGGCCAGGTGCATTAGGAATTGGCGGAGAATATAATAAAATATGTCTGACTATACCATTTGTACAGTCGGCCAAGAAAGTGGTCTACCACCCTAAGGTTGAATTTCGCGTGTTACGTCAACTAACAACAAGGTTGATTTTCCATAGCATTAATTTTTTGACACGTCAAGTACACGTCATTATTGCTATCTTCATCATTTTGACGTAACCTTTGACAGTAATTATCTATACCTATAATAAAAATGTAACAAGGTTACATTTGTAAGATATTTTGGAAAAAAAATATATGGACGGCCTTCATAAGACTAATAGAAGCCAAAAATTTTTTTTTCTGTCTGTCTGTTTGTATGTTTAAATACTTTAGAGTTAGAATATCTATACTATAATAAAAACGTAACCGATCGATGTCTGTACATTGAAGATATATGAAAAAAACTGTTATAGGGGACATTTATAAGCGTAATAGAATACAAAACAATGATTTTTAATTTTTTTGTCTGTTTGTCTGTTTGTCTGTGCGTTTGTGCACGATAATCTCAGAAACGGCTGAACCTATTTAAATGCAGTTTTCACTATTGTGTTGCGGCATTCTTCCGTTAACATTTAGGGTAAGATTTATTACAATCGGTTCACAAATAAAAAAGTTATGTCAATTTGAAGTGACGTGGTCGCCAAAATTGCTATGAAATATATACTGTTTTATAAAATTTTCATCTTTGATATGTTGATCATCATCATTAACTCTTTCACAGCCAAACTACAGGCCTTTGTTTAATAATTTTTAGTCACCCATCCCGTGAACAACTCTTGCGATAATTGCTTAGCAATAGCGATCGTGCGCAGCGGCGTATATCCGTAGCGCCACCGAGCTGTGAATCAATATTGTCTATGAAATGATAATTTGTATGATGACAAATAAAAAAATAAGATTCCAAAATTTTGACAACTCCGAAGTAAGTTGACCTCATTTATATATGGCCAATCATATTAAATAGGGTTCAGCTTATAATGGACATGTGGTATACGATCACGCGAGTAGGAGAACAAGCGGAAAGAGCCTTCCGATGATGCAATTAAGCCTCGAGTAGTTTACAGTGAATGCATATTTTTATCAGATTAGGTTCACGTCGTCGTCGGGGCCAGCGGAGGTGGTTGGCAGCCGCTCCCGCATTGCACGATTTCGTCTGTCTGGGAGAGGCACTCGATTTAGCCGAGTCTCTCCAATTTTCCATCTGCAAGGGGAGCAATTATCCAATACTTGAGTGTCCTGGTGACTCGGCCATAGCTTGCCGGTTTTCATTTCCCATGAGAAGGTGTAGAGTACGGTTTTTGGTGGGTAGGCCTCCGGGGACCCACCGGGCAGCTCACTGTCGGGTTCACGGAGGAGAATCCTACTCATCCCTGTTGCTTGCCAGGTAACAGAGACAATGTCAGAAGTTTTTCCACGATGTTAAAAAACTTAGGTTCACGTCAACTGAAGTTAAGAACGTAAAGACAACTCGAGTTATATTTTTTTTTTCTCTTATTTCTATTTTTTATGTTAATACTCTTTTTTTTACATACAAATTGCTGAAGATACGTACTTCAAAGTTGGTATTTTCAGTCTTCGCTGGAAACAATGGTTTATTCATTGGTCACAACACATATAATATTACGCGAGTCTGAGGATCGGTTCAGAGTAGCTTGGTGGCGTAGTGAATAAACGCCAAGGCTCGCGATTGTAGTTGTTAAGCAACTTTCGCAAAGGTCGTTCACAGGATAGGTGTCCAAAAAATATTATCTCAAGCAACTCCAAGCTTTGGAAGGCACGTAAAGTGATTGGTCTCGGTTGAATTTGCAGTCGTTAATATCCTCCAATTCGCATTGGGCCAACATGGGGGGTCGTGGCCCATCCTCCTTGATCCATAAGGCTCCTGCAGTTGCTGACGTAACAGAGCTTATGATGATGATGATGAGGGCCGTTCAAATCTGACGGAAGCTCAGTTAAGCACCTCTCGGAAGTATGTGTTAGTAGACGATTTCCTTCGAGTGTGGAAATTCGAAATTAAAATATGTATATATATTTTTTATATCAATAAATATAACTCCACGTATCTTCCGTCATACATGTACCGATCGACTTTTATTGACAAAGAAAGAGATCGGACGGAAAGCGCTCGGTCTCGGGAGACACCTGAAAAACGCGAAACGTATTTCATACGTTCATACGCCAGGCTCATGCACTATAAAGTTGAATCTGAAGCATTTACCGTCAGGGACAATCTCTTGAGCTCTCGGAGAACTCATACAACAAGCGTTTGATCTCAGGAAACTTCTGAAGATCGCATAGCGCGTCTAACTGCTGATCGTAACATACATGCAGTATGGTATGAGTATGAAACTTCCTTTGATAGAAAAATGCGCTTGGTCTCTAAAAGAGCTCGCAGTTTGCACAATAGAGATCGAGAAAATAATTTCGATTATCGCCAACCTATGTTGCCTTCATACTCCACAGGCGTATCGCAGATAAGTTTTGACAAGATGTAATGAACTAGCTGTTTTCCTGCGAGTTTACCGCAAAATTATAGCCTATGACATCCGCATCTGATGTAGCTTCCCGTAGGTCGGAATCGCTCTGAAACTATCGGTCCAGTGGTTTTGGAGCAAATTCGATGCAAACAAACAAACAACCAAATCCTTCCTCTTTTTATAAAGATTTGGTAGTTTGTTATTATTAGTATATCTTAGGTATAAGAGGTCCGATGGCGTAGTGGGTTAGCGCATTCGATTTAAATTGCAGTGAAATAAATGAGTAAAATACTGCATAACAAGTATATACATGAAAACTTATTTTACGTCACTAAGTACAAACGACAAACTCATCGCTAGCAAGCGATTTCTTCCAGGCAACCTAGCATTACATGAAAAAAAGAACAATAAATAGCCGATTGTGCATACAACTAGATAAATAATAAAAAGATCAAAAACAAAAGAAGGACAGTTTCCAGCTACGAATAAAATTCTCAAACACAAGCGACAACCAGAGCGCGAGAAACGAGAAAAAGATAGAAAATTACATTCGTAAGGACAGGATGGGTGATCAAAACATTATTATCCTGAGCACTGTGTACAACACTGGCACAATGTACGCTAAGCCGTTAGTCCTGGCTGCATCAGCAACATTAACACCCACCGATCCGCATTAAATTATGGCCCATTGATCTTATTTGATTCGACTCCATCCATAGGAATAAAAAAATTCTACCAAAATACTTCCCACGCAGACAAAGTTGCGGGCACAGCTAGTCGTAAATAAAGTCTTATAGTCTACAAATATCCTACATTAGAATGTAGATTAATTATATTTTAATACAAATAAAAGAAATCAGTAGGTAGTGAAATGCTATGCGTAAGAAGCTATGCGTGTTATAGGTCTGAATATACTGAGATAACGGATAACAGAAATGAATAGCGACGAAAAACATATTGCGCCGACCCATAGCTTAGTGCGAGACAAGGGCTAAAACTAGAAGAGAGAGTGAAAATGCTAATTCTTTGGTTGTTAAAAAATATATATAATTCTTTTATAAAATTATAATTCTTAAAATCTTGTGTAGCCGCCATCTGCCTCTATAACAGCTTGGAGACGTTCCCTCATCGAGCCCACCAGTCTTGAGCAGATATCAGACCCACGTGTTTCCTCCCAAACCTCATTGCAGTGCCCTTGTAGTGCTTCTGCTGTTCGTTCATTACGGTTACACCATCTCTGAACCATAAGACCCCACATATTTTCAATAGGGTTGAGATCTGGCGATTTTGCAGACCATGGTATCAAGTTTATTTCCGGATGTGCATCAAACCAAGCACGTGTTACCCTTGCTTTATGTAAGGGACAGTTATCCTGTAAATAATTAAATTGACGCATTTCATTTTCTGGATAAACGTTCCGGACGGATGGCAACATAGCATTCTGGAGAACATCAACATAATCTGATGCCGTTGCTCGTGGTGGCAAAAAGGTCAAGTCTCCAACACCATCAGCAGTCATCCATCCATACAAATTTACCGAGATACGACCCGATTCTCTATTTGGCACGACATGATTTTGCGTGTATCGCGTTTTATTGAATCGCCAAAGGTGTAGACGCCCGTGTTGACTGGATTTTAAAGTTTTCTCGTCACAGAAAACAGTGTTACTCCAATCAAAATCCAAATATTCTATGGCGAAATTTAATCTGGCCATTCTATGAGCGTCAGTCATATAAATTTTCTTTGCATAACGCCTGTGATGTAAGCCCATGTAATGTAAATGGTTTCTAATGGTTTGGAGAGTCACGTCAAATATGTCGGCAAAATAACGCGTTGGTATAAAGCCAGATTCCTCATAACTCCGTCTCATGAAGACTCGCTGAGTATCTGATTTTTCAGGTCTACGACCGCTACGACTCCGAGCGTTCAAATTCCCCTCCTCGCTTTCTCGTCTTATCCAAAGACGGACAGCTTGTCTCTATAATCAAAAATAAAATATGAACAGAAAAAATAAAAAAAATATAAAAAAAACTGAGCCATATTTGAAGAAGCCGATAACTGGTGATAAAAAGTGGACCATGTACGAGAAGAACGTGCGAAGAAGATCGTGGTCGATGGTCGGTCAGGCTTCACAGACTGTGGCGAAAGTCGGATTAACTCACAACAAGGTGATGGTGTGGTGGAATTGGAAGGGCATTCTTCAGAGCTGTTACCGCCAGGCAGGACCATCGATTCTGATGAACTCTACTACGAACAACTGATAAGATTAAATCAAAAAGTTGATAGAAAGCAGTCAGGATTAATCAATAGAAGGGGTTTGGTTTTTTCATCATGATAACGCTAGACTTTTCCTCTTTATAATATTAGTATAGATTATTTAATTTCGTTTTTTTCTTAGCAGGTTTGAGGGCGGGACAAGCTCCACTTTGTCTACTTTAAAAAACCGGCCGAAAGCAATTCAGACTCGAGCACTGAAAAAGTGCCAAAAAGTTTAAAAATTTGAAAATATACTCTTAAAGGTTTCCAGAAATTAATAAACATAGAAATAAGTATATATCGCCTAATAAACTATAAAAAAAACTATACAGGATTTCACTAAAGCCAATTTGATAAAAATGCTACCTAGTTGGTAGGTATCCGCTCATATGAAATTTAAGCCATGGCCAATAAAGTAATACCTAAGCACATTACGTGCCATCTTCTATTTACTATCACTTACAAGTATATGTTGATAAGACAAATGATGTCAATAAGATTCTCCTCCTTTATCATAAAAGTAAATTCCCTCAACAGTAAGTTTACCTCATATATCTGACGGTGATTACACATATATTTATTTCTCCCGTATAAAACAAAATCACTTCCCGCTGTCTGTACGCTTAAACTACTTACACAACGTATTTTAATATAGTTTTCATCAATGTACAGAGTGATTGAAAATTGACGACCTCCCTAGCAGAGTGGTTCACGCGCAGGGTTTAATCATCTGAGGTCCCGGGATCTATTCCCAGTCGGGTTGATGTATAAAATTGACTTTTCTACATTGTCTCGGGTCTGGGAGTTGTGATACCTTCGTTGTCTTAGATTACTCTCATCTTGGAATCTGAATTATGTATGTGTATTGTCTATTATCATATATTTATTGATTATTGATGTTAATACCTATAATACAGAACAACGCAGGCAAAGATTTTTTTTATAAAACTAGTGGAAGAAACGAATTGAATTTGTTCCGCAAAACTACTTTTTCATCATCATCATCATCATCATCACCAGCCCTTTTACGTCCCCACTGCAGGGGCTCAGGCCTTCCTTATGGATGGTTGAGGAGGATGGGTCACGCCCTCCACGCTTGCCCAATGCGGTTTGGAGGGTATTAACGACTTCAAATGCAGCCGGAACCAACGCCTTAACGTGCCTTCCGAAGCACAGAGTAGCTCGAAATAATAATTTTTTGGTCACCCATCCTGTGACCGACCCTTGCGAAAGTTGCTTAACGACAACGATCGCGGGCCGCGGCACTTATCCACTCCACTACGCCACCGAGCTACTGACTAATCTACTTTTTGTCTGAATATAAATATTATAGTTAAAATTTTCTTGGATCCATCAACGCCATTTTATTGGATCGGATTACTACGGGTTAACTTGTAGGTATTAGGTCGTACTAGTGTCATTTTGAACACGGTACGGTACTCAATCGGTAAATGGGTTAGCAGATTTATTTCTGTATTTTTATAATCGGTTAACGGTTAAATGCAATGACAATAAATAAATGAACCCAAGGGATTTTTGTAAATGGTTTTCACCTAAAAAATGCGTTTAAATTTTTGTGATCATTGTTTTAATATTAAGCAAAATAAATATTTATCTCGTAGAAATATAATTTAAAAATTAATTACTTTTAAGTACCTTATTATATTTCCATAAAATAAATATCAATATAAGTTCCATTGTAATTGCAAGATTTATCAAATGTAATAAAATAAAAGTTATTGCTGGTACGGCAATTTGACTTCGCCTTTGCACGTGTGACTCTATATCAAGCTAGAATTTCTTCTACATGAGGATATTAAGGAAGTTAAAAAAAAATCAAACGATTTTTTTTTCAAAAAACAATCGACGATTGATTCTTTAAAAAACCTACCAAAAACGAGACACTGGCGCTCAATTAGTAAAGTATTATTCGCGCTTCAGTTATTATTCTGAGTACTCGCGCAGAGAGCGTTTGTAAAAACTATAAACTTCTTATAGGTAAACTGGAACTATTCTCTGTAATTATATAAATATAAGTTTACTTATTTATTATTTATTGCATTTTAACACAAAAGGCAGACTTAATGCCAAAGGCATTCTCTGTCAGTCTACCAGAAAAAGGTGTTGGAGTCAGGATGTGTGGCCAAACATTTTTAGATATAAACAAATTAATAAAAGCATGATACATAATACTATATATACCCAAACAAATATACATATATGTAAATATGGATAAAATATAAATATATACATAAAAAAATAAAATACAGAACGCATATGAAATAATTACACATGAAGATAGTGCTCATACACCAATCTCTTAAAAACCATTCTACTCTGAGCATTTTTAATATGAGCTGGAAGAGAGAGAGAGAGATAGATTTATTTAGTTACAGACATGAGACAAACTACAAGCATACATAAAATAAGAAGAGAAGAGCATTTCAAAGGCGAATAGCTGTCAGAGTAAAGGATTTAGAAACAAAATCAGTGTAATGAACGAGAGTTTGAAAAATGAGGTTGCTACTAAGTGAAAATCACGTTAATGACTGGAACCAAGATATTGTAACCTAGACTTCACATATCCAGGGGTACATGGATCGTAAAGGATTTTGAAAAGCATGCAGACAACTCGCAAGTTCCTGCGTTGACAACTCGCAAGTTCCTGCGTTGTATAACTTATACACGGAAATTTTGCCAGCATACCGTGAGAGAGACACGTGACTCGAGAGACTGAACGGTAGATATAATTAACCAATTCTACCATGAGATTGTTCTTTCTCTACTAAAAAAAAAAACATAAGAACAAATATCACTATAACTACAATAATTTAAATACATAAAAGGACAACACAAAAGCAAATAACACTATAACTACTATATTTAAATACATAAAAGAGAATTTTGCAATACTTATTTTTATAATATGAGATTATGTTTTTTAATAAATTTGCAAAGACATAGAAAGCCAGGTTTGTCAGAAATAGTAAGAAGAGAGTTAAGATTAACTGGACGGGGAGTATCAATATGTTATTCGATTCCTGATTTTCAATGTCAATTCTTTAGTTGTATATATGCGCGTCTTATAAATACAAGGATTTTAGGTTAAATTCTGCAGTACTGCTTGCTAAGTTTTAGCAGATAATATTATTCCCAAATTTCCTTCTTATATTACAGTACATATCTTTAGTCTACTTAATAATTCTTAGTATATTTTATTGCCTCTAAATAATTATATTCAACAATTCAAAATTATCTCAAATTATTTTATTGCTGATATACCGTTGTATTTAATAATATTAAATTCTTTTAAACTATCTTAAGCTGAATGTCAACGAACAATTACATTAACCGCTATAGGAAAAAGAGTGTTATTGCTAAACGACCTTAGTTTTGTGCGCCCGCGCAGTCTCTCTGCGTCGTCGCGCGCAAACTGTTGTGTCACATTCCCACAATGAGGTGAGAATTGAAAACATTCGTAAGATTATTTTCAAACAAGTTCTGACCACGTAACGAATCGTCCTACAATTCTTACTGAAAGTTGTACTACAGTACGAAATTTTAAGGCGATTTGGATATATGTGGAATATTGCTGCGAAAAATCATGTGTTGCATTTTCTCGGCAATGCAGCGATTGAGGTACCGATCCTTTTTTGTATGGAGTGTTATTTTAACTTTTAAAATGTGCAAAAAAAAGTGTTATTTGAATGCTTGGTGCTTAAAGGAGTTTTAAACTAATAAACTATACGTCATGCAAATTAAGGTAAGATATTCAGTAGATATAATAAGTTTTTAAAGCGAAAAAAGTAAGTAATAAACATTAGTCATCGTCAACTTCGGCAGGTAAAAAGGTATTATAGGCGGTAATGGTGATGTCCCTAAAATCAAGATTTTCATTGTCTAGTACAGTAGTTCCTTATATGATATTGCCTCGTTTAATTAATTATGTTTTGAAAAGGTTTCTTATGAAGTACTTAATTTGACTTTTTTCGCATCCGATTTCGATATTAAACGACAACAAATCAAAATTATTTATTCACTCGAGGCTGTTACAAGCACTTGTCAAAGCTTTTTATAACTTACGTTTGTATTAAAGATATAAAAAAGTGTTGATGATTTTTTAAGTATTAATTTTGATTGCGTACCTACAAATATGTAGGTATAAATTTCATATATAGGCGTAATTTAATGAAGGAATAAATTTAATCAAAATCTAAACATTTCTCGAATAGTGGTTAATATAGTGCAATTCTTAAACATACAAAAATAAAACTGACTCGATTAAAAAACGATTAATATCTTAAACGAATGTTTCTAAGGTTGTCATAATATTACAATAACACTAAATTTAAGTATCGTTGAAAATATATACTTATAGGTAATAATATTTTAACAGGAAATTTCCTTAATTCATTCAAAAGTTTAAACAAAATAAATTCTACTTATTTGTACGCGCCGCAAATGTAAACAAGTTTAGGTGAAAACAATTTGTTTTCCTCTAAATAAACAACCATTGTTTCTGACTTCCGTGATGTTTTGTAACTGATACAAATGAAAAAGGATAACTATTATTTTCCTGTGAAGAAGATATCATCACATTAAATTTCCTCATTCGATTTTACTCTTAGACCTTCGGGCTTTGTGTTTTTACTAAATCGTGTAACTTTGAAACGCTAATCCAATAATTCGATACTTTAATGCAACTGGGGTATATTTTTTGATGACGAATTTAGAATAGGTAGGTATAGGTATAACCAAATCTAAGACGATGAATTACCTTGGATGGCCAGTTTGCAAAGACACGGGTCAAGCCCGGATCTGGCACTGGTTCTAATAAAAAATATGATATATATATTTTTTTTATATACTACTCGTACGAATTAACATGACACATGTCTTCTATTCTATTCCTCCGATAACGCATTTTCGTTCGATGTGAATCGTTCGAAGAAGCGCATTTTTCGATAACTTATAATAACGGAGGTAGGACCTAACACTGCCTCTGATGCACAGATAATCTTCACGGATAACATTATAACAAGAACGATTTGAAAAATTCAGAATTTTCGTTCAAGTACAAATAATCTCTTAGGTGTCATTATACAATTTATAGTTTTTTCATTTTAAGTTACAGCACATTTTAACGTTATCTTTGCACAAAATCATTAATTTTGGATGTACACACACTTGCGTTAACTTCTACAGAATGATCATCGCATCTTAGAGACTACTGAATGATAGGAAATCATTCTATAGATAAGCCCATATAGATTACCATCTCAGTCTAGTGATGACGGAGATCTGTAATGCAAAAACGTAAAATCTTAAAATAACATGCCTACGCGCTTGAACCGGTTCAAAACCACAATATAATACGGACTAGTATGGATTATTATCAAACAAAACAAGCAATTTATCGCATAGGTACCGTCAATCGGGGTTACTTTGAACTGGTTTTAGAAGTTATTTCTATATAACTTTTATTTAAAGGTTGAAAGTCATCCCGGTTTTTTCCAATAGAGCAATGTGTCCTTTGGGCTATAGAATGCATACAAAAGTTGAGCCTTACTTCACCCCAAAATTTTTATTTATTTTTTTTATTTTCATGTCAAAGTTCCCCGTGTGTGGGGTTTCTTTAACATGGCCTTAAATTGAGTATAGAATATATTGTCAAAGATATCTAACGTGTGGGTTACATTGACATCATTTTAATTAAAAAAAACAATATTTTTACTTTAAACGATAAATTAAATGAAAAACAGTTTTTTTCAATCTAATTGTCAATTTTTATTAAAGAAAAACTTAACAAAGATATTCCTTCTGTTCTTATGATACTATCATTGGCTTCTTTTCTTATGATACTATTAATACTTAATCAGGCTTTGATAAAACTTTTGAGATCACAAAAAAACATCTTATACACTTTGGACAATAAAACTTAAAAATCTTAAAAAGATCAGGAACATAAAATTTAAAAATAATAAATTCTCAGCCCCTGTGTTTGTTGTGAGCAAGGACCTGAGGTAAGGATAAATTAATAAAAAAAATAATATACGTGTTCGCAGACAACACACTCATAGGCTAGATTTTTTGACCCTTTATTGCACATGCCGCAGACCCACAATCATGCTACATGTAATGCAACGAATCCAGTCTGGAGCATTGAAATAAAATCTAAAATCGCATTTGCAGATCTAGCGAAGATTTTCGTTCGTCAATCTTTTAAGCAGCATAGGAACATGCACACGTTAACAGTGGTTTTCGACGCAATGTTAAAGTAGTCCCAAAAACTGTCAAAGTTACCCTTGAAGTCAAAGTAACCCCGGTTGACGGTACTACTTGGGGGCCTGCTAATATCACAAACTTTCGAAAGACATTATCCTGTGAAAGAGCGGAAGATGAGAGATGTAAGATAAAAATTAAGTATTAATTACATAAATTATTGCAATTATCACAATAATAGTATGCTTTAAAGACTATTTTAATTAAGTAAAATGGTAAATTGTTCAGAATGAAAGTTTTATTTAAGTTTCTTTTACAAAAATAGTACCTTTTAGACAAGTATTATTTTTAAGTGTTTTTTTTTCAAGTAGTTTTTTTATTTATTTTCGGCGCAGGATTTACTATCGTATTAGGTAGGTACTATAGGTACATTCCTAGATATGTTTCTGCGATATATGTATATATTACTTTGATAGGCTAGATAATGTTTATCTTATTGCTAATAAAATCAATAAAATATTATCGTCTTTTTGATCTATCGGCATAATTAAAAATATCTAAGTTCTTAGTAATCTTGGTAAGCCTACGTCACGAGTTTGTTTATGTTAGCGGCAATCTGTACAATTCAGGTGTTCTATACAATACCTTGGCAATGTATAGAAATATCTAGGGCGTCTAGTCAAATTTATTCCTAAAATATTTTTAGACCCTGATCCTGCAACATTCACAATATTTCGATGCAATCGTTTTTTTTATTTGGGTGAACAAACAGTTTTACAATAGCGTTACAATTTACATTATGATGTACAAAGTCAACCACAACTGGATATGACCAAGTATTTTTTTAATAGTAAGCTCAATATATAAATCGGTAAAAATTACGAATTAACTATTTAAACGATTTTACGACAGCTAAATGTATATAACAAAACTAATTTCACGCTCCCATAATTCAGAACAATTAGTATGCCAACGAGCACCATACATAAAGCAACTAAAACGCAGGGCAGAAAACTTTTGACTTTAATCACTAGTTTTTGTATAGTTTCCGAAAGTCGAATAGTATATAATACGATAGAGCAAAACTTATACGAGACCCAGACAACTGATAAACATCTACTTTCATTTTCCGCGATAAAAGTAAAGTTGGTGCGTATTAGAGATATGCCGAGTACTCGGTTGATACTCGTTACTCGGCGTATTCGGCGGGTTTGTTGATACTCATACTCGGCCGAGTAACTCGATATAAATGCCGAGTATACTTTTTTTAAGAAAAGCAATATATTTCGGTAAATATAATTAAAATAACAGTGTTAATCAAAAAGTATATGGGTCATTCCACAAAAATAGTACAACTCATTGTCCGCGACACATTTCATATAGTATGATTAGTTATATTTTGTTCGAGAATTGTTAAGTAACAGCTCGCAAAGTGTTCTATTCATTACCCATAAATTAAGAATTAAATATATTTAAAATAAATCTGAAATCTCCACTAAAGACCCCAAAATATCAGTCCCTTGCCATATCCGCACTCCAGAAATTTATGTTTGGGCACCCATGTTTACAGATACATCAACTATATACGTAATTTTATTTAACAATTATCTAGTTTATCGTACATACACTAAATTCTTTTAAATTTTTTTAGTTTCAATAAAAAATAATTCGATTTTCTGAAGTAAAAAAAGTGTCCTTGATTTTTACGTCAGTCCCTAGCCTCGCTAAAATTTACAAATTTCGCGCCATAATATGAATAAAGAGTGAGTAACGTCTAGCTGATTTAAAAGTACGACACGAAGTTATCCTCATGCCATACTCACTTAGCAGCCGCCATTTTTTGAATTGAGTGCAAATGTGCCAGTTGTTCCCGGAACACGTGTTGATCCAGTCACTTTGTCATTCCCTAGGTAAGTAGTTTTATTGTTTATTATAGAAATTTGATGATAATTAAACAATATTTACGTATGATTTGTCGGTTCTCTTTGGTACATCGTATTAAACTTATTTAATTAGAAGTTAAACTGCAATTTGTCTTAAGATATACTCCAAAGGGTCAGTCCCTAGACCATCAGGCCCTAGCTTTTAATTGTGCTAGGGACTGACGGGCGTAACTAGGGAATGATGTTAAATATATTTTGATCTAAACAAATTATCAATATAATAATATAACTTTTAACATTATAAGCGAAATGAGCTAGAAACTTTATACAATGATATTAAGGAACAAAAAGGAATTAAGAATTTATGTTATTTATATAAAAATGTTGAATAAAATACATAATATTACTTTTCAACGATTTGACTATTTTTAAAGACAAGAGAAGATTCATTTTTTATTTTGAAAACGGGGACGTTATAGCTTCATAATAAGTTGTTTGAGGTTGTTGATCACAATATGTAATAATTAAATGTTAGCAGAGAAAAATTATAAAAAAATGGAAGAAATTTCAACTGATTAGAAAAAGAAGAAAGCAATAAGAAAATGATATGAAAATTATGTTGCTCCTTCTACATCTGAAAATGATGAGAATGTGGCTCCAGAAGCGCAAATAAATATAAACAATAACGAAGACCTTAGACAAATGGAAGCTAAACGAAGAAGCCGATATCAACGAAAGATAAGAAATAAAGTTTTTCGATGTAAATGATAATGATCTGCAAATTATTTTCCAACATGAAGTTAACATTGTTCATCAGTACAATACTTTAATATCTCTAAAACAGTAATTGACGGAAAGAGACAGTGATACATATGGACTTCTCTGAAAATTTTAGTACAAAATGTAATCCGGAAATTCAAGCTTATCATTTTGGGGGTTCTCGCTCGCAAATTTCTATACACACCGTAATTGTCTATATAAAAGATTCCATTTCGTCTCATTGCACTCTCTCTTCAAATTTAGCTCACAATGTTGCAGCCATTTGGGCCCATTACAACCAGTGCTCGCGTCTCTGCCGCCTAAGCCTTCAAAGGTACACTTCTAGTTCATCAAGTTACGAGCCACATATATTCTCCAAATAAACTTGTTATGAAATCATTGAGCTATTTCTGCAGCACAACTTGCCACCATCATAAATTAGGAGCTCTGGAATACACCAACCAATCCAAACGTATCAAAGTAGTCGAAGTTTATAATAGTATAGATTCTAGAGACGATATTCCTTTACAAAACCCACGTAAAAGCGAAACTATAGAACAAGCAGGCATAAGTAAGAATTTTAAAGATTAAGTAAAAGTGACATATGACAGTGGTGATTATGTTTCAGTAAAATTTATGGTGAAAAAGAAAGAATACCGGTACGCTGCAATTTGTTCATATTATGATGATGAAGAAGGAGAATTAACTGTTACATTTCTTAAGGTCTGTAATAAAAATGGAAACTTATTTAAATTAGATGAACGTGATGACACTGACGTACTTTATGAAGATATAATTGAAAAACTGCCGGTACCCTGTTTGATTGTCAAAGGTGATAGAGTGTTTACAATTTTAAAAAGGTTATACATATTTTTGAAAAATAACCTTATTTTATTTAGTTATTATTAAGTCTTCTATGTTACTTATTATAATGATACAGAAACTGATAAGTTCAAATACTAAGACTGAATATTATAACTGTCAAAAATTTTGTTTGCCTTTGATTAGTTAGAATGATGATTTTATTTAGTTTATTTTAGTGTAAGCCTTTTTGTTTTTACTTTTATAATGTTACGTAAAATAGTATATAAAACTTTATGTTCTACCTCAATTACTTTATTTACTACTACTTTTGATAGTTGAAGAGTTTGACGTTATATGTATATCTATAATGTCTAATTATTATAAAAAGAAGAGTATTACTAATTGTTATATTAGAAAAATTCCATTATTTGATTATTATTTTTGTTAAGAAGTGTTAATGAACTATGTTTCTGTCTAACGTGATTATATTCAAAATATTTTACAAATAAATATGATTCCAAATGTATACCCAACATATTTTATTACAATATAATTATTGCTTATCAGTCCCTAACAATACCTATCAGTCCCTAGATTCCCAAATTTGAAAAACTCTAAATATCTCTTAAAATAAAGCATAAAATGACTGGCCCTTTTACATTAAAGATAGTTAATCAACTACATATAATGTACACTACTCAAGTATTCAAAAGCATCTTAAAAAGTATGAGGACAAAACAACGTCAAAAGTAGCCCGATTTTTGTGGAATGACCCATATATTACTGCTTTCTACTAGGAATTTGGTGTTTGGTTTAAGGTATTCATTAATCTTTGGAACCCAGTATTTTCCAACATAGATATCGATTGGTTATCTAAAGCGATCATCTCTGCTACAGCTTTGTGAATTTTTTTAGCACGCGAATCAGTTATGTCCCATTTTGTACTAAATTATTCGATAAGGATTTGCTGTATTTTACGTAATCATATAGGAAATTTAGGAAATTTTTGATGGATAAACGAGCATTATAATAATGGTCATAATTATTTATATTCAGTTCATTTTGATATTACAGTAGATGTCAAAGTAGTAAAAGGTAACAACATATTATCGCGACATAACGTCGTATCCTAATACCCGGTTTCTAAATTTACTATTTAAAGTTAAGCACGTCTCAAACTGTAGGTAGTTTAAAGTCCCTTAAACAGGTTCTCATTTCACATTTTCACATTCAAGATTTTGTACTTTCTCAATCATTATTCATTCAAACCCCGTGAAGAGTAAAAAACTTAAGTTATTGAGAATAATCTGTACAAAATCTCTTGTTCTATTCTCAATTTAGAAACTGGCCGTATGTCTAGAATCATTGCTAGAGAATTAGGCGGTCGCACTTTTGTTCCTTTGCGCGAGGTACAGACGAGGTACTTTCGGTCACTAAAATAATAAAATTACATATTATTGAAATTTCAATATTTCATCAATTGTCTGCTTCGTTATTTATACATTTATACACATTTATTTATGTATATAAATTTATATACAATCTGTCCCGTTATCAGTGTCGGAGCCTAAATGGTATGTTGTATGGCATTTTTTATCGACAAAATCACTTGCTATATTTTTTTTTATCCTACCGTAGTAAAATGGCAGACATTTTGTTTTTTTAGCACTAAGGCACGGGACTCTTTTACTAACTCAACCATACCTAGTCGTATATAGGTAATACAAACATAAAATAGGTATCATTTAATAGCTAAACATGCAGGCAGTAATAAAATAACAGATATGTTTTAATATTACACTGATAACGGGACAGATTGTATACACATAAATAAATGTGTATAATTTTTTACACGACTGCCTAGGAAAAGTAGTATATAGCGTTTAGGATTAATATAAGTTTGTTTGTAAGTTTTTTATTATTCCACCATAACTTATGAACATTTTGAGAATTTTAACAGTGAAATTTTTTAGAAAGCCAATAATCTAAGTCAAATTATATGACGATGATGATGATACCATAAATGACTTAGATGATATTTATTAAAAAAAAATATTTAGTTCCTTATTTAATCTATCTATACTATAATAAAAACGTAACCGATCGATGTCTGTATATTGAAGATATAAGAAAAAAACTGTTATGAGAGGCATGTATAAACATAACAGAACATAAAACAACAATTTTTAATTTTTTTGTCTGTTTGTCTGTGCGTTTGTGCCAGATAATTTCAGAAACAGCTGAGCCGATTTAAATGCAGTTTTCACTATTATATTCTGGTATTCTTCCGTTAACATTTAGTTTAAGATTTATTTCAATCGGTTTACAAATAAAAAAGTTATGTCAATTGAAGCGATGTGTTCGCCAAAATTGCTATGAAATATTAACTGTTTTATTAAATTTTCTTCTTTGATATATTGATCATCATCATTAACTCTTTCACAGCCAAACTGCAGGGCCTCAGGCCTTTGTTTAATAATTTTTGGTCACCCATCCCGTGAACAACTCTTGCGAAAATTGCTTAGCAATAGCGATCGTGCGCAGCGACGCTTATCGTCTATAAATATGATAATTTGTATGATGACAAATAAAAAAACAAGATTCCAAAATTTTGACAACTCCAAAGTAAGTTGACCACATTTATATATGGCCAGTGATATTAAATAGGGTTTAGCTTATAATGGAGGGTTGGTACACGATCACGCGAGTAGGAGAACAAGCGAAAAGAGCCTTCCGATGATGGAATTAAGCATCGAGTAGTTTACAGTGAACGTAAATTTTTGTCAGATTAGGTTCACGTCGTCGTCGGGACCAGCGGAGGTGGTTGGCAACCGTCCCCGCATTGCACGGTTTCGTCTGTCTGGGAGAGGCACTCGATTTACCCGAGCCTCTTCAATTTTCCATCAGCAAGGAGACCAATGGTCCAATACTTGACTGTCCTGGTGACTCGGCCATAACTTGCCGGGTTTCATCTCCTATGGGAGAATGTAGCGTGCTAGTTTTGGTGAGTAGGCCTCTGGAAACCCACTGGGCAGCTCACTGTCGGGTTCACGGAGGAGAATCCTACTCACCCCCTGTAGCTTGCCAGGTAATAGAGACAATGTCAGAAGCTTTTCCACGACGTTAAAAAAGTTAGATTCACGTCAACTGAAGTTAAGAACGTAAAGACAACTCGAGTCATATATATTTTTACTCTTCTTACTATTTTTTATGTTAATACTCTTTTTGTTTTTTTTTAACATACAAATTGCTGTAGATACGTACTTCAAAGTTGGTATTTTCAGTCTTCGCTGGAAACAATGGTTTGTTCATTGGTCACAAAACTTTTCTATTGACGCTGAGAAATGCGTTACCTAGCGGGGGCTCCACGGGTTATGTGGGACTCCTCCTGCGGCCCCACCTCTGAAGGGGGCTAGACAAAAAACAGGAGTTTACTCACTAGAACTCAGCGATGTCCCTCGCATGGAAGGCCATGCACGGGATCGGCCTGGAGGCCATACACCGCACGGATTGGTCACAACACTCATATAATATTACACGAGTCTGAGGGTCGGTTCAGAGAAGCTCGGTGGCGTAGTGAATAAGCGTCATGGCCCGCGATTATAGTTGTTAAGCAACTTTCACAAAGGTCGGTCACAGGATGGGTGGCCAAAAAATATTATCTCAAGCAGCTCCAAGCTTCGGAAAGCATGTATAGCGATTGGTCCCGGTTGTATAATATTGCAGTCGTTAATATCATCCAATCCGCATTGGGCCAGCATAGAGGGTCGTGGCCCTTAACCATCCATAAGGAAGGCCTGAGCTCCTGCATTTGGTTATGTAAAGGGGCTGATGATGATGAAGATGTTGATGATGAAGGCCGCTCAAATCTGACAAAAGCTCAGTTAAGCACCTCTCGGAAGTATGTGTTAGTAGACGATTTCTTTCGAGTGTGAAAAGTCGATTTTTTTTTATACATATAAATAAAACTCCACGTATCTTCCGTCAAACATGTACCGATCGACTTTAATTGACAAAGAAAGAGATCGGACGGAAAGCGCTCGGTCTCGGGAGACACCTGAAAAACGCGAAGCGTATTTAACTGCCCATTGCGAGGCTCATGCACTATAAAGTTGAACCTGAAGCATTTACCGTCAGGGACAATCTCTTGAGCTCTCAGAGAACTCATACAACAAGCGTTTGAACTCAGGAAACTTCTGAAGATCGCATAGCGCGTCTAATTGCTGATCGTAACATACATGCAGTATGGTATGAATATGAAACTTCCTCTGATAGAGAAATGCGCTTGGTCTCTAAAAAAGCTCGCAGTTTGCACAATAGAGATCGAGAAAATAGTTTCGATTATCGCCAACCCATGTTGCCTTCATACTCCACAGTCGTACCGCAGATAAGTTTTGGCAGGGTATAATATAGTTGTTTTCCCGTGACTTTGCCGCAAAATTATAGCCTATGACATCCGCGTCTGATGTAGCTTCCCGTAGGTCGGAATCGCTCTGAAACTATCGGTCTAGTAGTTTTGGAGCAAATTCGATGCAAACAAACTAACAACCAAATCTTTCCTCTTTATAATATTAGTATAGCTTAGGTATAAGGGGTCCGATGGCGTAGTGGGTTAGCGCATTCGGCTTAAATTGAAGTTAAATAAGTAAGTAAATGCTGCACAACAAGAACATATATGAATACTTATTTTATATAACTAAGTACAAATGACAAACTCATCGCTAGCCAGCGATTTCTTCCAGGCAACCTTGCATTACATGGAAAATAGAACAATAAATAGCCGATTGTGCATACAACTAGACAAATAATAACATTTAAAAGATCAAAAATAAAACAAGGACAGTTTAAAAGTACGAATAAAATGCTCAGACATAAGCGACAACCAGAGCGCGACAAACGAGAAAAAAGATAATTAAATAACATTCGTAAGGACCGTTCACAGGATGGGTGATCACAACATTATTATCTTGAATACTATGCACAACACTGGCACAATGCACGTTAAGCCGTTAGTCCTGGCTGCATCGGCCCATTGATCTTATTCGATTCGACTTCATTCATAGGAAAAAAAGAATTTTACCAAAATACTTCCCACGCAGACGAAGTCGCGGGCACAGCTAGCTATTTAATGAAACTAGTTACAATTTACATGGGAGTATAAAAGTATTACCTATGTTATCATAGCTAAAGTGTCATTTTTTAAATTTACTCGGTAGAAAATAAATCACAAAGTTACACAGGAATTCATCATTTTAATTTTTTTATTGGTATTATACCCTTTTAAAGAAGTTTTATAATCACTTTATAGCCGAAGATTATGCAGCACTTTTACAATTATCGAAATAGTTTGCGAGTAATTATAGGAGTTAAAAACTTATTTTGGCACACAATTATCCTCTGTCACTATTATTTTATTGTCGGACACGATATTAGTCCCACTAGTATTTATTAACTGCTTTTTTATTTCAGTCCAATGCCTGCTGTTTTTTGGTTGAAAATCTTTATAAAACTTTTAATTTTTTTTAATAGTACACAATGGAAAGCTTTTTTAATAGAAAAAAAGATGTTAATCCAATTTATATATTATTTAATAATAGTATAGAATATAAAAGTCTTTATATTTAGTTACATAAATATTCAAATATTTAAAGAAAATTTAAATATCATGCTGCCTGACAGATCAAACACAGACGCTCATTTTGAGACATTTCTTTGCTTATCAATGAAAATGTAACTCCTTTTTACTGTTCACTGACAAAAAATACACTGTTTGTTTTTTTTTTTATATTTACCCACTAACGCCGTCCCAGAACTTGCAACGTCAAAGATAATCATCATCATCAGCCTTTTCACGTCCCCCACGAGGGGCTCAGGCTTTCCATATGAATGGTAAAGGAGAATGGGCCATGACCGTCTACGCTAGCCTAATGTGGATTGGAGGGTATTAACAACTGCAAAGGCAGGGACCAACGGCATGACGTACCTTCCGAATCACGGAGTAGTTAGAGATAATCATTTTTGGTCAGCCTTCCTGTGACCGACCCTTGCAAAAGATACTTAACAACAACGATCGTGGACTACGTCCACCACGCCACCGAGTTACTCAAAAATAGTAATCTAAACTAAAACCACTTGGAGTAATTTATTTAAAAATACAGAAAGCAACAATATTGCACAAAAATGGCAATAAATTTTACACCCATGGATATGATTTTAATCCAATTTAGAAAGAAATATTAGCTAGTACATTACTCCCATAATTATAAAAAAGTAATTCTTGAACTGACCGGAGCTGCTGTTATCGCTCGCTCGCTCGCTCGGCGTACTATTTTATTTTTTTACTATGTTCTAAGAAATTTGAATCAGATCCAACGCTCGCGCAGTACTGAGTTTTACATTTATCGTTTGATATTGAAATAAGGTAATAAATTTTATGCTTACAATAATATAAGCTTTTTTTATGACGTAGTCATTATTCTTTGATACATTTTTTCCATAATATAATCGTAGGTAGATGAAATTCATAGTTAACTTCAAAACAATATTTAAAGATTTTTGGTTTATAATATATTTTTGTACTATTTCAAACTTCCGAGGCCGCTACGAACTAAGTATACGAGTTTAAAAGAGATATCAATATATTTCATTTGTTTAGAACAGAAGCTCAAAAAAGCTTCGCGCTTTTTACGAAAATTCTCTGCTGTTAGGTTTAATTAAAAAGTTAAGCAAAATTTCCAAAAGAGAGATCGTTACGATCTATGGCAAGAGGTATTCTGCACTATTCAAAAGACAAAATTATTAATATATTTTTGTTTTCGAGATCGAGACCGTCAAAATTTACCTATGTTTAAAGATTAAATCAGATACATAAGTAAATACCTACTTATAAGTGATAACAATTGCAGTATCTATTCTTCGAGCTCGAATGAAGGTTATAAGATAATGTACCTATCTCTCTATGTCTCTACGCCATATCCCTGGCTTGGTAGGCAAGACCGACCGCCACAATGTACGGGGACCTTACATACATATTTCGCCTCATCCACTTTCATGAGTCTTTTCATACACATGTTTGTTTACAGCGTTCCGAAACCACTAGTCTTTTTCTTTCACTTACGGGAAGCTACATCACTCACGGGTGACATAGGCTATTGTATTTGAACTTTCTTTTACAAGACAGATTTCTATAAAAATTGGACACGCTAATACTCGTACCCTATTTACCCAACGTCCTTTCTTTCGTTCATGTTGAACCACCTCCATTTTTTTTCTATACTGTGTTATATCCCTTTATCACACTTTCCGCGTCCCGTAACCTTATATTTCTGATGTGAAATTTGATATCGAACTAGTTTATCCGGTTAATTTATAAACATATCAAATATTGATAAAACATAACCATCCCTGACCCGCATCTGCTGCGAATAGAGGCTATTACGTATTATTATTAGTTTTATCTGTAACTTACAGTTTGAAAAATAATAAAAAAAGATATGAAGATATAATTTTGACTATTCATTTGTCTTATTTTACTTCAGTTCAGAAAAATCCAGTTTTCACCGAAAACAAATAATCTTTATATTTAATTGAGCACAGTGAAGAACGGTAAGTACACTACTCAAGTAGTAATACATTATTATGATTAATCACATGCAATTTATGAAAATTTAATAACATTCAAAATACACGAGTTATTAACAAGAAAAACTTCTGAAAAGAATATATTCTAATATGATATGAAATTATCTAAGTTCATCAAGACAAAGACTTAAAACGGGTTTACTGAAAACTTATAATAATGATATATGTAGTAGTCGTTACTACAAAAACTCTATTATAGTTTGTCTCAGTAGCAAAACGGCTTTTAGATTTAGGGCACATATAGAAACTAATATTAGTAGAGCATTGCACTAATATTATTGGACTGCAGGTAGGTACACCCAGTTTGTCGCCAGCGGTATTTCCGGACCGATACGTACGACCTTCAAACTTTCAAGCGTAGAGCATATTCGTCCCTCAAAGGCCGGCAGCGCGCTTGTAGCCTCTCTGGTGTTGCAGGTGTCCATGGGCGACGGTAATCACTTACAATCAGGTGATCCGTCTGTTTGTCTGCCCCCTTACCCGTAAAAAAAAGATAGTACTTAAATGGCAAAATGCAAATAGTCGAGATTCTATTGATAAGCGATTTATATGTAAAAAATTTGCAGGATGAGGCCCTAAAAACTTTTTGATAGTACGAACCATATGGTATCGTCTTGGCACTTTTTACATGAAAAACTTTTTGGTGTACAACGGAGATTTCGGAAAGTTTTTGCAGATATTTATACAACAGAAATACGGTGTTTTACACAGTTTGTAATACCAGTCTTTATAATCCTGCTACACAATGCACTCTGAATTTATTTATAACTATTTCCTGTGAATCAGAATCATGCTATTGGATATCTATAAGGTCCATTGAACTGAGGATGTAATGTTATTCAATGTGAAATACTCAATATTGAATTTAATAAAAAAATAAAAAATTAAAAGATATGTTGACCAGGGATGTTAGGGAGCTACGTAACCGTAACCGAAACTATCCGTAATCGTAACCAAATTAAAAGTTTAGGATAATTACGGATAAAGGCTGAATCTACATGACATATAACAGTTTTCTTTCTACCCGGCCAAACCGAAACACCAGCTACACGCATTTATTTAAGACATTCGCATTTTTTGCAGTACTTGTACGATTGGTAAAGGCGTAGTAGACTCACAATAATCAAATTATCTGTGGATATTCTCTAAATGTAATTCTAGTACGAGTACTAGAAGAGTACTATCTGGCTATCTTAAATTAAAATGCGATATAAGGTTAAATACAATATTCTATACTCTAATGGAAGATATTTTTAAATATTAAGAAAATGCTTTTGTTTCAAGATATTAAAGAGATGAGCGGTAAATAGGACACTGACCAAGCTTGCAGATTACTGTAAACTACAGAAACAAACTACAAAAAAAAGCTAATAACTATAACGACAAAATATTTGATAAAGAAAATATCGAAAAATGCGTTTCTTTAATTTTATTTTACTGTGCCCATATACGCTGATAATAACAAAGAAACAATTAATTACAAGAACAAATAAAATATTGTATTATATGACAATCTCAATTCGGGAATTTACAATATTTTAAAACTTCATCAACACGCATTTAAAATAATAATTGCGGTAAAATATACCCTTAAAATCGTATATCTTTTTAAGTCTGCTTTGAATGCAATTAAAACATAATTTATCCGTAATATTTAAATTTTACTCAAAAACCCGTCAAAATTATCTGTGACGAAATTGTTCAAATTGACAGCCAGATGACAGCTTACTAGATATATCTACATTTTGAGATATATCACATCACATCGTTAGTAAACTTAGGTCAAAATTGGACATGATGCTTTAAACTGTTGTGTTGTGTAAATCGCAAAGAAAGCAATTAAACCTGTAGGTCCAATCTGCTAATGTTTACGTAATAATATCTCAATAGAATCTAAACTACTTGTATTTTGCCATTGTACTTACTATCAATCTAAAGTCCATTATTATTAATATATCTATCTCCATTGATTGGCAAACTTTGTATAACATTTCACTACCTGAAGTCCATTATATATCTGCCACCGTTGATTACCAAATTTTGTATAAAATTTCTATGTCCAATTACTGCATAATTTATGGATAATTTGAATAAAAAAGTACACAATGTTAACAGCGCTATAATAGATGGCATAATAAGGACAATCATTTATGTAAAGTCCCTATAAAAAAGTATGGTAATGACCAATGCATGGACAATTTCACTGCATGGACAATTTGTCAGCAGTATTGTAGCTATAGGCCACTAGTTTCCACAATGACCTTGTTCCAAATATCGTGTGACTGTTATCGCTGTCACGTTTAATCCTTTCTACTCGGTATGCTTATTTTAGTTTGAATACCATCATTTATCTCTATTAATAAGTGTCGATGGAACTCACTGCGAGAGACCGAACACGACTTGACCGATTTTTAAATTGTCTATAGGTACTATTATTATAAAGAGGGACCATTTGTTTGTTTGTATCAACACCGGTTCCGAGATTAATGAGCCGATTAAAAATTCTGTAGGTGAACGGCAAGTTACATCATATGCGGGGTAACATTTAACGCGCGCGAAGTTGCGGAAAACGTTCTTAGGTCACATTTAGAGATTCATTACCCGTCATCAGGGTGCTAAGAGGGATAAGCCGGGCCTATAAGATTATAGTATATGAGGATTTTTAGATGGTTTTCATAATTGCAACTAGTTTTCACCAAGTTCAGAAAGATTTTTTTTTTTTAATTTTCAATAGTGTGTTTTTTAGATCTTTTTATTACAACTTTAGGAAAAATAAAATATATTATCTTGAAACTATTTAAAAGATAATACCACTTTTAAACAGTTCCATAGATTGTATTTTTGAATAATTATTACATTTTCAAACGTTTCAGAGCTAGAATTAAAAAAATAGAGAATATCTAAACTTCCTGTTTCGGAGCCTTGACAGGTCCGTATTTAGACAATAATTCATGAAAAAATTCAATGTCGTTTTGTTTCAATGAGTAGTCTATGAATATGTTAAAGTCAAGTAATTATTATAAGTGAACTTTGACCATAATAAAAATACAAAAATAAAATTTACTTACCTGCCCCTTATCTTTATTACAATTTTCTATACCGCCTTGTCCCTTTATTTCGAGCCCTGTTACTGAAGCTCTGATTAGACTGTTAAAATTAAACCCTCATTTTATCATTTGAAAAGCTTTACAAGGTTTACTTTTTGAAGGGTCTATTACCAAGTAGAGTCGCTTGCCTCATCGCCTTTAAAGTCAAAGTTGAATGATTCAAAATTTCTTTTTATAAGTATATTAGAATAAAGATAATTTTCACTTTAACTATGATAAGGTAAGCGTCTCTAAGGTATGGTATAGGTAGTTCTTTCTGTTAGAGTAAGTAAGATTTACAAAATCTTGCCATTACCAAATTGCACTTAAATTAATTATATATCATCAACGACTGAGTTTGACGGTCGTACACTATGGGTCTCATAAGAAGGCTCAAGGTCAGTCAACGAGCAATATAGAGGGCAATGCTTGGTATTTCTCTACGCAATCGAATTAGGAATCAGAAGATCCGTTGGAGAACTAACGTTACTGACATTGTTCGAAGAATTGCTCAGCTAAAGTGGCAGTGGGTGGGACACATGGCGAGAAGAACTTATGGCCGTTGGGGCGGAAAATTTCTCGAATGGCGAGGACATACCGGACGCCGCTCAGTGGGTAGGCCCCCCACCAGATGGAGGGACGATCTTATAAAAATAGCGGGAAGCCGCTGGATGCGGGCAGCATCAAACCGATTGTCCTGGAGATCAATGGGAGAGACCTATACTCAGCAGTGGACGTTTTATAGCCGATGAAGGATCAACAGACTTTATTTGACTCTGAGGTCGATTTGCTATTTAATCGGACCTTACAATAAGCCTTCTTAACCAGTATTTTTTCATATAGTAGATTAAAATTGATAGACCTTATTGTAGAAGCGTACATAAAAAGACAAAGAAGATTACACCTGTTTAAGATTATTACGAACTAAGTAAATTTTCATGTAAATAAGCATTCTTATATGTCCGCATTTTATTTTGTATTAGGTATTTTTTAATTTACATTATTCTTTATGTTACTAATATACCATACAAAGGAAATATTACACCGTCCAATTTTCAAATTTACAAAATTTTTAATGCTTTGACGCGTTCAGTTATGGGTGATTGAAATTATTTCAGCATCATCTTCTTCTAAATGTTATTCTTACTAACAATGAGGTCATTTATTTATTTTTTTTTTACAATGAAATTGGTTTCATTGCTATTTGAATGCAATATAAGGCGTATAGGTCCTCGCCTTAAACAAAAATTTCTTCAAATTTTTTTCAAATCATTCAATCAGTCTATTAAATTTATATCCAAGGTACCGAAGGTTCTGTACAAATAGGCCAAAATCATTAATCATTAAACCAGCTTACATAAAACTATTTGTGTGCAACTATTTTTACTTTTAAGTAGTTTGGGAGTTGTGGCAATGATCAATTTGATCAATTTTTTATATATTTTGAAAACTTAATTATAAAATAGTTTAGAGAATAGTAGGTTTGAAGAAAATATTTGAGTTACTCACCACAAGCGCTTTCATTTGATATGTCACGTGATATAGGTACTTTATAAAATATAACTATTTTTCTTATTTTCTAATTGCGAAATTGGACATTGAACCAAAGAGTGGTCATTCAGCATTCATATTAATTTTCTTTGAGCTATTTTCAGTTGATATTCTGTCCGGTCCTTATAATATGTATAAGTACCTACTCATTTCTTTTGAGTGCCGCCTTTATTATATGTATACATTTAATCTACTAGCTGTTCCACGATTTCAAAATATAGCTGATGATGTACCTTCCCGTAGGTGAAACAATTTTCAAAATCCGTCCATTAGCTTCGGAGCCGATTCAATGCAAACAAACAATCAAAATTTTTACTCACAATCTTTTTTTTTCTCACTTAGTACAAGTTTAAGTATGTTTAGTAAAACCTCCTTTCCAGTCACATCTAAAAGAATATCACCCATTAAAATGTATAATCAATATGGCCGATGACAAGTAGTGACAAATTTAGTAGTTGAATTTAATATTAGCTAAGTATTTCTAAATTGTGCTGTGTGAATGTCATATGTGGCGAATGAATTTTCTTGAACAGCTAAAAGACGCGACTGCGTCGTGACACCTAGTAAGTGAACACATAATTTAAAAACCTTTGAAGACATATCAACTAACATATCTAATTTAATTGTGATTAAGTTTTATCCTAAAGTTTATATCTTAATACCTATTTATTAGCTTTTCGCTAGCGGCCTCGACAGCGTTATCCTGTATTATAGATATAAACTTTCCTCATGAATCTTAAAAGATCTCAGTAAAAATGTAACGCTGTTGACATAATGAGGCAGTAATAGGTATATGTATATTTCAATCACATTTTAAAGAAATATTATCAAATCTTATTACAAATTGATTGTGATATTGAGAGTTTCATATCTCTAGTCTTATATAAGTATAGAGAAGAACCTACCAAGAAAAGTTAATAACCATAATAATCAGGTGTCTTAAATAAATTGAAGTCAATAAAGACTCGAACCCCTCGGTTCTACAAAATCTTAAGCAAAGAGAAAAATAATATAAATCTTATGCAATATGTTGCCTTTTAGCCGACAAAAGAGAAAGCTCTACGACGCAGGATGACGCGAATATTTTACTATCTATCGATATATAAATCTAATTACTCGAACAATAATGCTCTTATTACTCCAGAATACTACGATAATAAATAAATTTGAACAAAAACTTTACAAAAACACCATAAGAAACACTTTCACAAAATCTAGATAGTTTTATAGAGCAAAGTTACAATAAAGACCAAATCTTCTTATATAAAAAACCGCATCAAAACTTCCTTTTTTGAAGGCTGTTAATAATAATAATATTGTCGGAATCTTCTCACGCCTTCAAATTAGCAATGTTGTGGATACGGGTGTCGATGTTGAATATACGAGTTTGACCGATTTCCAAAAAAATAATTAAGTATTTGCCGATGTAAAGTTTTCTGCGGACAGAACTCCTTATAATTTTTACACTATTATGTAACGATTTTTATATTATATTCGTCCTTAATATTAGCTTCACCTAAAATAATACGTAAGTAATTAATTTTCTCTTTTGTCAGGTTTTGGAAGTCTCGTAGGTTTTTCTTGGGCAGCGTGTTGGCGGCTCTAATCACAGGCGCGCTGGTAGCAGTGCTGGTGCTGCAGCCATGGTCGAACGTCGAACAACCACGCTTCCTGCACGCCGCAGTCGCTGCTAATGGCTATGAATGTGCTTCTATTGGACGGTGAGTATTAGATGCTGATTCGAAACCTATGTTCACAGAACTTATGGCATACAAGGGCGTATGAGAGAGCAAAGCGTATACACGATGTCATGCAAAGGTACGATGCATCAACTGTATATACCTACATGTACCACCTCCTCTCGCATTACTATATTACTCTCGCATTATTCGGTCTTGCCTTCCTACAATTGCTCCTTTATTTATTATATATTTCCTTTCTTTATCTTCGAATATCATTTTCCTCTTTTTCTGCCAAAATCAGTTCCTTTCCTTGTTTGTTTTCAATTCGAGTAGTCCATGATAGAGGGAAACAGATTTGAATTTTCATAGTATTATAACCCCTATCCTGGAAACTTGTCTTTAGTAAAAACATAAATAATTATCTCTTGCAGTGAAATCTTGGAAAAACAGGGGTCCGCGGTCGATGCAGCAATAGCGGCATTATTCTGCGAAGGAGTGTCGTGTGCACAATGTATGGGCCTGGGCGGCGGTTTCCTGGCTACGGTGTACGACGCACCAACGAAACGAGTGAGGGCTCTGAACGCTCGGGAGCGAGCACCGGGTCTTACCACAGAAGACATGTACGCGAACGCGTCGTCGACCGTAGGGGGGCTCTCGATCGCCGTACCAGGCGAACTGCGCGGATACGGCGAGCTTTACCGGGAATACGGACGCCTGCCGTGGGCAGAATTAGTCCGTCCCACCGTGGAGTTGTGCCGCAATGGACACCGCGTCAACTCGTACATGGCACGCGTGCTGCAAACGTTCAGCGAGAGAATCAAAGCCGAACCATCAATGAGGTTTGTGACATTAATGTTTTGATGCCTATTTCGGCCGCAATCTAGAAACAAAAAATCTAGATGGCCGCCTATGCCTTTTTCAGCATGATTTTTAGAGATTATTATTAATTCTCACGTAACTTCCGATTTGTTAAAACGTGAAATGATCTTGCTCTCCCCTTAATTAAAAAAGTAAAGCTGCTGAACTATCTTTTTATTTAACACAATGTTATTTTATTAGTTATTTTGCCATACGATTTCATAACACAAAGTTGTAAAGTTAAACCTAATTTCACTGTAAACGTATATTTCCTCAGCGAGGTGTATTTGAACCCGGAGACGGGCGAGGTCTGGAACGAAGGCGACCTCGTCAAGAATTTGGCGCTAGCAGACACCCTCGAAATAATAGCGCAGCAGGGCCCGGAGGCGATTCACAACGGCTCTCTTACGGCGCAACTCGTACGAGACATCCAAGGGTTTGGTGGTATCATAACAGAAGACGACTTGAGGAACTACAGGTGAAATTTTTCATTTAGTATTCAGAAATCTTAAACGGTCACGCCGTTTAAGATTTAAAATCGTTGGTTAGATAAGTAGCATTATATTGAAGATATCCGTAGATATTGAAATACCGTGAATGATGACCCTGGTTGTACTTCTACGTAATGAAGTAATGATACGGTAAATACCTAAATACAATAAATAAAATCTATTACTTCCGAAAAACTAATTAAAATCCAATTCAAATGAATATTGCATTCAACGTTATTTTCGTTTTACAATATCGTTGGCATACAACCTAAAGCAGTTTTGCAATCTAAATGTAGATCAAAGTAAATCCTAGTTATTTTTGATAAAAGCATTGTTACTGCTGAGGAGCCTTCTAGTCATATTTACATTTTGTTTCTTTGCGTTAAACGGGTTAACGTTAAACTGATCTTTCAATTCAGGGTAGAATGGAGCGACCCCATCGCGGCACCACTCACAGACGAGCACACGTTGTACTCGGTCCCGCTGCCAGGTTCAGGCTCGGTCCTAGCGTTCATATTGAACATGCTCCGCGGCTGGGTGGGCGACGGCACAGACGTGCCGGTGGGCTCCAACCTCTATTGGCATCGCATCGTCGAGACATTCAAGTTCGCGTACGGAAGACGAACAGGCCTCGGCGACCCTACACGCTCTGATTTGGGTCAACAAATTCAGCAGGTGCGATCTACCTCTTTGGCTTATTAGTGGAGGGTCCAAGGCAATGTTTCTAAATCAACATAAATATAAGAAATTCCAATTGCCGATATCTTCATATTCCTTAATGAATGAAAGGGAAAATCACTTTTACTTCATTAATACATTAACATTAAGAATTATAAAAACAAACAAAGGAAAAGGTTAAAATTTAATGACTGCAGTGACAACTATGACATTTGAAGCATGTTTATTAAGGCTCATAGCAAACTTTACCAATTAATATATTAAGGATTTTTTTTTTTAATTTTTATGGTTTCTTACCATCTTATTATTAGCCACTGTGTGAAATTTCCTACCGTTAGGGTATGATTACCATCCACTATCTAGTTAGGATACAAAATCAACTTTATCAGAAGAAAATTAATCATTATATTTATATTCAGTTGCAACGTAACCTTTCGGATCCTAACTTGGTGGAAAACTACCGGAGGCTGGTGGACGACCGTAAAACGTATCAAGATTGGAAGCACTACGGAGCACTGTTCGAAGGCGCCGACGATCACGGCACAGCGCACTTGGTCGTCATCGCACCAGACGGCAGCGCGGTCTCAGCCACCAGCACAATCAACTACATGTAACTATACATACACTTACATTTTATAAATTAACCTCTGTACCTACCGGCTATACATTTGTTATTACACTTTAATCTATGGTACCTCAATCGAAACGTAGAAAATATCTTGTCTGTACAGTGGCAGCTGTGTCGCGGTACTTTCGTTATTTCAGACTGCTACCTTGTTTGGGATTGTGGGATGTGGATTTAATATTAATATATATATTTTCAAACCGTTATGACTAGCTTAATAATCATGAGCTGCTGAGGCATTCTTCCACATGAAATGAAACAAGAGCAATAGTAAAAGATAATGAGGTAGACAGTGCCGATGGTGTATATTTCCCACGTTATTCTAGATATGCTTTCTATCACTTTAATTTACCAAACAGAATTCGTCTAGAATTGAACAAAGTTATCTTAAACATCTAAAGGCCAGGACACTATGTTCGTATAGTTGCGCAGTCTCTGATCATGACCCTTTGGGGTATGCATATTAAAATGACCCCGGAGATACGCATGTTAATTCTTTTAAACAGATGGGGTTCACAAAGACGCTCACAATCTCTCGGCTTCATGCTAAATAACGAAATGGATGACTTCGCCATACCGAACCGTGAGTCTGCGTACGGTCTGCCGCCATCGCCTGCCAACATGCTGGCGCCTGGACTGCAGCCGCTCAGTTCGATGACACCTGCCATCGTGCTCAAGAACAACGAACCGGTGCTAGTAATCGGAGCCGCTGGAGGCACCAAGATCACCACGCAAGTGTCTCTGGTGAGTGAATCTAGTACAGATTTGCTATAATGCACTAAAACAGTTTAAAACTTGACATCTACCACAGCACAGTCTCTGCTGACACAGGGTAAAGGTTCAATGAAATAAATCGTTTATTACACATATGATGTAGCTTACAATAGGTAAAAGTATTTACATGATATTATCAGTATTTCCGAAGACAACCACATACACAATAAAATCAAATCAAAGTTAGAAACCTTACCTCTTTATAATATAACTTGCCTAATAAACCTATATGTATTCATCAGGGGTGCGACCGCCTAATAGGGATGATGACTAATTTTTGTTTGTTTGTCCATCAGGTAGAGTGTTAAAAAATAGTAAACACGTATTTTTTAATTTTTTTCGTAATCATAAAATTACGGCGTTACATGGAGTTGAAATTTCGCATGACGTCACGTTAGAGTACGTTTTCTACTCAACTGTGACGTAGCGAGCCCCCACTCCTCAACTTTAATGCCTGTTATCTAAGCTATTTCTTGTTCAATTGAAGTAAAAAAAATACGTATCTAATATTTTTCTATTATCTGACTGACGGACTAAATAGAATTGCATTTTTTTGACCCAGTCATCATCCCTATTCATGTTACTACTTTGCCACCTCTTTTGGTAGATAAATTTGGGATAAATAACTAAATTGGTAACACTGATACTATCAAATTCATAATCATCTCTATTTGTAGTTCGTTCGTCGTTACTAAAGTATACATCAAAATAGTAAAATAAAACGATATATCGCATTAACATAGATAAGATATCGTATCCAATGGCTAATAAAATCATTTCTAGAGAGTTAGACACTGCTATACCTAATATGTAGTCATTTTGCATTATTATTTATCCGTGATTCCATAATGGAAGTTAATTTTGTTTCAATATAAGTATTTGGTTTTCTATTTACTTTCTCAGATTGCAAGAAACATGATAGTAGAAGGGGGAGATCTAAAGACTGCCCTGGATCGGCCGAGACTTCACCATCAGTTAATACCCATGGAGATTCAATACGAGCACAACTTCAACTCAGTAAGTTACATTATCACAATATACTGTTGAAGAGCTTTAAATATAAACTTTTTGGTCTAAATCTGAACACTAGAGTATGTAAACCTTGAAACCCGTTTATGAAAATATAATGGACCACATGGACTTCACATTATTCTTGACATTTTCCGTTTGTTAATTTGAAGTAAAAGCCACCTCACTAAATTATTTTGACAGATTAATGTTAAGTTACCTTCACTATATATGTTGGTGACCTATACCTATAGTTGGTGTAATATAAAATATTGTGTAATTAACTGCTCTTTTGCTCTTTGATTTAATAAGACAACAAATATGCAAAACATGGGCTTGGCAAAATGGAAATAAGTAGGAAAGTGGGCTTTGCGTTTTGAAATAACATAAGATTAGCATCTCGTTAAAAAAATTACGTAATTTCTAGTATAGTTAGCCTTATTGTGCATGCGTTGGTGCGGCCGGAGTATGAAAGCAAAAATATACCTTAGTATTTTAAACAAAAGCAAAGAATTATCTCCACTCAACCAATGCTAAAAAAAATCAAATCCATTATTTTCAGAACATCTACATCCTTTCTTTCTTACAACTCCCAATCATAACCAATAAGAGAACAACAAATAATATGTTTAAATATGACTGTTGAAAAAAATTTCATTGCCGAGTACCGAAGTAATGAGGAAGTATTAAAAAAAAAAGAAAGCAATAGAAAAGCACGTCCACTAGATGGCGACTCTAGCAAAAGTTGATTTTTGCAGAAAACGAATGGAATAAAGACAGTAATTTCCGTTCCTTTTAACTAACATATTAAAAAACTGAAATCGGAAACGTTCGAAACGTGAAAGAAAACCGGAAGGGTTGTCATGGAGAAATCAAGAATGTACCGTAGCGTCATCTAGTTTGATTTCAGGAACTATTGTTTTTTTTTTAATACTTCCTCATTAATGTTTGTTGCTCTTAACGGTAACATTGATTAGCTCGCTAGCGTTACGTTAGGCAACTTTCGCAAGGGTCGGTCACGGGATGGGTGACCAAAAAATTATATTATCTCTAACCACTCTGTGCTTCGGAATGCAGGTCTGAGTCCCTCCAATGGGTAAAACAGCTGATTGTGATGATAATGACATTAAGACAAGTTTTATAATTGCAGGCAGTGATAGCATCTCTGCAAGCTCGCGGGCACGCGACGACAGAGCTTGGACTGACAGCTGGCTTCGCAGCGGTGGTTGGTGTGGCGCGCCAATCTGACGGATACTTACACGCTTACACGGACCGACGACGGGTCGGCAGCACTGACGGATTTTAAATTCAAACCGACTTTAACCGGTTCACCGCGTACTTTCATTATCAGTAATACTAACGTGGATACTTTTTTCATGTATATCGTTTTACTAAACCGTCAAATTTAACTGGTGGAACTAGGATATTTTCATCTACAAATAATTCCTGTCTCTGTTGATTTCAGCGATTGTTTCGAATAACTATTGGGATTATAAAAAGAAATGTTTAATGGATAAAACTGAGATCTCACGGAAAATCGCTCTGGTTTTCCACTGCGGTTGGGGGACCGCAGCTCGCGTTAGGATGTGAAATTGTACGCAATGTACGTTAACAATTTTCTCTCATCATGCTAGTTTCGAATTGAAATAAATAACTTTCCAACTGCCTCAAAGGCTGCGGGTAAATATCACTCCATGTGTCGAAGCCTTTCAATCGGAATATTGCTGAAAACTCATTTTTAAAATAAATATTGATTAATAAACATTATGGGAATTGACATTCCTATACCAACGTTATTGCTGTAAACCCATTTATGTGAACATGAAAAAAAAAATGCTTTTAATTTTTAACAAGTATTGCCAGTCTTGCTTTTATTATCTATTTGTAATTATTATTTATTATTAGTTTGAAAGTTCCTTTTCTTATAAGTATTTACGAAGTTAGGAAGCTTAAAAATTATGTACGTTCGATAATGATATTTTGTCGAAATCATATCTTTGTGTACTATTCTAATTATGCTGTGAATTCTCAAAAAGGTTTTTACCGATGTTTATGAGATATAGATTAGGCTTTTCACTAATACTAAATTTTAGATGACAAACAGTAATCTAAATTGATTCACCAAAGGGAAAACCAACAAAATTTAAAAATTTTGATAATCTAACCAATCTAAGCATCGATTCTTTAACGTTACTAAACAAATTAAAACACAACATCATGTATATTTTGATTGTTTTATTAGTTATGCAAAATTTTTATGAGTACTTTATTTCTACTACTATATAACAGCGGATGGCTTGCGCGATATAGGTAACCTACTGCCTTGGTTAGATACTTAAACCAAATGGGTAATTTTAAACACACAATTAAAATTTCAACAAAATGCTCATTATTTCAAATCTCATTTATAGACCTTGGGTGTTTTAATTTATTTATAGTGTTTTTATTATACAAATATATACCTACCGACAATATACAAGTACAGTCAACAGCACATCATGTTATGCAAATCCGTCAAAACTCCTCACTTGACTTTAAGCCTTAACGTTTCGCAGGTAGAGATTAAAATTAACTATTGTGGTAGATATTTAACATATTGTGGTAGTCTGACATACAGCCGTTTGTACTAGTAGATGTCGCATTCAACTAGGTTAAAACAGCCATTTAATCGGATGACTAAGCGACATGCATACTTATCATGTTAATATTCACTGTTTACAGAAGTATGTACAATAGTTACATATCGCATTTTCATCATTCAAGCGAATATACCTAGGTATATCAAAAAACCGAATTATATATTTTTTTAAGTTAAAATAAATTAACTGTGTGATGTTTGTTACACGTATCATAGAAAATATCTTAGATAATTTCGTCCATTGTTTTTACTGTAAATAGTTACGGATAGTTAGTTAGTATGTTTTTATGTTTTAGTGATACTTATTTTATGACTATAAAATAAAAAATTTGGCAGTGTAATTTTTTTTATTCATTTTATGGGTCCCTGAGACGATCAAGAGAACTTGTCAAGTCTACGTAACGGAATGCAATACTGATCGTTTACCGCGTTGACTTGACGCTACCCATCAAGTTGTTTTAAGTTCAGATTGACGGTACTTGATGCGCATGTGCGTGACGCGACTTGACGGGTTAAAAAAGTCCTCAGACAGTATTTGGAGTAAAACTGTTCTATGGACAGTATGACAAAAACACGAATGTCAAAATAAACTGGATTGTGCAGTGTTTTATTAAAAACGGGCAGAGTGAGAGAGTAAATTAGTAACTCTTCATCTCTGTCTTAGTAGTTTTGTAGGATGTCCACGCGTTTTTAATAATTTCATAAATAGGTAATATTTAATAATTTATTTATTTATTTCATATGGACAACCAACAGCATACATATTTCAACTTACTTCAGTAAACTACAGTTAGGTTTAAATCTAATATATATACCAATTATAGGTTGACACAGCATTGTTAACATATAAGTGTAATTTTAGACGACACCTACAATTCACTCAACCACTGATAAAAACACCAATAAGAAGGCTAAGGCACTCTCCGGTTCTCAGTGAAAAGTCAGATCAAAATACCTGTAACACAGATCACAGGCTTTCAGAGAGCACGTCAAACCCAGTCCTTTACCCAACCCAATCTAGTCAATAGAACTAAAGAATTCCTGAATCTGAGCTTTAAAACTTAACTGTGAGTTGAAAAATATATCTAGATTAGGCAAATAAGAACCGACATCATTATATGCAGCAGAAATGCGAGGCAACGGTGAATGCCTAAAAACATTTGTCACATGATAATTTTACATGACCTAAATTAAACATTTACAGATAGAATTTTATAAATTTTTACAGATATTATGAATGATGATGTTAGAAATGTAACCGATAAATTAGTTTTTATTTATCGCTTTACCGATATTTATTTTGTAGGAAATAAAACAAGTACATAAATGGTATTATAATCATCTTTAATGTATAAATCAATTAAAAGGATAGAAACTTTTTTTTTATTAATTGTATTAGAATACAACGCATCATTTTATAACTTTGGCTGGTATTATTGTCCTCCATTTTTCAGCTAGACTTTTATCCTTTGGGATCCTAGAAACACAAGAGCAATTTTGTCATGGTCAGCATAAGAAAATTATTACTTTATAAATATTTATACAAACTAATGTGTAGGCCATTCAGATATTTTCCAAAACATAAATAAGCTAGTTCTCGTTTTTCATTTTCCAAATAACTTTGTACCTACCGTGAAAATATTCAAGCTTCTTGAATTTATGATATTAATTTCGCAGTGCTTATTAATAAACATTTTTACTGTAATGTTAAGCAAGTAAATTTTACAGAGACTAAAACGAAGAATGACGGGTAGCGTAAGTAAAACTTATAAATGTTTACAATATAAACATATGAAAATTAATTTAAATCAAAGTTTTGTTTCTTAGACACCCTATTTCATCACTGTTTAATAAATAAGGAAAACAGCTTACCTGTGGAATGTGAAGTCACAACCGTGATACCATTCATTTTCGCAATCAGCCAAGCAAAGCAATATTTAATAATTAATAGGAAAAAAAAAATCCTATCCTTTTAATTGATTTATACATTATAGATGATTATAATAACATTTATGTACTTGTTTTATTTCCTACAAAATAAATATCTTTACCGATAAATAAAAACTAATTTATCGGTTAAATTTCTAACATCATCATTCATAATATCTGTAAAAATTTATAAAATTATATCTGTAAATGTTTAAATTTGGTCATGTAAACATTATTAAATATTACCTATTTATGAAATTATTAAAAACGCGTGGACATCCTACAAAACTACTAACAGAGATGACAGACAGAGATGAAGAGTTACTAATTCACTCTCTCACTCTGCCCGTTTTTAATGAAACACTGCACAATCCAGTTTAAATTGACATTCGTGGGTTCTATAGACATTTCGGATATCGTTCCATGTCCGGACATAATTCCTAGAACTATTACGGACCGAAATTACTCTTGTCTACGCGAACTAATGAACTACCTTACTCGAGTCACACTTTAGTTTTTGAATGACTCGAGTAAAAAACTTCCACAGGACATAGAGAGAGATTAGAAGTATAATGATATTAATTTAGTATGGGAACCGAGTGTCGCCTCTCCGCACACAAATAAAGATTAGATGAAATAATCATTCATTTCGTGTGAACAACCTAACTACATGTGACCATCGTGTTTTGTTTGGCAAGAAATAAATAATGTTACGTACGTGCATAAAAATTTGTTACACTTTTTGGAAGGGAATGCAGTTTTTGGGTTGACAAAACTTTAAAGACAATTCTTTCTATGTTAAACACTTATAAAAAATACTGTATTGCAGGTTTATAGCAGTCAGTAAATACATTAGACATATAAGAATAAAAATTATGTACTTTTCCCCTAGAAAAGTCAACAAAAGTGTGTCACAACGTTCTGACCATTTGGATAAGGAGAGGAATGAAAAAAATGCATGTTTTTGTTCTAGAATTTTTTGTTATGAGATTTAAACCAGATATAGATAATGGATATTTAAGATCCTACGTTATTCAATAAAAAAAAATTCATAACGACTTTCGACCTGGAATGGCGATTAGGACGAAACGAAAGAATCACTCACATGCTAAAATTAAAAAATACATTAAAAGAGTATTGACATATTATTTATTTAAGAAATCAAGAAAATAAGCGGCGTAAATTAATAAATTAGTACTACGAAGTGACATCTAGTGGCCAGAGAATCAACTCGATGCGCCAAGTTAACTCGATATCTCGAGTGCATTGAGACTCGATTGATATTTTTCACTCAAGTACGAGTTTGAAAAATTCACTCGAGTGACCCGATAAAAACAGGCCTCGAGTCGCATCGCTAATATGATGACATTCTGACCAAAGAGTAGTATGATAGTGATGACAGACACAGATGACAGATGATGTCGAATTTTCCGTTGTTGACGCGCGAAAATTTACTTCTGTCAGGTTCCACCGGTTTCTTTTATGTGTAATGTTAAATTGAATAATTTTGCTTGTATAACGGAACAAGGCCATATTTAAAATAAAAGAATAATAATTTTGCTTTGAATTTTGCCAAATTTCCCATTTAATAATCAAAGAAGTACAGATTATATATAGGCATCATAATATTTAACAAGATGGATTATAATTTGTCTGAGGGGTCACTCCAAGTAAAGTATACTTTTTTTATTTAATATAGTATATTATACTTTTTACTATAAAAATAACATGGAAGTCACTAATACATTCCATTAAATTAATTATTTATTAGAAATACTTTTAAGAGGTATTACTTGCTTTATCAGTAAAATAATAACTAGTTCTGACATGTTTTCTATTGACGGATTAGGCCTATCATGCATCTTTTATAAAGAAAACAACATAGCTTCAAAAGTAATTCTGTCGCAGCAGCATTGCTAGCTGCCACCATGGCATGCTTGTTCTGCTGGTGCTTTGTTTACATTTTATTAATATATCAACAACCTAACTACATGTGACCATGACAATCTGCCATGTTTTCTAGTTTGTTTACCTTGACTTTAAATTTTCTGCTAAATTATGAGGCTAATGAGACACAAAAAACACCATATACCATAATAAAACGTCATAAATAATATCTCTTAAATTGGCAAATATTTTAGTTGAAAGACTTGCATAGGACCTACAAGAGATCTAGAAAGAACATAATACCCTTTTGCGCCCTTTATTTACCCCTAAATATATCAAAAGTGTAGACAATCTGTACATTCTTAAATTGCAATTTATTTTTAAAATGATGCACATAGTTTGTACAATGTGATTACTTCCACAGACAATAATGAACGGTGGACACTATGAGAAACCAGTCATGCAAGTACTTGGCAGTAAAAAGATCCAAGGCAGTGGTGCAAATGAAAGATTTAGATTACTTGTCTCTGATGGCAAACACTCCCACAGTTTTGCCATGCTAGCAACCCAATTAAATGATAAATTAATCACTGGAGAGCTATCAGATTATTCTGTTGTACAAATAGACAGATTTGTAACATCTTTACTTAAAAACACTGGCAAAGGAGAAAAGTAAGTTTTGTTTCAAGAGCACAAAAAAATGCATAAGTTTAGTTGGTAAAAATCAGTTAATAAATTGCAGTTATCATATTTTATGTACAAGGTGTCTATTCATTTATAACTTACCTTTGTTTAAGAAATTGAACTAAATTTAATTTCTGGATTACATTCTTTTTTGAAAAAAAATAAACAATATTAATCCTATTTTTTTTTTAATTTTAGGAGAGTAATGATCATTTTGGATATTACCATTCTTGCTTCTGGTACAGACGTTGGTAAAAAATTGGGAAATCCTCAGACATGGTCTGAAGATTCGGCGGCGGCAGCTCCGGCGCCCGTGATGCAGCCAGTGCCCAAACCAACTGTTCAACCGATGCAAATCTCTAAACCGTCAACAGTTACTGGAATGAACACAAGCATTTTATCTGCACAAATGACACATCCTATAGCCAGCTTAAGCCCCTACCAAAATAAGTATGTCACATTATATGAAATGAAATGAAAATATCTTTATTCAAGTAGGCAAGCACTTTTGAATCGTCAAAAAAAAAATTTTTCCCCTACCACTTGTTCAGGACGTCTTTTAGCCAACAAGAAGAACAAGCGAAAGAATCTTACCAGCTCTTTATCATGAGTAATGACATTTACATATATCATGTCATTACCAAGATTTGATATGTATGATACTAAACTTACAACCACTTTTATAATATTGACAATATTATCTACAATCAACTACAGTATAGTATATAAGGAGTGATTATATGTCAGGACTTTGTGGAGTGAATTAGTTAAGTATACTGAACAACTTTTATTATGGGAGCAACATGAATTCATTCACGAAAAATTAATTACCTGTTTCATAAAAAATTGTAATACCTACAATTGTTGACAGTATGAAACAGCTGCTCCAGTAGAAAATGTTGTTATTATAAGTATGAAATTTTTTGTAGCAAAAATATAATTAGAGGTCAATTTAAAAACAAAATAACTTCCTTATTAGATTCTTATGATATGGAGCACTGAAGCAGAGCATTTGAAGACACCACCGATCATATAATAAAGCATAAAATTAAACTTAATACTACTTCAATTTTAGATGGGTGATAAAAGCTCGTGTTATGAATAAATCTCCTATAAGAACATGGAGCAACGCCAGGGGTGAAGGCAAACTGTTTAGCATGGACTTGTTTGATGAGAGTGGTGAGATCAGAGCCACTGCCTTCAAGAATGAATGCGACAAATTCTACGATATGATACAGGTCAATTTAATTATATTAATCATATATTTATAATGTTGCCTAAATAAATCTAAAACAAGATTTTTGTCTGCAAAACCATAAAATTTATTGGTTTTATACAAACTACTTAAAACATGATAATTATGATTTTGGTCATTGAAAGTCAATATTTTTGATGCACTGCATATTAGAGGTTTGTTTTTGGCGTTAAGTTTAATTAACAACTTCCGAAATTATTTTTCAATTGCTTATAAAGTATATAAAACCAATCCTTTTGATATTAGTATAAGTATTTTTGGAAGATTAAATAGATCACTTAAATGGAAAATACTGTCAATTCAAAAATAATATTCATTACAGGTTGATAAAGTTTATTATATTAGCCGATGTCAGTTAAAAACAGCTAATAAACAGTTCACAACTTTGAAGAACGATTATGAAATGACTTTCACAGCTGATACAGTAGTGGCGGAATGCACAGACGACATGTCGGCATTGCCCTCAGTCAAATATGACTTCCTTCCTATCAACAGCATTGCAGAGAAAAGTCCAGACAACATTGTTGGTACGAATCATTGTCTATTTAGAACCTTGTATATTGTGTGTGCATTTGAAACGGGCCCTGTGGGTGTGCCTATATCTTCTATTTACGACATCTCAACTCAACGTAAAAATCGCGCCTGTTTGCTTGTGGAAAGTATGAACCGGAGTTATTCCAACCTGCCCAGCTCCACCAGAAACTCCCAACACCCATCTGTGATGGCCTCCTGGATGCTATTTTAGAAATGCTTTTAGCACAGTTCTTGTCAAAACCACTACGGTGTACTTTTTGGTGGGGTTCCTGAAAGTTACCTAGTGAGTCAAGATATCTTGCTTGGTAATTGGCCACTCTGCTGCATTTAAGCATCCTCCGCACAGAGGGCTATCAGTGACACTTGGATTAAAAAATTATCTATTAAAGTTGCCATGATCCAGTGAAAGCTCATATTACCAGGCATGTTAGTAATTTACTTAGCTGTCTCTGCAAGGCCTACATTACCTCTGCAATATGAAATTAAAAATCTGCTGCAGGCACACATTACACAGTTTTGGTTGACAAGGGATTATTCTGAACGAATGTCATCATAAAACCTTCATACTTTTGTGATCCCAATTGTCTAGTGCTAGACTGAAATGTCAACACATCTTGAGTAAGAAATAAAGAACAGATAGATAGATACTCAGTGGCGAAACGCTTCTACAAAATAAACGCTTAAATCACTTCTGCTTGTAGTCAATAGAGAAAATACAAAATAGAAACTTTGCTATCTCATGGGTTTTTTGCAGATGTCATTGGGGTATGCAAATCTGCAGCTGATCTTCAGGAGCTGACTGCTAAGAGCACAGGTAAACTTCTAAAGAAGAGAGAAGTAACCTTAGTGGACTCTTCAGGTGGAGGGGTTAGTATTAATTATATGTTATTAAATTCCTTGTCACAGTACAATCCTATTAGACACTTCTGATCAACAACAAAAATATTCAAGTATGTTCATATTATTTTGCGTTCTATCTGAAACCAATTTGGCTAAAATAATGATAATAATAAATATGTCTTTTGCATTTTAGATTGTTCTTACATTATGGGGTGCTGAAGCAGAGAAATTTGAAGGCAGCACCAATCCTGTAATAGCAGTTAAGGTAAGTACCTAAAAGATCATTAATTATTTTAATAATAATAAATTTATTTGAATTTTCCCCTACCATATTCCCTTTAAATTTGCCTTTAAACTCTTTAAAAAACTTGAAATCGATATAAGAAATATTACGGCTGCCTGATGTGTTGTGAAATGTACTAAGAACACATTTTGGTGTTGCCTACTAAAACTCTGTTACATTATTTATGAATTCTAAAACTACTGAGTCGAATTAAAAATGTACCTCGGTGGTATGGATAAGCGCCGCGGTCCGCGATCGTTGTTGCTAAGCAACTTTCGTAAGGGTCGGTCACGCAAAGGGTGATCAAATAATTATTATCTCGAGTTACTCCGCATTTGCAGTCGTCAATACCCTCCAATCCGCATTGGGCCAGCATGTAGTGTCATAGCCCATCCTCCTTAACCATCCATAAGGAAGGCCTGAGCCGCTGCAGTAGGAACGTAAAAGGCCTGATGGTGATAAGTGTCAAAAACAATTACATTTACATTTATTAAATATCATGTTCTTTTTAAATGTTATCAGGGTGCCCGCCTAACAGAATTCAATGGCAGTAAATCACTATCCTGCCTGGCTAGTACCATGATGAGACTGAACCCTGACCTGCCTGAGGCTCATAAACTGAGGGGCTGGTATGATAATGGTGGTGCCGACATGGAAACTGTCAATATTTCAGCCAAGTGAGTTACTGTGAACATAAATTATTTTAGATCTAGTTGATGATTATTTTCATGCAAAGTTGTATAGAAATCTGGGTAGTGCTGGGGCAGCATGCAAAAGTTTTGAACATTTTGTATACTTAATCAAGTCACTGTAAAAATTAGTTATCGTATCACCATTTTTGTTTTTAATGATGATGATGAGAGTGATGTATACAGAAGGCGTGTATACAAAAGTCATTCAGTCAGTCATTTTGTTTTAATGGTTTTATATACACTGCTGCTCGTCAGTACCACAATATATCAAATTTCCTTAATTGATTTGAACTCTACCTATAATACATTGAAATTTAAAATCAAATGGAGAAATTGGACAATTTAATATAGCCTGACGTTGTATGAAATAATAACGTCCATAGTATTTAAAAATGCGATAATTGTTTGCATAAAAGTGTTTTATCACATTCACAAGTATTTCCATTTGACATCTTATACATTTTTTAATTATTTTATTTAATTTTTTTGTACAATTTGATAAAATTGAAATGATTAATAACGTTTTGACACAATTGTAATATTTTGATTAAATACCATTATTGTTAAATTTGACACAAAATTATGTAATTATGAAATATTTTAAGTTTCATCTATTTTATTATTATTATTAGGTATTATTATTATTATTTTTTGCATGCTGTTCAAGATGGCTAAATAGGTCAAAGCTCTTAAACTGAAATATCACAACTGTATATATAACCCTATTTATTGCAAATAAAGACATTATTATTATTAAAAAAAAAAAAAAAAACCAGTAAACTCACCAATTTTTTCTATTTCTTCTCGTTATTATATTATGTTATTGAAAAAAATTATGAATAAGTAAATAAAATTTTGACCTTGTAAAGTCCTCGAAATGACCGAGAAGTTTTACAACAATCATAATGGGTTTGAAAATAACTTAAATATAGAGTTTGATGAACAATGCACCATCTTCTGTCCTTATCTCATTAACAAGCGTATTGATTTAGTCTCTTTTGGTCTTTTGGGAGCCATACATAAATTTCATCAAATCGGGACTAGCTACCCGTGGTATATCGTCAGCCCATCTCATGGGATGAATGACGAAGAATAATATTCAATAGAATTTATATAGACAAATTGTGACTGGGGGGGTGGCCCCTTATCTTGACATTCAGCCTTATACACGTGAATAACCAACGTAAACAAAATATTTTCAGATCTGGACTATATTCAGGCGGCAGCAACGAATGGTTGAGTTTCGCAGACGCGGAAGCTAAGCAACTGGGGTCAGGCGAGAAAGGCGATTACTACAGTTTACTTGGAGTACTAACTTTCACGTTTAGTGACAACGCTGTATACAAAGCGTGCCCGCAGGAACAGTGCAACAAGAAACTTGTCGATCAAGACAATGGTCTTTTCAGATGTGAGAAGTGTAACAGGGAGTATCCAAATTATAAGCATCGGCTTCTATTAGGGGTGAGTTGATATTATTTAAAACAATAAGTAGTACTGAAAGTGTTATTATTTTTTTATTTTACCCTCCTATCCGCATTGGGCCAGCGTGGAGGGTCATGGCCCATCCTCCTTAACCATCCATAAGGAAGGCCTAAGCCCCTGCAGTGGGGACGTAAAAGGGCTGGTGGTGTGAAAGTGTTTTTAGTATTCTATATATATGGGAAACTAAACATTTTTCATGTCTATAGTCGATTAGAAGTAATTACATGAGGCTTAACAATTAATTAAGCAGATATTTTTATTAAATAAACAAAAAATTTAATGATGTAATAAATTATTATTAGTTATTAATAGTTCCTACTTCATTAAAATTCTAGTTTATTTAATAAAAATATCTCATCTATTGGATAAAAATATGTGCTTAATTCGTTAGTTCAGGCAAATGTGTAATTACTTAGACTCAACTAAAGATACGAGTGATACACCCTCTGCAACTTAGAAAAATTTAGCTTATATATTTCGAAAAAAAATAGACAATATCACATATTAACTGAATTATAGAAATCGAAAACAAAAACACTACCATAATGTAAACAAAAGTCCATATGGAAAATTGTATTTTCCCCATTGACTATTGATTTATTTACTTACATAATACATAAATATTAGACAACATCACACACCTCGCTCAGATCCCATGATTAGAGCTAACCTTGTATTATGAAGTATCCAAACAAAGAAAGAACCACAACACCCAGACCAGAGATAGTATATAAAAGTTAAAATCGGCCACTCATTGGTCACGGATGTAAAGGCAAAAAGAACTCGTTCGTCATATGTCTAATTAATTGTTCAGGCAAATGTATCAGACCCGACTGGCGATCAGCGAATAACAGCGTTTAATGAAGCAGCTGAAGCGATGTTGGGCAAGACCGCCGCCGAAGTGGGCCAGCTGTTCGACTACGACAAGAACGCTTATGCCCAACTATTCGAGGAAGTGAAATTCAAAACTTTCGTTTTCAAGTTCCGCACCAAGATAGAAACTTACAGCGTAAGTTGCAATATATTGTTACAGTTTAAACTCGCACCAAGTGATTCGCCTTTACATTCATCGTGCGAACTGCGAAGCTATGGAATTCGCTAACGGACTCGCTGTTTCCGGACAAATACAATCTGGGATTCTTCAAGTCAAGAGTGAATCTGTTCCTTCTAGTCAAGTGCATGCCTATCTAGCATAAAAAAGTTTTTGACGCGAATCGGTTTTCGAACAAACCGTCTTATTATAAACGCGGACTGGCTTTTATACCAGGTCTATACCATTACCCAACTAAAATAAGTAAACATGTCTCAACTTGACGTTTTACCTTCCATCATTGTCAATTTATTTTCGGCTGCCAATCGTTTAAACCTAGTAGTATTTAAAGTCTTCGTTTTATAATAACATGGTTGAGGTCATCAGGTCCTCTAGTTGCTTAGTGTTTATTTCCTGTGTTGTACTGAGTTTTGGTATTGTTTCACGAGGCACACTGTTTCATCTTAGTTTGATGAAATAATATGGTGTAAGAAATATACTTGAACACAAGTGTTCTGTGAACTTATCATCTGAAAGGTGGCCTCTCCGTGAAATGTCGAAAGGAACATTGACATTTTTTAGTAGAAACAAGATAAATATTACCTTAGACTAGACTGTAATGGCTGGCTTGATGATTAACAATATCACAGTATTGCATGCAGTCTCGACACTGGTTGCGATCGCAGAGTTCATTGACTGAGCTGTCAAGAATTTTTGACAACTGTCAAATAGCAAATGATCCTAAAACTGCTGCACTTCCTTTCAGGACGAAACTCGTTTGAAAACAACAGTTATGAACGCGCAACCTGTCGATTACAAAGATGCCAATTCACGACTAATCAAAAACATAAAATCTATCACCGGAGTACAAGTCTAATAAACGCAGAGCGAATTAATGTTAAGTGGTATGAATGTGTTGAATGCAAAATTATAAATGTTGTTGAATTTAATAATTGTGGAGTGAAATATTCTTTTAATTGTATTTACAAACAGCAGCACATCAGGCTACCACAAAATGACATTTCCGTAAGCGATTTTGAATACTGTCTCTTACAGAACTGTCTCTTAACCAAAAATTGCAGAGGAATTGGGTAACCTGATCTACTGTTGATTCTATTATTTCTTTTTTAGTTGTTAAAGTGAATAATTATGTCGACTCTTCAATAAATTTTTGCTGTTATCTTATATCCATTAAAATTGTATACTTATATTTTTGTTTCCTTCCTGACGACGCCCTTGCAAATTCAATTATCTATACTAATATTATAAACAGGAAAATTAGATTTTATGTTTGTTTGCATCGAATGCAATGCTCTGAAACTACTGGACCAATTTAAAAAATATTTCACCTACAGGACATCATAAGGGATTGACATAGGCTATAATATACAAGTGTACAAGTAATGTATATAGGTACACACGACTGCACATCAAATTACCACAACATGTCAAATTTCCTGAATCTATTTTAAACTATCTACAATGCATTAAGGTTTAAAATGAAGTGGAGAAATGTTACAGTTTTGTAAAGCCCTACGTGCTGTACAATAACAAAACGATTTCTCGTTGATAAAAAGAATGACTGGAAATAAAAACAAACTTGTTCACTAGTACTTTATTGAATCTCATTGATATGACTCATAATCTAGCTAATAAAATGGACAATATGGACACATCCGCAGGCAAAAATGATTTCAAGTTTTGTCTTATATTTTATGATAATTGTTCCATATTCCGCATATTCTGAACTTTAATGACTAGGGTTATTTGTAAATTGCCCACGGACGTGATAACTGAATGAAGGTGCATAAAATAAATTAGCTAGTCTCTTCAATAATTACAGGGATTACTTCTATATAAAATGTACCGTACACATTATCATAGATACAAAAAGTGTACATTCATTATGAAACATTATATTTTTGCGATTATCGTTATATATATTTCAACGAATCAACTGTAACTGGTCATAAATATGTGGCAGTGTTAATAGAATCACCTCGTATCAAGTGTATTATATCTATGGTACGTTCGAAACGATATTTGAGCATTTATATATCTTGTACCGTGAGATTGCACGTTGGCAATTTGCTATACTATATTTTATTATAAATCAAAAACTATAGCTATACTTCAAGATCAATGAAGTAGAATACCAGACACGAAAGTAAACTCAATATCAGAAAGTTTTGTTAAGGTCATTAGTATTATTTTTTTTAAGTTTTTTATTTCTTTAATATTGTTAGTTTCTGCGTAAAGTTTATTTTCTTGCTGGGTACTGTAGCAGTCGTAATCTAAAGATGATCACAATACAAGTAAGAATCAATCGATATACATTATTTCGTTAGAAAGTAACTATGTATCCAAGTCATTAAAAATGTCTTTTCAAAATATAAATAACGATTATAAAAATAATACAAGATACGAGATTCTATGAAATGTTCAATTGACAAATTTCATGACTTAAGAAGCTAAGTGATTAGCTTGTATGTTAACTTGCACCGATTATATAAAAAATTAATGATAATCACGACCGTTTATCGATAGATAAATAACAAAATAAAAGTTGTGGTGCGAGTAAATCTTAATAAGTAGATAGTTAAATGACTAAATTGATTCCAAACACACCAATGCGGTAAATACAGACTTCATACACAAATCATCGTCTTAATAAATACAACAGGCCTCGAATATTAGCTACCGAACTATCACAACATAGTATACAATCTTTTACACAAAATATCAAATTAAAGCCATAACCAAGAGATTATAGTTACACAGAGATTAGAAATATTATGTATTAGGATCATAATGTCCAACTATAAAAATCACTGCCTGAACTTCAACAAAACACCGGATTAATTTTTACTGTGCTAACGAAGATTTCGTCGTATTATTTAAGATAGTTAACACTAAGATTACGCTTATGTATATAAATATTATAATACACTTACTATAGTTAAATAATAGTTCACTTAAAAGACTAATTTTAGATAAACAGTAAGAAAATATTATGTTCACTCTTAAATAAATTTTCAATTCCAAATCAATCAATTGATCGTGATATAAATATGAAATTTCATAAACTAAAATAGGAATGAGATTCTAAAAATATCACCATGGAGACAAATCATCGAGTACATACATAAACAGTTATAAATACAGACAATTATAACGTGTAAACATTATTAAAAATAGAATTTACACAGTCGTACCACACTAAAGGTAACTGGAGAAAGTGTCCTTTTTTTTAAATTCCGTTAAGATATAAACTGTCAGTCGATGATGACGATCTCGTCGAAGCAGATCCCCGGAGTAACGCGCGCATAGCACAAAGAGTCCTCGCTCAGTTTACCCCCGGGGTCAACAGTCATGTTATAGACACACTCTGACCTCCAATTTTGCTAACGTTAACTTATGACATATCGAAGACGTTTCAATAACATCCCTTTTGACAGACATTAACAGGCCCGGATCTAAGATTTAATTTAGTGGGAGTAGAAACTTTGTACGGTGCCCTTCCTCTACAATAAGCTCCGCGAAGACGGATTTCATATTATATATTTTTGCAGTGTATCGTATTTTTCTTTATTTTCATTTAAGGATTTTGAAGGTTCCATAAATGATTTTGGCGCCCTCTAACACTGGCACCCGGAACAAACACCCCCACTTGTCCCCCCTAAATCCGGGCCTAGTCATTTCTAAAAATACCAGCCAGATAATGCTGTAGAAAAATTCAATCTAAACGTTATTTCGATACCATTAAGTTAACATTAATAAAATCTAGGATTAGTATATGCGTCGGTACACAGTAAATAGTCACATGTTGTGAACACGGACACATGTGTGTAAGTGTACACAGTCGGTTTGGACACGGACACATGTGTGTCTCGACACGTTAACGTGTCACGGCCGGCGGTCGCCCGACCGATCCGGCACCGGAGCCGCCGCCGCCGCCGCAGCCCCCCTCACACGCACTAACCCAACGACCACGCACGTATTAAAATACAAAACAAAAAACCTAATTAATTATATAATGCGAATAAATATAAGCGACGCTCTTTGGAACTGTTTACATTCGAGGTACATACACTACGACGGAATGTATTCTCCCGAGCGGTAATGGCCGGTGTACACGAGATATAAACTATGTAGCATCGTGTGTTCGTCTAGAACTTTCTAAACACCGGCACGGTATAAACACTACTTAGAAACTAAAAGCTAACAACTTAACCAAATATGGCCTCAACGGGGCTTACTCTCACTCACTATTACGTAAACTGATACCTAAACTAGGTTGTACTTTTGCGCGAAACACATTGTATAATTTAATAATCACTCGAAAAAATTATATCGAATAAATAATAGAAACCATAGCACTCGCACTGAACATGGCCAAAAACATCAATTTCATATTCGAATTAGTCGCCTAACACGAGTACCTAGATGAGATTCACGATTTTTCAGATTATTTAATTTTCAATCAGTTGAAGTACTATGAACGTCCCGTTAACAAAACAAGTATCCGTGCAATATTATTATTGGTCTGTTACGATCTTTTGTCGTAGCCGGCGCTGTCCGATTGACAGTGCGAGACAATATAAGCTACACGACGATTGCGTTTCCACATCCTCACCACTCATATAGTGCTCCAAAGATAACGACCTTACAAAGCTTTCATTTAATTTTTATTGCAATGTTTCTTTATATTTCGCTTTTCACGATATATATCAAAACACTATCCTACATATATTGATATCGTTATGTTCATATGTAAACAAACAAAGAGTATATTATGAAATAGATTAAAGATATCAATCTGACAAGAAAAGTACCATCTGATGACCTGCTAAAAATAAGACAAGTATAACGCCATCTGACAGGTGCTTTTGCCAACATGACGTCACATGGCGGGTCGTGTTTTGAATTCACTTGATGTTCAGAACAGAACAAAATGCACAGAATTTTGTTATACAATTTGTTAATTAAATTTTATTTTTCATCAAATTTCATAATTTATTATTTACTACCGTTTAGGCGATGCAAGTATTTTTGTTAGGTCGTCACCGATGCAAGCACTATCACATAATAACTATACACAGAAAGCGATGTTCATACAAGCGAGTGAAACGGTTCCGTTTCATTCGCTCGCACGGACATTACCTTCTGTATGTAGTTATTCAGTGTATATATAACTTGTAATATTATTATATGCCAGGACTTCGTGAGATATATGAGTTAAGTATACTGACTAACTTTTACTATGGCAGCAATACAGAATTCACGAAAAAATAATCGGCTGTTACATACAAAATTGTAATAATTACAATCGCCAACAGTGTGAAACAGCTGACTATTTTTTCCTGAATAGGATAAGTATTTATTTGACTAATTTTCAAAAATTGATTTAAATTATGCTTTATTACATATAAGCACATAACATTAATATTTTGGGAAAATTTACTGTATTTAAAATAAAAATCTAAGTTAAAGTATAAATTTTGCGGAACCACGCGAAAGACGAAGTGTCTGTCGTACGCCGCTTATGACTGCACACGTAAGTAAATAAACAAACCTCATCAAGCTAAAATCGTAAGCCATATTTACTAGCGTGCGACATCATTGATGTTGTAAAACCGTTACAAGGCGTTTTCGTCACAGATAAATTGTCAAAAAAAAATATATGATTTTTATTTTGCGTAATATGCTAAAATTATACATTTCATTTTATTACGCAACCACTTTAAAGGATGCCACAATTTTTACTATATATTTAACGTCGTCAAATACCCTTATTCAGTGTTGCTTGTATAGTAATAGTTAAGTTGTTCAGTATAGTTAACTCATTCACTCCACGAAGTCCTGGCGCGTAATAATATTACACGGTATACAGTGTGGCGTGTGTGTGGGGATGTGTGTGGGCGTTATGTGCGCGCGGTGGTAGCGAGGGGGGGGACTTACGGCGGCGCGGCTCACGGCACCAGGTCGGGCAGGCGCCCGCGGCCCTAGGGGCGCCCGCCGCCCTCCGGCTGAACCACCTGTAACAACGCACACAATTATAGTAGATATACAGCCAGTTGCACAAACGGCCATTAATATTTTCATTACTATAAAGTGACATTACCCCATACAAAATTGACATTCATTAGAGTTTTAAAGCGTCAATAAACCTTAATGAACGTTTGTGCAACTGGCTGTTTGTGGTGTAGACAGTACACGAAAATAAATACATATTAAGTGTTTAATATACTATTACCGATAGTCAAACTTTTATTTAAAGCTTAATTGCGAAAAAACTACGAGTAATATTTTATACTCGTTGTCACGTGACCGCAAACAACGCGTGACGTCACACACCTCTTACTCATAGCAGAGAGCTTAGTGTAAGTTTTTTTGATGTTTACGTTCACTGTCGATCGTGAGCGGGTTAAGATTTTAGTATGGAATCCGGTACAACGCCCCTAGCGGTAATTTTTAGTAGCGGTAACTACTAAAAATTTTCAACGCCCTCACTAGTGAACGTGTTAGCATAAAACTTACACTTACCACTCAGAACTCTAACAATTTAACCTAATGCATACATAGAATAGCTGCTATTATATTTCATAGCTTTTATTTTACAACTTTGTCGGTATGATTAAAATGTACACTCATGCTAAGTTACTCCTTTCTAATACAAATATTTTTGGGCTAAACCGGAGGCCGACGGACATATACGAGTATAAGGATACATAAAGACGGACGAAACTATAAGGGTTCCTTGTTGACTATGGAATGGCATAGAACGGAACATAATCTGTTTGCCCTACCATACCGCTTCCAAGTTTGCTTATATGGACGAGCCGGCCCTGGGTACCTAATCGTACAAATTAACAAGACACCAGCAGTGAAAACTTGCTAATGTTAGCGTTATTATGGAAAGTCAACAGAACTTCAGGCTCTTTATGACAGTTCTTATTACTAGATCACAAAATAATAAATATATATCTATCACAATTGATGTGACGAAGACATTGCACTAATATTATTGGTCTTTAGGTAGTTAGTACAATGGTAAAAAATGCAAGTATTTGGGATTCTATTGATATGCTATTATTACGCAAACTTTAGCAGAATTGCCTTGCTGGTCTGCTACTTATCTTGGGACATAATTAATACTCCTACGAATTAACATGACATCTGAAGGCCTATTCTATTCCTTCGAAAACGAAATTTAGTCGGTTTTCGAAATGATAATAATAGGACTTCAAAAAAATGTTTTTTTATAATTTATCGATATGCATAAGATTTAAGAAACTGCTATAATTCGTTCGAGGACGAATAGAATAGGGCCTCAGGTGTCATTTTAATTTGCAACGGTTAAACAATCCATTATATTGTACTTACTTTCCGTTGCTTGAAGTAGAGCTCCTCGCTCTCCTTGTCGCACAGTAAAAGAACAACTGCGCCAAATAAGAAAATGGCGGCGCCCCAACCCACCCCGTACGCCCAACCGAACTCCCACACCGATCTGTTACCTAAAACCATCACTTAACATGTTATAAATCCCACCAGATAAATGGATATCTGGATGACAGTCAAGAAATAACATATCAAATATTCAGTAAAACAGTTAAAGAATAACATGTTGCAAATTTAGTAATCGTAAGACAGTTAAGGAACACCACGTTACAAATTCAGTCAGGTATAAATATAGCAAGTTAACAATTACGGAACAACATGTAACAGATTCAATATAGAATGAATACCAGTTAAGTAACAACATGTTACAGATTTAGTGTAGAATAAATACATCTGGCCTAGAGTTAAGAAGCAACATATTACAGATTCAATAAAGAATTCAATAAACCTCTTGGCTAACAGTTGAACAACATGTTACAGGTTCCGTAAAGTACAAAGATCTCTAACTATAATTTACAGATTCAGTCGGATATAAAGACGTTTGGTAGAGCCATGTTATTTTTAAAGAACTTACCTAAATTTAGTTCTGCAGCAAAACATACCGGGTATATGACTAGTGCTATTAATATGCACATTACTGAAAAAAAAAAGAACTGAATTTTAATACATACATAATATTTACTTATTTGCACATGCTTTTTGAAAACTGAGTCAGAGTCACATAATTTAACAACTTTGTATATCGGTGATAAAATTTAGCCTGCATGTGTTTACAAATTAAATAAATATATTATATAAATAAAAGTTCTATCCGAAATATTTAAATCGTCAAGGTCACTTCAAAATTATTTATTGTCTTTTTATTATAATTTGAATGTACTGATCCAACCTGTTACTTAAAGCCAAATTTACATTACAGAAATGATGCTATGCATGATGAAACAAGTTTCAATAAACAACTGTTGCTGGCTGGTCAACATGGAAGCTTTATATAAATCGTGGCGAAATTAATTGCGTGACTCCAGTTTCATTAAAAATATGCGTATGACACGATACTACTCTATTGTCGTGAAATTAATATGTACATGAATTGTGAAACTGGAACGTCGTGGCGCAGTGAGATTGCAGAACTTTTATAGCTAAGAAAATTGCATCTGCTGTGATGGATTGTCTTGAACTAGTGCCTAAAATTATTTTCAGAAACCCAACAAAGCTCCTCAGATTAAAATCGCCTTTATACGTCTCTTCCGTTTCTTGCACCCGGTTTCCGAATCGAGAATTTAAAGTTAATAACGTCTCAAACTGCACTTAAACAGATTTTGGTTCCCAGTTTAGTTTCTTAATCATCAGTTGATAGCATTTTGATAAAAATAGAACTACGACTTTTTGACTTGTAAAACGTAAAACTTAAGTTATTGTTGATAATTTATACTTTTTTCAATTCAGAAACCGGCTATTTAACAATTTTAATGCTTTATCAAGGCAAGTAAACTTAGATCTTCTTGACACTAGCGAGGCTTCGGCTAGGTTTATCGTAAGGAGTATGTTCTTCGTTGATTAGTAAGTACATATTAATCAAAGTTCTATGTATACTGCTTACTACTAATACAAAATTGTGTCACAGCCCACAAGGTCACAGAGCAGCAGTATTGCCACTATTATATTGATTGTTATATAGGATGGAGAAGATTAAACCTATTAGAAAACGTAAAAAAAAAACAGGTAGATTAAATTTGATCTGGCATCATTGTAGTCTAAGTTGAGAGTGCAAAGATCTATGTAGTATAGGTAGACTAGAATCTGATGACACAAAAACAAAAGAAACAATCTTGATTTCCATATGGCAATATAAATTTACAACCATTGACAACTGTCAAGTCAAAGTGTGAATTTGTTGAGAAACTTAAAAATATTAATTTATTTAGTGAAAATATCCAAAAAGTCATTGATATTTCAAACGAGAAATATTTTTTAAACGTTTATTGCAAAATTTTTAAAAAGAAGCTGAAGTTCAACGAAATAATTCGATTTTAATTCTTGTCTTGATAAATTGACCGCCAACTAGCAATGACAAAGTCTTGACACTTAATTTTTATTGTTAAAAGATATTATACTTATATTTTACTACGCATTTGCAATATTAGTAGAGATTATCAAATAAACAAATACATAAAGTAAAGCTTATTTTATTTACCCGTGTTTAATTCCTGGCCAACTAAAATATTATTGGGTTTTTCTGCTGTGCATTCGGAATATTAGATGGGTAATATAGAGTGAACAGGCACATATTTGTGCACTATAGCGTGTCAGTCGGGAGTATACTGTTCAATTAACATTAATTGAGGCGGTTGATTTTTTTATATTAAAAATATTACAAGTATCAAGACATTTTCATCCTTTTTCCCCAATGAAATTTTAATTCTATAAATTAAAAATTCCCTATTGGCCATTAGATTCTGGAACACCTATAACTATTGATTGAGGTTGTAAATTGAAATAGCTGCGGACGCTAGTGACGTGCGTGCTCATTGTACAGTTGTATAATTCACATTTGCTAATTTCATTGTTTAGAGGAAATCTTTCGACAAATAAATAAATATATACATACATGCTAACGCCATGGCTAGTACCGCGAATCGGTAGTAACGGAACTTGGTGCGGTTCTCTGTGGAGCGTAGACCGAGCCCGGTCAGCAGAGCGCCGCACACGTCCGCCGCCAGCGTCGCCACGCATAGCCCCGCCGCTGCCCTAAAAACGTATACAATGATCATTAGCCTGTTAAGAGGACGCGTAACCAAAATAACTAACTATCAACTGGTTTTGTCAAAAAATTAAGCTATAGTTAACAAAACCGACACAATGCGAGTCGCACTAACGCACGAAGTTCTGTACCATACCTATAAATGACAAACATCACGTTTTTGAACGGGATCCCCCTTATATTTTCTCATAAAAAAGGCTAAGTTACCGTTTTTTCCATATATTAATACAATAATGCAGTTTTATAAGGAAAATTGATAAATAAGAGTCACTCTGTAACAGAGGGAATCGTTATTATTATTATTTAAAGTAATAGACAGTTAAAACTTTTGAATTTACTGCGCAATTTATCTTCCTCTATCCTATCTATTTTATTGCCGGGCACCATTAGATAGATAGGAAGTCTTTTGGTTATAAGCTCTCATATTCATGCCCTTGCATACACACTTACAATAAAGTGCGCGTGTAGCTTATAAAGTACTGTCATCAACACAATTTTTCCCTATAGATTAATATCCGATAACATATTTACAGTGAAAAAAAAATTTAATTTAAATGCAGTTTTAATAAATTAATATTTATTAATAGTTTCATGTTTCATTTTTTTTCTTTATTTATATAAACTATTATATAGATGTTTACAGCACACGTTAGCCCTTAACAGGAAACATTTCAGCATATCAACTGGAAAATTGGTCCTTCGAATTAAAAGCTCGGCTCTGATCTTATCTTGAACTCAAAGTACAAACCAAATTATGGGTAATCATAATTTGGATTGAGCTTTGACAAAAATCGGCCAAGTGAGACTCGTATTATCCATTAAAAAAAGTACAAAAGAACACGTTTGTTGTTTTCTATGAAGTTCTACGCTTCAAGTTAAATACAACTGGCCGACTATTACTCGTAAACTTGTAAAGCCAACTTAAGTGTCGTAGTTTTCCTTTTAAATTCGTTATATATCGTTACTACCGTAACTTTTGAATTTTTACCAACGGCCGTTTAGTGGGTAGAAGGGGGAGGACACTTGACTAAAACGAAAATTAACTCTTTAAAGCTTAATAAGTCACAAACGGTTTACTAAATTGAAAAACGGCTTTCCCACATCCCCGATGTTTTTAAAAAAGCTATCAAACTATGCCATACACTATAAATAACATGTAGGGGGGTAAGCCTAAAAAGATTTTTTAGAAATTTTACTTTACCACTTTGTCGGCGTAATTAACGTGTATACTCATGCCAAATTATAACATACTTTACTTGTATCAGTAGTTTTTGTGCTAAACCACGGACGTACGGACAGGTAGCGTGTATATCATAGTCTCTGAAGTCTTGATGTGACTGTAATTATCCATATTTGACAGCATGTTATTAGCATAATTCAATTATCACTTACTTAATATAAGGAGCCGGCCTCGCAGCATAGCATCCAGGCTGTGCTGTTATATCGAAAGGCAACGGCGTGGGCGCCTCCGGGTCAATGCAGTGCATGAACAATCCCTGTCGCCATCCCGCCGCCATCAGCCAATCGGCTGATGCCAAACCCAACACCATCAGTATCACAACCAATAGGCCGCAAATAAGCGCGATCACCTGGAATCAAAGAAAATAATGTTCTGTTTATTTTCCCAAGGAAACCGTATATTGTATTTTATCTACACTCAAATCGAAAAATTCGAATTAAGAATTCAAAGACGATTCTATACATATGCACTTTATAAACATATATACATAAAATTAAAAATAAAGCTTATTATTGTACCGCCAACTGTATCATAATCATAATAGTTATTTAAGATACGAGTGCGGAAAGTAAGGTTTTACGAATAAGGGCCAAATTGAAAACACGAGCGTAGCGAGGGTTTTCATTGGCACGAATTCGAAAAACCTTTTAAAGTTTCTTACAACATTTTACAATTCCTTTTGCGAGGAAATAAAACAAATATATAGGTTAATAAAACTAAGTATGTATTAAAGGTAAAAATTATTTGTTAAAATTAAACGTGATATTTGAACATGTTTTCGTGTCATACATTTTTATTTGAAAATATTCGTTCTAGGCTCCTTGAAATACTTTTGCCTCTAAAGTTTGACATATTTTTATCAAGTTTTTTTAAATATCTTTGGTGCTCAACCAAAAAAAAAAATCCTTTAAGCACGTGTGCAGTAAAGGATTTCAGTACATTTTTATTTAACACGTGTTTAAAGACTCACTTTCGGTGTTTACAATGGATAAAAAGAATAGCGCTTTATGAGCAACTGAATTGAAAAACTCATTATAGTACCGCTATTTTTTTTTATTCAAAAACTAGTCTATGGTTTTAAGATTAAAAAAAAAATGGCGCACGCATGCGTAGTTTGAACTTAATTTCCCGCGCGTCTCGTAAATTTTTTGGCGATCGTGTTTTTGTATTCGGGATACCAAAAAATACTTCCTAGTAACCTACCTACTTTGTTTAATTTCAATTTTTCCTATGATTGAAGATAAAGTAGTGTATGAAACTGCATATAACTTAGGTATTAAAACACTTGAGTCAAATTGACTCTCGTGGTTTAATACCCCTTCTTATATAACAGTTTCATAAACTACTATTATATTATTGAGAAAGACTACAGTCACAATTGGGATGACAACTGGATAAAAAAATGAAATTATATTTAGTCCATCAGTGAAATAATAGAAAAATATTAGATACTTTTTTTTTAAATTTTAATTTAACAATAAATAGCTTAGATATCAGCCCTGCGATTCTGTAAAAATCCAGACCGGAATTTCGAATTCACTCATGTGTCCGAATTCAAGTCGTTGAGTGTAGAAATTCTATTGATACCATTTATTTGTATAAAAATACAAAACAAAATTGATTGATTATACGTGTCTCAGATATTCTATTCCTATATCATTTCGAAACTCACTTCACTTATGCCACGAAACGTTATTACCAATTTAAGGTTGAGCGGATGCCGTTTTTTGAAGTGAATTCGGACACCTGAGTGAATTCTAATTCGGATTTGGATTTTTACAGAATCGCAGGGCCGGCATTAAAGTTGAGGCTCGCTAATTCACAGTTTTGTAGAAAATGTACCATAGCTTGACGTCATGTAACATTTTACTCAATGTATCACCATAATTTAATGATTACGAAAAAAAAATATACGTAGTATTCATCAATCTACCTGACGGACAAATAAACTAAATTAGACTGACATAATTAGTCGTTATACTATTAACAATAACATACAAAAAAATAGGTTTCGTAGCTTGGTTTTTTGTTGTCTTGCCTAACATTGATAGGCAAAATGTAATCCTGATCTTAATGATTATATTTACAAGTCTTCATTACACGATTGGAGATTACATGCTGTAATCGTATAAAATAAATCTTCAATTCAAAATTGGATAAAATCATTATGGAGGTAAAAATAAATGAGGCGAAAATACATGTTTCTTTTCAATACAATCCAATTAGGAATTCAATACAATTCAACTGGGTATTATGCAAACAGCAGCGCTAACCTCTGTTTTACTATGGTGGCATTTGGCTACCACAATATGTTACTGTTGATGATTTTGAAGTCAATCGTCGATATTATTAAGGAATCTAGAAATATGAGTTTTTTATAAACTTCACGTTGTTAACTGTAATGATAATTTAATTTACCTACTCTGTATAATAATTAAAAACGCTTCAGCAAATCGGTTGAGGCAATGGACAGATTTATAATTTGTAAAATTGACATATTCTTGGCAAAATTAGGAGAATAAGCAAGAAAATTATTCCGGACAATCTTTCAATCGTCTTCTACTTTCATAGTTTTCGTTCTGTCCAGTATTATTCATGTTAACGCGCTTACTAGTTAACGTAAAACTAAAACTCACCACCCTTATTAGTCATTGGAATAACTGACCACGTGATCACGTACCTAAACACAATCACTTATTCATAAAGAAGGTTAACGTGGCATTACGCATTCTCAACAAAGGAGTGTTAATTGATAATTTAAACATATTAATGACGCTTTTTATAACGATAAGTACAAGTTTACGTGAAAGGTAAATAAAGTAGTTACTCTGTATTTTTTTCAAGTAAAATGCGTTTCAATACGTGAATTAGGTTTGATAATGATAACGCATCAAAAAATACTTATTTAATAAAAATAAATATTGCCGATAAAAACATCTTAATGATTTTCATAATATTCTAGTAAAAATAAATAAATAAAAAAATAATGTAACATATAAAATTCTCGCGTCACAGTTTTAGTTACCATCCTATATGATTTTGATGAGATTAGGGTTTTATATCAAATTTTATATCTATATCAGGTTTGCCGAGTTAGCTAATAGTTTTCTTCTAATAGCTAAATTCTAATGATATATTAACATCGATATAGACGGTATTACCTACACAGATTTGTTGATATAACCTGGAGAGAAAACAGGAGCAATCGATCATTGTTACTCCTATGGCGACCTAACTTCGTTAATATTCGCTATCTCGCTCTAGCAGAAAGGTCAGAAGGGTATCGAGTTAACCTCAACAGAGATAAGTGTCAACTAAAATTATAAGACGTTACACATTATATATGATTAAAGAAAAATGATTAAAAAATTCCATACCATTCTAAAATACCAGCTGCCCCGAGATGAGATTCGGAACCTTACCCAAAACCTTTCGCAATCTGCTATTCTATATTGATAAATATCTTATATTGATAATAGTTACACAATATATATTTAAAATACCTTCTGCTACACTTTCAGATAACGGGTTACGACTGTTCAGGAAACCAATGAAGTCTACCAGATTTCGGCATGACATATTAGAAATCTTATATGTATTATCTTATCACCGCTATTAAAACTTTTTCGTTTTGCAATAGTCTTTTTTATCTTAGATTCGTAGTCTTTTGATTAGTTTTTCATTACCGTAACGATCAGCCACACAATTATTGTAACGTTAGGGGTGTGCATAATATAGGTATTTCAGCCTTTTTACAGAACATGGCCGAACTCTCTAATTATAGAATTCTTTTAAATTTGAAAGACATTCACGGACTTCACGCTACAACTATTTTACATGTCTTAGCGAATGCGATTGAATAGTTTTTTTAAGCTGTTGAATATACACCCGGTTTCTGAATTGAGTATTTGAAGTTAAGCACGTCTCAAACAGTGTTTAAATCATTTTAAACGTCATTTGAACAGGTTTTCATTACTCTTTAATATTTTTTAATGAACAACTGCTGATAGTGATTTGATAAAACTAAGACTTTTTGCCTAATGAAACGTAAAAATAAATAATTTAAAGAAAAACAAAAAACCCGACTGCGTAAAAACGAATATTAAAAATACATGAAAAAAAATACTAAAAAGAAAGAAACAAACCCAGTACTTTAGAATTCTGTTAAGTAATACTTAATAACTAAACAATTGAAATAGTTTAATAAATAAATAATCGATACACACATAAAACAAATCATTAATTCTAATCCAGAAAAGAACGACTCATAGTCCGGGCCCTTATTTATTTATTTTTATTTAAAATTTGAATGGGCATAGCTCATCGATCTTTTTTTTCATTATGGCGTCTAGTTGTCGCTGTGATGAATTTTGATTACTGTCATGTCTTTAGTGACACTCGCAAGGTTAAGACGAATCGATTGACGACGATCATTAATATGAAAAAATCAAATCTTGTATAAAAGTCGACTTAAAGGTCCAAAAATGATATTACCAAAGAATGTATAAGAAAATTATTAATTAATAATTTTCTATTATTTAATTATTTTAATAATTAATAATTTTATTATACATTCTTTGGTAATATCATTTTTGGATCTTTAAGTCGTTAATAATTTTCGTATACATTCTTTGGTAATATCATTTTTGGATCTTTAAGTCGACTTTTATACAAGATTTGATTTTTTTATATTAATGATTAAAATATTGTGTTAATATAGAAAACTTCGCATTTGGTTCTTACTTGTACTAAGATAAAGAGACCTCGTACTGTAACGGTGTGCCGTACCAGCGTTTATTTCGTCCTACGTTACAGCATGCAAACTTTTTGTCTTTGATAATCAACATCATTTGTTTTTATTATTCACCTTTCGTAATTTGAAATTTTGACTAATCAAATATGTCCTTTATGAATGTCAGTTAGTAAAAGAAATCTTCTGTTGTGAACATGCTATTGTAAATCGTATAAATTAAAATATAAAATATTATATGAAGTTATTATGGTTAAAATTGAAATTATATATTATTTAAAATAAAATTATATCTTGAAATATCGTCCAAGATTACTTATCAAGGCAAACCCAAAAAGAGGTATGTATTTGTTCTATTTAGTAATTACAATTTTATATTTAGGTAACTTACGAACTGTTTTTATAATCATTTTTTGTTTGTTACAGTTTTTTTTCTTTACCCTTTACATATTTATCATAAAATAAATCAATTCAGTCAAATCAATTTGATGTAAAATTTTAAGGCGATGATCGACGTCAAAATCATCAAAATCGGCCTACGCATTTGGACATAGACTGATAAACACATTAACCACCTAAGTTATTGAGTATATTCGGTTGAGATTTTGAGCTTTTCTCAATTCAGAAACCGACCGATAGTTAATTTAAGGCAAGCACTAGAAGCAAATATCTTTGAAAATTATTTAGAAATGTCAAAAGAAGAAATTGAATGCTAACTGCAATCTTTCAACGGATTTTACAAAGCTTGATCATTCCAATCGTCATTGGTTCCGAAATCGATTGCGACTTTTAACGTTATATAATTCTATAAACGTATTCACAATCGCTATACGTATAAAGGGATTGAGATAGAATATGAAATTAGATAATTAGAGATTCCCGCGACGATTCAGTACCTAGTATAAATTTAACATTTCTACATTTTTCCTACTTAAATTAGACAAAAAAAACATTTCCTTATCTGAAAAACTACTACTTGAAAAAAGGAAATGTCTAATCCTCCCCCACAACATAAACATGAGAGACAAAGGGCAGCGACGACGCCGAGACGTGCGCGACACGCGTGTAAAGTCAAGTAATCCATCACGAGAGCAAGGGACCATGACATTTGAAATAAAAAAAAACACAACGTTCTGTGAGCGTTTAAAAAAATATCATTCTGTGAAAAAAAAATACTATTTCTATAGATGTCTTATTCATATACTGTCAATATCCAAAAGAATTATAAGCACGTTCGTAAAGTTATTCCATCCGCACTAAAAGATGCAATACTATAGAAAAACTTAAGATACGAGTCGCAAAACAAAATCCTTTACAGTTTTTAAATGTTTAAAGTTGTTACGAAGACCTGTCACAGTAAAAGAAAACAGTAAAGCACTCTCTATAAGTTATGTAACTATTGCAACTTTATATCATACTTATTCATGCCCGTGTGCGAGACCAAATTACCTGAATAGCGGTATGCTGATTGTTTAATAATAGGGATGACGACTAATTTTTGTTTGTATGTGTTAAAAAATGTTAAACACGTTTTTTGTTTATTTTTTCGTAATCATAAAATTACGGCGTTACATGGAGTTGAAATTTCGCATGACGTCACGTTATGGTGCGTTTTCTACTAAACTATGACGTAGCGAGCCCCCACTCCTCAACTTTAATGCCTGTAGCTATATTTTTTTATCCAGTCGTCATCCCTATTGCTAGGGTCACACGGACGGACCAAGATACTTATAGTATTTCAAAATTAAGGAAATATAATGAGTCCACTGTTTTCCTGGAACTTGCAGCATTTCGACGACCAACAGTGCATTTTTAAACAGAATTCTCTTTCCTTACAGAAGCCTAACAGTTCAAAATTACCAAATCCCAAATTTTCTACCGGTTTCAAAATGTCCAGTTACCGAAATCTCCACTTCCTGAAATGTCCAATTCAAAAAATCCAATTCCCAAAATCTTCAATCTAGTATCATGGATGGGTTTGTCGAATATACAGAAAAATAATATCTAATAAGGTTGTTAACGTTTAATATTTTTAAGAAAGGCTATTTTAAGTGTAGCATTGTGAATGCAAACTTAATCTGACACAAATACCCATAATAATTAAAAACTCAAGAAAAATTTTCTACGATTATGCTATGTTTAATATTGACATAATCAGCCCATCAAGGCAAGTGAGGCATATTATTTTTCATTGAAAAAAGTATGCATTGCTGCGAATGGGTATGGGAGTGACCGACTCGACCACTGTACCCTTAACATTTGAGACGAAAACAAACAAATGACATGAAAACATACAGAATTCAGTGATGCGTGAAAGAAAAGCGGGAAAGTGAGTGTCGACGGGCGGGCGGGTCGCGGGCACGGGGCGTCTCGATGTGAGGTGAGAGCGCGGGGTGCAGACATCGATCGGTGTTGTCGGCTCTCGAGTCGCGGACCAACATCAGCTGTTGTTAGCGACCCGCCTGACTTAGAGGGCTGCCAATATCATAGCTCGGCAGTTTCTAGAGTTTTTCTGTACTCTATGTATTGTATTGTTTATAAAACACACTTCTATTTGTGTGAGTTCGAATACACAGACATTTGAGGTATATTTGCATGGAGAAATACCTCCAGTTTTACAGAGACCAACATGCTATCGGACGAATTCATAGAAAATTTGCTAACCTAAATCTGTGCTCAAAATGGAAACAGAATAGAGTCGATAGTGCATAATTAAGTAATAGCAAAAGTAATAAGGCAGTCTCGTTTAGGTCTCTTATAACTCAATTTGTAGTAGACAACAATTGAATTTTAACCAAACATAAATATAATTTACATGAACTAAGTGATATTTTATCTATTAAAATCTATCAAATACACACAAGCTCATCGGGCATTCATAATAAGTGGAAAAACAAAAGGGTGAAATCAATTTCACGATGTTATTTGTCGTTCATATATATATCTACATGTTGATAGCCCTAGCCGCAGACCTCTCAGTGAACCCTCTCCAGACATTCGTGGCAGCCACTCGACTTCACCTCACGCAACGCTATCGAAACTTACACCCTACCCTACAAGTTAGAGAATTTTGCGACAAGTCACGTCGCATTAATTCCTCAGTCTATGTTTCCCCAGTCTGCATCGAACGTAATTTAGAAAATTACTATAGGAATAACTGAAGAAACTGCACCTATGAATAAAATTCTACATTTGCTAATGTCTGAAATTGGGAAATTCTTTTTGAAATTCCAAATGGTATGATACCAATTAGAGAAATTTAATATTTTTAAATTGTTGGTATTATAGTACGAGTAGATTTAAAATATTACCCTAAAGATCTTCTCAAAGCAAAAGTTAAAAATAAGTTAGATTTAAACCAAACTATTTCTATAAAAAGCAATCGTTCGAAAGGACATACATAACCAATTACCCGTATAGACCGGAAGAGTCTGTCGTCAGGAGGGACTCCATTCATCGAATGTTAAACGTTCTCACGTGCGGATATAATTATTACTTTCGGACAACAAGCAATCGGAACACCCTAGCTTAATGTGATTTAAATAACAACACAGCACGTATCCAATGAAGCATTATTAGTCAACAAGGCATTGAACGAGGATTTGTAAAGGCAACATTCGAAAAGCCTATTGAAACTATTTATCTGGAAATTTGTGTTTGAACAATAAAAACAGAGTTTTTCGTCTTAATTTTAAAACGGCTCTATTAAGGAGTGAGGTAGAAGAAAATATCTGTAGAAGTTAATAAAGATGACACCCATATGCAAATAGTAATAGGCACAGATCAGTAGATAAAGGAATATATTGGCACAGACATCGACAGGAAATGAATGAATATCCTAGAAATAAAATCTCAACAGTATAGTTTTATCCAATGAAGTTTCGACAAATAATCAAGTTTTCAATGGGGAATATGAAATAAAAGAGAACGCGGGTCCAATTTCCGCTTCATACAATGCTAGCAATCTGGTTTAGATGCCCTATGGGAATATAAGCTCGTGCACGTTTCTAAGGTAACTAACTGTATGACATCGGTGAGTGTTCTACTTGTAGTTAATCATAAGAACGTAAGCAAGTATGAAAAGCATTATAATAAAGTATGAGTATGCACCAGTTTTATGATTATAAATACGCCTTTCAACATTAACTGCAATGCAATGCGACTAGATGTAAGAAGATAATAAAAAAAAAAATTATACCAAGCCCGTTAATGCCAAAGAATTAGCGACGTACTGATTTCTTTATTTGAAATTATACGCAAAATACAAACACACATTGTAGACTATTTAGATAAAAGAAAAAGCCTTAGCAAGAATTTATACAGGAATAAAAAAGTACGATATAGAACACTGACTGTTTTCACTCGAATCATGAACTATGTCAACCGCGTATGATGTCAGGTCCCGTAGGTGAACGAATTTTTAAAATGACAACCAGTATAGACGACACACTGGCCATCGGCTTTTGTAGTTTTCATTATAAATTTTATACTTTTTGAATATCTATTTTTTGTATTTGTCATTATCATATGTGTCATTGTAAACACAAACACATTTATGGCGGACTGGGGGGCGGTAATTCCCTCGATCAAATCATAAGTTGGGGTTGTACTGCCTTATCTTTCTAATGTCCAGTTTCGTAGTTTTAGCGAGGACGGGTGTCAACACCCCCGATGAGTTAGTCCGCCACTCCCTTGAGTGTTTCGATATGTGTTTCTGCTTCTGTTTCAGTGGCATCACAATATAAATTTTGCATATTGTATTGCTCATTGAAAGACATTGAGCACTCGACCGCATCTTAGTTCAGTTTGTTTATTGAAAGTTATGCGATTTTAACCTACACCATGTTGCCATTTCTTTTAATTCATACAGATACAAAATATACAGCATTTTGAGCATGATGGCACCCACAAGATCAGAAAATAATATACATATTTCAAAATCAACATTCGCTCTGATAAAACAGTATGCCTTGCGCATCCCAGAAACAGCAAAACAGAATTTTTCTGCGGTTCTTTTGACTCGGCTTCGGTTGAGTTGGTGGCGTTTCTTCTCGAGGCAGCCAAAAAGCACGACGTGTATCATTCTCGTAATAAATCCATGATTCATCTCCAGTAACCAGATCTGACAAAAACTCTTTACGTCGGGGTCGCAGCAAAAGTGACTGACAGATAGCGACAACTGCACGACTGGCGTCTGTAAGGATGTGCGGTACCCACCGAGCCAAAACTTTTCGATAACCAAGCTCATGCAGATGGTGCTCCACGGCGTGGTGACTGCATTTAAGTGCTTTCGCTAATTCACGAGTGGTAGCATCCGGATTCAACTGCAGTTCGCGGCGCAAATCGTCATCATTCACTGCGGGTGGTCGCCCTGAGCGTGGCTGACTTTCAAGGCTCCTGTCTCCTGATTTAAAACGGTCAAACCATCGGGACACCGTCGCATGGCTTGTACTTCCAGCATATATTACCGACACAGCTACGTTACATATTAAATCTTGAGTTACTGATTTGTGAAACGCCGTACAAACGGTTTCAATGATTTAATTATTAATCAGATAACTTTGAGATTTACCTAATTGTCGGTCTCTATACAAATTTACGTTAACAATAAATGAAATTATTGGATTACAAACGCCACACTACCTCCCGATAACAAATAGGTATCTTGCGTTAACCAAAACAGCGTCGACAAACAGCGTTGTCACAACAGTCTCAAGTACGTCAGTGGTGAATCACCTGAGCGATCTGGTTGGCAGGCATCTCGTCCTGTTCAGTGGCGAACTGTGGCGGCGGTGGAAGAACAGGTGGGAGGGCGCGCGGGAGAGAGCGGTGCCCGCCCGGGCCGGCGCCCGCGCGCCCCTGCATGCGACCGCTACCGACGCGCCAGGCCCGCCGTCCACTATACTATGCACCACCTCTACCGCAAATACCACAGACCACCACACACACTCACCACGACTTAATCAGTCAAAAAATGTCTATTTTGGGGTTATCAATTTAATCGACAAGATCAGTCTCTTCGTTCCAATGTAAACTTCCGAAATTAGAACGGATTCCGAGAATGATAAAGTTAGTATTGTTAAGCGCTCTGTAAAGCAATCAGAAGGAATAACTTACGTAGGTAGATGAATGGAATAGTAGTATGAAGTTGAGTTTTGATAAATTTATTTTTTGTGTGGACTTCACTGTACAGATATCAAAAATAGCATTCATATCGATTTTGAAACCATTATTTATTAGATAGGCATTGATATTACAAAAAAAAGGGTAGATAGGTCATGTCAGTGCTAATACGATATCAAAAATTGTCCCCAGCTTTACACACGCACATGGCACGATACTCTCCGGTTATTCATAGACTATAATTGAACATTTAACAGACCAGACGTATAATGATTTATTGCATATTTAATGCCTACTTTTACCAAAACGAGTTAAAGTTTTCGATTAATTAACGAAATGTGACCCCTTGGACTTGTGACTTCTTTAGGTGACTTACTTATCTTGTTTTTACAGTTTCACATTTAATAAAATAATTATGGTACATAAAGGCACACAATCAACGCTTTTATCAGACTGCGCTCAATATAATTGTCGACAGGAGTCAAAAAAGAATATGTTACTAATAAGCAGTATATTCGGCGCTTAAGAGGATCAAACTTTAACACGATCGCGACTTTGAGTTGATTGTGAGTTGTGAAAAGAAAAGTTATTGGTTGACCCCAAGGAGAACAAAAATAAACAAGTAATTTAATAAAGTATAAGCGTCGTACCATCCAAATTAACCTTAATAGGTACCTATAGCTGTTGAACTATAAATCAATGCATCAGGCTTAGTCGCCACTCATTCATCAAATATACGAGTTAGACAGTAATAAGAGCTACCCCTTCCTTTGAATGGATTTAGGTCACAATCGTGTTGTTCGCGCATTCTGGGGTAGGTATAAAAACCTACAAATGAGGTCGCACGCTGGCGTGACCACGACGAGACGAGCTGAACAAAAATTAGGTGAAGTATGTACTTAAATGGAGACTGAAAAAATTTATTAAATAGCGTCTATGTGTACGATTTATTTACTAACGTTCATGATTTGTTTATAATAATATAGAATTTTCATATAACATTTTCGAAAGTTTACTTAAAATTTTACCCATCACCTAACGTTTCCGGTTTCGAAAGGAATCAATAAACAATGCAATAGATTAACAAAGCCAAATGTTAAAATTTCATTCCACAGGTGCCTTTGATGCATTAATGGGCAAACAAACTTTCGTTATGAATGTTTCTTTGATTGTACAATATGTTCTACCATAAACACAACCAGTTTTTTTTTTATTTTGAAAATGGAATGTGATGTGTATAACTTCTTATTACGTTGAATTATTAAGAAACTGGAATATAAGGTCATGTTAAAGAAAGACTATCGTCTGTACTATCGGTATCTCTTTACCATCGAGGTCAACATGAATTCATTTTGCAGGTTTAAGCAAAAAATATTTGTATTTTCAACTCGATGTCGAATCACGTAAACGATAATGTTAGTGTGTTAGCTATTAGATGAATATTGATAGCAATTCTGTTGCACAAACTAAATGTAGTCAAACGAAAATGACAGAACGTTACATGTAACTATAAAAATTTTAAGAACCCAAATTTTTGCAGTTTAGTGAAGAGAGAAGTACAACAGAATGGGCACCATTAGAATAACTTAGATAAGGATTGAGATTTATTAATTTAAATAATTATTTTAACAGAATCCTAAATAGGTAGATTTAAAATTGTTGGATATAAACAGAACGACAAGTAAATGATTGACTAATTAGAAATTAAATGTTTCTTGAAACAAACGTTACATTTATATTTGGTACCGCTTGTACTAATAGGTATATCAATACCGGTGTATACTAATAATGTTACAATATAAATGTAAATGCGGATATCTCATATTAATATTTAGAGTCTGAACTATTCGGAATCATATAAACACAAATGGGAACGCCTCCCAAAACAAAATGCTTATTCGACCCAATTTTTTTCTGGTGTCGTTTGTGAGAATTGCGCATTGGGTCGCGTTCACGTTGCTGTCGGTTTTCTGATTCCACACAAAAAAGCCGTTACCAACCTTTCCGCACGATAAAACACGTATTTAATATCGTTGTTTATAAATTGATTTATTATAAACAAAGAGTAGTTTCAAATGTAGAGTTTGGAATTATCGTTTAGGATAGATAGGTGGTGAAAGGATTCGTTCGGTTCCGAGGGCGGGCCACTAAAAACAGGTTCTATGGACCGGGCGACGCGGCGCCTAGCGCGGGACTGCCGCCGCCGACCGCCCAACCCAACCCCCGCCCTAGAAGTCTCCCGTCGACCCGCCAGCTCGCGCTCAACAAAACACAGATTACAGAGATACATTTATTAGCCAAAACACTACTTCAAGTTCGATCGCACTACAACAAAAACATGACATGCCCTAGCGCTTATGTAATTATCACAACATCGTATGATGATCCTCGAATATTATAACAAACAGCACATGTTAATTTATGTTAATAAGAAGTCTCAAAATCTTCATTCACATTCACACCTGAGTAATCTGCAAACGCGGCGGGTGTGACTGCCGTCTAGGTGGCCGTCGAGGACGTCGTTCACACCACGCGGTGAAGGCGCGGAGGCGACGTGAGCATGCTGCTTTAGATGGCAATTTCCATCTTCTAGATTCCCGTACACCAAAAGTGGTTGACATTCGATCTCCAGGCTTCGGTATGTCGTAGACTATTTTAGGACTGTCTACGGTCTCTGTTCCAGGCGCAATACGATATTTCGCTCCAGAGATAGCCTTTTTTAACCCATTAAATGCCTTTTTGGCAGCGTTATCTTCCTCTTTCGAAGGCATTGCAACTTCTCGGGGAACTGCTGTCAGGCGACCGGGTGGCGGTAGACCGACTGGGACCTCTTCTTGCTTCTTGAAAATATTCTTCAACTTCGTAAAAACAGTGAGCGGTGGATCGGTGTTAGTACCGACGGTGCAAACACGCGGCTTGGAACACTCTTGTTCGATTGGGGCAGTGGTAAGTGTGTAGGTTTGTGTAGGCAGAGTTGCGGATCTTCTTGGCAGACAGTCATCTTGCATGTAAGCGACATGTAACGTGCTGATACTAAGAGGCTGTTGAGGATGAGGCCAAAGTTCTCTGGTCGGCGGTACAGGAGAAGGCCGCTCGCCCAGCATTCGTCTGGCGAACTCCCCTGGCTGCCAGAGATAGCTCGCAGTTAAGTTGCCGTGCGTATGCATCATGATACCGATCTTCACTAACGACACGCTAACTGGTAAGTTACGTTAATCCAATTCGAGGCTTCGCGCACTTATCAGTATTCATATAAATATGTTGAGGTAATATTGGCTTTTAAATTAGATCAACAGAGTATGCAATAAAGCAAAAAGTTAATATTAATCTCTTTTGTTGCACTTATACATGCACTGAAATATTAATATTATTGCGAACATATTTATTTTTAAGATTTACAGATTATACTTTGATGAAAATACGCTCACATAATGTTTGGTTTTCTTATATTCTTAACCGACTTCAAAATCGTAAGTTATAGATAGATGATAGGGGTAGGTCACAGATTATATGGGTAGGTATGTTCATCGATTTCTTTTTGAATTCTGAATCAATTTCTATATTCCCAGCGACTTCGCCTGCGTAAATTATAGCCTATGTCCGCCACGTATTATGTAGCTTCCCGTATATGAGACTTTTATAAATCGGTCCAATAATTTCAGGGCCTGTACAATGCAAACAAACAAACAATCAAATCTTTCCTGTTTAAAATATGAATATAGATTATTGGAAAAAAATATGTCAAGCAAATAAACAAAATCTCCCATTCTAGACTTTCACTATGTTAAATGTTTTTATTTACATAGATATTTAATATTTTCAATGTTACCTATTACATAAAAAATATCAATATCACCTAAAAGCATGAAATAAAAACTTTTTATAAAAAGCAGAATTACCTTCAAACTATAAAAAAAAATGTTAAGTAATAGTTATCTCAAAAGAGACTATTCAAGAGAATGTTAAAGAAGACAGGATTTGTTAAACCAAATATGTATTATATAGTGCACAGGCTGGTACATGATTTCTGGTATATGTATATTAGGTTAATGTTTTATCTTCAGAAATATTAGGTCCTTACATATGAAATTGGCGTTTTGTCGTTTTTGGCCACTTTAATCACAAATTTCTCCTCCTTGGTTGGGAATTCCAAATTCAAATTTATACAGCCATTCACATGTATTTGTGTTTTGTTAGGCGGCATTTATTTGTTTTTTTTTTTCTATTTATTTATTTATTTGTGTATAAAAAATGGAAAACTTGAAATATTGTGTTGCAGTGCTGGTGAAACGGCTCAAAGGGTTAATGATGTGTATGGTGGTTGTTTCGCAATAGAAAACACAGTGCGTTTTTGGTTCCAACGTTTTCGTTCTGGAAATTTCGACCTGCAGAACAAGCCCCGTGGATAGACGGAGACCCAAGTTAATATTGAAGAATTGAAGGCTATTGTGAAAGCAGATCGCGGATCCATCGCAAACCACGTCAGAGTTAGCTGCAGGCTGTGGTGTTAGTGATAAAACTGTTTTATTCACTTGAAGCAAATTGGAAAGATTAAAAAGCTTGAAAGGTGGGTACCTCACGAATTGAGTGAAGCAAACCGGTAAACGCACTTCGAATGCTGCGTTACATTACTTAACCGGCACAATAATGAAGGGTTTTTCTCTCATACCAAATACCAAATTCATAGGTAAGGACCATTATGTATGAACCATTTTAACTTATAAATATTTAACAAAACAAATTTGAAGTCACTAATTTGGACACCCATACGTTTTTCGCTACTGTAGCACTGTGTCAAGTTAATTAGTGCCTTGAATTTGTTGGGAGCATTCTCGGCTAACGCTGTTACTTCTACATTATTTCTCAGACATTAACAAGACTATTTATTTATAAAATAAAAAAAGTTGTCAACTAGCCTATGGTTGTAATCAGAAATAACACCACCAAGATATGATAATAGCTATGCATGCAATTATCATTTCACATTGATCAGACAGTTGCATTGATAATGAAACAATGAATGACCTCTTATTAGGGTAGCTCATCTACAAATAAGCATAAGTTTGTACTATGCTCCAATGGTGAAAGAAAATTAACTTTTCTATGTTGTTTGTGATCTGGTCTGGGTTATGGTTCATTGTTACAAATTCTCCAGGATATGTAGGTTTTAGCTACTTATCTTGGAATCTGATCAATGTATGTGATGTCTATTAATAATGTTAGTAACATAAATACAAGTATTTTGCAGAAGTCTATTGCTATAACCGTAAAACTATCCACAATTATTATTTGAGCTTTGACATGGTTGAAGAAACACATGGGTAGATATAATGCGTCTTAAATTATTGAAATGGCACAACATATATAAAAAATAAAATAATAAAAACACATATCAGAAGTTAAGTAGACATCACTTCTGATATATAGCTTAACCTTGGTCTTCCTGTTTTTCCTTTTGCTATTTCCATTTTCAAATAAACCTAATTGATAAAATATAATATACTTTTTACATATACTTAATCAAAGCGCTTACCTTTAGTGGTCTCACAATACTAATCGTCTCAATCATAGTTGTTGATGCCATTGTTTGAACACAGCCTACAGAACGAGAAAAAAAATATCATTATAAACGGTAAACAGCTAAAAAATCTTTAGTACACATTTACAATTAATAAAAAATATGTTATTGACATTAAAAACTATTTATAAGATAGGATAGAATACAAAATATTAATAATTATGACATAAACAATAGAATAGATTATTACATGAATCGTTTTTACTTACAGTAATTGAAAAATAAGTAAATAATGAATTGTTTCAATAGATATTTCAACAAGTAACAACTACAATAAACGAATAGTAACACAAATTCAGAAATATTCGTTAGAAAGATCTAAGATTGAGCTAAATACATTTCAATTACATGTACCTCTTGTTAGGTACTGGCCAAAGAGTAATGTGGTACTGGCACAGGGTACTGGCATGTAGGTACTCTTTGAGTACTGGCTTTCCGTATTATTACTGTACTCTTTGGTACTGGCACAGACAGAACACTTTTACTCCAAGGAGAAGTACTAGTCACAGACCAAGAAAGAGTAGCGACGCGACACGAGTCCTGTTTTTACTCACTAAAGTGAATGTCACATACTAGAACGTTTCAAAGTCGAAATACTACATACAAGTTTTGCAATTTCATCTAAAACTAACACAATTTCTACTACTGTAATGTAAACATTATGGTTTATCATTTTCAGCTCAAAATTATGATCGTTTTGATTTTTATATTAGAAACAAAATTGTAGCATTTTTATTTTAATATAATCGAGATTAAGGTAAAACCTCGATCGTTACACTTTGTATTTTATTTGATGGATAATAATCATTCAACTTTTGATATAGGGAAAACAATGACAAAAGTTGTTTTTTTTTTAATATTTTATCAATATTTAAATGAGTTTTTGCAGTGTACGGTAAATAATTCGAAGAATTTGAGTACTTGTATAATAGTACTGTAGTAGAATAAACCTTTATAGATTATTAAATAAACTGAAAAATTAATAGATTTTATTCAACAAAACTTTACATGACTATCTATGATAGAATAGTCGTATATGCGTTTTAATCAAAGCTACTTTTTGGTATAAACCAAAGAATTTATATCACCACAAGTACTATATACTTGTATGGTGACTGATATGTAGCGACATCTAATTCATCGCACTGACATCGCCACAACAATCGATAGCAGAAAAACTAGCAATGTCACAGCAATCGATAGCAAGACGAACTGCAAAAAGTTTCAACAGCAAGTAATGAGATGGCGCTGTACCAATACAAAGATCATAAATTAATAACTACAAGGCAATTAGAACAAAGAAACCTACATCGCTCAAAATCAGGTTCATTGCCAATTAACATAAATAGAACGTCCAACCTACATTGGTTGGATCGCGGTCCCCGGGCTAACAACACCTAGCTCGGAAGGAAACAATAGAGTATTTGACACTATCGAAAATAAGTTGCATTTTGTGGTTATACTGATAGATAATAATCTAATAAAGCTTATTTCTTAACATCTACAGAAAAAACATGTTTAGATTTAGTAAAATAACGTAACGAAAATGCAATATTCTTAGGAATTAATTCAACGACGAAAACGTCCTATAATTGGTCGTCGTCACAACCAATCACGAATCTGTTTACTGGCCTGTGACGTCATCAGCTGTCATGTCAAAGTAGTATTAGAAAGATACATAAAATATCGATGCCTGTAGGTATCGAGTACTTTATAGTAATTTACTGATAACAGAATACTTTGCCGCTCCTACTGATAAGAACTGCCAAAAAGAAATACAGAAAGAAAGAATCATTTACTAAGCTTTTTAAAAAATTCAAGAAATAGGGAACACGACAGTAATTTAAAAAAAAGCAACTTACATGCTTTTCTCATTTCTTGAATTTTAATATAATAATTCAAAATTACAAAGTCGATTTTGATGATACATACTGTTCTACAAGTTAAAAACTAATTTTAAAAAATCTGATCTGATATCTAATTATCAAATGCCATGCATTTAGTGGACAGACATACTACATGCATGTAGAAAAAAAAATCATTCTTTTTCGTACTAATGTCTCATCCATCTATAGGTCGACAGGCTGTAGAGTGCAAGCCCTGTCAAAAAATATAAAAGAGTCGTAAAATGTTTATAATAAAGAAAAAAGCAAAAAAGAAAACCTTCAAATGTAATCTAAAAAATATTTTGTATTAATAACTTCTATTTAATTTGAACTTTTTCTTGCAAATTTCAGATTTTTAAAATGTTAGTTAAAAGGAACGGAAATGACTATCTTTGGTTCATTCGTTTCCTGGAAAAACAACTTTTGGTAAAGTCGCCATCTAGAGCTTATTTAGTGCTTTATATATGTTATTATTAGTTATGAAATGACATATACATAAATCATGTCATTACCAAAATAATATGTATTATCACAATAGTAAATACAACTTTCAAAGTCTGTAGGACATAGGTTGAACATATAATTAGAACAAAGCGAAGGCTATTAATTCTATACATTGCGATCCTTAAAATAATCATCAACTTTATAATAGCCATTACTCATAAGTATATTCTTTACATGAATTTGAAATTTATTTACGGGTAGGTCAATTACATTTTGTGGAACTTTATTGAACATAGCAATACATTTATCAAGAAATGATCCTCTGGTTTTTTGAAGTCTGAAGCTTGGAACGGCAAGTTTATCTTTATTTCTTGTGTTAAGATTATGAACACTACTTTTTTTGTGAAGGAATCGTAATGTTTTCTTGTGTACATAATATTCTCATAGATGTATTGAGAGGCAACAGTCAGAATATTTATTTCTTTAAATATTTCTCTGAGAGATTCCCTAGACCGTAAATTATATATAGCACGGACAGCTCTCTTTTGTAAAATAAAAATATCCTGAATGCTAGCCGCAGAACCCCATAACAATATACCATACGTCATTACACTATGAAAATAACTAAAATATACCAATCTTGCCGTTTCAACATTTGTCAAGAGTCTAATTTTCTTAACAGCAAAAGCTGCAGAACTCAGTCTACTTGACAAGCTATCAATATGAGGATCCCATTGCAGTCGGGAATCTAGTATAATACCAAGGAACTTTGTCGATTCTACTAACTCAACTTTTTCACTATTTACATTTATAAGTGTACTGACATGCCTCACATTAGGTAATGCAAACTTTATGCATTTCGTTTTATTTGAATTGAGCTTTAAATTATTATTATCAAACCACTGTAGAACATTGTCGAGAGCATTATTTACATCGTCAAAACAATCATTACCCCTCTCGACTTTAAACAGTAAAGAGGTGTCATCTGCAAATAATACTGTCTCGCACAAATTCTTCGTAAAGTGAGGAAGATCATTAATATAAATTAGAAAAAGCAATGGTCCTAATATCGATCCCTGAGGTACGCCCATAGTAACTGGTGCCCCTTCAGATTTCGCTTCATTGATTACTACTTTTTGAATTCTAGCAGAAAGATATGATCTTATTAGATGAAGTGAATTTTTCGTCACACCATAATGCTCTAATTTCCCCAACAGTGTTTCATGACTAACGCAGTCGAATGCTTTTGATAGACCACAAAAAATGCCAATAGCATCTTGTTTATTCTCCCAAACATCATAGATATGCGTCAGAAGTGCAATTCCAGCGTCTGTGGTACATTTACCTCTGCTAAAGCCAAACTGATTTTGGTGAAGTATCTCTATGATATAATATTTACATTCAATATATATTGAAAATAAAAATATTGTTCATTCTGTGATTCTTTTTGTTGATCGAAGGGTTTTTTCCAATCAATAGCGATGTACTTATCATGTATTTATGTCGATATATTCATAACTAACATATACCTATTATATTGGGCGGTATTACTAATGTTATTCACAGATCATTAACAGGAATTGTTCTGTTCAAATGTCAATGTCAAATTATCTATTATTAATGTCATGGAAAAACGCTATGCCATTTTATGAACGCCGGGAGGGAGGCGTGGTGTGCTTTGGTGTAAATTTTACTGGCGCGAAAATTGTTTATATCAGTTTACCAATTTATTATTAAGCAAACTCATTATGGCTGGAGTTAAATCTTTAGCTATAAGGGGTATAAGAAGTTTCGGCCCTGATGATATCGATGAACAAAGGATAACTTTTGAAAAACCTCTGACTCTAATATTAGGCCAAAACGGCTGTGGTAAAACTACTATTATTGAATGTTTACGTTATGCAATTACGGGGCAAATGCCTCCTGGTAGTCGCAATGAATGTTTTGTTCATGACGCAAAAGTTAACAGATCCAATGAAGTTTCGGCTCAAGTAAAATTGAAGGTATGTAGTCTCAAACATTGGTATTGAATAATATCACATGAGTGATGGTAAATTTTCCTAAATTCATTTGAAAGGAAGAAAAGTTCTGAAGCCGGTTTTCAAGATTCAGGTAGTAAGTGTATTGTTTCAGATTGTAAATGCCAAGGACAAACAACTTGAAGTTTCAAGATCAATGAGAGTTACTGCATTACAAAAGAAAAAAACGAAATTTCAAACATTAGATTCTTTTTTGTCAGTGATTGATGAAGCAGGGAAAACTAAGGATATATCCTCAAGATGTGCAGACTTAGATTTTGTTATGTTTGAAGAATTAGGTTTGTTAAACTAATAAAATCTTTAGGTGTATTGATGAGCTGATGATTCATTTTTTAAAAAATAAATTTACTTATATCCATGGAATAAATTGGTATCATAAATTTAAAAAAAAAATAAAAAATTTGTATTGATACAGGTGTTTCCAAAGCTATCTTGAATTCTGTAATATTTTGCCACCAAGAAGATTCCAGCTGGCCTCTAGATGAAGGGAAAAAAGTTAAAGAACGTTTTGATGAAATATTTGAGGCTGATCGATATAGCAACTGTTTTGACCGCCTAAAAAAGATAAGGAAAGATTATGCACAGTCTTTAAAAATACTTGGTAAGGAAAGACAATTTTCACAATGAGTAAACTCCTAGTATGTTTAAATTCAATATTTTTATCTTGTAGCCCTTCATATAAAGGTGCCACTGCACAAATACACTTGATTTCCTTCTTTGTCATTAAAAAACTGGGCCGGTTTAGCCATGTAGCAAGTACGCTCAAGTTTCTTACTACATTTTTCAATGTTTTTTGCGAGGAAATAAAACAAATATATAGGTTAATAAAACTAAGTATGTATTAAAGATAAAAATTATTTGTTAAAATTAAATGTGATATTTGAACATGTTTTCGTGTCATACATTTTTATTTGAAAATATTCGTTTTAGCCTCCTTGAAATACTTTTGCCTCTAAAGTTTGACATATTTTCATCCATTTTTTTTAATTCTCTTTGGTGCTCCGTCAAAAAAATAAATAATTCTTTTAAGCACGTGTGCAGTAAAGGATTTCAGTACATTTTTATTTAACACGTGTCCAAAGACTCACTTTCGGTGTTTACAATGGATAAAAAAAATAGCGCTTTATAAGCAACTGTATAGAAAAATATTTGAGATATAGATAGGTTGAAAATATTTTATAATGTATTTACGCAAAAACAAGAAAAGACAATTAACAATCATACCTATAAAAAAGACAGATTCTAAATTCAAAAGTAACATTTTCTTTATTTTTAATTCTAACAGTATCATGGCCAGACATTCATATAACTCAATGCAATAAAAAAGTTCGGCTATTTAAATCGCACATATTGCATATTTAATTTATATCTTAACGCACAATAATTTTTCTATGTGCGTTTAGTGATGCATATTAACAGACTTCCACATCGAAAAGGAGGAGGTTATTAGTATTTTTTTAAGTCGGATTAAACCCATCGAAATATACTCAAAATGTAGTAACAGATGTATGGGGCCGTGCATTTTGGGGGCCCATACAATTGCAGTCTCGCTATAGTTTAGACAATAAATTATTTTTCCAAATCAGAGTTAAAAAAATGCAATAAATAAAATAAGCCACACTTCTGACTACTCAAATAAAACTCCAGTCACAGATTAATTGTGTTGTGTTATTTGGAAAGCATTTTTGAAGAGGGGATGGTGTTGTTTATGTTGGTATATCCCCGCTATGGCTGAATACGGCATTGATTAAATTGTTGTTTGATTATTTATAATGTGACTTGTTCATTTCAGAAATTGAAGTAGCTAGTCTAAAAGATAAGAAAAATTACCTGGATAAAAAAAAATTAGAAGTTGTAAACACAGAATCTCGTATATCTGAGAATGAGATAAAAATTAATGAATTGACTGAGGAACTGAAACCAGTATCAGAAAAGTTGAATGCTATTGTTAGTTTAGAGAAAAATATTTTGGCATTTGAAACTAACAAAGAAAGAATTAAAACTAGGTAAGCAATTCACATGTTTCTTTGTCAAAATACCATAAATATTAAACTTATTTCTTTTAATTAAAGTAATCTTTGTTTAACATTTTTGTAACATCAATGTAACACTATGGTTTTGCAATAAACATTTGAGTATTGAGTATTGAGTATTGAACATAAGAAGTCAATTTCATGTTGGTAACTTTACATGTAAAAAGACAATCATAAAAAGAAACAATTGTAAAAAAACAATATTTGTCTAAATATTAAAATTAACTACAAACTCGTGAATGTTTTGTCTGCACCCCAATTGTTATTTATTCCACTCTCAAACTAAGAAAAATGACTTTTGGTGTAGACAAAGCGTTTCTAGATTTCTTCATGCTAAGTATGCAGGACTATTGTCTATTTATGTATTTGAAACTGAAGGAATGTGTAGAGAGATGCTACTATTGTCTCAGTTGATTCATTCTGATTGGCCTTGACATTAGCAACTAATTGATAGTGAGATAAAATATGTTTACACTGTTTTATGCACCACATATCACTTTTGTATTTTTTTTTCTTTTGGGAGTGTCTTTAATCTAGATTTTCCAATTGGATTTAAATATTAGAAGGAATCAAACCATGTGAATTTATTGTACAATAGCAAAAAGCTTGTTTGTTAAGGATTGAACACCAATTTTGTATTTTAGATTAGAACACAATCGCTCTCAACAAGTAGAACTCAAAAAAGTTATCAAAACCATCTTTGAAGGAACAACTCAAGAATTGGAAGAAAGCATAAGTATGAGTTTTTAATATTTAAGTATAGAATTGGTACAATGTTATCAATTCTGTGGTAATACTAAGAGATGAAATGGATATCCGGTTACTATCCGGTATCCGGCATATCCGGCCTTGTTTTGACTATCCGGCCGAATACCGGATAGGGTGTCAATATCCGGCCGGATACCGGATACTAAAATAAACCTAAATCTCATTATTTTACACAAGGAAAATTATACCACTTTACATACATTTATTAATTAGTTTAATACTCAAAATTAACAAGTGGCAAATTGTGGTGAATATATACAAACTTTCTGCTTTTGCTGGTAAAAGGCGAATTAAAAATACTCCATAATTTTGAAAAAAAAAAATATTTTTACCATCCGCTAGATTTCAGAGTTGGTAACAATGCTTATACTTGAGACGCTATAGGTTCAAATCAAATTGATCGGGTTAAGTAATACGATAAAGGCCGACTATCCGGTAGTTGGATATCCGGCCAAACCACTATCTGTTACATCTCTATTAATAATGATAAGTCTTTAATCAGAGAACCATTGAGTTTACATGTCAATATACTATTTATTTTTGCAATTTAACTCATGCATAACACAATTTTCTTAATTAATTAATTTAATTCAATATATGATTATATGTGATATACGTCATGTTATTTCGTTGGTTATCTCTGTTTGCCTTTTGGTGTAGGCCTCCCCCATCTATTTTGTTTAACCTGTGTTTCTCGATCTCTGGTATGAACCCCAGAGTACATGATTCTTACTTGAATAAAGATATTTACATTTCAATTAGTTTATGAATGGAGGTCTGCAGAGTCCTTAACATGGCACATAATTATGTATTGTACTCTAACATTACAGACTTGATCACCGTCACAGACTTAAAACTAAATATTGTCTAGTATAAAGCAAATTTAAAACTAAAAACTCAACATGTCACTACCCCCTAATGTATTAGTTGTTATCAAGAATTTGCTTCAATATATTTAATTAACAGGTAACTATGACTCTACTACAAAAGAAAAGCAAAAGGAACTTGCTGCATCATACAAAAAGAATAAAACTTTTAATGCGGATGAACAGAAAATTGCTGATGAAAAAGGTATTGATGAGGCAATATTTAATAAATTTATTTTGCTTGAAAGCCAAAATCAAGAAAAGATGGACAAAAGAATCACAATGATAATTGAAACTGCAAAACTAGCAGAAATAGAGGATATGACTGAAATTGAATCAAATGAAGACGCCGAGAAAGGCATTGAAAAGATTGTTGAAAAATTGTCCAGTCTAAGGAAAGACCTTGCAGAACATAAAGCTGTAGCTGATGCAGAAGAAAAGAAAATGCAAGTCTTTGTTGATGAGAGCAGAGATGCTCTTTCAAGGCGTAAACAAATGATCTCTAACAAAGAATCTGAAATAAAAAAAAATGAGATTAATATCCAGAGAGTAGATAAAGAAATCGCCCAAGCTAATCAATCTAAGGTAAATATGGAGGCCTTAGAACAAAAATTCAAAACTGCTGAAGAGGAGTACCAACTTTTACAAAATGAATTGAATACTGAAGAATTTCAACTAGAGATAAATAATGATGAAAAAGTATTGGAAACACATGAGAACGAATTGGACGAACTTGATAAAACAATAACAACACTCCAAAAGCAAAGTACAAAATTAAAAGAATGTGATATGATTGAAGAGTCACTGAAACAAAAAGAGAAACAAGCGTCTGTTTTAAAAAATAAACATAAGTCTGCTTTATCTGAACTTCTTGGTACCATGCCTGAAAAAGACTTTGCTATTGCTGTTAACAAGTTTGAATATAATATCCAAGCTGAAGTTGAATCTATAAAACAAAAACAAAAAGAAAAGCAAATCAAACAAACTACTTTAGAAACAGAGAGGAAACATGTAAAAGAGATGCTTACTGAAAAACGGAATGAACTGACTAAAGCTGAAGATCAAATGTATAAAGCTTGTGGAACACAGTCATACGAGGCCACATTGTCGAAAATCACCACAAATGTAGAGAAGTTGCAGGTATATTCCCATGTTGAGATTTCTTTTTGTAAAATTTTTTTTTTCATAACCTGCCCTGCGATTCTTTAAAAATCTTACTTAATTACCTGAATTCGGACACATGAGTGAATACGAATTCAGGTTAAGATCGTTGTAGTCGTGTGGTCAGTAACACTGGTATAAAAAATATTAACAATGTTGTGTAAGAAGTTTAATTTGACTGTCTACTTTTCTAGTAGAAAAGGCACAATTGGAAATAAATATTTTTATTCTTTATTAATGACAAGTAACACAAGGACATTTTTGCATGTAGCCATTCCTGGTTAATATGATTTTTTCATAAAACAAAACATTCCAATTTGTGTTTAAAACAATCATTACTTTAATAATTGTGTTTCAGGATGAACAAAATGTACTTCAGTCGTCTATGTTCATAATTGCTAAATATAAAGGCCAATTGAAAGACAATAATTGTTGTCCTCTATGCAATCGTGGATTTGATGCTGAATCGGAGGTAAGTGATAATATTATATATTAAAAAAAAATTGTTCTGCAATTTAAATATGTATATAATTAATACAATAGAAAAAACATTACAGGTAACAGATTTGATATCACAATTGACCACACAAGTTATGAATGTGCCGGCAAAATTAGAAAAAGTGACAGAGGAATTACAAAAAACTTCTGCTAAGAAAGATGAATTACTAAGCATGAAATCGCTAAATGAGAAGATGATGACTCTTAAAGAGAAGGATATACCACAGCTGGAGACGCGATTAAACGACATTGAAAAGGTATAAAAATATCCTGATTGTGTTGCATTTAGAAAGTATGTATTTTAGGATTTTAAAAATATAGAGTGAATCACTCTATTTAGGTAAATTTATAAGGTACATATGTATATAACACAGGACCATGCATATGAAGCGGCTAACAGAAAGCCAGTAAAAATATTGCTGTAACATTAAACTATAATTTAATTAATCTTAATAATGCCCCATTATATACACTTTAACTAGGCTTGTATTTCAATTTAATTGATCTCATAAACATATAACTTAGTTTTACTTTTAAGTCAAAGTAAAACGCACTAAGAAGATGAATCACTTGAGCGTACTTTATTATTGTAGTGTAAACGAATTAACCATTTTGTTTAAATTTTTGCATAGCAAATAACAACATTATCTGAGGAATGTGAAGAACTGTCAATGACTCTCCTTGAACCAGATCAAAAGTTGCAAACGGCAAAACAAATCCAAAGCGACATGCCACTGCTCGATAGAACTGTTCAAGAAATTGGTACCATTTCCAAAAGTGTGAGTATATTGTTAATGAGTGTTAAAGTTATTTTCCAATAATATACTTAAATTCCAGGAATAAGGTAAAATAAAATTAAGCTTTTGAAACTTCATTCTTCTAATTGCAGTATTAGATTGTTCAATTAAGAATCAATATTGTGCAATTGACTAAAACTATTGTAACTATTTTAGATATAGGATTAATGAGGTATCTATTTTGGTAAATGGAACGAGTGCTTTTCCAACCAAGTTACCAGGAATCTAACAAAACTATCAAATTTTTCATGTACTTGTTTCATATATTTGTTTGATCAATACTTTCAGTTAGAAAAAGCAAAATCTCAATGTGTCGAGTTAGAAACGAGCATAACCTTAGATGATGCGATGGCAAAGCAAGCTGATCTCAAACAGAAAATATCTGCTTTGAAAACTAAAATTAAGTCATCACAGAAGAAACTGAATGCCCATAATAAAAAATTACAAACAATGGCCGATAAAAAGAACAAACTTAAGGAACAACTTCTCAACTTACAAAAAAAGGTAAGATGCTCACATATTTCTATTAATCTTTTCAAAAAAATCATTTGGATTCCCATAATTATTTTTGTTATATGGTAAATCAATTCTTTATACCAATAGGTCCAAGAAATATTTTCTCTGCAAGAAAAGAAAAAACAATTAGAGGAAGATGGCGAAAAGTTTCTCGTGGAACTGAATGAATTTAAAGAAGGCATTCCTCCTTTAGAAGAAGCTCTTAAAGAGAAAGAAAAAGATAAGAGGGAAACAGTATTAAAATACAGGTATTGTTTTTCTATCAAAATTCAAATCTATTTATTCCGTTTACAGTCATTATAGCTACAAATTATTATTATGCCCCCCCCCCCCCCCCTTCTCATACTAAATAAAACAATAAACGGACTATTTAATGGACGTGGACTCGAAGTTAGTGGCGTGCACGCTATACATGCAAATAAGCACTGCACATACTTAAAACATAACACAATACTGAAATAAAATAAAAGTTGTGAATACTGTCAAATATTTGGGAGTGCAAGTTCGACTTCGTTCGTTCGTGAAGACAAACTCGACTGAAATGTCTGAATTCAGATCCTCACAGCAAAGGTTGGTAGGTTGATATTTGTCTTCAAGAGGTTGTGTGGTTTAAAATAATATTTTTATTATCTGTAAGGGTCTGTGTCAATCAGGAATAGCATATTGCATTTCGGTTTGAGGTGGGGCAAATAAAACAAGTCTTTTGAAATTGGAATAAGCTCATTGAGGAGGTCAAGAGTTCCATCAAATTAAAAGTCGAACTTCATGGGCGAAACAGCAATACAACGCGCTAAGTTTAAAACTGTATAGTAGAGTAAATGAAATTAAACCAATATTTTCACGTACCAAGCACACCTTTATCAAAAGTTTTTTATTGTCATTTAACTATCACGAAACAGAAGACATGTTAAAGTAGGCAAACCAAATAGAATATAGATATAAACACACACACACACACACACACACACACACACACACACACACACACACACACATACACACACCCACACACACATACACACACCCACACACACACACACTTACACACCCACACATACACACACCCACACACACACACACACACACACACACACACACACACACACACACACACACGTACACAAAGTTCTACCAATATTAAAACGATGCTTGCAAAATGTTCCTTTAGATAAGAGGAATCACTGACTTCCTAAAAACAGATTTAATTTTAGTTTTGGGATAAGGGGCTCACAATAATTTAAATGCTAATTTGTAACGAAAAATGTCAGATTATTAGTTAATGTATAAAAACGTGTTGTTTTGAATAAAAGATTATTTATTTATTTACTCTTTATTGCATTAAATAAAAAAAAACTAATACAAATGGCGGACTTAATGCCAAGGGCATTCTCTACCAGTCAACCTGAGCGAATGTTGGATTTGCATGCATATTAAAACAATGTTTTTAGAATCGTGTTACTAAGGGCTCTATTAATCCCCACACATGCTCGCTGATACCAAGGGGCCTGCGGACGCGCTTGGGAAACGCAAAATCATAGGATTATATGCTCAATATCATAAGGTTATGATAATGAGATGAGATTCTTTAGATTCCACGAAAACGATCAGTCACGTGACATTTTGATTTGTGACGTCACATTTCAATAAGATGAGTAACAACTCTTAAAAAAACGTTGACATTTAGATTATCTAAATGTGAAGTCACACGATGCTTTTTCATTACCGCCCGCGTAAAGATTCTTGTAAACCCCGCGGTTTGACAAACCCCGCGGTGGGGATGACAATCCTTAAATTTCTGTTTGAATTCTATTAGGATGATCTGATGTTTGCTGGATAAATATTTAGTTTCTTTGTAATTAATTTATCTAACAAGAAACGAACATTTGCGTTTCAAAGCAGGCTTCAGACATTAAACAAAAAGTAATTGAAATAATTAATTTATTTCGCACGAAGACTTGTGCTAATATTATCTTGTCGCCTATCCCTTCTCCTTGCTTTGTCCAATCAACAAAAAATTTCACGCCATTTCTGAAAACGGGACATTTTCGCGTCAATTTAATCAATATATTAGATCTCTGATTTTAGTGTTAAAGTTCTGGAATTGTTTTATTAAAATAAAAACAACCTGGACTATCATAAATCAAGAAACGGGTAAAAATAAAAGTAATATGCGCACATACTCATTAGAGGTTGACAATAAAATTATTAAAACAGATGAAGCGGTTGCCGAGACATTTGAGAAATTCTTTTCTAAGACACCAATAGAAATCACAAGAAATCTTAGTTCATGTTCTAAACTTGCGGTTACGCATCTAGAGTCAGTTGTTGATAAGTGCAATACTGAATTTTATTTTAGACACGTTAACGTCTGCTCAATTATTAAAACATTTAATTGTATTAATGTCAAAAAAACCGAAGATCTTTGGGGCGTTTCAACTTATGTTATCAAATCTATAATACCAGCTATAGCACCTCAATTAACTTTTATTTTTAATAAGTGCATTGATGAAGGAACTTTTCCTGATTTAATGAAATATGGTAAAATAATCCCACTTTTCAAGGCAGGCGACAAGTCTGATCCTAGTAATTTCAGACCAATTTCTATTCTACCAGCATTAAGTAAAGTATTTGAGAAAATGATGTACAATCAACTGCTTGCACACTTTTCATTAAATAAATTACTTCACCAAAATCAGTTTGGCTTTAGCAGAGGTAAATGTACAACAGACGCTGGAATTGCACTTCTGAGGCATATCTATGATGCTTGGGAGAATAAACAAGATGCTATTGGCATTTTTTGTGATCTATCAAAAGCATTCGACTGCGTTAGTCATGAAACACTGTTGGGGAAATTAGAACATTATGGTGTGACGAAAAATTCACTTCATCTAATAAGATCATATCTTTCTGCTAGAATTCAAAAGGTAGTAATCAATGAAGCGAAATCTGCAGGGGCACCAGTTACTATGGGCGTACCTCAGGGATCGATATTAGGACCATTGCTTTTTCTAATTTATATAAATGATCTTCCTCACTTTACGAAGAATTTGTGCGAGACAGTATTATTTGCAGATGACACCTCTTTACTGTTTAAAGTTGAGAGGGGTAATGATTGTTTTGACGATGTAAATAATGCTCTCGACAACGTTCTACAGTGGTTTGATAATAATAATTTAAAGCTCAATTCAAATAAAACGAAATGCATAAAGTTTGCATTACCTAATGTGAGGCATGTCAGTACACTTATAAATGTAAATAGTGAAAAAGTTGAGTTAGTAGAATCGACAAAGTTCCTTGGTATTACACTAGATTCCCGACTGCAATGGGATCCTCATATTGATAGCTTGTCAAGTAGACTGAGTTCTGCAGCTTTTGCTGTTAAGAAAATTAGACTCTTGACAAATGTTGAAACGGCAAGATTGGTATATTTTAGTTATTTTCATAGTGTAATGACGTATGGTATATTGTTATGGGGTTCTGCGGCTAGCATTCAGGATGTTTTTATTTTACAAAAGAGAGCTGTCCGTGCTATATATAATTTACGGTCTAGGGAATCTCTAAGAGAAATATTTAAAGAAATAAATATTCTGACTGTTGCCTCTCAATACATCTATGAGAATATTATGTATACAAGAAAACATTACGATTCCTTCACAAAAAAAAGTAGTGTTCATAATCTTAACACAAGAAATAAAGATAAACTTGCCGTTCCAAGCTTCAGACTTCAAAAAACCAGAGGATCATTTCTGGGTAAATGTATTGCTATGTTCAATAAAGTTCCACAAAATGTAATTGACCTACCCATAAATAAATTTCAAATTCATGTAAAGAATATACTTGTGAGTAAAGGCTATTATAAAGTTGATGATTATTTTAAGGATCGCAATGCATGGAATTAATAGCCTTCGCTTTGTTCTATAAAGACTAATTATATGTTCAACTTATGTCCTACAGACTTTGAAAGTTGTATTTACTATTGTGATAAATTGATAATACATATTATTTTGGTAATGACATGATTTATGTAAATGTCATTACTTATGATAAAAAGCTGATAAGTTTCTTTCGCTTGTTCTTCTTGTCAGCTAAAAGACGTCCTGAACAAGTGGTAGGGGAAAAAAGTTTTTTGGACGATTCAAAAGTGCTTGTAATAGCCTACTTGAATAAAGATATTTTCATTTCATTTCATTTCATAATAAACAAACAATTTTTTAGAGGTATTACAGATACCAAAAATAGTCACATAGCAAAAGTGGTCAATTCTTTTGACAAAGTTAAATCAATAAGTGCCGAAATAAAACAACACAAAGAGAAGAACTTACCATTAAAAATGGCAAAAATTAAGGAAAACAATGAAATCAGAATGGAACAGCTCAAGACAATTATGGCAGACAGAGCCGCACTTACTAAGAGAATTGATACTATAAAAGATGAAATAGCTAAACAACAGGTAAACATCCAATAAAATAATTTATCGTCGTTGTAAGGTGATCGGACATTATATTAATTCAGAGTTTCTTGTAAAATGTAATTTGTTTATAATTCTTTAATTTACAATAGCGATGGGGGCTATTTTTTGTTTGTTTGTTGAAAAATATTAAGCACGTATTTTTTTTCGTAATAAATAATAATAAATGATTTACATTTAATAAAGTACATTTTCTACAAAAATCACGTCATTTTTGTAGAAAATGTACTTTATTAAATCGACTCCTCAACTCCAATACGAGCCTCCACTCCTCAACTTTGATGCCTGCCATCTAAGCTATTTCTTGATAAATTGAAGTTAAAAAAAATACATATCTAATATTTTTCTATTATCTGACTGACGGACTAAATAGAATTTCGTTTTTTACCCTGTCGTCATCCCTATTATGTAAATAATAGTTTTGAGTTAATGTGTACTGAATTGAAATAAATATAGACATTACATACATTGCTCAGATTCGAAGATGAGTGGACACTGAATCCACATATTATAGAGTATCTAAGACAAGGAATGTAGCACAACACCCATATCGGAGACAATATAAAATAGTTAATTTTTCATTGACCCGACCCGGTCGAACCTGGCACCTCAGGGATAGCAACATCTTTAAATAGGCGCGTGGACCACTCAGCTACGGAGGTCGTCGATAATTTTAAAATTTGCATGTCATTTCAATATCGATAAATTATTATAAATCAAATCTATTATGATTTCATGATGTAAGAGAACACCATACCGATAGTTATTAAAAAATATTATTAGTTCATGTCATGACCCCTTAATTGTATATTTTTTTAGATTTACAAAAGGGATTTGGACGATAACTTGAGCTTAAGAAAAATTGAAGCAGAAATTGAAAACCTTCTAAAAGAAGAGGAAAAGAATAACGAAAAAATGAATGGTGTCGACAGAGACATGATTTCAGAGAAACCAGCATTGATAACACTTCAAACTAAGAAGATGAGAGAAAGAGCGCAAATTGAAGGAAGTTTGAGTGAATTAAAGGTATTGTGAAAACTATGATGCTATCACTAAAGTATTTAGATAGTTTTTTATTACAATGAGTTTTAATTTTTTCATAAATTTTACAGGAAAGACTGAAACAGTGTAGATTAGAATTGAAGAAGACTAATAAAGATATAGAAAATAGATACAGAGAGAAGTTCTATGAGTTACATGTAACAAAAGCTATCGATAAGGATATTAGAGATTATGCAGTTGCATTAGAAAAGTGTGTTATGGAATTCCACAGAGAAAAAATGGAGAGTATCAATTTAATAATCAGGTAAGGAGATAAATAATATTTCAGCCGTTTTAGGAAGGTAACACAAATATGAGTATTGGATACAAAAAAAGATATCAAAGATTTTTTACAACTGAACTCTTAAAAACATTTTAAAACAGACACAATTTTCAACAGTTCATTCATTTTCATTTTTCAACAGTATGTTGAAGTACTAAAGGTACATATCACTTAGTACCCAATGGTGAGGTCAGGTGCTGGAACATCTGGTGGCAGCGGCTCGAAACAAACTTTTAATAATTGCTGAATATGTTTGTTCCTTTAAATGAAATTCATTTTTTTATGAACTAGTAATTTTATTATAAGCTGACCCGCGACAAACGTAGTCCTGTCTTAATTATGAATATTGAATTCGAACAATTTTTTTTTTACGTTTTATTTGATGATATTTGCAGCACGCATTCTGTCATTTAAAAAGTTTATATTATCCAAAATACTAAGTAATAATTAATCTAATATAATCTAACGATTAGAAATAATTTTATATGTATTCTCTCTTTATAGGTAGTAAAATATTCTTAAGTTTTTTCACACAATTTTTTTTTTTTTCATAAGAACCTTCTGACTATATCAAATATATAAAAACATCGGTACAGCCACGGGTGATGGCGTGACCAAGGGAAATAGGGATTCATTTAATGTATTTGTTTTTACTGTCTACACCGTATTCTTTCAAAGTGTCATTTCATAATCAACCTTAAGTTAATTTGGTTATGAAACAAAAATTTATTTTTAGAGAATTGTGGAGGAAGATTTACAGAGGTAATGACATTGATTACATTGAAATAAAGACTGAGGGGGGAATGACATCAGATTCAGATCGACGTAAATACGATTACAGGTGATTTGCTTTTTATTTTTTTGTATATATCCCTTTAATTTTTATATGATGGCATTGACCGAAATTTCTGTTCTAGAGTGGTACAATGCAAGAACGGCGTCGAAATAGATATGAGAGGAAGATGTAGCGCTGGTCAAAAAGTGTTGGCTTGCCTTATTATTCGATTGGCTCTTGCAGAAACATTCAGTTCTAGGTAAAGAATATAATCATTTACTATTTTCTTTAAATTATTTTAAATAAGATCTGTGGTCGTGTAGTTCGTGTTGCGGTTTCAAGACGTCGCCATATCCTAGCATTCAATTTCAAGATTCATTGTAGAAAATGAGCTTTTCTTTAGTCTCCAATCTGGAAGTTGTAGTACCTTCATCGTTTCGGATTACTTAATTTGGGATTAGAGCGATGTATGTTATGTTGTGATTTAGTCTAACATTTATTTATTAACAATAACTAAATATGAAGTTTCTTGATTTGATAGTTTATATTTTTTAGAATTTTATTTCATTATTATTTTTGTATTGACATTTTGTTTGAATAATATTGACATTATTTTTGACGACGACCTTTGCTATGTGGGAAATAGAGAATTTGGAGACATTAGTTGTTTTCGCACCAATAGAGCCCCACACCACCCTCGTCACCTTCGTTGATAACTATTGATTTATGGAATTATATATATATATCTATATCTATTCAACATACAAAAATATTACATATTATGTTACTAATAGTGACAATGACAAGTGTACTTCATTGTATGTTTTTATAAATCACTTTTATGTGTGTACTAACAAATACTAAGCAAATAATTCTATTTATTATTCAAGGTTCGGTATATTGGCATTAGATGAGCCTACAACAAACCTGGACCAAGATAATATTAGAAGTTTGTGCTCAGCATTAGGAGAGATAGTGCAAGAACGAATGACCCAGAAAAACTTTATGTTCATTATTATAACGCATGACAAGGAGTTCATCGAATCTCTAGGCAACATTGATAAAGTAAGCCATTATTATGAGGTATCCAGAAATGAAGATGGCAAATCTAGAATTAAGCGAATTCGTTTTACATGATTTTAATATAATAATAATAAAATGCATTCCTTATTGTGCACTATCGATAGATAATAAGAAGGCTGTGCCTTACAATTTTTTCTGAATCATTACATTTTGTAAGAACGTATGAATAAACATTTTTTTCAATATCTTATTACATTTTCTGTTATTATTTTTCTTATAAGAAAATAAATACTTTAATATTTTTATAATTCTTTTTATTTATTTATTACTAATTATTAACATGATTTATTATACCGTTAAGTGGTTCAGAAATAGATATTTGGTCAATATAAAGAATCTTACTTTCCTGAAGAACAGTGAGTGTAACTCCCAATAATTCTGCTATTTGTGTGGACGGGAATGATTGTGACAAACACTTCGTAATATGAGGTATCAGATCCTCGCAGAAACTAACACAGAACAATACAAAATTTTGTCTTTCGATATCCGCGAAACCTTGTTGCTCTTTGTGATAAAATGCTACTAATATTTGTACTGCTTTTTCAAATGATTTCCTAAATGCATTATATACTTCTTTCACTATATTTAAAGGGGCTGTAACTCTAAGAGAATTTAGCACTGTGAGCAACCCATTACAGTATTCTGCTAGAGGGTAATAATCCAGTAAATTCTCTGGTGGTCCTTGTATCATATTTTCATTGACTGGTCTTGGCACATTCTTAATGCTAGAAACTTTGTATGATTTCATCTGGTTGTCAAAATGACTGTTAGCCTTTTCTAAGCCGCTGTGCAGTTGGGTGAGCATAATATTTCTGAATAATGGTGTCAACACTGATCTCATATCTCCACCGACTCTTCCAAATGATAAGCAAAGATACATGCATTGATTCAATAGTGATTCGAAACTTGACTCATCTTCCCGCAACAAATCTTGATTTAATATTTGCGCCAACAATTCCACCTGAAAGATTTAAAATAAATGCACATAATGGAATTTCCATGTAAGAAAAGATGGCTGGCCGATGGAAGTAGTATATACAAAACAATGCTTCAATTGGCCAACTATAAGATTGGCGGAATCGAAAAACCATCACCAATACACACAAAAATATTGACACGGGTCGAGTTACGTGCAAACTATAAGTCATAAATAAACATGTGTTCTGAAGAAAGAGCTATATATACTCTTATACCTGCGCCTGCGTTTTCCGATATGTGGTGGCCACAATTTCAATGCAAAAAAAATATGATTTTTCTAAGTCATACCACGACTATCGATTCCGCAGCGAAAACTCGCAATTGGAATCCTGTGCTGTTTGCTTCTTCCTATAACCAGGGTATATTTAGAAGGCGTACAGAAGCAGACCTAATGAAAGAGAAGGGACTACCTACCATTTAGTGGAGTTTGCTCAAACATTACATTTAAAAAATGGTAAAATCAATCAGCTTTATGTACCTTTTGTTTTAACCAACAAGATAAAGCACTGGTTCCACTCAATTCATCATCTTTGACTTTTGATTCTTGAGCGTCTGATAAGAATATTGATTTATGTTGGGTCAATACATTAAAAAGATGAATTCTGTGCAACTCCACTATTCGCCGTAAATATTTCTCTGATGCTGTAAAGAATGACCAAATGTAATAGTAAAATATTAATATTCACAAAGGTGAAAGAACTTTCATGATCGAATCAGTATTTCTAAAGATAACCCCTACAAACAAACAACTAAAGTTAGGAGCTTTACCTTTTTTCAATATTATTATAGATATAGAAAACCAACCGCATTTATTTAGTTAGACCATAAAAGTTAAAATATGATAATTATAAACAATAAACTCACATTCATTATTTTTAGCATCATCCAATGCTTTTTCAAACCAAGCATTCCTAGCTTTTAAAAAGTGTAAATGTAAACCATCTGATATTGATGTGTTACTACCAGTTTTACTGCTAGGGAACTGTCCATGTTCATCCTCTGTTGATTTATAAACAGTGTTTGCCCTACGTAAATAACCTAAAATCTGAAATAAAAGCGATTAATATGCTGGTAGATATCCAAGTATGATATGTGACATGAAATGAAATGAAATTATCTTTATTCAAGATAGACACTGTAGCATTATCACCGAATAAGAAAAAAAAGAAGAGAGAATTTCGAAATCCTTTCAATTCTGTGTAACCAACACTTGCGCAGATGCATATAACCAATTTTGTCATAGTAAAGTTTACCTAAAATGTTTACAATATCTATCAGTAGACCATCAGACGAAATTCTTTCTGTTCAGTGACCTTGCTATAAATACATACTTGCAAACATTGTGGTAGAGGAAGATCATAACGTAGTTGGTTGAAAAGGTGGTATAGAGTCTCAAACCATAAAGTTATTATTTCCGAGGTAGTATTCTGAAACATTATAATTTTATTTATTTATAGAAATTTTTTATTGAGGTTTTGGTTGTTTTTCATTTTTTAATATAAAATATTAGTACCTGGACAATTGGTATATCGGAATATCTTTTAGAAATGTTCCGGATAAAAGTAAAGATGTCCAAAGCACTTTCATAGTCTTCGGCATTGAGAGCCTCTCTCATTAAAGATGGTAATTCCAATAGTTCAAGCAGTTTGTCGCTTTGACTACGTATTGTATTATATTGACTGAAAAATTATTTCATATTAATAATACCTAAAGATGGATTATATTGAAATCATAATTATATCATTGATAATATTAAATATTTACCTTTTTTCCTTCACAATACTTGTGGCCATTTGTGAAAACTTCTCACATTCTTGAATAAATAATGGTGTGGTATCAAGAAATGTAGCTAATGAATCTTTTGACTTTCCAAGATCTTTCATGATGGTTTTTGATGTTTCTGCAGTCTCAACAAAAGTTTTATAATTTGTAAAAGCCAACTCTTGTGTCTGTTCTGTTAAATGCCTCATTTCTTCAGACAATCGTTCAGGTTCTTTTCGCACATACTCCCAGTTTTGAGAACCCAGTTTCTTTATATAATCCGAAATTTCACTGAAATATTCTGTTTGGTCTAAAATGTAATCATATTTTATCATAATTATATGTTATCTTAAAATTTACCACAATAAAGGCCATTTTGATAATTGACTTAATATTTAATTTGATTATGAAAACAACCCTAAAGATTTTAAGTGATTTTTGTCCTACTTAATGAAATAATCATTAAAATATTTAAGTACCTTGTTTATCTTAAACCGAAGATAATTATTTGACTTGCAAACTATTAATAAATATTACAGGTCGATAGTTTCCAGTCAAAAATGAACAGGGGGAACAGAGAATGCAAACACAAGTTGCTAAGTTCCATGGCAGAACAAAGAATGAAAGATTTCGATTACCCATGGTATCGATTGTGATCTTGATCTTAAGATATCTCATTAAAAAAAAAGTATTTTGTATATAAGCTTTCCTACAACTTAAAGGGTTAAATACCTGCTGTATCATCTGGAAATAAGAGGTGACAAAGTTCTCTTAGTTCTTGAGACATGTTAGTTTTGGTAAAACAATATTTTTAAGTTGATAATTACATTCAAAGACTAAAAACTTATCTTCGAAGTTTTAAGTTATAAACATATAAATTAATTATTAATAAAGTATAAAAATGAAAACTGATTTCGTGGAATCCGTCACGAAAACAAAAATATAACCATCTGTCATGTCATCTAATCTATCACTGTCACTGCCAATCACCTGATTAGGGTGACCAATCTTAAAAAACCAATCGAAAATATTAAATCTGTCCGACAGTACCTAAAAATCTGCCAAACTCGTCTCCAAAAAGTGAAAAAATATACTATCATATACAGTGCGATACAAAACAGTAGAAAACGAATGAGGGTGACCCTGTCGTTTAATAAGGGAATAATAAAAAAAAAAATAATATTTCCCGAAATCAAACTAGATGTCGCTACCGTACTTTCTTGATTTCTCCATGACAACCCTTCCGGTTTTCTTTCATGTTTAAAAGTAAATTAGTTTTCAAAACTCAATAAACTCCAGGATCTCCATTGGCATCACACATTTGAGATATGTGTTTGGAGCTGTCATATAAAAGTGCTGATATAATATATATTTCAATATTTCTTTGCAATTTTCTGCCAACCACAAGCTGTTAATCATATCAAAAGAAAAATCCGCAAGAAAGTTCTCGAATTCAGTCTACTATTTTAATCATAAGAAGGCCGTGACCAAATCTTACAGTCATAAAGGTAGTAGTAGTCAAAGAGTAGTATTATTGTTTCGTTTTATGGGACGGGGACAGGCGACGTCATAAACAATAAAGTATATTCTTTGGTAAAATATCGAATTTGAATCGTAACCGGATGCATCGATTTGCAAAAAATATCGATGTCTTAAAGTAGGGCAAGTATAAATCCACTTATTAAAAACAAGATATAAGTATATTCAAATTAACGATCTCTTGTCAGTAAAATCAGAGAATTCAATGATAATAATTATATTTATTAGCGTAACAAAGTATTACATGAGCTATTTATTTCCAAATATAAATGAATTGGTTCTTATTAAAAAGTTAGGAAAATAGATAATATAGCTTATAGTTCCTGATGGCTAACTTGCATGGTCAAATTTAATAATTGCTACTAACAGAACAAACTGAAAATAATAGCATCAAAGTAAAAAACCAGTGGGGCTATTGGCTATCTTTGAAATTAAAGTGTACAACTGATAATTAATTGTACACTGCGATTTGATCGCAACTAATTTCTTAAGCGCTTACTACTAACCTTCTCTTTATTAGTTAGTTATTTCGCTAATCATAATATGTAATTATTACAACAGCCATATATATCCATAAAATGAAGATATAAACAAAATGTCTATACCCCTATTGCAATTATGGTTTATAACAAAACAGAAAAAATCGAATATAGATTTTAAACATCGATTCACTTAATGGATTTAGTACCACACACATCAACATCGTCTAGAGATATTTGCTGCGGGTTATTGCCCCAGGTCCTGGAAAGATGAAAAAAAAATGCTCTTCAGTGACAATGTTTGTAGGTAAATTCCTCAAAGCCTTTCTTTGGAGTATATCCCACGCGTGTTCTATGGGGTTTAAGATGAACTTCCTGAGGGTGTTGCAGGCGGCACTCACGACCAGGAGTTCGCCATATGCGTACTCTACAGGCGTACAAAATAAGTTTTCATCAAAAGATTTTAAGACGGCCTGTATTTTTTGAATTTAGAACTTTATACAAAATATCCCTAGACGATATTGAAGTGCGTAGATATCAATTTAAATATCGATTTCTTTTGACACGATAAATCGATTTTTCGATTAATGTATCTCAGATCCCAACCCTATTGTGAAGGAAAATGGAAGTTAGCCATTTGTCCGATAACCAAACATTAAAATATTTTCGCGTTTCACTAGAAATTCATTGAAAAAGAAAGTGATGCGGTTACTTTTAATTATTTCGTGGTCAGTAGTATTATTAATTTTGTAAAAACTTTGGTTATATTTTTGTTTTCTTTATTCGTATCTCACTATTGATAAGTTGTATGATTGCGTCATGTAAACGTATAGACAGAAAAAGAAGCTTTAATAATAACTTAATTTCTCGGTATTTTGTGCTGCGTCGAAGGTGATTATTATATTGTAATCGAATAATCGTTTTGTTTATCTTAACCTTTTTCTTTGACAGTAGTTTTAACCTAATAGTCATTTTCTCTTTTTCGACACCATTTTTTCGAGTAGATGTCTTTGAAGTATTAATACTAGATGGGCTAATTATTTATGGAAAATGTTATTAAGTGCGCCACCAAAGTAAAAAACTAATTGGTGCTTATAGATTGTTAAAACTACTATTAAGGTTATGTTGATGTTTTGGTTCAAGTGTTACTTGTATGATGGGTGATGATTCTTGGCCGATGTCTAGTAAATAACTATAAATAACAGTATTATTTTCTACACATGAAATAATATACCAAAGCCTCAGTTTTGTTAATTAATTTGTTATATTTATTATTCTTTATAAAGTACAATTTACAATTATGATATTCAATAGTTGCATGTAATTTTACAGGTATGGGTAACACAATAAAATAACTCAAAATGGAAGGAGAGGAGTTCAACCTCCAATGGGAGGAAGTAGTGATAAAAGTAAGTAAAAATTTTTTGCCTCCCTTGCAATTATTGAAATATTCATGAATAATTTCTGGTTATGATGAAATTTTCTTACACTTTAATATTCTCTCTAGCATAGCCCTGGTCATGGAGAATCATCAGAGGGAGTTATGTGTGCCCTTGATAGTCAAGCTTCATCATATGATAATACGGTATTTACTGTCAAGTTCATATTTTAAAAGTAGTCAAAACATTTGTTTTAAGGTCTTGTGGAAGCTTTTTAATCAATAACCACATTTCATATTGAGGAAAGTGTATTTTGTTACAATTATGTAGTTGATGGATATTGTCATTCAAGGGTTGTAAGATGACTCAAACATTATGATCATAAATGTAGGATTCTAAAAACAACAATTCTGACAATCCCAGATTCTAATTGCTTACATTTAAATAGAATCTCACCAAGAGTGAATAATGATTCAAAATAAATTATCCCTAACTTTTTATATTTTTACCTTGAAATTTTCAAAAACTAAATATTTCTTTGTGTCAATTTACAAGTGAAGAATATATTACCATCTTCAATGAGAAAACAATCTCATTTTTCTTCTTTTTTTACAACTCTGAGGTATAAACTGTGTTTCCAGTACCCAAGTGTTTTATTTGTGTCTAGATGTGTCTCTTCAAGAAGTTTTGATTATTTCTTTAACCATCATCATTTCCAGATGGTCATGTATTGCATTATAGTATGGCACATCACATGTTCAGAGAATCCTATTTTGAGTTCTTTGAAGATATAGGTAGTTTGATTTGTGGCACTCTTAAGTGCACTGAGGATTGACTACTGCAGATCTTTAGTGTAGCTGCTGCAGTTCAGCTTCAATGAGTATCATACAGATTCAATTAGTTAGTTAAAAGTAACATTTTTGTAAAGTATTGGAGGACTGTTGTAACAAAAGAGGTTTTTGTAGGACTGGCTTTAATTCTCTTATTTTTGCAGCTATTTCATAATCTCATCTAATCATTTTTAGTTGTGATGTGTATGATAATCACCAGCCATTAAATGAAAATGAAATTTCAAATGAATTGAATCTGGTATTTTAAAATCAAAAAATTTGTTGAACATAGTTTTACTAATAGTTTTTAAATTGTTGTTGCAAGACAACTGAAACTTGTTTTAATAATTATGAATCAAGATTTTTTTTTAAATTTTCCTTGATGTCTTGTGTTATTATTTTATTATTATTAATTATTGAAGGCCTCACAGGGGATGATACCAGACACAGATCAAATGGCTGCAGAGAACTTGATGTACCTAGCACAAGATGTAGTGAGTTACACAGAAACTGCTGAGCTTGCTGATGATCCTAATGTAGAATGTGTCACTGAAGAAGTTATTACAGATGATTGGGTTGGTGGTCAAGAAAGGTATGTATATAACATTACCTTTTATACAGTAAAGACTTCATCTAAACCTATACCTATTCTTCAAGGTTATCTAGTAGTCTTTTGGATGTAAAGGACTTCTATTAATGCAAAGCAATATTTGTTTTGACTAAGTTTTTCAAAAGTTTACAATACTTGAATAGATATTAATTCAGTTGAATAAGTCCTCTACCATATAGATAACAAATTGAATTAATTTATTCAAATGAATGTGGAAATAATCTGCGTAATTTTTTAGGGTTGAAGTATCATTAGAACATTTTACACAACCTGTATCAGATGTCAAGATAGAAAATGAACTTGATGTACCCTTGCCCACAGATCAGGTAAGTGTAATTAAAAAAATGTTTTACAACAATATCATTTAAAAAATATGCATATTAGTATTATGTAAATAGGTTATACTTACATCCAGCTCGACCATGAAAAGATTAAAACAAACTTAATGCATAGTTTAGAGCAGAGATTCCCAAACTATTTTTTCTCTTAGACCATTTTAAAAAATTTAATGGTTTCGGTGCTATATTTTTACCATATGTGAAGATTTATTTATTTCCTACCAACATAGACCCTCATCGAATCCCTTGTGGACCCCTGGGGCCCACCTGGACCACTTAGGGAATCACTGGTTTAGAGTATTATTGTTAAATAAATTAACAGCTATAATTGATAATTATTTGTTGATTATTTTTGTTGCCCAGGACGAATACACGGCAATGCGGCCATGGCCGTGCGATTTCTGTTCACGACGGTTTCGCAAGAAAGCAGCCCTTATGAACCATATGGTTGCGCATCAGAATGATCGCCCGCACGCGTGCAATTTGTGCGGGGTTCGCTACGTGCGCAAGTGTGATCTCATGAACCACCTCAAAGTACACGCCTTTGTACCCGACAACCATGACGCCGTTGATTATGGTACAGTAAAAAAAATATGAAATAGATGTAGACATTGTTTTGTAATAATTTGAATTAAGAGATATTCACAATATTTGTTACTTTCAGAAATTTTAGATAACAATCAAATAATTAAACCAAAGAAAAAGAGAGGAAGACGAAAAAAGAATCCGGAACCTGTAGAGGTAAGATTAATTTTATAATTATATTAAGTCAACCATATTTATTTTTCACCTATAAAAACATGTTTATATTAAAATTGATCTGTTTACGTGACATTTAGAGTACTCGTGTTTATTGAATCATTACGTCATGATTCAATAAAAATGAGTACTGGTTGCACTCGCAAAGATGTTGATGTTTAGTTTATTGAAATGTGTCGTCACACGATGCTTCGTCATGGCGGCCCGCGTTTCGGTTCTGGTAGTCCACAGATTATAAATCGCAAGTAATAGAAGAAATATTTAAAAAAAAATCATTCATATGATAAGTTAAATCTAAAGATTGATTTTATTTTCAAAATTTTCCGCGAGAATGCCACTTCTATCATGGCGTCGCTATGACGTCACGGTACTCTGAAAAATATATCGTTCTATGCGTAAGGTTGAATTCTCTAAGTTATGATATGAGTAAGAGGGCACGACCCTCGACACGTCACGCACTGTTTGCGGTCACTTTACAACAAGTACAAAGTTTATTATTAATTTAAGCAATATTAATATAATAAGTGTGAAAATGGATTATCGATGATAGTATATTAAACAGTAGCAGAAAAATAAAAATATGTATATATTTTCATTTACTGTCTACACCCGTATTTTGCATAAGCTAAATATACTTACAATTTATTTTAACAATCATTCTCTACATATAAGTTACTGTTTCCAACATAAACCATTATTTATTGTTATAACTGTCAAGGGATTTAGGGTATGTTCCGATATACACTGCGCAGTGGTCTTACTGCTGAAAAATCCGTTCCGTTATGGACTGCCAGTACACTGCTACAGTACCCTAGGGAAATTTATGACGTCATAAATTGCCGCCATATTTGTGAGCACTGGAGATTTCGAGGTAAGGTGCTCGCAGTGCTTTTGATCACGTGATCAGTCAAAACAGAATCAGAAAATGATAAATTTCTAAATAAACAAAAAAATATATATTTACGTTTATTTATAAGATGGATTTAATTGATAAATAATTTTTTTAATACAATTTTCCAATTTTCTTTTGAAAAGAGGGAATCTTTATATTTATATTCACCTTGCATTAACAAATTTGAAAATGGCGCCAAAAAATAGGATTAACAGTATACTGGACTGCGTTCCGATTTAAAAAGTCACCAGTATAACTAGCTATAAAGGAACAGGCTTCCAGTATACTAAATTGACGTCATACTGTTCAGTGGTCGCAGTGTATATCGGAACATACCCCTAGCTTGACGAATGAAGTACTTATATGGTAGCAGGTTTCATAGAACCTAATGATTTATTTTTCTTTCTCAGAATGGGATGTGGGAGAACATGACATCAGCGCGGACACAGCAATGGTCTCGTCGCGCTCGTACTTCCCCCAAGCAGCAGCCGCCGCCGACGCCGCCGTCGCCGCCCTCTCCCCCGTCACCCCCCTCTCCTCCGCCTCCGCCCGCGGACCCTTCTCGGCCGTTTGTCTGCAGACATTGTGGTATTGGATTCGCTAGAGAGAAGGCACTGCAATCACATGCTAGGGTGATTATTAACTGTTTCATTTACATTCCGGTTTTGCCCCAATTTAAGATTTAACAGACTTTTAAATATGTAAAGGGTACTGTATCATAATAATAATTAGAGATGCGTCGAATATTCGTTTGGCATTCGGCGTATTCGGCATTTTTTTCACCATTCGTATTCGGCCGAAATATTCTGTTTTGGTGCCAAATAAATTCTGTTTAAATTTTTTTATTTTCTTCGCAATTTGCAATAACGAAAAATTTTTGTTACAATATACCTAAGTCAAAGAAATCTTATGAAGACTATGTTTAATAAAATAACGCAATGTAGCTTCAAATCATAAATATTTTTATTATAAACTATAGTCACTATTAAAATGCAGAAACATCAAGCACACGGGTGTCTACGGCGAGAGTCTGTTAGGTTTTTAACTGACTTCAAAAAGAAAGAAGTTTATATGTTCGACAGCGATGTATTTTCTTTATATGTGTTCATCGATTTTCTAGCGAATTGTTGACTGCTTTTCAAAATTCTTTTTTTATTTGATAACTGGATGGTCCAGTTCATTTAAATTTTATCGAAATCGAATCAGTAGTTTTTACATTTTATAAGAAAACAGATTTCACCAAAATATTTTTATGACATGTTTATATCAAACAAAAAACAAAAGATTGCATACTTTGCATTCTTTCAAAATCCAAAAGAAAGATTTTCAATCGGTTAAAAGGTGTAGTTTTGAAATTTAAGGGGTAAAGGATATACACGGTCCCTAACACGTGTTATTATAATAGACATAATCTAATACAGATCTTCAGTGGTAAACAATAAAACTGTTGAATTATACTTTAAAAGAACTAACAAAAAATATTCTGTGTATTAGAGGCTACAGTATTTAAAGGCTCTAATACACAAAGCTATAGTAACTTTGTTGCACACTCAAACTCATAATAGGGGCCATCCATAAATTACGTCACATGCGACATTAGAACAACTGTGTGTGACTGTGACAACAAACATGTGACACGAGAGGGGGGGGGGGGGGGGGGGTTAAAATTCATGAATTTTGTGTGACGTGATTTATGGACGGCCCCATTGAGGAAATGATTGTTGGTTTTAATTTATAATAATCTTATTTATCCCGCCAGATTCACGGTGGCGATTCACCCATAGAATGCGGTGAATGTGGCGAATTATGTTGGTCGCGCGAATCTTTAGCATCGCACGCAGCACAGCGACATCCACATCTACCACCGCGTTCCCGACAACCAGAAACACCATACCAGGACTCTGATGAAGGTGAGTATCTCCATACTGTCCCGGTTTCAGCGGTATTTATGCCTAAACATTGGGTAAGCCTGAAACGTCATTTGTATACAATCAGTTTGATATAAGTGATTTTGGCTTAGGTATATTGTTATACTTGCATAATAGGGATGACGACGGGGTAAAAAAAATTCAATTCTTTTTAGTCTGTCAGTCAGATAATGTAAAAATATTAGATATGTTTTTTTTACTTCAATTTATCGAAAAATATGCTTAGATAACAGGCATTAAAGTTGAGGTGTCGGCTCGGGGCTCGCTACGTCACAGTTTTGTAGAAAATGTACCATAGCGTGTCAACTCCATGTATCGCCGTAATTTTATGATTACGCAAAAAATAAAAAATACGTGTTTAATATTTTTTAACACTACCTGACGGACAAACAAACAAAAATTAGTCGTTATCCCTATTAATAGAAATTAGTATTTTCTAATTTTCAGATTGATTATTTTATGATCACGGATCGTGATCATTAAGTGATTTAAATTAAGTTAAATCGCAATACTTATTATTATAATCTGCTCTGGTAGTCTTTAGGTATCTGGATTCTGCAAAATACTGGATTGTGTTTTGACATCTGTTTCGTCTATGCTGCGAAAGCGAACCTGAAACTGAATTGTTGTCTATATTCTATTGTGTGATATAAAATGTGTATAATTCAGTTTGAATGCTCTGGTAACTCTTAAAACGACAGCGAGTTAAGACATCACGTATTATTAACAAATCATATGAATTGAGACATCAAAAATAAATACTTTAAAATATCTTTAAATCTCATACCTATTTTTATCATGTATTCCAACCCCATTAACTACGTTAGCAAACCATCACATTAGTATGCTACTATAGTACACTACCATCCTTTCGACCTATGCATTTTTCTTTAAAGGTATTTATCATTAGCATTATGAATGTAAAATTTGCGGCTGCAACTTACGGCTGCATTTGCAGTTGTTAACACCCTCCAATCCGCATCGGGTCTGCGTGGAGGTTTTTGGTCCATCCTCCTTAACTATCCATAAGGCCTGAGCCCCTGTAGTGGCGTAAAAGGATCGATGATTATGATGATGAATGTAAAATAATCAAATATGATAATGAATGAATAATAATTTTATTTGCATATATCACACACACACATGCCAGCAATTATAAAAGTTGAATGAATACAAAGATTAAATATTAAAGAAAAAATAAATAAATTAAAAAACATACACAACTCTGCATGTGTGCCGGAACAATGCAAAAAGGCAAAAGCTCAGTACTATGTTTGCTTCTAGATCAAACTACTCATTTTCAACTTAAACCTAAAAAATTGTTTTAGCGGATAATGGAGGCTTTAAGTTATTGAAATCATTAATGTTGTGTGGACAGATGACGACATGGACTTCCAGCTGTCGCCAGAGGCGCCGCAGACAAGTGACCGTGTGTATGAGAACGTGCGCGGTCCCGAGTTGTTTTGTCAGGACTGCGGCGTCGCGTTCCAACGTGCTGATCTGTTGAGGCGGCACGTCGCCGCCGCCCATAGGTATATTTAATTAATTATTGTTATTATGATAGGAAAAAGAGGAGGGAAATGTCTGTGACTGAAAAAATCATGTCCGATTTTGAATACAAATTTACCAACGCGTCTTTTGAGATATATCTCAAAGTGTTGATTATTTTTTATTTATTTAATATCAGGAAATTAAATCTTAAAATAAAGTAAGGAATAAATTGCCACGCTGATAATTATTTTTAAATATATAGTACTATGATAACTAACCGAATGCAACCCTTAAATGACTATTTGCTACACTAACCCAATGCGATTCGGACCCAATTTGAATGTTTGCTATGTTTTGTTTCATCTTCTATAAAAAATATTCTTTCGTCATATTATTAATTACATTTAAATTTATTTCCATATTTACGAGACAAACTTTAAAAAACTATAAAAACTGATTTTAATAACTTCATAATTATCTCGTGATGTGACAACTGTTATGACCTCTGCATACTTGACTGATCTGCATATTTTCATGATGGCCAGATAAAAAGATGCTAAAACATTATTATATTTTATATATATTAATGGTTTAAATTATGACATGATCTTTAAAAAAAACATGTGAAATGAAAATGTATATATTCAAGTAAGCTTGTTTCAAGCACTTTTGAATCGTACATGTGACAGGTCAATCAATATATGGAGAGTGGACATCATTATTTGTGGCATTTTAAGGGCATTTTATTTTTGACAGGGTCGTGCTAACTTTGCTACACTCCTGTGTTCCAAATAATATCTCCCGTTTCATATTATTGTTATTACTTTTAGGCACTGTAAAATTACTGCTAATATATATATCGCTTTTGTGGATTATCATGATAGTGATTAGATCAAAGTTGAAGATTGATTATTATAACTGGAAAATAGATTGTGTTCGAGAGTAAGCATGTAGATTGATGTGAGATTCATTGTGTGATGTGTTTATTGCGGCTATCAACGCCTGCGTTTTTATTTACTACAATCGCTCAGGCGTCATATTTAGTTATTTATTTCATTGCATTGCATACATGTGACTTAGAAACTAAATACATAAATTTCAGTTAATAATATTCACATGCACCATGGCAATATAGAAAAATGGAAAGAAAAGGGTCAGACATTCCATTTTATCTAAAACGTTTCATTCAAATATTCATTCACTGTATAATAGAATTTATTTAATAGGATATTCTTTAGCATTTCTATAAATCGAGTATATGTTTTTTCGATCTTTATATGTTTTTAATTTATTATAGGTTTTAATTGACATTTTCTAAGTTCTGGAACTGTGTAAAGTTAACTTAGAAGGTATTTGGATTAGGTTATTTTATAGCATGATATATTATGACAAGGAACATCTCCGTTTTTAGAATTTTAGGATGCTGGCGAACAAATTTACAAATTTGTAATATGTAGATTCACGGTAAGTATATTTAAATTTCTAAAATGTGGTTTGCAACTATCAGTTTGTTAAATATTTGTTAGAACGCGGATACATTTCTTTCGCAATATTAACAGGTCTTGTCCGTGTTATATCGTTACCAGTTATTTCTTTTATATAGTGTGGGTAAATTGTTAAGCGTTTCACCTTCGCACCATACAAAATATATTTATTAAAGAAATCTTTGGATTTATTTCTAACTAAATACAATGTCTGGCGCCAAACGAAATAATGCGAATAATTTGATGTTTGTCGTCAATCCTCAACTTCGATATGATCTTTATTAAGGAACGATTCGACGTCAGAAACGCTGTATGATAATGTTGCGTGTTGTTATGATAGTTACAAGCGACACGACAGCAGTAGCAGCACGTGGGGCGAGCACACGTGCGACGTGTGCGGCGAGAGTTGTACAGACGCGTTGCAACTGTTGGCTCACGCCGAGCGGCACGCGGACAGGCCGCGCGCACACTCTGAAGCGCCCAGGTGAATCAAAATCAAATCAAAATTGTTTATTCAGTTTAGGCTTTTACATAGCACTTGGGAAAGTCGGAAACTATGCCGTTGGTCCGCAAAACTACGGCGGGAGACCTTGTACTGAGAAGAACCGGCAAGAAACTCAGCAAGGGCTAGTTTTGTGTGAAAAGTCTTATTGAAAAGTGACTTCATTAAAATATGGAGTCACTTTCCATTATATTATTAGAAAATGAAATACAGTAAAGTTAAAATATCTAACACCATGCCCTTTTGTCATTTAGATATTGTTTAATGGTATAATCTAATACATCACTGGGGATCTTGTTAAAGTACTGTATACCTTGACCCATGAAAGAACCTTATACATTCTGTAACCTATAAGAAGGCATTACTAGCTTGTTTTTTTTTATTTCTAGTGTTAAGTTTGTGTACATCTCTTTGCTTGGTATACACATTAATATTGTTCCGGACAAAAAGTATACAACTATATATAAATTGAGATGCAACCGTCAATATTCCAATTTCTTTAAATTTCTCTCTAAGAGATATTCGCGAGCCCAACCGTTAGATAGCTCTTATTGCCCTTTTTTGTAAAACAAATATAGACTGAATATCGGCTGCCGTTCCCCACAATATAATTCCATAGGACATGATACTGTGAAAATAAGTAAAGTACACTGTCCGGGCAGTTTCTATATCGGTAATTTGTCTTATTTATCGTATGGCATATGCAGCCGAACTGAGTTTACCAGCTAATATAGAAATATACGGGTTCCATTGCACTTTTGAATCTAGTGTTATGCCCAAAAATTTTGTTGAACTTACTAACTCTAAATGTTCATTGTTGAGTTTAATTTCAGTTGGTTCTACTTTTAAATTAGGCAAAGTAAATTTTATACATTTGGTTTTTTTAGCATTCAATTGAAGATTATTAACTGTGAACCAAGTTACACTTGAGAGAGAGCTTCAAAGTCGGTCTACTGTTTCTATTTCTGTGTATATTTTTATTTCTTATTTTTGAGGGAGTTCAAAATATTTACGTATATTCAACAATCAGCATTTCTTTAAGCCTAATGCCTTTTTAATGTCCCTAACAAATTTACATTCGAGACGGCAGCTCGCAAATTTTATCTTGCATTAAACTTGTTTTCTTGATCTGACATCAGACTCGTACCTTATGTGTTATATTGATATATATGCTTTTATTTATGTACATATAGATATACTTCTTGTGTAGGGATATCAGTAGCGTAAGGTACATATTAACCTATGTCATGATTATTTCGCAATTTACGTCATGTTAGCCACACTTAAAGTTTAGTACTAAATTTACTGGTTTACTGGTAGAGAATGCTACTTTGGCATTAATTCCGCCATTTGTCTATTTTACTAGGCAATTAAGATTAAATAAATAAATAAACATATACTTATCAGGTAATACAAAACCTAAATTTATTGTATTTTCAGCTTTGAAACTTGTCGTCTATCATTTTAGTCTAAGAGGTCGTCATAATTAACTCTTATTACTGAAGTATGTTTAAGTACTAAGGATTGTACAAAACTCAGTGCCTAGAGCGGGAATCAGCCGCTGGAACACTAGGTGTCAGCGGGGCAATGTAAAGTACGAATAATCATAACACGTATTAAAAACCTTAAACTTAATATGAAAGTTAGACTAGCCTGAATTTTAGACTCACGTTAAAAAAGTCTGCTCCGTACAAACAAAGTAATAACTTTTAAGTCATAATATGCGGTATACCACCATTTTTCTGCTATTTAACTCTTAACCAATAATAATTGGGTAATTTATCTGGGAATTTTGAACTATCTTATTGGTCTCTCAAACCAAAATCAAACAATATTATTATTATTGTTACAGATTAAAAAAGTCGTCGCGAGGGAGAAATAATTTGTCATCTTCGAGTAGTTCAAGACAGTTTCCATGTAGAGAGTGTGGTGAGTACTAATAAAATAAATATATAATTCATAAAAATGTTTTTTTGGGAAATGGTATATTTTCTTCAATACGCGCAATATTTTTGAACATTTTCAAAAATAGAAACATTAATTTTATGTCCGAATGGATTGGGGAGTCACTTAAGATTTTAAAAAGAAATTGCTTTATTTAGTGGGGAATGAAATAATTTTGTAGGCTAAATGAAATTTGTAGTAAAATATATCCAGAGTTATATCAATGTATAAGTGGCTCCTCAATTTATATTGATGAAAATATTGTATCATTTAGTAGCAATTGTGTGCACCTACTTAATATCTGAGCCCAAAACGGTTGATATTTAAGAACATACAATACTTCCAATATAGCTTCTCAATCTGTACATAACAGCGGAAATTTCGATAACTGTAATAAGTTTATTTATATTCCACTACAAAATAATTTTCTATTTATGCATAGTCAGTAAATTACGAAAATATATTGAATGTGAAATGTCACGTGACGTCAAACCTTAGTAGGAAATCCACCACTCCTCAACTTTAATGCCTATTATTTAAGTCTTTTCTCATTCACTTGAATCAAAAACGAGTTCATCCCTACAGTAACGTTTAAAAAGTAACAACGGTTTTGTTGTGATTCAGGCAAAGTGTTCGGATCGAGGAGTTCTCAACAGATCCATATAAGGATACATACGGGTGAGCGGCCATACGCATGCCGTTTTTGTTGGAAAGCATTCGCTGACGGTGGCACGCTCAGGAAGCACGAGCGTATACACACAGGTATTTGTTATTTTACCTTATTTTATTTAATTATGGTAAAGCTTACAGAATACAAATCAATGTTTAAGATAAAAATGAATTTGATCCAAAACTATTTTAAAATAGTATTCCAATAACTGATACATCAGTATAATCTATACACAGTATGTAACAAAGTAGCTTCCCGATTTCTCTACGCTGAAATCTTTTTTAAACTACATAATGGATTTTAATGTGGTTTTCATCTAGGTATATTCATGAAAAAAGTTTAGAGTGGATCAATATACATTTTTAGCTTTTATCTCAAATCAAATCCTACGCATAATATTTTATTGAGTTATCTATAAAGTATTATGCGAATGATAAAATAATATTTTATTGAGTTATCAATAAAATATTATGCGTAGGATTTGAGGTTTTTTTTAAAATAGTCATCACTGTTCAATAGTTGTAAATGTTTAATGAATCTATTATTTATATCATATTTCGTGTCATATGGTGTCCTCACATTTTGAGACTTTTTGAACTGGATAGCATAGCTGATGCCAATTTTTTCCTGCGTTAGGTGAGAAACCTTATGCGTGCGCGGTGTGTCCTCGTGCGTTCAATCAGCGCGTCGTCCTTAGGGAACATGTTCGATCTCACCATTCCGCGCCGGATAGAAGAGCCAATGGTAAGTTAATGTTATCATACGTAATATCCTATACCTCTCGTTTGCGGTGCGCCTATCATAGTAGACGTTTAACGTGCACCAGTGGTATGCCACGGCTGTGTATCACGAGACACCGCGCCATTTACTTCGGGTCTATGGCGAATAAACGTTCTAAATTACTTATGCCAATGGCAGAATGACTACGCTCCTTTGTCAAACAAAAATTACAAATCTTTAAAAGTTTTTGTTTTTTGTAGTTTAGTGTGAGGTTAGAAAGAAAGAAAGTAATGTTTGGCAAGTGTTTAAGCGATCTTTTAAGATTTTCAGATATATCACAATACCAAGTGATATATCTGAAATTTCGTAATATACATTTGGCAATTCAATAGCTGTGTTAGAGGATGTAAACACTGTTATGTAGTGTAAGCTATTCCCATAAAACACTTACACCGACACATATGCGTTTATTCTTAAAGATTATCCAAAAGTTAAAATCACTCTTCAAGCATAGAAAACAATAAAATTAATAATTTAAAGGCTAAACCAATTTGTATCTGCTTATATCAAATCTTTACTGTCACTGCTCACTGCTACTCGAATCAAGAGAATGAAAATATCTAATTCTACTCAGTTTAAAATAATACTTGTAACTGTTTCCTTTAATTAAAAAAAAAACCTTATAACAAATAAACACGTTAAACAAGAGCCTTAAAATTAAATAAAAATTTTAACTTTTAAAATCTTTTAACCGACATATTCATGACGTCATTGTGATATGTACACAAAACAGATGCTTAGATTAGATGTTAATAAAAAGAACAATGCCATCTAACAATAAATTTCTAAATAAAAAGATATAAATAAGCTAAGAGCAACAGCATCTAGGAATTTGACTTATAATTTTTAAGACATATCTTTATGACTAATCTGAGAGTTGTCGCCACAATGACGTCACACAATATCTGGCCATGTTTCAAGTCACGTGACACACAGACAAAAAGTCACGACTTTTAATTTTAAGATGATATTGTGATTTTAGGACTCAACATCAAAATTTCTATGTCTATTACGATGTATATTTAGTCTTGCAATTTCGTGACTTATACTCCATTCATTATAACATTAGAAAAAAGAGGATCAGAGAAACAGCAGTGCAGAACATTTTATTTTCAAGATAAATTTTAAAAATATATATAATAGTTTTGTTGAAACTTTGAACGTTAAGTAGTCTGACAGAGTTGGGCAATTTTCCATTTTCTTTTGCAATAAGGCTAGAATTTCTAAATTCATCTTTTACTCCCAAGCCAATATGGAATTATAACTATCTATCTGTTGTGTTGATAAATTCTAATTTTAAGTGTATAATTAGAATAGAATTTAGTTATATTTATGCCCAGGAAAAAAAACAAAATGAAATTTTTATTATTACTTTTATAACATTTATTCAGATATTATTGATTAAGATATTGGAAAAACTTCCTGAAATGTCAGAGGTAATTGTTATAGGCCAATCAGACCTGAACCGGAATCGTCTATATTTAGCAAAACTTAACTTCAAAAAGATAACAATTAAAACAAAACTATAAGAGAACAACTATAATACAATAACAACTTAATCACCGAATACGATAAAACAACAAGAAAGGCAATAACATTCACAATTAATGAGAATCTCAGATTACGTATTTTGACTATTATGAATACATCCTAATCTGACAAAATTAAAAAGCTGTACTACGGTAGCGATTGAAGGGTAAGCAACATTTTAAATTTGGTAGAGTAATAGTGACTTGAGAATCGTGCCGAGAGTATCCAACCCTGCTTCTCTAGGTTCTTTAAGATGAACACTTTTTATTGTAAAAGTTATTAAATCTTTTAAGTTAGTCAAATACTCATAATTTTGTTTAACAGGTAGCTTAAACGACAATTGTTAAGTGTAGCAGCTGGTATTTAAGTGGATATGTAGCAAATAAGCCGTCATTCTCAAGAGTAACATGATTGTTAATATTTTGTCACAAAGTATACCATAAAAAGAACCTTATTTAACTTCTGTCTAATGCTATAATGAATGGAGTATAGGTATTGTTCACTACCGAAATTACCCTATTGATTTCAAATCACCTGTCTACACGCGACTTTGTCTATGTGAAAAGTCAAACACATTATCGCATTTGTTTCTGAACTTTTGTTTATTTATTTCGATATTTACTCATATTAACAGGTGGTCCCGCGTACAGCTGTGTAGTATGCGGACGAACGTTACATTCCAGTGCAGATTTAGTGCAGCATCTAATACAACATTGCGATGTGAATACGGCGTTAAAACGACAACCTCAGGTACTTATACTAAATTATGAAATAATTCTTTCATTAATTACGTATATTCTAACGGTGTGATATTATTAGACTGTTGTGTTCTAAACATTGATGTTTGTTTAGATTTACAACGAATACGATGAAAAGAGGTTACCCATAATTTGATCCTTTACGATATGTTATGTTTATAATCTTATTATTATCCAACAGCATTATATGGTTTTGCTCTCCTTCTTAATCAACGGTATTAGTTCGCCTTTGTAATCAGATTGGTTTATGGTGTTTCGCTATAATAATTTTCACATAGCACCATACCCATTGTGGTGATTTGGGATTTGAAGCTTTTAGTGATGTGGTAATAAAAAAAATATATGTACAAAAACTATGAGTTCATTTATAATAGCGAAAATCGATTTTATGATCAATGTATTAAACAGGGTTTTAGAATGACATTTATTCATCAATAAGATTCGTATTGACGACAACAATAATTTAAAATTGTATATACATATACCACCGAATACATATTTCGACTAAAATAATTTTATTGATGCAAAACCCCATTACAATAAACGTTCCAATTTTCGTGAGTTTTAAACTTATATTTAATATATACACTGCCAAACAATTTTTTATAATGATGATTTTTTTAATTATTTGGTAATACAAATTGCGTGAAGTGGATTTGTTAACAAATGTCACCGCACCTGTGCTATGTGAAACGGCCTATAGCTTTATTTTATGTCATGTACAGACTGGCCCCCGTAAATATAAGCGTCGACGGAAACTGAAGACTGAAAGTTCGCCGGCGCGCGAGTGGGAGCGCGGTTCCATGTCTCGTTCCCCGTCTCCCGCCCGCTCGGCGACTCCGCCCCGCTCGCCGGCCCCGCCCCTCTCGCCCGCCCCACCGTCACCCCGCTCCCCGCCCGCGCTGGAGCCCCGCCGCAGGAGGCGGCGCGCCCCGCCCCCGCCGACGCCCCGCCCCCGCATGATACACACCGAGGATCCACGGCCCCGCACCAAACAGGTGAGTCACGCAATACATGATAAATACAAAGTGTTTTGTAGTTTTTAGTTTTAAAACTACATACAACGTGATACAACGGAAACGACTGGTTTATTTATACATATTGTTATTGACACGATTTTATCAAGAATCAGAAGATCATTTTTTTTTATACATTTTATTAGTTTATTTTGAGTTATGATTTTTGTCGCAACTATTTTATAATTTACATTGATATGTCGTACTTTTATTCAGTCGACGTACTTTTTTTTTATTAAACACATAATGTTTCTTTTTGCTTGCAATATTAATCCAATGAAAGCTCTGAATTTACATCAAGAAATTTATTCATCTCCTGAAAACCTTTTTAAATTTATAGCAAACCTACTAATGTTCCGAGCAGGTCCGTCAACGTAGGCCTCCTCGTCACCCCGCGGACGACCTGCGCGCTATCAGGCCGCCCTCGCCCGTCACCGGACGCCGCGCCGCCCCCTCACCGCCCCCCGCCTCGTTACCGTCCCCGTCCCCACCCCCGGCGACGCCATCCCCGCCCGCGTCCCCCCCACCGGCCACTCCGTCCCCACCCACGTCTCCTCCGCGCGTTGACGCCGGCGGGCCGTTCAGATGCGAGATGTGCGCCCTCGAGTTTCCCCGTCGCAACGATCTACTGCTTCACGTGCCCGTGCATATATGACGCAAGTCTGCGCGGAAACGAACGCGGCGAACGAAACGTGTGAATTGAAATCGTTGGCCAAGCGCGATAATTATTGAGGTATTTTGCGATAATTAAGAACCTGGTTGTAATAAGGTCAACCTGTGAAAATTTCGTGCTGATACAGCTCTATTCATGTTCAAGCTTCACTTACACAAGCATAGCACACAAGATTCGCTTTTATGCATGTGTGAGTAAAGATTGAACAGGAATAGAAGTATTAGAGTACGAATTTTCAAATATAGGCCTAATTGTAACGCGGGCCTTAATAGCGGCAGATACTTTAAAACATGAATAACGAATTCAAAATAGACTCGACAGTCACTGGTTTTGTCTCGTTGTTCTTATTTTAATCTTACGCGCTAACCTTACTGCAATTGACTGGATCGATTGTCCCGGAGAGTTTAAGAAGAAAGACTACGGCGTAAAATGTCACGCGCAGTTTATATCTTATATGACATAAAGTACTATCAGTATTGTTGGATCGGATATAGATGGCCAACGTTGAATCGATTGTGGTGATGGTTGGTTGGTGTTCCGTGTGTGAAGTTGGACTTGTGAACTTAGACGCTTCAAATAATTATAATCTTATTAATTAAGTTGTAAATATGTTTAAAGATTGACTGGCTGTCTTACTAAAATAAAACGATTTGTTATATTAAAGAAATTTATTTAACGGCATTATCAATTTCAAATAAGCAAGTAAATGATTCTGAATCTCTAGTTCGATAGTGCATTAAAAACTTATGCAATTGCAACAGTAACCAAACGATAAATTGAAATATATGCAAACTTCACTTGTTTCAAAACAGCTTGATCGAGGAACCAGCACACAAAACGTCCAAATCTATAGATATCGTACGTACCAGCGCTAAAACTATGAATCAGGCAATCTATTCCCCTCTATCAACAGTAAACTGCTAGCTATAAAAAAATTCAATTAAATAAACCTTGATAGAGGTAAATAGATTGTCTGTTACAGTTTCACTTGTCGGATTCTTAATTTATATTTATAAATTAGTCACAACTACCGCGTGAGACGGCAGCAGCTAATATTCAGTGTGAATGTTTTATTTGCGCTAGCGACAATTATATAGAAATAGTTGTTGGTTTTTTTGCGTATAAGTTTATAGTTATTCGCATGTACAATACGACCACAAAAAAAATGTGTATTTGACGAAAATATATTTTGTCTTAATTGTTTCGTAATGCGAACCTACGGATATATGTAAAAAATAATATCTGTGTTACGTTTTACTTAGCCGTGATTGTAGATATGAACGAACCGTATTTGTCAGTCTTTTTACTTTTGTCTATAATATGGATAGAATTTTTGTAGAATATTATTATTTTTATTGAAAAATATTTGTTAATTATAATAAATTGTTAGAAAATTGTGGTCCCTGTAGACTAGTCATTCATTATCATGAAAGAAAAATCTGTTAATACGACGTAAATTCCTATTTATTAATGTGTAAACAACCGGTGGAATCCTAAATTATTTGCTGATCACTTGACAGACTAAAAATTAGTATAGCATTATATAAAATTATTATTAAAAACAAAATACCAACTCGCATAATCTTATGAACGGAAGACTTTATAATGTAAAATATTTCCATGTACAAAAAGTAAATTTTACATATACAATGCTTATAAATTATAGGCCATGTAATTTACGCCATGTGTGTATATTTAATTAAATCATGGATCGTTAAAAATCTGTTGTTGTTAATATCTAGATAATTGATTTCTGTACATTTGTAACCAGTCTTGTTACATATGTATGATTTTCTACACAAACTATTACACATTTTAATTATTTTATAATTTACTACATATGTAGTCTTGTCTACTATATTATTAAATGGAAACATAAATAAAATTATAACTGTTCTATTTTATTGTACCTAAGCATTTACACTTCTCTTTTGGTCATGATTATGAATAATTTTTTATAAGAAAATATTTTAATTATTTGTGTGATCTTTTCTAAAAAAAATATTGTACGTATTGACGCTTGCTTATATCCTAATGTCAAAATGATATTTTACTCGCTGTGCGGTTATATTATTTCCATTTTGCAATGCACACTGTTTAAAATGTTTCAAATATATTCCGCCAATAAGCACTGCTAGGCTGGAGGCTACAAAACGTAATATTGTAGGCAAGAATAATTGCCTCTAGTACATAACTGAGGAACAGTTGCCAACTTATTTAGAACCCAAGAAAAAAGTAAGCGCGAGTGTACTAATTATTATTATTTCTAACTGAATTGCATTACTATACAAATTAATGACAAAACAGAGCCTAAACACACCATAATCTTTCCACCATTTTATTTTATTTGTAATATTCTAATATAATAAAATGGTGGAAAGATTATGTTAAGTTTGGACATTAAGCTATAAAATTTTTGAATTTATATTGATAATTGGGACAGTCTATATCTAAATAATATAACGATTAACAAATATTGCAAGAAGAATGCACACAAGATGATATTTTACACACGTGTTTGAACATTTATAATTCCAAACATTATATTATAAAAATAAAATGCGTTTATAAAAAGAAAATTGTTTTCACCCTATATTATCCAAAATTCATAAGTATAATGTGACACTGTCATGCATCTTAAGTTTTTTTTTTATAAACATGTTATAAAATCATCAGATCATGTTATGATGATATTGTATTTTACTAATTGACTGAATTATCGATTAGTTTTTGTATAATTGTTACATTAGATTAATTTCTGTACATATTAATGTATGTAATTAATAATATTTGCGACTATTTTAATGTTTTCTTTATTAGTACAAAATATTGCGTGTTTTGGGGTTATGGACTTTTTGTATATATTTAAATAAAAAATTACCGGTTCTGAGTTATGCTACATGTCCTTTTCTTTTATGAAACTAAGGAACGAAATAGACAACATAATAATACAATTTGTTGTAAACTGACATGCTGCTATGAGTATATAACTTGTGCCATATAAGAGTGGCAAAAGTATTATTTTTGTTGCCCATCTGCTATCATTGAACACGCTATTGTATATTAAGCACAATATAAAATTAATTGCATACTTCATGATAATATGTGAAACATTCCCCAAAATGCAAAAGAACTAATATTAATTCTTTGTGACGGTCGCTTTTTGATATGTTTTAAATGTATTATAATATGTGAGGGATTATTAAATTTGTGTACAGTGCGATAAGGGTCAATTTAATCTAACATGGTTCCAACATTTTGAAAATTTTGTATCATATTACGTTTGGTTTTGATCCACATGTAATGAATATTATTATGAACCTTATTGACTTGGACATAAACATCAGTTACTAGACAGTTCTTCCACGAAGATTGATGACGTCCGTAATAATTAGTACTGAACAAGTGCGCGTCGATGTCCTCGTAGAAGAATTGCCTAAGATTGTGAATTAATCTGTCTCATTTTGTAGGCTAATGGGCTTCCAAAGGGAAACTATCACAATGCATTTTAGAAAGAGTTTAATGTCACTCTTTCATTAAGATTGGTATCAAGTGATGTTATAATGGATATCAACATCACGATTAATGTTTTCTTCATGAATGTAACCAAATGTTGTACGTAAGTAATAAAAGAGTCCATTAAATTTTCGTTGTATTAGAACTTCCCATTAATAATACTTTGAAAGTGGGCCAAAAACTTTTAGATCGAAATAAAGTACTATAACAGGTACACAATTCTTTACTGTTGAAAAAATAGAATTGACTACATACGTCGAAAAGTAAGAAATGAATACTTTAATTAATAACTTTAAATAGTGATTTATATATTCAAATTTCTTGAAATGGGGCGGAGGTTTTCTGTATGTTATCAAATGTTAATTCCTCGACTTTAAATATTTTATGATAAGTATAATTTCTCACTTTTTCGTAGAAGTACGTTTTCTTTTTTCAAAAACAGTAATTTTTTTTATTTTACTGATACTTACATAATGGTCAAGTGAGAACCTACTAATGCAATTATTTCATTAAACTTATGATTCGTCCAAATCTATTGCCTAAATATTAAGGAATCGCCTATGGTTAAAATGTATTTCGCCAATTACTAGGAACCACCTAGGTACCGACATGATATGCGTTAAGCGGTGCCTTGTGCTTGGCATTTGCATAAATGAATCTGCTTAAGCGATTCGTAAGATTAGGCGTTTCCTAGTTAAGTTTATTACTTATTCTAGGTTAGTGAAAACAGGTGTGCATTATTTTTGAGCTTTTGGAATTAATCCCTAGAGTATCTTTTTTATACTAGATTTAATCTGACGGAGCAGTCAGTTGAAGTATAGAAGAAAAGATAAGCCATTAGCGTCCTCGTGTTAAATTTATGAATATATTTTTCAGATTTTTCATACAGTATTAATTGAATTTCATGAACTGCCCACGTAAATTCCTCAAAATGTTATATTTTCTTTATTTTACTAAAGCTAAACATATTTTGTCCGTGCCAAATAAACGTGCAATAAAGGTCATTCAACCCACTTGTACCACGAAGTCAACAAATCAAGCGATACCGATCGCTTCTCATACAAAACTGTCGCTAAATGGGTGTTCGGCCCGGTTTCATAATACATACATAGTACCATCCTATCATTTAAAACGAGTAACTTAAAAATTAAACAAAATCGAGCATGAATAATTGCATATTTTTTTTTTATCCTTTTTTTTTATCACTAAGACAATTAAACTCAAAAGTTTTATTGCTTGTATACGAAAAATATGTTTTCGGCTTAATTTTTTTTTCCCCATTTTCGTGTTTTTATCATTTTATTTTTTTATAAAACCATATGGTAAGTCATTAAATAAATGGATTTAATAAATATACTAATTCAGTGTACTAAATTGTGTCATAATAAAACATTTTAATTTTACTTTATTTTCGAACTCAGTTATAAGGTATTTTAAGTTACGACGTTGCGTCGTTGCCTTAGAATGACGTCACAGTGGAGTCAGAGGTGCGTCACCTGTGGCCGCCGCCATTTTAAATATGCAGATGCATTATTTGTTTGTAGTCCGATTCGGTCTTGCATTTGCACGCCACGTGTATCTTTTGCTTTCATCGTTATTTTTGTTAAATCTTTATTTTTATTATTAGTTTGTAGATTGTTAACCGTTGTTTTGTTTTGTTAATTTTATAAATGAGTGAAGAAGTGAGAATGAGTGAGGCAAGGAAAAAGCAACCAAGGCGTCGAAAGAGAATCTTGGAACCTCAAGCAGGTTAGTATATTATTATTCAAATTTATATAATAGTCTTAAAAATACATATTTATCTTAGCAATGTTCTTGGATAAATTCCTTACGATTATAGAATTTGTATATTATGCACAAGTCGTCGTTGCTTGAATCCTCAAACAAAATATTTCTAGGTAACCAGAATTACCAGAATCGATATAGATAAAAAGTTGTGTACATATTATTAAAGGCGACCTAAATGTTCTTATCTAATATTGTAAGCCAAATTTTCGAAGTAGAAGCCTTTCTTAACAAATTTGCCCTTTCTTCTCCCTACGGCTGACCATTCCAATACGTGGTAGGTTTAATAATTATATTTTCGTTTCAGGTCCATCTTCGTCAATACCCCTTAATTCTCCGATAAAAAGAGAAAGCCAACAACTTTGTCAATAGGCGAAAAACAATTGATCACAAACATCTATAAATATGTTAAAAATACTTGGCCAGAAACTGAATACAAATCAAATCAGGCTATGGTAGCTAAGATAGCTGAAATTAGCGGAGCGAGTGTAAGATCCATTCATGGAATTTTACGGGAGTACAAAGACACTCGCACATTTGAACCAAAAGGCACCACTTGATGATCAAATAATGATATAGACGTTCTTTTTATAATTTATTACAAAATAATATTTTGAAATAAAGATAATGCATGGAATATTTTTGTTTTTCTATTATTATAGTAGTATTCGACATGATCCATGGTGTTTCGAAACAACTGATGTAAAACACACAACGCACTGTAAAGTCGCAAACTAAAAAATATGTGAAATAGCATCTTTTATGTAGCTATGTAATGTAAATAAATGTGTACTATTTAAAAACTGTTTCGTATTTCATTGCCCCTATTCCTCATATCCCTTAGGGCTAAAAACTCAGAAAAAAATGAGATCAGTAATATTGTATTCCCCATAAGTTTCATGAACTTGCATATTTTATATGGTTAACTTGTGTCATCGGCATTTATAAACTACTACGTGAAAAAAAGGTTTATGATATATGTCAAACTCGGAATTCCAGGACTTGTCCTGTACCACGATACGTCTAATTAGTCACTTTTAGCGATAGTATCCATACAATTTGTTCATTTTGTCCATAATATTAGAGTACATTGGTACAGAGGAGGTGAATGACCTTTATTGCACGTTTATCCAAAATGGACTACGAAAAACAAAGTTCTTGTACCAAGATGGAACTATCACCAAAATGTAGCATAAGTTAAATGTAATTATTATATACCAACAATTTATTTTTAAAAGCTGGGAAAAGAAAGATAATCCTCTCTAAAATATGTCTTTATTTTTTTAGAACGCAGTTTAAATTATGTTATTTTTGAACGCATCTTATTAATAATGTCATTCCTAGAGAAGTCCCTCTCTTTTCAAAGAACAAGATCGATTTCATGTCTGACTAATCGAATTTGATACAAATCTTATATTAATTACTAACCATATAAATCCGTGAAAATTATAAAACTTAGATTAGATTACTAATATAATTAGATGTTACTTAGAGGAAAATATTTTATTAATAATGAAATTAAAAACAAATGATTATTCAAAAGAATCGATATTACAGTATTCAATCGATTGCGACCATCCTTTTTTTAGACAAGTATGTGTAGACGTGTTTCTACGCAGACCGATTTGTAACTTTGGCGGTGATTTTGTATTATCTTCTGTATTATTGGGAGCATACTAGGTTCCATGGGCAGTATAGAATTGAGGTCTGGAGAGAAATACCGGATTCTCTGGATTTATTAGAATTAGACTTAAATATAAATAAAGTCCTAATTATAAGGGGTAGAATTAAGTCGAGACATTGGGAGGAAACAATATTATGTGTACATTTAAAAAAATAATGACACATCCGGGTTAGATCGCATAAGAGAACACTGCTGTAATTGTCTTATTGGTCGATGTACACTGGAATGCTGTGCTCATATAATGACCATAGTTTGGTATCTTGGATGTGCCAGACACGAACAGAATGTAGCTGCTCCTGCAGCATTCTGTGATGAGGTATTCATTAGAGTTGTAATAAAGAAAAGAAAAATCAACATGTTGTTTTATTATATCCTTTTGAAATTGGTATTTTCACTACTACTTTATATAAGTTATAGTGTAAGATAGAAAAGTAGAGTTATTGAGAGCAATCTTAAAAAATCTATTATCTTTTGATGTTCATTGGTTCACAAAAAATGATTTTATTTCTTATAGTCAATAAAAATAATATATCAGATATGGAGCAAGTTTGAAGTATTAAGTGAAAGTATGCACTTCTAGGACTACGATTAGGCATTATCTGACGTGTGCTTTACATATTTCAACTGTAAAACCTCTAACTCAAAATGATACAGTTTAAATAATACGACATAACCTCAAAAACATATTACACAATTACTCGATACTCCCAGCTTTTAAAAATATATTTAATGTCTTTCTTTGTTCTAGTTGCATAGGCAAACAAAATAACATATGTTTCATCAAGTTACGTTTTATTCGATTTCACTAGTCCAAGCATGTTAGGCATGACAACTGCAGCAATGCTTCAAGTTTGGCATGACAACTGCAGCAAGTTTAAATCAAACTTTCTAATTTCAGTGTTACAAACTTGCACTACCTTTGACGTATCAAGGGTAGTGCAAGTGTACCTAAGAAAATAATTCTGCCCCGGGCTGTGAGCAGCCCGTGGCAACCAAGCGAAAGCTAGTTAGATAACATAAAATTTATACATTTCGTTTTTTTATCATTTAACCAGAGATTATTCACAGTTCATATAATCTGTGAGAGAGCATTGTTTACATCGTCAAAGTTATTTTTAGATCTATGAATATTAAATATTCAAGAAGTAACATCTACAAACAATAATATATCGCATAAAGTTTCGATAAACTAGACTTATACTAATTGTAAGACCCACAAAGGGCGTTAATATAATATCAGTCAGAATAGAAACAATATATCGATTTTCCGATATAAGTATCGTGCATCACTTTGTTTGTATGGTGATGTCAGGCAATGTAGGTAGACTATATTTCGGTACTTTTACTCGATACCATATAGGTTATGAAGTATCGATACCCGTTTGGTATCAAAGGTAAAGTATCGATACCTACTTGTATCAAACAGTGTTAAAATGCCTCACTATTGTCATTATTTATATAGATTTTTAAAGATTCGATACCATTCATAGCCATTAGGATACGGAATATGTCCGGAAGAATAATGAATGAATATACTTTATTGCCCATTAACACATAAACATGAAAACAATTATTATTAGAAACATCGATGCAAAAGGCAGCCTTATTGCTAAGGTAGCAATTTCTACCAGGCTACCCTTGACTAAAAGAAGCTATACCGATTGAGTAAAGAGACAGCAGGCAAGTGTATTAAAGAAAGATGAATGTGAAATTCATAAAAGTAAACACATATACTAATATTACAAAATATGTATATATACACAAAACAGAATACAATTTCAGGAAGATGAATCCAGCTTGAGGAAATGTTCCTTGACATATTTAACAAAGGACTCTCGTGATTGTGCGCGTCTGATATTTACCGGCAGTGAGTTCCACAGTTTAATAGCTCTGATTTACAACATTAACGACTTGGCTACAAAATCAGTTGTATGAGGAGGGATCACTAAGGAAAGGTTATGGGAAGACCTCAAATCTCGGACAGAATTAAAAAAGAGAAAAACGAAGCGATCTTTAAGATATTGCGGTGTTTGAGGATTAAAAAGAATAGAATAAAGAAGCGATAGGATGTGACAGTCTCTTTTACGAGAGATAGGTAGCCATTGAAGTTGGGTACGATAATCAGAGATATGGTCATACTTGCGTAGACCAAAGATGAAACGGATACATAAATTCTGAAGACGCTCAAGCTTATTTAGATGTATGACACTTAGGTCAGAATAACAGGAATCAGCATAGTCAAGCAGTGGGAGAAGCAGGGATTGCGCAAGAGTGATTTTTGTCTTAGTCGGCAACAGATTCTTCAGTCATTTGAGCGAGCTATATGCACCAAACACTTTCCTACTAACCTCACGAACGTGTTGGCTCCACGAAAAATTGCAGTCGAAAAACACACCAAGATTTTTAACGCTGTCTTGAAATGGTATACGATCGCCATTCAAGAGGATAGGTGGCAGCGTATTATAATTTATCCTGTCCAAATACCAATGGCTTCCAATAATTATTGTCTGAGATTTTTGTGGGTTAACTACCAGACCATGTCGTCGGCTCCATTCAGAAATATGCTGAAGATCAACGTTAGTGGTGGCAATTGCCTTTGACAGTCCCTCTATAGGTGCTTGTGTATAAATTTGGAAATCGTCTGCATACATATGATAGGAAGAAGAGAGAGGAAGAGTAATTTAATTAATGAAGATAGTTTAGGAACCGTTAGGTTGAATGTGTTGGTTTCCTACTTGATGATGGAGACAACTGGCCAGGGAGACTAAAGGATAATTGTCTCCCTCCGAGCTAGGTGTTGTTAGCCCGGGGACCGCGGTCCAACCGATGTAGGTTGGACGTTCTATTTATGCTAATTAGTAATGAAACTTATTCTGTGCGATGTAGGTTTCTTTGTTCTAAATGCCTTGTAGTTATTAATTTATGCTGCTTGTATTGGTACAGCGCCATCTCGTTACTTGCTGTTGAAACTTATTGCAGTTCGTCTTGCTATCGATGGCTGTGAAGATGCTAGTCTTCTCGCTATCGATTGTTGAGGCGATGTTAAGGCGATGAGTTAGATGTCGCTATGTATAAGTCGGCGCAATAGTGAAAAGGAGAGGAGACAAAACGCCACCCTACATAATACATGAATACGAAAGAAAAAAAAGTTGGTCTTGGCATAAAGAGATGCATATAGTAAGGTATTGCTTCAAAAAAATATATGTTGTAATATATGTATGTTGTCTTTACATAGATCTCGAACAACTTAAAATAAGTAGGGGTTAGCAGTATTTTATTAAATGACAGAGACGCCGCGCATGAGGGAGACTTAACTTTAGACATCTTGCCACAGCGTTTAAATGGGAATGAGTCTTTTGCACGCAAATTTTTTGACTCTCCCAGCTAGTAAACGACCGAATACCAAAGCAAATACTTAATTCACGTTACTAATTATTACTCGATGCAAAAGTATCGGTAACAATAATATATGGTATTTTTTGAGTAAGTACTTATTGTACTAGTTTTACACATCCCTAGACCGATGTCGTGTCAGAAAAAAAAAGCAAATAATGAGCTGTCATTTTTTCCTAAAATATTGTCGAAATACTTCAAAGGTTGTTTGTAAGAAATATGTAAAATATATAAAAGTCTCAATAAAAAAATCGTTTGCAACTCGCAAAAGTAAAACAGCGAACATTGAAAAACCAGTTTAAGAAGCTATCGTAAGAGTTGATTATTCTTCAGTATTTGCAAGCATAAAAAGCTCAGTTCGAACATAAGCCTTAAAATCACTTCTACGTTGAGTACAGTTTTATACTTAATATTTCTAAATAATCACTAAAACGGCTGGACGAAGCAATATGCGTCGAGCCCGCGACGGCTACGCATATCAACCAGTACCTAAAGCTCCCACAGATGACGTTTTCGAACATGAAAATGAAAGAATGGCAGAGGAACTCAGTGGTAAAATAAGTACGTTAAAACATATGACTATTGAAATTGGCAATGAAGTACGTTATCAAGACAAGATACTAAAAGGACTTGATGATGATGTGGACAGAAGTTCAGGATTCTTAGGCAAAACTATGGGAAGGGTACTAAAACTCGGCAAAGGGAACCACAACTACTATATTTTTTATTTGTTCTTATTCTCTATATTTGTATTCTTTCTGTTATACATTGTGTTGAAATTCAGGTGATTCAAATATTAATGTATTACAATATAATGTATTACAGTTTGCCCTTGTCAATACTATTTATTCAAGATCTTGTAAATAAAAAATAATATATACAATGCATTTTATTTCTATGTACACATATAAAAAAGAAAACTATAACACTGAGAAACTAACGGTAGTTATAATACACAATGAACTTCTCTTAAATTATTATAAAAATCATCTCCAGCTTCTTCATCTATAGATATTCTTAGTTTGCATTGAAGATTAGAAACTCTTGAACAATTCCGAACAGTATCAATGATGAATGCTACTATTCCACATGCTTTTTGTATTTCCTCCTTACAACAAAATTTTGTAATATCATCTAAAATAATTGTAGAAGGGATATTTTGCCATTCATGTAATGAAGATAAAATCCCCAATAATGAATTAATAGTTTTAGCATAAACAAAACTAATCATTTTCATATATTGTTTACTAATTAGACTGAAATCTTGTGATAACTGCGGCAGCTCTTGAATCTCTTCATATAGTATGAATAATACTTTGCCAAATTTGGCACAAGATAGTGCATCTTGAAAAAGTCTTATTCTATTAGTTGTGGAATCACCAAAATAAAAAATTATGTCTCGTCTCTCCATTATAATTATGCTTTGATTATTATCTGCATACTGCAATCAGTTTTATCTATAATTCGTAGGTATTCTTTGATTTGATTTGATATCGATTTAATCAGTGTTAGTTTCTTCTTCTTCTTTTTAATTAATGGCGTTGCCCTTGAGGATTTCGCCAGAATCCAGTTTCGCTCATATAAATTCATATTTTAGCACTGACAAAAGAAGATACTATGTATTTTAGTATTTTATAAACTCGGCATTTTGTATGTTGGTAGAGAATGAGGAAGTATTTAAAAAAAAACGAAAGCACTTAAAAAGCGCCTCCACTAGATGGCGACTCCACCAAAATTAAATTTTTGCAGGAAACGAATGGACCAAAGACAGTCTTTTCCGTTCCTATTAACTAACATATTAAAAAAATTGTAATTCGAAATCCACTAAAATAAGTAATATCAATTTTGCCGGTTCCATTTTATCCTTGTTCTAATCATTATTTACAGAATTATTTCGTCAGTTATTGAATTATCCAAAACTCATTATTGTTGTCTAATTAAAATAGAAGAAGCAGTTTTGTTTTGTCCATGGGACAGGACATGCTATGCAAACTTATAGAACTCGATTTTCTGTTTCTTAACATATCTATTACCACAGTGCCACATTAAAATAGAAATCGTGGTGTAGCCACAATTACTAAATGTGTTTGTAATTAGGCACCATTAATAAATCTTGTTTATTATTACTTGAAACTTAATTAAGAAGCTTTTTGATTTCTTATTATATTAAAATAATATCTGTTGTTACAGAATAATACAGTAATTATAGAATTTTCGTTAGAAATCTTTCTAATTTAAGTATCTTTTTACGTTATAACTATAAGTGTTTTATATGTCATACCATACACCTATAGTGCCAGTGCGGCCTGCAAAGTGTAAGTACTGTACGGTTGAAGGTGTGGTTCCCACTTGATGATGGAGCAAGGGAGACTAAAGGGTAATTGACTCTTTTGTCAGTTGTTTTCCGAGCTAGGTGTTGTTAGCCCGAAGATCGCGGTCCAACCGATGTACGTTGGACGTTCTATTTATGCTAATAGAGTATTTGACACTATCGAAAATAAGTTGCATTTTGTGGTCATACTGGTAGATAATAATCTAATAAAGCTTATTTCTTAACATCTGCAGAAAAAACATGTATAGATTTAGTAAAATAACGTAAAGAAAATGCAATATTTTTAGGAATTTATTCATCGACGAAAACGTCCTATGTTGGTAGAGAATGAGGAAGTATTTAATACGTCCAATTATACGACCAATTATACGTCCTATTTATAATTGGTCGTTGTCACAACCAATCACCATTCTGTTTACTGGCCTGTGACGTCATCAGCTGACATGTCAAAGTAGTGATAGAAAGATACATAAAATATCGATGCCTGTAGGTATCGAGTACTTTATAGTAATTTACTGATAAGTGATAACAGAATACTTTGCCCCTTCTGCTGATAAGAACTGCCAAAAAGGAATACAGAATGTAAGTATCATTTACTGAGGTTTTTAAAAAATCCAAGAAATAAGGAAAATACCAGAAATTAAAAAAAAAGAGCAACTTACATATTTTTCTCATTTCTTGAATGTCGATTTTGATGATATTGACTGTTCACCAAAGTTAAAAATTAATAAAAAAAATCATCGGGATCCGGATGTCTAATAATCAAGTGCTATGCATTTAGTGGACAGACATAATACATGCATGTATAAAAAAAATTGTACATTCTTTTTCGTACTAATATATCATCCATCTGTAAGACGACAGGCTATAAAGTGTGAGTCCTGTCAACAAATATAAATGAGTCGTAAAATGTTTATGATAACGACAAGAACGTGACAAAGTAAAAATCTCAATTTGTGATAAAACGCTCTTGAAAGTTTGAAATTCCTGTAACTTTTTAATAATTTTGTTTAGCCTATTCAGCTCAATACAACATAACTTCAAGGTTTTCGGTTTTTGGATCAAATTGCATTCAGACCTTTAAGTGAGTTATAAAATTTATTATGATTATTTATTTAAGAAAGGGTCCTCCTTGTTGCGTTATTCTTGTAAAAAAAAAATCCAGTATTGCAGAACAAACAGATATGTACCGATTTTCTTGAAAAAAAAAAATTGGATAAAAATCTAAACCTTTACAAGTTATGTCGTATTGTTACGTTTTTATTGATAATCTGTAATATATGTAAAGGTATGGAACATTTTAATTAAGACATGTTACTGTCGTAGAAATCTCTTTATTTTTGTATTTTGTTTTACAAAATGAGAGATATTTTAGCGAAGTTATTGTGTAACTTTCGCTGAAATACAAGTAATAATCGAAGTCAAAGTCAAAATAATCTTTATTCAAATAGACTTCTTAAAAGTACTTTTGAATCGTCCAACATTTTTTTCCCTACCACGCTTTCAGGATGTATTTTTGCCGAAAAGAAGAACGAGTAAGAAACTCACCAGCTCTAATAAGAGGTATCACATTTACAAAAACCATGTCATTACCAGATCAATACATTATAAACAGAAAGAGAAAAAAAACTATGGTCTTATAATTATAACATAATCATTTAATAATAATGAAAACAAGATAATGAGTTTAGAAGTAATCACCTATCCAGTTGCTGGATCATCTCAAGGCCAAGCGTTCTTATCTGTTATATAATCGGATACTTTATAATTAGTATTTTTTCTATAGCAGATTTTAACTGCATGAAATCTTATTGTTGTATTTTACTTGGAACCTTATTGTAGAAGCCCACACAAAGACCCTTGAATGAGTTATTAACTTTTTGCAGTCTAGTGACAGGCACAGTTAATTTATTTTTATTTCTTGTATTAAAATTGTGTACATCACTTTTTATAGAAGACAAAATAATATTTTTACGAACGTACTTTAAGTTCTCGTATATGTATTGAGAAGCAACAGTCATAATGTCTATTTCCTTAAATTTCTCCCTTAAAGAGTCCCTAATCCTAAGATTATAAATTGATCTAATTGCTCTTTTCTGAAGCACAAAAATTGTTTGTATGTCGGCAGCATTTCCCCACAATAGGATTCCGTACGACATTACACTATGAAAGTAACTGAAGTATACTAATCTGGCAGTATCTATGTCAGTTAACCTACGTATTTTCGTTACGGCATATGCTGCAGAGCTAAGTCTACTCGACAATTTATCAATATATGGGCCCCACTGTAGTTTAGAATCTAATGTTATTCCTAAAAATACCGTGGTATCCACAAGGCCCATGTTCTTATCTTTTATATTAACATTTATATCTACTTTTTTAACAATAGGTAGTACAAATTTTAGGCATTTTGTTTTTCCTTCATTAAGAAGAAGATTATTTACATTAAACCAATGTACTACTTTAGCGATAGAATTATTCAAATCGTCTTTAGAGGTAACCCTCTTCTAATTTTAAACAAAAGTGAAGTGTCATCCGCAAATAAAACTATTTCGTGATCATTCCTTACGAAATAAGGCAAGTTATTTATATAAATCAAAAACAAGAAAGGACCAAGTATTGAGCCCTGCGGCACACCCATCTTAACTTTCGACCCAGGGGATCTTTTGCCATCAACTATCTGTACTCTATCAGTCAAGTACGAGACAATAAAATCCAATGAGTTATCTCTAAATCCATAAAAATGAAGTTTACTAATCAATGTTTCATGAAAAACAAGCCTTAGATAGGTCACAGAAAACACCTAACGCATCATGTGAATCCTCCCAGGCATTAAAAATTTCTTGTATTAACTCGACACCGGCTTCGATTGTTGAGCGACCCCTTGTAAAACCAAATTGTTGTCGATTCATAAGCAAACTTGCCTTTAAAATAGACTCAGCGACATTGGAAGACGAATTCAAAGATTGTGTAATTAAGACTGGAATATCAGTAAATAAATTTATGTAGCTATTCGTTGTAAAAATGTATTGTTTTTTATCAAGAAAGTGTTAATTTGAGATAACCAACATTAGTACCAAACATTTTGTACTTTTATTAACAACTGTAACGGAACATCTCAAATTAATCAACAAAAATAATTGTTTATTTCAGCAACAACGGTACAATCCTCTGTAAACCATAGCATGCGATTACTATTTTTACTACAATAATGAGCCACATAAAAATGTCCCGTTATAGCTGCAAAAATAAATCACAAAAAAAAAAAACAAAAATTTGTATTTACCTTTTCAACAAAACCGTGACACCATGAGCTGTTACATTTTTGCCGCCATCAGGCACCACTTTCCTCTTCAAGCGAGCGGCGACAACTGACATGAACCGATCTTGCATTGAACTAAGGAGCGGAAAGAGATAGCGCTAAACCGATAGTCGCCATCCTTTTCCTTCATTACTCGGTCATTATCGGCGCTAGAAATATCGCGTTTTAGCAGCAAGTAGAGCGCGATGCGCCGAATTCTACTGTATTATTATTCAATAACGATACAAATTTGCGTTAACACGTTCTTGTCGTAAATATAGAAAAAAAACAAAATAGAACCTTCAAATGTATCGATATGAAATAAAAAAGTTTCAATACTTTAAGCGAATCCTTACCTAATTTTATCACCCATCTCTTCTCTATATAGCTACGATACTAAATACTAATCTATTGTGATTGTGAATCTATTTTCTTCTAGACTCGAAGTTTGTTTGTTATATATAGGAGTATTAGTACATTGTGGCACTACGCACCACTTGTAGCTCATTTTATAAAGAAAAGTAGAGGAAAATAAAAACGTAAAAAATACGCACTACATCTTCAATTTCTCTTCTAAATTAATATTTCAATTTACTATAAAGACAGTTGTCACTTATCGATTTGACATATTTACTGGCTTGTGACGTCACGATCAGCGCCATAAGATAGAGCAGCGTTTTTCGCGAGATTTTAACTATTAAATTTTAACAATTATTTTCACCGAAAATAGAAAATATTCCAATGAAATATGATGACAGTGTGTTTATAATGTAGCAAACAACGATTTAAAATAGTTTTCAGAAAAGTGTCAAATACCCTATTGGTAATGAAAGTTATTGTAGGCGATATAGATTAAGAAATATCTTAATTTATAATCCTATTAATATTATAAAGGCGAAAGTTTGTAAGTATGGATGTATGGATGTTTGTTACTCTTTCACGAAAAAACTACTGGACGGATTTGGATAAAACTTTACAGCAATATAGGTTATACATCAGAATAACACATAGGGTACTTTTTACTGGGAAAACTTCTCACTCCCACGGGATACCGACTTCCACGCGGACGAAGTCGCGGGCGTCCACTAGTGTTTTAATAGTACAGCGCCAACTTGTTACTGAGTGTTTAAACTTCTTGCAGTTCGTCTTGTTATCTATGGCGTGACGATGCTAGTCTTCTCGCTATCAATTGTTGTGGCGATGTTAGTGCGATAAATTAGATGTCGCTTCGTATCAGTCGCCACAAAAGAATTACTGTGAGGATCTTGCAAGAAATATATACAGCTTTTTTAAAAATAGCTCAAAGAGGTAGGCCGAATACACAGAATTTCAGATTTTTACAAATAGTAAGATACACAAAATTCTTCATGCCTCGAAAACACGATGGTTGTCATTATTAGCAGTCGTTAACAGAATACTCGAGCAATTGGTTAATTTAGAATTTTTTATTTTCAAAAAATGGCTCGACGAGCGTTTCCTTGCCACAGAAATAATTTACCGTGACCTAAACGATCCTTTTGTTAAATTGTATTTTCTATTCTTGCAATGGGTATTGCCAAAGTTCATAAAATGAATATTTCCAGAGCAGTGGCAGAATTGATTGAAGGGACGAGATTGATTTTTTAAAGAATTTTTATATTGTTTTCTTTCATCAGACTATGTCAATAAACAGATTTTTCAGAAATTAATCCGGATAACTGCAATAGTCATATGCCTATGTTATAGGTATCAAAATTCTAAACGAACTTAAAAAACCGGAGTTTATAAATAAACCAAATCACTTGAAAAAATTCCAAAGCTGAGTAAAGAAATTCTTAATTACTGGTTGTAAGGGGATCAAAAAAAGATACCATTTTTGCGACTCCTTATTACCTTTATTGAAATATTTAATGCTAGAAGAAGCAATCAGTGATAAAATCCGGGAAACATTTCCCACATATACAGATGAAAATCTTCATCGGAAAATCGATGATGAGTGGCGACTGCTCCCATCTGTAATTAATATCGCAAATGAAGACGGATAACTTTTTGTCAAGAGTTTTAACGCAACCTGTCAAAATTAAGCCGGTTTAGTTCTTGGCGTATTATCCCTTCCACACGCAAATGCAAACTGTGATAGAATTTTTAGTGAGGTCAATTTAATAAAATCAAGAAATAACATTATTACTTCCACAATAAATGGAACGCTACTAGCGAAGTATTTTATTCGATCTAATGGAAATTGTGTTAATCTCAAACCAAATATAAATTTAACAATGACGAGAACGAAATTTTAGATACAATAAGAAATTTGTATGATGACTGTGAAGAATAATTATAGTTATAGTATTCTGATATAGTTTTTTATGTCATATTTTATTTTAATTTTAAATTATAATAAATAAACATGTATACACGGCAATTTTATTCCAAAACACGGCAATCCAGATTCTAAAACACGGCAACATAAAATTTCGAAATGGCAACCCTGTGATAAACTTCAAAACGAAGAGCACTACTTAGTCTGTGGAGCACTTCAAAACTTCGCAAATGGAGAGAATACCTAGTCTATGTAGTTTGTGAGTTTCCATATATATATAAGTACTCTTTGTTTGTGAGAAATTGCATGAGCACAACATAATATTCTTGTCCGTGCGCTTGTTACTTTTTGGAAGTTCCCGTGCCTTTTTGTGCTATTCACGTTGAGTTGATGAAGTTCCCCCGTGTATTCGAAATATATTGTGTTGTGAACCGAACTGTTACTTATTTTTAATTTGAACTTTTTTGAAATCATGGTTCAAAGCCGTTGTTGTGTGCTTGGATGTTCAGTGACTAAGGATAGTGGTAAGTGCTTTTTAGTTTGTACAATAAATCCTTAATGTATTGGTATTTTTTCATACATTATAATTTAGGACTGAAAATTTATTGTGTGTATAGCAGAGAATAATACATATTATTATGTTACTCAGGTATCCCTTTGCACCGGTTTCCCAATCCTAGAACTAAAATGGAGAAATTAAAACAATGGCTTGATAATGTTGGTGGAGAAATAACTCGTCTGGATCCAATCAAAATATATGATAACATGCGTATTTGTGGAAAACATTTTCTGGATATTCATAAATATCCCAAGAATAGACTCTGCAACATAGCAATGCCTACACTTCATATGTCAGGTAATTTACTATTTATAAATAATACCAACAAAAGTTATTATCTGGATCTTTTGAAAGTTCAAAAAGTTTGTCTACAAGTTATAGAAATGCATCACCTACTCCGCCACCATACTCGCCATTATCTGAGGTAAATTTTATACGCCCAAGGCATTCAAATAGTTGATACTTATACCAATCTTCCTGACTGATGTAAAAGTTAACAACTTTTAAGAAATGTATTTATTATATTTGGCATCCAAGATGCTCATAACAGTCCCCCTGACTGATGCAAAAGAAATAACTTTCATGGAATGTCTTTTCTACATTCGGCATCCATGGTGCCAAGATCAGTCTTCACAACTGACGAGTGAGTTGTCCTCCGTTATTCATTAACATGAACACGGAGATATCATTTGTGATCCACCCAAGGTCATAAGTAACCAAATATTTGTAGGTTATAACATAAAGTAATACAAGTTAACCTTTGTTTTAGGCCACAATGCTATAAAAATAGAGTCACCCACTGCTGAAATAGCAACCATATCAGAGCCATCCTTTCCAGAACCCAAGACACCATCAGCAGGAGTTATTCAAGAACCTACGACTGTTGAAAAAGATAATACTTTCGATGAAATTGCCCCGGCTACTTCAGAACCAGGTTTGGATCCTGATTTACTCGACATATTAGGCAGAGACCCCTCAAACATTGAGGAATACGGTCCAAATATCAATCACAAACTAGCAAGTCGGCTTAACTACATCGCCACCCATGGTCTTGACAAAGATAATAGAAGAGAGTTATTACAAAAATACCTGACCCCATCCAATTGCAAAGATATATCAGCTCCCATACTAAATCCTGAGATCAAGGCGGCCATTCCAGACTATATTGTTAAACGGGATAGATCAATAGAGATTAATCAGAAACAAATTGCAGCTGCAATCACATGTGTTAGTAACATAATAAGTACGCAAATTTCTAGCAGCGGAAGGGATAGTAAATTATTAAAGAGCCTAATGGACGCCAGTCGTATCCTGTGCGATGTCCAGCATATGCAATCCAAGGAACGTCGAGCTAACGCACTCTGCTCATTAAAAAATGATTCAAAAGAACAATCAAACAATACTAAAATTGACAGATTTTTGTTCGAAGAAGATTTGTCGGAAACCATAAGGACTGCAAAGGCTGTTTCAAGATCGTCCATTGACTTGAAAGAAGAAGTCAGAAGGAGACCAAAACAGAACAGGAATTTAAACCAGAAGCCAAGTCCTCAGCGCCACCACAACCAACCGCCCATCACAACACGCCCGATGTCGAGCTACCTGCCACCAACTCTTCGTCGTTACCACCCACATCGAGTGTGCGCGGTCAGCCCTCAATGACGTCGTCTTATCGGCCCAGTCAGACAAGGAGGCGTTAGGTGCAGACAAGGTACAAGTCGGCCAAGAAAGTGGTCGACCACTCTAAGATTCGACAATACTTTAGAGTTAGAATATCGTAAAAAAGTCTTATTTTACAAATATCCTACATTAGAATTTAGATTAATTATAAAATATTCTAATGCAAATAAAAATCTTCAGTAGGTAGTGAAATGCTATAAGTAAGAAGCTATGCGTGTTATAAGTCTGAATATGCTGAGATGACGGATAATAGAAATAAATAGAGACGACAAACATATTGTGCCGACTCTGCTTAGTGCGAGACAAGGGCTAAAACTAGAAGAAGCAGTGAAAATGCTAATTCTTTGGTGTTAAAAAATATATTCAATTCTTTTATGAAATTATAATTATTAATATGTTGTGTAGCCGACATCTGCCTCTATGACAACTTGGAGACGTTCCCTCATCGAGCCCACCAGTCTTGAACAGATATCAGACCCACGGGTTTCCTACCAAACCTCATTGCAGTGCCCTTGTAGTGCCGTTCGTTCATTGCGGTCACACCATATCTGAACCATAAGACCCCACATATTTTCAATAGGGTTGAGATCTGACGATATTGCAGACCGTGGTATTAAGATTATTTCCGGATGTGCATCAAACCAAGCACGTGTCACTCTTGCTTTATGTAAGGGACAGTTATCCTGTAAATAATTAAATTGTCGCATTTCATTTTCTGTATAAACGTTCTGGACGGATGGCAACATAGCATTTTGGAGAACATGTATGGTTTTGTTATGCGAGCAACCACTGAATTTAAAAACCCCCTTGTGACGGGTTCGGTGCTTGGGTCAATTAATAAGGCTGATTAGCTTGAGTATAGATTTATTAATTTAATAAGGGTAAATAAAAAACTGTAACAAACAAAAATTAAATTTAAAAAACAGTTCGTAAGTTACTTAACTAATACATACAAATTATCAAATAAACGAATACATACCCCTTGTCGGACTTCTAGTTAAACTTTTGGATCGTCCAAAATACAGATTGCAATTTAGTACATATGTTGTATAATTTGTATCACAATATCACATTCTTTATCACAATAAATTATTTTAAAATTATATAATAAAATTTATACGATTGATACTGTATATTAATTTTCATGTTGTTCATAGAATTTCTTACGAACCACAGACTTAGTAGGTATCAGACGACCAACTTCCTAACAAAAAATTTCTTCGTAGAACGTGATTAGGAGCCAGTGATACATGACAGCTTCATTCGTTTTAAATATATACATCTACTATCGGCAAAGGCATTTAGCTATACAGCCCTGTTTTGGGTAGGTACATAGTCGTCTTCCTAGTTTCCACTTTATTTTTACTTTAATTTAAATTCCTTTTTTGTTTTAATACAACAATAATAATAAAGCAGACTGATTAGTCTAGCTTATTATTATTGTTGTATTAAAACAAAAAAGGAAAAATGAACACGTAAATAAAACACACATTTTTCCAATATTATTTATTGAATAATTTATTTTTTAACTTATTATATTTTTCACAGCTCTCTTCTGCATTCTCGGCAATTCCTAGCTACGTTTTTTTAGTGGCACAATCTTATGAAACTTTTCAAGGTAATCACAATTTTTTTTAGAGTGCACTGATTTTTGCATACCTTTTTATACACATATTTAAGTTTTTCTAAACTTTCAATTGCCTTTGGCCAGAAAGAATGATGGTGTGTCTTATCTGTCACAGCTCTTTTCCTTTATGCTTTTTTTGTTTATCGATGCTCCATTGACACTATCAAATAATTGGTCAAAGAATGAAACAACTTCAGCTGCATTTCTTAATGTTGTCTGCGGGCCTGACATCCTCATAAGTTGCTGCAAATTAAAATATTCATATAATAATTGTATGAAACTTGTATGAAATTCAAAACAATTAACTGTTAGTAAATTTCATCTAATACTCACAGAAATTTGCAGTGTAAGACAAAGCTGCAGACATATTTTTACACAATTTTTTACCTGCAAAAAGAGATATCATATTTAAAATTATCTTCATTAGAGAATCATTATTGTAATTTAAGTGTAAACTATATTAACTACTTGTTACATAATTAAAAATACAGGTCATTGTATCAACACTTGCTCTGATAGAGAATATAGAAGCTGAATACAAATTATTAATTTTTTTTATACTAATTTAAGTTATACTAATATAATAACCAATGCATTACCTTCATTTTAATTTTATCAGGTATAACTCATTGGTCATTTAATTTATGACATAGCCCAGCTTCAGTGTGTTGACAGTCTGTCTCATAGACATAAATAATATCATGCCATTTTGCAAGTTTACCACCAAAATTATTCCTGATACATTTTATCAAGTGTGTAGAATCATAATGTTCAAATCCATCCCACATATTTTAAGAATGCCAACTGAAACAAAAATTTAAGAACTTCTTAAAACATAGATAACAATATAAAAATAAGGACCTTCACTACTTTCATTAAATCTATTAGTTTTCTTTCATATAAATATAATTCTCTGTACAAACCTGTGATTTCAATTTAAAATTTGATCACACTAAGTGTCTTCTTTTAGATTTTTGAGTGCTGATTGGAAAGCTGAGCCTTGGTTATATATTATTGCGATAGGATTAAGGTCCAATTCAACAACTTTTTCTACTAACTTTAAAATATTCTTGATGTACAGTAGATGTCGCTCCTTGATAGACATAAATAAACATAAAGGCTGTTGCCACTTGTAAACAGCACCAACATAAATACAAGAGTATGATCTGCAAAATCCACTTTCTTTTCTTGGTGTTCTACAAATCCATTAATGTTATCTTTAATCCTTATTACTTTTATTATACGAAAGTGCTGTTTCTAATGACATCTCATCAATTATAATGGAGCATATTTTTTTGGAGTTTCATTTGTCCACCTGAAAAAGTAAATTCAAATAGTAGTAGAAAAAGTAAATATTATTATTTGGTAGTAATACATAAAATTATAAAAGTAGTATGAAAAAACTTATATGGAATATATTTACCTCTTACATGAAGCCTGGTTCTATGATCAATTTTCTAATCTATTCAGTGTAGTTTTGGATGATAAAATAAAAAACTTAAAGGTATTTAAGTATTTTTAACTTTTTTAAGAAAGTTAAACTACGTCTTTGGCTTGTTATATTCTTCATAAATTCTCTGGTATAAAGGTGACAATTGGCTTTATTGCCAATTGACAATTGGTAATAAGCCTTTTCCTTTTTGTTTGGGTACATTTCACAGGGTCTGTAACATCAAAAGTATTTAGTGAATTTCTCTATTAGAACTACTATTTGATTGAAATAAAGATACACTAAAGAAAGAGACAGGTCTTACCAGATAGTTTAGTTTGTGTCATATTTTAATCTCCAGAGCAAGCAACTAATTGAGTAAACTCAGTGGCTGCAGACACAGGAGTCTCAATTTGTTCTATTAAAATTACACCACCTATGAAATCAATATTGATTATGTGTGTAAGATTAAAAAATATTAGAAAAATGTTATTTATATTATCAATTATTTCTCTGATCAAAATCACTTCTAGCGTGCCCGCTAGAGTTAAGTAACTTAATGTAATTTTTCTTTATGTGTGTAAGAAAGAGAGATCTACTAGACTTTTTTAAAGCAAAAATCTATATTAAAATACATCAAAACTGCAGCATGAACTTTGTTATTTAAATAAAATAAATTAAAAACAAACCTTTGTTCAGTTCCACTTTCTAATATGTGTGGTCACATGACTTTTTCTTGCATAGCTGTGTTCCCAAGTGAATATAATATCTGTAATAAAAAAAAATCTAATGAAGAATAGCAGTATTCCAAAACACAACATAAAGTGAAGATACATATCATTTTAATTACATTATAGCAGATTAAACCAGCCTTACCAGTATTGCTTGAAGAGGGTAGGCTGATTGAGAGCCCATCATCATTAAACAATGACGGATATGGATCACCCAAGAGTCATGATTTTGGAGTGATGAATCTTGGTACATCGTGTTTACTACAAATGACACTTCTGCCGGGATTAAAATCAGTATCACACACAGCACTAAGACATTGTAACCACTTGGAGAATCTTTTCTCGTTCACTAGAATCTTACAAAGAATAGCGTCCTGTTCGTACTTTAACAATGCGTGTAACACAACCATAACACAACACACCAATTTCTTAGGCATCTTCTACAAATAAAAATACTTCGAAAAATGGAGAGTTTATATTACAAATAAAGCGAACAGGGTAAGCACAAAAGAAACTTTACTCAATCACTTGTAATTCCCTGATATGTAGGTACATACTTTAGTCTTCTTCTTCTTTTATTAATGGCATATCTGCGTATTTCACGCAATTTTGCCAATGTGAAATGAATAAATTAATTCCAACAAGTAAAATTAATTAAAGATTAATTAAAACATTAGTATCTTTACTCTTTGTTGTAATGACAGTTTCTGTCAGGTGTCATGTCTCCATCTACTAACAGGGGTGAGGGGCGTGTGGAAATGTCATACATCACTGGACCCCTACGGGATTGGTTTATTGCTACTGACAGGGGTGAGAGGCGTGAAGAAATGTCACACATCACTGGACCCCTACGCGATTGGTTCATTGTATGGAGTTGACGGGCCGTATTACGAACTGACATCCATAAAGAGTATAATTGATTAGTCAAAATTTTAAATTACGAAAGACGAATAATAAAATGAAATGATGTTGAATTTCAAAAACAAAAAGTTTGCATACTGAAACCTAGGAAAACAAACGGTGGCATGGCACACCGTTACACCCAAAGAGTATTATTATCCTTACCTCTATATACCTGTTCAAATCCCTTATAAGGCCACAGTTGGAGTATGGAGTATCGATTTGGAACCCATTATATGACAAATATAATAATAGTATTGAAATGGTGCAGAAAAAATTTTTGCTACGAATTTCTTACAAATATTTCCGTGGACGCCGGTCTTATGAGTCACTTCTGCAAAAATTCAAACTTTTAGATCTTAGATCCAGACGAGCTCAACTTGATGCCATGTTATTATACGACCAATGCAATAACAAGTACGATAGTATTGATATCATTAATCGTATCATGTATTCCGTACCAACACGCGCACGTATAAGGTCGATGCGATCTAAATCGTTATTCGTCATCGCACAATCACTGGTATTCGCTCTCCTTTAAATCGCATAGTTGACATAATAAAAGATTTTGTACAGTAGACATTTTTTCTTCTAGTGTAGGGTCATACAAAAACCAAATAGTTGATATTTTGTTGAAATCTTAAACATTTCATTGATAGTTTTATTTTTGCATTTGCCGACAGTCTCGAATACACACACTCGCATACATACACACACACATACACACATGCCCATACTAGAGATCATACATGCACACACTAAAAACATGCATTCAAATAAAGAGAGACATAACAATTATAATTTCAAAAGAACAATGGCCATCTGCCTAACATGCTTGGACAAAAAAAAAAGAAACCCAGTGGTGCATTTAAACGCAAACAACGCCAAGAAAGAGAAGAAAGTAAACAAAAATTGCCTAAAATTGACAAGTTTTTTAGTCAGCCTTCTGCAAGTACTTCTGGACAAAATATTTCTATTGATAATTTTTGTAAATAGCTTGCATGGCGATAGGTTAAATAACAGTAAGCTGGTGCAACGTATCTATGAATAAATAAATATTTAATAAACCTTTGAATCTTTTCTATTTCGTTTTATTACCCAATACCTACACCAAGTATAAAAATAATTGTAATTTATGTTGTTAGTGTTTAATAGTTTATTACCTGCCCATGCACGAAAAAGAGCTGATGAAAGTATTTGTAAATTTAATGATTTTACTTTAAAAAAAAACCTTACCAGTTTTGATAGCAGTGGACCTCATTTTATATTTGCCCCAGGGCCCTAGGTTACCTAGCTACGCCACTGTCCATGTGTCAAAGATTTATTAACGAGGAATATTAAAAAAAAAACAAAAGCACTAAAAAGCACCTCCACTACATGGCGACTCTAGCAAAACTTGATTTTTGCAGGAAACGAATGGACCAAAGACAGTAATTTCCTTTCAACTAACATATTAAACAACTGAAATTTGAAAAGTACGAAACTTAGATATCAAAACAAATACGAAAAAATACAAATAGAATATGAGTTAATATTTTTAAACTCACGCGATTTGTATACATTATAATTATATGTAATCGGGTCTTGTTCGTGCATTTTTTAAAACTATTAATTTATCTCGACACGGCTACGGTACATTATATGTACCCGTGGTCACGGCTCCTCGTGACCACGGGTACATATAATTAGACCCGATTACATATAATTATAATAGAATATGAGTTGTCTATTGAGTTTTGAAAACCAATGATATTAATATGTCTAGATACGCAATACATACCAAAAATCTGAAGCTACTAAAACTAAGACGTTTGTCTTAGTTTTTTCGTTTTTCACTTCATTACTCATTCAACTCCCGCCAAGAAAGTACAAAAAAATGCTCCGCAAAAACAAAGAAAAACAGTAGATAATTTAAAGTAGAAAATTCGATTCTCTTTCACAAATACACATAATACGAAAGATTATTAAGTTTCACACTTAAGTCATTAACATTTTTGGCAATAAATACAAAATTAAAGCTAGGTTATAAAATAAAAATATTTAATTTTTACAAATAAAATTTCGACATTTTCTCGTCAGTATTGCCATTGCTATTCACTTTAAATTTTCCCAAGTATATGGGAACCTTTTCTTTTTATTTTACTATATGTGGCTATAATTTATCTAAATATTTTTTTATAATTAATTATATAGCTCAGCTTAAGTATAGGCAACTGCGCTAATTCTGTTGATAATTTTTTTATACATGCACAAAGATGCTTATATGGTTTAATTTTTTCAATGCGTGGAATTCGTTAGTTGTCGAGATACAACTTTTGAAAATACGTAAAATTGTTTGTTTGATGTTTTATGAACTTTGACAAATGTTTTTGTCTTAACCACTAACTTTATCGAAACACAAAGGGATATATATGCACAGAGCCTACTTTTGTAATTGTTTCTTTTTTCAAAGTTTTTGCAAAGAATTTTTCAAAGGTACAGTATTTTACTAATTGATTTTAAGCATATATCTACACTACTCGTTCATTCATTCATTCGTCACAATGGGTGAAATTTTCGACAGCTGGCAATACAATATCAATTACCCATTTTTCCGTTCATTCTGTCGTTCGCACATATTCTGTCTTTGTTTAATTTAAAGTTTAATCGTAGATATGAGGGAGAGAAATATAATAAATCTATATACATTATATAGTATAAATATTATTTGCAAAGCTACGTCCTGATTTCAGAAAAGTGCTACGCTTTTTGACGCGTCTGTTGTATGGGATTGCTTCTCTAGTTATTAAACTCATTGTTGAAAACTAATTTACTTTTAAACATGAAAGAAAACCGGAAGGGTAGTCACGGAGAATCCAAAAACGTACCTTACCGACATCTAGTTTGATGTCGGGATTTTTTTTAATACTTCCTCATTTTATATTACAACAAAACATTAGATTAATCATTAAGTCATTGTCTATGGTCATTATAAGTATGAATCGACAGCCAAATAGAGCTCCCTAGGGACAACGCGAAGCACTGACGGAAAGCTTGTTCCTTATATTATGTTGAGAAAGAATAACCACCAACCTAGAACTATTTGTTTTATAAATAAACTAAATCTAGATACTGCACATATAAATAAAGAAAGGAAAATAAAAACTTAATTAAAACCAAAGATTTCTTAATTGTACAACTTTATTTAATATTTATTACTACACTCAAATATAAAATATAATAAGACCTTAAAATAAGTTTTAGAAATATCAATAATAATCATGAACAGGAATTAAATTCCCTGTACCTTACATCCATATTAATCTGAATCAGAACTTGTATGCTTTGATTAAAATGAAAGGGAAAGATAGGTTAATAATTTGTCCAGCGAATAATACAATACATGTACTTCCAACAAGAATAATTGTGGAATTCAGTATTACTATATCTAATCATTTACTGCACATATATTTGAAAGTGAAAATAACTTTAAATACTTTTTTTTTATTCGTAAGTATACAAAACGTAAGTATGTTTCCATAAATCTAGAGCCTGAATGTAATCTTCATTAACAACCGTATTATTTTGTGAAATACTAAAATCGCGTAAGACGGCTGTGTCTACCCGGTCTTAGCCGGTAAAAGGATTAGGTACATATTTGACTGGTCTAAGTATGTATAAATATGGCTGTGCCTTATCTTGCCTTTTTTATTTTAATCCAAAATTATGTATCAAATACAATAAAATGCAACATCTTGATAAGACTTTCGATTGGATTTAAATATGAGTAAGTTACTCTCATGAAGAGTAGAAGGAACACCTACCTACATAGTTCGATTTTACGAAATACGATCTGTGATAGTATGTATTGTAGCGAATTGAAGTAATATTGTATGAAAAATGCACCTAAGCTGTACTATTCTATCTTCGGCATGAATGTTACTAAAAGGGACCGCTTGGCCTGTGGTGTCAACATGGAAGAATATGGAGATGTATCCAATGATGATATATTATACAAGGTATATTTTGCGTTGCAAATGAATCTCGATTATCTTAATTATTTTTTATCCGTCATTAAATTTAAGTAAAAATCTTATTTTCAACTTTCTTAACAACTTAATAGCTCACTAGTAAGTATCACTGCAATAGTGTCTATCAATAATATTGAAAGTTTCTATTAGACAAGTTGTGCGGTGCTAAAAAAACTACTTTTCAAGGTATTAGACGTTCTAAGGTTCCAACAGTTCGTTAGTCGAATACGAGCGAGCTAAAAAAAACAATCGATACGCTGCGAAAGTTGTAATTGACAAAATAGTAGAATAACCATAGTTACGAGGCGAACCTCGCATGGCAGCCTCACAATGAGTATACACCGCCTCTATACCTTTATTTACATAAATAACTGATAAGTTTTGTTCTTGTAGTCAACAGTAGATCAGGTTATACGCATCTATCAAATTTCTCCATTTTATTTTAAACCGTCATATTTAAGGGTAATTTGATATCAACTGGCGATATTTGACATATGGTGGTAGCCTGACGTGCTTTTCAAGTTTTATGTAAGTTTGTTTAATACGCTTCTGAAAAAGAAAATCATTGTGAAATACCTTCTAGTTAACATACCATTACTAGAAAAACTGCCTCTCTGCACCTAGGCTCACACGGTGTGCTAATTTTAATTCTGACTGAACAGTTTGTCAATTAGTATTCATAGAAGTTTTGAACCTTTAAAAATATAGTATCGGTAGTTGAAATTAAATCACTCAAATCATTGGTAGGAGCGATACTATATGAAGCGAGAAAAATATCAATGTTGTACACACGACTGCACGTCAGGTTACCACAATAATCTCAAATTTCCGCAATTGATTTTGAACTCTACCCTCATCGTAGGTATTAAGATTTAAAATCTAGTGAAGAAATTTGATAGATTTGTAGTCTGAAGTGCTGGTGACTATACAAAAATAACAATGATACGTGTAATTAAAGTACCTAGTATGGGAATAGTAAGGCCATCGCATAAAGTGAATTACGTACATTAATTTTTGTGCCTACTATAACAAAGTTGGCTAGATACACCTGTGTGAGCGCAATAGCAATATGTTTGGCGCGATTGAGATATATAGTGCCGGGTCTTTGTACGAAATTCACTCTGTTCGGTGACCTATAGTAATAATGCCCAATGCTAATGTTTTAAACACTGAAACTATAAGGTTCAATTAATATGATTTTATAGTTGTCAATGTTCAACGAATAATAACTTTTAAAGCTTATACTATTTTTATCTGATATTCTTATCAATCTTTCATTATTAATACATTTTTAAAACTGGTACACAAGGAAGTACTGAAATTTTTAGATTCTTTTCAAAATATTATATAGAAAGTTTCGAGTTTACATACGTTACATTGACTCTACTATAAAATTTATCAGGAATGTTTGAAAAACAAGTTTAGTTAACTTAATTTCAAATAGTCCATTAATATTCGGATCTAAAAAGTCTCATTCTTGCTTTGAGTAACAAGAAATATGCGGCGTGTATATTATAAATATTTATTATCTTTTGCTGTCATCATCATCAGTCCAAACACGTTTCATAGAACACTAACGAATATGTACGATTATAAATATATATATCTGATACTTTCTATCGTTATATAACTGTAAAAAAATACCCGGCGCCGACAAACTAAAATTTTGTAACAAAATTAAATTATAGAATTAGGTAAAAACTACGAGCACTTCTTATCATTTTAATGGCTACTTTGCATCAACCACGAATTTGTCAACTATCATTAGACAATATATATAAATCCAATCAAATTTGAATTACTAATTCCTTTCCACGTGGATTTATCCAGAATATAATAAAATTTTTAGATGGATAACACTTCTTCCTTTATTAATGGCTTATCTGCACGTTTCGCACAATTCTGCCAATGTCAAGTGAATAAATTAATTTCTACATGTAAAATGAAAAGAATGAGAGAAAGCGATGATAATATCTTTTATCTTTAAGTGTCTTGACTCGATAGACAACACAATAAACGCCAGAATGTTTGGCTTGGCGCTTGTCGCAACGTCAATGTCTACGACTAGGGATTGAAATTTCAAATCAAAATCGATTTCGACTACTTAATTAATGGCTAATCGATATTTCTTAAAAAATATAATCGAATTTTGTAATATTCAATTTTATTACCAAATTGGCCACATGAAAATAAAAAAGAAAAATTTTATTTAAAATATAATCTACATGTTAAATAAATACATTTATGTTCTCGCGTCGATCAACGACATCCCTATACGTAGACTGTGTCCTCACACCCGCACTAACAAATAGCATTTGAGTATTCTGAATTTCAGTAAATTATAAAATAAGGTCAAAAAATATTTTGAATCAAACACATATTCCCTATTGAACATATAAATTTTCAAATTTTATTCAATAACCTGATTAATGTTGGATATTTGTAAATTGAGCATAAAATATGAAATATGATAATGTGATTATCATCAGTTTCTACTCAATTCATACTTTTTTATGTAAGACGAACTGCGGAAGGTGATGATAAGATTCTTTTCATTTATCATTGGCGTATAATTCCCAGTCCCGCAAAAATAATAAAAAAAAAACGAATTTTTCTATGTTAAACATTATATCATTGTTTTCTATGACCACGATTTTTCTCCATTTTTGGCCAAAGTATTCACAATTTATATAATGTTATTGTCAAAGAAAATATCATACAAAATGTCAAGTTCGTAGTTAGTTACGCAATGGTGTTCTAATTCGTTTACTTTGTCACCAAGTAATAACATTGTTCAGTGCTCAAGTTGGATCTTTATAATAAGGTAGGTTTCAAACAAAAGTTTAATTGGTAATATACACAAAATTGATTCATATTAAACTCGTCATTGATAAAATAAACGATCAAAAATGTCTACTATACGTCTATAAATTAATCAAGTAGTAACCATTTCTCCCTTTCAAAATATAAAATTAAAATGCATATTTAAAAAGAAGGAGAAACTTTCTACCATTAACAAATTAAACAGACACACTGAAATGTACATTTTATAAATGTTATGCTGTGCAATATTCTTTTTAACCATCCTAACTAGCTCATATGAATTAAACAAAAACAGGAATTATATTACCTATTTTTGTACCGTACGAACTATTTATATGATTAAACTAATATCTTTTCTAGTAAATCTCAATATTTACATTTAACCCAACTATCTCATTTTGTTATCTATATATTTTAGAGTTAAACTTTATAGTCTTTATTATAATAGTGATAGTTTCGATAGGCATATTTGTTCTATCCAAAAAATTTACATCATTCCCGCAATATTGCTTACTATTGGAAGCCAAATGCAATTAATATAAGGTAATCCTGACCTTTTTATTATACAAACTATTGTAAAAAGTATGTATATAAAATTGCAATACAACAGAGCTATCATCTATATTTTCCATACTAAATTCCATTCTAACTTGTTTGTTATAGTAAGTCAATGATCAATTATAAAAATTGACAATGTACAGCTTACAGGATTTATAACCTAATCTAACCTAAATCAAAGGAAGATTATAAATTAACCGAAACTATTGTAAATTGGCCATGTTTACAATATTCTGTGGACAACTAAACCTGCTGCTTTCAACATATAACAATACGCACAAGGCAATGATATATTAAATTACCAACTCAAAAGGCAATATTATATCTAACCTTTATGGTTTCAGTCAACAATATATATTCATCACAATTCTTCATCCCATGGTCTTCATTCTTGTGCTTTGCTAGCTTCTGTTATAGATTCGTACTGTTCTTTATCTAATTCTGTCATAGTTAAGCTGCCGTCTGGTAGCAATAAAACAACACGCCGTGTGCCACCTGTAACAAATATGAGACAAATTAAGTGAATAGATTTAGAATGAATGGAAGAAAAAATTGCTTTATTATTACGTTGAAACTGAATTGCATAAATACATTTCTTCTTAACAAAGTCCGCATTGACTTCCAGCTGCTCGGGCCTGCTTGCATCAGCTGTGCGATCACCTGCGAGGCATCCTCTCCTTTCTCCAGCTGTAAGGGCACGATGCCGCGAGTACAGTACAGTACAGTGTGACGTGTGACTCACCTGGCGACGGCAGGTCTGCTTGCAGCAGCTGTGCGATCACCTGCGTGGCATCCTCTCCTTTCTCCAGCTGTAAGGGCACGATGCCGCGAGTACAGTACAGTACAGTGTGACGTGTGACTCACCTGGCGACGGCAGGTCTGCTTGCAGCAGCTGTGCGATCACCTGCGTGGCATCCTCTCCTTTCTCCAGCTGTAAGGGCACGATGCCGCGAGTACAGTACAGTACAGTGTGACGTGTGACTCACCTGGCGACGGTAGGTCTGCTTGCAGCAGCTGTGCGATCACCTGCGAGGCATCCTCTCCTTTCTCCAGCTGTAAGGGCACGATGCCGCGAGTACAGTACAGTACAGTGTGACGTGTGACTCACCTGGCGACGGCAGGTCTGCTTGCAGCAGCTGTGCGATCACCTGCGTGGCATCCTCTCCTTTCTCCAGCTGTAAGGGCACGATGCCGCGAGTACAGTACAGTACAGTGTGACGTGTGACTCACCTGGCGACGGTAGGTCTGCTTGCAGCAGCTGTGCGATCACCTGCGAGGCATCCTCTCCTTTCTCCAGCTGTAAGGGCACGATGCCGCGAGTACAGTACAGTACAGTGTGACGTGTGACTCACCTGGCGACGGCAGGTCTGCTTGCAGCAGCTGTGCGATCACCTGCGAGGCATCCTCTCCTTTCTCCAGCTGTAAGGGCACGATGCCGCGAGTACAGTACAGTACAGTGTGACGTGTGACTCACCTGGCGACGGCAGGTCTGCTTGCAGCAGCTGTGCGATCACCTGCGAGGCATCCTCTCCTTTCTCCAGCTGTAAGGGCACGATGCCGCGAGTACAGTACAGTACAGTGTGACGTGTGACTCACCTGGCGACGGCAGGTCTGCTTGCAGCAGCTGTGCGATCACCTGCGTGGCATCCTCTCCAGGCTCCCCCTCCACTTGCACGGCCACTTGTTGTAACGCGGGCGCCGCTTCGCCGCCTGGCATCAGTTGCGCCAGTTGCGATGGATCGATCGCCAGTACGTCCTTTCAAAGATAAACATATAATAATAAATGTCTTGGACAACAAGTCAAAAATACTAGTAAATATTGGAAACAATTTTTGTGTTTTTTAAACATGGACAGCTCAGGCTATAAGAGTGTAATTTCCGGAATATGTTCTTACTTCTGAAACACTGTGAATCTCCATTTGCATAGAGGCGACCTACGATTTCGACGATGATCGAAGATTAAAATTTTTGGTGTTAATATCATAAGATGTAAATAAAATGAATGAAGTGTCCTTGTCAATCGCACTCAACGGTGTGCAGTTACTAGAATTTTCAGATAGACCGGCATTTGCTGCGCTACTATTAGCCTTCTGCGGTTTAACTGCAGTCAGTCAAGATATCAATCTACCGGTTTTGACAAAAGTTTCAGTGACGTCTAATTACCTATAACAAAGGTTGATGTTTCTTACAAAATTTAGATGCTCTATTAAATATATATAAGTAATCGTTATTGGCATAATAAATAAATATATCGAACTTGTTTCATGACGTTAAAATAAACCTCAATTATAGGGTTGTTAACGAAATTCCTGGCCGTCTGCAATGAACCAAATAAATTGTACGTTACTTACTGTACACTAGTATCGTTATTAACTATCACTGTACCTGTCCGTCCTCCCTGGTGACGTACATGACGCCGTCGCCTTCTCCCTCAACGGCACCCTCCACACCTTCTACGGCACCCTCGACTCCTTCCGCCGCCACTAATAACGTCTGACCATCTTCATTCTCTCCCGCCACCTAATCAAATATTCAAAATCTAATGAGCACTTGAAAGTTAAATCATCAGGCATTCTGTATAACCATGGCGTTCATCCTAGGGCTGCTACGACGAGGGATTGTTTTATTATGTGAGACATCGTCGTGGAAATCTAGGACTATATAATAATACTATATAATCACAATACCAAACATTCTCTTCCATGCTGACAAGAAACTTAACATGGATAATTCATATATAAGAGTTGATAAGACATTATTGACTAGCTGTACTATGACATAGCTAAGCGAGAGATTAGGGGCACCCAGGGTAGACACTAAAAGATGAAAATATATACAGTAGAATCCCGTTTATCAGAACTTATCTGAACACCGATTTTCTGGACTCATCTGTCCTAGATCTAATTGTCAACTTAAAAACATGTTATGATTTTTGTTAAGCTCATGGTTCAATTCTCTTCCCAGAGTGCCAGGGAAAAGCGAAATTTTTAAATCATTTTTCATTAAGAATAATGATAGGTTGTGTTTTATCTTGACATGAAATATCTTTATATAATTTACTATTTGAATAGAAACAAGATAAAATGAAGAAGAGACTGTAACTGGGGATGTATAGCAATTACCATCTCATGCAGAAGCTTTTGAAGCTCTTTAGCTTTTAATATTTGAAAGACAGGACTAAGCAGATCCCATACAATTATTACAACTGAAGAAGCGCATCTTGACCACAATTAAAAGAAATTATTTTTTCCATCAAAGATCAACAATAAGTTAATTTAAAATTACACCTCTTTATTTAATCAAATTATTTAGATCAATGCGATTCGTGTTACACTTTTGCTAGCTACAACTGATCGTAAATATACCTTACAAAATACTAATCTTAATTTGTGAATCACTTTAGCTATCATTACATTTTTTATTGTAAATATTACCTGATACAGTACTCCATCCTCGCCGCGGATCATAATTGGTGGGTGACCAGCGTGCAATAGCCCTACTTCCTGACCCTCATCTACACCAACACCTTCTTCAAGGAGTTGCTTTACTGCGCTTGTTTCCACTTTCACCTCCGCCTAAATATTACATTATTTTATTTAAAAAAAAAATCACATGAAACAATTTTAATTTGCAACACTGTTTACTTAGACTGAAACAAGTTACTTTAATATAAAATAAATCTAACTGAAATAAACATTATCTCAGTCACTGTCACATTTTTGTCACAATAAATGTGATGTGTGATATAATTATATTCTTTATTTTTTCATCATATTAAAGCTTTCTTCAAATACATAAAAATAATTTAACAGTTTAATTTTTTGTTAAAATAATTTAACAAAAAATATTTAGGTCCAACTAAATTATCACTGTCTGTATTTGGAACTTTCTCTTATAACTAACTAATGTGAATTTAGTTGCAGCCACTTACGCCATCATCATCTGTCAAGACCGGCAACGATGGCTGAGCTCCGTCACCCTGCACCAGCATTCCTGTCGTTCCACCAGGAGACATTTCTACCTATAAAACAATTAAATAAGTCTATATAAAACTTAGCCGACATTAAGTTGTTAATTGGACGAAAAATGTGTGTTAAAGTAAAAAAAAAATCTTTATTCAAATAGACTTCTCAAAAATACTTTTAAATCGTCCAACTGACATCTTTTGACTGATAAAAACGAGCAATAAACTCACTAGCTCTAATGCAAGTAACGATATTCACAAAACCATGTCATTACCAGATTAATAAATTATAAATAGAGAAAAAAAAACTACAATCTTATAATGATAACATAATAATTAAATAATCGCAACAAGACAATTTTTGATATAATGAGTTAAGAAGAAATGAACTATCCAGTTGTTGGATCATCTTAAGTCCAAGTATTCTTTTTTGTTATATAATCAAATACCATTTTCAAAAAATATATTTTTTAAATAGTAGATTTAAACTGCATGATATCTAATAAATGTTGTATTTTGCTTGGGACCTTATTGTAGAAGTGCACATAAAGACCCCTGAATGAATTATTAACTTTTTGCAGTTTAGTGACAAGTAGCTTTAGTTTATTTTTATTGCTAGTATTAAAATTGTGTAATTCACTTTTCATAGCAAACAAACCCCTTGTAAAACCAAATCATCGTTGATTCATAAGGTTATTCTTGTGAAAGTATGTCTGCATTTTTTTCAAAAATCTTATAAAACTTAGCATGGATATAGGTCTAAAGTTAGGAGGGTCAGATATGCTACCTGATTTATTAATTTTTCCCGAGCTCATTAAATATATTTTACTATATTTCATGAGCTTGGGAAAAATACCACAATCAGTACACTAAACATATAAGGCTAAGATTGGAGCTATTGTTTCAAATACAGACCAGGAAACGTCAATGGAATTATCCCATAAATAAGCAGTTTTCTTTTTCTTTAGCTGATTGAAGATTTTATTATATCTTTAAAATCAATGCATTGACTACAATTATTTAATTTTGCCTTTAAAATTGAATCAGCAACAGTGAAAGAGAAATTCAAAGACTGTGTAATTTAGACCGCAATTTCAGTAAATAAATTTTCAAATACTGTATTGCAACTTCAAGATCTGATATTACTCTTGACTGCATCTGCAGTCGTTAATACCGACCAATCCGCACTGGTCCCGCGAGATTGTTTATGACATAGTCCCCTATTCAATTCAATCCATAGGGAAGGCCTGAGCCACAGCAGTGGCGACATTAATGGACTGTTGATGAGGACTGTACGTGCGTTGTATACCTTCATTAGCATGGCGGCGGTCTGGTGTGGCGGGGGCGTGGGCGGTGGCGGGGGCGTGGGCGGCGGCGAGGGCGTGGGCGGGGGCGTGGGCTCCCCCTCGGCGCGCGCGAGCCTCCGTCCCGTTTCCGGACACAGAGACAGCGGCCGGTCCGGGCTCGGTGGCGGGATCGGACCCAGATCCGTGGGGAACGGGTCTTCTATGCCGTCCGACGTGTCTGACGACGCGTCCGACTGAACACACATATGCTTACGTTATACAGTCAGTACACCGACACATTGCGAAACTATGCATATAATGATAGGGTTGTCACCTTTATGAGAAACAAAATTTGTGATTCATCAGAAACCGGGTTGGGTGGCAACCCTGAATGTAAAACATGTGCGTCTGTGTAACGACCTTTTACGCAGTCGATTGCGAAACCGTACTGACAAGTACACAGCTTTTCACCGACTTAATAATAGAGCGAGAAAAAGCACATTGCCATTCAACTGACAAGATTTCGCAAATGTTTCACATTCTACAAACGGCGTTAAATCGACAATGTATGCGAATACATGTATTGCAAGAAAATTAATCCAAAACAAACTTGAAAATAAACGACCATGCATCCGACAGAACACACATACACGCATTACACCTACTATATGGTGTAATAAAATTTGATTGAAATAACGAGGATTATGAACATCTATAGCAAACATAAAATATAGAATGCACTGACAATGTGTATTTGGTAGACAATTAAAATTTTTATTCAGTCAGTAAAGTGTCATAAAATTACATCTAAATTTTACATTTTCAAATTTGTAGTTGTGACGTCACTTAGTTTTGTAAACAAATTCGTTGCTATTGGTTTTTTTAGATCTCTATGCACATTTTATCATATTTAAATACCAATGTTTTAAGATTCCGTAATACAGCAGAACAAAAATTGAGATTTGCAGTAATAAGCTTTCTGACGATAAGAGTTTACTAATTGTAAATTTGTGCAAACTCCCTTTACAAAATCATGTTCCATGGTATTATTTTAATAAAAAATACTTTTTCTCGTGTCATCATTAAAATAATAATAAAAAAAAAAAATTAATATCTCGCTTGAAACTTATTTTTCTTGTTTGTTTACAAACCAAATGACGTCATATCAAGGCGGCTACTGATTCATTTAATAAAAACACAGACTAAAGATTTGAAAACTTTGATTTGAATTTTAAAAATTTCTTTATTTTATGAAGTGAAACTAAAATTTTCAGACTGCTTGTTGCCTAAGCTCATTTGTATATTTTTAGACTTTTTTTCTCGTAATTACTAAAATACCCTAATCGTGTTTCGAATCAGCAAACATAGCATAGCAACTAGAAAAAAGAGATCTAAACGAAGGCGTAGCACTTCATTTACCAAAGTATACTCAAATATTTACACATAATATATATTTTTACTTACTACTTTACATGACGTAATTAATTTTAATTCGAATAAAATAAGGCTAAAATATTAAAAATAGAACTGACCTGATCAAAATCAAACATCTCCCTGACGGGCATCTTTTCCCGGATGCGTACTATGTTCCCGCCGGCAGTGGCGATGGAAGCGTATGAACCGCGCCCGCGACCACGTGTAATCCCTCCTCTCCTCAATAGACTGTCGCCCTACATCAGTACACAAATAATGTCAATTAGATAATTAATTACTTTTTTTAATATCTGATAAACATTAAAAAAATATGTAAGAATAATTATAGAGTTAAACCGAAACTAAAATCATGGTAGATTTAAACAAATAGATTCATCACAAGCTACAGTACTATCATTTTGTTCTACATATTAGCTAGTGTACCAAACATCAAATAAAAATCAAAAAATATCTGCATGAAGGGGTCCGCTATAACAAACACAAACTAATGATAGAGGACCAGACAGCAAATATTCATGGGAAATTTTCAAAATGTAAAATAATTTTAAACACTTTTTTAAAAGTTGTTCGATCCCCTATTGTCGGAATTATCTACAATAAGCAGAATGAATCTTAAAAGGCATCAATAAAGAACAAATTCATGTACACACGACTGCATGTCAAATTACAGTTGATTTTAAATCCTACCGACAAAACATTACGGTTATAATGAAGTGTAGGAATTTAACAGACTTTTAATGTCTAATGTTGGAATACATAGTTGGAATTAATCTATTCCTACCTATTCATTTATTACCTGTGAAAGTTTTTTGTTGAGTATAGCCACCGGCGATTTATCCATAGGGGACCCGCCAGAGGGCCGCTGAATCGTGCGCTGTATGATCTTTTGTCCTGAAGGCGTGATTATCGTCTTTTCTGTCACTTGTTGTCTTGGTGGGAAAGATTTCTTCAGCTACAGTGAAGAAGCACATTATTATTTTTAAGATTACTACAAGATAATAACAGAAGACAATAATATAGTTATAATATTTTTTAAACCAGATAAACTATTGTAAAAATAATAATCACAAAGTACTTTTGATTACCATTTTTTCAGGCCATTGCATTTGAAAAAAGCAAATGCAATGGTCCTGAAAAAAATAACTTGACTTTTATACTAGTTTATAGTTTAAAGAAATAAATTTATAACTGTATACCTGTGGTGTCATTTGCGTGCGTACAGGTGATGATGTTACTTTTTTTATTTCTTCAGTCTTTTTCTGCAAAGAATAAGGTGTCATTTGTGTAAAAATAACAAATATACGAGTTTACTGAAATACCGTTATATAAGTTTTATCTATAAATCTATTCATTGCCATACCTGCTTAGCAGCTAATATTTGTTTCCTTATCACATCTTGATCTATGTTGAGCCCTGGCCCTATTTTTCCTGGTGAATCAATTTTCATTATACCAGAACTCTTTGACATTATGTACACACCTGTGAACGAAATAACATTCACTATAATTGTTGTATAATGTGTTCAAATTATTTAAAAAAAAATGGATTACAAAAGGATTAAGGTAATTTAGCAAAATGAAAAGATTTTTATATATCAAACTGTATAAAAAAGTAATAAAAACTGCTAAGAAGCTATCTATTAAGAATGTATTTAAGAAAGCTGTTATCAAACCAATTTTCAAAAGTGGAGATCGAACTAGTGTCAACAACTATCGCCCTATTTCAATTCTTTCAGCACTTTCAAAGATACTGGAGAGGATTATTAATAACAGATTAATCAAGTACCTGAAACAAATAACATTCTTTCCCAACAACAATATGGTTTTCGTGCGAACAGATCAACAGAGGGAGCAGTTCATGAATTGTGTAATTTTATAGTGAATTCCTTGGATAATTCTAAGAAGTGTCTTTCTATCTTCCTGGACTTGGCAAAAGCTTTTGACACGGTTTCAATTCCACTACTTCTTGATAAATTAAACCAAGCAGGAGTGCGAGGCCTCCAACATAAACTAATCTCTAGTTATCTAACCGGTAGATCACAATGTGTTAAAATATCAGATCATGTTAGTGAGGATGTTCCTGTGATTTATGGGGTTCCTCAGGGTAGTGTACTGGGTCCAACGCTATTTTTAGTATTCATAAACGACCTATGTAATATTAAACTAGAAAATGGCGTAATTATTTCTTTTGCAGATGACACAGCTTGTGTTTTTAAGGGTGAGTCTTGGGGACAGATTTATCAAACAGCACAACGTGGTTTAGATAAAATTGTAGTATGGCTGAAACAAAACCTGCTAACAATAAATGTAGATAAAAGCAAATTTATAACTTTTGGAATACGTAATCATGCTTCCCGTATAGTTGATTCAAATCTTAAACTAGTTATTCATAATCATATCCATAGTGTAGAAACCCTCTGTGCTTGTCCAAAACTTGAAAATGTTTCTCATATTAAATATCTTGGCGTTGTAATAGACAAAAACTTAAATTTCATTTATCATATAAATCAAATTGTAGCTAGGGCTCGAAAACTTATCTACGTCTTCAGAATCCTGAGACATATTGTAAACTATGAAGTGATCAAATCTGTTTACTATGCAATATGCCAGAGTGTTTTTGGATACTGCATCATTGTTTGGGGGGGCGCCTGTAAAACCCACCTTATGAAACTTGAAGTTGCTCAGCGCACAATCCTGAAAGTAGCTACATTTAAACCCTACTATTTTCCAACGCAAGAACTTTTTGGGATATGTAGATTGTTAACAATACGCCAGTTGTTTATTTGTAATGTCATATTAAAACAGCATTCATTCTCAACTTATGATAGCACATTATTAACCTCTAAAAGAAGGCATGATATTGTGTTTAATACGCCGAAATTCAATACCAAATTTGGTCAAAAATTTGTGGAATATCTTGGACCTATACTTTATAATAAATGCAATAGACTATTATCCATATACCCTTTAAATAGGTATCAATGTAAAAAAGCTGTTATACTATGGCTATTGAGTTTAAGCTATAATGAAACAGAAAATTTTCTTATTAACCGAACTTAATCGTATAAATAAATTTTATCTTTTCATACATTTACATCCACATACCCCACACACATATACTCACCCTCACACACCCAGACACACACACACACACACACACACACACATAAGCCTGTAATATTATCTATTTCATATTTACTTTTATTATCATTTCTCTTTTATAAACAATATTAAGAAGATTAACTCCTGTACTTTTGTTATATTACTAGACATATGTTCGGTTGTGGGGGCCTGGTGTTCTGTAGAACAGGATTATCCTAGTATCGGTCACCAGTCTCCGTCCTTGAATTGAATAACAATAAAATAACAATTGTAACTGTGTAATATGTGGAGAAATAAATAAATTATTATTATTATTATTAAGAATGGAATAAATAGGTCAAAGAACAAAATTAAGGGAATATGGACTATTATCAACAGGTACAGAAATAAAGCAAAATTAGGCTTCCCTAGTTGTAAAAATTGGCTTTTAAAATGTTGATGTAAATGACCCTCAATGTATAGTGAATATTTTTAGTGACATATATGATAGAAGCAATAATAATACAACCTTTGATATAAGTAATGATACCTATCGGACAACTCTGCATTATCTGATTCAGAGTTCTCCAAAGATTTCACAAGATATGAAAATGAAGAAGTAAAAGATACTATAAGTCACATGCAATCAAAGGCTTGTTATGGCTATAATGAAGTACCAATCATTATTATAAAAGAAAATATAGATTATCTGACTCAGCCTTTGGCCACCTTCTTAATAATAATATGTATTATCTATCCTATTAATATTATAAAGGCGAAAGTTTGTAAGTATGGATGTATGGATGTTTGTTACTCTTTCACGAAAAAACTACTGGACGGATTTGGATAAAACTTTACAGCAATATAGGTTATACATCAGAATAACACATAGGGTACTTTTTACTGGGAAAACTTCTCACTCCCACGGGATACCGACTTCCACGCGGACGAAGTCGCGGGCGTCCACTAGTATATAATAAGTTTTATAATATTTGTTATGAGACTATTCTATTAAGATTTTTTTTATTTAAAAAAATTACACAAGTTAATCATTATTGCATGTACATGCATAAAAATACACTTGTGTCAACAGTATCTTCTATACATACACAGATTAAAACATTGCCATTCCTGTTATATGTACGCAAAGATCTTTTAAACTACACAACGGATTTGAATGCGGTTTTCATCAATATACAGTGACTTAAGAGGAAGGTTTATATGCAGGCATATTGTATAGGATCACGTGGGCGAAGCCGCTGGTGGAAAAATAATTTAGTATAAAATATCCATGCTTCTACATCTACATACATACAAATTGGTCAGAACTTCAGAATATTTTGAGTAAAAATAACATTAAAAAATCTATGTTAAAAACAACATTAAAAAAATATTGTAAATACAAAATCAATATTCAGGATCCACCCAAACATTAAGATGTATATGTACTTAGAATAATTTTCAGTATGGCATTGTGAATGCAAAATTAATTAAAATATATTAACATTATAAATATTCTATTTACCAGTTGATAGATTCGGCATATGTTTAGGGTCAACTTTAATGACTCCTTTGATATTAGGCATCCCTTTCCCTCCGAGACCCAATGATTTTACTAGATCGGGATCTACAGCTGTTGTCTTTGGTGAAGGCTGCCCATTCATTTTCCTCTCGGCTATAAACAACGTCATCATAAATTTACTACATAAATTCAACAATTTATTTCCTTTTTTTTCGTCTCAATCTATATCATCAAGTTTTTGTATCTCATATGTAGTCAATAAGTCTTATAGTAAAATATTTGAAATATATATATATATATATATATATAATGAAGCATGAAAAATTTATCAAATGTATTTGTTTTTATTCAAGTTTTAACTGTAACATCATTAAAAGCTACCTTTAATCGAATCTGGGTCCGAATAGTCTTCATCTTCAGAAGACATTTCTTTTTTCATTTTCTTAACAGCAGGTTCATCCTCAGCGCCGCACCAAGCTTTTACTTGATCTAAAGCTCGAACTTTGCTTGTACGTTGCAAACGACTGTAATAAATAATTGAGAATTATTTATTACAGTCGTTTGCAACGTACATAATATCATTAAGCTGAATATTCTATATTCTTCACTAACATACTTATGAAAACAAGAAAATGCCGTGCTCCAGTGGGCTAATTATCTTTTTTCAAAAGGCATAGCGATCTATGGAATTATGTAACTTTTAAAGTTGCAGTCGCTTTTGTAACAAATAACGATTTGAAATATCAAGAAATATAATAAAAAGTTAGCTAAGAGTTTTTAAAGAAAGTTACGTCTTAGACAATTCCAATTAAGATTTAATCAACAATATCATTCATTCAACATCTATCAATGCTCGCTATAGATTTTAAAATTAGGCAATTAGCCCCCTGAATATTATTTTAGGATTCTCACCCTGTTGGAGTTAGTGCTGGACTTTCAGTTTTCTTTACCGCTTGCTTAACGACATGTGGTAACGGAGTGTTGATTTGTTTGACCTGAACATGACAAATTCAATTCAAATTATTTAAGACATAATTTAATATCACTTTATGTCTTCTACAATTACTTATGTTTTAAAATCAATTGTAGAGGCAGTAGTTGACAACAGGGTATTAAAGTCGACACTCTTAATCAAATAAAAAAGGTTTTAATATGGATTAGGACAGTATGCCAAGTATCAAAAACTGAAAATATTCACACAAATTATTGACTTGTCAAAAGCGAACATCACTCACAAAACTCATAGCACCATGAACTATGTAGAATATATATTTAAAGTAATTATGAGCATAATTTGTAATATATAATAATAATTTGTTATATAGTTACGTTAATATACATAATAGAGTAACCAAACTTTTACATACTTGTACTGGGTGTTGTTGTAGTTGCTGAGCTCGTAACGCCTTTAGTTCCTTTTGACGAGCCAGCTGCTTCTCAAAGGCTTCCAGTAGATGTTTGCAAGTCTCCATATTTTCGACTGGTTCCCAAGTGTTTTGTTCACTGAACAGACATTGGACAAACTTTAAGAAATATGAACGATTTCATATTAACATACCTAACATATTCTTAATTTGCTACAATAACTATACCTGCTATGATTTAAAATAAATTGTAATAAATAAAACATTTTTTGGAAATTTATCTTGTTATTTCAAGTTACAATAACAATAACTATACCTGTTATGATTTAAAATAAATTGTAATAAATAAAACATTTTTGGAAATTTATCTTGTTATTTTAAGTTATTGTTATATTTAATTACAAGAATCAAAACGCAGACGATCATGACAGAGCATCGTGTGATGTTACACATTCCAATAAACTAAACATCGTATTTGTTGCAAGTGCAACCAGTACTTGTACGTTTATTGACGGCATGGTTGGAAATGTCACTAGACTGATGACAAACCGAACATAGTGTTAACAACTTTTTTTTTAACACAATGCAACCTCAAGCCTTTAACCAGGCTGGCTTAAGCAAGGCCAGCCTATCTGATAAAAACCACTGTGAGTACCCTCCGGGGGCTGGGTACTTACAGGGGGAGACACAGGGGGCGAGGACCGCCAGGTCCAATAGAGTTAGTTTTACCACCTAGACATAGATGCTAGAGTTATCATAGAAGAGCCAATATCACAGAAATTAAATTAAATATGAATTACCTGAAATGAGCCAATATGAGACACCTTGAAACTGTCATGCAAACAAGGAAGTCTTTGACAGACAATGTTTAAGTATGAAATCCTAGAAAGACAATAGTATATTATAGATTAAATAGTAGTGAGACATATATACTGACTGCGGGTATCCTTCCCATTTGAGTAGATACTCGTACTGCTTGCGTCGTGGATTGAACCGTTTAGCGAGTATCTTCTCGACAACATACTCGCCCGCCTCTGCTGGGTCGGCGCCTTCTCGTTCTGTGCGCCGTGCGATACGATCCTCCGGTGGCACACGCTCTTGTGCATTACGGACCGATTCCTTGTCCATAAGATCCTGTTATTTTACACATTATTAAACAAATTTGAAAATTGTAAAGTTGATAAATATACAGTTTGGACTTTCATATTACATAATAGAGATTAGAAATCTTATGAAAAAGAAGAGCCAAAAAAAGATACAATTTTAAAATTCCAGTTTTGATTGAGTTGCTTAAAGATGTTTAAATATTATTTAAACTTCTATTTGAGATATCTCTCCTAGTCATAGTCAGTATATCTCAATCATATTATAGTATGGATACTGAACTATGGATCAATTAATATAAAACATAAAACATGAGATTTAAATGGTTTCTTCAATAAGATATATTTTTACTGAACTTAAGAACCACATGTGGCTCACAGGTCACCAACCCATGCTATAGGATTTATAGCTCAGAAAAAATGTTGTAGAAAATGCTTATGGATGGTAGATAAAATCAGTTTTCATAATAGGTCATAAGAGTAATAATCATGAAAAGGTTAGGAGTCCATCGTTAACAATAAAATAATGATAGACAATTTTTTTTTCAACTATTATAGTGAATAAATACCTTTTTAATACTTGGCAAAGGTGTTTTGTTTACAACTGGTTTTGGTGCGGGAATCTTAACCATTCCATCGCTTTCCTCACCAGATGGTTGAGTGTCTTCTTCAAACTGCAAAAAAGGTTCAGAGATTAATATGCAATGAATAAATTAATACAAAATTACATTTTTCACTTCTGTTAAAATCATTGTTTCTTTTATTTAACTTTTGAGCTGTCATACTCAATATTTCTCAAAATATATTTCTCTAGGACAGCTAAAAGTTGGAGCTCGAGATTTAAAAGTTATGTTAGATGGGTCTGAACAAAATCGACTTGTATATCCAAGGTTGATTTAATGTATTTTCAGATATCAAAGTAAATTACTAGCTAAATCATACTAACACTTTTAATGTTTTGTTTCCTCGGTCTTCCACGTTTCTTTGTGTCAGTCTGATTTGTAGGAGTCTGTACTGGTACTAGTTGATCTTCAGTTTTCAATTCCATCTGTTAAATATAATGAAGTCATTGTATTACCAAGTTTAGCTGATTACAAATATAAAGTTGAAATTATACTTACAACTTTAGCATGCGCAAACTTTGATAATGCTTGCACATTGGATCCAGCAGTGATCCATGCAGTACGTTGTGCTTCTGGCATCCGACACCACTGCTGATAAAGCTTCCAACTATTGTCTGTACTAATGACAGATCCATCTCGTGCAGATGAACACTTCCACAACAGAAATGCCCACACTTGTGCCTTGCTTTCATTCTATTATTAAAAAAGGGTACATTCTATTATAAAAAATGGATGTAACAGTAGCAAAGGATATGCTGGCTAGCAATTAATGAAACAAGCAGTTCTGAATTAAGTGGTGAGTAACTATCAAGGTTTTGCCTTGGTTTGAAAAATCTGAGACTGGATACAAGTTGAGTAATATATGAAACTTCAAAATACTGTTATTTGTTCAGTTTATCCAAAACAAGAAATTTAACATTAAATAGCAACTAGTGTGATTGAGGATGAGAAGTAACAAATGTATGTATATGTTAAATAACAAACTCCATACTTACACTATCTCTAACAGGAGATTTACCAGTGCAATTTTTGTCACTCTTGTGTTCTTTGAATTCTTCGATAAAATGAAAGGCAGAATGACACTCTCCACATACTAGAACATCAAGTGTGGCCATCTGTTCATGAGATTCTAAAAACAATGCATTGCAAAATTTAGATTATGTACCTTTATTTAAAAAAATATTTATTCTAAAGTAAAACAGGCATTTACATTTTATTATTACCTTTTAAAGCAGTAGGGTTTTTAGTAAGTTCTTCTGGATTACCCACTGGCACGTCATCAGTTGATGGGGTTCCATCTTCCTCCATAGAAGTCATATTAGGCTGCAAATGTTGAGAAAACATTTAGATAAGACTTTAAGAAATAACCTTCAAGAACGCCGGTGTCTTCCCGCCAATTCATTAACTTATTCTACGGACGACGGTTTATGATGTATTGTATTCTATCCGCGTGGTTTATTAATGCTTGCAATACTTTTGATATCTAAAATATTATCGTTACCATACAATACCTTAATATAAAACAGTAAATTTCACAAAAACCTCGTATTATCGAAAGCGACGCAGCAGCTGCTTACTATTTAACATTCGATTGAAAGTAACCTATTGCATGTGTTCTGTTTTAGTTATTATAAAGTTATTAATATATAGTCAAATTAAAGTTATTATTTCTGAAAACGAGACAATGTCACTCACCAAAACAATATTTTTTTTCTAAAAGTGATGAAACTTTACAGAATGTAGTTCAAAACGGAACAATCACCTCAACCCAAGCACGACAAATCGAATATTTTATGACAAAAAAATACTTCGCCGACATCTCAATATCGCCCCCTAGCGTTAGTCGACATACTTTGTTTTATAATAGAAATCAGTACTGGATGAACCAATAAGAAAAAGCGTTGTTACATATTTGACCAATCACAATCAAGCCATCTAAGTGACATAACGTAACAAACTCTATGTTTATGTAATTGAGAATTCCTTTACCGACATTCTATTACGCCGACATCTTACATCGTCATGGTAATTTACTAGATAAATAATACTATAAATATAGTTTTTGGTTAAGAGCCATATTACATCGCAACTGTGATTTCTGCGTGATTTTTCTCGGAAACAAAAACAAATTAACAATTTTGACTTGTTGAATAGTGAAGAATAACTCTTGGTATAGAAATTAGTGGCTCAACTTTTTGGAAATTTTGCTCATCTTTTTAATTAAATCCAAAATACCAGAGAAAGTTTTTCATAAAATGCGCAAAGACACTTTTTTGAAGTCCTGGATAGAGCTACTGTTCTTAACAAACGAAATAAAAGAAATAGAATGATATCTCTTATATAGTCGTAAAGTAAACAGTAGCTCGAAATTTTGAAATAGCACTGATTAAATATAGAAAAACAATTATATTACAAACCAAAAAACATCAAAAATTACTTGAAGTTAACTTTGAATTTCTCTTAGCCACAACAATATTATTAAACAAAATTTATGCCAGATTAATGACTATTTCATAAGGAACAAAGTTATTATAATTTTAAAGCATAAATTTATTATATTATTTCAATAAATACGATAAATGTAAACGCAAAATCACTGCAAAATAAGATGCAGCGGCCGTCTGAGCTCAGTACCGCGCGAGCGCTCCTCAACGTTAGACCTGTGTCGCATTTCTTCGCGCCATTTTTCGATCTAGATACGTTCGAGCGAGCGTAAATAGAGTAGTATAGTGGGACTTCCAACTTTGGTCATGAAGTTCGATTTATATGGAATTTATATAGCTTATTGAATTATTTCTAATACACATTTGTTATTTTCAGCATAGGTCGAAAGACCCCTAGGTATATTTGTATAAGAAAGTTAAAATATATATTTATATTATGATATGCAAATAAAGCAAGGTACTTCTTCTCTCAATACACTTATACTAGTACATAAAATTGGAGTGCATATTTGTAATATTAAAATAACCGCTTTTCACTAAATACATTTGTGTGTATACATGGTACATATACAAAAATAATATATTTTATCTGTCTGTCTGTTAGTTCTGGCTAATCTCTGAAACGGCTTGGCCGATTTTGAAGAGACTTTCACTAGAAGTTGACTTACGTAATGAGGATTCACTTAGACTTATGGCTCGATGCAATTCGACCGATATCAAATTTATCGGAGATCCGCATATGAAACAACTTTTTCTAAATTCAATATATTTTTAATCCCGGACGCAAAAACGACGAGGTGTTATAAGTTTGACATGTCTCTGTGTGTGTGTGTGTGGTGTGTTTGTCTTTTTGTGGCATCATAGTTCCCGAACGGATGAACCCATTTTGATTTTGTTTAAAAGGTGTATTAGTCGGGAGTGTTCTTCACTTTGATGAAAATCGATACAAGATGGCCGCCGCCACAAAATGTCGGATCGCATATTTTATCACCATTCCATCAATATGGGTATCAAATAAGAGGGCTTGAGTAGTAGAATACTGAACACTATGACAAATTTCAAATCCAAGATGGCCGCCACCAAAAATGTTGTATTACCTACATATTTTTCACGACTCCTTCAATACGGACATTAAATAAAAGGGCTTGAGTAGTAGAATACTGTTTACTATGACAAAATTTTATATACAAGATGGCCGCCGCCACAAAATGTTGGATTATGAACAAATGTAACAGACATTAGTACAAGGGTACTGCTTATTTCAAATTGAAATTTCTACCAGCAGGTCCAAAACAGGAAAAAGAAATACAATAAGGTAGTCAGTGTGTACCTCCTAAATAAATTAATATGGAATAAAAAAAAACAAATTCAAATACCGGGAAAGAGAGAAAATAAAAATACATAACGGTTCAAACATTATATAAATAATAATATATATATCTATAATATAAAAAGATTAATAATACTTACACTATCCAATATTAACAACAGGAAAGATAATGATCCTTTACTCTTTTTTTGAACACAGAAATAGTGCGACTGTCACGTATATCGGCAGGCAAAGAGTTCCAGAGTCTAGCAGCATGAACAGTGAAGGAATATGAAACAAAATCCGTTTTGTGTGAAGGAGTTTGAAGACTTAAGGTGGGATCTGCAAAGAGCATCAGGAGAACGGAGAAAGGAGAAACGCTCACGCAGATAGGAAGGATAGACGGGATTATACAGGATGTTGAACAGAAGACAGACGATCCTGACATATCTACGCTGACGAATGGGAAGCCACATGAGCTGCTTACGTAAATGTGACACATGATCATATTTACGAAGACCATAAATAAATCTAATAGCTAGATTTTGAAGTCGTTCAAGTTTGTTTAATAACTCCTCAGTGGCATCCAAGTAACATGCATCTGCATAGTCAAGAAGAGGTATAATTAAGGATTGTGCTAGTAATACTTTAGTTTTAAAAGGTAAAAAGTTTTGAAGGCATTTAAGTGTGTGAAATGAGAAGAAGGTCCTACGACTAACCTCAGATACATGGGCAGTCCATGATAGATTTGAATCCATTGTAATTCCAAGATTTTTTACAGTGTCTGTTAACTCGATCTGAGTCCCATCCAAAAGCAGGGGTGGTAAAGATAATGCAGAAATAGAATTAATATTAAACCTGCTACCTATCACAATGGCCTGAGATTTACTCGGGTTAAGCATGAGGCCAAACGATTTTGCCCAAGTACTAATGCGATCCTAATCGTTATTAATAGCTACCAGTGCCGAGTTACAGTCTTCTATTTTAAAGTGTCGATAAAGCTGCAAGTCGTCTGCATAGAGGTGGAAGTTGGAAGATATAACTTTAGTAACCGAGTTAATGAAAATAGAAAATAAGAGAGGTGAGAGAACAGCACCCTGAGGAACACCCGCACCGAGGTCGCACCAATCAGATGATTTATTACCAAGACGCACACGTTGCGTGTGTCCCCGAAGGTAGGAATCAAACCATGAGAGAACAGAAGGAGAGATATTGCAAGAACGAAGAATAGCGAGAAGAATGTCAAAATCGACAGAATTAAAAGCACTGCTGAAGTCTAGAAGAATTAGAACTGTAAGAGCTTTATTCTCCATAGCCCAACGAATATCATCAGTAATGTTTATTAAAGCTGTTACAGTACTGTGACCAGGGCGGAAACCAGATTGGTACCTATTCAAAAGGGAATTAGAAAAAAGAAAAGTTGATAATTGCTTATGAACAATATGCTCAAGAAGTTTAGAGAGAAGGGGAAGAATAGAAATAGGACGAAAATGAGATGGGACTAAAGGATTAGATACTTTAGGCAGTGGAATAATGTGCGCCATCTTCCAAATTTTGGGAAAAGAACCGGATTCAAGTGAGAAGTTAAGTATGTGAACAAGTATAGGAAGGAGAAAAGATAAAATAGGGGTAAACATTCTTACGCTTAGATTGTCCTCGCCAGCAGCCTCGGAAGAAATGGCTTGAATGGTATTTTTAATGTCAGTTTCGGATATTTTTGAAAAGACAAAAGATGTGCAGTCTGGCCTCGGAACCAGTGAAAGTTCTGCGAGCGTAGAATCCTTTATGTCACCATCGATAGTAGAAGGAGGAAGGGAGAAGTGTCTGTTAAGGACGCTTGAATCTACATTGGTAGACACAGTAGCAGTAGATTTCCCCACTCCTACAGAGCGCAAAAACTGCCAGGCATCAGTAGGATTGCGATCAGTAAGAGAGCTATGGAAGAAGCGTCGTTTAGCATCCCTACACATACGACTGCAGCAATTTCGAAGAACCTTAAAACGAATAAGATTGCGGTTAGTTGGACGTTTCTTATATGCTCTTTTTGCCTTATCTCTTTTTTGACCACCAAAAAAATTGACCACCCATCATCGCTTAACCTCCTCAATCGCAGACCAAACGAGCTATCCGGCACCATCGAGCTTTTCATTTGTTTATATACGGATATTGCCGTATTTTTTTGTAAAATTCAATATATTTTGATGATAAGGTAAGTATGAGCAAATGAATCGTTCCTCGATATTATTGAACAGAAAATCAAAAGCAGATCGAGCGTTCTACCACCTTCATACATTTGAAGTGATACCGCAGACCATGAGATTTGTGACCGATATTGACAGATAGTACAATCTCATGAGCAAAGACTTGAGTTTTTCCATACATTTTATAAGTGCATGCGATTCGTGTGATATCGTTCATTCATATCGAATAACATCGCATCTAGCCATGAGAAAAGAACCTTAGGTTACTTTCCATTCGCATAAAGCCGTGGGCACAACTAGTTTAATATAATTGTAATTTACTACTTTTCCAAACAGGAAACAGTCCATGTTTCCTATGGATGACGAAAATATTTCGAAATCGTCGACGAAAAATATGGCACGAATATTTTTTAATTAATATTTATAATTTTATTGATATATTGTCATCGCTATTTATATTTATAGCCTATGATTTGGCTAAACTTGTTTCTTTTAATTTTTGTCCGACCTTAGCAGTCGTGTTTTTAATTTTAAATAATTTTTATATTTTATTCATTTTAGTGAGCAGTTAATTTTGTATACAGATTATATATTTTTAATGGACCTTTAATTTGATACCCATAAAGTTATGATTATAAAAAAACATACTTTTTTAAATGGCGTCACACGTCCCCATACCTATTTAACATTAATAATTAAGCTAGTTTCACTGATACTCTATGTATTTTGTGGTAACTTAGGATGATGTTTCTAATGATACCCTGTACATTCATATCCGTTATATCTTTCAAAAGTTATGGTGCAATAAAAATACTCACATACATACATTAATTCTAAAAACAATAGACTCCTTTTCGAGAGCAGTCGTTTAAAATATTCGGGAATCGATAATGAATCTCACCATAGAAATACTAAAATAAATACAAAAATTGGGAAAAGTATCAAAATAGCTTGAACGTGGTTTCAACACAGTATTGTGGACTCGTGACCTTGAACAAGTTCTCGAGAACTCAAATCACAGAGTGAATATTTGTCATATGGCTCTTAATAACGTTTAAATGCAAACTTGTATAGACCAATTTGCTCAATTTGTTCCTAAGATTTATTCTCAATATGTTTAAATTTGTTAACGTATAACATTACAAAATTACTAAGAAAACATTGAGCGGTATGAAAGTTTTTATTAATATATGTATGACATTATGTACCGTATAATATTTTTGATTAATAATGATTTATATATCAAAGAAAAATATAATTTGAAAACTGCCGTCAACGTCATTAGTAAATTGCTTATTTATTGGTAATGAAGCTGTCTAGTACATGTTGGTTAGGTTTGAGTACCCTATGTATTTTATATGCAGTGGGGACGTAAAAGGACTGCTGAAAACAAAATATACTTACAGCTAGGTACCTAATTAAAATAAAATAAACTCATTTCATTGTACATTCTACTGGGAGTAAATAGGGATGATGACTGATTTTTGTTTGTTTGTCCGTCAAGTAGAGTGTTAAAAAATATTAACCACGTATTAATTATTACTTAATTTTTTTCGTAATCATAAAATTACGGCGTTACATTGAGTTAAAATTTCGCATGACGTCACGTTAGAGTACTTTTTCTTCTCAACTGTGACGTAGCGAGCCCCCACTCCTCAACTTTAATGCCTCTTATCTAAGCTATTTCTTGTTAAATTGAAGTAAAAAAAAAACGTATCTAATATTTTCCTATTATCTGATTGACGGACTAAATAGAATTGCATTTTTTTACCTAGTCATCATCCCTATTGAGGTCAGAATTTTATATTTTAATATTATTTTATATTGCATTCTGTTTTTTTCATTTAAAATAGTCATCATATGACTGCAATACTGTAAATATTATTTTCCAAAATCATTTAAAAATAAAGGTATATTTATAGAATAACAAAATGAATATATTAAAAACAGAATAAAGAAAACAGTTAATTCAAATAAAAATAAACGAAGTGTTGTCTATTGACAAGAAATTTGTAAAAATAAGCTACAAAAGCAATTGCCAAAAATTCTTACCAGTGTATATTTGATTGGCAATGCATCATCTTGTAATTTTATTATATTTAGAGTTCGATTAAAAGAATTTTCTGTAAAATGAAGTGAGCAGATAAAAGTGACTTTTTCATTACGTTTAATATTTTTTGCTCCAATGGAACTCAGCCATTTTTCTCTTTTTCTTTCATCTTTTGGTAATCTAAAATGATAAATATATTCTTGATTAATAAAATTATCGATATAAACCAAATGTTAAAGTAACAACACTAGCAATGTAAACAACATTATTTACAGACCGAAATATTATAAAAATATTAACCAAAAGAGCAATATAACATAAATAGAACACGCCGAAACACGATATGTATCGATTTATACACGCAAACGTTTTCAGAATAACTTACTAACATTTTAAATACTGTTTTTCCAAGAAAGTGTATAACTTACCGGTGAAACGTAATATTGCTCGGTTTGCGGGATTTCGATGACGCACAACCAATTACACTGCACCTAGTCATTGTTTTGAATAAATAATTTTCAATTTTCTGGCATCAAAGTTAAATAGAATAAAGTTATAAATAAAAATAACCACAAAACTTATAACACTGACACTTGAACTACTTGCGAGAATACGCACTGTAACTTTGCAAATGGCGGACAGGTGGTACGATAGCTATATGTTATGACGTCACGTAAAAAAAATTTAACTGTCATACTAGTGCCATCTTTGTTTACTTACGAAAATTCTAATAAGTTGAAAAAGACAACATGATGTTTTCGATGTCAACTTCAGATTGCATGATATTTATATAATCATAGAAAGTAGTAGTATTATAATTCGTCCATGGGACAGGCGAAGGAACTAAGCTTTGCCTCCAAGATTTGCCTGTATATCTTGGATTATATTATTTTATAAGGCAAAGCCTAATCTTTTCTTCTTGTTTTCATTTTATTTCATCTTGTCTTGTTTATTTTTTTTAAAGGCTGATAGCCAGATCTTTAGTTTTAAATTTCTTTGTCTTGTCCAGCTTGTAGTTTGTTTACCCCACAGATGACGTCACGCGATCTGGAATTGACATGAAGTGCTGTTTTCGCGGCAATTTTAAATAAATTATGTTTTTGACGTTTTTAAGTTTTTTTTTTATGGGATAGGGGCCAGACGAGCAGACGGCTGATGGTAAGTAACCATCGCCCATGGACACCTGCAACACCAGAGGGGCTACAAGCGCGCCGCCGGCCTTGGAGGGAAGGGTTGAGGGGTGGAGAGAAGGGAATAGGGAGGGGTTGGGCCTCGGGTACCCTCACTCACACGACGAAACACAACGCAAGCGTTGCTTCACGTCGGTTTTCTGTGAGGCCGTGGTATCACTCCGGTCGAGCCGGCCCATTCATGCCCCAAGGAATTAATTTAATTAAAATATTATTTTTTATGGCTATATATATGAATAAAGATTATTTTTAAACACTATCCGAAAAGTTGTCCGGTTTCCTATTTAGTAAAAGATTAACTTTTAACCATCATCACCGAACTCCGAAGTTCATTTACATATTTTTACTATTGTGCAATTTGAGCAGATTAGACTATTTTTAAATGACTTCAAATATCGAAAAGGTGGTTTATTTTTTATATCAAGAATAAGATTTTCTCTTAAACGATATCACAGAATACTCTGTGACGATATGCCAAGCATCTTCTTCTATCTCCTGCACAGAACAGATAAAAATTCTGTGATCTCCTGGGTATGTTTCTCCTTTTCTAGACATCAGTTACGGGAAAAATATCGGTGTTTTGGCCAAGATAAGGGTTTTCTATAAAAATGACATTACTTTATACGAGATACAATATATCGATTCTATGTTCAATTTATTCGCATATCGAACAACATTGAAACTTTTTCGAAAAATATCGATTTTTTAAGAAAATTTTAAATCAAACGGTGCGGTTGTTCGCGATCTCATGTATTTGATAAATAAAGCCATTTTTTGCAGATTACATGATATATATATATATATATTATTTGAGACGGAAATGGCTTGTAATTACATTACGTCATGGGAATAACGCTAGTAAATTTAGCACCCCGTTGACGATTTTAGTATGATAAGGTTTGTTTTTTTACTCACGCGTGTCATACGCGGCGTAATGACGGCGTATAACAGACACAAAGGTTTTCGCGCGGTTTCGGAAACTTGAATATTAACTTTGATAATTATTGATAAATATAGTAAATCTAAATGAAATATTAATGTAATGTGCTTATTATATAATAAAGAATAATTTAAAACCATATTTCCAAATTATCCAAATATCCTACTGCTACGATTTTTCTTTCTTTCTTTTTATTACCAAATCCAAAACGGTCAAAACTAATCGCAGGTTTCCTCAATATGCTTAATCTTTTTTTTTCATGGATTTGTGTTAACATTTTTATTTATTTTTCAATGTGATAATAAAATTGGTATTATTATTGTATTAACCTATATATTTTATAAATGCCGTATTGCAGGGCTATTGCGTAATTTTGTTGACAACTAATTTTGATAGCCACTGGCAAAGTTGACATCAAATCCCTGTTAAACTTCGAATTTGTTATTGGCTAACTTGAATGTCCATCTAAGATGACGTCACGGGACCGTTGTACACCATGTATCATTTTGACAAGCGTTTCCGTATCGATAGTCTTAAACTGGTATTATGTGAGGAGAGTGGCTATCAAATATACTACAAAGTGCTAATCATTTAAGTTTTCAACAAGGCCGTGAAAGAAACGGCTATGGAGCAGTGTTTTATTAATTTTCACTAATGAGCACTTTCAAATCAAATCAAATCAATTGGGCAATTTTAAATTAAAATATTTTTTTGGTTGATAATTCTAATTTCAAATTTATTTTATTTTAAAACACGGAATTTGTTGAGGGAGACCTTCTTGGTTTAAGGTCTTCCTAATTAATTTAAATTTTAATATTGACATTTTGACAATCTGTTCTGCACATGCGCGTCTATTGTTATATTATATATTGAAAGTCAACTCTTCGTAAAGCTATTGTCGGTGCTGTTTGTATTTCATAAAGTATATATTTTTGGTGTTAAATAAACTCATGTGATCTAAAAGCTGGTCTTTCTCTATACCCTTTTTACCATCGGGTATCAGGTTATGGGTCCAGAAAGAGAGGCCAGGGCAAAGATAAAATAAAATAAAAATGCAGTGTTTATTGTGCTAAAAGAATGGATATGCCAAAGTCCGGATTAGCATAGCAACGAGTGATAAGCATAGCAACGGATGATTGTTAAAGTCAAAGTCAAAATAATCTTGATTCAAATAGACTTCTTAAAAGTACTTTTGAATCGTCCAACATTTTTTTCCCTACCACTCGTTCAGGACGTCTTTTGGCTGATAAGAAGAACGAGCAAGAAACTCACCAGCTCTAATAAGAGTAATGACATTTACAAAAACCATGTCATAACCAGATCAATACATTATAAACAGAGATAGAGAAAAAAAACTATGGTCTTATAATGATAATATAATCATTTAATAATAATGGAAACAAGATAATGAGTTAAGAAGTCATCTCAAGTCCAAGCGTTCTTATCTGTTATATAATCGGGTGTAAGGGGGTCCGAACAACATCTAACGGATCCCAAGCCAACCTCACCTGCACGCGGTACACCCTGCCGACTAACCAACGAGACTCTGGCGCTCCCCACCAACCCGCATTGGGCCAGCGTGGTGGGAGACGGCCCAAAACCCCTCAGAGATCAAAATTGAACCAAACGAAAGGCCCCGAGTGCCCGGCGGTGCCATAAGCCGTGCTGGCGCGGACGGACGCCGACTCGGCGAAGGCACCAGGGGTGCGAAGAATCCCCGGGCGGCAAAGATCCCCCGTCAAACGACCTTGGCCCTGGCAACCTACAACGTACGCACACTGCGGACCGAGGAGAAGCTGCTGGAACTAGAGAAGGAATTGGGCAGGATTCGTTGGAGTATTGTAGGATTATCCGAAGTCCGAAGACAGGGCGAGGACACGATGATCCTTAAATCCGGTAACCTACTCTATTTCCGGGAGGGCGAAGATCTGTCCCAAGGTGGCGTCGGGTTTATCGTCCACAAGTCTCTCGTGAACAATATTGTACAGAACGGAAGTGTATCGAATAGGGTGGCGTACCTTATACTCAGAATCACCGAACGGTATTCGCTGAAGGTCATACAGGTTTACGCCCCGACCTCGACGCACCCCGACGAGGAAGTGGAAGCCATGTATGAGGATATTTCCCGGGCAATACATGGTTCCACGACCCACTACACTGTTGTCATGGGAGACTTCAACGCAAGGCTAGGTAAGCGTGGCGATGAGGAGTTGAAGGTGGGGCATTTTGGATCTGGGATCCGGAATCACCGTGGTCAAATGCTAGCCGACTACATGGAGAGGGAAGGACTCTATATCATGAACTCCTTCTTCAAAAAACGGTTGCATCGAAAGTGGACCTGGAAGAGTCCGGACAAAAAGCGAGATCGACTTCATCATGTCGACTAAGACTCGGATATTCAATGACGTCTCAGTGATCAATTCGTTTAATACGGGAAGCGATCACCGTATGGTAAGAGGCGCATTGAATCTAAATGTAAAAGCTGAACGGTATCGACTGGTGAAGTCTACGCTCCGCCCTGAAGCCACCCAGATCCGGGACCCCGAGCACTTTCAGCTCGAACTTCAAAACCGCTTCGATTGCCTGGAGAGCTGCTCGGATGTGGACGTTATACAATGACAGGGTCGTAGAAGCTGTCCTTACGGTGGGTTCAAAATTCCTCAAACCTCGCCGTACTCAAAAAAAGAAGCAAGATCTCGGAGCAGACAAGCAAGCTAATGGAAGAAAGGCGTGAAATGGTTCTGCAGTCTTCTGAGGATGCTCGTCGGCAACTCAATAGACAGATCTCGAAGTCTCTCACACGCGACATACGCCAATTTAATACTCAATGTATTAAGGAGGCGATTGAGCGGAATAAAGGCTCCAAAGTGTTCGCTAGAGATCTGTCTCTCGGACAAAGCTTGCTGACGAAGCTAAAGACAGAGGACGGCAGAGTCGTTACATCCCGTCCTGAGCTTGTGGCGGAGATCGAACGCTTCTATGGACAGTTATACACAACATCACAGAAACCTGTCATTGAGGCTACAGACCCTAGAGCCAAATTAACCCGACATTATACCGAAGACATCCCGGACGTCAGTCTATACGAGATTAGTGTGGCTCTCAAACAGCTCAAGAACAACAAGGTACCGGGGTATGATGGAATTACAGCGGAGCTTCTGAAAGCGGGTGGACTACCAGTCCGGAAAGCGCTTCAGAAGCTATTTAATTCCGCCATACTCGAAGGCAAGACGCCAGAAGCATGGCACAGGGGCGTGGTGGTGCTTTTCTTCAAAAAGGGCGACAGGGCCCAATTGAAGAATTACAGACCCATCACGCTTCTGAGTCATGTGTACAAGCTGTTTTCGAGAGTCATCACGAATCGTCTCGCACGTAGAGTTAACGACTTCCAGCCTCCTGAACAAGCCGGTTTCCGAAAAGGTTACAGTACCATAGACCACATTCATACGCTGCGACAGGTTATACAGAAGACCGAAGGGTATAATCTGCCACTATGTTTGGCGTTTGTGGACTATGAGAAAGCCTTCGACTCCGTCGAGACCTGGGCCGTGCTTAGGTCACTCCAGAGGTGCCAAATAGACTATCGATACATCCAAGTGCTGCAGTCACTGTACGAAAATGCCACCATGTCAGTTCGGCTCCAGGACCAAAACTCGAAAGCAATACGACTTCAGCGTGGAGTGAGACAGGGCGACGTTATTTCGCCAAAACTGTTCACTACCGCACTGGAGGACGTGTTTAAGCTGTTGGACTGGAAAGGACTTGGCATCAATATAAACGGCGAGTACATGACGCACCTTCGTTTCGCTGATGATATCGTAGTCATGGCTGAGACCATGGAAGATCTAGGCACAATGCTCGAAGACCTCTGTAGAGTTTCCCAGCAAGTGGGTCTTAAAATGAACATGGAGAAGACAAAAATAATGTCAAACTCCCATGTCGTACCCACTCCAGTGAATGTTGGAGGCTCTACACTGGAAGCTGTCGACGAGTACCTTTACCTGGGACAAATAGTCCGATTAGGTAAGTCCAACTTCCAGAGAGAGGTAAGTCGACGGATCCAACTCGGCTGGGCAGCGTTCGGGAAGCTACGCAGTGTATTCTCGGAACATCTACCGCAGTGTCTCAAGACAAAGGTCGCGGGAAGCCGCTGGATGCGGGAAGCGCAGGACCGATCGTTTTGGAGATCTTTGGGGGAGGCCTATGCCCAGCAGTGGGCGTCTCTCGGCTGAAATGATGATGATGATGATGATGATATAATCGGATACCTTATAATAAGCTTTTTTTATAAGTATTTTTTTAATAGTAAATTTATCCTGCATGATATCTAATTGTTGTATTTTGCTTGGGACCTTATTGTAGAAGCGCACACAAAGACCCTTGAATGAGTTATTAACTTTTGCAGTCTAGTGACAGGCACCGTTAATTTATTTTTATTTCTTGTATTAAAATTGTGTACATCACTTTTTATAGAAAACAAACTAATATTTTTACAAACGTACATTAAGTTCTCGTATATGTATTCAGAAGCAACAGTCATAATGTCTATTTCCTTAAATTTCTCCCTTAAAGAGTCACTAATCCTAAGATTATAATTTGATCGAATTGCTCTTTTCTGAAGCACAAAAATTGTTTGTATGTCGGCAGCATTTCCCCACAATAGGATTCCGTACGACATTACACTATGAAAGTAACTGAAGTATACTAATCTGGCAGTATCTATGTCAGTTAACCTACGAATTTTCATTACGGCATATGCTGCAGAGCTAAGTCTACTCGACAATCTATCAATATGTGGGCCGCACTGTAGTTTAGAATCTAATGTGATTCCTAAAAATACTGTGGTATCGACAAGGCCCATGTTCTTATCTTTTATATTAACATTTATATCTACTTTTTTAACATTAGTTAGTACAAATTTTAAGCATTTTGTTTTTCCTTCATTAAGGAGAAGATTATTTACATTAAACCAATGTACTACTTTAGCGATGGAATTGTTTACATCGTCATTTAGAGGTAACTCACTTTTAATTTTAAACAAAAGTGAAGTGTCATCCGCAAACAAAACTATTTCGTGATAATCCCTTATGAAATAAGGCAAGTCATTTATGTAAATCAAAAACAAGAAAGGACATAGTATTGAGCCCTGCGAAACACCCATCTTAACTTTGACAGGGGATTTTTTGTAATTGATATCAACCCTCTGTACTCTGCCAGTCAAGTATGAGATAATAAAATCCAATAAGTTATCTCTAAATCCATAAAAATGCAGTTTCCTAATCAATGTTAAATGAAAAACACAATCAAATGCCTTAGATAGGTCACAGAAAACACCTAACGCATCATGTGAATCCTTCCAGGCATTAAAAATTTCTTGTATTAACTCGACACCGGCTTCGGTTGTTGAGCGACCCCTTGTAAAACCAAATTGTTGTCGATTCATAAGCTTATTCTTGTAAAAGTATGTTTGTATTTGATCCAGCATGATTTTTTCAAAAACCTTACTAAACGTAGGTAGCACGGATAGAGGTCTAAAGTTAGTAGGGTCAGATGTGCTACCCGATTTATGTAAAGGAATAATTTTACTATATTTCACGAGCTCAGGAAAAATACCACAATCAGTGCATTCATTAAGTATATAAGCTAAGATTGGAGCTATTGTCTCAATTACCGATTTAGAAACTTCAATGGAATTACCCCATAAATCAGCGGTTTTCTTTATCTTTAGCTGATTAAAAGATTTTATTATATCTTTAAAAACAATGAGTTGAAACTTAAATTGGCTATTAGAATTATTTAAACTTGCCTTTAAAATAGATTCAGCAACAGTGGAAGAGGAATTCAAAGATTGTGTAATTAAGACTGGAATTTCAGTAAATATATTTTCAAATATAGTAGCAACTTCAAGATCTGATGTTACTTTTTTATTATAAATGTTTTAATTAAAATTTATATTCCGGGATTTTTCACTTCCAGTTTTACTATTTATGATATTCCACGTCATTTTAACTTTATCTTTACTATTTTTAATTTTTGCATTTAAATAATTAAATTTGGCTAAACGACACATTTTTTAAAATAATTTAGAGTAATTTCGTATATATTCTTTGAAGTCCTCACTTGTGTTATTATAATTACGTTCATCGTATAGTTCATAGAACCTTTTTCTGCTTTTGTAGACACTAAAAGTTATAGGATTACTTAATTTTTGGCTGTTATAGAAAAAAAATATGATAGCGAAATAGCTATTTGTCTCTTATAATAATTGGAAAGATAATATTTATCTTTAGTCAAATAAAATTTTCTAACATTCTACTTGTTAGTGTCAATGACATGAAACTTTGCAGTATTGCATATAGTGTGCAATGTCATATTCAGTTTGTATCGCAAATTATTTTCTTTACTGGACAAACTATTGCAATACGGCAACGTAAAAATCACGACTTTCCTAACACTTAATGAATTTAATTCGTTTATATATTCCATTAATTTATGTTTGTTCAAAGTACCTCTATTGCCAATAAAAAACAATAAAGTGGTATTTTCACTGTAGTTTTGTTTAATTGCTTTTTCCAAAATATCACTAAAAGAGGAATAAGGCATACAGAAGTTTAATGTTGAATGGCCCTTATCGAATAGCAGACGGCCCGGCATTTTTGCCAATTTCATCACTGAACATTAAAATATTATTTTTATAATTTTGTGAATTTATTGAGTGACGTTGGGAAAATTGTGATGGAGAGCAGTCATCAGTAACAGATGACTGAACAGGTATCTGAGTAAACAGTTGTGACTGGTGAGCAGATGACTGACAGGGTTAAAAAATAAATGATGGTCGAATAAATGAAGAAGTAAAAAATTATAGTAATGTGAACAATGGCAAAAGTTTTGAAAGTGGTTTTAATTTTGATAACGTTATACAACATGAAGAAAATGAAGAAGTTTTTGATAATGAACATATGGAAGAAGATTGGAGTCGAGAGGTAGTGAATATTGAAAAAGATCAAAGTCGAAAGAATGTAGAGAATGAATTAGAAAATAGAAAAAGTTGTGAAGAAATTGAAGGAAGCGGTGGAAAATAATAGTAGAAGAAAACAAACTGAAAGAGATAGAAGATAACCAGAAAAATACAAAGATTATATAATGGAATGGAAACGTCTAAAGTTTTATAAGGGAGTTTTTATTGGTTAATAATGATTCTCTATTATTATTCATTTAAGGGGGTGAGAAAAAAATGAAGTTTTAAAATAATTAAAAAAAACTAAATGAATCATTATATAATGGCGATGGAAGAGTTTGAAACTAGTTCTTAAAAAATTTACAAATATTTGGAGAGTGTTGGTGTTAAGTTTTGTTATCATGTTTGTTTGTATTATTTATCATGTTTGTGTTTATTATTATTTTTTAAAAACTAATGTATTTGATAGAGTTGGTATAGAATATGAGTTTAAATTATATTAGTAGACATTCTGTATTATCGCAATGAGGTAGTAGGGTAAGTAGTGTGTTTAATTTTTTGTATTGAAAGAAGTTAGGAATAATAAGGTTGGATCGAGTAGGAGTTAATTGTTTGAGGTTTTTATGATAAGTTGGATCGAGTAGGAGTTAATTGTTTGAAGTTTTTTATGATAAAGTAAGTCGAGTAGGAGATGAGTTAGCTGAATGATTTTTTATAGTTGAAGTTTTGTGGTAAACAAAGTCGAGAAAAAGATAAGAAAGTTTGTTTTAAGATGTTAGGTTTAGAGACAGTTAGAGATTTATATACGTGTAATGTAAAGGGGTATACAGGAGATAATAGAGGTTAGGTAAAATGGATCTGTGAGGTAGGGAATAAGAAATATATATCTACGGTAGGTTTGGTAGTTATTCTAAATTAATTTTTGTATTGTAATGGCAGGTAGAAGTGTAAGTTAGGATAGTCGGCATGTGCAACAGATTGAGGGGGTGTGTTGAGGGAGACCTCCTGGTTTAAGGTCTTCCTAATTAATTTAAATTTAAATATTGACATTTTGACAATCTGTTCTACACATGCGCGTCTATTGTTATATTATATATTGAAAGTCAACTCTTCGTAAAGCTATTGTCGGTGCTGTTTGTATTTTATAAAGTATGTCGGCGGGTACTCAGAAGAGGCTATTACGAAGCCCAAATAGATCGTCCATATCGAAGGACTATCTTTAAAATAACACTGCAGGCGTGTATACCAACGTGAATTTGTTCCATTTTATTTCTTTTCATACGAAAATATAACGAGATGAGCGTGATGTCGTCTGATGTCTTTACTCCTCGGCGTTCCGAAACAGAATGTGTGCCAAAATGGCGGCAATTTGCTTTTGATAACGAACTGTCAAAGTCAGTGTCACCATTCTAATAAAATTAAAAGTATCGATGATCACGCTCTCTTTACAATCGAGTAATTAAGTAATCGAGTAACTAGCAATTAAAATAAAAGAAACTAAATCAAACGATCTTCGTAATGATGATGTGACAAGTATATATTTTTGGTGTTAAATAAACTCATGTGATCTAAAGGCTCCCTGGTATTTCTCTATACCCTTTTTACAATCGGGTATCATAATTCTTTTTCTAAAAGAAAACGCATTTAAACATTTTTCGTTGACATGGATATGTTAAATATTCGAGTAATTATGAGTATGAGTACCGTCATGGCAGCAAAGTGGCACAAGCGGCGCGGAACATTAACGATGTTTACAGAGCGAACACTACAAACGAACCCACGACCCGTAGTTGGTTAGCCCGCTTCCGTTCTGAAAATTTTGACTTGAAAAATGAACTCTGTGGTCGTCCTAAAATCGTCGTTGATAATGACGAATTAAGCGATCGTGGAAACTGATGAAACTCAATCTACGGCTGAATTAGCAGCAGATTTTGACGTTAGAATCATAACAATATTGGTCCATTTGCATCAATTGCCAAGGTAAAAAATCTTGACAAATGGGTGCCACGAACTTATGATCGCCAGCGCGAAGTACGCGACTAGACGTACCTTGCACTTCTCAACGGGCAATCAAATGAAGGAATTCTGAACTGCTTTGTTACATGTGACTAGAAATGGGTCCTGTTCAACAATCGAAAGCGCTCAGCAAGTTGGTTGGACCCTGCTTCAGCACCCAAACAATGCCCTAAATGAAAATTTATTCCTAGAAAAGAGATGGTCACTGTTTGGTGGATTGACGCGAGTGTAATTCATCACAGCTTCTTACCAAACGGGACCAGCATTACTGCAGATGTGAACTATAAAGAATCGAACACAATGATGGAGAAGCACGCACGTCGCTAACCAGCTTTAGTCAATCGTTCGGTTCCACTGCCTCTGCACGACAACGCGCGGCCTCATACTGCACAGCAGACGATCTCTAAGAAACAAAAGCCGGGGTTGGAAGTAAGAATATTAAAAAAATAAGTATAAGAATTGTTAAAAAAAAGAAAGCTCTAAAAAGATTTTCTGGTCCTTTTATCTACGATTAATATATTAAAAACTGGTACCGTAGGGACATCTAGTTTAATTTCGGGAACTAAAGTTTTCTTTAATACTTCTTCATTCAATTAGAACAATAGGGTTGGCGACTAATTTTTGTTTGTGTGTCCGTCAGGCAGCTTATTAGAGAATATTAAATACGTATTTTTTTGTGTAATCATTAAATTACGGCGATATATAGAGTTGAATAGTTACATGACGTCACGCTTTTATACATTTAGCGTTCAAATATTTATGTTAAATGTAGTTAGAATGTTAAATACCTTATAATACATTGGGAATATCAATTTAATTTTATTCGATGTCGATATTGCAGTTTATTCGATATCGATATTTTAGGTGAATCAATATTTATCGGTTTTTTAAATGTATTGTGCATCCTTAAGTAGGGATGGGCAAATGGGGAAAAAATATCGAATCAATATTTTTCAAATGTATCGATTAATATCGTCAAAAATATATCGATTTATTGATATATCGATATTTTCTGCGTATTAAGCGATTATCAATGATAATTTCAAAATATTCGAAATTTTGAAGCAACTACACACCTGGCTGTTTTGAGATCAGATTTATTATTTAAAATAGGCACATAAAGCTAAGAAAACAACATTATTAACAAAACCAAAATTAGATTGTTCAAACAAACATGCATTTCTCTGATATTGTCATCAGGAGCACACTCAGTGATACCAACTAAACCAACAAGCAGTGTCACTGTCAAATGAAAAGACAAACAAAAAACACAAACAGGTCATAGACTAAACTCATACAGCCTACTGTACACCTACTCTTTTTCTAAATTTAAGAAATACATGATGTGACGCATGTGCAGACAGCAGAAATAAAAAAAATATATCGAATTTGATACGAATTAATATATCGGCTTTCGAAATAAATATCGAAAGCCGATATATCGCGGGAAAAATATATCGCTTATTTATATCGATATTTTTTTCTAAAAAAAAACTAATTTGATATATCGATAGTTTTTGCCCATTCCTATCCTTAAGTTTTTTGTCCGGCTGACGCATCGTGGGACTGTGGGACGCGTAATTCGCGCCGTCTATTTTATTTGTTTTCACTCGTAAATTTATGTAGGTATCATTGTAAAATAATTGATCTATAATTTGCTAATTTAAAAAGTTGCAATTGTTTTAGAAAATGTCTGGCATAGCGAGTGCGCGTTTAGCCGAAGAGAGAAAAGCTTGGCGCAAGGACCATCCTTTTGTAAGTGCTGCACACACAATGCTGATTAATGCCGAGGTTACAGCATTTATGAGAAAAATAGATAATGCTTATTTAAAATTTTAGGGTTTTGTTGCTCGACCTATGAAAAATCCCGATGGATCACTTAATTTGATGACATGGGAGTGTGCTATTCCGGGAAAAAAGGGGGTTAGTACCTGCATGATTTGCCTAGTTTTTGATACAACATATGTTCTTAGTCGATTCTGGATTGTGGTATTCATTGTCATTTATTATAAATGTTTTTAAATTATTTCATTACTGTTTTGCAGACACCATGGGAAGGTGGACTATACAAACTGCGTATGATTTTTAAAGATGATTACCCCTCGAGCCCACCAAAATGTAAATTTGAACCCCCTTTATTTCACCCAAATGTATATCCATCTGGGACAGTATGTCTATCATTGTTAGATGAGGAAAAGGACTGGCGTCCAGCTATAACAATCAAGCAAATTTTGCTTGGAATTCAAGATCTCCTGAATGAACCTAATGTAAAAGATCCTGCTCAAGCTGAAGCTTATACAATCTATTGGTATGTTTTTTTTCTTTTAGATAATTACAATACAATACAAAATTCTTTGTACACACCATTGTTCACAAATTGTTTAGTGAATGAATGGAATTTGATGTGACTTTATTAATTTTATAGAAAAACCTTCAGGGTTTTATACTTATGTTAAAATATCCCAGGTTGCTTTAAAATATAGTATACTTTGATAGTTTCATAAATTTAATTGTTGTACTTTTGAAATGAATTTTTCAAATATTTAAGACTTAAATTAACATAAAACCCAGTGTCATTTACCCAATTGCCAAAAAGGGGGTGACCTTTCATATAGTAATATGATCAGTTATTTAATTTGTAACTATGAACATTGTTACTGTTTTAGTTTTTGATTTGAAGTGTTTCAATTGAATAATGTATAATGGTGATTATCAAACATAATTTTGCCCTTTTTGAAAATTAAATGTTTTGTTAATTAAATTTATATTGCAAGATAAAATAAGACAATATGTTTTGCTTGTGTTTATTAATAATGATGCATACATTTTCTGCTTTATCTTTGATTACTTGACCAACAAAAACCTATGCTTTCATGGAACCCCAGTTTATGATTAACGGAGCTGTACAGTTCTGTTATATATTATCTATTCTTAAATTATTTATAACTATATATTTACACTTCTGCACATACATCTTAATTTTATTAGTTCATTTTATTTAATAACTAATAATTTATTTTCAGTCAAAATCGGCTAGAATATGATAAACGAGTTCGAGCACAGGCCCGTGCCATGGCTGCAACTGAGTAAATCTTTAATCTGCACACCAGGCCACTTTAATAACCAGTTTTATCTTGCTGTGTGGCAGGAGGCTGGACCCACAACATGCTATGGATACAATTCTAGCAAAACTGAAAAATGTGGGCATTATTATATGGTTAATATTAAACCTTTATACATAAATGCCATTAATAGCTTACAGTACTTTTTTATGACTACCAATGACCCAGACCCAGGGAGTATTAGAGGAATTTTTAAACTTTCTAAAAAGAACTATGTCTTACGAAGTATTGTTAAATATCTAGTATTATGATTTGAATATCTTTGCATACTGGTTTGTGCTAAAAGATCAAAGAAACAAAGTTACTGTTTATATTATTATATATTTGATAAAGTCACTGTACTTCTGCCACACAAAGGTGTAAGTTTGGCCCAACATTGTTTATTGAGTTAATCAGTGAGATAAGAAAAATCATTTTGACTCTGTGATTAAATCGATAACTGCATATACATACATGTAATTTTAAATTTAGAGATTCCAATTAATGTATTTCAAAACATCCACAAGAGCCAGTAATTGCTATTTACTGTTCACTCAATAAATTTAAGTTCTATCATAATCCTATAAAGATTACTTCTCATTTTATTATTTTGAAAAACTTAGCTATCTCTTTAAAATGGGGCTAAGGCTAAGTCCAGTGTATGAGCTCTTTTAAGTGATGTTTTTCTAAATTTATTTTTAGCTTACCTTAAGTTACACAGAATTCAATATTTTAATTTAAACCTCAATGTTTTTTATAAGAACATGATATTTGTATGTGTACTTATAAAAGTTAGAAGGTGCATACTTTTATTATTGATGAATTTTCTGACCAATTGTAAAGTACTTTTAAAAAACATTAACAAGGCATTTACAACTTGATTAATAGGTACCTAATACTAATGATGTTACACATTCAAAACCTTACAGGTATGGAAATCTGACAAATTTGTCTGCTTAATTTTAAACCTTAATAGATTGACAGTCAAGTTTAGACTTCCATGTAAAATTTGTGGTACCAAGTTAACTTAATATTTAATATTGTCAGATTTATCAACTTTAAGTTACAAATATGTAAAAAAGTGACAAAATGGATTTCAAGTTTGGGATATGTCAAAAATGAAAAAAGTAACAAGTGAGATAGTGCTAGTGCAAGTGAGATTCTTCTTCATGTTTCTCATTTTAAAACTTACATTTACATCACGTTTAAGAGCTCATAGAACAGACAGCCCCTGTAATGTATACTGTACCATCAATGACACATATCTATAGTCCATGTCCATGTTACATTTCATATGCTGCCTAGATTTCACATGACTAGTTATGTAATTAAAATGGTACTGTGATTTGTTTGTAACTATTAACTGCTCATTGTTTTATTTTTAAATATATAAATAGCTTTTCTTTCATTTTAGAGCTGAAATGACCACATAGCACTTTAGGTTACTTTTTTGTACTATGTTTCTGTAATCAGTTTTAAATTTTATTACTAATTGATTAAGGCTTAAAATAGATTAAAGATAGTTGGTCGGTTGTAGTAACCTATTGTGCTGACATCTGTACATTACGATTAATGGTAAAGTGCACATTATACTTACAACTATCGAATAGATGCTGAAGATGGATCTACTTCATAATTTAAATATTTTTATAACTTTATGTTTAGTCTTAAAAATAATAAATTACTGAAATCTAATTTATCTAATGTATTTTATTTTTTGCGAATTTATTTTTCAAGCTTCTCTAATGAGTTTGTGTGTTAGAGTGTTAGGGGGGGCGCCAAAGTAATTCTCTTTACAATATAGAAAGAACTAACTTTACAAATCTCTTCATGCACATTATAGGTTATGATGGGATCAAACCTATATTACTCCTCCATGGATGGGATGGACATGCTTTAAAATCCTTAAATCAATTAAAAAATATATATACACTGCAAAAATATGGTATTAGAAAACCCGGTTTCATCGAGCAGGAGGAAGGTTGCCATACGTAGTTTCAGCCCCGACAAAATTCGTAGATCCGTGGCTACACGCCGGTTTTATGGTATCGCCATCTCTGCGGTCCCGGGTTCGAACCCGGTCGGGTTAATGTAGAAAATGTACTTTACTGTATTGTCTCGGGTCTGGGTGTTGGGACGGGTTGGATGAGAAATTGGGACTAGCTTATAAATCAATATCAAATCGTAATTTCCTGTGACCGAATTGACCGGGAATTGTTGACTCATCTATAATCCCTTATATCTTATTTATCAATAATAGGTATAAGGGATAAACGAGTCTTTCTGGCGATGCTGGCCTAATCTGGCGTCAGTTAAGTATTTATAACAATACAAGTACATATTCATTAAAATAATCGATACGTATTCGATATTTTATGAAAGGATCTATTTCAGAATGAGGAGGTATTAAAAAAACCATTAGGTCCCGAAATAAACTAGACGTCGCTACGACACGTTCTTGATTCTCCATGACAATCTTTCCGGTTTTCTTTCATGTTTAAAATAAATTAGTTTTCAAAACTCAATAAACAACTCATATTCTATTTCTACATTTTCGGATTTGTATTGATATCTAAGTTTCGAACTTTTCAAATTTCAATTTTTTAATATGTTAGTTAAAAGGAACGAAAATGACTGTCTTTGGTCCATTCGATTCCTGCAAAAATAAACTTTTGCTAGAGTCGCCATCTAGTGGAGGTGCCTTTTTAGTGCTTTCGTTTTTTTTAATATGTACTCAGTGGCGTAGCTACCAAGGGGCTAGGCAGGGCAGTGCCCCGGGGCCCTAAAGCTCAAGGGGCCCTCGAATCTTTACCAGAAAATTTCAATCGAACTCAACTTTTGAAAATTTCTCGCATTTTCAAAATAAATATGACAAGTGACAACCTGAGTTTAATCATGGCAACTCAGTTGTGAGAAATTCCAAAGTTATAAAAAGGGAATTCCCCTAAATTATTTGTGTGGGTTGATAGAGTTATTAATGTTTTCATCAATTTGTCGGATATCAATATCTGCATATTATTATTTATCGATATGCGTTTTTGTGATTCGCGATTGTGAACTTCGGGTCAAGATTTTTTTTCGAGAATGGTTAAAAAGTTAATGTATCAGGAGTTAGAAAGCGTATGTCACGTATGGGATTCCCCAACGACGTCTTGTATCGTATCATTACGTTTCGCTTTCTTTTTACTTGTAACGTTGTCAGTGAACAGTGAGTACCTACTTGAGTACAATCTTACATAAATATTGCATAAATAAATTAGACAACTAATATTATGGACAAAAAAAAAAAAACCCAGTGGCGCATTTAAACGCAAACAACGCCAAGAAAGTGAAGAAAGTAAACAAAAATGCCCCAAAATTGACAAGTTTTTTAGTCAGTCTTCTACAAGTATTCTGGACAAAATATTTCTCTTGATATTTTTGGTAAATAGCTTGCATGGCGATAGGTTAAATAACAGTAAGCTGGTGCAACGTATGTATGAATAAATAAATATATAATAAACCCTTCAATCTTTTCTGTTTCGTTTTATTGCCCAATACCTACACCAAGTATAAAAATAATTGAAATTGATGTTGTTAGTGTTTAATAGTTTTATTTCCTGCCCATGCACGAAAAAGAGTTGATGATAAAGTTGCTTAGCATTTTTAAAGTATTTGTATATTTAATGATTTTACTTCAAAAAACCTTACCAGTTTTGATAGCAGTGGGCCCAATTTTTAATTTGCCCCAGGGCCCTAGGTTACCTAGCTACGCCACTGACTGTACTTCCTCATTATTAATAACTGCAATTTTGAATCTTTGAAATTATTTTAAAATATCTATCTCATGTCCTGTATTTACATAATATCAGTTTTTTTATGTTTCACCTAATAACATTAATATTTTCGAAACGAAAGTTCATTGACCTATTTTTTTGTCAAACAATATGTCAAAGTCATGCATATGTCAATGTCATTAACTAAAGTAACTCAATCCGGTTCGGAGTTTTGCTGTGGACTTTTGGTTGGGTGTGCTTGATTAATTAATCCCCTTTGTTATTTCCTAATGTGTATAATTTAAATTTTGTTTGTATTAATATTATAGTTTGTGTCTAATTTCTATAAAATTATTTAAGAGTCAATGAAGTGAACGTTAGAAACGATGGCTGATGACGAACAAGATCCAAAAGAATATAGATGGGAGACTGGTTATGAGAAAACATGGTTAGTTTAAAAAAATTTTCACGTTGATATAAATATAAAATAAAAATAAAAGCTATACTACCTATACTTTAATTTCTCTGAGTCCTGTGCCCAACTCACTTCACAAGGACCTGTCTAAAGTGTCTTACCGGGAAACCTGTAAGCGTAAGGGGATATTAAATTCAAATACCAACTTTCAATGTTTACTATTTTTCCTAAATTACGTAATATATTTATGTTTATGTCTTTTTTTTTTTAAACTAATTGTTTGCTTACATGATTGATTGACTGATATTGAATTTTTCTATATTTTCTATCTTGAATGAAATTTGTGTTTCCAGGTTTAATTGGTTCCCAAGCAACAGATTATGGAATGGGATGATGAATCATATTCATTGTTAAAATAAGGCTCAAGTAGATTATAAAGAAATAATATAAATTAGTTTAGTGGTTAAACAGCTTTTACTATTCCTATGTTAATTCAGGAACTCGAACAAAATTCAGCTTAATTTTTAACCAATTTTGTTATATCCTAATTTTATTGAAAGGATATATTTGTAATGTGGTCCCTTAAAAGTTGCATCTGTATTTTTATGTAAAACTCAAAAATTGCAGTAAATTTCCCTTTAATTTGTGTATGATTAAGGATAGTGTAATCTGAAAATATAACCAACTCCAGAAAATGGAAAGTAGTTTATGAATTCAAAATACTTAATCATAGTGTTTCTCTAAATAACTTCTTTTGAACTTACTAAAAATAGCATATTATAGTGTATAAAATTTTCTATAAATAAAGTTTATATGATTTTTTAGGAAAGAGTAGTGTACTCATTTAATGTTCATTATTTTCTCAATAGGGAAGCTATCAAAGAAGACGAAGATGGTTTGGTGGAAGGTCTTGTTGCACAATTTGCCCAAAAAGCAGCTCGGAAAACAATTGCACAAAAACGTGGGCCAGTGCGATTGGGGATGATGAGACACTTGTTAGTTGCCGTTGATTGCTCTGAAGCTATGAATTCACAAGATTTAAAGCCTTCAAGGTTTATATGTACACTTAAGGTATATCATCATAGACCCTGTCCTACAACTGAATTTCAGGTTTTTGTTATAGGTTTGTAAAATAAATTTGAAGACACTAATTTGGAAAATATTGTGCTTTCAAAACTTGAATAAATTAGGGAACATATATTATAAAAAATTACTAAAATACATATGGCAATAAATTGTTTACATATAACGTAACAACTTTTATTATAAGAGCTATAAACAAATATGCACAAATAACAAAAATATTACATAGATTGGCCAGACGCTCATACATTTTTTGCTACCGTAGGTGCTACGGTGAGAAGCAGTTCCACAAACAGCATCATTTCTCCAAAACTTAATTGCAGACATGCTGTTATTGGTTCCCTTGTAATAACTACCACCATTCCCTCATATTTGATAAATCTGCTTTCTCTTGTGGAAAAAAAATTAAGAAATCTGCTATTAATATGAATACAATACAAAGTTTTTGTCAGTCATTTGAATTTATCTTTTAATAGTTCAAAAAATAAAGACCAAATATATTTTATATTATCGTTGCAATGACTACAGTGATTTATTTATGTTATATATGTCATAATGTATTTTTTGTTATAATGTATAATAAACTTCCCCTTGGTATAATTAACATGAATAATGACAAATTCGAAAGAACAATAAAAAAATGAAATTAAAATTTTAAAAATTTTATTACACCTTTTTGTTGGATATAAGATGTTTTGTCATTAATTGCTTGGGTATTCTTGAATCTTACGATAAATAGAGAGTGTTTAATTATGATATCTTGTGATAATACATAGGCAGATATTAAGTTTAGCACCATATTTGTTTTAATAAAACTCCTTAGTAATGATATTTGTATGTTGTTAAATAAAGATGTTAATAATATAACTGTTTTTATATTATACAGATTTTTAAAATATAACTTTAAATTTAATTTTCAGCTCCTTGAGAAATTTGTTGAAGAATTCTTTGATCAGAATCCGTTAAGTCAGTTAAGTATCATAGCCATGAAAAACAAGAGGGCTGAGAAAATTACAGAATTATCAGGGAATGTTAGAAAACACATAAAGTCTGTCCAAGGGTAAGTTTGGTATTGTAATCATAATTAATTTATTTTTTAGATTATTGTTGCCGGCAGGATGTGGTATTTGTGGCTTAGGATAGAATAAAAGCAAAATATGTGAGGAAAAACAAAACAATAGAGTTCTATCCTCTAGCTAAACTGTCAAACTAAAGAAATAAATTATTGTTATTTTAGGTTGACGAACATGGCTTTGACTGGTGAACCATCCTTACAAAATACTTTGGAGTTAGCTGGCAGAGTACTCAGGCCACTGCCAGGGCATGCTTCAAGGGAATTGCTTGTTTTGTTTGCATCCCTTACTTCATGTGACCCAGGAGATATAAATACTTCAATACAGGTATAACTAGTGATATAGATTAAAAATAAACAAAAAATCTTGTGACATATTTTGTAATATTATTACAAAATATGTCACTAGAGCTATGTTTGTAATGTTGCAGGCGTTAAAAACTGATGGCATAAGATGTTCTGTGATCGGATTGGCAGCTGAAGTTAGAATTTGTAAGAAACTATGCCAAGACACTGGTGGTGAGTATAATGTGAGTTGGTTTTATTTTACTATATTCTATTACAGGATGGGTCGATGCAGACAGGGGACACCCTTACGAGGTATTGGTCGCGTAAAATAGCCATATATATTTATTCTTAATGAAAAATGCTTCAAAAATCCACTTTGTCCCTGGCACTCTGAGATGGGATCTGAACCCATGACCTAAAGCAATTTTTTTCGGTCCTCAAATAAAATAAAAATCCAGGCAAACTAAATGTACATCTTGACTTACTAACTGCTCTAAATGTATATAAAAACTTAGAATGCATGGTATCATCAAAATGAATAATATTTTTCACAAAAGCGTAACAAGACATATCTATCTATTGTTGTTATGCATGTATCTGTGGCCTTAATACAACGTGGGCCTTAATTGCCCCTGGTATTTGAGTCTCTCTCTCTCTCTGTGTGTGTGTGAAATAGTAAAAATTACATGTGAAATTATTAAAAAAGAGCATTGTATTTTATCTTCTTCCCAAGACTTTTCGCAATCCGGGCGACTGCAGTCGTCGAAAAGGATTGCGGAAGGTATTTGAGTACCACCTCGGGGTTCCCGGTGCTGGTGGATTTTTAATCATCTCAATTTTTTACTAAAATATTTATCGGTATAGCAATTGTGATTTCAAAATTGATAAAATAAAGAGCATTATTTTTCATCAATATCAGGTGGTGTTGGATGACGTCCATTATAGATCGTTATTGTTGGAGCACACGTCGCCTCCGCCGCGTGCTCGCTCGCTGGACGCTGGTCTCGTTAAAATGGGTTTTCCTCACAGCGCTCCCCCCACTACACAATCAGATGCTAGCGCTAACGCAGACCCACCAATTACTGTATGCATGTGGTAAGTCCGAAACAATTTTTATTACTTTCTAGAATTCCGTATCTTAATGGGGAAAGCTGCACTGTTGTAATATCATCCGCTTATCTATTGGTATGGTTCATAAATTTCTAATTAATTATATTTATATTTATATTATATATATATATATATATATATTTCAATTTTTATGTTATTATTTGCACTAATTTTCTTTTCTTTTCGTCAAATAGTATTAATAAATAATGCAGCACTAGCAAGTTAGTGCTATTTTCTACGTTTCGTGATGGCTACGAAGGCTACGCGATTGTGTATTGTAATGTACAATCACAACATAACGAATCGTGTAGCCTGACGAAGTGACAGATATGTCTGTCACCGTCTCGATTTCCTGCTTCCAGTAACCACGATTCAAATCAACTATTAATGATTTAACTGTATTTATAAACTGTATTTATAAATGGTTCCGTGGGGGGAGTGCATGTAGGCGATTTATATGGTTGCTAGCATCCGCATGCGATTTCCATCGACCAATGTAGTTGAGCTATTAGGTTTAAGCAGCTGCAGTTCCTGTCTGGATATTCTGGTTCGGTTTTTGATAAGACAGCTATAGGTTTTTAATACTAGTTATATAATAAAATAATATATTATAACAGCCACTTGGAGGAAGGCGAAGGCGTCGGTGGTGAAGGTCACTTCTGTCCGCAGTGTCGCAGCAAATACTGTTCGCTGCCAGCACAGTGTAGAACATGCGGATTAACTCTCGCTTCAGCACCACATTTAGCCAGGTATGTTAATATTACCAGGCTATAGTTAGTACTTTTGTCAATTTGATCTTGCAACCGCTATAATAAACGACTTCACGGACGTTCAATGACAGAACCATTTAAGCGCCAAATACAAGAGTGAAAATATTTTATTTTATCTCTTCATAAAACTGGATTTAATCATGCAAAAGTTTTTAGGTATCTAATGAATAGACTGAGAGACTTGAAATAAATAGTCAAAAACCGTATCACTGGAGGCGAGGCGGTGGGTTAAGTGCCGGGTGACTTTTGTCGTTTGAAAGAGTTACTAGTTTGTAAGCTTTTTGTAAGGTACTGTCGCCTAATAAGGCGCATTGGTTTTGACTAACTAGAATACGTCTTAATTACAGACTCGCACCGACTGATCAGGAAAGACAGAAGAATGTAATTTAAACATATTTCAGTTAAATTTTAAATTAAAGAATAGTGGGCCTTATTAGACTATGTTACCTTATCTAAATTAGTAAAAAATATGTCTTGAAAATGTTTATATATTTTTGTATCAGATCATATCATCACTTGTTTCCCGTGGAACCGTATGAGGAGATACCGAATGATGGCCAAGCGCAGTACTGCTTTGGTTGCCTGCGTTCCTTCACAGACCTCGATAAACAAGTATGATTTTAAGTTCATAAAACATTAGTACACACTACATCAAACTACCATACTATTCAAATGAATGTTTTTTTGCCATTTGAACTTATTTTACAGTTAAAGGATTGAAATAAATTGGACAAATTTGACAGATAATGTCTGTTGCAATAACAATTTGACTAAATTCTGGTTTAGTCCTATCAAAGCACATTTTCAATCGGTGAAATAGCTAAGATAACAAAAGTAAACTTACATCTAGTTACACAAAACGTTCATTAAGGATTAATGACGTCTTGAAGCTCTAATGAATGTTCAGGATTTGAAAATATGTCTCGGTAAAGTCGCTTTACACAAAAGACGGTTATAATGGATATTCGTACAACGGACATTTAGTGTTATGTTGTTACGAACCCCGAAGTTCCAATAAATCAACTCCGTTTATTATTATGTATTGGGTTTTTACTTTGCCAATTCGAATGTGTTTATGCCCCTGGTTCGATTCTCGGTTTTGTTTTAATATATGTAACGAATTTTTTAGTTTCAGGTTTCTATTCAATCGGTCAGTTGCACAAACGTCCATTAAGGTTTAAGCTCTAATTATTGTTCTAAACTTGGAAATCGGCATTGGTAATGCCCCTTTAAACTAATGACAATTTTAATGTATGATTGTGCAACATGGTCTTGGTCTGATAAAAATCAGAGCAATGTGATATTGTACTATATTACATATGTTATTATTTATAGATATATCAATGCAAGCGGTGCCATTCGCACTACTGTTGGGAGTGTGAGGGCGTAGTAGGCACTACACTACACGTGTGCCCCGGCTGCGCTTCACGTCCCCATCTCTACCAGCGGCTACCCGATGCTTCGTGACACACAACAAATAAATTTCTACTGACTTTCTCGTGTTTCATTTAAAACTATCTGTTTTCCACTGACTTTACCCGCACAACTTATAGCCTTAGTTGCCTGTAGTTGAAAGAATCTTCAGGATCGGATCACTTTATCGGAAAAGAACCCTACCAACAAATAAACGGATCCTTAACCTTCCATAAAAACGCTACGATACGGTATTTTTATATTAGGAAAATAGTTTATAAACAAAATGACATTTGCTTCAATAATTAATAGGCCCCTGAGCACCTGGCCCTACAAATTCACGATCCGCCCCTGAGTATAGATGTTGAGAATTATTTATCCTTGAAGATGATATTTTCTTATTGGAGACAAGAGCAATGTTTTATACTTAAGTCTGTAAGCCAGGCCTCGAGACTATTCGACAAGGCAGAGATAGAAGATCGCGGTGTGTTACATGTCTAATTATACCCAACGTTAAAGTAGACATAAAGGTATGATAAACAATTTTCGATATTTAGTTTTTTTAATCTATCATACCAAAAACACTATATCGTCATATTATCATAAAACGAGTACTGAAGTTGGTACTTTGCTTAAACAATTGGTCGACTAAAGTAAAGTAAAAAATTGAGAATGAGATAAAACGTAAAATTGAGACGTGTTGACTTATTGTGATCGGATAATGGTTATCTTTAGTGTGCGATAGGTATAGCACCGTGTCTCGCTAGACGCGCATCGAACACCAAGTGTACCTGGTACATATTAAAGTTAGCCTTCGTTTTATAATAAGGCGGGTATTTTATACCCGAGTAAAGAGAAACTGATGGAATTTTTTTTTTTTTTTTTTGTAATTGAATGTGATAATTTTATACAAGACATTAAAATCAACAACTAATATCTATTATTTTATATTGCAAAACTACTGCGTTACCGTGATTTGGGTGGACTGAGGGTTAAAATTATTTTTAATCATTCTAATCTCATAAATTTTATTTAAAAATTTAAAATTTAAAGTTGCAATTTAACTATAAAACAAGAAATGAAAGCGCCGTTGACGATTTCGTTAAATAATAGTAAACATGCAATTATTCCTGTATCGTCACTACATAGTATAAAACAAATAATAATAATTGTTTATTTGCCTTAAACATGGTATAGAGGTTAAATTTGTACAATATCCTCATGTTTCGCCATTTTTAAATAGCATGCAAAAACAGTATAATCGAATCTAATACAGCCAGAATAAAAATAACCTAAACAATAATCACCATAATAATAATCAAATTATTAAATTCTTATTATGTTGAAATTCATTGGCTTTACATGTCGTAGTTAAAAAAATAAAATTACAATTTGTATAAAATAAAAATATTTTAAAAAGTCAATATAATTTTCTAATTACATTTGTTCAAAAATTCGCTATTACTATAAAAAATATTACAATTGAGCCAGGCTTATAATTTTCTTTTGGGGGCGTCCATAAATTACGTGAGATGTTTAAGGGGGGGGAGGGGGTCTAGGCAAATCTAATCTAATCTTACATTTGAGAGGGGGGGTCTCGGCAAATATCACGCAATTTTTTTTTCTGATTGAAATAAAAAAATATATACTATTTTGGTCCATTTAATCCAGATTGTACATGCTTAAGATTTAATCTTGAGCGTAATCGTATACGATTAAGATCATTCACTTATTCGTTCAAAAGAAAATAATTTCATTCATACTTCGACGCTATACATCTACTGAATGTCAAACCACCATATTTGTAGGGTTCGAACGATACTTTCGATACCGAGTAAGTATCGATACTTTCGAAAGCGATACTCGATACTACAACAAGGCAAATACTCGCAAGTACTCATCAAATTGCATTTTGAAAAATCTCACGTGAGATTGGGGGATGGGGGAGGGGGTTGAATAAAATCTCACGATATCTCACCAGAGGGGGAGGGAGGGACAGAAAATTTAAAAAACACCTCACGTAATTTATGGACGTCCCCTTTAATCAATCCAGCCGGTATTACTATTGATGAAAATCCAAATTTTCATCAATAGTAATACCTAAGAATTGTGTATGTGGTACTTTATTAATGTTTAGAGTAAAATTATATTTAGTGTGTTTTGATTGGTTGAATTGAACAAAAACTGATTTCTTCAAATTTATTGTCAAATTGTTGTTTTCTTGCCATTTTATTACCTTGTCACCAGTATTATTTATATCAAATTCAGATTCAAAATTGAATTAATATTTACTTTGTTTGAGGTCACTATTATTGAAATGTCATTAGTATACAAAATGCATTTATGTTTTGTCACGTTAATGAAGTCATTGATATGTAGCAAAAATAAAATAGGACCCAAAATACTTCCCTGGGAACGCCTTTTTTTGCACCTTTTTTAGCGCGCGCAAAGTCGTTTTCTCTGTCCCTATGTCGATAATTATGCTTAAATCTTTAAAACTATGCAACGGATTTTGATGCGGTTTTTTTTTTCATAGATAGTAATACAATCAAGCTAGTTAGTAATGAATGAAATATGGTTTGAAGATCGAAATTAGTATTATTCTGAGGATTTTGTGTGTAGGTATTACTTACAATATAAAATAGAAAACTTTGATACCTTGCATGCCTATGTTTTTTAATGTAATTAATCTCCGTCGGAACTCATAATCACGACTGATTTTTTTATTTTATTAGTTCGATTGCAGTTGAATGCAGCACGCCTAAAGTAGCCAAGGGGTAAATCATTATTTTGTAGTCATTGTATTTAGAAAATACTTGCACAAATAATAATAATACCAAAAACAATCAGAATGGTTTTTCACTTTACAATAGGTATACTTATGTAATGTGATGTTAGTTTCAACATTTGTTTATTGTTTTATCGATACCTATACAAATTATGATTTAGATTTAATTGAAATTAAAAAAAAAACATTTATTTTACTTATTTCTTGTGTATAAATCATGATAACAGTTTTCATATTAATGCAATGGAAAGAAATACAAACATGGTATGGTATGACAGATGACAAAGCTCGCAATGTTTTTACTTTTGGCCACCATGAGCGCTGCAATAGATTCCGTTACCCTCATCTAGTACTTTGCACTCCGCCAATACTTCCCATATAATCGTTTTTTCAGTAAGAATAGGATAACCATAAAATGTCAAGAAAACTATTACTTATATAATAAACCAGTAACTTAAATGTAGTGGGTTAAAAAAGATAATTAAACTACACAATAACATTATATTCATTTATTTTCAAAAACATTTAACACATTTTGTAAAATTTTGCTAAGTAGATACATTAAATAGAAAAATATCTTTAAATACAGTACATGGTCTAAAAAGCACCTACATTATGTACGTACACCGCGGCCAAAAATCACAGATCATATCTCTTAGGATATAATATTCACAAAAAATATAATATTATAAATCAAATATTACTTAGCACTTCATTAAAATTTACTTAAACTCTAACATAAAATACTTTTGATGTAAGTATAATTTTATTCTAAATGCAATATGAATTCATTCGTCGCTCATTTACATAAAACATCACAGTGCTTTTTTTGTTACATAAACTTTTGGTCTTTCAAGCCGTCATGGCAAGAGCATATTAAAATTTATTCCACTTTAGGTATTTATTAACTAACGTCCATCCACACTTCGGTAGCGTCATTATCTTAGATTTGATTCGTTTTAACACCAATGTATTATTCTATGACATAAAAGAATCAAATTAAGTGCTACCGCATTGTAAGACTTATAGCACGGTGGCAGAACAGAGAGGTTCGTACGTTGACCTTTGTGCCTAATGAAAGAAATCGTTCGGATCGCTTTACTTACTTTATAACAAAATTGGCTAGATACATTTTTGCGAGCGCAGTAGCAAATTGTTTGCGAGCGAGTGAAAGAGATAGGTGTGAGGTCATTGTACGAAATTTCTTTTGTTCGGCGACCCTGCTTTACAACGAAATTTTCTAAATCAAATGCCTTAAGGTAAAAACTATAATCGAGATAAGTTTTAACACTACAATTTTAACAGTACGTTTATCAGCACACCAAGGTGTACAAAACTAAATTTTCTTTATTCACTTTAAAGCGCTCAAGTAACAAGTTCAAAGAATTTATATTTTCTTGTAACCTGACGTGCTGCTGTATGTACATAACAATTAGTTTTTAATGTTTAAAATGATACACTTTAACAGTAATGGATACGTGCAGAAAAAATAAAATTATAGACTGATTTTAGTTCGTACTACTTTGAATATCGTCGACCGACAGTCATTTTTCAACGTAGAAGTACCTACCAAAAGAAGTAAAAAAATATTTGTTTCACGCTTTCAAAGATAAAAATGTTTAAGTACCTACCTACAGACCATGGCTACAGGCACTCATACGAGTTTTATGTAAACTAAGTTCTAAATACAGCTAAATTTAATAAATGTCAAGATTCTTCAAGTAAGTATACTGCAGTCTTTCAAAACATAACTCTCGGCACCTATGGTAATGTTAGTTTTGATAAAAATGATAAAATATTTATTTATTCATGTAAGTGTAGAAGTGTGTTGTTCCTAATTATAAACAACTGAAGAAGTCGCTTATGGTAGTTGTATATGGTATTCAATAATAACGATGTATATCACATTAGGTTGTTCTCGAAAATATTTCCAGTTTGATTCAATTTTTGGGCTCGAACTCGGGGCTCGGAGATGTCCACGCCAAGACATTCAGTTCGTTTCTCCGGTATCGTTTATATATTTTTTGTTCATGGCTAACATTAGCGTCGTATTATTACACGTGCTTATGTTGCAAGCAATCTTCATACGGCATTTCTTTCTTCTGCTTTCTTACGTGTCACCCAGAGTATGTTGGGCTTTTGATAATACTGTTCTATTTGTAGTAAGGATTTTCCTTTAGTTTCTGGTAGCATTAAGTACAGAACTACTGTAGCGAGTGTAGACGATGCTCCAAACAAACCGAACACTCCCGCCATGCCAATAGCGTTTTTCATTACTGGATAAAGCTTAGTAAATCCAAATAAGACAGTGTTGAAAAGGCAGAAGATGTATCCTCCGCAGAGCCCTCGTATTTTGGTGGGGAGTAATTCACCTATCATGAGGCCGGGGAGGAGAAAGAAACCTAATGTGTTGAAGGCGACGTAGCTGAGGATGAGAGTGGGCGGTAGGAAACCGGTACCCTTTTCTTGTGATAGTATGAAGGCGAGAATAAGCGTAGTAAATGCTGTACCAGCCCCAGATATCATTACGAGCGCACGCCGAGTGATTTTAAGTAGCATTATACAAGCGATTACTGTGACTCCGAGTCTGACTAAGGCACTAGCGTTGGCTGCCATCTGTAATAAAGGATATCATTATTATAAGTTAACTAAAAATGTAAAGGACAACGTTCAAAACATACCACAATCGATATATTATAAAGGCTTCTTAAGGCAAATAAAGTAGTTACTTAATAGAAAAGGAAATAAGTCATAGAAAATAGCAAAGTTGTGTTTATTTTTTGTATAAGAAAATAATAACAAATTGCTTATTACCCTGATACTCTAGGCCTAAATTTAAAAAAGAAAATAGTTATTTTTACATTTATGACAGAAAATAAATTATATAAGCTGTGTTTTTAGGAAATCTCGTTCTTGACTCGTTTTTTGTTTATGCTTTGGACCTTTGGATTTAATGACCTTTTCAATTGTACTCATTTCATCTTATCTAAACATGAGCTAACCAGCTAATATTAGGTAAGAAAGCGGTAAAATGTTCGAGGGATAAATTAGTAAAAAAAAAATGGTTAACAGTAGACATACATTTGTTTTTAATCGAGTAGTGTTAGGAATAATATAGTACAACGTAGTTTAAAACTTTATCATAAATTATGAATTTAATATTCACTGAAAATTGCTTCGAAACCTGTTTAATCACTGAAATAACAAGAGATTATTCATACGCCCACATAAATCACATCAAAAGCTTATCATGAGAGACAAATAAGGCTGTTATTAACCGCCCACACTGATGTCTTCTAATTAGATGCTCAATTTTCTGTGCGCTCTCTATTAGAGTTTAGATAAAGTTCTTAATTACAATACTTATCTTGACTGAAACTTATATGAATAAGTTATTTTGAAGTAAGTGAAAATGATAAAATTTATAATACCGTTATTTAGCGTACTTTAAGAGATACCAGTCGAAAATTGTAAATGAAAAATTGATAAAATATAGTTTAAAGATCTATTTGAGTAAGTAAGCGTAGCACACTTCAACTCAATCTGTTTAGTAGTTTTGTTGTAAATTTGCAGTGACAAAGAGTCGGATCGACGTATAGATTAACGTATAGACAGACAGTGATGTGTAACGGTTACGTAGAGGTATTACATTTAATCGTTTACTCGTCTTTAGTACTGTAAGAAATCATAAAAAGCGATTCTGTATTTTTTGGGTTACCGACTAAAATTATGTGTGTATTTAATGCAATCAATCCAATGCTACTTTAGTTTCGATGAAAATCGGCTATAACAGACGGACAGATAGAGACAAACACCCGAGTAAACCAATAGCGGTTTAATTTTTCCTTTATTGGTACCTACGGAAGGACAATATTGTGGGAATGAGGTTACAGGGTTAATACTTTTCTTTTATGTACTTAGGAATCTTAAAAACTAGAAATGTAACGGTACATGCATTTTAAGTTTATTACCTATAAAACGAACTGTTATATTTTTTATACATTAATTTATATAGTTTTTTTTTTATCTTTTTGTACCAGTATTTTTACCCATAAATTCCTTTTATTGCAAAGTCTTAGAGTAACGGTTACATATTATTTTACTCACGTTAGATTCCAGTGATCCACCGGCGTCCTTAACAATGTCTACGGCGTAAAATATGACCACGTAGCTCCCAGATAGTATCTGTAGGATGTTGAAGGCGTTGATAAGCAACAGTGGCTTCATAACGGGAGCTCGTCTCACCGTCGCGAAAAATCTGAGATGCTCTTCACCTCTAGCTTTTTCCTTTTCACGGGCTGATATCAGTTCATGTAGTTCCCGTTGAGCCTGCGAGAAATAACTAATTTAAATAATAATCTTAATGAATGAAATGCTTAAAAAATCTATCAGCCCCAGGTAATCTGAGATAGGACATGAGCCCGCGAACTTTCGTAATGCGTGCGAATGCTCTAACCACTGGGCTACATACATACAAATGACCTAACAGACTGACGAATTTGAATTATGAAAATATTTGAAAATTCCATCGTCTTTGTCAGAGCCCATTCATTCTATGGGGAGGCAAATTCTCGTCTTGCCGTATTGTTCAGAGCTCGCAGAAAATGAGGGCCATCAAAATTAAGGATAGGTGCCGCGGGCAAACTTTTTATTGGGTCGTATGGGGAATGCTTTATGCTTTGTACCTGCCGCTTGATAGTCGGCAGGCAGTGTGAAGGGCTCTCCATCCACACGGAACCGCCCAAAGGCTAGTCAAAACACGGATGGCATACCCACAAACCCCCTTTAATGCATCCTCACTTTTAGGGTAAAGTCAAAGTCAAAGTCAAAGTCAAAATAATCTTTATTCAAAAAGACTTCTTAAAAGTACTTTTGAATCGTCCAACATTTTTTCCCTACCACTCGTTCAGGACGTCTTTTGGCTGATAAGAAGAACGAGCAAGAAACTCACCAGCTCTAATAAGAGTACCTAATGACATTTACAAAAACCATGTCATTACCAGATCAATACATTATAAACAGAGATAGAAAAAAAAAACTATGGTCTTATAATAATAACATAATCATTTAATAATAATGGAAACTAGATAATGAGTTTAGAAGTAATCACCTATACAGTTGCTGGATCATCTCAAGTCCAAGCGTTCTTATCTGTTATATAATCGGATACCTTATAATAAGCTTTTTTAATAAGTATTTTTAATAGTAGATTTGAACTGCATGATATCTAATTGTTGTATTTTGCTTGGGACCTTATTGTAGAAGCGAACACAAAGACCCTTGAATGAGTTATTAACTTTTTGCAGTCTAGTGACAGGCACCGTTAATTTATTTTTATTTCTTGTATTAAAATTGTGTACATCACTTTTTATCACTTTTTATAGTAGGATGCATTAAAGGGGCCTGGGATCTAACAGGGGCTGCTCCAATCCAGAGGAGAAATAAAAAAAACTTCTTCTCTTCTCGAACTCAGAACTCTAATTTGCCTCGTACCCCAGTCTAGAACTTGAGTACGCCGAACCGAGAACAGAGCAATAAATGTAGTGTTAAAGGCGCCAAATATTATTTTTGCCTTCAAAACGGCACTTGAATCTATAAAATTTTTGTTATTTGGTCAATTTGTATCAATTTTCCGATTGAGATACCAGAGATCTCAGTGACACTCGAATTTTTCAAGTAGTTCTATACTTGGAAAAATTCCAAGTATTATTCTATAATAAAAACTCGATTAGCATGGAATGCATTTGGGTGAGTGTGGTGCCAACTTTACAGTAAATTATATTGAGTTGAGTTTAATACATTAAGTTTCGGGTGTTTTCACAATATATTTCACAAAAAAATGATAAATATTTGTGTAATATCATCATTAAACTGACTGTGTGTCTCGTCGCGTAGAAAGTAACATTTATATTTCTCATGATTGTTTTATGAGGTTAAACTAGAAGTTACTGGTTTTACATTATGTACTTTGATTCGCATTGATTTAAACGAATGCACTTGTACATACGTACTTATTGAATGGCGAGCAACTCATTCGAGAATGTCCGGCGTCAATTGGCAAGCAAGCTTGTTGAGCTCATTAAGAGTTAAAAGGGGGCCACACGAGATTGTTGGGCATATGAAGTTTCAAGTTACTCAGTGCAAACGATGCCACGTGAAGTATCCACTGTTACGTTATAACGAATCAAACTCAAGTAGGAAATATTGAAGTTTATAAATAGAATGTTTAATATGTATTGTAGTATTTTTAATTTTTTTGCTAGTTTCAACTCATAAATGTGAAATTTCATAAAACAGAAAGGCGGTTAACACGTTCAAGAAACTTAATTTGAGCTTGAGCGGTGATTCTGAACTTTATTTATCTAATATAATGTTCATTAATAATTAGTATGTTAGCTCTACTTGCCTGATACACAGGTCGACCTAGTTCAGACATAAACTAAAAATTTTTACATACAGACTAAATGTTGATGATATGCAAAAAAATATATATTAAAGAAACTAGTTATGTAGAATATTTAAATAGAAGCTATATTATACACTAACATTACCGCAAATATGCGCTAACCAAATTCGGAACAATATAATTTAGGAAATTATAAATTATTATTATTGACAAATTAGGTGTGAACCAAGTGTGTGACTTTTTTATTTATTTTGATATCTTTGATCTTTTAATCTAAATCTGAAGTGTATCTATATTTTATCACACTGTTATTTTCTGGCGAACTATTCAAATTTTTATCTTAATTAATATCTTAAACAAATTTGATTTAAAACTTATTAAATCTTTGCTTTATTAATAGGGATAATTAATACGTCGGCTTTGTTAAGTACTTACTAAGCACGGAAGTTACTGAAGACAACTTTTTATGATAACAACCTTAAGAGAGTAAAGGATTTTTTTTTTCAAATGCGGTAATAAACAAGTAACGAGGTGGATAAAAAACTACTTACAATTTCAGGGTTGCCACGGAGTCTAGACATCGCTGCCATAGCATCATGGAAGCGACCTCGACGAGCCAGCCAAGTGGGACTTTCGGGTGAGAAGCAAAGCGCTATAAACGCTAGGACCGGCAGTAGTATGGACAGATACGCAACAACCCGCCAAGGTAGCGCTCCACCCAATGCATATACATAAAGTACGCCCAAAGAGTATGCTACGAACGGCGTTCCAATCAGTAGACCTCGCAGTCTTGGTTCTGAGATTTCTCCTAAGTACACCTAGAAAAGAAAATAGTGATATGAGACAAAAAGTTTATTGGTACTCTTCCGTACAAAATTTTAAAACATATAGTTATTTGGAAAGCAAGAAAATTAATGAACGAGTTTGATGGCGATGGCGTCAGCCTGTGATACGGTTGTTAAGCAACTTACGCAAGGGTCGGTCATAGGGTGGGTGACCAATGCAGGCATCTGCAGTCGTTAACACGCAGTAAACTCGCGTGGTAGGTCATGGTCCATTCTCCCTAATTGATTTGATCCGATTCGATGGGATGGCCTGAGCCTCTAATGTCAATGCATTAATAGGCTGGTGATGATGGTGATGAATGAAAGAATGAACTATAAGTGACATTGAGCTTTTACAGTAATAGAAAATACTAAAGATTATTTAAAAATAATATAGTCGGTCTCCGTACAAATATAATGGGAGATCTGTCAAGCGTTTACGGAAATACCTATGCGATGGATTACTAACCACCCGTCTTGTATGCAAAGTTGAATTTCATGTCATATATTTGTCATTTATGACGTTCTGCAAACGAAGGCTTAACAGTGCGCACAATGATAATGTCGGTGATGAGACATGAAACCCACCAATATCAATTTTGAGAATTGGTCGTTATTTGATCGTTTTGCTTGTTTTCGTTTGGTTACGCCATCACGCGTGAACGGCTAGACTGATTTCGCAATTTTTTTGTTGTGTTTGTTATGGTCAGTAGAAGGTTTTTATGAAAGAGAAAATTAAGAAAATTATGTGGAATATCTGAGAGTGTAAGAATATTTAACCACCATATAAAATTATTTCTAATCTAACCTTAGTGTTTTGGATAATATAAACTTTTTTAATGAAACCTCATAACTTTTGACTTAGACGCGACAGAATGTGCGCTGCTAATATCGTCAAATAGAATGTAAAAAACTGTTAAAAAATATATATCGTACGTTGAGAACGATAGTGACATAATGCAAAAAATGCGAATTTGAATAATGAGCGTTTAAAGTTCAAGAAATTTGTAATCAGCACGTCTAAACAACGTATCGTCACTACGCCACCTGGCAGTTTCGGGACGGCTAGTAGTTCATAAATATATTTTTTTATTTTCCTTTTATTCTAGATAGGCAGCACTTGACCACAGATTACCTGATGGTAAGCAATGCAGTGGTCTAAGATGGAGCGTTTTATTTTTTTAATTTTATTTTATTTCGATCATCTTAGCATCGTTTTTCTGAGAAATCGTTTCTGAAATGTATTACTTTTTTAGAGTACCAATCAATAGGATCCAAGAGTAAGCGATGTGTGTTATCAATTAAATAAACGTTTAAATCGTATTTTATATGAACCTGCGACGGCGCGGCCATAATGCCGACTGCAAATCCGCAAGCTATCCTGCCGAGCAGCAGGACAGCGTGGTGCACAGCCGTGCCGATGATCACCCAACCGACGATCAGGGGCAACACGCACATCTGTAGTGTCCGCCGCCGCCCTATCGCCTCCATAATAGGCCCTGATAGCATAGACCCAAGAGGCGTCGCCGCAGAATGGATACTGGCTGCATTCCAACAAATAAACTAACTGATTAATATGAATTGTTAAAATAATAAAAACTGAGGAGCTCGTTGGATCTGAGGCGCAGTGGTTAGCGCGCTCGGTCTGCAATACGCTTGCCAAGCAACTTTCGCTAGGGATTTTCGGATGGGTGGCCAAAAAACTACTATCTCGAGCTCCTCCGTGCTTCGAATGGTACATGAAGCGTATGGTTCCGACTGGATCTGCAGTCATTAACATACCCACCTTGGGCCCGCGTGGTGGATCATGGTTTATTCTTCCTATACGATTTGATTTAATTCCATCCAAAGGGAAGGCCTGAGCTGAGTGTAACTTTTAAAGTTATATGCTCAATAAATAATTACACACATAGAATGCGGATTTTTTATTACATGTACAAAAAAAAAATTGTTACAGATGATGTTTAAAACAGTTGATGTTGCATTTTATTCCATATCCGATGATTTATATTAAATTGCAACTTTAACTGTTTGGAGAGACGATAATGCATTGATGTTTTTAATAACGTAAGTATTTACTGTAAACATAAAGACAAACAAACAAACCAAAAAAGAGCACAAGAAATTATAGATTTTCTTTCTCTTTTATAAATGGCTTATCTGCGCGTTTCGCACAATTCTGACAATGTCAAGTGAATAAATTAATACCTACATGTAAAATGAAATTAATGAAAGATGATGTAGTCTTTACTAGATTTGATGATCAAATTACAGATTATAAAACAATCAAATTTGATCTGTCAACGAACATTTAAAATTTTATGTCATCGGAATTCAAATGTTTTATGTTTATTAGGTAACAATGTGTAGCTATAACTTTGTTCTTATCGATATCGATGAAAGAAAAAAAAGTGAAATTGTCTTTATGGGTAGTACATCAATTTCTGAAGTATTTACCTCAGGAGCAAACATGTCCAAGTATTTTTATTATTCTACTCGAACCCCATTAAAAGTGCTTTATATAAAATGTATGACATTGAAAATTATTTAGTATTATTACTATAATACCTATTAATATGATTGATAAAGCATATTGGTTTGTCTGTATGATAATCTTAGGAAATAACTGATTTGATCGTGAAGATTCATTCATATGACATACCTATAGGACAGAAACAATGTGAAAAGCACCTCGCTTTGGGATTAGATAGTTAATGTTTCTTTTTTCCCTATCTTGTAAGTCACTGAAAGCTATTAAATGTGTCAAATATATTATATTAAAAAAATAATATTACAATTATAGATCATAATTGTAATATATTTTTTTTAATGATGTGCTCATGTAATTGACTATGTTTTGATGAGAATAAAATATTTGAATATTTCATTCTTTCATGTAAAGGAAGCTACATTATACGCGGATGATATAAGCTTTAATTTACGCAGGAAAACGGTTAGTATTAAACAAATACAACTCTTTTGTATAGATTAGAACTCTTTTGACAAATTATAGTTGATTATTATTAGAATAGTTTTATTCATCCGTATCATGAGAGTTGGGTGTGTACATGTGTTTTGTTGAATCATAATAGTTTGATCACGTAATCTTTTGTTGTCCATAAAGAACAATACATGTTGCTTGGTCCATATAGTGAATTGAATGCATTTGCAATTGGATTTAATTTGACAATAAGATTAGGTTTTTTGATACAAGTTTCTGGCAGCAGTTTTGCGCCCTAAGATGATATTTAAATAGTAGTATACCTATTGGAACGCTACATGCTAAGGACACCGTTCTCTTTGTTTGTTTTTCACATTTTGATCTTGTTTCTAGGTTTTGCCATTTCTACTTATTCAAACTTTCGTTTATGATTTTACGGATTGTTCCGCATTCATTCTATGACGTCTCATCCCATAATTTAGTCATCCCAAACTAGTATTCCTAACTCAACTTATAAATATTTTTCTTAATTCATCCTAAACGCACTCCTTACTGATCCTGGAGCAAATATCACAAAAAAAGTGTGGATAGCATAAAAACGTTTGAATATATTAAAATTACCTAACTCGGGGGTAGCATTTATTATATTTGTTATTTATTTCGAGATGGAGTTGTTTTATTATTAATATAAGTAATGGTCAGGGAAATATTAACAGGACTCGAATAGATCAAATCAAATCAATTTATAATACATACAAAAATATACTCAACATTAGAATCAAAATTATAGCATTTGTCGATGTATTTTCTTTTGAGAAAAAGACAAACATCGATTTTAGTCTAGACCCTGTTTAGTCTACCACTCGAGCGCAGAACGTTTCAATATTGTGTATAATTATTATTAACTTAAATAAATACTACAAAAAAAAATATTTGTTACATTCCAAGTACCTTACTAAAGACTATTTTTTTTAAACACGTTTCCTATATGTTTTTGATACAACAACTCGGTAGTATGTAATACGGCAATGAAAGAAGATTTGTTTATTCGAACAAGAATTAACTTATTCTTAATGAAAAATATGAAAAATTCTTAACAAATCCATTTTGTCCCTGGTACACGAAGATAGGTTTTTTGTTGTTAATGTGAATTTTTTTAGCATTTTTCATTAAGAATATTTTCCAGTATAGCACTGTTAATGCAAAATTGATCAAATATAATAATTAACTTAGATAAAAAAGAAAATATTTATGTTCAGACCGTACAAAGAATTATTACATTTTTTATATGATTTAAACAAAGGTTGAATATGGAATACTGATCGGGTGAATAAGGAATTTAAAATAAATTAAATTGTTGCGGGTTGAATAAGGAACACAAGTTGTAAGGAAAAAATAATGTATAAGATGAGACATCGTGGGAAGAATACGGAACACGAACAACCCGATTTTACACGTCCTTTTTTATTATTCCTATTTGGTAATTTTATATTACTTATAAGCACTACATGAATGAATCAAGATAGAAAGATAAAGTGGACATGGCAGTCGTACCAAAACAAGGCTATACAGATAATTGACATAGTAACCATTAAACAAAGTCTAATATAAAATGCCTTATTTTGTTTTAAATCTACTAAATATTAGACGGCTAAAAGAAGGCGTTTTATAGTTTACGCGCGTTAGTATTTTACAATCTTTTTAATCACGATTTATTATATTAAATGAGAAAAAACTATAAATAAATATGTATCATTTCATTACAAATACTAGTAAAAATTTCTGTTTTTATTGAATTTTATTACTTCACATTTTTAGGTTCAAGTTAGGATTAAGGGTTGGGCAAGTGCTTCACCTCATCTCGCCCAATCGTGAGTAAGTCTGTCTATCTGTCCGTCTGTCATCACTCTACCAGACTGTATCTCATGAACTGTGATCACCGTAATAAAGAAATTTTCATATATGATGTATTTTAAAAATACAAAAAACTGAATAAATTTTTTTTTAAGGGTACTCCCATATGACAAACATGATTTTTTTGTTGCATTAGGCTGGTATTTTTGCCAGCTTTAGGAATATAATATAGATACCATTTCATTCGCTGGATGGGTATATATAACTCTTATTAAAAAACAGTAGGTAGGTAATATCCTTCGTATGCTAATATTATTAGACTACTAGTTAGAGTCTAGCTTGTTTGATAGTTGAGACTGTTATTTTGCCTAGTATTTCTGTAGACTGATATTAAATAGAAAAGTTGTGTAATTTCTTAAGATTCAAATAAATATTTTCATTCTTCATCCATAAGAAGCTACCAACGTGACTTATCTGACACAAGTCACTAGTTAAGGTATTCATTATTGACCAAATACACATTATCAACGCTTTTGCTACTACTAGACACGTAGTGATAACTGACTATTGATAAGCTCTATTACGTTTCCGAAATAAATGCAATCAATAACATAAGCATACATTATAAATTCATATTTATTACTAAGATAAACTAACATATACCACAGATAATTGCAATCAGATAGCATTATAATTAAGATGGTATAGTTTAATTGTTAGGTGATTCATTTATTTATAATAAATATTATATAATTATTAAGGTATAAAATGAAATCTAGGCTGTCGCTCTGTAAATAGATAACAACTTTAAAAGTTTCATACATTTTTTGCTATGCATGTGGTCATTCATCATGGCGGACATCGCTTATCAATTTATGTAGATAAATAAAGATTTGAATGTGTTCGTTGAATATATGTAATTGAGAATGTATGAAATATATATTTTTTTTAATGTAGTCTGGCTGTTTTATTGTACTTATCGAATAAAACTCGATACGAACTCATGGTCAAAATCAAATGGTCAAAATATGTGTCAATAAACAAAAATATAAAAAAAAACAAGTTTGAAGCATAAATAAAAAAAATATAGTAACAAACTATAATGAAACATGCGAACCACGTGTCACGTCACGATGTTTGTCCGTGATGTTTTATGTTAACGCACTGTCCAATCAAATTTAAAAGATAAGATTTTATTTCAAAAAGTGACCTTAGTATTTTTATTGCAAATTAATTAATTTAATATCATAAAGTATGATCAGTTCATCTTAGATTGTATAGGTATAATGTACATGTATTGATTGTCCAAGCAATTACGTTAGTATAATTATTTACATGTCCCATGCTTTAAGGCATTTTCAAAGTTGAACCAAGATTTATGAGGCGATTATTTTATTTAAAAAAAAAAGTTTTGAACTAATAACATATTATTAATATTATAAGCATTTTATATTATTAATATTTATTACTTTCTTTCAATGGTTGGCTAATTGTGAAAACTTGATAATGGCTAATAGTAATCTTAATACGTAGCTGTAGGTTTTCCGAATAAAATAAATAAATAAATAGGCCAAATGGTTATAATTATTGGTGAGTTTCATATATTTCTGATAGATAGAAGTTAATGTGTTATCCTTTGGATAGGTATGGTAATCAGACACGACTATCAATAATTCTTCCAGTGATCATTGATCTGAATACGAGAGCGATATCAAGCGATATTCGGACCGATAACTAGTATAGTGAATTATTAGTGACATGGTGAAGTGTCAATAGTACCGCGAATAGCGAAAGTGTTTTTTTTTGATTATTGGACTATTTTTGTAATTTTTATCGAGTAAATTATGTGTCGGATTGTGGATTTAATTGGCGTTAATATTTATCCCTAACCACATTCGAACACTTTGGAGTCAGTAGTGAGATTCAAATCCACGTCCACAATGACACGCTTGACATCAGCTTGAGTCAATTTAAAAAGAGCTTCTGCATAGCTTCATGGATACTCTTAACAGATAAAGACACAAAGAGAGTGCTCGATCATAATATAAAAAGTTAGAAAGATTCACTCCACATTGGGCGCCACATTATTTTATATGAAAAATAAGACGCAACATTACAGTATGGTGTTAATTAAATTTATTTTATTAAAATAAAAACAGGAAATGGTGATGTATGACCGGGTTTGTAAGTCATGTCAGTAATACATAATTTATATATATATTTTTTGGAAAAATAAATACTAATAAAGTAGAAGAGTGACCGATATAGTATGAATGTGTGGGTGGACATTCATACTATACCTACTCTTTCACTCACACTTTTTGGCCGAATTTAACTGTGTAGTTAAATTGTTTATTCGGGGTTGCTTTACAAAGACCACAGAATTTTCGAAATAATAATATTCCTTTGAAAAAAGTTGGAGATAAAAGAGAAAGTTTTAAATTAATTTACAAGAATTCGATCTTTTTCTAATACTCTTACTAAGAAGTAATTACTTGAGTAAATGTTATAACCCAGAATTGGTCTGTTTATTTAGCCAGCCCCGCCTCGCCCCGCATGAATCGGTTTCATTTATATGCTGTGGACCAATTACATTACGTGTCATCAATTTATTACGAACATATAAGATGATTAAGGAGAAAACGGTGGTCAACAATATTAAAATACTTTTTTGAAGAGATAGGGAGGCAATTCTAAAAGTATTTGCGTAGGATCTTAGCCTTGACGTCCATATGCCTGTTAAGCAAATATACGAAAATTTGTAATTACGATGTAGCAATTGTATTCATAATTGCGGCTTCAGCATTAACAGATTCGCCTATAACTTTGCTACTATTTTACAAAGTAATATCAAAATTAACCTTACCTATCCAAGATCCCATTTCGTCGTCTATTTTCATTGTGGTGTTTTCTGTTCGTAGCTGTGGTAGAGCCACAGCTGAGAAGCCGATCGGATGCCCCGCACCCGCCGCTAATATTAGGACGGCGCATGTTATTAGACACTGGAATAAAGGCACAGAAATTAATCACAAATTATCTGATTAAATATATACTGGGGATAAAAGTTAAGATTAACTTTGTATCAATAATCAGTGTCGCTACAAAGCACGTTAAAAATTTAATACTGCATTTATATTTGCACACGCCATGGACTTCGACATAATAATATGGATATAAAAAGAACTTTAGGTTTTTAGACATTAATATAAAGTCCTTTTATCATTAACTTTAACTATGCTTGAATACAAGATTTTGATTAAATCACAGCAAGAAGTTTTTGACATAAATATGCTTTCTTTTAACTAATATATATTGGTGTTTGTGTAAAAATATACGTTTAAATACCATAGTTAAATTAATGACAATACTTAATATTTTATTACAGAAATAGTATAGAATAACAAACCTCAGACATCCTATATTATATGCATTTTAATTACAAACTTTTTATACCTTTATAACTAGATATTAAAGAGTTATCTACATAAGATAGAACTATATAAATATGATAGTTCTTTGATTTCTAGTTATATGGGTATAAAAAGTTTGTGTTGAGAATGTGTACAAGGAAATAGGACGTACAAAGTTGTCAACCCTGAATGTGTACACTGATAGCATGTATGTAAGTACTTAGATAGACTTTAATATAGTTTTTATTTCATGTTGTTTTTTCCTCATCATTTATATTTCTATAGTAAAAAGTACTGATATACAAGACCCGTATAAGGTGGATTATGTTTTTGTTGGTATAATCAACTTAACTTAAGCCATTAATAGTTAAGTTGAAATTTGATTACGGAAAATTGGACTCTTGAAATAATATGACGTACCTACTTTATGTGTAATAATAGGTGGTTAGAGTATGTTATATTGAAAACATCTTTTTATGTATGGCCGTGACCCTCAGACTTCTCAGAGACATCTCTTGTCGTCGTAACGTTAACTAAACATATTTGATGATAGGCACTTTTTTAACTGATCACGACGAGTCTGAAGAAGTTGGATTATTTTAAAACGACTTTTAAATCCAAAAGGAGGAGGTTATATGTTCGACGGCGATAGATATTTTTTTATGTATGCTCACCGATATTTCCGCCAATTGTTGACCGATTTTCAAATTTATTTTTTTATTCGACGGCTTAATGGACCGATGTGGTCCCATTTAAATATTATCGAAATCAGTAGTTTTCTTTTTATAACAAAACAAAATATGCTTTTCACTAAATATCACTTATTTGACATTCATTCAAAATCCAGAAGGTAAATTTTCTATGTTCAAGGTTAATCGATTTCTTCTTGAAATCTATGTCCAACGAATATTAAGTTGCTTCCTATAGATGAGACTTTCGTTAATCGGTCCAATACTTTAGGAGTCTATCTAATGCAAACAAACAAGCAAATAAATCTTTCCTCTATATAATATGAGTATAGAATTATCGGGGAAAATTATGCCGAGCAAATAAATGTTTTTTTTTCTAAGATTTTCACTATGTTTAATATTTTTATTTCTAAAGATATTTAATATTTTTTAGTGTTACCAATCATTAAAAAAATAATAAGTACTACTAAAAAGCATGAAATAAAAACTTAAAAAAATTAGAACTGACTTCAAAACTTTAAAAAATAATAAATAATACGCGCATGCCATTTAATTAATTACCCACAGAAGCCTTGACTTACGCCCGCCCGACTTTAATTGCATTTTCTTGAATAAGTAGCTTTTGAGATAAGTATTGAGTATTTATCATTTTCTTAAAGTTTGTAGTCAGTTCAATTATTTTTTTTTTATTAACGTAAAAACGAATGGTATTTTAAAATATGTAGTTATTGCTGCCAATTCTGTTTTACGATTCTCTAAACTAATAACAGCTAATTTCTATTTGGGTTTGTTTGTAATGTTATCAAGGAACTACAATTATTCTTACTTCTGCATACTACAATAGGAGTTCGATAGCGCAATGATTGGCACGTTTGATCTACCATGTGGAAGCAGCTTTCGCAAGGGCCGGATATAGTATAAGTGACAAAAAAGTACATAGGATGGATGACAAAAATTTTGTAATCTCGAGCTCCTCAGTGCTTCGTTAAGCCGATTTCGTTTTGATTCCACCCACGCCCTAAACGAAAGTAGTGGGGATATTAACAGGCTGGAGATGATGTTGATGCTACTATAACATAAATGACTTATATTTACCTAACTTTGGAGACTTGATTGACTTTTTATTGTTGTATAGATTTTATTACTTTTCAATTGTTTTGCCATATAAGTCATCTGACAAATAAATAAATATAATTCTCATTTATTTTCAGAACTGAAAAAGCAGTTTTCAGGACTAAAATTCAATTGGTCTAGCCTGTGCAAGAGATTGGTCACCTTTGTTACTAAGTACCTACCATTCTATTTTTATGTTATTTATAATTATATTTGTTGGCGTCAATGTTGTTTTGTTGCCAAAAAACGTAACAGAGTTTTAACCGCTAGGAAACATTATGTATGTCTTAGTAATAAGCTGCAATTATATTTAGTCCGCGTCGCTTGGCGCCACGCCCGGGTAGGTACTCGGATTTTTCGCATGGGGTTAATGTATTTACTTCTGTACTGTTTAAAAATGAAACTGAGTTACGTGGAGAGGCAGGGCAGGCTAGATATCTGTTAAGTGTGAATCGGGTTTGCACTCTGTAGGTCTTGTAAAAGACATAATCACGGTCATCTCACCAACTGCAAATAAGTATTTTTTTGTGGCATGGAAATATGAAGGATATTTTGCCTTCCATGGTAATAGCTCGAGAGTTTAGATTACCCTTGAGGGTGGTAAGTATTTTTTGATTACGTAAATTTAAAAGACTGATTTTGTTACAGTTTTAAGGGATGGCAGACCTGTGTAGGTATATAGAGGTACAAATGCGCAGTGAAGTGAATTTATACAAATTCCTTTTTTGGTAAAAGTGTGAAACGAAGTGATCTTCTTGGGAGTCAGAATAACTTTAACCTTTTTGGCTGGTGAACAATAATATAATTATATTTTTATTGATCAAAATAACAAAAATATTTTGATAATGACAAGGTATGAGGAATGACAAGTTTACATTAATAATAATAAATCAATTATATAAATATACATGAACAAAAATAATTATTTTATCTACTCAGATACATACCCATTGTTGTGGGTTGAGTGAAGAACGAAAATAGGATGAGTAAGGAAAAAATAATGCATAGGATGAGACGTCATAGGATGAATACGGAACAACCCACTAATAGGAATAAATAATTTGTATAAATGCAAAATAGGATTGGACATATTTGAAAATTCTTTATGATCAAACCACTAGTGTATTTATATTATTTCAATTAACAGAATGAATAAAAAGCGAAATAATTGCTTGCCAAGGGGATAACAAGTATAGAGCAGTATGATTATATTACACGACAATGAACATAGCCTTGACAATGATAATGGGTGTGATGGATGGTGCGTCATTTGTAAGAAAGACCAAGATTAGTCGTACGTGACATTCAATCGTATTGTAAAAGAGTTTCAGTTTCGTTGTAACGGTAAAACATTATTTGAGGATCCTGATTTATTAGATACTAGCTTTCTGCCAGCGGCTTCGTTCGCTTGGTCTCTAGAAAACTGTTTGGCGGCATAAAAGGAGCTTCTGTGTTAATTTAAGCTTAGAATTATCCATAGTTTTTGTTTGAAATAGTAACAAACGCACATACATCCTCACAAACTTTCGCATTTATAATATTATAGTAGGATTTCTAATCCGGATATTAGAAATCCAAACGTTTTGTTTGGCTCGTCTTGGCGAGACACTACCGTGGCTTATCTAGATATGCGATATATTAGAATATTACTGACCTGATTAAGGACGCCTCGAACAGAAGAGTACGTCTCTCCCTTTACATAAGGCGGTAGAGTGGCAGTGGAACTGATGCTGCGAAGAAAGCTCTGTAGGGCCTCGTACTCATCATCCTCTTTGCTTGAATTTTTACTCGTAATCTGTGGTTTGATGTCGTCTGTGAGCATGGATTCGTGGGCGCCATCGCTGTGAGCAAAAAGATATTAACTCAGTTTGTGAATCATTCTATCTTAATTTATAACTACTTGACGACAACTCTATTTTTATATGGACGATATGTATCAAACATAAACCCAAGTACTTTAAGTGGTACCATATACTGAAACAAATAAATGTATGTTTTATGAAAATTAATAAGTAAAAATAGCAGTTTCTTGAATTAGTCGCTTTTAAAGTTTGAAGTTGGTTCTATTTTTGAAAAAGAAATGTATACTTTTTAGTGATATTGATATATTTTTTAAAGGTAATACTAAAATATTAAACCTTATATCTTAAATCATACATATATTTATATAAAAGAAAGTCGTGTTAGTCACATCATTATAACTCGAGAACCGCTGGACTGTTTTATTTTATGAAAATTGAGTTTTTGGATATGTTTTCATCAGGAATAGGATAATAAAGTGACAACAGCACTTATGAAAATCCATTGACAAGAAAATAAAATAAACGGACTCAGATAAAATGTTTCCCCAGAAGTGCCTAATGCACCACACGAAAAAAAGATGTGCGTCAAACGTTTACTCCTAAAAAATATAACGTTATTTTAAATAATTTTCGTATTTTTTGTTGGCACGTTTCGGTTACCTACGCCGGATGGTAATTAAATTGAAGTTTGTTGCTAAAAAAGCGAATCTTATCGTTTCTACTGTTAAAACAACGGAATATATACCCACATGATTTAGATAGAATTTTGTATTCTCTGATATGAATCATTATTTAAACCTTCAAATGGACGTTTACCCATTTCTATAAATCAATTTTACTACATCATTTATATAGCTATGAATATTATATTCGTTTATATAAATATACGTTTTATTTTTTATTTATTGATCTTTATATATCAATGAAAAATGGTACAAAATGTTGACTTAATGCTAATAGCATTCTCTCCCAGTCAACTTTTAGGAAAAACGACAAACACGATGGCGTCATACAATATCAATATACTTACATACAAATACATACATATAGCAAATACAAATATATACGAGTACACATGATGACGATAATCTTCACAAGCTTTGCAAAAGAAAACAATGAACTTGTTTTTTAGAAATCAATTTATTTGGAGATCTGATGGAGTCGGGGAGGCCGTTCCACAGTCGAATTGTTTGTAAAGTATATTACTTGGAAATTAAGCCAGTGTGAATAATGAGAGAGAGTTACAAGACCACATAACGACCATAAGTGTCAGAAAGATATTGAAATTTACACTTTTAATAATCTTGTGTATAAGGATTGGACATAATAGAGTAAAGTGTACCTACAGAGCAACAGCAGGTCTCTCCGCTGCCGAATGGTAAGCCATTTTAGCTGATACCGATAGGAAACATAGTTGAATTAGCGAAGACATAATATGATACGAATAGCATTGTTAAAAATTAGGATAACAGACATCGAAATAATCAAGGAGTGAAATAATGAGAAGTAACAATCTTAGTTTTAATAGAAAGAAAGTTCTTGAGGGCGGTTTAGGGAACGTAGAAAGAAGGTTACAGTTCCACTCAATTTGGTGATTTGCGTACCTAGTCCATCTGAGATTGGAGTCGATATGGAGTCCAAGGTTTTTAACACCAGGGCTGTTAGGTATTATTTAGATTTCGAACACAAAAGGAGGCAGCAGTATGAAATCAAGCTTAGAGATCTGTTTTGAACTACCAAGAATAATTTTAAGGGATTAACAGTAACCCTGAAACTAGACGACAATGCAGTGACATTATGAAGAACTCCATTTAGCTCAGAAATCCCTATACCAACTTCAGCGATCTTCTGTATATATCTGCAGATCGCCTGCATAGAAATGGTACGAACAGCCAAGCGAGAAAGATTGAATTAATGAAAATGGGAAACAGCAGAGGGGACAAAATCCCGCCTTGAGGAACACCAAATCCATTTTGTTTTGCATAAAAAATTATAAGTGTTTGTTTGACAGAGTCTATCAACGTAAATCTAGTAATTTCCGACGATATCTAAGACAATGCAAGTCATATCTATAACTCGTCCGAATTAACATGACACCAGATGACCTAAAAATTCGGATGTATTAGAATGGTTTCTTATAATTTTGATAAAATGATATCCGAGAAGATTATCTGCGCGTCAGTGGCAGGGGGTCCTAGCTCCGTTGAGTTCAAAATTATCGAAAATGCGTTTCTTTCTAGTCATATAGCATTTCAAAAATTAATGAGATTTTGTTTTCGGAAAAATGGAGTAGGCCTTCTGGTGTCATGTTAATTCGTAGAATAGTACTAATAATGAAGTCCATAAATATACAAATTATGCAAGTCATTATGAAGATCTCATAGTCTACGAATTCAATAACATATTATCATGTTAATTATATGCACGACGTTACGAGTCAGCGTATTTATTTTATAACATCCATTGTTTTGAGTTACGTCTAGGTTTCTTGTAATTCTACTTAAGAATACTATAATATATACATTTATTTAAGTATTCTCAGATTTAGCGATATAACCGTTACTTTAGATATAACTAATAAAATAGGTAATAATGATATAATTTTAAGTAACTCTACTTTTTATTATAAAAGTAGTTGTCAATATGTTATATCTCATGTTTATTTATGCAATGCATACAAAAAACGATATTAAAAAATAATCGTATAGTATGTATCTACCGTATAATTTTTTTTTTATTGATTATGCCTTCTCTTACTTTATTCTCATGTGGAGGTGTGAGGGACAGCAGATTTTTGAAAGCATTTTATTTAATATATATTAGATAAATTACCGTTTAAAAAAATAGTAGATACCTACAACAATATATTCAAAAGTTTAAATTGGTTTGGTTCGATTGGTTAAATCCGCGTGTTTTAACAAAGTTTATTCGAGATATGAAATACTTGCCTTTGCACTTTAATAATTCTTAATTTATTCCTCCAATGGAAAGCGTAGCCACAAATATATAACACCATTATGATATCGAGTCGTTTAAGAAAACAAATGTAATGCCAATATTATAAAAACAGTCGTCCGTTTCCGAGGACATTTGACTTAATATAAAACTGCTATCAAGAAACTTGCAACCCTTAGGTCATTTGAATGTTACCATAATTCTAAGGAATTCAGGACATTTAAAAAAAATTATATTTAAAAGAATAAAATAACTTGACTGTTTACCATACTTATATGTTCGATAAAAAGTAATGACGTTTTGTTTTGTTTTTATCTGAACCATTTCAGTGGGTACATAATTCATCGGAATGACTTACCTACTTTATTTGAATGCTTATTTTGTTATATTTAATATATTGAATGCCGAGTTAGTATTACCAGTTGAACATTCATAGTACAATGAAATTGTCAGAGCCTGATGCAAGAACGCAACGAACAATCAAGACTGTTTACATCAATTTGTCTACATATTCGATTCGATTCGATTCGAGACGATTCTGGAATTTTTTGAAGGTCTTACTGATACAATCAGCTGTTTCCATGTGTAAATGAATGTATAATATACAAGGGGCAAAAAAAATAAAATGAAATAATTACTACTGTATTTTTGAAAATTTATATTCTTTCACCCACGGGAAGCTACATTATACGAGGGTGACATAAACTATAAATTACGCGGGCGAAGGTGCGGGAAAACACCTAGTCTATAATAAAAAATACAGTTGATTTCCCCACTTACACTACACTTATCATTCATCATCATCATCAGCCCTTTTACGTCCCCACTGCAGGGGCTCAGGCTTTCCTTATGGATGGTTAAGGAGGATGGGCCATGACCCTCTACGCTGGCCCAATGCGGATTGGAGAGTATTAACGACTGCAAATGCAGCCGCGAACAACGGCTTAACGTGTTTTCCGAAGCACGGAGTAGCTCGAGATAATAATTTTTTGGTCACCCATCCCGTGAGCGACCCTTGCGAAAGTTGCTTAACGACAACGATCGCGGACCGCGGCGCTTATCCACTACGCCACCGAGCTACTTAACATTCACCATATTACCATTATACCTATTGACCATTAATGACATAGTCACTTTCTGACATCTTAGAGTTAGGGCAAAATTTCATAAAATCGATACATTCATCCTTCGCCTCAGAAAAATATTGATGATTAATATACAAAGATAACGGATTCTTTTTCTATGTTGTTTCAGCTGTTACCGAGCTATTGATTTAACGATTTTAACAATTATTTACCATTTGACGGGACATATCATTCTTTTTCGGGACTCTGGACATCCTCTGGAAAGTCTGGATAATCTAGACCAAACCTACCCTAGCTGTACCCATTTTACCATTCCGTACTGACATAAAGTGACAATAGTTGGTCTTAGAATTCGATTTTGTAGTTGGTAACATAATAAACGACGCTCTTTATTAAAATATTTACACTATTACTTACACTTGTCTGTGTGAACTGAATACAATGAAAGTTTTACATTGTTGCAAATAAATTAACTGATTTTGCATGTAGTTATATTTTCTCTCTGGCAGTGCGAGAAACAATATAAGTTAAAAAGATACACATTTTTTTAAATAGAACCGATTTCTCATTTAAAGAAAGTGGTTAATAATATTTATTTTAAAAGCGGTTAAATTTTTCAAGAAATATTGAAGGTTTATATTTCTAAAAATAGCCTTCTGTAGTTTATTACTACAGAAGGCTATAGTTGATATCTTAGGAAAGGCATATTTTGTTCTGTTATAAAAAGAAAACTGCTTGTTCAATTCCGATAAAATTGAACCACCTCGGTTCATTAAAACTGTCGATAATAATCTTGGAAATTGATTCATAACTGGTGGAGTAATCGCGTAACAAACAGACAAAAAACAGACACACAGTTGAATTGAGAACCTCCACCTTTTTTGAAGTCGGTTAAAAATCTCTTCCATACTTACTATAACTTGGGTGTTCTTTTATTTAATAAGTAGTTAAAATTTAGGTACATTTTGATTACACCTCGCCTGTGGTGGACTAGCAGGTGCTTCATAGAGTCCCTATGAATTGCATATGCCATATGATTATGGTAAAGACAGGATTTATATCGAGATCTGGAGAATCAGAATACAACTTCATTTTATCATAATACTAAACAAATCCAGTCACAGGTTCGAGTCCCATCTCAGAGTGCCAGGGACAAAGTGGTTTTTAAGCATTTTTCATTAAGAATATATTTCAGTATAACATCGTGAATGCAAAATTTATTAAATATAATAAATCCAATATATTTATTTTCTTAAGTTTAGAAAATTTCCGTCCTTTTAGACGTAACAGCTGGCTACACTAAATGTTTGCTCTTTGTTATCAATAATGTCGTTAAGTTGTTCGAATAAATTATAAATATAACCATTTAATTAATAATCTGACATTGTGAGCAGCAGCAGTTTATGTTAATGAACAGATTTTTTTAAGAAAAATATCTTAAGTACAGTAGATGTCTGACTAAATGTAAAAAATTTTTCGTAAGTTATTACACGCTCTAAACACGCTACTTATCTAAATATAAGAATAATTTATATATAGTTAATGCAATGATCGATGTTTGTACAATTTGTAATACAGAATAAATATAGTTTATTGATATTGTTTTTTAATTACTGTAATGCTTGAATGCATTCTTGTATTAAGTTGAATTAAGTTTTACGGGTGTTGAGATAGTATCAACGTTAAAATAGAAAGAATCAATTGAAAGATTTGTTAACTTTTATCTGACTAATAATGAGATTAACGTTGAAATAGTAAGAATCAATTGAAAGATTTGTTTACTTTGATCTGACTAATTAGGTTATATTCGTTTTTAATACGAACGGCACTTACGTTGTAGTGTTGTTAAGTGACATGCATGCTATTTGATGATCATATAATGTTTTATTTATATCATGCAATGAACTATATTAAATATAACTATTTCAATTTTTTTATGACACAATAATTATTTATTTTTAATCGTAATTACTAGTTATTTTGTTGTGAATTGAGGGATTTATTTGTTACTGTGGCAATATAAAAGCGTTCTACATCTTTTGGTCTTAAACTAGGCATTAATTATCTCGTTAATAATTTTTAATTAACATTCTACTCGTGACAACCAATGATTACAGCGTTTCACTTATTGTAGCTGTACGGTCAACTTTATTACATATTATACGCGGATATATTGTAATAAACTGACAGCACGTCAGTTTATTACAATATATATCGACGCTGGAAAGCAAACACGTAGTAACCCGCAAAACCAAAATTGATCTTCAAAGCAGAAAAACTTTGATTTTTTTCGATAAATAATTCCTATAAACGTCCATGGTAATAAATAAGGTGTTCCTTTGTCAATTTATACAGAAATAAGACATGTTTTTTTGGAAACATCTAAAGATTTTCCATTATAAATATCCATTTTGGTTTTGCAGGTTACTACGTGTTTGCTTTCCAGCGTCGATATATTTCTTCAATTGATTTTAAAGGGTACCTTCAAAGCGTTAAGGGGTAAAAATCAAATGACAAAATTTGACAGATTTGTATAGTCTGACGTGCTGTTTACTGTACAAGAAATATAGATAAATAAATGTTAATTTTCTATATTCTTCAATTCCTACAATTATTTAATATCATTGGTCATATATAAATGAGGCCAACTTACTTTGGACAAGTCAAAATTTTGGAATCTCTTTTTTTTATTTGTCATCATACACATTATAATTTGTCATTTTATAGACAATATTAATTCTTAGCTCGGTGGCGTTACGGATAAACGCCGCTGCGCACGATCACTATTGCTAAGCAATTTTCGCAAGAGTTGTTCACGGGATGGGTGACCAAAAATTATTAAACAAAGGCCTGAGGCCCTGCAGTTTGGCTGTGAAGGAGTTAATGATGATGATCAATATATCAAAGAAGAAAATTTAATAAAACAATTAATATTTCACAGCAATTTTGGCGAACACGTCACTTCAAATTGACATAACTTTTTATTTGTGAACCGATTGAAATAAATCTTACATACATGGAAGAATACCATAATATAATAGTGAAAACTGCATTTAAATCGGCTCAGCCGTTTCTGAGATTATCGTGCACAAACGCACAGACAAACAGACAAAAAATGGATGTTTTGTGTTCTGTTATGTTTATAAATGCCTCTCATAACAGTTTTTTCATAAATCTTCAATGTACAGACATCGATCGGTTACTTTTTTATTATAGTATAGATAATAAATAAATACACATAGTCTTATTTTTATTGGTAGACTAGACGTACTTCGTATCACCTCTCACAGTTTAAGCCGTCCCTGGACTACGACAAAAATTTCAACAAAAAAACCAACATCAGGGGGACAATTCGACTAAATAAATGTTGTTTAAATCGAATTGAAAACGGATCGAAACCGAACGAAACTACAGTTTTTAATGGTTTTCCTATTCTACAAAGTGACATACGATACAGTTCCAGCTAAAATAGAATTGGAATATAACGTATGTCACTTAGTAGAATAGAAAAACCATTAAAAACTGTAGTTTCGTTCGGTTTCGATCCGTTTTCGATTCGATTTAAACAAAATTTATTTAGTAGAATTGGCCCCCTGATAAATTGCCCCAGCTGTTTTGGCGCTCTATTTTTGGCGAGACAAATGTGCACGAGTTTATTTTTATATGTATACTAATATTACTAAGAGAAAAAATTGCATGTTTGATAGTTTGTTTGCATCGAATATACTCCGAAACTAATGGATCGATTTTAAAAATTCTTTCATTTATAGGTAGCTTCATCATATGCGGTGAACATTGACTATATTTTATACCGAAAAGTATCAAATAAAGGGATAAAAATGGGAGTAGAAGTTTGTATGAGGAATTAAAACGTTGCCATTGTTTACTATTCAATTTGTAATTATATCCATGTCATGAAGTAAATCGATATCCAAATAAACAGTTCCCTAAGGACCACGCGTACATAGTATCTATCGATTATGATATATTCAATCGATTCGTCTTAACCTTGCGAGTGTCACTAAAGACATGACAGTAATCAGTCGGGTCCTAGTCAAATTTTACCAATCAAATCTTCCCAAGGGGCCCCTGACTATGAGTCGTTCTGTTCTGCATTAGAATTTATGATTTGTTTTATGTGTGTATCGATCATAAAACTATTTCAATTGTGTAGTTATTTAGTATTATTTAACAGAATTCTAAACTACTGGGCTTATTCTTTCTTTTTAGTTTTAATTTATATTAATTTTTTCATGTATTTTTTAAATTTCGATTAAACGCAGTCGGGTTGTTTGTTTTTCTTTAAATTATTTATTTTTATTACTTTTTTTTAACCGTTTAAACCTACCCAACATTTGGAAACTAAAAATGAAAAGTTGTTTTATTTAGTTGTTCTTTTAAAAATAATCGCGAATTAGGATATGTTTGTGATTATCTATCCAAAAAATTATATAAACTGATTAGTTACAGCAAATAACTCGTGATTAGAAGATCTGAACCGATATTGTTAAATCTAATTAAAATAGTACACACGAAAGGTTATCTAAAATATTGTATACTAGTGTGAAGTAGTAGGTTATCAGTCAAGTGCAACATTGTTTATATAACCTTACTCAATAGTATTACGTAGATCGATTTTAAGCGATTATTTGACGGTTAAGGACACACTATTTGTGACCGAGTATATACGAAATTTAATTTAATTCTTCGAATTAATAGCCGCAGCCATCATAAAAAATAAATAATCAAAATGCTATAATAGAAGGAAATATCCAGAAATTCATTATTAGCTACAATAACAACGACATTGGTGTTCCTTCTGCTGGGCCATAAGTTTCTCTATAGATAAGGGGGTCCATTGCGGGTTGGTACGTGTTCTTGTGTGCATATACATATAGCCGAAGCGACCAAACGAAACCAAAATGACTTGCCATGCTTTTCGAAACATGGAGTAACTCGTAATAATAATTTCCGGTCACCCATCTCATTATCGGTCCTTATTAAAGTCGTTTAGCCTACGTATCGTATTCCGATAGTTACTGCGCCATCGAGCTCCTTCATGTGCGATAAAAAATTAAATTATGGCCAATAACTTTAAACATTACATTTTAATTATATAGAAAAGTGATATTAAAAGAGCTGTAGGATATTTGTTGACACTCATCGCTGAGATAACGAAATTGATAAAGGTTATGATCCAAGATAGTGGTGGTTTTAAACCATAACGAACGCAGCACGTCAAAGGAGACAAACTTTTTTTTTTAATTATAAAAAGGTTATATACAGTTTAAGAATAAATTAAACTCATTAAAAACACATTTGTGACCTTTTTTGACATCTTTTATCTCCAAATAAGTATGAAAACATTAATTTGGAATGAAAAAGCCATCGTCATCGTCATGGGTCTCCGGTTTCCACAGAGTTTACAGTTGCAGTCTCACCAACGGATTCGTTCGCTAACCCATTGCGATTATATTTTAACGATAATTTCAAGTCTTCTAGTAGTATGGTAATTTGTTAGACACACATAGAGTTCAACTGATAAGTTGTCGATACTTTTTTTTGACAACAAGAAATTTCAGAAACGAGGAATTTGAGTATTTTTATATACGTATAGATTTCTTGTTCCCTAGCGATCAAATTTGACAGCTCGATATTTAACGATGCAAAATTTGATCATTAAATACCGATAACTTTATAGATTTAATTCGGTTCGCGCCTAAAAGTTTGTGTTGCATATAATTGTAGACTTGCAATAATCGTGAAAATACGATCGCTAAAGCCGACCGAATTTATAAGTTATATTGCGATCGCAAACTCTGTCGAGAGTGCATACCCTGAAATTCTAATCCTAACTCAAAATCGTAGCTAAAATAACCTTAAAAACGTTTGTTGTTCATATCAATGAAAAAAAAAAAATATCAAAGAATGAATATCGTTGTAAAGCCTAAATACTTATATTAGTTATACAATTTATACATAATATTAGTGTAGCGGTAGAATAAATAATAAACTTTAGTGTATTCTACACTAATATTATAAATAGGTAAAGTTTTAAACTCAGTTTATATATTTATAGGGGTTGATCTTCAGAAATACTGTTCCGATCAATGATTCCAAAAATTCTTTCATCTGTGTGAAGCTACATCATATGTGGGTGTTAAAGGCTATTATTTCCTTAGGCAAAGTCGTAAGAAAACACCTAGTATTCAATAGAGATATGAAAAATTCGATTACTAAATATGAACATATCATTTTTAAATCAATGATGCAGTCTAATATCTATCGCTCTATCTATAATTTCAAGTGTAAATGCGGTGGAGGACATTCGGTCGTTGGCCGTAGCAACTAGACGGTTATTTTTTTGTGACCAAAGTTAGCTTCGATGCTTCAAAATTACTATAAATAAAACTTTAAACTTAAAATAATTTTAATGTGTTTTATTACTTTAAATCTTAGACGTGATGTCTTGGGTTAAGATTTTGTTTATTGTTTTAGATTTGGTTTTTTTATACTAAATCAATATATTTTCATTGGAAAACAAAAGCAATACTAATAAATGGTGTAGGATCTTCTCCTTAGCCCATTCTCTGTGAATTGAATTTTCAAGGTAATTCGCTTAATATATTTAAATCCGCAATAAGCTCATCATTGTTTCATACAACCTTGATAATAATAATAGATTTCTTCGTTGTCAGAGATATTTAATTATTATTTTAAAATGATATTGTTTATGGATACTTCTCCGATTCACTGATAAAGAGAAATACCCGTATTATATTAGTCGGTACTGAGGTACTGTGAAGTAAAAGCCAATTGAAAATTTATAGGATGTGTTGAAATGGAGAGGTTTTTGATGAACAATGGAGTATGCATAAGTAGGTACTAGTGTTTGGTTGTGTGTTGTATACTTTTTACGATTTCCTCCATACGCTGGGAATGTGCTCTCACGATTGAGCACGGTAATATTTCATATCTACCATTAAGAGGGGGGCATAAAGGTTAAAATCTATCTCATTGCCATGCCATGAATGACTTTTATCTATAGGGAAAGAGGATGGATAATTTCGTAGTATGGTTTTTAAAACTCTCATAGCCAGTTGCACAAAGGTCCATTAAAATTGTCATTCGTTTGTCATCTTACCCATACAAAACTTCAAATTAAGAATATTAATTTGAGCTTTAAGTAGTCATTAAACCTAATTATAATGGAAGTTTGTGTAAATGACCATCTAACTATTAGCATTATTTTAAAGTAGCTTTCCGCTAGCGGTTTCGTTCCCGAGCTCTTGTATTATACTTATAAATCGTCCGCTTAAATAACTCTATTTGTTGTTAAAAATCGCATTAAAATCTTTATGTAGTTTAAATTAGTAAATACCTATTTCAGCGTTTGTGAAAATTTTACTAAAATGGGTAAAATAGCAGTTGGACTTTGAAGTTTGTATGGAAGTCAGTCATTTTTTGATGTTAGAAACATGAAACTTTATATTAAAAAGTTAGTCTATCTATACTAATTAATAAAGAAAAAGAGGAAATATTTGATTGTTTGTTTGTTCGTAATGAATAGGCTTCGAAACTACGGGACCAATTTAAAAAAATCTTTCACCTACAAGCTACATCATAAGCGGTGAACATTGGCTATATTTTATTCCGAAAATCATCATATAAAGGGATGAAAATGGGAGTGGAAGTTTGCATAGGGAATTTATTGTTATATATTCAATTTGTCATTATAATTATATCCGTGTCATGAGTTCCCAAAGAACCACGCGGCAAAATTGCTGGCGAAAAGCTAGTAATATATACAAGTAAATATGTATTCTAAAGTTAATGTATTACTTTTAAGCGCATTTATATAAAATATTGCTTTTTATTTTGATTTTTAAGTTTTTTTATCGTAATCTTCTCAGAAAATCCTAGCAATTAATACTAATATTATAAAAAAGTCTAAAAATAGTATGCTATCTTAAGTCATATATCGGATATCATCAGCCACATTGTTATATTTTTGTCCTCTCTAGCATTAGATAGAAAATTGTTAACTCAATGTTAATAATTATGTGTGAGTAATAAAGTGTCTATTTATCTATTGTAAGCAAACACTTTTATTTGATATCATATGACAGTGCATAAAAAATAAGGCTAGAATAACCTTGGGCCGTCCGCCATATTAGGTTTAAAACTATGTAACTTAGCTAGCCATGCATTGTCATACCAAACCGGTTTGCAGAATTTTAGCTTGATTGGTTGAGGTTAACAGCTTTAAAATTCATTTGCAATATTTAACGAACATAAATGGGTATATACATTGCTAGTTAAATGAAAGCTTGTAGAATCACTAACTTTAAATTTATTTTGAATATAGAAATAAAGTCGAAATAAGATGTTATTAAAAATAAGTCGGTTAATCTACATCATATCACAGATACACAGACTTTTTTCTTATTCCACGTGACAAACCTTGTCGTACTCTGACCATTCAAGTTGCTACAGTGCTTCTGTTACGGTTCGCGCTGTGCACTTATCACTGCCCATTTGCTGTGTGATAGCCCTACTCTCGGTATATTCAAAAAAGTGTAAAGGACCATTTTCTCTACTAGTGTGTCTTAGCGCACTTATTTATGTGTTTATATCAAGTATTTTATTGAGTTAAGAAGTATATATTTAATTTATCACGTGTGTATCTTCTGTTGATATTGCTTTCTTTTCTCTGCTTTTTTGGCTTTGATACACTTTTAGACTTTACGCTTATTACCTTTTCACGAGCACTCAAAGGTTTGCAAGAAGAAAACTCATGTTTAAATTAAGCTGGACTTTTGTAGATTAGAAGTTCCTAATTAATTAATAAGCTTGTTTTCTGAGAAACTTTGTGTTCAATAAATAAAACTATCAACATAATATCGATCATACCTATATACATATAGGTAAGGTTACCAACTGGGTCAAACACTAATTTAAAATAACAATACAATTTTTATTTCATAATTTCCTTAGTGACAACGACATCACAGTGATAATTTAGACCATGTAGTACTTCCAGTATTTAAAACAAAACTAATGGTGAATGGTTCGAATTCGATAGTCAATTTCTTCTCTTAATTATATTTCTTTTACAGGTATAGTGACTATTAATCAATATTTTCGTGACTGTGTAGTTGAGGTGCGTCGTGGGATATCGCTAACTAAAGTTAATACGAGCAGTTATAATATATAATTTAATATTTTTGCGGCCTATGTGTCAGAATTTCTCCACCATTCCTTTGGAATAGAGAAAAAAATAAACTTCTTAATAATATCCAAAATATTTCCTGCTATGATTTTTATTATTAAAAAGTTTTTATCCAATAAAATTCGATACAATATTTAACCGAAAAAAGCACATTGCATGAAACCTCGTTTTGAAATTATAGTGTTATTAGAGAAAAAGGATGTCAGGGTAAATACCAAGCATTGACATTATAACAAACAAAAGGTGGTCGCTGATTTTACATTAACAGACACACTAAATAATAATATTTTATTATTACTAAAGATTGCTTTATAAGTATAATTTTGAATACTATTTATATAGCATATTTATGGGAAATAATATTTCAATCACTAAAATAAACATAATTGTTTGATTAGCACATCATTTCGGTGTTGATAGGTTATATTTTATGATCAAAGGTTAGTTTAGTATACTTTTATTACACCAATACAATGAAATTATTTAGTTCAAAATAACATGCATATGTATGTATGTGTAACATTTTAACAAAAAAAAAAAGTAATAAAAGCACTAAATAATTTATTTCAAATGTAAAAAATATTAAATTAGCAATATTTGTATTTGTATAATTGTTAAATGCTTATATTGATATTGATTTTTAGAGGAAGTTTTATTTATCAGACTGTATTTTTAGCTTATCATCTTTGTAATTTGTTGTTATTAAACTAATTACAAAAATAACCTCATTTAACAAAGAAAGTATTATCATAATGTATGCTGTATTGATAAAATATATTATCTTACCTTATTTTTTTATCCTTCATATTGTTTTGTAAATATTTATTTCGCTAAGAGTATTAAAAATCTAACTTCTGTTTAAACTTTCACCGTCGCCTTGCAAAACTGTACAAATGTTTTGTGTAAACGCATAAGTTACTTGATGACAAATACGAAAGATTCAAGCAATCTTTTTAAGAAAGCCGGCAAACGATTACACTATGTCTAAGGAAACATTATGATTGAAATGGATCGATGGTGCTGCGAGGTTTTATTAGCACCGAGCGCAGTTCGATCGGACACGGCCGCGACTGCCGAAGTGCCGAACCACGGGTGTCGGTCGCGACTCTACACTAGCTTAACGTGACCAGACGTTCCGTTTTGAACGGGACCGTCCCGTTTTTTGATTTTTGTCCCGGTCTCTCCAAAGAAAACTCCGGGACGCGAGGGGGTCATCCATAAATTACGTCACACGATTTTCATGCCTTTTTGCCCCTCCCCCGTCCTAGTCACAGTTGGTCGCATTTTTAAGACTCCCCCCTCCTTGCGTGATGTCACATATTTTGCAAGATTTTTGTAAAGTAATAGTTTAAAGTTCGGGTTTTAACACTTAGATTTTGAAATGTGACGTCACGAAATTTAGGACCCTCCCACCCCCTTGTCACACTTTGTCGACTCCCCCTTAACGTGTGACGTAATTTACGGATGGCCCCCAATGTCCCGTTTTCCAAAAAGCGCGATAATGTTTGTAGGCCGCACTCTGTTAATAGAAAGCAAGGAAGTTTGCAAACAAAAGTGTATCAGTACAGGTTTCTTCTACTACTTTGGGTTGGTACTATGGAAATTATATGTTAATGAGTATTGCTCATTTAATGTCATATTACACACATAATACCTGTTTACTCGGCAAATAAATCCATAAATTACATCACAAGAAAAATTACTGTTTTTATACCCTAATGTGAAAAACGATGTCCCGTTATGAGCCACAGAAAAAATGGTCACGTTACTAGCCTTGCTCGCGTGTTGTGACGTCACTCGCAATCAATGACCAGACCCAACTTAAAGCAGCTCAGCAGCTGGCGGATTAATATTGCTATGTCACGATAAGTAAAGATGACCGGTAATCAACAAGTCAGTCAAAACAATGACGAAATCTTATAGGAATATAGATTCATGCGTTCGGTGTGTGTCTAATTATCATAAGTAATTCATAATGTCTTGGAAAAACAATGCGTATAGGATTGTTCATTTTAGGGTTATGCTCCCGTATCGTTTTTGATTTAGTATCAGCAGGCCCGGATCTAAGGGGGATCAAGTGTTGGCAAAATCATCGTTAATAATACCTTATTTACAGCTAAAACACACAAGTTACGATGGGTAGGACCGACATGTCCTTGATTGTAATAAAAGAAAAAATCATACACTGCAAAAATAGGGTAAAAAATAATGCTGCGTCCGCGTGGGGGGGGTGGGGGGTGATAAGAGGGCGCCATACGAAGTTTTTAGTAGATAGTGAAGTATGTCTTCGTCTTCTTTCGATTTATCTTCACATTTGTGGTAAATATGGACATACTGAAATATCAAGCTCTTGTACATTCTTGTCTCGTACTCCCCGTCTAATTGGAAAAAGTTCACGGCACGAACGTCATTTTGAATTAGATGGATATAGAAAATACTGTTAACTGAAACAGACAGAGCCGTTGAATACATTCCGCATTTATTTGTTGTATAATTTTGTGTGCGCCATAGAGAAACGTTGATAATTTTAAAACGATCATTTTAAAGCTTACGAGGAAGTGAACTTTGTCACATCAAAACAATCAAAGGTATTATTATTAGATTGCTTTAATAGGCGAGACGAGATATAAAAATAACTATTTAATTCTTGGCATAATAAACTCAAGCTTTATGGCGCAGTGGTTACTGCACTCGGTCTGCGTTACGGTTGTTGAGCAACTTTTACAATGGCCGCTCATAGGATGGCTTAGCTGTTAGTCCTGGATGCATTTGCAGTCGTTAACACACACCAGTCCCCACTGGGCTCGCGGCATGACCCATTCTCCTTATTCAATTTAATTCCTGAGCCCCTGAGCGCTTAGTGTAAGTTTTTTTACGTTTACGTTCACTGTCATGGAATCCGGTACAGCGCCCCTAGTGGTAACTATCAAGAACTACAAATCTCCATACAAATTCTTGACGCGCTCACTAGTGAACGCGTTAGCGTAAAACTTACATTTACTACCTTACCATTCTGTAGTTGGGACACTAAAGGGTGGTGATATCGATAGGCGACGTAAGGTGTGGCTCGCGATAATGACCCACACCTTACATCGCCTCTGCATTGGAATTACATGATCACATTGAATATGCAGCTCCACAGTGCTTACTGTAAAGATAGTAGATAGGCATGTGCGCCGATGCCGAAATCTTCGGCGGCGGCGTGGAGCTAAAAATTCAGTGGCGGCGGCGTAAATAGCGGCGTAAACGGCGTCGTTATGTTAAATGATGGAAAATAAAAAGTTAAAGAATTCAGAATGCCTATATTGACATAACAAATATAAGAGCTACTAAAACTAATAACACCTTTTAAGTTACAATCAAATATGGCAAATTATACTCTTTTAAATTATGTAATGTAGTCATAATGATATTAAACAACAATTTTTAGCAATCCATGGGTCCAAGGTCAAGGGTTTAAGTCCCATCTGAGAATGCTGGGGACAAAGTGTATTTTTAAGCATTTTTTAATAAGAATATAATTCTAAGCATTTTTAATAAAGTTTATTTACATTTAACTAAAGTATGTAGATATTATTTTGTTTGATACCTTTTTGCCATCTTAAGTAAGTAGGGACGTGATCCCATTACTATAGAAATTTTGGAGCTTCTAATCAAGAAATCACGACAAGTTGTTTTGACATCTTCATCATCATCAAATCTTCGCGTGGTGTTAACCTGACACTGCCTAAAGAATTTTGAAAGGACCCAAACAGGTGGAAATCTGAAGGTGCAAGGTCAGGACTATACAGCGGATACATTAACACCTCCCAGCCAAACTCTCTTAATTTAATGAAAAACCACCATCCTTTTATTGATTAATTCTCTCAACTTCTTGCTTTTATCTCATCAGTTATTCGCAGTAGAGTTCGGAATCGATGGTCCAGCCTGGTGGTAAACAGCTCATAATGAATAATGCTCTTCCAATTCCACCATACAAACAGCATCACCTTTTTGCCAGTTAACCTGGGTTTCGCCACAGTCTGTAAAGCCTGATCGACCTTTGACTGCGATTTTTTCGCAAGTTCCTGTCGTACGTGATCCAGTTTTCATCACCAGTTATCAGCTTCTTAAAAAATGGTTCGGTTTCATTACGCTGCAATAAATGATCAAGAAAGGATACACGGTTCTTTAGGTTTCTTTCAGTGAGCTCAGCTTCGTCGTAACCACTGATATGCTTTAACATCAAAATTTTCAGACTGAAAACGCTTAAACCAAATTTGTGCTACTCCCACAGAAACTGTATTAGGTTTATAAACGTCACATTTTTTTTTCGCGGCTTACATTGCATTTTTACCTTTTATAATAAAATTTTAAAATGTATCTAAGTTCTTCATTAGATTTACTCATTTTCACAGTAAGAAAATCACACATTCCCCAACCTAATAGTTATCATGTATAAAAATTATTTTATTGATATTATTCCCAGTTAGACGCAATCGCTTAGCCGTTTTAGTAAGGCCAGCTACAGAGGATACACGTTCGTTAGGTGTGCTTGTAGCGGTTTAGCTAGAGTAGACAAATAAGGGTAAGTATTGAATTTATGATTTCTGCCAACTCCATCTTGTAAATGAGTGCTACATTAATTGTACAAGATTTCATTGTTGACAGCTTTAATTAAAGAAGAAAGATTTGATTGTTTATTTGTTTGCATCCGATCATTTTTTTACTAGATATGGAAATAATCATCAATTTTTACTAGATATGGAAATAAGGATGGAATACGGAACGGAATTAGCAGGTGCCGCAGAGAATGCACTACGTTGCTTAGCAACCGAGCGAACGAATGTTACTCGCAGTTCGTGCCATCCCGCGCCGTTTACGCCGATCTTGCTAACCGGTCAGCGGCGGCGTGTCATGACCGGCGGCGTCGGTCATCAGCGCGGCGCGGCGCACACGTCTAATAGTAGAATAGTTTCTTATTAGTATGAGTATATAACACTTTTACAAAATAATAAAAGCTAAATATGGGAAAACAATTTTGTATTTTTACTTCGTCTACGAAATTACTTGTGTGTCTAATATCCTACTATGTAAGTAGCAATATTTGACCAATACTTATTATTTTTACTCATACACCAATTTCATAAAACTATAAGTAGTTACGCAATACTTTAAAAAGTTTCACAAGACCAGTGTAATACTTAATTCAACAGGTTTCATTATGTTAGATATTAGTTTTTACAAAAAAAGATCACGTCACTATCTCAATATGGTGTAAAAGTTTACTTTCAAAGTTCAATAAACATATTTAAGAAGATGTTGAACAATATCAAAAATAATTTATTGATTATGTGCAACAGGAATAAAAAAGAGCTTGATGGTGCAATGGTGACCGCGTTCGGTCGCGATCGCAAGGGTTGGTCATAGGATGGGTGACCAAAAATTCACTATCACGAGCTGCTCCGTTCTTCGATTTCATCCATAGGGAAGAGCTGTGCCCCAGCAGTGGTGACGATTAATAGATGAATGACGAAACTGTATCAACTTAATTGTAGGTTATCTACCTAATTGATGTTTAAACTACCTAAGTCGAATCGCGTATGTATAACATTTTCCAGAAAAAAAAAATCAGTTGCCCCTAAAATGCAATGTTAACCCTTTTTGAAATTACAAAAATTTTTTTTTGTAAATAAATATTTACTTAAGAAAACTAATACTTTTTGTCAAATACTGGACCTTATAAAAAATTTGTTAATAAGAGAACTAAATGGCTAAATGAGATTATGGTAATTTATTTAGTATGTATTTCACAAATTATTTTTATTGCTTAATTATTTTACTGCCTTTCAATTGCGTCATATTAAAACAAATCATATAATTAAAATGGCTTTATCTTTTTATTATTTAATCTTATAGGTATAAATTAGGTTTGTAGCAACCATTACAGTCTTTGGTTCATGAGGTTCTCAAAAGTCATTTGTAATTTTTCCCTACTTCCTAAACTAAAATGCCCATACCTAGCTTTTTTCTGTTACCTAAAGGTAGCCATATTCTAATCAGAATTTAACCTAAATGGTAATGAATTGTCATATACAAGGAAAGGTCAAATAATTAGATGTTCCACTAGTCCATTGTTGACAACTACCTAGTGTTTACAGTGCAACGCTGGTACAGGTGCTATGCCATGCCATGGATTTTAATTTGCAGCGGCGGCCTTAGCCATTGCGAGGCTCCGGGTGGCAGGTCTTTGCGAGGCACTTTGTCCTTCGTGAAAAGTATGTGATTTGAAAGTAGGTCTAGTTGTTTGGGTTAAGTATTTGTCACGTACGAAGAGAAATGCTTAAGTTATACAAAGTTATGCAATTAAAAAAACGATCTTCAAGTGGTTCGAAGGGGTGTTCAATTATGTTTATAATGAATGATTTAGTTTACTAACTTTATTTTAATTAACTGCTATGTTATAAATATATAACCTGCATAAATAATTAAGGTTCAAAATAAAAAGTTTTAAATAAAAAAAATATGTATTTTTAAATTTGTTTGGCTTGTTGCGCGAGACCCCGGATGATTGCCCCGTTCGCCATCCCCTTAGGCCGCCGCTGTTAATCTGTATATACTTAATAGTTCTTCAGTTGAAACAAATGAATGAATACTTATTATTTTATGTAAATCACCATTTGAACATAAAAAAATCTTAAAAAACTATAGTTCTTAAAATAAATATAAGTTGATTTCTGTGACAGATGTCAACGAAACAAACGAAGTAATTTGAACAAGCGTCATTTTTACAATGTCGATTCGTATTACATACTTACATTTTTATTCCACAAGTGAACTGCAATGCATTATAAATATAAAAATTCACTTAAAACGTAATTCACCAAATCACATCGACATAAGAGAGGTCCCTATTCGACTTTACCATCAGGCTTAAATTTTTATCCCACCAAAATAAGTCAACACGTATACTTTTCTGTAATTGTCAATATGCTTTAGGCGGTCAATGGTTAAAACCAAATCCTGACTAGTCTTCATTTTATAATAAGACGGGATGTGTCCCGTCTCAATAGACTCGTAGTGGGTCGCGTGTGGTGGATTATGGCCCATTGTTTATACGTGATTTCATCCACAGGGAAGACCTTGTACTTAAGCAGGAGACATTAATGAGCTATATATTACATAATTTAGTGACCACAAGGGGGGCGTGTTCCCCATTTTGAAAATGACTGCATCATACCAATAAAATTATTATTATTTCATTTCCGCATAAAGTATATTTGTAGTTAATGACTTAATTAAAGTCATAAAGATAGCATACGCAGGTAATGTTACTATCACCTGCAGTCTTATATCAAATATAGGTTATCTGTGTAGGTATTAACTTAGCAAAATTCGTCATCAACACGGATATGTTACAGTTAAAACCAGTTTTTAGATAGAACGTGTTTTCCCAGTTAGAACTAGTTTTTACTAAATGTCATTGTTTTACCTAATGCTCAAAATTGTTTAACAATCAAAATTAGTTCTTACTGGACAACACGCGTTTTTCCGAAATAAGAAGTGAAAAATAACTTTGTTTATTCTATAATTTTTCTTGTTATAAACAATTTTTTTGTAATCTGTTAAAAAACTGGAAATATAAATTTATTAGTTATCACGTGGCCTATTTGACCAAAATAACTTCGTTGTTTATCATTTTAGTTGTTAATAATTATTGTAGCACTAAACTTCGAAATCGTAATCGTTTCTTTAGAGCTAGTTTTAACTAAAGCTCGAAGTGACAACCAGTTGAATCTGTTAATCAAATATATCAATGGTAATTCCTAGTTTTGACTAAGTACTTCTAGTTTTAACAAAAGTATTTTGAAAAAATTAGTTCTAACTAGCATAACGCGTTCTATCTAAAAATGTTTTAATCGAGATATACCACAGAAATAGGACAGAGGTATTTATGTTGGGAAAACCGACTACTACCTACTTTTATAATAATCTTGTAAATACCAAATAGACCTTAGTTTTATCACTGATTTGTTCTAAAACATAAAAGAAATGCTCTTTAATATTATAGAATTAAATCGATTTGTTTAAAACTTTAAAATACAACCAGCCACAAGGCCTTATTACTATTAAGGCCTTAGTTATAGAAAATAATGTTACTTGATTAACTTATTTACCTAAATACCAAATCATTGAATGATCCCTTCTTTTTAATTATTTTCAGGGGTAATCAAACAATTTCATTAATATTAAAAACTGATATACCTAATCATACACCGACACCATTCACCGAGAGGTTAGGTATGAATGATATTATATAGACACAGCATGTGGCAAAAGTTAAAAAAAAACCGTTGTGTTATATTGTAAAAAACAGCCTCGAACACGACGTCGAGCACGGTACAACTCTGACATAGAGGAGAGATAGAGGTTCAATTAAAATAAAACGTTCTTGAAAAGGTAATAATTAGATGTAAACTCAATAACAAAAATCCCTTTGTTTTAATTTAATTCGTAAACTATGACGTATGATGTCGTCATCTTATCTTAGTAGTTATGTATTTAGGTATGAAAATCTATGCGCAAATATAAACAAAATATTATTGTTTCTTTCTAGCATGTATCTAATAAGTACCACTACTTAATAGCGATACCAATTTAAGCTGTATACCTTGCAAATTATACTAGATTAGATGGATTATTCATGCAATAATGAATTTCTGAGTAAAACTGATTAAAGAGATAAAATAACTAATAAAACTCGTCAAGTGCGAGTGACACGCGCATCGAAGGTTCTGAATTTCCTTTCTTTTGTTAAAAATAATTGTAACAAAAGGTAATGAAATGGTTAGTTAATGAAAGTAAAATAAATTGATAATTTTGTCTGGATATAGAATATAATGATTAATTATTTTAGACAATGGGTTTAAATGTTCTTTTTTGATTTAATGTTAAGAACTTAACGGAGACGTTAAAATATTGTATAAGACGAATTAGTTAATATTAGACGCAATTTTAATATAAGTAAGATATTCAAGGTAAAGCGTCAAAGTTTTATTTAATTTTTAAAACTGATTATGTAAATAAATTTAATATTATTCTCTTTAAGACACACAGTCATTTTTAGTTCACTTCAAAAATAAGGAGAATTCTAGGGTAATAATCGTATGTCGTCCCCTATGACGTCTAATATCTGTAAAATGTCAATCTATTTAGATTGCGTATGATTCGTTCAATTAAATATAATTATGTTCAATTAAACAATAAGTTATAAATGGTGTGCAGTACAAGTGAAGTGAATTATTCTAGATGCGTAAGTAGGTAATGATCACATAAATGTGAATACTTTTAGCTCCTTTTGCCTTGCCTTTGCCTTTTTGGCAATAAGTCCACCTTTTGCGCTATAGACAATAAAGATTAAAAATGTTAATTAAGGAATGGAGCATATCTGACGGAAGATGTATATAGTCGCTTTGATTCCAGAACGTCAGGACTTAAAAATGTATGATATGACAATCATGTTTGCACACTCGATGGATGATACGTTTCGTTATGTTAACGAACGCATACTATAATACATATACATCAAAAGCAGATAGAAATATTAAAAAAGTCACAACTAAATTTACTTAAAGACTTAAATACACATATCCTATAATTAAGAACAAAGTTTTACAATTGAACAAAACAATTTTCAAAAACTTCTTTTACAAAAATACTTAAGGATGATGTAAATATTGGTACAGTAATTTATTCGAATGTTAATTCTCCAGAGCGCATTAAGGCAATGCCAGATATTGCTACTAATAAAAATACAAATAACCCAGAAATATATATGGATACCTTGTCTGCAGGAGCCGTAAAGACAAAGACAGATGTTGCCACTTGTAACGACATTAAATTTCAAGAGGAAGGAACTAATCAACAGAGGAATATCGAATTTGTAATGTCTTAAGCACACAACAGTATAAAGTTAATACAAATAATTAGTTATTTAGGGGTTGAACAAGTAAAGGGTTTAGCTTTAAATTTGTTTCATAGCCAGAATAAAAAACCGGATGCTCTTTATTTTGGAACAGTCATAATTAAGACAGGAGTTATATGTTCTTTAATTTTAAATAGTTGCGATGACTTGGTTTAGAAGCTCAATAATGATGATGCCGTTGTGATATGCATAGAGTCAAATGGAAAAATCCTTATCTATTGTTTTCAGAAGTAAGTATAGTGCTTTATAAACTTAGACACCAGAAATTTTTCTTGTTAATGTACCATATAAACCTTACTTAAATAAAACTCTACTTAATTATAATATGAAATTATTGCTATGTAATTATAAAAACTGCCATTTCATATAATTATTTAGTAGTGAATATTATAACAACAATAGTGATTTTACATAATATTTGATATATGCTTCGATATTAAAAAAGTGCATACAAATAGCACGCAAAAGAGTAAATATTCAATAATTAAAAAAAATAATAAAATGTTTGCAAAACATCTTGAGGCTTGTCTTTTTTACTCCAATTCCATTTATCTTGTAACTAGCTTTTGCCCGCGACTTCGTCCGCGTGATAAACTTACTTTGAGCAGCATTTCTAACGAATATTTATTCATTATATCGTGTAAAATACCTGAAAAAAAGTTTCATCCCCTATTTTTTCCCCTCGGGGTGGAATTTATCAAAATCCTTTCTCAGGGGTTGCTTATGTCATAGTAGCTTTATGCATGCAAAGTCTCAGCCCGATCGGTCTAAAATTGACAGTTTCATACAAATTTTCATCCCCTATTTTATCTCTTTAGGGGTAGAATTGATCAAAATCCTTTCTTAGCGGATGCCTATTTCATAACATCTACCTGCATACCAAATTTCAGCCCGATCCGTCCAGTGGTTTGGGCTGTGCGTTGATAGATCACTATGTCAGTCAGTCACCTTTGAGTTATATATATTTAGATTCGTAATTTAAAAAAAACGGCTTCTACTGGTTTGGTTAAATTAATATTAAAATATACCACGAAATTAAAACTTTCTGTAGTAAAGCCACTTCACAAAAAGGAGCAGTGGATGATATAAAAAATTATAGACCTATCATGATTGTTTCAGTTATATCAAAAGTATTTTAAATGTGTTGGTCAATTAGTTCTTGTCTTTCATTACACAAAATAAAGTACTGAAAACTGAATATAATGGATTCAGGAAGACTAGCTCTACATAATTTGCCTGCTTTCAGTTGGGTATTTCAGTAATATCTAACAATTTAAACATAGGAGCAAAAACTTCGGCTATATTCTTGGATATGAGCCGGAGTTTTCATTTTGTTAATCATAAACTGCTGGCTGGAACCCTCGGGAGGTACGGAAACAGGGGAAATACTTTGTCTTGTATAGAGAGTTATCTTAAGGATAGACAACAAAGCGTTGAAATATCTCATTTAGTTGAGTATTTTAAAGATATTTATCGATTAAGCTATCGTTTCAATAGGTGTGGTGTGCCATAGGGTAATTGTTCTAGGGCCAATGTTGCTATAACTGTATATAAATGACCTTCCACATCTCTGTGAGTAACAATGCTTTTTGTATGCAGACGATACAACACTCATTTTAAACAAAACGGGTAAGAAGGCACTAGAAAACACAGCCATGATTAGCTTATCAAAAATAGGGATGATGACTAATTTTTGTTTGTTTGTCCGTCCGGTAGAGTTTTAAAAAATATTAAACACGTATTTTTTTATTTTTTTCGTAATCATAAAATTACGGCGTTACATTGAGTTGAAATTTCGCATGACGTCACGTTAGAGTACGTTTTCTACTCAACTGTGACGTAGCGAGGCCCCACTACTCAACTTTAATGCCTGTTATCTAAGCTATTTCTTGTTAAATTGAAGTAAAAAAAATACGTATCTAATATTTTTCTATTATCTGACGGACTAAATAGAATAACATTTTTTTTTTACCCAGTCATCATCCCTATTGATGAATGGTTGAAATTTAATAATTCGAAAATTACCAGTAAAACCAAATTCATGAATTTCACAACAGCGACATTTATGGGTATAAAAATGAATGAATTTATGATCTGGAAATCACATACAGAAGATAATATAAAATTTGGATAGGTTCGTGTATGCTCTAAACCGAATCAAAAGTGGTATCAAAACAAGCAGAACTTAAGGCTTACTACTGGCTATGGGTATGTAAAGTAGCATTATGAAATAATTATTTGGGGAAATTCGGTTTCGGTTCGGTTTGGTGAGAATCTTTAAATTACAGAAAAATGCATCAGAACAATTTCTTTTGCAGGATATCTTGATAGTTTTCGACCATTATTTAAAGTATTACGTATTAAACTTGTACTTTTGTATATAAACATGGTAACTTATTTAAGACAAATGAAGACTTTGACCGTAGAGGGAGAAAGGTGACAAATTGTATGTACCGTCACAGCAACTCCATGTATAGTCAAGCAATTGTTTCTGCATGGTAATATGAATTATAAATAAATTACCGACAGACAACAAAGTTACCATTGAAAAATGGATAAAATATATTATGATGTCAATGACATCATAAATGATAAATTTTGACATTACATGTACGAAAAATTATACTGTTATTTTAAGTTTATTTAAATTAAGAAATTTGATTTAGATTGACATAGGTATTTTAATATTTGTACGTTGACCAAGTAAGAGTGTGTGCTTTCTTTGAAAAATAACATCATATTTGTGACTACTTTCTTGCAAATATACATTTCCTTTGATTATTTTCGTGAACCGCTTGATGGATCTTTCATCAACCCTAATAACAGCAAAACACGGTAACAATAATCCTGTTGCTAACTAGGATTTTTACGATTTTTCAACCGGAGCAGAAAATTCGAATGGCGCCCCGCTCCCATACGCTCCGTTTAGCCGGATTTTATATTATCATGTATGAATATGTATTTTTTATTTTGTAGGATTGTAAAGCATGTCCATCCTATCGTAGCCTATAATGTGTATGAAGAGATTTTGTAAAGCTCGTTCTTTTTTCCAGCGCCAGGGCAAGTGCCACCGTTTGCCCTCCCCTAGATCCGGGCTAGAATAAAATGTATTATCTTGAGCTCCTCCGTGTTTCGGAATGCACATCGTTGGTCTCGGCCGCATCAGCATTCGTTAATACACCCACCAATCCGTACTTGGCCCGTACAGTTTGTTCATGGCACATTCTCTCTGTTCGATTTGATTCGATTCTATCCTCAGGGAAATAAATCCAGATAGAGCTTGTTTTAACGTTATTCCCGTGATCACGCGTATTTATATACTACCTACAACATATATTATCAACTAGTAGGTATAAAAACATGTTGATACAAAATCTCGTGACGTTAGTTTATTAAATAATTCGACTTACATGCAACTTGTGTACGTAGACCATACACCTTACCAGGGCTACATGCCCTGGTAAGGTGTATGTAAAAAACAGATTAAATATTGATAGATTCGATATTGTAAAGCTATCAAAAAAACCGATAGACGCTAGCTAAAGCTTCAAATCATACTTATCGCCTTATTAGTGCGGAGAGTACTACGCAATAATTAGTTGGGTAAGCATGCTTAGTATCCGCACTAATTAGTCGCGTAAGGATTATCTTGGTCAACATAGTTTTAGTCAAGTTTAAGCTTAAACGTAGTTCGAAACGTAATGACGTCACAAACTTTAGCTGATATACGTGTATAGAAAAGCAGCGAAGACATGCTATAGACAATATTTTTACTGAATTTCTGAAGATGTGATTAAAGATTCATTATAAAATGACTACTTATCACTCTTTGGCCTTGGAGCGCGTTATTGTGACAAAAATTTTGCCACGCGGATGCCACGTTCTCGCATATAAAAATCCGTTTTCTAGACTAAGGTCTAAATTCCACGGAGTTATGCTGTAGCACAGACACCATGCATAATTTAAATTTAGAGGAATTCAAAGATTATTACCTAGGTGATAAATTCAAGTTTGCCAAACCAAAGAGATGGTCAAGGGCGGATCCAGTGATTCAGGACCTAGGCGGTCTACTAATTAAAATAATTTTACATAGTCTAATTATATTTTTTTGGTCCCAATAAAGATTTTATATAAGAACTTTCAAAATTGAATTCTATAATTCTATTATTTTCAAAATTAAATTCTTATGACTTGAACACGACTATGTAGCCCAAAGCGGGAACCGCCTTTGGAGATCGTATAGTTACGTATTTGCCATTAAAAATCATTTTATAAAAATTAACATATGGTTGATCGTTTGAAAAATAAACAGAACCACAAATTTCAATAATTAGCTTGATAGGAAAAAATTGCAAGGATGGCTCTTAGTTTTTTAGAATCTATTTAACGACTAATATATTTCATCTTAAATTTATAAAAATATATATAAAATGACCAAAGACTGTTTTATAACAGCAGCAAATAATTATTAGAAATGATAATATAGTAGAATAAGGAACATAACATTATTTGCTACTTGGAGGTGGGCGCTAATGGTTGCACTCTTTTTTAAACTACTGCGACTATTTTCGTACACTATACTTTACAAAACTATTTGTTCCAATACATTTTTATCACTTTTTATTTGTTTTTTTCTGTGATTAAAAATGTATGAAATCAAGTGAGCGCGTCTTTATTCTGGATGTGTATTTGTTTGTGTATTTGTGAGGGAACTAAGGGGGAGGTCAAGAAAGCCTTAAGTAAGGTATTTGTCATGGATCAAGTGATTAATCGGCAATAATAAAAAATGCCCGTGCTGTTTTAAAAATTCCCAACATGAGAGGACAATGTGATAAAAACTATAGAAATAATCATTTCCGGGAATTATCTAATTTGTCTAAAAACAAAAATATTTTTATTTCAAAGGTATAATCAGCTCAGTTTTAGAATATTGTACATACCTACCCTACGTATTTAGTTGATATTTTTTGTAGACAGAGGTATGGAAGAGGTATAATTTAAAAAAAATATCAAGGTGCAGAGTCACGGGCCCGTGGTAAATTCATCGGAATGGTGTTTAATAACTTGCATTTTATCATTATCTACTGGACCATTAAATTGGATTTTATATTTATTATTGAAGCTCCATAACTTTAGCAGAATTTGGGCCCAGATGGCTCTCGCTCTCTCTTAACATACAGCCAGTTCTACAAACGTCCCTTTAAACTGACATAATTTAAAGCGACATTACCGATACAAATTTGACATTCATTAGAGCTTAAAGGCGTCATTTAACCTTAATGGATGTTTGTGCAACTGACGGATATGTCTATTACTCTACTGCTGGATATATGCCTTATGGTAATTGTGTTCTGTTTGGGGCAATTCTGTACCAGGTCGGCCCTGCCCACTTTTGTGTATCATTGTGTCTATGGCACATGTGTCCCAGCTCATTGGCATTTTAGTCTCGCTATCCTTTCACCTAGATGTGTTACGTAGGCGGATAATGTTATTTAGGATCCTGTCCCGTAAAGTAATTCCGAGCATACTGCGTTCCCTTGCTCGCTGAGTGACACTAACTCGATGTTTCGTCCCCTCAGTCAGTCTATGTTGTGTAACTGTAAACCATGACCACAGGTCAAAAAAACCTGTCAAAAGATCATAAGGTTTTGAGGAATTATCTTTCCGGAATTATCGAAAACTTCTTCCTAGATCGTAGGTCTGTTTCATTACACAATGACTCTCTGCCCAATATAATATTGTGTTCCACTTATACCTACTCGTAAAATCTGTCAATGATTTTGTGCTCAACGAATATATATCTTCAGGTGTATTGATAATACTCATCCAAATAGTTTTTTTTTCTGAATGAAGCTTTACTCCGACACTTGCTGAAGCAATACTGAAATCAATTTGCATTTTCTCAAGGTCTTTCGTTGTTTCGGCAATCAAGATCATCCGCTAATCTAAGGTGGTGGAAACCAAATGGCTGCAATGACGCATTCTATTCTAGTTTTGTGGCTATGAACGGAGCTTTAATTTAGTTTTAGGTATAGGCACAACATAAGTAACTCCTTTTAATTAAAATATGGGTAGTAGTGATTATTTTCCTGCTAAGTCTATTAATAATGTTCGAATCGAATGTCTCATTATTTTTCCTTGTAAGTATATCAGCTTATATTAATAAAAGAGTTACCAAACAATCATAATATTTCATTTTTTCTACTTACAAAAAATAATAACTAACCACATAAAAAAGGCGATTGAAGATGGCTTTTGTAAAAAGGCAATGACGATCAAAATCATTCCAACGGATTAGCTACTAATCTATTTTCAAGGAATCATTTTATTGCCTTTTAATGATCGCCTGAATAGCAACATGAATCATTGGTGCCTTCATATGACTGATATTAACCGTTTATATGGCATTGGCCATATTCATAGACCGTTCCTTATATATTATATTTACAAAATTTACAGAATCGAGTGCTACGACAGCGTTCATGTCTGCAGAACAAAAATCGAGGAATGGATTTAAAATTATGACAACAATAGACTATGGATTTGAGTGAGCAGTAGACTCCCTGCTGGCAAAATATATTAAATCTTTATTTTAATTGACATCATTTAACATGAAAAGCAGGTATCTTATATGTTTTTCCGGATGGGTACATAGATTAGTAATGTACAAGAGATTCATAATATTGAAGACATGAGATTTAATTGCAAAATTTGTATTTAACATGAAAATACAAAATTGGAAATGTGCAGATTAAAAAAGCGCACAACGGTCAATAGAAAAATGTAATAAAATCAGTCTTTCTATAGATGTGTTTCGGCATTCAGGCGAGATTCCTGGGCAATGATTAAAGACTCTAATCGAATTAACAACCTGGCCACATTAAATATTAAAAAATAGTGTTCTTCGTATACGTTAACTTAGAATTAGTTTGAAAGACTTCTTTCATGCGGACATATGATTTTGCGACCGCAAAGGAGATAATTGTGCAATTACGTCATTTTTAAGCCTTTAATTAACAATTGAATTTTGTAAAGGTAAAAACTGTGTTAAAAATACCTATTTTGTATTTAAAATGCTTCTTGCATTTCAAACACTAAACTATTTGTATTTCAAAAAATAAATAGCATTTGCAAAACTTACAATTTGTACTTAAATGCTTATCGTAAACAATTTTGTATACAACGTTGCTAATAATAAATTTTGGGTTAACGACGGCTCAACTTATGATTATGATTAAGAAGAGCTTGAAACTAAATTAATAAAAAGTAGCGATGAAAAATAAAAGGAACAGCTACGAATACGTGTTTAGGACGTGTTAATTGGAAGCGACCGTATTATCCGTTATACGTTTCCTAAAACATCGCGGTCTTGTCAACAAATGCACCCGATGTATGTCACCCAAACATCGAGCGGCCCTATAAAACGTGGCGATCCCTCATACAGAAATTAATTTGGAATTGGACACTGACTCAGGGCTACTTTAACTTTAAAAGCAGAAATGGAGTTCAGTTTTAAGTGTTTCAGTTTTGTAATACTTGTGTTTCTTTTTATACTGGCTCAATTTGAAGCTAAGCCTACAGACAATTCTGCTTTATCATCAAATGCAGGTGACGAAATAATGGAGACGGCAGAGGGTCAAAATCCTTTTCTGCCACGGTTCGCTATGAAACGGTTAAAGGAAAGAAGACTGCGTGCTCAAGCCCAGCGGAGGAACAATCCGAGGAGAGTACCACCCCAAGAGACGTCCAATTGCAGGAATAATTCTGTTCGTCGTTGGTAAACATGTACGTATCGTGTGAATACTTAGGACAGGATATCAGGTTTTAGCTATTGCCCCTTTTTTGCTATTTGACAAATATATTACTTTACCATGAAAGGGTTTTAAAATGTTGCATTATGGCAAAACTAATACCGTTGACACGTAGAGTATTATTATTGTTCTGTGGCTCTGATTACGCCAAAATTTACTTACTAGTAATTCTTAAAATGGTCAAAACTGGGTCATTTGCCCTTCTGAATGATTGAATTGTGAATTTTCGATGGGAATAGGTATTTTTGCACATAAGGATAATGTTTACACGTGATATCTCAGAGGAAGTATTTTATAAAATTCGTAGAATCCTAACGCATGAATATGTAAAATATGTCCTTAAAGATAAATGCTTAAGAACTCCACTTGGTCCCTGGCACCCTGAGATGGGACTCGAAATCTCGAAAAAAATAACGTGCAGGAGTTTTCAAAATTCAAAATATGTAATTTTTTTTATCTTGATCAAAATGCACATCAGACTATAAAATTCTGTCATATTTCCCCACTTTATTATTGAGAGCAGTTTAAATTAACCGGAGACATTTGTCAAATTGTGGGATCCTGACGTGCAGCCGTGTTTATAAGTAATAATTGATAACTCAGTACATTAAAGTAGTGTTGAGCGAAAATATTTATCTGATTTCAAAAATAATGAGGTTCTATATGCGACAGATGTTTTTATCGACTTCACCACAAAGTGAACTAGACCGATTTTCTAGTTTATCTTATTTGTTACAAAGGTTTAGGTTGCATACTCAAGAGGTGGCCCCATAAAAAAAATATTAAATTAGTACTGGATATTAATTGGAAGATTTCTTCCAAATAAGGATCATCGCTATTTCCTTTTCTATGATTATAGAGGTATTATTAAAATAAATATTTTGAAAAGAAAACTATCTATACTAATAAGAGGAAAGATTTGATTGTTTGTTCGTTTGCAACGAATAGACTCCAAAACTACGGGACCGATTTAAAGTTTGAAGTCGAATCGTTTAGGTTTTTTGGAGGATATTTACATAGTTGGTTTTAAAACTGAGATAATAGCGAAAGAACAATAGACTTGTGATTATATTAAAATTTTTGGGAAGCTAAAAATAAATGTAAACTTATAGTCAATTTCTCCCCCAGAGGATATCAGAAACACTCGCTCATTAAGTTCGTTTGGCAAGCGAGTTTCGAACACGTTTTGTTCCTAACGCTAATGCTCTCGTTTTTTAAGATGTATCTGTCTATCCTTCTGATCATTGCCATAATATAATTAATACCTACCCTCTGTTTTCTTTACACTTTTTTAATATCTTGCTTATGTTGCCTGAAAGGGAATGCTTTTTATAAAGTTAAGGCCGCCTATCGTGAATGTAATCTGTATATCCTATAGTTTTTTAGTAAATTATGATATTTATAAGTTTCCAGCTTATTATCTCTCATTCAAGACCTATTCTATTTCTCCGAAATCTTTACCGCAGATATTGAATTCCAATACTTTTAAAGGTTATTTATTGATTATTGATTGTAGGTCATTGACCACACGCATTCTTTAAGATTGACTTTACTGTAGCATTAAGTAATTAGCGCTTTAGTGTTACAGCTTTCCTCGACCCAGATAGCATACAATAAAAAGGCCTTGACATAAAACCGTCCAACACAGTTGATATCAGAACCAACTAACAAACTGACATCTTACAGGAACAAGAAAATGGAACGTCTAGTGGTACTCTTACTAATATTGGGGTTCGTCACCGCCTCTCCAGTTTCAAAACAAAAGATTTCAGCTAATAACAACAATTATGATCTTCAAACAGAAGACAGTGAGTCAGAAATAAAATACGACACAAACTTTAACAAAGGCGAAACGGAACAAAAGAAACAAGAACTCACTACAAACATTGGGCCTTCAATCAACGGTGAAATGGAACAAAACTTGGAGGTAATTATTGAAGAAACTGTTGATGTACCACGAGAACTGTTGTCACCGATATCAGAAGCTGAAGATACAGTTTTAGATGATAACACTGTAAGCGTACCAGATGACGTATATCCCAATGAAATTATAGAGAGGCACCCCGAAGAAATTATGGAAACAGCGGCTGGTTTCATACCAGTGCCTATCATTAAGAGGAGACAAAAACCAAAAAGACGAATTGCATCACGGCGACACTTCAAAAGAAATCCATATAGACGCGTATTTTATTATTATCCATATTACCCTTACTATTATCAAAGCTCTCTTTATTATTAATTCATTTATTATCTCTGGTAAACGTAAAATAATAGCTAATTTATTCTATCAAATAAGGTTAATAAAAATTATAAAACACATGATTTTAAAATATTTATTTCTAAAAAACCTTTTCTCACCTATAAGCATAAATCCTTAACCGATTTGAATAAAATTATTTTTTTGTAATATATTACTAATTCATTATATTTACAATTGTTTCGTTAACTATTGTTATAATACATAACTTATTAGGACAAAATGTTGTACACTAAATTGTATTCATGGCAGTTGTGTTCAGAAGTGGTTCTTTATTATTTTAATTACATCTATAATGAGCGTAGGTCGTGTAATATAATTCATTCTCGAACATAAATGACACGACAATTAAAATTATATATATAACACGTTTACATACTAACACATATATACATGAGTTAATCACAAAATATGTCTCGATACGATAAATGATGCCTTCAAAACATCATTCATATTTAAATAATATCACCTTAACTAGAATGGAACTTTGCCTGGACAAATAAATAACACAAAGTAAATCTTATTACGTAATTTTACACTCTAATACAAGTATCGTGACACTCGTAATACTGGAACTCGAAGTCGCTCCTCGTAATCAATAAGGCCAGGTCGCTTGTACTCATTTTATAGAATGTACTCACTAAGTTATCAAGTATAATTAACGTCGAAATAAACATTTTAAGCTCTGCTATATTGGTCGTACAAATCGAGGCATTGTCTATATATTTTTTTTCAAATAAAGGCTTTAATTGTAAATGATAACTCAATAGTTACAATCTATAAGACAGCGGATGGGCATGATCGAGACTCATTTGCCGGGCCCGACGAGCGCCTCGTCCATGAGTTCGTCGTCAGTGATGCCGGGAGAGTTGGAGTGGGGCGAAGGTACCACTAGTGGTGACGGCGCCGGGCTCTTTGCTAGCTGCAATGCTAGCGCTGGCGACTGCGGGTATACGGGCCGTACCGCAACTACTCCCGATACCTTACTGCCTGAAGACGACGAAAAGTCTAATAACATTTCCGCCGCTTCTTGGGGAGTAGTCGCTCCACTCCGCGGCACAGACCCGCTCGCCGGCGGCTTCATCCCAGAATCCGCGCCCTTCCTATCTTCTGAGCTGCCCTTCGGAGCCGGGAACCCTTTCGCCATGTCGGTTTTAAAATCCAACGGCATCATCGGATAAGACCCCGGGTAGTCTTTAGAATCTTCCTTCCGCTGCGGACTTTCGCCTTTCGTCAGACTCTCCGCCATCGCTTTGGCGAATTCGATAGGTCTTTCTGATGGATCCACTTTGGCTGTTGGGACCAACTTTGGACTCGAACCTCCCATGTTTAGTAGAGGCTTAGGAACGTTCAGAGGATATGCAGATTTTGTTATATCCGATGACCTAGAATTGGGGTTGTCGAAATGGCCGAAAGGATATTTGTTCTGTTCTAACCCTCTCGAGAAATCGTTAACCATAGATCGACCGTCATATTGGGACATCGGACTGTTTTTGTCTGGAGTGCCTTGATTTTTTAATTTCGGTATCTGAAATCCCCTGTCGAGCGGTTTGATCAAGCCCTCTACTAAGAAGTTGGCTTCCTTAGATTTATATTTATCCCCATCCACGTCGTCTTTTGACCCGCTGGGGCTAGAGTGCCTTTCGGATTTAGACGAAAATATTGACTTTTCAGAATTGCTCATTAATTTCGTTCTAGCTTTTTCTCGTTCTCTGTCTCTTATTATTTTGGCTAAATCAGTACTGCTACTTTTTGGAGATCCTGAGCTTGATTTAGAGGCAGATTTGGATAAATTTATTCCCGCATTGCTAGTGCTGGACGATTTCGAGTAAGGCACTTTAGGCATGTTGCCACTGCTAGAAGACGAATCTGAGGGACTCATGTTTGCTTTAGGCGGCGTGGAGCTTGACGTTATGTTGCTTGACTTCGAGGACTGTAAAGCCTGTGTTTTTTTTGAAGCTGGGCCACTTATCACACCGGGCTTTAGTCCTGTGTGGGTTTTAGGCGAGCCCTGGCTCGGTGGGGTTAATTGAGGTGACGATTGCTTGCTGGTATTAGAACTACTATAATTTAATTTGGAACTGCTACTAGACTCTTTTGACCTCGTTTTATTAATAGTAATCTTCATACCGTCCAAACTCGGCTTCACCATATATTCTTGATTTTTACTTTCACTGGTTTTAGTACTTCCAGATATACTGTTTTTTGGATCTGAAAACTTATTGGCACTGTTTGATGAACTATTCGATTTTGTTCCGCCGAGTTCAGTATCTGTCCCGCAATGTTGAGCAGATTTTAATTTATCTATCACAGCACTGAGTGAACCTTTTCTATTTCTAGCCTGACTTGGGGCATTGGACTTGTTTACTTCGATGTTGGGCGGAGAAATCAATGGTTCGGTGACAGGACTGTCACAAGAAACCGGAGTTATTTCTAGTTGTTTTAACTTTACAGGGTTTTTTAATTTAGGACTACTCCTATCAGAACTAGAAAAAGACAAACTGGAATGTTTCTTTTCCTTGTCTCTTGAGGATAAAGAACTAGATCCATAACTTTCCTTAGAGAGCTTTTTTGAAAGATCGTATCCTGTAGTTCCCGATTTACCAGATGGGGAGCCACTAGTAGCTGACTTTAAAGCAGACATACTGGGTTTTCCAGACCCCGAAGAACTATGCTTAGGGGAAGAGATGCTGTGGTTTTTTGGACTCGAATAACCTGGTAAATGTTTTGGACTATTTTGAACTGGCGAGTGTCGTGGGCTGCTGTGGTGACTAGAGGTACCGGAGGGCTTTCCCATACTTTTAACGCTGCTTGGGCTTGGCGACTTAGTTATCGATACTGATCTACCATGAGTCGGACTCGGACTAAATTTTCTTAAGAGAGAGTTTGGGGATGTCGGTCGCATCGGAGACCCATCCGTGGGTTTGATGCTTACTGACACAGGTTTTGTTAACGGGTCTTGTTTCGGTGGTACTTTTTCAGGGGGTCCCATTGAATCATCTCTTCGCCTCTTCTTTTTCTTTTCTTTGCTTCTTTCTTCGCCAGATTTACTAGATTTTCTCTCAGATCTATTTCGGTCATCGAGCGTTTTGAGTTGACTTGATGTAATTGGAGTGATTGTTATTGAACTCGGCAGAGCCGCTGGGGCCGCTGCAGTGATAGGTATTATTTCAATACCTGGACGACGATCTAGACACAACATTGATGATATACTAGAACCGGATTCAGATCTCGATGTGGTCGAACCTGTGGTCCCAATGGGGGTGATGCTTACAGATGACGGCATGTAAGATTTACCTTCCGTTAAGTCCATGAGAAGAGACGACGTACTTCTACCACTGCGTGATTCTGTATCTTTACTTTTAAGCTTTTGCCTTTTGTGATCAGACTTGTGAAAAGAATTCCTGCGACAAATAGAAAAAATGAGTATTTCATAAAGATTTATATTAAAAAAAAACATGTACGAGTCGGACGCGCTTTGGAGGAAATTTGTAGATTACAAATAGTTATAATGGTAAATAAAATATGTTATGAAATATGCACATTTGTCGTTTTATGTCATTTAATTGAAGTAATAGCTTGTATTTTAAACGTCGTCTTATAAGATTATATTTTTTATGATTTCATCATAAATGTGTGTCTAGTTTCCATATTTGTTTTAAAACTCGTATTGTAGAATGATTGCCATTTTTTACAGTACTAGGTCAACGGGAATTACCCTATCAACTTCGATTACCTTGAATGTCGAAATTTTGCGGCTGATCTTAAATACATTAATTTAGAAGTTTCGTTCTATTTCCATGCGTTCCCAAAACTTAGCGGACAGACGGCAACAGTCGTTTTATAAGGGTTTTAATAAGTATATAACAAATTCAAAATTTACCTTATCATATCTTCCACTTCTCCATCGTTAGAGTTGTCCAAATCTGACGACGTTCTATTGTCTTGGCTCCCTATCGCGTCAGTTGCATCCATTCCAGACATTTCAACATCCGATGCAAACTCGTTTTGTGAAACTGAAGACTCTCGCCCTTCGATGTCATCGTTAGTGGAATTACTATTCATTGTATTCTCATCTTCATTAACGTAACCGTCGGAGTTGTCACTGTCGCTTTCAGAGTCGGGCATTTCACTGAGGCCCGGTTTGCCTTTCTTTTGGGACGACGACCAAATGTCACTGTCGGATTTTCTCTTTTTTGACTTTCGCTCTTCGACATTTTGGAGATTTTTGTCGCCAGCGCTGGGATCTTGGCACATCATTGAGAGATGGTGTTGTTGTTCAGATAGATAAGCTCCTGTAATAAACATGTCAATTTAAACCTTGTATGGAAGGGATTGAATCTGAATACGCAGACAATAAAAATCAACGCTTGCAGTATTTATTTATATATATCGGATATATATCAGAATGAAAATATAGACATCGGAACGTATTTAATTGCGCTTAGTTCTTTCTGAACAGTCTTAGGATTGGTGTATGTCCGATAGAAGATGCCTCAATTACCGAGCCTACAATTAAAATTTATAATGGACCTTGTTGCAATAGCCATAAGGGGTAAAAATATTACGCATTAAGTATCTCACTCGGCACACGGATCACTGAATGAAGCGCTACTTGAATTATATCAATTGCTAGAATTTGCCGCGCTTTGAAGTTTTGCCTTCTGCGTTGGTGGCCCGATGAGCAACATTAGTTGTATGTTCTAAAAAAACGGCCAAGTCGGACTCACGCACCGTACAAACCTGTAGGTATATAAGTAACTAGCTTTCCGCCAGCGGTTTTGCCCGCGAGGTCCTTAGGGAACTGTTTATTCGGATATCGATTCATATCATGACACGGATATAATTACAATGACATATTAAATAGTAAATAGTAATTGCCATGTTAACGTTTCAATTCCTTATAAAAAAAAACCACTCCCATTTTCATCCCTTTATTTACTGTTGTCGGGATAAAATATAGCCTATATTCACCCCATACGATGTAGCATCCCATAGGTTTTATAAAATAGGTCTAGCAATTTCGGAGCCTATTCGTTGCAAACAAACAAATAATCGAATCTTCCCTTTTTGTATTATTAGTATAGAAATGTAATGGAACTAAAAGTTGAAGGTTTTCGGATTTTTTTCCAAGATTCTAGGTCGACTACCTGTCAGGTTTCGAAGTACCTGTCAGGTTTTGATTCCCTTGCGAGTAGTTTCCAGTTTGAAAACATGCGGTTTAAATTGCTGTGCCTTTTGAGTGCGTTGACATAATAGTTTGATTTTCTTATAGCTTAAAAATATTTTAGACCTGAGTATTTGATACGAATTTCAATTTAATAACTCTACGCGTTCATGAAGAAAGGGATAGTAACTTTAATAAAAATATCTAAATATACTCAAAGGTGACTGACTGACTGACATAGTGATCTATCAACGCACAGCCCAAACCATTGGACGGATCGGGCTGAAATTTGCATGTAGGTAGATGTTATGACGTTAGCATCCCCTAAGAAAGGATTTTGATATTCTACCGTCAAGGGGATAAAAATAGGGGATGAAAGTTTATATGAAACTTTGTCAATTTTAAACCGATGCTAAAAAAAACAGAACCGGGCTAAGACTTTGCATGCATAAAGCTACTATGACTTAGGCATGGTCACGGGATGGGTGACCATAAAATTATTATCTCGAGCTACTCTGTGCTTCGGAAGGCACGTTAAGCCGTTGGTCCCGGCTGCATTTGCAGTCGTTAATCCAATCCGCATTGGGCCAGCGTGGAGGGTCATGGCCCATCCTCCTTAACCATCCATAAGGAAGGCCTGAGCCTCTGCAGTGGGGACGTAAAAGGGCTGGTGATGATGGTGAAGGGGATAAATAGGGGATTAAACTGTATTTCAGGTATTTTACACGATATAATGAATAAATATTCGTTAGAAATACAGCTTAAAGTAACTTTACCACGCAGACGAAGTCGCGGGCAAAAGCTAGTTTTTATTATATGATGTAACTAAAAATATACGCTTTATGCAATTTTTCCTTTATGTGTCATAAGACGTTGCTTCGTGCCAAAGTTCAAGATAATGAGTTCACGGGACTCTGAAGGTTTTGATTCCTCGCGAGTTGCGAAAATTTTCGACATCAACGGCTCTATCTTTTGGTTGCGTTGGCTTAGAAGTATGATTTCTCCACAGCTCCAAGGGACATTAGATCTGAGTATTCTACTAATATTATAAATGCGAAAGTTACTATATTTGGATGTTTGTCCGTCAATCACGCCGAAACTACTGAACGGACTTTGATGAAATTTGGTATACAGATAGGGTATTAGTTGACTTAGATAATAGGATACTTTTTATCCCACTAAACATTACCCTAGGGACCACGCGGCGAAGCCGCTGGCGAAAGCTATTTTGATATAAATTTCAGCTCGATACCTCCACGCATCGAGAGAAAAAGGGTCTTGACGGATAGACGGATGGAAAACAAAGTGATAATATAGGGGTTCCGTTTTTTCCTTTCGATTAACGGAAACATAAAAATGAATTTTTACACAGGTTTTTTGTTTTTGCTGTAAGTTATATACTAACCGCCTTGATGCGGATGGTTAACGTTGGAGGGGTAGAGAGCTCGGCCGTGCATTGTCCCGGGTTCGTGCTTGATGTGGTCACCCCCGGGGTCGATGCCCCCCAGGCCGCAGCTAAAATTTGAATCCAGCGCCGAGTAACCTCCGTTCATCTGTTTTGTTGCGGCTTCGCGTTCCCAAATCTTCACCAGTGATCTGTATAATAAATATATCATCATCATCAGCCCTTTTACGTTCCCATTGCAGGGGCTCAGGCCTTCCTTATGGGTGGTTAAGGAGGATGGGCCATGACCCTCCACGCTGGTCCAATGCGGATTGGAGGGTATTAACGACTGCAAATGCAGCCGGGACCAACGGCTTAACGTGCCTTCCGAAGCACGGAGTAGCTCGAGATAATAATTTTGTGGTCACCCATCCCGTGACCGACCCTTGCGAAAGTTGATTAACGACAACGATCGCGGGCCGCGGCGCTTATCCACTATGCCACCGAGTTATTCTTATATAAATATATCACATTAAAGAATTATTACGATGAGCGGACGAGCGCAATCATAATTCCAGGACTGAGTAATTCTTTAACTAACCTCCATACGTGATGTAATCAAATATAATCCTATTAATATTATAAATGTGAAAGTTTCTTTGTGGTTGTGGTCAGAGTAAAATATCCACAGGGTTCCTAATTATCGAGATACGAGTAGTTATTTTTCATTATCCGTAATAACTAGCAACATATTTTTAAACACAGAAAGGCATTCATAATTAAAGTAAATTAATTTTAATCGTTTTAAACAATAAGAATTATACAGCAAGCAATTAAAACCACTCTCCAAATTTGAGTATGTTAATCTTTACGACAAATAATGAAATACGTGTTTTTTATGTCGTTTAGAACAAAAATGTTGAGTTATATCGTCACCAAGTTATTTTCAAAAAACCTACATTTGTGGACGCTCTCGCTGCCCAGTACATGCGCTTTACGCGCTACGTTACACTTACCCCTCCCTCCCTTGCCGCAATTCATTGATAGTAATAATAGCAGTTACCTAAAATGTTTTCGTTTTGTCATGCTTGGGGAAATGATAAATAAAGTTGAAACCTCTTCATAGTTTTACGGGCTTAGGACCGTCAAATTGCATAAATCCTATTAGATACCTACTATTACAATAGCTATACTGCTTTAAATTTATAAAGTAAGTAGGTAAGTAAATATCGAGTTACCTAAAATTCTGTTTAGTTAAACCAATTCAAAGTAGGTACTTAACTCGCTATTCTTTTGCAAACAGGCGTATTTAAAAAATCATCAACTTTATGGTACATAATCAACTAATCAATTTACCTACCTACTTTAACTACGTATACTTTAATATTTGTTCAAAGTACATACCGTTCCTCTCCAAACAGTGTCTTGCACCTTTTCTGCACATTGTCTTTTAATTTTGCGAGCACTACCGTGTCATTTTTCACTTGGTAAAATGCCGCTCTGATTTGCACTTTTAAGTCCTCGAGGCTTTGTGCTTCCTCAACATACACATATCTTTTAATTTCGCCCCACAAATAAAAGTCACACTGTGGTAGGTCCGGCGATCGCGCAGGCCCCACGATGGGGCCTCCGCATCACGTTGATCACCATGTATGTAACACTGCACCATTTCATAATATTCGCGATTGGAATACATTACGACGCGCGAAATGTGGCGCTGCGACGGGCGGTGCGCAACACGGAAGTAAAGGCGGAAGCGCACGCATTCAAAGGGGTTGTGCGCGAGCGACTGACTGATGTGCGCCGACAAAATAAAAAACCGAGCAGACATTGTTGTTGGCGCATGCGCGTACATCCCCTGCGCCCGCGCCCTTGCTACCCCTGCTGCCTTGTTTTATTCATAACTAATGTGACAATGCGAATGTTATAATTATCTTGTAATTGCAACAAGTTTACATTTCATTTTGAAAATTTTACATACCGTTTTTTTTTCATATATGTGATCTATTAACGATACCTAATGCCTAGAAAAAATTTGGAGAGTCATTTTAAATGCAGGCGGTATAAACAAATATTTACTGTGACAACAATAAGGGAAATTAAAACATTTTTTAAATAAAAAGAAGTTGATTTTTTTTTTTGTTTTTGTAGTCCATCCTAGATAATTTTTTTTTATCAGAAAAACCACATTTGATAGTTCTTTAAAGATGACAAACAAGTCTTAAAGTACAAAAATAGTTTGTATTGTATTTTATAATTATTAACATAATTATCAAGCTATATTTATCAAGATAATTATCACTACGAACCTTGAATATTTTCATAGCAAAATTCGTGTTATGGCTCTTATGGGAACGCTCACGACGCGTTGTAGCATTTACAGAATAACCATAAGCGAAATCCATATCTTGTCATGCTATTCGACCACAACGCGTTGTGGCAATAAAAAAAAGCCTTGAAACGCAATGAACCATATTTGATTAGGTTAGGTTAGAGTATAACAAAAAACGCCGCAGCCTAAGTGCCAGAAGCGAATCGCTATTGTAAAATGAAATAGCTAGTTAAATCAATTAATGCCCGGAAGTCATGAGGTCGAATAACATGTCACCTACAACACGGATTTAGCTATGTGGTTATTCTGCTATTGCCACAACACGTTGTAAACTATTTTTTCGCTCAATGAGCGATTTCAATGTTTGACCGTCACATGTACAAAATATAAAAAATGAATGCCGGCTAGACAATATTTACCTTAAAGTGATCGGTATGGAGTGACTCTTCTGTAGTACCCGGCTGATATAGTCATCGATCTGTTCTCTAGGCGGCGAGTTGAGCGAGTATACTGATGCCCGCGGCGCTGCTGGATCTGACAACTCTAGTTCTACCGTCGCCATACTCTCATCTAACGGATGCTCCAGTGATATGGAAATGTGCTGCCACGATAGAGCACTCACTTCGAACATCAGCACGCTTTCTAAGTCTACGACTGAAATTATTTATTGTAAATTTTACATTTAACATACTAATCTAAGTAACGGATTTTTATTTATTTAGTTTTATACACAAGACACAGGTTGCAGCTTTAAATTTGGTCTTTTAGTTATTGAATAATCAGCAACATTATGCTCTGCTTTCTAAAACATTGTAAATAAGTTTCTGTAGCCAGATGGCAGCGCTATGAATGGATTATCCAAACTGACAAATGTTTTCAATTGAATATAAACTTTGATGTTAAATTGGGCGTAGAAATATAAGTTTTTGTTTTGTTTGTTTTAGTATATTTAATTTTAAACAGTTATAATTAGAATGTGTTGTTGGAAATGCAAATAAAGTTTATTATTATTATTATTAATAAATTCATATTTCTTGAGCTTTTGTTATAGTTTTTTAAGATGTAGAAAACGTCAATATGTCTATTTAATTTTAAGTTTATAAAATACAAGTATTCACAAATAGATTTTTATACAGTAAAAATTAATATCGTCAGATTAAGATCATTTCCTTTATAAGCTATAATCGATTACTACTAATCGATAGTAATATTGTAAAGAAAAATTTTATGATTGTTTATTTGTTTGCATTGATTAGGCTCTGAAACTTACTGGACCGATTTTAGAAATTCTTTTACTTATGGGACGCTTCATCATACACAAGTGACATAGGCTATAATTTATGCGGGCGAGGTCGCGGGAAAACAGCTAGTAAGATATTAAAGACATACCTTGCTTGGTCTGCAGTCGCACACAGCTAGCAATCAGCGCGTTGAATAAAGCTTGTTGTCTCAAACATGCCAGTAACGGGGGCACATGCGATGGATGCGTGAAGGGTACACTAGTCACTATACAACCCTCGAGTCCTCGCGTCTCACACAAAAAGTAACATTGAGTTTGCTCGGGCAGATTCTAAAAAGATTATTTAATGAAGTTAGAATTATTTATAAGATAGTTATTTTATAATCACTCATAAAATCAAGCGATCATTGCAATTGGATTCAAAACTATACTGTCTCATCGAACAATAGGATCCTGGACTATAGTAATAAAAAGGATTCGGAAAAATAATACAAATAATTTATTTCAGATTTCTGCATCCATATGGTGTAATATATTTTTAACAGACTACAAAATAGAAAAGAAGGCACTATATTCGACGGGTATGTATTGTTTTATGTTATGTTACACTTTTTTACAAATTGCAGACCAATTTTTTATATTTTAGAGAAATTAGATTAGTAGTTTTGTTTTTATAACAAAATAACTGGAAGCATGAACATGAATCTAAGTACATAAAATTGGAGCCTCCTAATCTAACTTTAAGGATTTTTTTAAATCTAACCTAACTGGAGGCAAAGTTTAAAAGATAGCGTATTTTCCATGGACATCAAAAATATATTCAATAATAAACCTTATTATTATAAGGAACATTCGAAGCCAATTTGTTACTATGGGCTTGGATTGGTCCTTTATCCGAGAAAGTATAGAATTTAAATATTTTGCAAAAGTATGTACATATGTACTGAAATAACTTATTTGTATAACATTACAGGAAAGTCTTTTATCTAGGACTTTTCAAATTGATTATTTATAGAGAACCTATGTGTAAGTCCGATTTATTATTTTGTTCAGATAACTTCATTAATTTCATGATGAAACCAGGCATATTAACACTCTCTCAAGTACATTTATTATTGGTTAATATAAATTTCATTTCCTAGGCGACTAATATTGAATTTAAACAATTGAAATCATCTTATCACGCTTGGTGACTCGCGTATAGCACGCGAAATAAATATTTTATGCATGTGGTGACCGCATGACAGCATGATTCAAATTGAAAGTGTTCATACGATATTTCGTTGTCACTATCTATTAATTTCGGGTTCGTTTTATTTTTTATAGCAACTTTTTATATAATTTCATATCAGTAATGTTATTAAGTACTAACACTTGTTTTAAATAATATTTATTTTGTTAAATATCAATTAATGTAATAATCAAAACGACAAAAAACAATGTTTAACACTTAATTTGTATAAAATTCATCTGTCTTAATTTTTGATAATATAACCATCATTCTATATATTATTCAAATAATATGTTTGTTTTTTCATAAAATTCAATTATTGTAAGTTACAATTAATTTATCAAATGATTGATATAATATTCACTTAATATTTATTGTAAATTGATATAATCCTTATTTTATATAATTTTTTTATAATGACTAAAATATTCCACTATAACATAACAATATAATTTTCCACAAATATTTGCAACAAAACTGATTATCCTAATTTAAACTTCACATTTGTTGTTGTTCGGCTAGGTTAGAACTGTGACCAAAACAAAAAGCAAGCGAGCTAACGACATTTGCGAGTTATTCAATAACCCACCCTCTACTGAACATTGTTTAGGAGGAAAAGAAGTTCAACAATTTGGGTTACATTTTTTATTACAAATTATTTCATATGGTCGTTATTGTAAATAATCTTATGAGATTTTTATATGAAGTGACTACTATGAGAATTGATATCATTAATGTGTAACTTAATTTTTATACTAAATGTTTTTATTTAATGTGGGTTTAGATTAAGTGAGTGTTAGTTATATCCTTAAAAGATTATACCACATAAGTTTCATGTAAAATAATACTTGTATTAAAGAAAATTATATTAATCCAACAGTATTTCTTTCAAAATTATATGTTTTAAAATTTTATTTATTATATGAGTTTCTTTTAGGCGCAAAGAAAAGGTAATCAGTATTGTTTTACTCAACAAACTATTTAATTGCAGTAAAAAATTATATAATGTTAGTAAATAAGTTCTCACCACAAAAAGTCCCTTGCTGAGATTCAATTCAATGGTTTTTCCAGGTGCTAATTTATTGTAAGCCTGTTGAGCTACAAGCCCTAACATTGGTTTTGCATTCGCCCAATCTCCAGCTATTTCAACCTGCAGAACATAGAATTTTAAATATCGAAAATCAATATACTGATATTAAGTCTACATGTTCATACGACATCTTATTGTTATTGCAAATATACACGACGCATCGTTTTGTAAAGCCTCAATATTGACATTACATTAATAACGAAACCACCTTTTATAACTTTATAGTTCTATAATGCGAAAAAAATAAACACAAGTAATAGATTACCTCAGTTGTAGCATTTATAAGCTTGGAGAGTCCAGCACAAAGTGGAGTGGGTTGAGAAAGCTTGAGTGTGAAACATGCTGGCAACATGGCGCTATTTTGAGGCACTAGGGGAGCATATACTGGCCCGTTCCTAAGACAGGAAAATAACAAACATAAACAATGTCCGTCCTACGAGAGAATGAGGATTAAGTATAGTAGTAAGTTTTTGAGGAATTGAGACATGATGACTTATTTATGTTGAATAATAGTGTAAACTACTAAAGTTACAACTCGTTTAAAATGGCGTGAGTATTGATTGTATATAAGGGAATTTGTGAAAGTAGAGTGAAAATTTATGGACAGGAGAAATAGTAAAAAAGTCTATGAATGAAAAAAATATTAAATCTTTTTTCATAAATGATTTTATCAAATGTCTCGTATTATATTCCGAATCGACTGAACTGCAAAAAATAAATTTCACATGTATTTGTAATTTTGTTTAACCTAAAAATAGGATAGTTTTTATCTCAATTATAATAAAAATAATGTGGAAGAAATTATTTAATTAATGAGCCATAGTAACATGCTGTCTGGTCAGCTGGTTTAGTATGTAGTTAAAAATACAATAAACTTACGTTTTCCCAGGTCTTTGTCCTCCAGATATTATAGGTGACAGCTGTAATTTATTAGCTGTTGATCCCTCCAGCAATACAGTAGCTGAATGTCCAATTGGTGTATGAGATGGAGCTACAAGAGATGCCAGCCCGCTTGAACTGGATGGCTTACCAGTTGTCAACAGATCTGCTGTCAATGGTTGAAGACCTTTGTCCTTGTCTAGCAACTCATAAGGTGATACAAAATACGTAAGACGCATTGCATGACCTGTAAAACATTTGAATGTCAATGAGAAAGCTACAATGTCTGAATAACTTTAATTATATAATAGTTCTGAAAAAAAAATTGTATTAAAATCAAGTGGCAACCAATTAGAGAGAGAGTACCTCCACGTCGTTTTTGGAGGAATCCTATTGGGCTTTTATGTACTTGAGCCCAAGGGTCTTTTATGAAGCTCTGCAGCTGCCGCAAGGTACAAAGATCTTCTTCCAAGCTTTGAAGTGCACTAAAAGCTTTACACTTCACCTATAAAATAAAAAAAATATATATTTGAGTTTAACAATAAATAATGCATTATAGTTAAACTCCAATAAAATGTTATTTGTTATATTAGCTACAGTCATTATTAACATGTTATGTTGGCTATAATCATTATATTAAATTCAAAATAAAAAATTCGGAGCTCCTTTCAAAAAAATATACGGATCAGATGAATTTTGTCAGTTACTTCATAAATGGAACAATATTCCTTAAAGAAAAGGGTAATTTAAATGAAATTAATTGGTTGCAATTTATTTCTGTAAATACATACTTTTTTCTCAGCATTTAATTGATATACAGCAGTAAGGCCTTCGAGTTGGGCAGTAAAATCTGCAAAATCGCCGTGGGAGATACATGACACCAACTCTTCACAGCTTTGTTGCTCAATCTACAAATTAATTACATTTAATAAAATGAAATTGAATAAACACAAGAAAGAAGCTTGTATAAACACTGTTCTTCATTTTTACCTTTCCTTCATGATGGATTTTGACATCTTTAATTGAGCCAGAAGATTCTACCAATATTTCCAAATAGAACATGTCTGAAGATATAAACAGATTCACTCCTGATGTCCCAACTACAAACTTTAAGCTAAAAATGTAACAGTAAATTCATATCAGTTTTTATAACCAAGAAATGGGGATTTATATTTTTACCGTTTTTAAAAAGTGACCGGTTAAACAAATTGTCTAAACGACACTAAAAACAATTGAAATATGAATTTTATTATATGACAAATCCGGTCAGACTTATTAAAGGTGCTATAACAGTTGCAGTATCACATGACTTTAAACTTGTAAATGTGACTTTTTTTAATCAATTAATTAATTTTAGCTGTTGATTTTACTAACAGGCTAATACTTGTAAAAAAATAAATGGCATACCTGTAGAACAGCTAGGTTCAAAATTAAAATATTTCAAGCATCTACCTATTTAAAAATAAAATATTTTGATCTTACACTTTGGTGCAATTATGTACCCTACCCTTTTATAGTTCGACTTACAATAGGTGTAATAATAAAATTAATGTAATGTCAACAAATATACAAACCCTAATTGCCGTGATAGACATTCAAGTCTTTCAATTAAACTTTGTAGTGAAGTAATCTTAATGCAGTGCTGCAAACTATCAAGGCATTTTTGCAGGATCATTCGATCAGCACTATCCACTGCCCATCTTTTATCCTAAAAAAATACCACTTTATTAGTACATATGTAAAATAAAATTAACTTTAGGGAATAATAAAGTTGATGAAATTTACCAGTAAGGCCATGCGTACAGCTTTGGACGTATCAGTCAAATTTTTGTACTGTGATGTTTTAGACCTTAACTTTTCCATGAGTATCTCTTTTTGTAGCTCCTTAGATTTGTCTATCAAACCATTGGCGGGTGCCATGGTCAACGCTTTGCTGTCCATCATGTTTACAAAAGAAAACAATTTTTATTTCACTGATACAAAAACATAAATAGTGATAGATAACACTTTAACAGGCACTTTGCAATCTAAAGAACATCTGATAACTTTTTGTTCACTTTTAATTATTTGTAATCCATAGTGAAAAAAACATTTTTGCACGAAACCTTTTTTAGCAATAAAAATCAAATAAATTAAACAACAAATTAAAACGATAATCTATTTTATCAGTTCATTTCCTTCATTCTAAAACTGTCATTTCTTCGCAGACGGCGATGCCATTTGCTATATGACGACTAATTTCAATAGGTTCAAAATATGGCTTGTGTGGCGCTAGTCGTCATGTAAATGTCTTGTTAAAGAAAAGAAAGTAATTGACTGCCGCCTTTTGAATTTAGTCATATTATACGTTAAATGCCAACAGTCATATTCCTTACGTTCAGAAATTACCTATTAAATTAGTGTCAGTAATTCTTATTATTACATAAAAAAACTTACACCAAAAATTTGAAAAAAACATTATTTTCAAGTTTTTTAATCGATCATTATTGTTCTTCAAAAATAATTAAATCTGATTTATATATATTTTTTTTTAATTGGTGACGTTAGTCTGCTACGATATTTGATTCTACATAGAAAAATATTATTTTTGAAAAACAATAATGAGGGATGTATCAAACCGGAAGTTAAATTTCCGAATAAACATCCAGACAGTGTTTTACGTAGTTATGTCACGTCATGAAGTGAAATGCGACTGGGTAAAAAAAATTTTTTTTAGTCCGTCAGTCAGATAATAGAAAAATATTAGATACTTATTTTTTTTGCTTTAATTTAAAGTTGCGTTACAGTTTTGTAGAAAATGTACAAAAGCGTGACGTCATGCGACATTTGAACTCCGTAATTTATTGGTTACGCAAAAAATAAAAAATATATGTGTTTAATATTCTTAAATAATCTACCTGACGGACAAACAAACAAAAATTAGTCGTCATTCCCACTGTTGAGGAAGATGAGACACAGGAACGGGCGGCTATTCTCCAGAGCTTGCTATAGCATCAGTAACCAGCGCCTTACCACAGGTTGTCAGTCATTTAATTTTTTCCACCAGATATAATGATCCACCAGATTATGTCTTTGTTTAATTAAACGTATAATCGTAGATATGAGGGAGATAAACACACCAAACCATAAGAAAATCTTATTTGCAAAACCACGTTCTGATTTCACATGTAACTGGCTAAATGCATAAGCCGTGCCAAGCTACAAGAGAAAAGAAAAAATCTAATTCCAAAAAAGTGCTACGCTTTTGGAGGGTGTTTCTTCAGAAATTCAACTTCTAGTTGAATATATCCGTCATTATTGTTCTTCAAAAACAATTAAACAAAAAGAGGTGTCTTTAAACATGTTGCTACTTACGATATACCTACCGATTGTCAATGATCGTTTTTTTGTCAAGATACGCAGACAAATAGTAGATAGTTGGTTCACCAAACATAAAATAAAATTGAATTATTGAATTGAATTAGCAATACGGGCGACTGCTCTAACCACTAAGCTACCCATGACCTAAGAGGACTGACGAATTTTTCAAGCACTTGTTACTTTTTCGCTTCTATAAAGACACACAGGTTTTTTACAGGTTTTTTTCTATTTTGACTGGACTATATTAATTTATTTAGTACTATACTCCATTCATTATAGCATTAGACAGAAGTGAAATAAGGTTGTTTTTATGGTATACTTTATGACAAAATATCAATAATCATGTTACTCTTAAGACTGACGGCTAATTTGCTATATATCCACTTAAATACCAGCTGCTATACTTAACTGTTGTCATTTAAGCTATCTATTAAACAAATTTATGAGTATTTGACTAACTTAAATGATTTAATAAATATTACAATAAAAAGTGTTCATCGTAAAAAACCTAAAGAAGCAGAGTTGGATAGTTTCGGCACGATTCTCATGTCACTATAACTCTACCAAATTTAAAACGTTGCCTAACCCCTTCAAACGTTTCGGCAGTACAGCTTTTTAATTTTGTCAGACTATTATTTATTCATAATTGTTAAAATCGTAATCTGGGATTGTCATCCATCGTGAATGCTACTGCCTTTCTTGTTGTTTTGCCGTTTTCCGTGATTAAGTTGTTATTGTTTTATTTTTGTTGTTTTGTTTTGTTAAATATGGACGATGCCGTGCAGGCCCGAGTGGCCTACAAAAATTACGCTCTAAGCCCCCATACCTACCCTCAACCTTTGACATTTCAGGAAGTTTTTCCAATGTCTTCATCAATAGTCTAACTAATTACACTTACAATTAGAATTTATTAAAACAACATACAGATACTTTCAGTTTTAATTCCATTTTGGCTTGGGAGTAAAAGATGAATTTTTAAAATGCTGGCCTCATCTCAACCCCGAGGTATCTTAAAAAATTGAAAATTGTCCAGCTCTTTCAGACTAACGTTCAAAGTTTTAACAAAACTAATATATATATTTTTTTAATTTATCTTAAAAATAAAATGTTCTGCACTGCTGCTTTTATGATCCTCTTTTTTCTAATGTTATAATGAATGGAGTATAGGAAAAACCTTAAAAAGTAGGTGATTTCTGATAATACGAATAGAGCTGAGGTAGGCGGTCGATATTAGAGTATTACTTACCGTCAGATCATTTCATTTGCATGATGAAGAATTAAGTTGTGTACAGTCTGAAACGCATAATAATTTACGTTGTGATATTTAGGGAGCATCTAATAGGACTTATTTTCCTTTAGAAAGCTTTGCATTATTTGATATTTACAGTACACTGTAATATCATACCTAAGCTTGAATGAATGTTACTCATTATGAGATAATGATATAATGAAGAACGCTGAGCGATTTCGTAACAAGTAGATTCGTATAAACACACTTAATTTAATGACATCGTAATTACTCGAAATGGGTTATAGACAAATAAGTGAATAGTTTTTTCACCTGCACATAGCGATTAAATCGATTTTATTGATATTGACAATGATTAATTAAACGAATATTTCTTTCGTCTAATAAATCATTTTGATTTCGGCGATGCTATTAGCCCGGTTGAGTTTGACATTATTTTTGATTTTTTTGCGTTCTCTGAAAAGACCAGTAAATGTTTATGATCACCAGTGGTGATTGCATGATTTCAATTTTACCTGCTAGGCCGCCGGCATCACATTCTTAGCGAAATTAAGTTATCCCCGTGGCTATCAATACTGATGTAGTAGCTTCTTATCTCTCCTTCTTTTCTCTGTATTTACAAATTCTATCACTTGCTCATTTTCTATTTTAATTCCTATCACGTCTATGGATATTACCTTTAACTATACATCCAAGTACATTTACAGTGCGGTGACAAAGTCTAATTTTTTACTTATACGTATCTGGAGTATATAATATTTTATATTACTATGAATATGTTAATATTCTTTTGAAACGGTAAGTTATTTCGAAATAACTTTGTTTGTCGAAATTTCTCTCTTTTATTTTTAAATTCAATATATCTACGTCAGAAAACTACAACAATCAAAACCATTGATTAAATATATAAATATTAACATAATCATTAATAAAATCACGAAATTGTTCTTATCTATGGCTAGAGTAGCTAGAGTTAGTGATCAAGTTGCAGGTGTGAATATATTATAGATAAATGTTGCTAAAGAAACTATTTGCTTACACTTGTATCAGTTTAATATTACATAACATTAAATTGAGCGAACATTGTAGACCAAACATGAGTAACGTGACGCAGCAATTCACAACAGAATAGTACTCTAGCAGTTTTAGAGTATCTCCCTCGGGAAATTTCTTGCCATAGGAGATGTTCGGGCAACTGGAGATATATGTAATAATTTTGGCAATAAAATAATCGAAAGTTTTGATTGTGTCGGTTTCAGTGTTTTTTTTATGGTCGTGGTACACTAATTAAGATTTTAAATGGATCAACTTTTTAGAAAATCATATAAATACTTTCTTTCCACTTGGGCCTTGGCAAATGGCTCGATATAAAAGTACGCCTTATTGTCTATAAACTAAATTATTGTTCATCTAATTGATGAAAACACCAGGCAAAAACGAGTCAGACACGTGCACAGTAATGAATTCGTGTCCCAGTTATTGAATTTTAAAACTAAGAATAATGTTAAATCTATTAAAATTTTATAGATTTAACATTTAATATTGAACCATTTTCTGGATAATTTCAGGCTCTGTAGTTTCTGAGATCAAATAAGATTCAAAACTATATATTTCAGAAATATATATTAGAGATACTTAAGACTATTTTATTCGATAAGACACATGATATTAGACGATATCTGTAACCAATTGGTTCGCATGCCGAAGTTTCGAAGTGTCGCCATTTCGAGTGAGTTCGATATCTGCATTGGGCCAATGGAGAAAACAAAATTTTCATATTTAGTTCGATTTTAGCAGTCATGTTTTTATATTTTTAAATTATAAATTTTTTTTTTTTTTCCTTTTAAGTAACCAGTAAATGTGGGTATACAAGTTATATATTTTTATACTCATCAAGACCTTTATTTCCATACCCATATTGATATAATTAAATTTAAAAAAATATTTCATACTTTTTCAAATGATGTCATACATCCGCCATATTGAATAATTTAACTTTAAAATATATAGCCTATGTCACTCGAGATGACGTAACGTTTCTAATGAACCCTAATATCTGTTATGTCTTTCAAAAGTTCTGGTGTGATACTCATGGTTTATGGTGACATACATTTATACATTAGCCCTAAAAACCATATAGTCCTATACGTAAATAGGCATGTGTAATAAAGCGTTATTCTATTATTATTTTAAACCCAAAATTTGTTTGGGTTTAAAATTAAATTCAGTATGTCATTAAAAAAACTTTCAGTAATAACTATTTTGGTGAAGCCCAACAAATAAAATTATAATTTTAGCGATAAATATTAAATGTCTTCATCTCAGAAATTGACACTGACATTGAAAATATTTTTTTCGTTTATCTAAATTATCTCAAAAAGTAGAATTGTTGGGGTAACATAATTATTTTTTATATTGATATGTTTTAAAAAACCTTACTAATACGATATAATTTTCGCACTGTTACTTTTAATTACTGCTTATTGGACGTTATACAACAAAACCAGTTTTAATCGTTCAAAGTTAGTTTTATTTTTAGTCTAGTTAAGGAGTGCCATCGACGCGATGATTTGTGCGCTCGGTGTGCGATACGGTTGTTAAGCAACTTTCGCAAAGGCCGGTCATGGGATGGGTGAGCAATTTATTATCTCGAGCTCCTCCGTGCTTCAGAAGGCACGTTGAGTCGTTAGTAACGGCTGCATCTGAAGTTTTAGACAGCTACCAAACCGCATTGGGTCCGCGTTTGCGGGTCATGACTCATTCTACTCGTATTTGAATTAGAATTAATCCGATTCCATCCACAGGGAAAATTTGAGGCTCCGAAGTGGGGATATTAATAGGCTGGTGATGAATTAAATGAAATAAATGACATCAAAACCAGTTTAAAATAATTATTTTTTTTTGTGTGTACGCCCTTAACTTATTGAAGCCAAACGCCCGGTTTCTGAATTGAGAATGCATGTCTCAAACTGTACTTAAACGTCACTTTTCAGGTTTTCGTTTATGATTTTAGTTCTTTTTTTCATGATCAGTTGATAGCAGTTTGATATAACTAGGACTTAAGTTATTGAGAAACCGGCCGTAAGCATTTTCAAATTAATTTCACATAAAATTATATTTTTATGAATCGACAATTTGTCCTTGACCTGTCCTTAAAATATCGTCAGACATAACATGGTAAGCGTGAAAATAATTTCCAGTGGAAATGTTTATATTATCACAAATAATATATACTCTTCCATGCGTCGATGAAAGTGATACCAATTAATTTAATATTCGACCTTCAGCACACAAAGTCAGTTGTTCTATAGAATTATAGACTGATAATTTTATTATAAGTAATTTTTAAAATTAAAGGCTTAATATTTCAATCATGAGAAATTGTAAATAGTCCACTTATTATTTTATTTCATCGAATATCTTAATATCTTTGCCAGTGTTTTTCAATCTGTAGGTCGCGACTGCTCGGGCACCCCACCCTTGCCTTCAATATTATTTAAAAATTCATCCATAACTCATGAGTAACATTTAAAACAAATAAAAGTTATCCCATTTTATACATTCATAAAATATTGAAATAAGTGTTGCGCGATAATGCTTATAAATTGCTAGGAAAACTATTATGGGATCGATTTTAGTAGCTTTATTGTTTGAATATATTCAATACACTCGAAGAACTTGAACATTTCTGTAGTGCGGTATAGTATTTCATAGAAAGACGATATTCTTATATTTATAATAAAACACTTATGTTAAGGAAAATGTAATATTTGTTTCCGCATTCATCAAATGTTTGAACGAATGAACAAAGCAACTACAATAAATATTCAGGTTCACTACTTAGTACTTTCTTTGTGTTTAAAAAAAATATGGTAAACACCCTTAATTTATTTCGTTAACCTTCCGACTCTTCGCGATAAGTGAGCGATCCCTTTAGTTACGCGCACGTGAGATGACTTTAAATGTTTCGTGCAAAGAGCAAAGAGAAAACGAGACGAAATCAAATTCTCAATAATTTAGAGGATGGTGTATAAGTAGCACCAAATTTTTTTTTAATGCAAAATGTTAATATATTAGCCTACAACTGCGATTGTCGTAAAAGTTCTCCGTAAAGTTCTTGGCAACAAAAGTTTATTTTTATGGAAACGGTGAATTGGAAAGATAACTTTGTGATTTTTTAATATGGGAAAAATTTGTATAAATTCTCGCTTCGTGATAAAGCTCTATGATTTAGTTTTCGCATTTTCAATTACAACTATTTTTTTATATTTATTAAATATGTCATTCTATAGTTACAGCAACATAGCTCAGTACGGATACGGTTTTTAAGCAACTTTCATAATGACCGGTTATAGGAAGGGTAATCAAGAAATATTATCTCGAACTCCTCCGTGCTTCGGAAGGCACATTAAGCCGCTGGTTCCGGTTGCATGTGCAGTCGTTAACATCTTTCAATCCGCACTGGCCATGCGTGGTGTGTTCAGTGCAGATGCTCCCTATTCTATTCGATTCTATTCCATTCAGAGGGAAGGCGCGTGTTCCAGCAGCAGGGAAATCAATAAGCTGGCGATGATGATCATCATAAATCATAAAAGAAAATCCTATGGTGGTCGCAACATAAGATATAAATAATTTGCCACAGTCTAAAAGCTAGCCAGCTACCTATGGGAGATGAAACCAATTTGCCACAGTCTAAATGCTAGTCAGCTACCTATGGGAGATGAAACCAATTTTGTAGCATCCGGCAGTGAATAAAAAAGTTTCAAATAAGTATTAATTGATTTTGGGGAATGAGATTTATCCAAAGTTTATTTATAAACAAATTCGCCACGAAGGCAAAACAACAAGTTAAACATCAAATTCTAACTGATTTCGGTAATAAAGTGAAATGACGTTTGTTAGTGTCATTTACATAAATTCGGGAACTGATGGAGAACCGTTTTAGCTTAAATATTTGTAAAAGTCCAAGGAACCGAACCTATTTTTTTATTATAAGCAGAGCATTATGGGTTATGTTTGTATTTACCATGTAAGTAAGTTTCTATAATTCTTCTTGAAAAATAATAAACCTAAAAAAGTCTGAAAGGTCTGAAAGAAATTGCAAGGAAAATAGTTCGTGTTTTGTGGTTTCAGAATTGAATTTTATTGATCGTTTTATTTCATTCTGACGTGGTACTCAGATCACCGGTTTTAGCCTGTTCTATTAATTTTAACATAACATATTAAATGTTGAAGAGTATAAGATATTCCTCAATATAGTGTTGTGTAATTTATTAAATATAATAATGTTTTATTATATTTAAAAGAGTCTTTGGAAATATTACTTAATTTTGACATTTATTTTTCATTATTACATTTGGTCAATTTTGCATTCTTAATGTTATACTGGAAAATATTCTTAATGAAAAATACTTAAATCCACTTTGTCCCTGGTATTGTGAGAAGGAATCCCATCTCTTTTTCAAAAAGAATATTTAATAAGAATATTTCTTTTACAATTTTGTAAATTGACGAAAAACACGTTAATTTACCATAATCATATTAATTTTTAATTCTAGTGACATTTATTATTAATCAAGAGAGCCTTTTAGCGCTGTACTTAAATTATGTGGAAATTCATAATGAGTTTGTTTTTTTGGGATAATTTATTTAACTCCGCCTTTGAGCTGTTTGGTTTGGAATACCACTTGGAAAATGCTGATTCCTTGATAGAGATATGTAAGGTAAAATTTCTTATTGTAATCAGATGGGATATGAGCTGTTTACTTTTCCTAACTAATAATTCAAGCATTGATTTCAAAAGCATTTTTATTCCACGAAATGTAGCTTCGATAAAATCTGCTACACAGAAATAGAAATATAAAAATGTTCCTATATCGTAACACCGAACATAACACAAAATAAAAGAGAAGAGGTATGTTCGCTGTACCAAAGTTAGTATTTGAAATGTGGATATGACGAAATTTACAGTATTGATATTTTTTTTTTGTTTTTCTTATGGCTCTCCTTTGCAACGTTACTTACTTACTTACCTTAGTATACTTACATTTTTCTCACTAAAAATGGTTATCAGCATAGTTGTCCTGAATGCAAAATTGATCATATATATGGTATATATATGTATGGTACGACTATATTTATTAAAAAGTAGATTACAGAAAACTCTATCCCGACTCTATCTAACTATCTGCGACTTCAATCCGACTTGCTCTTGAATGTTGAAAAACTATAATATCGGTTCGCAATTCTACCGGCAGGAGATTTATTTTATGATGAGAACCGGCAACATGAAGCAATGGTTGATAATAAAATTATTATATAAGAAAAAACTGAAATGTAGGAAATTTTCAGTTTTTGGAATGAGTTTCACTGGAAATGAGCAAAAAACTCACTTTTGGTAGTCACTCTTTGAATATTTATTTTAATCTGTTTTTATTTGTTTCTTATAGCGGCAATATTAATAACCCGTAATCACAAAAACCCGTAATCCATCATTGACCATTTAAAGTCTAGTAACATTGCCTATACACTATGTACGGAATGACATATATAGGTATTTTGCCAGTGATACGTTTTTATAAACATACGTTTTTTTAATGAGGTTATTGTATATTGAATGTCAAACAATCATTAACAGTATGTAGTCTTTGATAATAAAACCATAATAATTTTCAAATATTGCGGTAGAATTTCGATAGTTGTTAATTATCTCATATATAGAATACTTAGTGTAAAATGTTTTTCATCAAGAATAATTATCAGTAGCATTAGCATTGTGAATGAAAAATAAATAAATATATAACAACATCACATACATTGCTCAGATTCCAAGATGAGTAGCTAAAGCTCCCGAATAATATAGAAAAGTTCATTTTCTATATTGACCCAACCGGGAATCGAACCCAGAGATGGCGACACTTTGAAACCGGCGTGCGAACCGCTCGGTTACGTAGGTCGTCAAAATAATTAGAACAAATAAAGTTAAAAATATTTGTAAAAATAATTCTTTCAGCTATTTATTGGGTGGATTACATTGATGACAATACGTTCACTTGCTTTCAAATGCTTGAAAAATTCGTCAGGCCTGTTGGGTCTCGGTTAGGTCAATAGTTAGAGCAGCCCCCTGGATTGCGAAAGGTTGAGACCTGGGGCTGGTGGAATTTTTAAGCATTTTTCATTAATATATATATTACTATTACATTACCAAAATATTACCAGTAAAGCATCATGAATGCAAAATATAAAAAATAATATAAATTTCTCCTCCATCATACTCCTCCAAAAAGGCTTGACCGATTTTATATAGCACAACAATATTTGTCTGACCAACGAGTAAATATATAAATTGCTTGCGTGGCGAAACCGAAGCGAGCACTAGTAATGCATAATTTCGTTACAGTATTTTTCATTTAATATTATTTTAAAAGCCATAATACATACGTTAAATAATATTTTCATAACGTATCCATAGTTGTTTCATTAGAAATTAAATTCGATTGTATATTTATTTGATTCACAGAAAATAAACACTATTTTGCATAATAAAACTAGCGTAAAACAATTTTATATGGACATGTTCAATAAAATTGAACGTTTCAAAGAAAAATGTAATGCCATAGTCAATTTTCACTAGTGAAGTTGGCATGCATCAGGTGTCTGAATTATTCCCACGGAGGGCGGCGCTTGTGCGTGCCGCCCGCCCAAAGCGTATATAAGGTCGAGGCGCTCGTACTCCGCCACAGCGAGCTGTAGCCTGCCACGCTTAACACCCGTTCTCTACAGCACACAAAGGTCAGTATTAAACACGATTTTGAAAACTTCACTTGGTAAATTGATCACTTGATTTTTTAAAGTTGTACTTCTTTAAAGGACAGATAAAAATCAGTTCTGATAGCATTTCTTATTATCTTCAAATACGATTATGTTACACCATTGATAAATATAAGTGGTATTTTAATACATAAAACTTGAGATCGAATTATTTAAATAGTAAAGTATTATATTGATAAATCGATTGAAATTAAAAATAATAGTTATTTCAAAATTTGATAACAGTTTAATAATTTTGTGGTGCCATTGAAGATTATAAACTTGAAGATAATCCTAAGATATTATAAAACAGATATTTATTTAAAAGTCGCTATAAAATTAGGAGTAAAAAATAATCTCCTAACCTTTTTTAACAAAACAATCACTTTAGTGCAAAAATTTGTTCGAGGAATACACTTGACTTTAGAACAATGTGTTTTGTTCGAATGTAAATATTTGTGCCATTAAATAATGAATTTGTGGAGCTTACTAAGGGTTTGATAGATAGTGGTTTTTTAATTTTATGTCGTCTTTTTTAAATACATATCCACGAAACTTGGATTGAAAAAACAAAAATATTTTTCACATCGAAATTCATTAATAGGAAAATGTCTATTCTGCGCGCATAAAAAAAAAAAATTGAAATACAAATCAATAATGTCAAGCACAAATCGTTTTTCAAATAATTTTGTAGCTGAATTAAACCACTTTGACTAGGAAACGTCATCTAACTGCTACCGGAGCTTTTCTGTGCTAAGCAACTTTTCAATATATACATATTGACTATTTTCTTCATGCCATATGTTTACTAAAGGTTTTCAAACATAATTTTACTGTCTTCCTAAATTCAAACACGTGGAAAAAATAATTTGTATAAGTTGAATTTTTTTTATTAGAAATAAAATCATAAACAAGTTTAGGGAAGAAAGTCGACCAAATGCGAGTGAGACTCGATCACGAAAGGTTTCGTTCCGTAAAAAAAACTCATTGTTGTATACACAACAATGAGATTTTTTGCCCTTAAATATTTATTTTATTCATTTGTCTAATAGCGGCAAAAGAGATAAACTATCTCTGAAAATTTCATCACGGTTCAATAGATACAGCCTGGTGACAGACAGACGGACGGACAGCGGAGTCTCAATAAAAGGTTCCCGTTTTATACTTTTATGTATGGAACCCTAAAAAAAGACATATATTTTATTAATGAGGAAGATACATGTAGGAAATAAAATTTATTATTATGTGTTTAAATTTGTAACACCTTCATTTAACATAAACAATATTATAATATTACATTAATATTATAATAATAATTTACATTTAATTCCTTAAAGCTGCGCTGTTTAATCGGTAAAAATAAAAGTCAATTTTCTTTTTTTTTTTACTTGACATCGAACTGGCATCCCCGTACATATATTCAACGAGATAAAAATTGCTGTTCCATCTATGTATCAGATTCATCCAATTCCATTCGTCTTTTCGACGGTTCAAATATCGTCGCGTATCCAACAATATCGCTTTAGTCGAAAATTGGTAATATGACGTTTTACGAAGGACATTTGTTGACTTACAGAGAATTTGAAAATTGTCCAATTACGTCACGTTATTTAAAAAGAAATACAGAATTTGCAATACAGCAAATAATTTCAGCGAATTTTTTTCAGCTTTGCATTTCAATTTCGTCTTTGTCGTATAGTTACGTCTCTAAATTAAATCTCTTCGTCCCCTTTTTTTGTAATAAAATGTAACCTATGTAATTTATCAAGATTATCTCTAATTTTGGCCAAATTGTATGAAATTCAGTTCAGTACTTCATGTGCAACACACAGTTACTTTGCATATAAAGATTTTTAGGGAAGTAAGGGTTAATGAAACTCGTTGATGTCTTTTTAATAAAGAGCATGAATGTTTTTTTTGTTTTACAAAAATATTATAGAAAAGTTGAATTAAATATTCTCACACAAAAAATGGATGCTACATTATAACCATTGGTCAGTAGCTTTTTTTTATGTAGAGGATTATCTATTGAATTCATCGCGTTTGTATTTAGTTTTATTGACGTTCCGTGTTCTTATGTGAATAATAAAAACAGAATTTCGGACCCTTTACAGGTTCCTTGTTCGTATGTGAACACAGTTACCTTCAAAAGTTGTTTCATTTAGAGGATTATCTATTATTCATTGCTTTTACACGTAAGCTCCTTCGCGAGTTAGGTTTGGGACAGAGGAATTAATTTATGATAAACTGTTATATAAAATGTACACACTTTTACCACTTTCCTTTCAGGAAAATGATCGAAATGTATTTTTTCTAATTTAAAAACTGTTACTAAAATACTTTTTTATTCATACATTGTATGAAAAAGACTATGGAAGCCACGAAACCGTCTGATATCACCGTGATTAATCTGATAGTGAAAAGTGTATCTTGGTCTTCCCCGGCTTCAGCATCCTTCTACTCTTCCAATTTTGATTTTGCTTTGCGATCAATTTGATTGCCGTGTGTCTTGACTTCGGCTTCCGCATCCTTTTAACCTTCCACTTTTGCTTTTGTATATCAGTTTTATTATTCTTTCTTTTTATAATCTACTTACCAATAGAGTTTGCAATTGTTTATTTTCTCGCCGAAACTATATTTCTGACTTATTTTACATCTTCAGATTATTTGTATCAATGAACTGGAAGAGGAAGATTATATAGAGTAATAGTGTCACAAGCTTCTGTTCCTCCTACTGCGTAATTTAAAATAGGCCAAGGTAATGACTCTAACTGAAATAGCTTCTAAGAGATTCCGTTAATTTACAAGAGCTTTAAATATAATTAAAACTGTTGTACAAAGCGAACTTGGAACGATATAGAAGATAAGGGATATTAATGTTCAGCTTGACATGCCCCGTCTTCTATATCCTTCCAAATTTAAATTTTCACTTCTATTTCAGGACAAAAATATTTTTAAACTTGGTTATTGTACAAAAACTTTTAAATATTATGGTAATTGTTGTATAAAGTGAATTTTGAAGGTTAAAGAAGACGAGGAATATTAATATTCAGCTTTCAAGATTTAATATTGGGAGGGTGGTATCAAAGGCCATAAATATTTTTGTAACGAAAGGCGTGTATGAAGATCATGCCATTCTTTTAGTTCTTACTACCTAAATCCAAGACTCGTTAATAGTGTTTACAGTTTAAGCGGTTAGATTAATAATTAATAGATATGATTAGTTCTAAAAGATTGATCCCAATGCAATATTGATTAATCGCAAAACTAAATCTGATCAAAAGAGAGAAAATGAACTATTCCTCGTCTTATATTTTTGTTAAAATCATATGCTGTGCATCAGAGGATACAACCACCGTTACATAATAAATTATATTGACAAAATTGTTTTCTGGAGTCGTATTAGCTTTCTGAAAAGATAAAATATTTCGATTTCAGAGAACTTTAGCTGTCATCTTACTGGGCGACGTCGGAATTTTTATTTCTGTCACATTATTTTTTCGAACAAAAGAAAAAGTAAAAATTTGCCATCTAATATCGCCTTTATCAGCGAGAACCGTATCAAACCTTTAGTTAGCACACTTAAGGAAGAAGTTAAAAACCTTGGAATTAATAGAGGTGGAGAGCGACTTTTATTTATTGAAGACACACATTTACATAGGATGGATCAGTAGATCCTAAGAATTTATTAGTTACAAGTTTATCATTAGAGTCGTATATTAATTTATACGTCACAAACAGTAAAACGTAAAACCGTATTGGTTATAAAATTTTGTTTATATGTATAAAAGACGCGAGTCGAACTGTTTATAGCGGCATTTATGAGGTTGCAATAATAGATATTGCTCTGAAAACGATAAAAATACTCAAGTAAATTCAAAAACATAAACCTTGACTGCATTGGATGGAAGTTAATGCTGTTTTATATGGTATTTTATGGTATATATAAAGAAATTAAATGAGTAACAAATAAAAATGACATTACCAAAGGAAGTTTTTTGTTAAAATGTTGTTTAAATTTTGTTAAAACATGTAACGGCACCGATTAAGCAAATAATAATGAGTTATGATTTTAATATTATAATTAATACATAACTTTAACTGTAAGCTTTAACTTTCAAGTTACTCCGCCTAAATAAGAATTACATCCATTTCCATTAAGCTAGAACAAAGCATAATTTATTAGGGAACGCCTTATAATACGAATCGCCTAAGCAGATTAGTTTAATTCCAAATTAATGTTTTTTTCTTCTATCCCTTGACAAATTAGTGATGTGTTGTATACGCAAATGCCTAGCGCAAGGCTCTGCAAAACGAACATCATAACTGAAGAGATTGCTTAATTTCGTTAGGTGGTTCTTAGTCAATGGTCAAATACATTTTTACCTGAGGCGATTCCTAAATATTAAGGCGACAGGTTTGGGAGACTCCTAAGTTTAGTGAAAACGGGTATTAATATCTTCAAATTTGACATAAACCAGAACTTTAACTGCAATTATGGTGCAATCCAACTTAGTATTAAAACACTGATATTATAGTATGTATGATATTATTAAATAATTTTGTATTTAAATTGCATTTATATAATCACTACATATTATAAAACAAAGTCGCTTTCTCAATCCGTATATCCCTATGGATATGTATACTTATATCTTAAAAACTACGCAACGGATTTTGATGCGGGTGATTCAAAAGGAAGCCGCAAGCCGCTGGCGGAAAGCTAGTAAAAAAATATAACAATATTATTGTTGTTTACTCATCATCATCATGTAAGAGTAGCTCGGTGGCGTAGTGGATAAGCGCCGCGGCATGCGATCGTAGTCGTTAAGCAACTTTCGCAAGGGTCGGTCACGGGATGGGTGACCAAAAAAAATTATTATCTCGAGCTACTCCGTGCTTCGGAAGGCACGTTAAGCCGTTGGTCCCGGCTGCATTTGCAGTCGTTAATACCCTCCAATCCGCATTGGGCCAGCGTGGAGGGTTATGGCCCATCCTCCTTAACCATCCATAAGGAAGGCCTGAGCCCCTGCAGTGGGGACGAAAAAGGGCTGGCGATGATGTGATGGTGATGACTCATCATCAGTCCACAATAGCTCAATGTGGATTGGTGCAGTGATAGATGCAGAGCGATGCAAAGGCTCAACTTGCCTTCCGAAGCACGAAGGAGTTCGAGATAATAAATTTTTGGTCACTTATCCGATGACAGGCCATTGCGAAAGTTGCCTAACAATATTTCGCAAACCAAGCGCTCTAACCACAGGTCATCGAACACCCTGATTTGTGTTAGGTTTATTGAAATTATGCCCAATGTATTTATTTTATTTGAGCATTTTGTAGACACATATATTTTACATGAACAATTATCAAAGACATTAATTAGTACATGGGTACTGCTTATTACAATTTGAAATTTCAACCAGTAGCTAGTGAGTCCCTCAAAAATAAAATTAATAGGGAAAATATAAATAAATATAATATTGGATATTAAAATGAAATAATAGTCTAAACTTATTATGTAACTATACCACGCAAACCATAAGCTCGTCACGACGTGGGCAAAAGGGTAGTTATAAAAAAAAATAGATCTCAAAAATGATTATTATGTAAATTGTTATCCAGGATACAATGATGCGTGGTACTAGGGGAGCTCTGGCGGTGACAGTCGCCGCACTGCTTGTTTGCTGCAGCGCTGATTCACATCAAGTAAGTATACATAAACATAAAGAATTTGCAGAAAATTCACAAAATTTTGTATAAAAACCTCTTTTTTTGTATAAAAACTTTTTTAATTTGTTAATATCGGAGATAACAAATAAAAGTGGTGTGTAAACATGTTGCTACTTACGATATACCGACTGTCAATGATCGTTTTTAGTCAAGATACGCTGACAGATAGTATGTAGTTTGTTCACTAAACGTAATATTATCAATTATTATATGAAACATGCTAAAAAAAAGCACTCTGTCCCTGGCACTCTGAGATGAGGCTCGAATCAATGACCTTTCACAATCTGGGCGACTCTAATCACTGAGCTACCCAAGACCTAACAGGACTGATGAATCTTTTAAGCACTTGTTACTATTTGCTATTACAGAGCGTATTTTCATCAATGTTCAGGCAATCCACCCAAATAGCCGAAAGAAATATTTTTACAAATATTTAAACTTTCAATAAAGATAACAATTTATTCTAATGATTATAATTAATGAACTTTGCGTTCATAATGCTATATTTAAAAATATTAAAAAGATATCTCAGAGTGCCCGGGACAAAGAAGATTTTTATAGCATTATTCATTAAGAATAAAATTACCAATTTTAGTTTTAAAGTATGATTTTTTATCATAGTTAAGTAATGTGCACTGGTAACAATTTTTTCGTGTATTTTAGAGAAAAAGTTTTATAACAGTGAAACTTTTAGGGACTGTTTTATGACATAATCCTTTGTTTCATTAAAATATAAGATAGTAGCCAAATTGAGCACAGCACTTGCTACGATTTAGATACAATGCTTACACAGAAAACTAATAAAAAGTGGACGTTCTTACAAACTTCGCAAGTATGTAGAAAACTATTTGTAACATATGTCTTAGATTAATTTCATTCTCACTTGTACCACACAAGATATTTATCCACAATAAGCAATATTAGGAAAACTCGCACATGTCGCTTATTAAAATTGAACCTATTTGTAAGGACATGAACTGGATATAATAATGTTATGAGCACTTATAAAAAAATAACTTACCTAAAAAAATAATAATTAGATAGATCTATGATAAAGTACTATGTTGCTAGTAAATGAATATTAATTATAAAATATAAAAAAGTAACATTATATAAAACCAGTCAAGTGCGAGTCGGATACGCGAATGGCGAAATTCGTACTAGAGACGAGGAAAAAAATCACGTTTGTTGTATGAGAGCTCTTAATATTTATTATATTCTGGTTTTTAGCATTTGTTGTCGAAGAGGCAAAAACTGTGAAAAATATCAACTGTCTATCTTTCACGGTTCACGAGATACAGCCTGGTAACAGACAGACAGACAGACAGCCAGACAACCAAACAACCAAACAACCAGATAACCAGACAGACAGAGAGACAGCGAAGTCTTTGTAATAGAAATACCCTTTTTGCCTTGGCAAGTTCCATCATTGATACAACTCCCTTATTATCTATGGAGTTCTATTTCCGAACCAATGGCGCAAATATTTTACCCATGACACTCTTCTACGACATTTTGCTTGCCCTGCATGCATGTAACATATGACTAACTCGGAAATATTTTTATCATTATCACCATCTTATTAATATCCCCACTGCTGGGGCTTAGGCCTTCCCTATGGCTGGAATTGAATAGGGAGAATGGGCCATGACCCTGTGCGGATTGGTAGGTAGTAACGAATGCAGATGCAGCCGAGACTAACGGCTTTATGTGCGTCCCGAAGCATGGAGAAGCTAGAGATATTAAATTGTTATTTTGTTAATAACATGATTTAGGTAATACTAACGAAGTATCAGCATATATTGAGTTGTGATGAAAGATATTAAAGTTGAACGTTGAATTTCGTACACATGAGTGGTGACATTCTACCAGTACTTTTGTGTTATTATTAGATTACTCTTTATGTATCATAACTATTATTTTTATAAATTCTATTATTTTAAAAGCTTTTCAGTAACAAAATAAAAGTCGTCTAACGTCTGTTTTACATTGTAAGAGGAGACACCTGAACTGAAAAGGTTATAAGTTTAAATCTCATCTCAGAGGTGTAAATTATTTCCCATTTTTATTTTGATTCATAAATTCATTGTTGGATAGTTTATTTATGACATGAACACATGTTTTATTCATGTTCAACAAAAACGTAGTAATAATAACTGACGTTTTCCTTACAGCTCACGAACCAATAAATATACTGGAGTGATTAAATAAAGCCTTTATTCGTTCAATATACTGTTTGTTGATTTTCAATCACATTGTTACATAACAATTTGATATTTGTTGTTTTTAAATCAACAGTTTCATTGTTTTTATGGACAACAATATCTAATTAAACAGATTCTGTATGTTAACGAATTCGATCATTTTCGTATCATAGAATTTATTGCGTCAGACACAATTACGTCTATACGAAGCTTTGCTCTGAGTAAATAATGTTTAAGGTTTATTTTTTTTCGTTTTCTATGATTAATAATATCTGCTTTGATTATTCACTTATTTCTTGTGTTATTAATAGTTTGGTTTGTTTATTAGGAATCAGAAAATGCTAATGAACATACGGTGGAGCGCTATGATCCCGGCTCTAGTGGTGAGTTCTTATATTCAACGCGTCCATTTTAAAACTATATTTGGTATGTCAAAATAACACCTTATTCTCGTTGGTCACTTTCGCACACGAAACTTATTTATAAAAGACTATTTATTCCTCACAACCCTTTTGCCCTAAATAATCACTGTATGAAGTAATTTAATGAACCACATTCACATCATCTCAATCATTTGTTTAACATTAAAATTTTGCACATCCTTTTTTCAAAGAGTTTCTATATTACCACCTTGATAAAGATCTCTCTTCACTTCCACACCTTACTTTTTATTAAATATGCACTGTGAAACACCATTCACGTCGACACACCATCGTTTTGATTGATCATGCAATTTACACAATGTAATAGTATTCACAATAGTCACAATTTTTCCACTAGTGGTGATGGAAATTGAGCACTTACGGAATGTATCACAGCTTCTAACGCACAATGCAACTGTGTAATATTTTTTGGTGAGTACAGAAATGTTTTCTATTTTGTAAAAGTTAAATTTATCATTTCAATTATAGCATGGTTGATTGTTTCAGATATTAAACATAAAGAAGATTTTCAAGATTACTTAAGGTTCCTATTGACATATTACAATGATTTTAAGGAACACAATCTTGATGGAAGTAGTGACATAATTGATAGTAATGGTTTCGCCGGCAGAAATGTTGTTGGGAATGATTTTTCTAACATGAACCAGGTTAAAAACTTTTACGACAACACGGCGAATAGACATTGGGGTAATCGTATCCCCTCGAAGTTTGGGAGAAGTAATGGAGAAAGGTATGTGAGGTTCGTTGACCCACTCGGTGGAGGCAACTTTGTTCGGCGTTCGGATTCAGCTGGAGATTATTTTGCGAGCAACATTGACTCAAATGGAATTTTGGTCAAGAAGAATTTGGATCATATCGGAGGACCGAATTTAGTTAAAAGGATATTGGACTCCATAGGTGGTGGTAATTTAGTGCGAAGAGCTGATGGAAGATCTATTAGAGCATTAGATTCCATTGGGGGACCCAATTTAGTTTAATGCAGTTTAAGATAGTTTATCCACTTCAACAGTCTACATACAACTCGTGAATGTTTAAAAATGATTGTCTTATCTTATTCGTCTAGTTTTTGCCGTTTTCTTAAATAAGTATGTTGAAATGTCTGAAATAAATTGATAGCAATACTGATTGTCTTATTGTACTGACCTTCCTTTGAAATGATGAGTTCATAACAACACAAACTCATAAGAATGAGGTAAGATTTTATGGTATATAATAAATTTTATACAGTCGATGGAGATATTTTATACGTAAATCCAGATCCTACTATATCCTCTGTATAAAATATTGTATTGATACAAATAGGTCACAAGCTCGCAGAAGTGGATCACCCAGGAGGTAGCTTCACGAGGCATGTGCGAGAGGCTGGACAGTACCGTTTTGTACCATACCTAATGACTAGGCGTTTTGACTATGTCAGGTGAGTTTTCTTATGTATACTGAATTAGTATGATACAAAATTCTGCACTAATAGAACAAGTAATCATTTAAAACATGTAACCTTATAATCCCAATTCAGTCCATACGGTGGTAAGCGCGATCCTTGGGCAATGAGCTACGGCGGATATTACGGGGACGGCCTTCCGAAGCGCAATTTTGATGAGATTGACCGGTAAGTGAATAAGAGCAGATTCAATATGTGTATTCACGAGATTGACTTTACGTTCAGCTAATTCAATATTACTTTAAGTTTTGACTAGGTAAATCAAGTGAGCTTACTATATAATATTGGACAACCTAAATGGTGTTCGATAATTGAATTTAAACCTGGAAGTGTTTTCGGAGGGACTAATAAATACGATAAAGTTTCTGTGACCTACTTTCTTCAGCTGTGTCACGAACTTAATACTATTCAATATTATATGAATAATATTCACTAACTTACTAACATTTCATGAGTGAGATTTTTCATATAAACCAACACTAATAATAAAATAATTTAATAACTTCCTTTAGTTCCAATGTGACAAATTCTGTAAATTTTAACGCGCAACACGATTCAGAAGTTATTTTTATTAATTGAGTAGAGCTTAGAGATGTATAAAATAAACTTAGTTAAATTTATTCTTAAACAAAAATGCTTTAGTGCTGTGAACTATCTCGATGAACTAGAAGTGACAAAACTTGTGAAGTTAAGAGTGCTGTATTTTAATATCGGAACTTTTTATAATTTTGTATTTTATAATATCGGAACTTTTTGTAATTTTTCTCGGGTTAATAATTTGGCGGATAGTGAACTCAATTGGAGTTAATTTTAATACCGAGCCTTAACCTCATAACATTTACTAGTGTTTTTTTTTAAGTATTTTTCTTTAAGATAAATATTAATATAGCATTATGAATGCAAAAATTTATTTTGATTTTATTTAGTATGGATCTGCAGTTGCTTAAATGATATATTTTCTCTTAGGTCGAACTTAGACACCTTCTTGCGGAAGAGGAACTTCGACGAGATCGATCAGACTTCGATGCCTTTCCCGTTCGCCAAACGCTTCTATCACCAGTACGGACTCAACTCCTTTGACTTAGATCTGCCAATGTAAGACGTGATTCACGTCGTACATTCGATGTTTGAGAAAAACTGACATTCTGATTGGTTATTAAGTTTAACTAAAAAGATTTGGAGTTCTTTGTAATTTAATTAGATCTACTTAAAGTTGATTTCACAAAATAAATATTTAATACCTCAATATGGCATATCCATATTAAGTGTTACATTTTTTATATTTCTATAGTATCAGTAAAATTAATGTTTGTTACATATTTTTGACATTATTGTCTAATGTGTGAGATGATGATTATTTGATTTGATTTTTATCATTAATAGGAAATAATAATTAAAAATTATACAAACAAACATGAAAATGTAGAGGAACCAAGCATGGGTGACCAAAAGAAAGTATCTTGAGCTCCTCCATGCTTCGGAAACTAGCATAAGTCATTGTTCGCGGTTGCATCTGCAGTCGTTAACACCAATCAATCCGCCCTGGGCCCAAATCGAGGGGGAGAGCCCATGGGTCATTGGCTCTCCCTTTCGATTTGATTCGATTCCATCCATTGGAAAGGACTGAGCCCCGGCATTGGTGACATTCATAGGCCTGTGATGCTGATAAAAATGTAGATAATGCCACGCTAACCAAATAGAATTCCATTCTAAGTTACCACTTCAACTAGACCCAGAATCTTTAATTGCCGACTTTACATTCAATATATCACCCAAAGAGTGGTGAATTAAAGTTACTGTTATTATTTACAGATCGAGTTTCGACAAAAAGAGGTACCGACCAGACTACCCAATGGATGAGATTGACCTGTCACAATTCCCCATCGGTTCCAAGAGATCTCAAAACACAATGCAGCCGCAGCACTAATACAAATCATTCAAAACATGTAGATGCAAGTAACTAGATTTTTGGGAGTCCACATGTCTCTCATTTGTGTCCATTATTATCGTAAATAATAATTATTTTAATAAAAATTATATTGTAGATGTATTTTATTAATATCTTAAAGTTATCAGTGTATGATATAATCAAATGCTCATCTAGCTATTTATTTTTATCGTATGAAGCGATGTATGACATAAAAATTCTTTTAAACTTATTATTAATACGCATGTAAATTACTTATGGGCATTCCATTAGATCTCATTATAGTTAGGAGAGAGAGGTTTAACGTAAGTTATTGTTATAAATGTTATATCGCTATTAAAGATTTTAAAATTTTCAAACTGTACCTGTAAATCTTTATTTTGCGACGAGTGGCATAAGATCATTTGAATTTAGGATTATGATATATTTTAAGAGTATTCTTGAAATTATTTAACCGAGTTGTAAAATAAATGGCTGGAAATAAAAAAAGAAATACTTGAAAGTGAATGTTTTTTTTATTTGTGACACGATGAAAAAAGTTTGGAGACATTATAATAATTTTTATTTATGAAGGTTTTTCTTTGTAAACAGGTAAACATATTTTAAAGGTAAGTAATATGCGATGCCAAGGGCTATTCAGCTCAATTTAACTCGGTAAATAGCATTCTGTGTGTATCAAAGGTTGAAATTATCTTGTGATGGGATGATAATAAATTGCCCGAATGGAAGCTTTAAAATTCAGAAATATTTGAAATTTTCTCTCAAATGTTATTTATCATTATTGCATTTACAATTCTATGTTGTTAAAAATACCTTTAAGAAATATTCAACATAGTACTATATAATGGTGTAATTTTGAAACTTATCGCAAACCCTTTCAGTTTGACATTTTAAAGGTAATCACGAACTTTAAGCTATTCACGAGCTATACAACTATTGTCATTGCAATCGCATCAAGATATTGAATGAATGATATCGTTAATTTGATGTTAATTGGAAGTGTTTAAGCAAAGCTATAGACGTGAATATCTATGAAAGCTATCTTTCGACTGGATTATCAAAATTTTTAGTATGTTTATATAATTTTTTCGATAATTGATATTCATTCGTTCCAAAAGACTTTAATCGTTAATTTATTTCATAAATACCAATTGGTATACTTATGAAAGGGATTGCAATAGATTTTAAAATTTGACAATTACCCCACAGCATCCCTTCTATGGTAATTTCTTTAAGGTATTTCAATATATATTGTGATGTGACGTTAAGATCTAAAAATAGAGATAAAAAGTAGGTGTCGCCTTATGAGGCCATTTGGTTTTAATCGTTGGAGTAAAAAAGAAATCCAGCTGGGCATTCCAGCGTTTGAACCAAAATTATAGTTATCGTCAGGCTTTTTACGGTCCCACTACAGGGGCTTACGCCTTCCTTAGGGATGGTATAGACGACTGCAGACGCAGCCTGTACCAACGGCTTAGTGAGCCTTCCAAAGCACGGAGTTGCTCGAAATAATATTTTTTTGGCCATCCATCCAGTGACCGACCCTTGTGAAAGTTGCTAAACAACAACGATCGCGAGCCGCGTCGCTTACTCACTACGCCACCAAGATGCTCAACTTGGAAAAATATAGTGTTTAAGTAATATCTATGTGTTTATTTTAATTAACCTCATTACGTGTATCAACTAAATGTTCTTTTTTGTAAAATAAAATCAAATAATATAACTTAACATTATTGTTGATCGAATTATTCTAGACATTGCTGATTCTAATTGGTTTAAAACCGGAAAATAGTGAAATGGGCAATCCGTAACTAATTTAGACCCATCCACTTTGTCCTTAGTTGCTTAATGATAATGGACTTGGAAATGATAATGAATCACGTCACCCGTTGGACGCTTAAAAAAATACTTACTGTCAAACAACAGGCGAAAAGTTTTCAAAGTAAATTTTTAGTTTTGCAGTGTAACTAGTAGGAAATTTCATGGTGGTTAATAAATTCTGAGGTAATATTAAATGTTTGTAATAAAAATTTCAGTCTCTTAAATAAAACCGACTTAAAAAAATTCAAGAAACTTCTATTAAAATTAAAAACGGTTAATAATTTTAATTCTTTTGACTTAATTTATTTATATTATTTTTTTGAAGTATGAATATTTTTTACTTTTATTGAGTATTTTTAAGATTGTTGAATTAAGTTTGTAATAAACTTGTCTAAGGTCTAAGGTCAAAGCCAAATAATCAAACAAAAAAATTAAAACCAAATAGCTAATTGCGAACAATATATATACATGCACACAAATAAATTTAGCACTCGTGTTGAGAAGCCCATATAGTAAATAAAAAATAAATAAATATTAGACAACATCACATACATTGTTCAGATTCCAAAATGAGTAGCTAAAGCCCCCGAGTTTCTGAGACAACGAAGGTACCACAACACCCAGGCCCGAGACAATATAGAAAAGTTCATTTTCTACATTGACCTGATCGAGAATCGAACCCAGGACCTCAGAGATAGTGACACCTTGAAACCGGCGTGCGAACCATTCGGCTACGGAGGTCGATTTTATGTCCAAATAGACAAACATATTTAAATATAATGCCATTGCACCACCATTATTGCTTATGGGTATACGAGAAGTGCAAACGGCTAATATTTTTCAATAATAATGCTTATCAAATACATTAAATCGATAAACAAAACATTACATACACTATTATGCATTAGACAATCAAGTATTCGCTACATGCTTACATGTACTCTGTGGTCAAATTGTTTCTTTTGACATAGATTTTCTTTGTTTTTTTTTAATAATTGGCTTCGCACGGTTTGTGCATTTAGCCGGTGTGAAGTTTTATACGTTTACCATAGAAATCTATGCGGATTGGAGGGTATTAACGACTGCAAATGCAGCCGGGACCAACGGCTTAACGTACCTTCCGAAGCACGAAGTAGCTCGAGATAATAATCCGAATTGGGTCAGCGTGGAGGGTCATGGCCCATCCTCCTTAACCATCCATATGGAAGGCCTGAGCCCCTGCAGTGGGGACGTAAAAGGGCTGATGATGATGATAGACATCTATATATATGTTTATGATGTTTACTGTGGTCTTACTGAATATCGAAGGATTTTCGATTTCAGTAATTTCATATACTTACACGAAAAGTAAGTGATTTTGAGTGACAAGTATAATACAATGCAATATACAAATGTACTATATTTTACGAAAGTTCTGTAGCAGTAATCTGAATGAAAAATTTCAACTGACACTATGAATTGACTAGGAAACTTAAGTTTACATCACGCCTTTATATCACTTCTACAAATATTACACTCCCCTATAAAACTTTAGACGTTTCCATTCCATTATATAATCTTTGTATTTTTCTGGTAATCTTCTATCTCTTTCAGGTTGTTTTCTTCTACTATTATTTTCCACTGCTCGACTTCCTTCAATTTCTTCACAACTTTTTCTATTTTCTGCTTCATTCTCTACATTCTTTCGACTTTGATCTTCTTCAATATTCACTACCTCTCGACTCCAATCTTCTTTCATATGTTCATTATCAAAAACTTCTTCATTTTTTTCATGTTGTATTGTATAAAGTTATCAAAATTAAAACCACTTTCAAAACTATTGCCATTATTCACATTACTATAATTTTTTACTTCTTCATTTATTCGACTATCATTTATTTTTTAACAATCATCCGTTGCTATGCTTATTCGGACTCTGGCATATCCATTTTTTTTAACATCCTAAACACTGCATTATTATTTTATTTTATCTTCATCCCTGGCCTCTCTTTCTGGGCCCATAACCTGATACCCGATGGTAAAACGGGTATAGAGAAAGACCAGGGAGCTTTTAGATCACATGAGTTTATTTATCACCAAAAATATATACTTTATAAAATACAAACAGCACCGACAATAGCTTTACGAAGAGTTACTTTCAATATATAACAATAGACGCGCATGTGCAAAACAGATTGTCAAAATGTCAATATTTAAATTTAAATAAATTAAGAAGACCTTAAACCAAGAAGGTCTCCCTCAACAATTCTTGAGTCAAAATGTAATGCACCCGTTCTTTAGAGATGCCTACAGTATCAGCTATCTCGGAAAGTTTCAATCTTCGGTGAGCTAAAACTGCATCATGAATTTTGATCACAATTTCTGGAGTAGTGGCACTTTTTGGACGTCCTGGACGATGTTCATCTTGGGTGCTGGTACAGCCACGTTTAAATTCAGCCACCCAATTTTTTATGGTCGCATATGAAGGAGCATTTTCTCCCAAAACATCCATCATCTCCGAAAAAAGCTCTCCACCTTTCAATCCTTTTAAATGCAAAAACTTTATCATAGCTCGTAGCTCAATTTTATCCATTTTGCAAAAAAAAACAAAAGAATGCTATTTGAAATGTCAATATTTAAAAGAAAAACTATACGATCGATTTGAAATTTGGAACACTGGTAGCTAATGAACCAATGAGTAAAATATAAATATACAAAATATGGGTTGGGCCAGCTATTTATCATCCCGCCTACGTATTACTAACTAACATCACATAAGGTAAGTCATCTCACAATTCAATCCTTCAAATGAAGGACTTCAATCCTTAAAAAAATGAGAAATAATCTTAAAAGCGACTTAGTTATTCAAAAAACTGCTATTAAGTCGGGTGGAGGTTTTTTTGTAGGTTATATTAATTGATAACCGTCGCTTTTGAGATAGCTATTAGGTATTTCTCGCTTTTTAAACTTGCCTTTGTCATAAAAATATACAGAACAAAAAAAAAATGTGTATGCTATGAAAATATACTTACACTAAAGGACTCCGTAAGGACCACATTAACAATTTAACTAACAAAGTAAAAAAAGTCATGATGATTTCGTAACGTTCAAAGAAAGTTTTGAAACAGTTAATTTTACGCTTGTGTAGACTTTCCTTTACATGATTGTATTCTTGAGGGACTATGGTATAACCGCTACTTTTTTCCTTCTCAGGTCAATTGAATAAAATTAAATCATCCAAAAATAGGTCAAGTGAAAAGAAGCTTGCTGATAACAATAAATAATAAGACAACATTATTGCTTACATTCCAATATGAGTAGCTAAAGTCCCAGTATTATGGAGTATCTGAGACAACGAAGGTACTACAACATTCAGACCCGAGACGATATAGAACAGTTCATTTTCTACATTGACCCATCCGGAAGGTCATCAACCTTAATTGTATCAAGATTTTATGTATGTTGATGTGACGAATATTTCATTTTGTAAAAAAAAAGTGCTCGTTTGATTTTGTTTTGCTACTGATACTTTAAATGGGTAAATTAGTTAGTAATGTTACTAATGATTGTAGTTGTGGAATGTTTCAGGGTTACTCAATCAAGAGCAATCGATCGACATTGGCATTGTGACGTTTGGTACTCTTGACGTTCGACAGTAGCGCCAATTGCGATAATGTTGGTTGGTTATTGAATAAAATAAATGATATTGAGTTATTGCTGTGAATCCGTACTCCAGACGCTATTTTGTCAATCACAATTGAGATTGTATTGCATTGATATTAGATGAAGATTCGATTTTTACAATATGAAAAGAAAGATCTTTGTTAGGATTGTGTTGTGATTTTTATTGTTACTCGTAAATACTATTTGAAATACATGTACATTAAAATAATGGCACGTTTAGCAGTTACTATTATTATTTTTCCATATATCAGAATACCGAACTAAAAATTAGGAAAAATGAGCGGTGTTTGGTTTGGTCTAAGACATGTATGGATTAGACATGTCGGAATGTATTGGTCATCATCATCAGCCTTTTTACGTCCCCAATGTCAATTTAACCTAAACCAATGAACAAATGGGCTCAGGCCTTCCTTATGGATGGTTAAGGAGGATGGGCCATGACCCTCCACGTTGGCCCAATGCGGATTGAAAGGTATTAACTACTGCAAATGCAGCCGGGACCAACGGCTTAACGTGCCTTCCGAAGCACGAAGTAGCTCGAGATAATATTTTTTTGGTCACCCATCCCGTGACCGACCTTTGCGAAAGTTGCTTAACAACAACGACCGCGGTGCTTATCCTCAACGTCACCGAGCTACAAAATGTGTTGGTGTTGGAATAATAAAGCTGAATAAAAATAAGAAACGGTGTATCTCTTACCGTTTAGCCAGTAAGTACTTCTACCCTAGGGAACCTTTTAGTGGGTTTAAAAAGTAGCCTAACGTGTTAATCTAGACTGAGACTTAAGCCTATATACCAAATTTCATCAAAATCGGTTCAGTAGTTTTTACGTGAAGAAGTAACAAACATCTAAACCTACAAACTTTCGCCTTTATAATATAAGTAGGATTAAATACCACAATTTGTTTTTTGATGGCGAGCGTAACCTTTTTCGTAGTTCGAGTCAAACATATTATCGCGATACAGCTTAATTTTGAACGATTTGTTGTATAAAAAGTAAAAAAAATATATATATATAAAATAAACTTATTACTGTATTTTAGTTCAATTTAAAATTGAAATTTCGGTAAAGTAGTTTTCTTTCAACATTAGCATTATCGACATTATATAAATGACATGATTGTCACTATTGCAGCGATTGTCGTTAGCTAACTTCAGGTTTCACTTCTCAGTGATCAATTCAATTGCAATACTCGAGAATTGTGCTTCAAGAGTACTCACTAAGATTCGACAAAAAATGAGATCGTATTTGGACTGAACTGAAATTTAGATTGCAGAGTAAGCATATTGGTCAGTTCAGAAATTTGACAACACAACGGATTAGAATATGTGGAGAAAATTATCATCTTAGATGAGAACTGAAAAATATGACCAATGAACAAATAGGTCACTAGTTATTACCATAAAATTATTAATAAATTAAGTATTTTAGGTTAAATTGGCAAGTTTTTTTATTGTCAAAGTATGTAATTCTACGACTAACGATATTTATTGAAAAGAAACCGTTGCAAAAATAATTTACTTTCTAAGATGATGACTTAGAAATGATTCGATTCAATCAAAATGCTGAAGTAAAATAAAATCCGACCGCTAAAAATACTCTAGGCTTACAACGAAAATGTACGATGTTATTCATTCACATTCAGAGCTTTTTCAATAATAGAAGAAAAAAGCTAATAGTAAAAAGACCAATATTTTTTCTTTCATAAGATAAGAATAGTATAAGATTCCGATCGTTAATAGTTTATTATTGAAAAGATCCTTTCCAAGCGTAACGGAAAATTATATTTTTTCCAGAAGAAAATAATCTTAGATATATCCACTATAACGTAACGTATGTTTTCTTTCGTAAATATTTTTCTCATTTTCACATTATGTTAACATATAATATGATATAACTCTCGACTGCTTTTACAATCTATTGATCTTACTACTATTATAATAGTAGCTTTCACAATTTATCCTCCTGAAATTGCATATCCGAATTCCAGTAAAGTTGATACCCGCAGCTTAACCCGAAGCTTCATGTCAAAAATTCAATTCTGTAAGCGTTATTTGAATTAAATTTTTGTATAAATCTAGCTATAAATCCCTCAGATGTAACTTTTAACTAGTTTTAAAGTAGGTTAAACTATAGCATATTTAAAAAGATATAGGCAGCTTATGTATATTCAAACTGTTTACCGGAGTTACAGCCGGATTTCCTTTACAGAGCAAGCTACCGGAGAGACCCATATTATCCGCCCGATTTCCGTGTCGAATTCATGAATCCTTACATTCAAACTTATGTTACTTCACCAAATTATTAAATACATATGTCAAAAACTATGTGTAATATTACACACTAAACTATCAACAAATGTGTAATTTTGTTTTTTTTTTAAATAGCGTCATTTTTAGAAATTATCTATAATATATAAAGCTTAATTACCACTGACTGACTCACTGACTCACTCCATGCTTTTTTCGGGTAGAAAGAGAGGGAAAATGACATTTTCATGTATGAAGAGTGATAATATTTTTTTAAAATGAGTTGAAATGGCATTGGGGTTCAGCCAAAAAACAAAATGGCGGCGAGATAATTTTTTTAGTTTCTACATTATTCACTCTACGATTACGATATTCAAAATAGTCGTAGATGTAGCTAAAAAAATGATGCTGAAAAAGGGTTTGATTAAAAAAACAAAATGGCGGCCGAGATATTTCACCTGGAAATTTGGCATTTTTCGACCTCTGTTCGGGCGATCGTCAATTCTTTTGTGGTGGGTTTGCAGGGGGTATTTTTACGCTGGCGACTCGGAAATATAGTCGATTTTCACGTACGGGGAGTTTTCGCTTGCGTGTCAATATGGCGGCGGCGGTGGCGGCCATTTTGTTTCGGCATTGAAAAATCGCCATTTTCCAGTGAGATTTTCTCCAAGATGGCGGCGTCGGACGGGTTCACGTTGTATGGGCCGGTCGTGGGGCTCGGTAGGATCTTTCCATATTAGTACTAATTTCTGCCATTTTCGTGGTAGTTTATGAGATTTTGGGAGAAAAGTGAAATTTCGAAATACGCACTTTTCGGGAAAAACAGACTCGATGCGGTGTGGTGCCGGAAGAGTCCTATGACTTTTGGTAGTTTTTGTTTCTGCGAGCTGACAACCCTGGGCTCCACGGTAGAAAATATTTTTTTCGACATGCCCTCATAACCCGAATTGTTTGGGAACCTGGGTGGCCAGCGCAGAAAATCTGTGAATGAGGTGTCACGCCAAATATAGTCGTGACTATGGGAAAATTATGAAACTCGCGAAAATCAATATGGCGGCGGCGGCAGCGGCCATTTTGTGATTTTTTCACTTTTTCGAAAAATTCAAACGCACTTTTAGCTCACATGGCAACATTGTAGCTCTTCGCTTGGTAAAGACCGGTCGTTAGTCTCCGCCGGCTCCTTCGAATGAGGTGAAAATTTTTCCCGATTTTAGGGTAATTTCGGAGATTTACCCCAAAAAGGTGAAAAGTAGAAGGAGCCGTTTTGGGATTTCAAAAATGAATTTCCTCGACGGAGGGCACTCCCCGAAATAACATTTGGCCATTTTCAACGTCGACACCTGGCAACCCTGGTAGGAGCAGCGATTTGAAAAATTTTGCCCATTCTTTACTTTGTCGACTCTAGCGCAGTCGGTATTGCCACTAGGAAAATGGTAAAAAGTGCATCGGATGCGCTATGGAGTTGGCCACACCGGTACGGAGCCGGATTTTCAAAATTCAAGATGGCGGCCAAACCAGCGGCCGTTTTATCTGGAAAATTGGGTATCGTCACCGCATCGAGCCGATTTTGACGCACTTGGCGTAATTTGTCAGACTACTTCCAGGGAAACAATTTTTAGGCAAGTAGCTGAGGTGTTGCCAAGTGAAAAAAAATCTTGAAAATTTTTGATACTTTATGAGATTTTTGAGGAAACAATTTTTGTCGAATTTTTGAACTTTTTTGATGCAAATAATTTAATTTTGACTTTTCAAGATACCCGATAGAAAAAATAGAACGATCGACTGGCAACACTGAGAGCAAACAACGTTTGAAATTCAACCTCGATTTTGACCGACCTGGCAACCCTACAGGTATTTGGCATGAATGGAGCGATTGTGTGTTTCTATAGACTCTTTCATATGGTGGAAAAAAATTACCCAATTTTAGGGTAGTTTTCGAGATTTACCCCAAAAACTGTAACTGTCAAAGGAACACTTTTAGAACTTAAAAATTAGTATCCGTCGATGGAGGGCGCGTCCCGAAATCACATTTGACTATTTTCATTGCCTAGACCTGGCAACACCGGTACGGGTGTTACAGCTACGGCGGGTTGAATATTTAATGCCCACTATTCACGTTTTGGACTCTAGCGCAGTCATTATAGCCGCTAGGAAAATAACAAAAACTGCGTTGGATGCGCCAATAGGTGGGCTACATAGGTCTAAGGTTGAAATTTCAAAATTCAAGATGGCGGCTTAAACTGCGGCCATTTTATCTACAAAATTGATCATTTTTCACGACTTTTACTTTATAGAACTGATTTTTGCGCATATGATAACATTTTTCAGATTACTTAAAAAAACATAAGCTGCAGTGTTGCCAGATGAAAAAAAACTGAAATTTTTTTGATACCGAGGTTTTTGAGAAACTTTCATGTATGTCATTTATGAAAAATATGAAAACATTTCTTTACAATGATTTTACGGTTTAACAAAAATTATTGCAACAAAAATTTATAGCATTTATAACATAATTGTTGGAATAATTTGAGTGATCGACTAGCAACACTGATAGTAGTCACCATATAAATTTCAGGATGATTCTGACCGAGTTGGCGACTCGGGAACTTTATAGCATATATAGACCGTTTGTGTATCTTTACCCAATCTTTACGTGGTGAGAAAAAAATTCCACTATTTTAGCCAGAAAAATAAAGCGAGCGAGACATTGTCATTCGGTTAGATTAGAACTGTGACTAAAACAAAAAGCGAGCGAAGCGAGCCATAAAAGGTGACCATTTAGAGAGATTTGATTAATTGGTAAGGTTAGAATTGTGACTAAAATAAAATGCGAGCGAAGCGAGCCCTAAAGAACACCATCAATAGAAATCTGATCAATCAGTTAGATTAGAACTGTGAATAAAACAAAAGGCGAGCGAAGCGAGCCATAATTAATGGAGACCTGGTCAATCGTTTAAGGGACTGTGACCAAAATAAAGAGCGAGCAAAGCGAGCCAAAATGCGAGATCATTAAAAGAGACCTGATCAATCGGTTATGTTAGCACTGTGACTAAAACAAAATGCGAGCGAAGCGAGCCATAAAGAGTAACCATTAAGAGAGATTTGGTTAATTGGTAAGGTTAGAACTGTAACTAAAATAAAATGCGAGCGAAGCAAGCCTTAAGGAACACCATCAATAGAGGCCTGATCAATCAGTTAGATTAGAACTGTCAATAAAACAAAAAGCGAGCGAAGCGAGCCATAAGGAATAACTGTTAAAAGATATTTGGTTAATTGGTAGGGTTAGAACTGTGACTTAAATAAAATGCGAGCGAAGCGAGCCATAAAGGACACCATCAATAGAGACCTGGTCAATTGGTTAGATTAGAACTGCGAAAAAACAAAAAGTAAAAGCGAGCGAAGCGAGCCATAATAAATGGAGACTTGGTCAATCGGTTTAGCAACTGTGACCAAATTCACATATAATTGTGCTATTTAGGTCTGAATCAAAAATTTTAAAATTCAAGATGGCGGCTAAGACAGCTTCTATTTTATCTAGAGAATGTATTATTTTGGCGTTATTGATAAAATTTTTCAGATTACTTACAGAAAAAAAAATTTAGTCAGTTGAAGGATGATAAAAAATTGTTTTTTTTTTGATACTGTGATTTTTAGGAAATTTTCTATTGAATAAGAATACTTTATACTCTTAGGCGATGTATACAACATTTATTTTAAGTTTTCTTACGTTTTTCAACTGAATATTTCTTTTTATATTGCGTTTAAACTGGCAATCTTTTTTTATGTATGATGTTTTGCGTAATTAAAGATCATTTATTTGAAGATAGAACTTACTAACTTTTTCTAGGCTATTTCAAACTGTAAATATAACAAGAGGCGGACTTAAAACCCCACCGCTCCGATCCCACAAGCGACTCGTTTATGCTCAAGAACCTTACAACAAGTAAAGCAACAAAAACTTGTATAGGTTTATTATGACATATGGGTTAGGTTAGGTTAGTGTATGAAAAACAACGCATGAGCCGAGCGAGCGCAGCGAGCGTGCCGCGGCAGCGGCCGGCGAAGTGCCAGAAACGAATCGCTTTTGTTGATGGTAACATTTGGTTTATAATGTTTAAAAGATGATCGCGACCATTTTAATTTCAATTTTAATTTCGATGGACTTGAAAATTCGGGATCTTTATAGCGTGTATATATGGACCATTTGTATCTTTACTCACACTTTCACATAGGTAAGTATGGAGAAAAGAAAATCCAATTTTTGACACTATATTTAATACTTAAAATATATTTTATAAGAATAAGAGACTATAATTTATTTAGAGTTTTGCTTGCGTCTTTCGACTGAATATTTCTTTTTCTGTTAAGCGTAAACTGGCAACACTTTTTCTTTGATGTATGGTGCTTAAACACCTTTCAGTTGAAGACAGAACTTACTAACTTTTTGAAGGCGATTTCAAACTATAAAACAAACAACAAAAAAAAAAATCGAAAAACTCAAATTCTGCAACGGAGGCGGACTTAAAACCCCACCGCCCCGATTCCACTAGCTACTCGTGACCTCCCCGGGCTGCTCGCAGCCCGGGGCAAGCAAGCGAAAGCTTCTATTCTGAAACGAAGGCGGACTTAAAACCCCACCGCATTGTGAATCGATCTAATATCTGACCACGACATCGGTTCCCTTTTCATATAATAAATAATCTTACATAAATAATGTAATGTAATAATGCAATTACAATAAATACTATTTCTTGACATTTAATTGATTAATTAATGATAGTAACACTGATGGGAATATATGTTCGATTGTTTTTTAATATTATACAGTAAACTAATAAATAAGAATAAGAGAATAAAAGACAAAACTTATTTTAAGTATCTATACAAAATTTATTTTAAGTTTTGCTTGCGTTTTTCGACTGAATATTTCTTTTTATATTCAGTGTCAACTGGCAACACTTTTTCTTTGATGTATGGTGCTTTGTGTCCTTTAACACCTTTTATTTGAAGATAGAACTTACTGACCTTTTCTACTCAATTTCAAACTGTAAACCCGACATAACAATAGGCGGACTCGAAACCCCACCGCCCCGATTCCACTAGCTACTCATGACCTCCCCGGGCTGCTCGCAGCCCGGGGCAACCAAGCGAAAGCTAGTCTATCTATAATATATAAAGCTTAATTACCACTGACTGACTCACTGACTCACTCACTCCATGCTTTTTTCGGGTAGAAGGAGGTGGTCAATGACGTTTTCGTGTATGGAGACTGACAATATATTTTTTTAATGAGTTGAAATGGTATTCCTATGCAGCCAAAAAACAAAATGGCGGCGAGATAATTTTTTTAATTTCTAAAGTATACACTCTACGATTACGATATTCAAAATGGTCGTAGATTTGGCTAAAAAAATGACACTGGAAAAAGGTTTGATTAAAAAAACAAAATGGCGGCCGAGATATTTAACCTGGAAATTAGGCATTTTTCGACCTCTGTTTGGGCTATCGTCAATTGTTTTTCTGTGGGTTTGGAGGGAGGCTGTTTTCGCCGGCGACTCGGAATTATAGTCGATTTTTACGTACGGGGAGTTTTCATTTGCGCGTCAACATGGCGGCGGCGGGGGCGGCCATTTTGTTTCGGCAGTGAAAAATCGCCATTTTCCAGTGAGATTTTCTCCAAGATGGCGGCGTCGGACGGGTTCGCGTCGTATGGGGTGGTCGTGGGGCTCGGTGGGATCTTTCTACTTCACTACCGATTTCTACCATTTTCGTGGTAGTTTAGGAGATTTTGGGAGAAAAGTGAAATTTCGAAATACGCAATTTTAGCGGAAAACAGACTCGATGCGGTGTGGTGCCGGGGGAGCCCTATAACTTTTGGTAGTTTTCGTTTCCGCGAGCTGACAACCCTGGGCTCCACGGTAGAAAACGTGTTTTTCGACATGCCCTCATAACCCGAATTGTTTGGGAACCTGGGTGGCCAGCGGAGAAAATCTGTGAATGAGGTCCCTTGCCTGATATAGTCGTGACTATGGGAAAATTATGAAACTCGGGAAAATCAATATGGCGGCGCCGGCAGCGGCCATTTTGTGATTTTTTCACTTTTTCGAAAAATTCAAACGCACTTTTAGCCTACATGGCAACATCGGAGCTCTTCGCCTTGTATCGACCGGTCGTGAGTCTCCGCTGGCTCTTTCCTATGAGGTGAAAATTTTCCTCGATTTTAGGGTAATTTCGGAGATTTACCCCCAAAAGGTGAAAAGTAGAAGGAGCCGTTTGGGGATTTCGAAAATGCATTTCTTCGACGAAGGGCACTCCCCGAAATGACATTTGGCCATTTTTGTCGTCGACGCCTGGCAACCCTGGTGTCTGTGGCGATTTAAAAAATTTTGCCCATTTTTTACTTTGTCGACTCTAACGCAGTCAGTATTGCCACTAGAAAAATGGTATAAACTGCATCGGATGCGCTATCGAGTTGGCCACACCGGTACGGAGCCGGATTTTCAAAATTCAAGATGGCGGCCAAACCAGCGGCCGTTTTATCCGAAAAATTGGGTATCTTCACCACGTCGAGCCGATTTTAACGCACTCGGCGCCATTTGTCAGAGTGCTTCCGGGGAAACATTTTTTAGGCAAGTAACTAAAGTGTTGTCTGGTGAAAAAAAATCTCGAAAATTTTTGATACTTTATGAGATTTTTGAGGAAACACTTTTTATCGAATTTTGGATTTTTTTCGATGCAAATATTTTAATTTTAACTTTTCAAGATACCCGATGGAAAAAATAGAACGATCGACTGGCAACACTGAGAGCAAACAACGTTTGAAATTCAACCTCGATTTTGACCAACTTGGCAACCCCGCAGGTATTTGTCATGTATGGAGCGATTGTGTATCTCTATAGACTCTTTCGTATCGTGGAAAATTTTTACCCGATTTTAGGGTATTTTTCGAGATTTACCCCAAAAACTGTAACTGTCAAAGGAACAATTTTAGAACTTGAAAATTGGTATCCGTCGATGGAGGGCGCATCCCGAAATCACATTTGACTGTTTTTATCGCCTACGCCTGGCAACCCCGGCAGCTACAGCGGTTTGAAAGTTCAATGCCCACTATTCACGTTTCGGACTCTAGCGCAGTCATTATCGCCGCTAGGAAAATAATAGAAACTGCGTTGGATGCGCCAATAGATGGGCTACATAGGTCTGAGGCTTAAATTTCAAAATTCAAGATGGCGGCTTAAACAGCGACCATTTTATCTAGAAAATTGATCATTTTTCACGGCTTTCACTTTATAGAGCTGATTTTGGCGTTTTCGGTAACATTTTTCGGAATACTTTTAACAAAAATATGTATTCAGCTGAAGTGTTGCCAGATGAAAAAAAACGGTAAAATTTTTGATACCGAGATTTTTGAGAAATTTTCATGTATGTCATTGATGAAAAATATTAAAATATTTTTTTACAATGATTTTACTGTTTAATTAAATTTTTACTGTTGCATTTATAACATAATTGATGGACTAATTTGAGTTCTAGCAACACTGATAGTAGTCACCATATCTATTAATTTCAAAATGATTCTGACTGAGTTGGTGACTGGGAAGCTTTGCATATATAAACCGTTTCTATATCTTTACTCAATCTTTACGTGGTGAGAAAAAAAAATCCAATATTTTCACCAGAAAAATAAAGTGAGCGAGAAATTGTCATTCGGTTAGATTAAAACTGCGACTAAAACAAAAAGCGAGCGAAGTGAGCCATAAAAAGTGACCAATTAGAGAGATTTGATTAATTGGTAAGGTAAGAATTGTGACTAAAATAAAATGCGAGCGAAGCGAGCCATAAAGAACACCACCAATAGAAATCTGATCAATCGGTTATGTTAGCACTGTGACTCAAACAAAAAGCGAGCGAAGCGAGCCATAAAGGTTAACTATTAAGAGAGATTTGGTTAATTGGCAAGGTTAAAACTGTGACTAAAATAAAATGCGAGCGAAGCGAGCCATAAAGAACACCATCAATAGAGGCCTGGTCAATCAGTTAGATTAGAACTGTCATTAAAACAAAAAGCGAGCGAAGCGAGCCATAAAAAATGAAGACCTGGTCAATTGCTTAAAGTGCTGTGACCAAAATAAAGAGCGAGCGAAGCGAGCCATAATGCTAGACCATTAAGAGAGACCATCGATTATGTTAGCAACGTGTCTAAAACAAAAAGCGAGCGAAGCGAGCCATAAGGAGTAACTGTTAAGAGAGATATGGTTAGTTGGTAGGGTTAGAACTATGACTAAAATAAAATGCGAGCGAAGCGAGCCATAAAGGACACCATCAATAGAGACCTGGTCAATCGGTTAGATTAGATCTGCGAAAAAAACAAAAAGAAAAAGCGAGCGAAGCGAGCCATAATAAATGGAGACCTGGTCAATCGGTTAAGGAACTGTGACCAAATGTGCTTATAAGTGTGCTAGAAAATGTATCACGGTTATTTTTCACGGTTTTTACTTTATAGAGCAGATTTTGGCGTTATTGATAACATTTTTCAGATCACTTACAGAAAAAAAATGTATTCAGTTGAAGTATTGCCGGATGACAAAAACAGTTTTTTTTTTTGATATTGTGATTTTTAGGAAATTTTCTATTGAATAAGAATAAAAGACTACAAGGCGATGTATACAACCTTTATTTTAAGTTTTCTTACGTTTTTCAACTGAATATTTCTTTTTATGTTGCGTGTAAATTGGAAATCGTTTTTTTTATGTATGATGTTTTGCGTAATTAAAGATCTTTTATTTGAAGATAGAACTTACTAACTTTTTCTAGGCAATTTTATACTGTAAACCCAACATAACAAGAGGCGGTCTTAAAACTCCAATGTCTGTATTCACTAAATATTAACTTACTTTTGAATAAGAATAAGAGAATAAATGACTACAAGCCGATCTATTTCAAATTTTATTTTAGTTTTGCTTGCGTTTTTAAACTGAATGTTTCTTTTTCTATTTAGTGGAAACTGGCAACCCTTTTTCTTTGACGTATGGAGCTTTGTGTAATTAAACATAATTCATTTGAAGATAGAACTCACTAACTTTTTCTAGGCAATTTCAAACTGTAACCATAACAATTCCACAAGTGACTCGTTTATGCTCAAGAACTATACAATAAGTAAAGCAACTAAAACTTGTATAGATTTATTATGACATATGGGTTAGGTTAGGTTAGTGCATGAAAAACAACGCACGAGCCGAGCGAGCGTAGCGAGCGTGCCGCGGCAGCGGCCGGCGAAGTGCCAGAAACGAATCGCTTTTGTTGATGGTAACATTTGGTTTATAATGTTTAAAAGATGATCGTGACCATTTTAATTTCAATTTTGATTTCGATGGACTTGACAATTCAGGATCTTTATTGCGTGTATATATGGACCATTTGTATATTTGTGTATCTTTACCCACACTTTCACATAGGTAAGTATGGAGAAAAGAAAATCCAATTTTTGACACGATGTTTAATACTTAAAATATATTTTTCTATACTTTAAGATTTTTGAGAAAACATGTTCTTTTGATATTCAAAATGAAAGTGTTCTACGTAGGTATGAGTTTGAAATTTGACATTTATTTATTTGGTGTATTATTTAAGGTAACACTGGGGGAAATATCTACTCGATCCTTTTTCACACTAAATGTAAACTTACTATTGAATAAGAATAAGAGACTATAATTTATTTAGAGTTTTGCTTGCGTTTTTCGACTGATTATTCTTTTTCTGTTCAGCGTAAACTGGCAACCCTTTTTCTTTGATGTATGGTGCTTAAATACCTTTCGTTTGAAGACAGAACTTACTAACTTTTTGTAGGCGATTTCAATCTATAAAACAAACATAACAAAAAAATCGAAATACTCAAATTCTGCAACGGAGGCGGACTTAAAACCCCACCGCTCCGATTCCACTAGCTAGCAGCCCGGGGCAACCAAGCGAAAGCTTCCATTCTGAAACGAAGACGGACTTAAAAACCCATCGCGTCGTGAATTGATCTATTCTAATATCTGGTCACGACATCGGTTCCCTTTTCATATAACAAATAAATCTTACATAAATAATGTAATGTAATAATGCAAATACAATAAATACTATTTCTTGACATTTAAATCATAGTAACACTGATGGAAATATATGTTCGATTGTTTTTTAATATTATACAGTAATTTACTAATAAATAAGAATAAGAGAATAAAAGACAAAACTTATTTTAAGTATCTATACAAAATTTATTTTAAATTTTGCTTGCGTTTTTCGACTGAATATTTCTTTTTCTATTAAGTGTCAACTGGCAACACTTTTTCTTTGGTGTATGGCGCTTTGTGTCCTTTAACACCTTTTATTTGAAGATAGAACTTACTTACCTTACCTTTTCTACGCAATTTCAAACTGTAAACCCGACATAACAATAGGCGGACTTGAAACCCCACCGCCCCGATTCCACCAGCTACTCGTGACCTCCCCGGGCTGCTCGCAGCCCGGGGCAACCAAGCGAAAGCTAGTCTATAATATATAAAGCTCAATTACCACTGACTGACTGACTCACTCACTCACTCCATGCTTTTTTCGGGTAGAAAGAGGGAGAAAATGACATTTTCATGTATGGAGAGTGACAATATTTTTTTAATTCGAGTTGAAATGGCATTGAGGTTCAGCGAAAAAACAAAATGGCGGCGAGATAATTTTTTTAATTTCTACATTATACACTCTACGATTACGATATTCGAAATGGTCGTAGATGTAGCTAAAAAAATGACGCTGAAAAAGGGTTTGATTAAAAAAACAAAATGGCGGCCGAGATATTTCACCTGGAAATTTGGCATTTTTCGACCTCTGTTCGGGCGATCGTCAATTCTTTTGTGGTGGGTTTGCAGGGGGTATTTTTACGCTGGCGACTCGGAAATATAGTCGATTTTTACGTACGGGGAGTTTTCGCTTGCGTGTCAATATGGCGGCGGCGGTGGCGGCCATTTTGTTTCGACATTGAAAAATCGCCATTTTCCAGTGAGATTTTCTCCAAGATGGCGGCGTCGGACGGGTTCACGTTGTATGGGCCGGTCGTGGGGCTCGGTAGGATCTTTCCATATTAGTACTAATTTCTACCATTTTCGTGGTAGTTTAGAAGATTTTGGAAGAAAAGTAAAATTTCGAAATACGCACTTTTCGCGGAAAACAGACTCGATGTGGTGTGGCGCCGGGGGAGCCCTATGACTTTTGGTAGTTTTCGTTCCCGCGAGCTGACAACCCTGGGCTCCACGGTAGAAAACGTGTTTTTCGACATGCCCTCATAACCCGAATTGTTTGGGAACCTGGGTGGCCAGCAGAGAAAATCTGTGAATGAGGTGTCGCGCCAAATATAGTCGTGACTATGGGAAAATTATGAAACTCGGGAAAATCAATATGGCGGCGCCGGCAGCGGCCATTTTGTGATTTTTTCACTTTTTCGAAAAATTCAAACGCACTTTTAGCTCACATGGCAACATCGGAGCTCTTCGTCCTGTATGGACCGATCGTGGATCACTGCTGGCTCTTTTGTACGAAGTGAAATTTTTCCCCGATTTTAGGGTAATTTCGGAGATTTACCCCAAAAAGGTGAAAAGTAGAAGGAGCCGTTTGGGAATTTCAAAAATGCTTTTCCTCGAAGGAGGGCACTCCCCGAAATGACATTTGGCCATTTTCATCGTCGTCACCTGGCAACACCGGCGGTTGCGTCGATTTGAAAAATTTTGCCCATTTATTACTTTGACGATTCTACCGCGGTCAGTATTGCCACTAGGAAAATGGTAAAAACTGCATCGGATGCGCTATCGAGTTGGCCACACCGGTACGGAGCCGGATTTTCAATATTCAAGATGGCGGCCAAACCAGCTGTCGTTTTATCGGGAAAATTGGGTATCGTCACCACGTCGAGCCGATTTTGACGCACTTGGCGACATTTGTCAGAGTACTTCCGGGGAAACATTTTTTAGGCAAGTAACTAAAGTGTTGCCTGGTGAAAAAGAATCTCGAAAATTTTTGATACTTTATGAGATTTTTGAGGAAACAATTTTTGACGAATTTTTGAACTTTTTTGATGCAAATATTTTAATTTTAACTTTTCAAGATACTCGATGGAAAAAATAGAACGATCGACTGGCAACACTGAGAGCAAACAACGTTTGAAATTCAACCTCGATTTTGACCGACTTGGCAATCCCGCAGGTATTTGGCATGTATGGAGCGATTGTGTATCTCTATAGACGCTTTCGTATGGTGGAAAAAAAATACCCGATTTTAGGGTAGTTTCCGAGATTTACCCCAAAAATTGTAAATGTCAAAGGAACAATTTTAGAACTTGAAAATTGGTATCCGACGATGGAGGGCGCAACACGAAATCACATTTGACTGTTTTCATCGTCTACACCTGGCAACCCCGGCAGCTACGGCGGTTTGAAAGTTCAATGCCCACTATTCACGTTTTAGAGTCTAGCACAGTCATTATAGCCGCTAGGAAAATAATAAAAACTGCGTTGGATGCGCCAATAGATGGGCTACATAGGTCTGAGGTTGAAATTTCAAATTCAAGATGGCGGTTTATACAGCGACCATTTTATCTAGAAAATTGATAATTTTTCATAATTTTCACTTTATAGAGCTGATTTTGGCGTTTTTGGTAACATTTTAAAGAATACTTTTAACAAAAATATGTATTCAGCTGAAGTGTTGCCAGATGAAAACAAAAAATTGTAAAATTTTTGATACCGAGATTTTTGAGAAACTTTAATGTATGTCGTTGATAAAAAATATTAAAATATTTTTTTACAATGATTTTACTGTTTAATAAAATTTTTACTGTTGCATTTATAACATAATTGATGGAATAATTTGAGTTCTAGCAACATTGATAGTAGTCACCATATTAATTTCAGAATTATTCTGACCGAGCTGGCGACTCGGAAGCTTTGCATATATAGACCGTTTGTTTATCTTTACTCAATCTTTATGTGGTGAGAAAAAAAATCCAATATTTTCACAAGAAAAATAAAGCGAGCGAGACATTGTCATTCGGTTAGATTAGAACTGTGACTAAAACAAAAAGCGAGCGAAGCGAGCCATAAAGAGTGACCAATTAGAGAGATTTGATTAATTGGTAAGGTAAGAACTGTGACCAATTAGAGAGATTTGATTAATTGGTAAGGTAAGAACTGTGACTAAAATAAAATGCGAGCGAAGCGAGCCATAAAGAACACCACCAATAGAAATCTGATCAATCAGTTACATTAGAACTGTGAATAAAACAAAAAGCGAGCGAAGCGAGCCATAATAAATGGAGACCTGGTCAATCGTTCAAGGGACTGTGACCAAAATAAAGAGCGAGCGAAGCGAGCCATTAAGAGTAACTATCAAGAGAGATTTGGTTAATTGGTAAAGTTAGAACTGTGACTAAAAAAAATGCGAGCGAAGCGAGCCATAAAGAACACCATCAATAGAGGCCTGGTCAATCAGTTAGATTAGAACTGTCAAAAAAACAAAGAGCGAGCGAAGCGAGCCATAATAAATGGAGACCTGGTCAATTGCTTAAAATACTATGACCAAAATAAAGAGCGAGCGAAGCGAGCCATAATGCTAGACCATTAAGAGAGACCTGATCGATCGATTATGTTAGCAACGTGTCTAAAACAAAAAGCGAGCGAAGCGAGCCATAAGGAGTAACTTTTAAGAGAGATTTGGTTAATTGGTAGGGTTAGAACTATGACTAAAATAAAATGCGAGCGAAGCGAGCCATAAAGGACACCATCAATAGAGACCTGGTCAATCGGTTAGATTAGATCTGCGAAAAAAACAAAAAGAAAAAGCGAGCGATGCGAGCCATAATAAATGGAGACCTGGTCAATCGGTTAAGGAACTGTGACCAAATGTGCTTATAAGTGTGCTATTAAGGTCTGAAATTGAAATTTCAAAATTCAAGATGGCGGCTAAGACAGCGACCATTTATCTAGAAAATGTATCATTTTCTAGAAAATGTATCATTTTTACTTTCATCATCATCATCATCATCATCAGCCCTTTTACGTCCCCACTGCAGGGGCTCAGGCCTTCCTTATGGATGGTTAAGGAGGATGGGCCATGACCCTCCACGCTGGCCCAATGCGGATTGGAGGGTATTAACGACTGCAAATGCAGCCGGGACCAACGACTTAACGTGCCTTCCGAAGCACGGAGTAGCTCGAGATAATAATTTTTTGGTCACCCATCCCGTGACCGACCCTTGTGAAAGTTGCTTTACGACTACGATCACGGGCCGCGGCGCTAATCCACTACGCCACCGAGCTACGCTACATTTTTACTTTATAGAGCTAATATTGGCGTTATTGATAACATTTTTCAGATTACTTACAGAAAAAAAAATTCAGTTGAAGTGTTGCCGGATGATAAAAAACAGTTTTTTTTTGAAACTGTGATTTTTAGGAAATTTTCTATTGAATACGAATAAAAGACTACAAGGCCATGTATACAACATTTATTTTAAGTTTTCTTACGTTTTCCAACTGAATACTTCTTTTTATATTGCGTGTAAACTAGCAATCTTTTTTTTATGTATGATGTTTTGCGTAATTAAAGATCTTTTATTTGAAGATAGACCTTACTAACTTTTTCTAGGCAATTTTATACTGTAAACCCAACATAACAAGAGGCGGTCTTAAAACTCCAATTTCCAAATTTTATTTTTGTTTTGCTTGCGTTTTTCAACTGAATGTTTCTTTTTCTATTTAGTGTAAACTGGCAACCCTTTTTCTTTGACGTATGGAGCTTTGTATACTTAAACATATTTCATTTGAAGATAGAACTCACTAACTTTTTCTAGGCAATTTCAAACTGTAAACATAACAAGAGGCGGACCTAAAATCCCACCGCTCCGATTCCACAAGCGACTCGTTTATGCTCAAGAACTTTACAATAAGTAAAGCAACAAAAACTTCTATAGGTTTATTATGACATATGGGTTAGGTTAGGTTAGTGTATGAAAAACAGCGCACGAGCCGAGCGAGCGTAGCGAGCGTGCCGCGGCAGCGGCCGGCGAAGTGCCAGAAACGAATCGCTTTTTTTGATGGTAACATTTGGTTTATAATGTTTGACTTGACAATTCGGGATCTTTATAGCGTGTATATATGGACCATTTGTGTAGGTATCTTACCCACACTTTCACATAGGTAAGTATGGAGAAAAAAAATTCAAATTTTTGATACCAACGATATTTAATGCGTAAAATATATTTTTCTATACTTTTAGATTATTGAGAAAACATGTTCTTTTGATATTCAAAATGAAAGTGTTCTACGTAGGTATGAGTTTGAAATTTGACATTTCTTTATTTGGTGTATTATTTATAAACACTGGGCGAAATATCTACTCGATCCTTTTTTATACTAAATATAAACTCACTATTGAATAAGAATAAGAGACTATAATTTATTTAGAGTTTTGCTTGCATTTTTTGACTGAATATTTCTTTTTCTACTAAGCGTAAACTGGCAACCCTTTTTATTTGATGTATGGTGCTTAAACACCTTTCATTTGAAGATAGAACTTACTAACTTTTTGTAGAATTTCATACTGTAAACCCAACATGATAAAAAAACGAAAAATATTAAAATCCGCTTCCGAGGCGGACTTAAAACCCCACCGCTCCGATTCCACCAGCTACTCGTTACCTCCCCGGGCTGCTCGCAGCCCGGGGCAACCAAGCGAAAGCTAGTCTATAATATATAAAGCTCAATTACCACTGACTGACTCACTCACTCACTCCATGCTTTTTTCGGGTAGAAAGAGGGGGAAAATGACATTTTCATGTATGGAGAGTGACAATATATTTTTTTAATGAGTTGAAATGGTATTGCTGTGCAGCCAAAAAACAAAATGGCGGCGAGATAATTTTTTTAGTTTCTACATTATTCACTCTACGGTTACGATATTCAAAATGGTCGTAGATTTGGCTAAAAAAATGACACTGGAAAAAGGTTTGATTAAAAAAACAAAATGGCGGCCGAGATATTTAACCTGGAAATTTGGCATTTTTCGACCTCTGTTCGGGCAATCGTCAATTGTTTTTCTGTGGGTTTGGAGGGGGGATTTTTACCCCGGCGACTCGGAATTATAGTCGATTTTCACGTACGGGGAGTTTTCATTTGCGCGTCAACATGGCGGCGGCGGGGGCGGCCATTTTGTTTCGGCAATGAAAAATCGCCATTTTCCAGTGAGATTTTCTCCAAGATGGCGGCGTCGGACGGGTTCGCGTCGTATGGGGCGGTCGTGGGGCTCGCTGCTATCTTTTTAAGTTGGTAATAATTTCTACCATTTTCGTGGTAGTTTAGGAGATTTTGGGAGAAAATTGAAATTTCGAAATACGCACTTTTCGCGGAAAACAGACTCGATGCGTTGTGGCGCCGGGGGAGCCCTATGATTTTCGGTAGTTTTCGTTACCGCGAGCTGACAACCCTGGGCTCCACGGTAGAAAACGTATTTTTCGACATGCCCTCATAACCCGAATTGTTTGGGAACCTGGGTGGCAAGCGGAGAAAATCTATGAATGAGGTCCCTTGCCTGAAATAGTCGTGACTATGGGAAAATTATGAAACTCGGGAAAATCAATATGGCGGCGCCGGCAGCGGCCATTTTGTGATTTTTTCACTTTTCCGAAAAATTCAAACGCACTTTTAGCTCACATGGCAACATCGGAGCTCTTTGCCTTGTATGGACCGGTCATTAGTCTCCGCCGGTTCTTTCTTATGAGGTGAAAATTTTCCCCGATTTTAGGGTAATTTCGGAGATTTACCCCAAAAAGGTGAAAAGTAGAAGGAGCCGTTTTGGGATTTCGAAAATGCATTTCCTCGACGAGGGGCACTCCCCGAAATGACATTTGACCATTTTTATCGTCGACACCTGGCAACCCTGGTGTATGGGGCGATTTGAAAAATTTTGCCCATTTTTTACTTTGTCGACTCTAGCGCAATCGGGTTTGCCACTAGGATAATGGCATAAACTGCATCGGATGCGCTATCGAGTTGGCCACACCGGTACGGAGCCGGATTTTCAAAATTCAAGATGGCGGCCAAACCAGCGGCCATTTTATCCGAAAAATTGGGTATCGTCGCCACGTCGAGCCGATTTTGACGCACTTGGCGACATTTGTCAGAGTACTTCCGGGGAAACATTTTTTAGGCAAGTAACTAAAGTGTTGCCTGGTGAAAAAAAATCTCGAAAATTTTTGATACTTTATGAGATTTTTGAGGAAACACTTTTTGTCGAATTTTGAATTTTTTTCAATGCAAATATTTTAATTTTAACTTTTCAAGATACCTGATGGAAAAAATAGAATGATCGACTGGCAACACTGAGAGCAAACAACCTTTGAAATTCAACCTCGATTTTTACCGACTTGGCAACCCCGCAGGTATTTGGAATGTATAGAGCGATTGTGTATCTCTATAGACTCTTTCAAATGGTGGGAAAAAATTACCCGATTTTAGGGAAGTTTCTGAGATTTACCCCAAAAACTGTAAATGTCAAAGAAATAATTTTAGAACTTGTAAATTGGTATCCTTCGATGGAGGGCACACCTCGAAATCATATTTGACTATTTTCGTTGCCTACACCTGGCAACCCTGGCACCTACGGTGGTTTGAAGATTTAATGCCCACTATTCACGTTTTAGACTCTAGCGCAGTCATTATCGCCGCTAGGAAAATAATAGAAACTGCATTGGATGTGCCAATAGGTGGGCTTCATAGGTTCGAGGTTGAAATTTCAAAATTCAAGATGGCGGCTTAAACAGCGACCATTTTATCTAGAAAATTGATCATTTTTCATGACTTTCACTTTATAGAGCTGATTTTGGCGTTTTTGGTAATATTTTTAAGAATACTTCTAACAAAAAATATGTATTCAGCTGAAGTGTTGCCAGATGAAAAAAAAACGGTAAAATTTTAGATACCGAGATTTTTGAGAAATTTTCATGTATGTCATTGATGAAAAATATTAAAATATTTTTTTACAATGATTTTACTGTTTAATAAAATTTTTACTGTTGCATTTATAACATAATTGATGGAATAATTTGAGTTCTAGCAACACTGATAGTAGTCACCATATTAATTTCAAAATGATTCTGACTGAGTTGGTGACTCGGAAGCTTTGCATATATAAACCGTTTCTGTATCTTTACTCAATCTTTACGTGGTGAGAAAAAAAAAATCCAATATTTTCACCAGAAAAATAAAGTGAGCGAGAAATTGTCATTCGGTTAGATTAAAACTGCGACTAAAACAAAAAGCGAGCGAAGCGAGCCATAAAAAGTGACCAATTAGAGAGATTTGATTAATTGGTAAGGTAAGAATCGTGACTAAAATAAAATGCGAGCGAAGCGAGCCATAAAGAACACCACCAATAGAAATCTGATCAATCGGTTATGTTAGCACTGTGACTCAAACAAAAAGCGAGCGAAGCGAGCCATAAAGGTTAACTATTAAGAGAGATTTGGTTAATTGGCAAGGTTAAAACTGTGACTAAAATAAAATGCGAGCGAAGCGAGCCATAAAGAACACCATCAATAGAGGCCTGGTCAATCAGTTAGATTAGAACTGTCAATAAAACAAAAAGCGAGCGAAGCGAGCCATAAAAAATGGAGACCTGGTCAATTGCTTAAAGTGCTGTGACCAAAATAAAGAGCGAGCGAAGCGAGCCATAATGCTAGACCATTAAGAGAGACCATCGATTATGTTAGCAACGTGTCTAAAACAAAAAGCGAGCGAAGCGAGCCATAAGGAGTAATATGGTTAGTTGGTAGGGTTAGAACTATGACTAAAATAAAATGCGAGCGAAGCGAGCCATAAAGGACACCATCAATAGAGACCTGGTCAATCGGTTAGATTAGATCTGCGAAAAAAACAAAAAGAAAAAGCGAGCGAAGCGAGCCATAATAAATGGAGACCTGGTCAATCGGTTAAGGAACTGTGACCAAATGTGCTTATAAGTGTGCTAGAAAATGTATCACGGTTATTTTTCACGGTTTTTACTTTATAGAGCAGATTTTGGCGTTATTGATAACATTTTTCAGATCACTTACAGAAAAAAAATGTATTCAGTTGAAGTATTGCCGGATGATAAAAACAGTTTTTTTTTTTTGATATTGTGATTTTTAGGAAATTTTCTATTGAATAAGAATAAAAGACTACAAGGCGATGTATACAACCTTTACTTTAAGTTTTCTTACGTTTTTCAACTGAATATTTCTTTTTATGTTGCGTGTAAATTGGAAATCTTTTTTTTTATGTATGATGTTTTGCGTAATTAAAGATCTTTTATTTGAAGATAGAACTTACTAACTTTTTCTAGGCAATTTTATACTGTAAACCCAACATAACAAGAGGCGGTCTTAAAACTCCAATGTCTGCATTCACTAAATATTAACTTACTTTTGAATAAGAATAAGAGAATAAATGACTACAAGCCGATCTATTTCAAATTTTATTTTAGTTTTGCTTGCGTTTTTAAACTGAATGTTTCTTTTTCTATTTAGTGTAAACTGGCAACCCTTTTTCTTTGACGTATGGAGCTTTGTGTAATTAAACATAATTCATTTGAAGATAGAACTCACTAACTTTTTCTAGGCAATTTCAAACTGTAACCATAACAATTCCACAAGTGACTCGTTTACGCTCAAGAACTTTACAATAAGTAAAGCAACAAAAACTTGTATAGGTTTATTATGACATATGGGTTAGGTTAGGTTAGTGTATGAAAAACAACGCACGAGCCGAGCGAGCGTAGCGAGCGTGCCGCGGTAGCGGCCGGCGAAGTGCCAGAAACGAATCGCTTTTGTTGATGGTAACATTTGGTTTATAAGGTTTAAAAGATGGTCGTGACCATTTTAATTTCAATTTTGATTTCGATGGACTTGATAATTCGGAATCTTTATAGCGTGTATATATGGACCATTTGACACACTTTCATATAAGTAAGTATGGAGAAAAGAAAATCCAATTTTTGACACGATATTTAATACTTAAAATATATTTTTCTATACTTTTAGATTATTGAGAAAACATGTTCTTTTGATATTCAAAATGAAAGTGTTCTACGTAGGTATGAGTTTAAAATTTGACATTTATTTATTTGGTGTATTATTTAAGGTAACACTGGGGGAAATATCTACTCGATCCTTTTTCACACTAAATGTAAACTTACTATTGAATAAGAATAAGAGACTATAATTTATTTAGAGTTTTGCTTGCGTTTTTCGACTGATTATTCTTTTTCTGTTCAGCGTAAACTGGCAACCCTTTTTCTTTGATGTATGGTGCTTAAATACCTTTCGTTTGAAGACAGAACTTACTAACTTTTTGTAGGCGATTTCAATCTATAAAACAAACATAACAAAAAAATCGAAATACTCAAATTCTGCAACGGAGGCGGACTTAAAACCCCACCGCTCCGATTCTACTAGCTACTCGTGACCTCCCCGGGCTGCTCGCAGCCCGGGGCAACCAAGCGAAAGCTTCCATTCTGAAACGAAGACGGACTTAAAACCCCATCGCGTCGTGAATTGATCTATTCTAATATCTGGTCACGACATCGGTTCCCTTTTCATATAACAAATAAATCTTACATAAATAATGTAATGTAATAATGCAAATACAATAAATACTATTTCTTGATATTTAAATGATAGTAACACTGATGGAAATATATGTTCGATTGTTTTTTAATATTATACAGTAATTTACTAATAAATAAGAATAAGAGAATAAAAGACAAAACTTATTTTAAGTATCTATACAAAATTTATTTTAAATTTTGCTTGCGTTTTTCGACTGAATATTTCTTTTTCTATTAAGTGTCAACTGGCAACACTTTTTCTTTGGTGTATGGTGCTTTGTGTCCTTTAACACCTTTTATTTGAAGATAGAACTTACTGACCTTTTCTACGCAATTTCAAACTGTAAACCCGACATAACAATAGGCGGACTTGAAACCCCACCGCCCCGATTCCACTAGCTACTCGTTACCTCCCCGGGCTGCTCGCAGCCCGGGGCAACCAAGCGAAAGCTAGTCTATAATATATAAAGCTTAATTACCACTGACTGACTCACTCACTGACTCACTCCATGCTTTTTTCGGGTACAAGGAGGTGGTCAATGAGATTTTCATGTATGGAGAGTGACAATATTTTTTTTAAATGAGTTGAAATGGCATTGCTGTGCAGCCAAAAAACAAAATGGCGGCGAGATAATTTTTTTAAATTCTAAAGTATTTACTCTACGGTTACGATATTCAAAATGGTCGTAGATTTGGCTAAAAAAATGGCAATGAAAAAGGGTTTGATTAAAAAAACAAAATGGCGGCCGAGATATTTAACCTGGAAATTTGGCATTTTTCGACCTCTGTTCGGGCAATCGTCAATTGTTTTTCTGTGGGTTTGGAGGGGGGCTTTTTACGCCGGCGACTCGGAATTATAGTCGATTTTTACGTACGGGGAGTTTTCATTTGCGCGTCAACATGGCGGCGGCTGGGGCGGCCATTTTGTTTCGGCAGTGAAAAATCGCCATTTTCCAGTGAGATTTTCTCCAAGATGGCGGCAATGTACTGGTTTTCTTTATATGGGGCGGTCGTGGGGCTCGGTAGGAAATTTTCATATTAGTACTAATTTCTACCATTTTCGTGGTAGTTTAGGAGATTTTGGAAGAAAAGTAAAATTTCGAAATACGCACTTTTCGCGGAAAACAGACTCGATGCGGTGTGGCGCCGGGGGAGCCCTATGACTTTTGGTAGTTTTCGTTCCCGCGAGCTGACAACCCTGGGCTCCAGGGTAGAAAACGTGTTTTTCGACATGCCCTCATAACCCGAATTGTTTGGGAACCTGGGTGGCCAGCGGAGAAAATCTGTGAATGAGGTGCCGCGCCAAATATAGTCGTGACTATGGGAAAATTGTGAAACTCGGCAAAATCAATATGGCGGCGCCGGCAGCGGCCATTTTGTGATTTTTTCACTTTTTCGAAAAATTCAAACGCACTTTTAGCCTACATGGCAACATTGTACCTCTTCGCTTGGTAAGGACCGGTCGTTAGTCTCCACCGGCTCTTGGGTATGAGGTGAAAATTTTCCCCGATTTTAGGGTAATTTCGGAGATTTACCCCAAAAAGGTGAAAAGTAGAAGGAGCCGTTTGGGAATTTCAAAAATGCTTTTCCTCGACGGAGGGCACTCCCCAAAATGACATTTGGCCATTTTCATCGCCGTCACCTGGCAACCCTGGTAGGAGCGGCGATTTGAAAAATTTTGCCCATTTTTTACTTTGTCGACTCTAGCGCAGTCGGTATTGCCACTAGGAAAATGGTAAAAAGTGCATCGGATGCGCTATCGAGTTGGCCACACCGGTACGGAGCCGGATTTTCAAAATTCAAGATGGCGGCCAAACCAGGAGCCATTTTATCCAAAAAATTGGGTATCGTCACCACGTCGAGCCGATTTTGACGCACTTGGCGATATTTGTCAGACTACTTCCGGGGAAATAATTTTTAGGCAAGTAGCTGAGGTGTTGCCAGGTGAAAAAAAATCTTGAAAATTTTTGATACTTTATGAGATTTTTGGGGAAACATTTTTTGTCGAATTTTGAATTTTTTTCGATGCAATTATTTTAATTTTAACTTTTCAAGATACCCGATGGAAAAAATAGAACGATCGACTGGCAACACTGAGAGCAAACAACGTTTGAAATTCAACCTCGATTTTGACCGACTTGGCAACCCCGCAGGTATTCGGCATGTATGGAGCGATTATGTATCTCTATAGACTTTTTCGTATCATGGAAAAATTTTACCCGATTTTAGGGTATTTTTTGAGATTTACCCCAAAAACTATAACTGTCAAAGGAACAATTTTAGAACTTGAAAATTGATATTCGACGATGGAGGGCGCATCCCGAAATCACATTTGACTATTTTTTTCACCTTCACCTGGCAACCCCGCCTGCTACGGCAGTTTGAAAATTTAACGCCCACTATTCACGTTTTGGACTCTAGCGCAGTCATTATAGCCGCTAGGAAAATAATAAAAACTGCGTTGGATGTGCGAATAGGTGTGCTACACCGGTATGGGGTTCAATTTACAAAATTCAAGATGGCGGCTTAAACAGCGACCATTTTATCTAGAAAATTGGTCATTTTTCACGACTTTCACTTTATAGAGCTGATTTTGGCGTTTTCGGTAACATTTTTCGGATTACTTTTAACAAAAATATGTATTCAGCTGAAGTGTTGCCAGATGAAAAAAAAAACGGTAAAATTTTTGATACCGAGATTTTTGAGAAATTTTCATGTATGTCATTGATGAAAAATATTAAAATCTTTTTTTACAATGATTTTACTGTTTAATAAAATTTTTACAGTTGCATTTATAACATAATTGATGGAATAATTTGAGTTCTAGCAACACTGATAGTAGTCACCATATTAATTTCAAAATGATTCTGACTGAGTTGGTGACTCGGAAGCTTTGCATAAATTGTCATTCGGTTAGATTAAAACTGCGACTAAAACAAAAAGCGAGCGAAGCGAGCCATAAAAAGTGACCAATTAGAGAGATTTGATTAATTGGTAAGGTAAGAATTGTGACTAAAATAAAATGCGAGCGAAGCGAGCCATAAAGAACACCACCAATAGAAATCTGATCAATCGGTTATGTTAGCACTGTGACTCAAACAAAAAGCGAGCGAAGCGAGCCATAAAGGTTAACTATTAAGAGAGATTTGGTTAATTGGCAAGGTTAAAACTGTGACTAAAATAAAATGCGAGCGAAGCGAGCCATAAAGAACACCATCAATAGAGGCCTGGTCAATCAGTTAGATTAGAACTGTCAATAAAACCAAAAGCGAGCGAAGCGAGCCATAAAAAAAGGAGACCTGGTCAATTGCTTAAAGTGCTGTGACCAAAATAAAGAGCGAGCGAAGCGAGCCATAATGCTAGACCATTAAGAGAGACCTGATCAATCGATTATGTTAGCAACGTGTCTAAAACAAAAAGCGAGCGAAGCGAGCCATCAAAAATGGAGACCTGGTCAATTGCTTAAAGTGCTGTGACCAAAATAAAGAGCGAGCGAAGCGAGCCATAATGCTAGACCATTAAGAGAGACCATCGATTATGTTAGCAACGTGTCTAAAACAAAAAGCGAGCGAAGCGAGCCATCAAAAATGGAGACCTGGTCAATTGCTTAAAGTGCTGTGACCAAAATAAAGAGCGAGCGAAGCGAGCCATAATGCTAGACCATTAAGAGAGACCATCGATTATGTTAGCAACTTGTCTAAAACAAAAAGCGAGCGAAGCGAGCCATAAGGAGTAACTGTTAAGAGAGATATGGTTAGTTGGTAGGGTTAGAACTATGACTAAAATAAAATGCGAGCGAAGCGAGCCATAAAGGACACCATCAATAGAGACCTGGTCAATCGGTTAGATTAGATCTGCGAAAAAAACAAAAAGAAAAAGCGAGCGAAGCGAGCCATAATAAATGGAGACCTGGTCAATCGGTTAAGGAACTGTGACCAAATGTGCTTATAAGTAGCACACTTAAAATGTATCACGGTTATTTTTCACGGTTTTTACTTTATAGAGCAGATTTTGGCGTTATTGATAACATTTTTCAGATCACTTACAGAAAAAAAATGTATTCAGTTGAAGTATTGCCGGATGATAAAAACAGTTTTTTTATTTGATATTGTGATTTTTAGGAAATTTTCTATTGAATAAGAATAAAAGACTACAAGGCGATGTATACAACCTTTATTTTAAGTTTTCTTACGTTTTTCAACTGAATATTTCTTTTTATGTTGCGTGTAAATTGGAAATCTTTTTTTTTTTATGTATGATGTTTTGCGTAATTAAAGATCTTTTATTTGAAGATAGAACTTACTAACTTTTTCTAGGCAATTTTATACTGTAAACCCAACATAACAAGAGACGGTCTTAAAACTCCAATGTCTGTATTCACTAAATATTAACTTACTTTTGAATAAGAATAAGAGAATAAATGACTACAAGCCGATCTATTTCAAATTTTATTTTAGTTTTGCTTGCGTTTTTAAACTGAATGTTTCTTTTTCTATTTAGTGTAAACTGGCAACCCTTTTTCTTTGACGTATGGAGCTTTGTGTAATTAAACATAATTCATTTGAAGATAGAACTCACTAACTTTTTCTAGGCAATTTCAAACTGTAACCATAACAATTCCACAAGTGACTCGTTTATGCTCAAGAACTATAAAATAAGTAAAGCAACTAAAACTTGTATAGATTTATTATGACATATGGGTTAGGTTAGGTTAGTGTATGAAAAACAACGCACGAGCCGAGCGAGCGTAGCGAGCGTGCCGCGGCAGCGGCCGGCGAAGTGCCAGAAACGAATCGCTTTTGTTGATGGTAACATTTGGTTTATAATGTTTAAAAGATGATCGTGACCATTTTAATTTCAATTTTGATTTCGATGGACTTGACAATTTATTTATTTGGTGTATTATTTAAGGTAACACTGGGGGAAATATCTACTCGATCCTTTTTCACACTAAATGTAAACTTACTATTGAATAAGGATAAGAGACTATAATTTATTTAGAGTTTTGCTTGCGTTTTTCGACTGATTATTCTTTTTCTGTTCAGCGTAAACTGGCAACCCTTTTTCTGTGATGAATGGTGCTTAAATACCTTTCGTTTGAAGACAGAACTTACTAACTTTTTGTAGGCGATTTCAATCTATAAAACAAACATAACAAAAAATTTGAAGTACTCAAATTCTGCAACGGAGGCGGACTTAAAATCCCACCGCTCCGATTCCACTAGCTACTCGTGACCTCCCCGGGCTGCGAGCAGCCCGGGGCAACCAAGCGAAAGCTTCCATTCTGAAACGAAGACGGACTTAAAACCCCATCGCGTCGTGAATTGATCTATTCTAATATCTGGTCACGACATCGGTTCCCTTTTCATATAACAAATAAATCTTACATAAATAATGTAATGTAATAATGCAAATACAATAAATACTATTTCTTGACATTTAAATGATAGTAACACTGATGGAAATATATGTTCGATTGTTTTTTAATATTATACAGTAATTTACTAATAAATTAGAATAAGAAAAGACAAAACTTATTTTAAGTATCTATACAAAATTTATTTTAAGTTTTGCTTGCGTTTTTCGACTGAATATTTTTTTTTCTATTAAGTGTCAACTGGCAACACTTTTTCTTTGATGTATGGTGCTTTGGGTCCTTTAACACCTTTTATTTGAAGATAGAACTTACTGACCTTTTCTAGGCAATTTCAAACTGAAAACCCGACATAACAATAGGCGGACTTGAAACCCCACCGCCCCGATTCCACCAGCTACTCGTGACCTCCCCGGGCTGCTCGCAGCCCGGGGCAACCAAGCGAAAGCTAGTTATACAATATAAAGATCGAACATCTAATATAACAACAAAATTTAGTGACGGATTAAAATATTAAAGACAGTATTTTTAAATTATACTATTATAAATTATAAAGCTGTATTTTATTAAGTAAACAAACAGTTTTAACGCTTTTATACAGTTTTGCAGACGCAAGAGATATAAGATCAGATGCATACTCGTCTTATTGACCAAGGTCATTATAGTTTGCCGTCGCGTCGCTTACCTGATGATGTGATACGTAACTGGCCTAAAAAGATTCACCATCGATAATTTGGCCGTTGACCCTTATATAACTCTTATGTTATAACCTCTCTACACTAAAATAGCTCGAGTGCTATAACGCATTTTAAATATCGTCTTATTTAGCCCCACCAAATAATTTGCGCGTTTGTATTCGACACATCGCATCAAAACTTTATGTATTGACGTATTGTGAACAAGTTCACCGAAGTTGCTGATGGGTGTATTGTGCAGAAAATTTATGCGGATGAAATCCAATCAGTGGGATGAATTTGAGATTGATAGCGGAGACCGCGTCTTGAAAATTTTAAGAACTTGAAAGTTGTAAGAAGAAGATATCAAGTGCTTAACTCCAAACTAATATTGGTAATAAATAAATAAACTAGTTTCGACGCATTTTTATTGGAAGTTTAATTTTGTGTTGAAAATAAAAAAAGCAATAATTTAAAGCTTTATAATAGTGAATTTTGTGTAATTTTTATATGACTGCATAAAGACTAAGACGAGTGAATTGAATGTATGTAAGTTTCTTTTTTTTACTATAACTTTTGGAACACTTAACGGATCTATATGGTTATTTTATATAAAATTAATTAATTTTATGTTAACATATAGATAAATATATAGTTTACATAGTGTAAAAATATTGAAATATATAACGCACGTTGAGAATGACAATGTCGCTAACCAAAAACGACATATTTTTTACTTTTGACAACATTTTTCTTTGTTAAGTATAAACTATAAATGCAAAGATCCCTGTGAACGTAGCTTGCATAGAAACTGCTAGGTAGCGTAGTGACGATACGTTGTTTAGACGTGCTGATTACAAATTTCTTGAACTTTAAACGCTCATTACTCAAAATCGCATTTTTTGCATTGTGTCACTATCGTTCTCAACGTGCGATAAGTATTTTATATGAAACCATTTAAAATAAAAACTATGCCAAAAGTATATTTTATTTTTAGTTTCTTTTTAAATAAAACATTTATTTCATAAACATAAAATTATTCTATATCAATTAGTATACCTTGTTCTTACGTTAAAGTATATAACATTCCTAGTCTACCTTATACCTTACTGGGAAAAAAGTAAGTCATACAACTATGGTTTGAATCGAGCCTTGAGAGTTTTTCTTGTTTTCTCGAGTGTTATAAGTTTTTCTCAAAACTCTCGGACGATCGGTTTTTAGTATTCCTTATAAAATATAAGTGTATGATAACGTATAACGTATATTTACAAAGTGAGAGCTACATTCAACCAAAATAATTAATCAACGTTACTGAAGTTTACAAACAATGAAAGCACCGAACATTACTCTAATGAAATAATAAACCAAATTCAGAGGCAAACATAAATTGGTCGTTGAAAAACTCTTCTCCCATTCATCGACAAGACCGCAATCAGTTTACCAACTGTAAATAAGCTATAATAGCATAATTATCAATTCCTGACATAACTTCAAAACATCATAGGATGTTCGGATTTTCCTCTTCATTTGTCCTATAAGATACTTCTGCAAAATTTTATGATTTTAGGTCAACAGGTCGTACTTAAAAGATGTTTCTTTCTTAGCGAGTGTAAAATAGAGAAATAACTTTGATAGAATATAATATTTTAATGAAAAATACTTAAAAGTTTACCAGCCCCAAGAACTATTTATCAGTATGTAAAATTGATCAAATTCAATAATTAGAAAAAAAAAATCTGTAACGTAATGCTAGAATTTTGCCTTTAAATTCTTGGTAACTAGTAGAAGATGAAACTTACTTGCCTTTAGTTATTCAGGGTGTAATGAAAATGTAGTAAACATAAACAAGATACGTTATCCACAATATAAAGATATAAATTTAAATAGTTTATAACACCAGCCCCCAATAGATATTAAACTTTTTTGACGAGTACAACCACAGTACAACATTATATAAAAGAAAACTTATAGAATATCTTTTGATTCTGTCAACTTCAAAATTTTATTGTAGACATAACATTTGTTATCACTTTTAAATCGACAACGTATTTGTGAAAAAAGAAAAGTTTTCAGATTGATATAAATACTTAAAAGCGGATAGGGAAAGAAGAGATTTTATAAGTCTTCCTTTTGATAATAAGCCTTTTATAAAGTGAATTTATTAGTTAAAGTCCAATGATGAATGTTTTACAGAAATAACTGAATGATTGCGTTTATTTGTCGATCTGCATAATCAAACATAATTCATTCAAGATGTCACCTCTAAGGTTCCCGCAATAGTAAAAATGAATTTATTTATATTGTCTCGGGTCTTGGTATTATGTTACTTTAATTATCCTAGATTTTCAAAATACAAGAGCTCCGATTTCTTAACTTGTTGTTGTTGTTGTTGTCTTTATTTATTATTTATTTAATATTCTGTTATGAAGCTAAAATATAGGTTAATCTTGTAAAAACTAGTATACTTACATGCTTACATTTTTGACGTAATTGGTGTACTATTAACTTGAGTAGATAATAACAAGAGGAAAATACATATTCCCATTTAACTTGAAAGGGTATCCATGTTCGTTCTAGGAAGATTTTATAATAAGCTGGAATTTCAATCTCCGTAATAAAGTCTTATAAAAGATCTACGAGTCGGCTAATCAAATATTACTAAGAGTATCGGTTTGATAAGTAGTTGAAGGCCGATTGGCGTTGGAAATATTGGAAATGTATCTCTTTGGACAAGATTGTATTTAACTTTATATTTTTTTTCCTGAAAAATAATATTTCTTAATTTATGTTCTCCAAAAAGTTAAGGTGTTTTTGTTTATTTTATTACATTAAATGATAAAAAAGCGCTAATAAGTGGTTTTTAAAAGTGCTTTACACAAATTGCATTGCATCAAGAATGCATCGTCGTTTTATTTATAGTATCTTTTATTATGGAACTCGATACCGCAGTAGTAAAGTGCGGAAGATAAGCAAATTGCATTACAATTAAAATAATTGGAACAAATTTTCATCTTTATCGAAAGTTTGAATATTAGTTAAAATATTTCTATCGGCTGTTTGAGTGGGTAGCCCGAACATTTATGAGAATACGCTTTGTAGTAGCGAAAATGTAACAAATCATGGGTTCGAGTTCCATATCAGAGTACCAGGGACAAAGCATTTCTTATTAAGAATCGTTTATTATATGTTTTTTACTTCAATTGAATATTAGACAATATCACATACATTGATCAGATCCCAAATAAAGTAGCTAAAGCACTAGTATTATAGAAATCTGAAACAGTGAAAGTATGACAACATTTCGAGCTCCACCGATACCGTGCTTCCAAAGGCACGTTAAACCGTCTTTAACAGTTGTCCACCAATCCGCATTGGGCCCGCGTGACGAGTTTCTGAGCAATTCTCCCTATTCGCTTCCATCTATAAAGATGGCAGTGCCCCAGCAGCATTTTAATATCATGATAATAATGTTTTATATTGACTACGTGCTACAGCGTAGATACTTGCTACGTTGTAGCATCAAGTTGAAAAGAATGAAAAAAGTGTTACATCTTTATAACTAATAAATGTTGTATTCGTAAAATTATCTAGTTTGAGTGAAAAATCATAAAACAAATTGGTACCTGTGCTATTTTGTAACAAGATACGAGTTATTACGATCCATGACAAGCGGCCGCATACGTGTACTCTTACAAGGCTAGGCGGAGCTCATTATTTTGTTTTAATGAAAACTAGGAAGCACAATACCTTGTTTATTTTTTACTGGCACAAAAATAAATCGAATAAAGTAGTTAATTGACAGGAAAATATAGAGTAAAATACGTAGTGAAAATAATTAGTTTATGATTCATCTCGTAAAATAATAAACATTCGAATAAAATTCAATGACATATAAAAATACAATTTTTAAATTTGTTCTGGATTAATAAACTATTAGCAATATTGTTAGTTAAAGCATTGCTAGTATGTATTTACAATAGCACGTTAGGCTATACAATAAAGTCAAATATTTCTACTCGATATTGAAGTTTAATATATGATATAACCTAACGTTCAGTCATATAACTAAAATTATTAACAAATATTCTAACAATAATATTTAATCAATTTTGTATTGACAATGGTGCATTGGGAAATATTCTGAGCTGCTGAATTTTTAAGGCTTTTTTTTTAATTAAAATTATTATAATGTTAATGACCGTGAAAGTTTAATGTAAATTCAATAAACATAAATTTAAATAAATGGCTCGACAGAAAAATAATCGCTAGGATAACTCTAGATAAGTTTTAAGACTAATATATTTCATTTTAAATTAAAATTATATACACAAATAGGTTTGATATATAATCTAATTAAAGTGTACAAAAGATTTTTTATAACTGCATTTCTTTTTTATTCCGTGACTAAAATGTATGAATTCAAGCGAGCGTGACTTTACCTTCGATGCGTATTTATGCGTGTGGGAACGTAAGTGGAGAAAACGCAGAGAAATGGAACATAGGCGGAGTCCTATGTCCAGCATCGGACTGCTGTGATTGGATTGCGGATGCAAAATTTATTAAATATAATAAACCTTTTCATAATTCCGTCACTTCGTACAAATAAAAATATAAACTTTGTTGAATATTTTTACGCCATTGTTTTACGTTGATTGTCTGAAACGTGATCGAATATGATTCGTTTAGCATTCAACTAGTGGCTATTTGTCACAGTTTAGATTGTCAAACAGACTGTAGCGGTATCACAGCGAAGTTTAATTACTCCAAAAGTGTTGTTGCGAGTTTAGGTTAAGTCGCGGGCACACTAAGCCACCACACCTACTTTATTTATGAACAAGTGATTTATATATGTAAAGATTAACATCCTTACATATAAAAATCAACTAATCAACGTCTTAACATCTTGTTAACTAATCACTATTTAACTTCTTAATTAGTAAGAAATGTTTAATCATTTCTTATGTTGAATTGCTTGGCAGTGTCTTAATTTTAATCAATAATTTAAGATGTTTAAGTTTACAAAATTATCATTATTCAATTTAACATTTATTTCAGCATCATATTACCGGCAGATACGTGACAATTATCTACAACTGAACTATAATAAAGTTTTTATTTAAAATAATTTTTCAAATGGAAAATATAATTTTATGATTCAATATTCATTTGTAGTTCAAAGAACTGTCAAATATATGGTATCCACGTGCGGCACCCGCGCTTGCACGCGTTTGTTCCGCCCATATGTCTTCATTTCATAATATTGGATGTACCACATGCATGCTGATGTTTTAGCAGCAGCCCGTATGTGGGTAAAACACGCACACGGATGTAGGCCATGATAGGCAGTAAAATTACCGAACGCATCTATGATAACATCAACATTATCTTGGCCAGCTTATACTAACATAGAATATTAGTTGGTTTGTTTATTTATTATTATTTTCCGTAGGTGAAGGTATTTTCATGATCAGGAAACTAATTGTCTAATTTTGAAATTAATGTAATGATGATTTTTAATTTGGTGCTTTTAAGAGTTACCGACTAAGAGTGTATTTAGATTTGATGTGATTTAACGTATGTGGCTTGCTTTGGCATTACGGCCTTTAAAAAAAAACTGGCCATGAGTCGAATTCGCGCATGAAGGGTTCCGTACCGAGATCGAGAAAAAAAAACACTTGTTGTGAGCTCCCTTAAACATTTATTTAATTCTGTTATAGGAACAATAGAAATAAATCATCTGTGAAAATCTGCACTATCTAATTATCACGCTTCATGAGATACAGCCTGCTGACAGACAGACATACAGCAAAGTCTTAGTAATAGAATCCCGTTATACCGTTTGGATACGGGACCCTAAAAAAATAATTTCAAACGTGAAAAACAACCGATTCCTATTTAGAATGTTCTGCTGTGTAACCATCATAAGGTTTATATACATTTATGTTACCATATAGGCACTCTAATCGAGTAGCATTTGCTAATTTAACTTATGGTTATTGCACCTACTTTCAGAATTAACATTGATTGTATTTTGTTTTTCGGTATATTCTTCTAATGATGATGTCACTTAATATAGCAGACTTGCTTAAGGCGTTGTTTGATCAACAATAAATGAAGGTATTTATATATAAAGACAAAAGTATTTACAATAATAAATCTACAAAAATGATAATTGATTTTAAAATTTCTTATATGTCTCTTATTACCATGTAATACATGTGAGTAGTAGTTACATGTTTTCCATTAACTAAGTATTAACAAAATCGAGCTGCGAACTCTCTATAATTGAATTAGTGTGGAAGGGAGCACCGTTGTAGGTAATTACACTAGCCTGACTACGTCTCATATGTTTGTGGATATTTATTTATTTATTTATTTATACTTTATGCACAAATGTACATAGGCGGACTTAATGCCTGCGGCATTTTCTGCCAGTCAACCTTAAGGTAATGTGGAGAAGAATACGTGGTCAGGTGCACAATTATAAGAATATACTAAACTAGACAACCTAATTAATATATATACTTTAAGATACATACTATATAATATTGTACATAGAAACATACATATATACATAAATAAAAATATAATATATTAAATACATACATACACGATTAACCATTAAAGGAATCTGCTTGCTCTAAAAGATAGCTGCGTAACTTAGTTTTAAACGCATACCGACTAGTAGACATTCTTAGGTCTAAAGGAAGAGAGTTCCATAGGAGAATAGATTTAATAAAGAAGGAAGAATGAAGTACATCAGAGCTATGAGAAGGACACATGAGCAAACGGTTAGAAGCAGAACGTAGATTTTTAGTGTGACTTGTGGACAAATATTGAAAGTGGGGAGTAAGATAAGAAGGAGCATTATGTGAATCTAGTAATGAGAAAAGGGTGGTTAGAGTTCGCATTTGCCTGCGTTGCCGAATGGGCATCCATTTGAGTAATGATCGGTATTCAGACACATGATCATACTTTCGTAGATTGTAAACGAATCGAATGCAGTTATTCAGAAGACGGTCAAGTTTATTAAGTAGATCTGCATTCAAGTCGAGATAGCATACATCACCATAGTCGATTATGGGAAATATTAGGGTCTGCATTAGCATTGCCTTAATGTTAATAGGTAGGAAATTTTTCATGCGGTAAAGAGCTCGTAGCACTCCAGTAACTTTTTTCGAAACATTTGCTACTTGGGCCTGCCAGTTTAAGTTACAGTCGATAAATAACCCAAGATCTTTCACATTTTGGCTAAATGGGATCGAAACGCCATCGAAGACCAAAGCACGGAGATCGCAATTATTGATTCTAGTTGTCATTCGAGAGCCGCCCACCAATACAGCCTGACATTTTGTGGGGTTGACAGCAACACCAAACATTTCCGACCAAGACTTTATAGAGATTAAGTCTCTGTTCAGAGCATCAATTGCATCGTTTAAACTATCAACATTTGCCTGAGTGTATAGCTGCAAGTCATCAGCGTACAGATGATACGAACACTGAAGTTTACAAGTGATAAAATTAATAAAAATGGAAAAAAGAAGAGGAGAAAGAATGCCGCCTTGAGGAACACCAGTTTCCAGATTATACCAGGATGACGAAGACTCACCAGACTGGACCATCTGCTGGCGCTCCCGAAGATAGGACGAGAACCACTTCAACGCATCGTCAGACACTAAAATGTGAGATAGAATAGCGAGAAGGATATCATGGCTAACAGTGTTAAAAGCATTGGAGAAATCGATGAGGACCAAGCAAGTAATTTTACCATTCTCCATACCTGCCCTAACATCGCCAGTTACCTTGAGAAGAGCTGTGATTGTACTATGTCCTGGTCTAAAACCCGATTGCAGAGGATTCAGTATAGAATTTTTGTAGGCAAACTGCGAAAATTGTTGGTGAACGCAAGCCTCAAGTACTTTGGATAAGAAAGGAAGGATGGAGATGGGACGGAAATGGTTAGGGTCAGTTGGATTAGAGACTTTAGGAAGAGGACGGACATAAGCTTTACGCCAAAGAGAAGGGAAAACTCCAGAAATAAGAGAGAAATTTATTATATGTGTAATTGCAGAGAGAAGGTGATCCAAGATTAAAATTATCATGCGACGACTAATGTTGTCACACCCCACAGCATTAGATTTAATGGAAAGGACGATTTTTTTAATGTCTGACGATGTGAATGGTGAAAAGTGAAAAAGGGGAATGTTGAGACGCGGTAAAGCTGATATAGAAGCAATGGCAGCTGTAGTAGTTGCCCGATCTAGCTTCGACGTAGTTGAGAAATGTCGATTTAAGTCATTTAATTCGATCGAAGTAGGCAGTTCCAAATGACGAGATTTGCCGATGCCTAGAGTTCCAAGAAATTTCCAGATATCAGCAGGAGAAGAGGAAGAGATATTATTGAGGATGTAGCGGCGTTTTGCATTACGTATCAACTGGTTTAACCGATTTCTAGCGACTTTGAAGAGACCCCACTTTTCTTCTCCACGATCTTTCTTGAAATTACGGAACGCCCGATCCCTACGCCTCATCGCCATTTGAATGCCTTTAGTCATCCATGGAGCTGGTAACCTCTTTAACTTAATTTTTTTAACAGGAGCATGAGCATTATACAGTTCTGTAACGATACAATTAAAGATACGAACTTTTTCGTCGACTGAAGGCGCTTCTATTAGGGGCTCCCAATTAATTAACGAAGCATCCTTTTGAAGTTCTTCAACATCTAGGCGTGCAAAAGAGCGCCTATACAGAACCTTAGGAATAGATTTAGGAGGTTTAAGGAGATAGGAAAGGAAAATAAGGTCATGATGAGAAAATCCAGGAGCAATGTGTTGACCGTGAGAGGATACTAGGGAAGGATTCGAGATTAGGATTAAATCCAGCCAGGAGTCGTCACCACCTATGTTTTGGTGAGTAGATTGAAGCGGCAGGATTTGAAGGCTGGATGACTGAACTATATTCAGAAGCTTTCGGGATCGGGGAGAGTTAGGTAAAAGGAGATTGGTATTGAAATCTCCCATGATGATGTAATGAGCATACTCAGAACCCAAAGATTCCAAAACCGTTTCCAGTTCGGTGAAATAGTTGATAGATGGGGGACAATAAACAACACCCAAAATTACCCTGTCACGACCAGTTCCAACTTCTAGGAAGAGAAATTCGGCACATGAGTCAGAACTAGAAGAAGCTATTATTTTGTAAGTAAATACGCTACGCAAATATATGGCCACTCCACCACCACCTGTTTTGGTTCGATCATTTCGGATGAGAATAAAGTCAGGAAGTGAATAGGTCGACGAATCGAGATGCGGTTTCAGCCAAGACTCAGAGATCAGAATAGCGTGGACATTCGGTCCGGAAAACACATCAAGCAGTTCATTGTAGTGACAAGGAACACTTTGGGCATTGATATGACATACATTCAATAAACTAGAAGATTTACAGAAGGTTCGACCAAGAAAATCACCCAAATTGTCAGCAGCAGAAGAAAAACTATCATAGCTGGAGGCACTTGCAGATTCATCGTCAGCAGAAAAATATGTATTATCATGAAATAACATTAAAATATATAAATAAAGATAAATATAATAATATTGTAATAATATAATATAATATATCTATAGGTATATTCAATAAAATATATAACCACTAATAATCCTACCCAAACTCTTAATCACTTAAAACACTTAAATCTCCACACCACCCGCCAGCTTACATCAACGGATACACAAAACAATAGATATATAAAAAAAAAAAACAAAACTCACAATTGATTAAACCATAATTTAGAATCAAATTCATAGTGCAAACAAACAAAACTCAAAATTAGCCTGCTTGGAACGAATCCCTTTGCGTTTAGACAATTAAAAAAAAATGCAAGAAAACTAAAAGTAAAGAGTCTTGTCAGACAATGTCAAATGAATGTTTGTTTATTCACACCACAACCCTGTAACAAAGTTTGTGCATTATTCTCATAAAAGAGTTTTGCAATAGAATCATATCAACTCGCATACTAATGGGACAATTACAGTCAGAAATAGAGAGAAGATATCGATAAATAATACCAGTGCAAACATGATTCGTCAACTACTTCAAGACAAAATAGATAAGAATGTAAGCAAATAACAATATAATCACTTAAATCTATCACTATTAAGAGAGACAAATCAAGATAATCTAAAAAAAAAAAATCGATACGTGAATAAAGGTGAGATCATCATTACAATATAAAATGAAGCCATTACTTATTATTCTTATTTCCAGAGCGCCCACTCAAAGCCGCTGTCGTTAAGAGTGCCTTCGGATATTTTGCAATCAGGGAGTCCAACTCTTCTCTCAGCACCACCTTGTGCCGCTTGCCATCGGAAGACTTGACAAATATGATTCCATCTTGTGTCCAGCATGACCGAATACCAAAATGCAGACGGGCTTTGCTAAAAACGGCTTGTCTTGACTTTGTGAGGAACTCCCTCACCGAGATGCCAGTCCCCTTCAAACCGGTCTTTGCCCTCCAGACTGAAGTTCGTGCTTCAACTTGTGCAAACCGAATCAGAATGGGACGATGGTTATCATCAGTGTTGCTGCTAGAAGAAGATCCCAATCTGTGACACACTGTGAGAGAATTCCTTGAAATGTCCTTGAGGCCTAACTTCGAATTGAGAATGCCACACACCTGTTCTTTGCAATCCTCCTTTTCGGATTCAGCAACTCCAAGAAGAATCAAGGCCTTGCGTCGATGCCTGGTCTCAATGGCCTCAATTTGCATGCAGCACTCATTTATTTGCTTTCTAAGTAATCCAAGCATATTAAACATGAGCTCTCTAAAAGTCCGGAACTCCTCGGCCACCTTGGCAACCGTTTCCTTACCAGGACCTGCACCTTGAATTTGTTGTTCAAGATCATGCATCTTCTTGATGAAAGATTCCTCAAGACTTCTCTGAGTGGACACAATTTCAGATAGCTGTGACATTCTTAGTGAGTTTTAGTGAGAGTGAGAGATGTGCTGGCAGGTAGTGCTTAATATTTACTATGTCCACATAAAAACTAAACCAACGTTAGTAGAGTTGTAATGGTTCATAAAATTCACAGTTATGTTACCAAAATTTTGTTAAAATAACTTTAACTATTTTACTTGTATTATGTGAATCCACACATTTGCTATAAACTCACTAATCTACACATCCAAATAACGTTGCCTCTATTAAGTGATTATAATTATTAGCGTATGTAGAATTAATATATCATGCTAATTGTTAACAAGTGGGTTTAAATAGTTTTATAGAATCATTGTTAATTAAGTTTCTAACAAAAGAAACATGGAAAATATAGGAATCACAATTTGCACCATTTTAATGCGTTACATGATTGTTTATCAATTTTCTCTTTTTAACCGACTTCAAAATAGAAAGGGTGGATGTTATATGTTTGACGGCGATGTACGTTTTTCTTTTATATTTGTTCACCGATTATTCCGCCAATTGTTGATCGTATTTCAAAATTCTTTGTTTATTAGCTATCGAATAAACAAAGAATTTACTGCGATAGTCCCATTTAAATTTTATCGATATCGAATCAATAGCTTTTCTTTTATGACAAAACAAAATACGTTTTTCATCACGTTATTAAAACGATATGTTATACTTTTTTAAATCTTTATTTAACTTTAATATTTAGCATTTTTTTGAATAATTCACTTTTGTGACAGTATTACTTATCGCTTTTTTAAAGTTTCGAGTCGGTTCTATTAAAAAAAACTACAGTATTACTTAACTACTACGTAAAATTTTCTTTTATCGTAACAAAAAGTACACTGTTTTTTTAATCTGTATAAATGTAAGAATGTGTCTGTAATAAACTGTGTAAATGTAACTGTATTTTTAAAAATACAGTGTATTTTTTATTACAGTTTTTATTTATTTTTTAAATACAGTATATTTTTTGTTACAGTCTTCGTTTCTTCTATTAATTAAAACAATATATTATCCTCCTCATTATGGCTCATACTCTGTTTTTAAGAAGTCGCTATCTCCTAGTTTCGTACCAATGTGTCCATATTGCACGAACTCTCGGCATCACAAAGCTTTTATCCTTTGTAGTACAGACGTGTATAGCGCAATACTTTGGCCATGTCTCTAGACGTGATAACAACTCAATAGCTCTATTGGATGGTTGTGGAAGGAAAAGCAGAGGGAACTAGAACACGCAGCAGATCACCCATGCGACTGGACTGGACTGGACTGATCAAGTGAAATCGCTGTGGGCTACAGGGTGTCAGACTGCGCTAGGCAGTGTGTAAACAGGGAGAGATGGCGAGAGCTTCTAAAGAAAGCTGTGTCCGCCTCTAACAATGCCATGGATATATCTACCTCACTCGAGTCATATTCGAGTTTTCAAGTGAAAATTTCACACGTGTTGCAGTTTGCAATTGTAATTTAAATCAAATACCTATAAACTGTACATTAGTACACACGGCTGCACGTCAGGTTTACAACAATATGTAAAATTTCCGCAACTGATTTTAAATTCTACCCTATTCTATTCTTTGAATAGAAATTTGACAGTTTTACATTGTCTGACGTAATATAAACGTACCTTAAAATAATAACAAGGGTGTAATTAACGTTACTACTACTGTATAATATGAAATACACATTAAAAGAGTTTTAATATATTATTTATTTGAGTTATAAATAAAGTACAAAAAAGCGGTATTTTTAAATAAATTAGAGTAGCGAATGACTTATATTTCGGTATATTGTGATATAAGCTGTGCTGTTGAAATGAGCGATAAATTTTAATATTACATTATTAGCCTGATTGTTATCTTTTTAAACACTAAATAATAAGAACATGGATTTCACTAAATCTATATTGTTTCTGATCTAAATGTTGTGGTACCTTCTTTGTTTTAGATGTTAATAATACAAGGGTTTAAACTACTTAAGGAACTGAAATGTATTGATTTTGTCTTATATTTCTTTTATGCTAACTCGGAACTATTTTGTTTTGCACCCACATCCTATCCTACCACTGAGTTGGGCTCCTGCCAGTCGGTTATCACATTAACGTCCAAACAGCCTAGAAAACCTCTAGCGTTAAAAGTTTGTTATAAGTTCCATCATCTTATTTATAACCAAGTAGATATTTAAACATTTACGCTCGGTTTCTGAAATGAAAATGGAAATTCAAAAATGTCTCATACTTTACTTTGACGTTATTAAAACAGGTTTACCTTTCTGATTTTAGTTTTTTAATGATCAGTTGATAGGAGTTACATGAAATCAGTACTTAATGATTTGTAAAACGTAAAAAACTTTATTAAGAATATTCAGTTTAGATATTGTACTTTTAATTAAGAAAGCAGTTGCAAGCCTTAGTTTTTATAGGCGTTTAACAATATAATCAGGGTTCAATGAGTTCACTTTAGAATTCTAAACCTAGAAACAGTATTTTTAGTCATGTGTAAACTTTTTTAATCGTCATCCTGAACATTTTTGTAAAATCTTAAAAATAACATAAAGAACTTTTATCCCTGTACATTGGAATATTTATTTTTGTGCACAAAAAGTGTGTCGTGATAAAGAAAACAAAGTTTGCAATATGTAGGTCACATCCAAGTGTTTGTGATGGAAATATTCAAAAAACTTTTTTATCATAGACTTATGATTCAAGACAGCAGTGGAGTTGTGGATAAGCGCTACGGCTCGTGATAAGCTCGTTAAGCAACTTTCCAAGGGTCGATCACGGAATGGGTGACCAAAAATTGATTATCTCGAGCTACGCAAGCTTCCGTGCATCGCAAGGCACGTTAGGCCGGTTATTTATCCATATAAATATACTTTTAAATTACGTACAAGGTTCGAGAACTGGATGCAAGTACTTAATCCCCTTAAAATTTGAAACAATGTTTGGATTGCAAACTGAATTGTATTGTACTTATGAAAGACCTGCATCGTTGGTTCTCAAAATTATGTTTTATAAAAAGTTTTATTCCATTAAAAATACAGCTTTGAACACAGTGCTGTTGCAGGATCAGAGGTTCAATAAAATAAAATCGCCTCCGAAAGGTTATTAAGGTTTTATTTGATTAAACTGCGTCAGCGCTGTGTTCGTCGCTATATTTTAAATAATATTAGATTTACAAAGCTGGCGCCTTTGCAACTTTAGAAGTAAAAGTGGTATGAGGTTATAAGGTACTAGCTACGACTAGCGAGTTGCCGCTCATGCCTTTAACATTGTTAAATTTTGTAAGCATCATATGCATGGGGCACTCACATACAAACCATTTTCGGTGCGTATGTATGAAGATAACTTACTCTTTGTATTCTACTATAAGCTAATGTAAATAGAGTTTGTTTATAGAGCGGCAATTGCAATAGTTGTGACACTAGTTGTAAAGAAGACTGTATTCTGGGTAGTTACGGAAAATAACTTCTATAGCATCTAAATGAATCATAGATAATATGCTCATGTTCATTTCAGCGTTGCATCAACAATAGGGATGACGACTTATTTTTGTTTGTTTGTCCGTCAGGTAGAGTGTTAAAAATATTAAACACGTATTTTTTTATTTTTTTCGTAATCAAAAAAATACGGCGTTACATAGAGTTGAAATTTCGCATGACGTCACGTTATGGTACGTTTTCTACAAGCTTACCAACTTAGGGCTTTTAGCCCCAAATTTAGGGCGGAAATAAACTGATTGGGCTTTTTTTAGGGCTCAAGAAAATTTAGGGCTAATTTTAGTGCTAAAAAAATTAAATAAATTAATAATAAAAAAATCAGGTTATGTCTAAATTACCCATTAAATCTTTTTATTTGGTTTAAAATAGATTAACCAACATTGTTTACGACATACAAAAGAACTTTATTTTCTCTTCGAATTCGACAATGGATGAAACATTAAATTATTTGACAAAACAGATACCAATTGTTCATTATATAGAAGCAAATGTTTAGCTGGACGTGTGTGTATGTCTGCAGGCTACCTATGTAGTAATATTGCTATGGCTTCAATATGACATTTTTTAATCTATTTGCATTTTCTGTAGTTTTATTTTCGTGTCATGGTTTATTACTTTTTTTTGGACTGGTTTTAGTCATAAAACATAGTATTTAAGTCTATTTCGCACAAAATGTACCATGATAATACAAAATGTGCTTGGCCCCTCTCTTCTTAGTGAACTAGTAGAAAAGACAGGAGAGTGTCGTGTATTAGAGTGCGTTTTTATTCATCTAAAAAAAGACAAATAGTTTAACCTTTTTTAGATTAACAAAATTAATTGAATGCGATTCAAGTAATTAATACCAAAAAAAATATTAGAAAATAAAACTGAGGTATATAACTGACTATTTTAATCACCTTAATAAAACAGTTTTTTTTTTAAACTATATCATTAAATCTGTGAGTAATACAAGTAGGACAGGGCTTTTTTTGGGGCTTTTGATTACACCATTCAGGGCTATTTAGGGTTATTTGAGTTTGGTTTTAGGGTTTTTTGTTGGGAGTTGGTAACACTGGTTTTCTACTAAACTGTGACGTAGCGAGCCCCCACTCCTCAACTTTAATGCCTGTTATCTAAGCCATTCTTGTTTAATTGAAGTTAAACAAATACGTATCTAGTATTTTTCTATTATCTGACTAACGGACTAAATAGAATTGCATTTTTTTTACCCGGTCACTGTCCCTATTTAGTCGCTGGTGGTCGTTAAGATATTGGAGTGACATTAACTATCGTAGATCAGCCCTGTGATTATGTAAAAATCCAAACCCGAATTAGAATTCCCTCAGGTGTCCGAATTCACTTCAAAAAGCGGCATTCGCTCAACCTTGAATTGATAATAACATTTCGTGGTGAATTAAGTGAAGTGAGTTTCGAAATTTTTACCGAAACGCAGGGCAGGTAAACAATTGATTTAGTAGGAATATTTATATCTACTAGTGGTACTACTGTCGAAACTCTGCTTCACATATTGAACAATATCAAAGATGTTTTTACACTACCGTGTGTAATTTTTTTTTTTTTATTTATTTATTTCATGCATGTTTAAGCATTACTATAAAAATATTAACATTCTGTACCTCTTCTTTATATAAACTTATACTGTGCCGATAACTAATAACCATAATTTATGTCTAGGAACATTATATTTAATATCCCAAAAACCTAAAAGAAAAATATCCCAAAAAACAATCATGTAAAGTGTGATTATGCTAAAATATTTTTAGTGAATAATGCCGTGAGTATTAATTATATACATTTAAGCTGTGCATTAGAAAGTATTGGCACTCGCACATTCCTCAAAACGTAATTCCCTACGTTTTCGCAATAACTGTCAAAGCGGCATCGTTTGTAATATAAGACAAAATGGCGGTTTCTGTTCTTATTTATCGCTTATTTATGTTCTTTTCTCGTATTCATAATATTGTTTTTACATACTTTCACCACGCCTTTTAACAAATAGGTTTTACTTATTATTCAGAGACTATAATTAGTATTTTCTAAGGAAGGTAATATTTTAACTGATATTGATCACTTTTTTTTTATGAATAGGTATATGAACACTTATCCGCTGTGCTCACCCACATAACTACAATTGGAATGTTGCCTGAGTAAAAAAAAAAAAATTTGTTTAGTGAGATAACAGAAAAATATTAGATACTACTACTTTTATGCTTTAATATGACTTTGCATGACTATGAAATGGCTTCAAAAATAGGCATTAAAATTGGAAGCTTGCTACATCATAACTACAAGTAGAAAATGTACAAATGTCATACAACATTTGAACTCAATGTCTCGCTGTGATTTATTGATAACACTTAAATTAAACTTTAATTATGGCGAATCAATTAATAATAATAAAACGATAATTCTTCATGTCAATTAAATATATTTTACATCACAAAATAATTTAAAAATAGCAGCGTCTCGCATCACATAATATTTATTTTAATTACATTATTTTGTATTGAGTAAGTTTCTATAAACCCTTTGTAAAAATACACTGTATATAAACTTACAATAACATATAAACAATTTGACTTGTTCCCTAACACATTAGAATATATAAAAGTTTTGATCGTGATTTGGGTTGTATACAGGAATATCCTTTTAGAAGTTTTTTATATTTTTCGTTTAAAATTTGAGTATTAATTTCAAAATTCAATGTGTAATACAACATTGTAATATTTGAGGTAATAGTGTTATCACGTCTTGAGTATTGGCGATTTCCATTGTAAATATGTATTCTTCTTTCGAAATAGGGTAGGACTAGTGAGCTGGAAATAGAAGTTGAGATCTTTTAGAGCCAATGGGAAATGATGATAGATCGATCTCGTCCATGGGGTAGTCAGGTTTGTATCTTTTCTTATCGAGGCCCGATCTGTGTAAAAAAAGGAAATTTAATACATAATTTAATAGATGAAAAGAAATGAAAAATAGAACGCTCATAGTGTAATATGGTTGTCAGACTGTCTCACAGCCAGTTGCACAAATGTCAATTAAGAATTAATGACGTTAAAGGCTTAAAAAAAATGAAAATTTTAATGGACGTTTGTGCAACTGGCTAACAGTCGATTACCTCTGAATGATTACTGGCCCGATTCAATTGAAAGTTAGTACAAGTCAAATATACGTAAGTCGGTGACCCTGACACATATCGGCCTCTTTCTGAGAAAGATTATAAAATAATAAAGAAGTTTAATAACCTCTATTTTATACGACATATGAAATGATTGGGCTTATTGTAAGGATTCCAAATATACATTGTTTTGAAGTTGTTATCTTTGAAAATAGTCCAAAATTTATCCAATCCCTTGATTTCCAAAACATACAATAGTGCTATAATAAAAATATGTAATTAAAAAAATATTTCTGTGTTTATATATATACAGATTACAAAAAAAGATATAAGAAAGTTAATAATATCATAGAAGCAAATTTATTTGTTGAAATAAAAACTAAAATTTAGGTTCTGCTTGGAATCTTCAATCTAAAACAGTAATTAATATGTCCTATAAACTCTTATTTCAGTTCACAATGCTGGTGTAAACGTTTTAAATATATATCCAACAACCGAGTATATTTCCTCTCTTAAATATTAGATACGTATTTCACGTTCTTATTCCAGTGGTTGAACAAAGCTTAGTAAAATGAGGTCACAAATGAAAACAGATTTTGACGTTACCAGTTCCAATAATATGAGAAATCAATATTTTCATTATCTATACTATAATAAAAACGTAAACGATCGATGTCTGTACATTGAAGATATATGAAAAAAAATGTTATGAGGGACATTAATAAGAGTAATAGAACACAAAACAATGATTTTTAAAATTTTTGTCTGTTTGTCTGTTTGTCGGTTTGTCTGTTTGTCTGTGCGTTTGTGCACGATAATCTCAGAAACGGCTGAACCGATTTAAATGCAGTTTCACTATTATATTGCGGCATTCTTCCGTTAACATTTAGTGTAAGATTTATTTCAATCGGTTCACAAATAAAAAAGTTATGTCAATTTGAAGTGACGTGGTCGCCTAAATTGCTATGAAATATTTACTATTTTATTAAATTTTTGTCTTTGATATATTGATCATCATCATTAACTCTTTGACAGTCAAACTGCAGGGCCTCAGGCCTTTGTTTAATAATTTTTGGTCACCCATCCCGTGAACAACTCTTGCGAAAATTGCTTAGCAATAACGATCGTGCGCAGCGGCGCATATCCGTAGCGCCAGTGAGCTATGAATTAATATTGTCTATAAAATGATAATTTGTATGATGACAAATAAAAAAATAAGATTCCAAAATTTACAACAAATCCGGTAAGTTGACCTCATTTATATATGGCCAATCATTTTAGGGTTCAGCTTATAATGGACATGTGGTATACGAACATGCGAGTAGGAGAACAAGCGGATAGAGCCTTCTGATGATACATTTAAGCCTCGAGTAGTTTACAGTGAACGCATATTTTTATCAGATTAGGTTCACGTCGTCGTCGGGGCCAGCGGAGGTGGTTGGCAGCTGCTTCCGCTTTGCACGGTTTCGTCTGTCTGGGAGAGGCACTCGATTTACCCGAGTCCCTCCAATTTTCCATCTGCAAGAGGACCAATGGTCCAATACTTGAGTGTCCTGGTGACTCGGCCATAGCTTGCCGGTTTTCATTTCCCATGAGAGGGTGTAGATTACGGGTTTTGGTGGCTAGGCCGCTGGGGACCCACCGGGCAGCTCACTGTTGGGTTCACGGAGGAGAATCCTACTCACCCCTGTTGCTTGCCAGGTAACAGAGACAATGTCAGAAGTTTTTCCACGACGTTAAAAAACTTAGATTCACGTCAACTGAAGTTAAGAACGTAAAGACAACTCGAGTTATATATATATATTTTTCTCTTATTGCTATTTTTTATATTAATACTCTTTTTGTTTTTTTTTTAACATACAAATTACTGTAGAGTACTTCAAAGTTGGTATTTTCAGTCTTCGCTGGAAACAATGCTTTATTCATTGGTCACAACACTCATATAATATTACGCAAGTCTGAGGGTCGGTTCAGAGTAGCTCGGTGGCGTAGTGAATAAGCGCCATGGCCCGCGATTGTAGTTGTTAAGCAACTTTCGCAAAGGTCGGGCACAGGATGGATGACCAAAAAATATTATCTCAAGCAACTCCAAGCTTCTGAAAGCACGTAAAGCGATTGGTACCAGTTGTATTTTCAGTCGTTAATTTCCTCCAATCCACATTGGGCCAGCATGGACGGCAGTGGCCCATCCTCTTTAAACATCCATAAGGAAGGCCTGAGCTCTTGCAGTTGGTGACGTAAAAGGGCTGATGATGATGATGATGATGATGATGAGAAGGGCCGTTCAAATCTGACAGAAGTTCAGTTAAGCACCTCACGGAAGTATGTTAGTAGACGATTTCCTTCGACTGTGGAAAGCCGAAATTAAAATATGTATATATATTTTTTTATATTAATAAATATAACTCCACGTATCTTCCGTCAGACATGTACTGACTGACTTTTATCGCAAAATTATAGTCTATGACATGCGCGTCTGATGTAACTTCCCGTAGGTCGGAATCGTTCTGCAACTATCGGTCCAGTAGTATTGGAGCAAATTCGATGCAAACAAACAAACAACCAAATCTTTCCTCTTTATAATATTAGTATAGCTTAGGTATAAGGGGTCCGATGGCGTAGTGGGTTAGCGCATTCGGTTACATAAATTATTTTACATAAATAAGTATAAACGACAAACTCAACGCTAGCCAGCGATTTCTTCCAGCCAACCTAGCATTACATGGAAAATAGAACAATGAATAGCCGATTTTGCAGACAAATAATAATAATTTAAAAAGATCAAAAACAAAAGAAGGACCGTTGAAAGGTACGAATAAAATGCTCAGACACAAGCGACAACCAGAGCGCGAGAAACGAGAAGAATATAGAAAAATAACATTCGTAAGGACCGTGACCAAAACCGTTACAGGATGAGTGACCAAAACATTATTATCTTGAGCACTGTGCAAAACACTTGTATAATGCACATTAAGCCGTTAGTCTTGGCTGCATTGGCAACGTTAACGCCCACCGATCCGCATTAAGCCCGCGTAGTGGGTTATGGCCTATTGATCTTATTCGATTCGTCTGCATTCATAGGAAAAAAATAATTTTACCAAAATACTTCCCACGCAGACGAAGTCGCGGGCACAGCTAGTTATTAATATAAATTAATATTTTCTTTATTTTAATAAGTTTATATTAAAAGCATTATTTATCCACATTTTTACCGATTCTCCATATTGAACATCATTTGGCTGCTAAAAAAAGAAAGTAAGAAACTTATCAGCTTTTAATAGTAAATGAGATTTATAAACTAAGATTAAATTAAAAAAATATACAAAAGTGAATATTGCGCATTGATTAGCGTGGAATATAACAAGTGTTTGAATTGTGGTTCTTTAAAAAAATCATTAAATTTAACCCTCCTCTAGCGAAATTTTTGAATCATTTTTTCATAAAAAAGGCCGAGGTGTCAGTTAAAAGCGATAGAGAAGGAAAAAAAATGATATTAGGTGTATTATATTTAAATCTCTACGACATTTGTCAACTTTTTCGCTAAAGTTAAATCTACCATGTGACTACTGATCATATCGTGTGTTTCAATTTTAAGCGGTGCGTTAATAGCCTTTTATTCCGACTTTATTATTGATTTAAAAAAATATTATTCACTTCGGACACTTTAAATATAAAATCATTTTTAGGAATATTTTTTTTCTTAAATGCGAAACGACGACTTTAACATGTTACTAGATGATTTTTGTTTGACGCGTTTCAAGTTTTTTCTTTCTATTTTCAGACGGCTGTCTAGACATTTGTTATTTGATAAGTAGGCTAATTGAGCTAATGTTTATGTAATCATCTCGATAGAACCTCAACTACTTGCATTTTGCCCTTGTACTATCAACCCGAAGTCCAATATATATATAGTATATATCTGTCACTATTGATCGTTGAGCAAGACATTGCACTAATAATATTGAACTTTAGGTAGATATAGGCACGTACTCTGATTGTATAATTTATTTGTTTTCAAGTGCCTCGTAGCAAAACTGGAGTGAATCGCGATAAAATATGTTCAGAGGCTCTCATAGATGCAGTGAAAGAAGTCAAAACGAGAGTTTCGATTCATAAAATTGTCGAGAAATACAAAATCTTAAAGTCTACAATTTTCAAAAATTATTAAATAAACAAAACAATGATATTAGTGACACAGACATTAGATCTTTTAGGAAGGATGTGAAGAGGGTAATTGAAGAGAATTAAGAGATTCAGTTCTATGAATGCTTAAAAAGAGCTCCACGTATGCATGTGGACTTAGATTAATTTGCTAATTTTATTGTCTCATGAACAGACTATAAATTTTAAATTTATTTTATTTTTCTAAAGATTTATATGCTGAGTTAAAATATGTTAAAAAACTTAACTTCTGAAAGTGTTATGTATCTTAATATTTGATCTACATTAAAGTTTTATTATATTTAAATGGTGTGCCACAGGTACATTTTTATGCAAAGTCACATTCTGTCTTGTCTAAAGGTTCATTCAATGTTTGTGTCTGTGGACAAAATGAAACTTTATTTATAAATTTTATTTTCTCAAAAACCATTATATTTTCCTACTTAAGACTGCTCATATAAAGAGTTAATTTGTAATTAAGCTAAATAGTATGATAATGTGCAGATAAAATATAGGATCTTAGTGAAAATTATATTTTTATTCTAAATCTGAATAACGTCCATAGGTAAAGCACATAACCCTAAACATTAGTAGTATATAGGCCTGAAGTAGTCTATGGATGAAAAAAGTTACGATACATAGTTTTTACAATTAGTTTTTTTTTTTTACAATTTCAAATACATGGTAAAAATATTCTTTATTACCTACTGGTAATATTAAAGACAAAGTTTTAATGCGACTAGTATTAAATTACCACTGAGGCTGAAGTGAAAAAAACCAACTAAAATAAGTCTGATTTTTGGCGCAGATCGATTGATTAATAATTGTTCCTAATTCACACCTATTTTAGTTTATGAGCCAGCGACCAGATTGGGTCTTATTAAGTGACAGTACCTTACATTAGTTATTGATTAATGGTTTTGTATGTGACAAATTATTGTAATAACATAATGGCATGAAAGATCTCATTGCTATGGTATCGATTGATTTGTTATTGGGTAACATATTGATCGTTTCATTATATATGCTAAATGAAACAAATTGCAAAACAATAATCAATACTATAGGTATACTTAATTATTTTTTAATTTACCATTAAAAAATGTTTAGTTGTTTGATCAAGTAGATCAAATCAAATTAGAAAATTTACCTCTATTGTAAAGTAAATACGTTAACGTTTGTAATATTCATAATATCTTAGGCTCAAAACGCACTGCCATTAAAAATAAAATACGCAAGTCTGAAACGTAGTTTGTAATAATAACCCATAGTTTTCGGTAACCGTCGCAATACGGGCTCAGCCTTACGCTGAGTAATATTATTCGAATACTATATATACTAATTCAATATTTCATTTGCCTTACTTTGTAAAATATTAAACTGACTGATATTAGCTCCGTTGAGATCCGACCCTGTCCCAAATTCTATGATTTTGTTTCTAACAAATGTCTTTTCTTTTTTGTTTCTTCCTGCTTACTTTACTAGGCTATAGTCAACGTAGCAAAATTTCTACGAAGTGTTTTTTTTACTGATTTTTATTACACAACAACACCTACCACTATATAGTAATTTAGAACATCAAATGCGGATTTCGATTAGTATGAATATTTTTTAGATTACATGGAATAAAACATTTTGTTGGGAGCTTGGAAATTCAGTTGAAAATGTATATGACTCACTAGATTACTTATGGTTGAATTCTATTTTATATTTTACAGTAAACATTTCTGGCTCGGTATATACTTTAGCAAGCAACACAATTATAGTTAATTTTAAAAATAATCTACATTCAAGTAAATTAGTAAGAACATATGTACTTCTTGGTGATTGATTACTTATGATTACTACAAGATTTTTACAACTCTAAGGGATAGGACCAAATATTTGATAGTGGGTGATAGCTTGTTCTAGTTGAGTTTACTTTTACGCAGAAGGCCTATGCATCAGCAGTAAGATCTCAATAGGCTGAGAATATAACCGATCGCTGACTTTTGCAGTGTATTCAATAAACAAGGTTTAGCGTTAGAGTAAATTAACGTTGAGACTGCATTTAGTATTAGTTAAATTTCCTATTATTAGACAGAGACTTAGCAAAGGTTAACCAAGTACGAGGTTCTACTGGAGTAATATTTACTCTTAGAAGGTTTGCTTATTCTATGTATAATATGAATTTGGACTAATACTAAAATTGCAATTTTATCATAAATTTACTGTGATTTGTTTATTGTACCTATTGTACCTTGTTTATTAATAGCACTGTCAAGGTTTCCACTAAAAACTGTTAGATTAGTATTTTGATTCCTTACAGTGCTGTGTCCATGATGTTGGTTCCTTGGTAAGACCGCTTGTCATGAGGAAACGATAACCAAGTGTGATCGATCTCGTCGAAGTTCCTCTTGCGCGCGAAGTTGTTTAGTCCTGATCTGTTGGCGATATAGTGATTAGTAATTTCTTACAATTGAAAACCGTGATAAGCTCAGAATTAAATAATATTGGTAGCAAAAGAGATAAGTGCTTGAGAAAATCAGTCTTGTAAGTTCTTTGGCAGTAATTGGTTGGAGTAGTCACCCGGATCGCGAAATTATAAATCTTATTTAAATCAAATGGGGTTGATGAATTTTGTGTGCATTTGTTTAAGATACATTGTATTCGTTTCCATGGTTACAATTATAAGTACCTTCTAAGCATCTATACATAGATTATTATTAAAATTTCGAATGGTTTTCTTGTGTATTTAGTTTTAGGAATAATACATTTATATTTATAGTATAACTAGCTTTTGCCCGCGACTTCGTCCGCGTGATAGAGTTACTTTGGGCAACATATATTTTCCAAAAACGCTGTTGTTTTTCAAGCTGATGATGAATTTATCTACCTATAGAGAAATTAAAAGAAGTATAAACATCCTACGTTACTTGCTGGTAATGGAACTTTATATTCATGCAACAATAATTTAAATTTATCTTGTTATTTTTCAGGTTGTCATCAGAAAAAAACCGAAAAATTAATTACAATTTTAGTTCTGGTAAATTTTATAACGCTCGTCAAATACATTCATTACACTCATATTTTATTTAGATTAAGTCAACTTTTGTTTTAAAATAAGATCGCAAAAGACGGTATATTTACAACGATGTGTTCTTAATTGAGAATTGATTTAAAAATTCATAGAGAGACATTTGCTTACAGCGCAGTTGAATAAGTAATGAGGTCTAATTTTCACCGATTTGGAGAAGTAGGACAAGAAGTATTTGACGTTGGGTTTGATACTTGGCGAAAATTATTCTATGAAGTTTTTTAAATTTATTACCTACTTAAGTTTGTCAATGTTGCAGTAAAATGTAGTTACATATCAGAAAATGAGGATAAACTTATTTTACTTACTCCGTAATAAAAATGGCTATATTTTACTGACTTTTTTGTAAATAGACATTTATTGGCGGTTAAGGGTCGTTAATGACCGCTAAGGGCGGTAAACCAATTCAAGAAACTTTTTTGAAGTCGGGTGGTTAATATTAAAATGAAAGTACTTATGACGAAACTAATTATCGCCCGACTTGAAAACTTTTTTAAAATTCTTTTAACCATCCTTCTAATTACAAAGTGTTATTTTTTTGTATACCCTAACAATTAATTTTTAAGGTCGGGATATCATGTTTACGTTATTCTCACTCGAAATGGTGTTAGTGTTTTAAATTGGTTTCAATACGTTTTTCTTTATGATGTTTTATGTATCTCGTATTATAGCGTAATATTTCGTGTAAAAAAAAAGTTAAAGTAAAAAAATTGACAATATAATCTTTATTAAAATAGACTTCTTAAAAGTATTCTAGAATCTTACAGCATTCTTTCCATATCACTTATTCAGATCTTGGCTGATGAGAAGAACGAGCGAGAATCTTTATTTGTTGGATATTATTTTATAATTCTCAAATGCGAAGGCTAATATGCGTAACTATGACGTTCCACATCAAAAGCATTTATAAATTACTTACAAGTCAATCTCATCGAAGTTTCGTTTTAGGTAACCGTCACTGTTGAAACCGCTGAATCTCCGTGAAGGCCACAATTCTCGTTTCCCACTTGTGCCGGAGTTCCACATGCTGCGATTAGAGCCCCTAGTGTATTATTTTACATCAAACGCAACCACAACAACTTTGAATTCTAATTTACAAGAAAAACATGGACTTGACTTATACGTTATGAATTTAATGCCTCTGATGTAATAATTTCGTAACCAAATATTCTAACGTTTACTTAAACGTTTCAATTCTATATGAAGCCGAGTGTTAAGTAGAAAAGGGTTTATTTAAGAAGATGAAAGATTTATTTACAATAAGCTTAATTATGATATTATATTTGATCAACGTTGTGAATACAATGTAATACTGGAAAATATTTTAAATGAAAAAGGCTTAAGATGGTACCCCCATCTCAGAGTACTAGGGACAAGGTGGATTTTTAAGCATTTTCCATAAAAAATAATAATGATATATTTAAAAACTCAAACACAATTAAAGAAACTGAAAAGTTCGGTAACAATACGTTAAGAAATCTATTATGAAAGTTATTCACATTAATCTTATGTTAGCCATTATTCATCATCATCATCATCATCATGGTTTGCACGACGGTTTCAAGGTGTCGCCATCGTCCCGGGTTCGATTCCCGGTCGGGTCAATGTAGAAAATGAACTTTTCTATATCGACTCGGGTCTGGGTGTTGTGGTACCTTGTTGTCTCAGATACTCCATAATACGGGGGCTTTAGCTACTCTACTTGGAATCTGAGCAATGTATATGATGTTGTTAAATATATATTTATATAAGTATCGACGATACATCTACCTACCTATATATGTAGTTATAATTGAAAATAAGTTTCAAATGACCTCAGCATGTTAGACGTAAATTGTATTCACTTTATTGACCTTTTATTAGATCTAATGGTAAAATGATTGGGATATTTTTTGTGCCTGGAAAGCTCTGATGGTCACTTAGTTTGTGAGTCAAATCTTTTCTTGGCATAAATAATGAATGGACATCAATTCATTATTAATATGAAATGGAGCTACACTTTTCTGCCGCTCTCCGACCAGTTTCAGGCCATTGGTTATTAGGTTACAGAACAATGAAATGAATCCACAGAAATCGCTCGCAATTCGTACTCAAAATAAGTCATTAGGCTCACGCATGAAATTTGTCTACTGATTTTTATGTTGCACAAACGTCCATTAAGGTTTAATGAAGTTAAAGAACTGTATCGGTAATGTAATTTTATCCTCAAGATAATTTTAATGCGCGTTCGTGCAACTGGATGATAGTGTCTTAAATAATATTTAAAAAAATACAATTATTTATTATATTGTAATTGCGTATATTTTCCAAACGTTAATATGACTCCAAAGAAACAAATATTTTGATAAATAATGTAACCGAGGTAGGTTCTGAAACTGCCTCTGATGCACAGATTATATCAAGCCTCTTCAGGAATAACATCGTGACCACAATTTTGTGTACTTTACAAAAGAAGGTTTTCTACTGGGATGACACCTATGTCACTAATTTTCAAAAATGTGTTCACGAACAGCTTTTGATCCTCTAGAAATAGCTTTAATGATCTTTCTTTGTCCTTTATTCTTTCCCTTCTTTTGATTTGCTTAGGTACTCAAATTATTTATTCTTTTTTTCGTCTTCAATACTTTTCTAAACTTTTGACGACTTACTATACCTAACTCCACATTCTCAATTCAGTTAATAAGTATATTTTTTTACACATTAGTCAACTTTCGGTATAAAAAATATTACAAGACGAAATGGAAAAGATGGTGAATTTTAGGTTATTATAAAAAATACTACAAGACAAAATGGAAACGATGGTGAATTTTGGCTAGTTTTGTTTTGGATAAGACAGAAAGAACCCTAGAAATATAATTTAATTCCTAGAAATATTTTTCTCATTGTTAATTATAGTTAATTTAGACGATATTTCTTAGTATAAAACCAATCGAAAGATTACCCTTTTAATATAATCCAGTAACCTAGATACTTTATGAAGCATGTTTTATCAAAGTCACAAATATAGTTTAAACAAATTTTACAGATTTCAAATATGTAGATATAATACATATAACTTAGTATCGATAAAATGTTACTGGGATTAATTAATCTTTCAACTGTCGACAATACTATGTATACATATAAAGTTTTCATCATTTCTATTACCAACTTGTCGAAGTAATGTTTCTATGGTTTCTATAATAAAACTAAAACAATATCCAGTTTAAATGAACATTGAAATGTAATAATAATAACTAATAACAGAAAGCAAAATTACATTAATTTCTATTCCAAGTGACAAAAAACTCATTGGTTGTTTTTTACGACCAAAACAAAAATTAATTTCATTAAAAATAAGTTTATGCAATTTTTGACTTCAAAGTAAATAATTAAGGCGCAAATGTAAGTGTTCTAATGATTAGTACAAAAACCTCATTTTTGGAATTTTGGCGCTTACGATGTTTTTATAAGCTTGATCTTCACGGATATGGTTTCAACTAAATTATAAGAACAATTAGAATTATTTTTGTAGATCTATATCTATACTAATATTACAAAGACGAAAGATTTGTTTGTTTGCAAAGGATAGGTTCCAAAACAACTGGAGTAATTTTAAAAATTTACGGTAAGCAACATCACATGCGGTGAACATAAGCTGTATTTTATCTCCAAAAACAGCAAATAAAGGGATGAAAATGAAATTAGAATAATGTATAGGGAATGAAAACGTTACCATAGTAACGACTGTTCACTATTTAATTTGTCATTGTAATTATATCCCTGTCATCGTGTCATGATATGAATCAATATCCACATAAACAGGGACACTAGGACTAAGCGTATTTTTAGTGTTACTTATTACCTGAGGTCGGAATTAGGTAGAGTTATTTATGTACTTGCATCGAAATGTTGATATTAATGTGGACCTTCCCGGGATTTTTTTATATTTTCTTTCTTTCATTGATGTAAGTTTGGCAACGTCGTGCGTGCAGTAGTTTAAATTGTGTAAAAGTAAATAACTTTTTATTTAAAAAATCACGGGATATTTTCTGCTCTTTAAAATTAATCTCGGGATTTGAGGCATATCCACTTTATTCTTTCGCTGTATGAAACCAGTGTAAGTACATGAATTACTCTACCTAATTCCGATCACTGCTTATTACACAAAAAATATAAATATCACTAAATAGCATTAAATAAAAATAGGTTACTGCTCACCTAGAATGATCGTGTCGTCTTGTCATGAGGTATGGTAACAAACCGTAATAATGTTGTGTTTCTCGTAAATCTCTGGCTCGACTGCCACCGTTATCAGGATCTGAGTTTTGTGTTCTTTCACCTATGGCCACAATATGATATAATAAAAAAAATATTTATTTAACTACTTATTTAACTAACTTACCTTTATGTTATGAAATTTATATCTAACATAAACTGGGACGTGAAGGTAGCGAAGAACAATATAGGTATCTTAAGATTTGATTGATTGTTTGTTTGTTTGCAATGAAACTACAACATATGCGATAACCATAGGCTATATTTTATCCTGGAAACTGCAAATTAAGGGATTAAAACGGGAGTAGTTTGTTAGGGAATTAAAACGTTACCATAGTAACCTTTTCATGTGTATTATAAACATTTCCCTAGGGTCAACGCGGGCGATTCCGCTGACGGAAAGCTAATTCCGTTATAAAAACATTATGATAATCTTTCGATGCTTCCAGTATTTAATAAAAAAGTCAAATGCAATAGAGTAATGATTACCTTTTTACCATGATACCTAAGTATAATCATTAACGCCCAATTTTGATCAGAGATAATATTAGAGATGAGAGGAAAGTATAAATCAAATCAACACTCATTAAAATTGCTAAGTATTTATTTCCATTTATATTCTATGCACATGAAATAGATATGTTCAATTTAAGTACACAATTATTTTAGTTATCACATTTAACACGTTGCTCATACAATTAACAGAAATTATCAAAGATTTTTTGTTATTTTAAACTAAATTACCGCCTCCTATAGAGTCTAACTCGCGGACGAAGTTGCCACCACCAAGTGAGTCCAAATGTTTTTTGACTAGGTTCGGCCCTCCGATGTTGTCCAGATTTTTTTTTACGAAATTCCCTCCTCCTATTGAATCCAAATTACGAACAAAATTACCGCCCCCAAGAGAATCCACGAATCTTGTGTACCTTTTGTCTCCTTCGGTGTCTCTACCTAATAATGAAGATCCGCCAATGCCATTTAAATTTCTGCCGAGCAAAGATGAACCACCGATTCCAGCCAAATTCCTCCCCAACATCGAAGAACCGCCAATGCCTCCCAAGTTACGTCCTAACATTGATGAACCCCCAATCCCTCCCAAGTTTCTGCCAAGCATAGATGAACCGCCTATCCCACCGAGATTTCTTCCTAACAAGGAAGTTCCTCCAATTCCACCGAGGTTCCTCTCGTCAATGCCATTTTGATAATTGAACAGGAACCGTAGAAAGTCTTCGTATTCTTCTTTTTGTCTTGATACTGGAACAATTCATAGATTTTAGATTGTCATATAATAATTTATAAGGAAATTAATATGACATTGTACTCACCGAGGTGCAAAAAGAAGTGACAGATGTGCATTCTAAAGCTTGTGACGATTTCTTGTGCAGCGATTTAAATTATGGGAGAGTGCATCACCAATAAAAGAGTAGAGTTGCGATTAGTTATAATAAAGTGCAGGACGAGAGTGATGTCCGAAAAAATGTAAAGAAGTGTGAGATAGACAGAAATAGAATATCTCTCGATATGGATTAAACAAATTTTTACTGTCCTGTTAAACTTACCATTGGGTTCATAACGGCCCACCGACTCTCCATCGATTCCCTCGGAGTCCTGATTATAGAGAATGCTCATATTTAAAATGATTTTTACAAAAGTATATATTCTAGAGAACCTAGATAACACAGTGATTAACATGCTCGGTCTGCGATACGGTTGTTAAGCAACTTTCGCAAGGGCTGGTTATAGGATGGGTTTATTATCTTGCTCCTGTGTGTTTCGGAAGGCACGTTAAACCTTTGGTCCCGATTGCATCAGCAGTCGTTAACATCCACCTTTCAGCGCTGGGCCCGCGTGGTAGGTAATGGCCAATTTCATAAGCTCATATAACAAGCGATGTGGTATACTCTAAAAGCCACTATATTATTATGTTAATCATTTTTAATAGAAACATTTTTTACGAATAAACTAATATAAAATAAACAAATGAAGGGAAATTTATTTCAGTTATATTGAAACCAATTTGGAACAAGTATTAGAAATTCGATTGGGATCTTAACTGTCTCCTTGAGAACTGAATCGGTATTTCCTTAAACTTGATTAATATTCTGATACCCACGAATGTTAATTTTGCTCAGGTACATAATGACGAAGTTTGTTATTTTATCTGTTAGAAGTATTATTCTTAGCAGTATTCTATGCTTATCAATACAAATGTAATGAGGTGCAACAGACATGGTTACAAGTTCAAATATACCGTATTAGATTAGATTACTACCAAAAATAATTAGGAAAAAAATATTTATGATAATAATAAGTAATGAAGATCCTTATTTTTAAGGCTTGCTGTACATAATGACGACTTATTAATTGAGTCATTTCTTTAATAATTGTAGGGTGATGGTATCTGTGGATCTACCAAGTTACTAATTGAAAGTGATACAACTTATAATTGATTCTAGTCTTGGAATTGGCTTCGCTTAATGAATGAACTTAGGCTAGTGACCAATTAAAGGGTTTCGAAAGTAAAAAAATCACCTGAAATTCATATCAATAGGGTTCAGGTGTTCGGTTTCTGTAAAGGATAGGAAAAATGTAGGTCTACTAGGGCGTCCACTCTTAAAACTGACAGGTACTCCAAGGTGGGATAAAAAGTAGCTCAAGATTGTTCAATGAAATTCTAGGTGTAATTTTCCAAACTCTCTATTTTATTAGCAAATCATATATCAAATCAAATAACTTAAAGTAAATTCTAAGATATTGACTCAATGCCGGTCTCGATCAGATTATTAACCACGACGCAAAACATGACCACGCGAATTCGAAAGGAAAAATGTAAACCTACCTACAGTAATGTGCACGCACGTTACAGTACCTTGAGCTCGTGCAATATTATAAAAGTGTTTTCGCAGCCTTTCTAATTGCTACATTAATACATTAATTCGGTCCTTAAAACTGTGTCATTCCTCATAAATTTTAAACAAAAATTCTAACAAGGGGCAACCTTATCACTAATATGAAACATAATTTAAAAGGGTATGCTAAAGGAGCGTCGCGTGGCTGCTTCAAAGGGCAACGCAACGAATGTATTAAAACTTAAGTAAAATTGTTTCTGTAAGAGGCTTGGTTATAAATAATAAATGGTAACAACTTGTTATTTGGACATAACTATTAATTTGATTATTTGAAAGTAAATTGCTTTCGAAGTTTATTTTCAAGCTATTAATTAACTGTCATATTAGTGTGGATCAAACACTTGAATGACAATGCAATAAGTTATCTGCGCCAATTAAGACCCACGTTGCAATGAGGTCCGCTGTCGCACTATTAAGCACGAGATTTTACGGCCACGGTCTTAGTACAACGCGAGTTTTAATTGCCTCAGGTAGCTTATTAATGGAATGGGGGTGATATGATGATGGAGACGAAAGGTTAAACGAAGCAATCCTATAGAGCTTTGGCTCGTTAGATTTATCTTGATAAAGACTTTGATCCGAATATCCAGGGTCTGACGTGGGCACTGGAAGGTAGCCAAGGGATCGTTGTAATTAGATAGCATAATTCTGTCGAGTTTCGGCTCGTTTGATCTGTCTATACAAAGTTTATAGCAAAGCTGTCTATAAAGCTGATATGATGATGGAGCAGGAAGTTAAACGGACCCCTGTAATTAAACGGAGCAATCCCCTCAAGTTTCACGATCGTTGGTGATAAGCAACATTTGTATAGATCGGCCACGGGATGGGTGACCAAAATAAAAATTATCTTGAGCTACTCCGTACTTCGGACGGCACGTTAAGTCGGATCCGGCTGCATTAACAGACGTAAATGCTCTCCAACCCACGTTGGGCTTGCGTGGAGGGTCATGGCTCATCCTGCTTAACCATCAATAAGGAAGACTTGAGCTCTTGCAGTGGGGACGTAAAAGCGCAGATGATGATGAAAATCCAGGGTCTGATAATGGAAATGGAAGGTAGCCAGGGGAACTTTGTATCGGATATCGGATTATCATATCGGATTTTGGGTTCGTCTGAATTGTTTTTATACAAGATTGTTTTAAAAAAGATTTTTTGTATTAATAATTTTTATCCTGAAAACGTTCATTACTGGACTAAATGCTTCCCCGAAAATCCGAATGATCAGTTTGGTGATTTTTGTGTTCTGTTTCTTTTAAAAGAAGCATTGTCGAATGCTGTCAAATAGAAAAATTAGAAAATAATCTACCTGTCGTCGTTCGGCGGCGCAGCAAACTAGCAATGCTGTGACAGCCAGCGCCAAGACACCATTAATTTGGAGCATTATTGGATCTGGAAAAACTAACAAATGTTATTCCAATGTTTTCTTATATTCTATTTAATAAACTTATATTTATTTATTATAAAATTTAATTGACGTTTCCATAAGCTTAACAGTAAAATACATTTTGAGCTTTTCCCTAATTTCGGGGAAAGATTGATTTCAGATTGAATTAATTTGGTTTGAAACAAAACAACAATATTCAAATTTATATTAACTTATTAAGATACGTGTTCTTATATTTTAGGCGCAGCTCTTATAATAAATTCTGATTATTATATTTGATATTATTTTCGTTCACAAAGCTATACTGAAAAATATTCTGAATGATGAATGCTTAAAAATTCCACCTTGTCCCTGGCGCTCTGTGATGGGACTCCGCCTAACCTAACAGGATTGACGAATTTTTCAAGCACGCTATTTTTTCATTACTACAGAGCGTTTTTATCATCAATATTCAGGCATACATCCAAAAAGCCGAAAGCAATATTTTTCTAACTCTAAATTTGAAATCTGGTATATAATTTTTTGACATTTAATATTTATACTAGTTGTTTATTCTTTTTTGTTTTTGAAAAAAAGGCTGTGTAGTTACGAACAAGTAAATTCTAAAAATAACGAAAAACCATTAGTTATTGTAGTCATAGTACAAATTTAATATTAATAACGAATAAATTTAAAACCAGAAAATCAATCTTTATCATGAACAAATATAATTGTATAAAGCCATTTTGTTTTCAAATATGACACGCTGACCTGGACTCAATTATGACTTTGCTACCCGACTATGGCGGCGAAGCTAAAAGAAGGGTTATGATTTTGGTCGGTATGTACGTATGTAAGAAAGTTCAGCTGTACTCATCGTAACTACATTAAATTGCCAACAGCGCCCTCTAGAAAGTATAAAGTAAGAAACTATATTATTCAATAATTCAGTGTTCAAATGAAAAGGCTTAATTAGCACATTTCGCTTTTGCTAGCGATTTTGTTTAAATATACCCGAAAATTAACTATAAAAAATGCCACAGAATATCAATGGCATATCACTACGCTGTCCTTTGGTCATCGCTATTATAATATAGCTATCGCTATAAAATAAATTACTTGTTTCAAACATTTTAGAGCGTTACTGTAGTCGGGTTTTAGTTTCTGAACCTATTTTTTTATTTGAATAAATAATGTAGACAAAAATAGAAACTTCTGTTCGTCCTTAGACGAAATTATACACGTGCAATCGATTATATTATTATCCCCATATCCAGTTGATTGTGGTTTCAATGCTGGATATATATTTAGCACGGAAATTGTTAGAATTATAAACATGAGGTCAACTTATTTTTAGTGACACGTGTCACAGCTAGTCCACTTAATGGCATAAAGCTTAGTTAATTGAATTCTAAATTAACTATTCATCGTATTCATTTATTACAGTTCCGTGCTAAAATGGTTAATTAAGATCCTATTACTAAAGCGCCGCTGTCCGTTCGTCTATCTGTCACCAGGCCAATTTTTACATATGATTCATTTCTATTGGCACTATAAAGATAAGTAGTAAAAAAACATTTTTTTAGTTTTTCAAATGGTACGGGCTGCTTCGTTCGCCTCGAACGGGACCGGTTTTTGTTTTTTATAATATCTAAGTAATTATGTTGGCCTAAAGCCTTATAGAATCATAAACAAATACTAAAACCAAAACATATTCGAAATCGAAATTTTAAAGCCAACGACTTACATACAGTTAGGTAATTATGAAGAGTTAACGTCCTTATCGTTTACTGTATTCTAAAGTTTATTATAATTACAATTGAAAAACATTTCAAAGCCATTGTAAATAGCTTTTGAGGCTGTAGGATTCATTTGAATAAATATTTCATGTTTTAACGGAAAGTTTGTTGTTAAATTCACGCCCATAATGGACGCAAATAATGCAAATGTAAGAAAATGTTTTGGTGGACAACAGTAAGACGTATATTTGTAGTAAATATTACTACAAATAAAAACGATCTCGATAATAATTGTAACCTAAACCTGTAACAGTATATAACTAAATGAGACAGATTATAAACTTACGATTTTTATTATTTTATTTTATTTTACAATAAAACACTCGTATTACATTGCAATTATGTATAGACAGCGTTACTATTTATCTTTATAAGTGCAAGTTTTTTTTTGTGGAAAAAATAATTTGTGGGTATAATTATTTATTGTCACTTACTTGTTTGTTTGCTGTGATCTGTGAAAGCGTGTATGGAAGGAAGGCTACGGCGCGCTGTGCCGGCGTACCGGCGACGCGAGCTTTTATACACGTTGGGCGGGCGGCATACGCATAAGCACCGCCCTCGGTCTTATCAATTCATTAACACATGCATTTTTGATGACGATATTTTTTCGTAGCGATTTTCAAAATATACTTAAAGAAGGGTTTCTTTAAGATAATCTGTATTAGTTCTTTAAAAAATATCTTACCGTACTTTCGATATTAATTATAATTTAAACAATCTTCATTTTTATTATTCGGAATACATTTGTAGCGACACGAATTTTTAAACGATTTATATTTTAAATATCTGCATGTCAGTCTGAATCCTCTTAATTATTAATGAATGAGATATACTTTATTGTATATCATAACAAATATATGGGTGCATTAAATTATACGATACAATCGGCAATCATATCACTAAATAGTAATTTCTTCCAGATAAGCGTTATAAAATGGACAGATAATTATTAGATTTAGGTAGCTTTTGGTGTCTTAAGAAGCCTAAACACAAAGTATAAATGCACATATGAACCTATATATATATTATTATTATTAAATACAAATATAATAGTATCTATAATATACAAATTATAACTATTGAAGTAATGATGAAACAACTAGTGCATTAAAGGTCAACATTATAATAATGTTAATCCAATATATTATCCGTGCGATATATTGTAAAATATAGTATAAGAATAACAAACTTTAAATTATATTAAAATAACAGATAATGTATAAGTTCTATTCATTACATAAAATCGATGACATTGTTATCCATTTAATACACAGAAAAAGCACGGAGGTCAAGGTGAAATTAGAAACCATCGATTATGTTATTTTTCTGATTATATTAAAGACTGATGTTGATATTATCTCGTAAATAATAAGTTTATTAATTTTATTGCCTTTTATTTTATTTTTCTGATTATATTAAAGACTGATGTTGATATAATCTCGTAAATAATAAGTTTATTAATTTTATTGCCTTTTATTTCTGACATAATTTACCGAGTTTTAAGAATAAAATTCCCCTATTCCATATATCCCTGCTGACAAATCCCCACTGGTAGGGATACTTGGATTTTTTCCAATATAGCTACCGGTAGGGATATATGGAATTTGTTACTCCACATATCTCCACCGATTCCGGTAGCTATAATTGGAAAAAATATCCAAAAATCCCTACCAGTGGGGATTTGCTAGTAGGGATATATGGAATAGGGGATAAAATCGGACGAAGATCTCTATTGCGCAGTGGCTAGCGCACCCAGTCTGCGGTATAGTTGTTCAGCAACTTTCGAAATGGCCAATCATAGTAAATAAAAACATATTATCTCGAGATGCTTCGGAAGGCACGTAAAGCCGTCGGTCGAGACTGCAGTCGTTAATAGCCACCAATCGGTGCTGGGCCCGTATTTTTATGGGATAGGCGGCAGACGAGCAGACGGATCACCTGATGGTAAGTGATTACCGTCGCCCATGGACACCTGCAACACCAGAGGGGCTACAAGCGCGCTGCCGGCCTTTGAGGGACGAATATGATCATAGGGAGGGAAGGGTTGAGGGGTAGAGGGAAGGGAATAGGGAGGGGTTGGGCCTCCGGTACCCTTACACACACGGCGAAACACAATGCAAGCGTTGCTTCACGTCGGTTTTCTGTGAGGCTGTGGTATCACTCCGGTCGAGCCGGCCCATTCATGCCGAAGCGTGGTGGGTCTATACTCCCTATTCGATTTAACTCGATTCCATCCATGGGGAAAGCCTGAGTTCCAGCAGTGTATTAATAGATAATGATGAAAATCGGGTTAGCGCTTTACACAACATCCAATAGCTGCATCCAAACCAAGCAATCCAACGAACCAGCGATCCAAATTAGACTGTAGAAAAACATTTTCCTACAGTCTAATTTACCTTACCAAAATGGTTCAAAGATAAAACATTTTTAATATTTCATTATCTTATTTATTATTCAATGTACAAATGAAAAAGCAACAGAAAACAAAACGAATGTCAGTCTTATTTGCCAATGTTGATTAGAACAGAGGTCTGCTAATTTATAATTCTATGCATAACATAATTTCTTAGTAATAATATACTATAATTAAGATAAGTACACTATACTTCTCTTAATTATAGTCTGAGATCAATATTGCATCAATTATTTTCTCCCAGACGGTAATTTGTAAGATGCTTAGAGCAAGCATAAAAAATAAAAATATAACGTCTCAATAAGCTGCTATTGAAAAATATAAAAAAGAGAAAACCAAAAAAAGATTTACCCTTAAATTCACTTTTTTTTTCTTTATATTCTTGTAATTAAAGGTATTATCTTTTTAAATAGACTTCAAAATAAAAAAGGAAGAGGAAATTAAACGCGTACGTATTTTTTTAAGTATGTTCTCCGATTTCTCCGTAAATTGTATACATACTCGTATTTTCTAAATTCTTTTTTAGTAGACAGATTATAGGCATGCTGATATCGATATTTTTATAGGAAGGTGGCCTGCCCATAAAAATATCGATATCAGATTAGTAGTTTTGTTATCGTAAAATGTAACTAGAAGGATTTTTATAAATAACAAAAATACTAAGACGTCTTATTTATATCATCTAGAAAACAAAAATCTTTAATTTTGCTTTCCTATGATTTTTGTTAACATCAAATATTTCAGTTATCACTTTAAAGATTTAAAGTGATTTCATATATTTATAACATCATGATCTGGCAATGACATGGTTTTTGTAAATGTCATTACTCCTATTAGAGCTGGTGAGTTTCTTGCTCGTTCTTCTTATCAGTCAAAAGACGTCCTGAAGGAAATTATTTTCCCTACAATAATGTTAGACGATCCTTGAAACAAGTTTATTTAAATAAACATATTTTTACTTTGACTTTGATAATAGTTATCCCAAAGGCGGTTCATATTCTTAATGAAAAATGTATAAAAAATCCACTTTGAAAGGGCCTTTTCTGAGCTACTCAGCACCCAACAGGATTGACGAATTTTTAAAGCACTCAGTTCAGGTAATCAACCCAAACCGCCAAAAGAAGTATTTTTACAAATATTTAAACTTTCGATGAAGATGAAAATTTGATATAATTAATCTATTTGATCAATTTGACATTAACAATGTTATACTGATATTCTTAATGAATAAATCCACTTTGTCCCTGGCACTCTGCGACGGGACTCTAAGACGGTTCATATGTTCATGAACATTCTATTGACGGAAATTGATCGCGAAATTCATCAATAAGCCGATAGTCTATCCATCATCAACCTATTGATGTCTCCACTGCAAGGGTACTACTTACATATGGAAACAATCAACTATATTTCAAAATTAAAAGTTTCAAATTAAAAAAAAAACAAACTTTTGTTGGACCAGAGGTCTTGTCAAGGAAATCAAACGAACCCGAACTCTGATGGGATTGCGTTATTTAATTACAAAGTTCCCTTGGCCACCCTTCAGTTCCATCATCGGACACGTATTATCTCGGACCAAAGTCATTGTCGAGGAAAATCTCGATGGAATTTCTTCACTTAATAACAGAGGTACTGTGACTATCTTCCTGCTCTATCATCAGATCAGCTCTATTCCATGTTAATATTACACTGAAAACCGGGAAGTGGGATTAATTTAGTTTGCAAAATTTGACCCTCATTAACTAATGAACGCGGCAAATTAAATGAAAACTAAAAAAGCAAAAGTAAGTGTAAGAGTATTCTGTATATTAATATTTAATTCTGAAATCATGGAGGCATAAAATCATGGATTTTTTTAAGATTTCGTTCAAGTAAACAAATTTAGTTATAATAGTTTTCAAGGAAATAATCTGAACGCTATTCAACGTCTCATAATGATACCAATTTGAAATAATAAAAAATGTGCTAGAATAAAATCGGGGTTAATAGAGGAATATAACCAAATATGAAATAATATCCTTAAATTGGAATACTAAAATTATTTCCTAAATTATTATTTGAAGAATAATTGTATAAACTTTGAAATAAGTCAAACGCACTCGCAAGTAGTCGGTGGTTTTATTGGATTTATTGTATTAAGAATTTTTTATTACTAGGAGCTATTTAGTAACATTAATTTAGTATTCTAAAGTAGGGACACTATTTTGATGTTTTAGCAATTATAATAAATATAAAAAGAAGCACTTGGTTGTAGAATAAAATATTGTATGCGATGCCTATTGATATTTGTTAAGTGTGTTTATGTTACTAGGATTTTAGTATTTTATTAAGATATGTTGCATTTGAATTCGGAATAATAATTTAATACCTATGTTACAAAATATCTATATAACAAAAACAATTATATGCTACCGCTATTGTTTGATTCAATAGAGATTACGGTTGGAATATACTACCAAGATCCAGTCATTCGTCCAAGGCTCGATCTGGCTTATTAGCATCTATGGGCAAAAATAATAATTGCCATCCAATACAATAAAATCAATACTAATTATTGCCATAATGTTAATGAAATCTTAAAACAAAAAGTTTTCTGCTAACAAAGGTATACTACACCATTTCGGTATCTTAAAATAAAAATGCGTTTTTTTATGCTTCCCGCAAAGTAGTTTATAGTAGTTTATATAAGATTTTTCACCCTGGAAACAATTATCTAGCTCTCAGCAGAAGACTGTGTCGTTCTCAATTATACCTGCTTTCAATTGGGACCGGCGTTGATCACATAAAATTTAATCTCAGAACATATACTGTAAACATATAAATAATTATAGTTAGTTTTTATATACCCTTTTTGTGCTAAAGTACCCTTTTTGTCATCACTTTCTCTTACAAATTTCTGTCCCACTTTTTCAATAACAAACCTCCGCAAAATGTTTTTTTTTTTTTTCTTATCTTACATTGGTTACTATAATGATAGAATGAATTGAAATCTTCTTACTTACAACTAACTAATATGTATACAAGTAATTGTAAACACAACTCCTGTGGCCTTAATATTTATGTCAACCTACTCGTTTGTGCAACTGTTGAAATGCATTGGTATTGACAGTACGGAAATATTTTTACTGCGTGGTTAGCTGTGCAAACGTAATGAAATATGTCATCCGATGCAGACTTTATTTATTTTATATAAGAACACTTTTATTTGAAACTAACTTTCCAACAGCGGCTTAATATTATTAAGAATTATTTACTCCTGTGTAAACAGCATAATTTTATAATTGATTTGGATGTGTTTTAATTCCCTATACAAACTTTCACTCCCCTTTTCGTGCCTTTATTTGCAGTGCAGTAGTGCTGTTCTGCAATTTAAGCCTATATCACTCATATATGATGTAGCTTCCTATAGATAAGATATATTTTTATGATCGAATCAGTATTTCTGAAGATTACCACCTACAAACAAACAACAGTTTGTTCTAGATTATGATAAATTTCTCACTTCACTTAAATTACACACTTTATAAAACAAACTTGTTGAAAATGTTGGAAAACCATTCTGACACTCCTTGTCAGAATATCTTAACCTACTTCCATGAAGGAGGATGTTCTTAATTCGGCAGTATGCCTTTTTTTGTATAAGATACGTTCGACGTTATCTTGGTTAATAGAGAACCGATGTTAATGATGGTTGGAGAGGATATCATCCTCTAAGGGTCAGTGAAACATCAAAAAATTGAAATAAATCTTAAAAAAACATTAACAGTTTAAAAATACTTTATACCACCCAACTTCGAATAAAGCTTATGAATACCTATGTTTGAATTTTGTGAAAAAGTTTACTTAAGACATAAACATTGCATATATATACAACATTTTAAACCAGTCGCTAGTTTTGCCTAAATATACATTTTTTTTTATTATTAAAGCAAATATTGATATGGAAATAATAAAGATATGTTTTTCCTTAAGTATACAGATTATTGGGACTCACAATGCAAATATTTGATTTTAAAGAGGTGTGTGTCTACGGTTAGTATTTATGTAAATTTAAAACAGTATTCAACCTAAATAAACAACAATCTATATATATGTATGCTCAAAAAAAAAATCAACCTGTTCATAAAGTAGGAAATATCTCTTTAGATATGTGTTTATACAAAGAGATATTCCCTACTATATCTGTATAAATAAATGTGTATATAATTACACATTTATATACTTGGATTTAAAATATTTTTTAGACCGTTTTGTGGTTTTAAAATACTTAAAAATGACTTGTATAATTACTTAGAGATGTTTAACAGAGATAAATAAAGGCTTAAAGGAAAAGAAATTAAATATAATAATAAAAACAAAAACAAAAACACAATAAGAAATCAGAAAAATAATAATGTTTTAGTACAAATTTTGCAGTCCTGCTCAAGGACCGGTTCATAATGACCTATACCTGTGAATGAGGAAGTATTAAAAAAATAAGAAAGCACTAAAAAGCACCTCACTAGATGGCAACTCTAGCAAAAGTTGCTTTTGCAGGAAACGAATGGACTAAATATAGTAATTTCCGTTCCTTTTAACTAAATATTTAAAAAAAACTGAAATTTGCAAAGTTCGCAACTTATGTATCAACACAAATACGAAAAAGTACAAATAGAATAGGAGTTGTTTATTGAGTTTTGAAAATTAATTTACTTTTATACATAAAAGAAAACCAGAAGCATTGTCATGGAAAAATTAAGAAAGTACCGTAGCGACATCTAGTTTGATTTCGGGAAGTAATGTTTTTTTTAATACTTTCTTATTATTAGTGACGCTGTGTTCGTTTATTGCGCCCTTTTTGAATGATATTACCTACTTAAATAGGAAAAACATCTGAATTGTAACAAGCTGATCGTAATAGTTTTCAGGCATAATCTTTTATAATTATTATTTAATTTAATCCATCCAGGTTCATTGCAAGCGAAAGTAAGACATGGTGTCATATTACCTTAGATTATATAATGTCTCCATGACCTATGTCGCTCGTGTACTCTCATCCTGCGAAAGAAGTCTAGGATTTGGTTTTATGCATCCCCTAACTAGTTAAAAAGCTGGCATAATTGACTCTAAGGGCGCTTGTGCACTACACTGAATTTTCAGGTCCGGCGGTCCGATTTTTTCCGGTCCGGAATGACATGAAAAACTCGGATGAGTAGCTTGTGCACTTGTCCGTTTTTTTCCTGATCGGAGCGGCGTAGTGTAGGGCAGCTCTCTTTGAAGCTACACGTCACTTACGCTAGGTACGATGAGATTTTTGGAACGTCGGTAATTCCGTTCGAAGACGAAGAAAGGTACCTGATCGTGATCGTTTTACATAAACCATAATAAATTATGGCAAGACGAAAGCATTTTTTTACTACTATCGGATGACTACTATCAGATGTAAAAACTTATACCCTTACTAATTTAGGTACAGCATTATTCACATTCAATAGCTAAAAATGTCTGTGACATTAGAATAAAATTACTGATAATGGTCTAGTACTTGATGTTTAAATTTTTAAAGGTGCTATTTTTTTTTCGAAGTTTTGTAAAAACAACTTTCAGTGATTACAGAGATAGACCAATCGGTGGCGCCATTTCGTAAACAAATAGAAATTAGTGCCGTGTAAGCGGAGAATTATTATGCTAAATGAACTTTACGAGACCAGTTGACTGTATTATATAAAGGCATAATTTTATACTCGTGGTGTAGTTTCTTTGAGCAGAAATATTATTCCCTTAGAATACTTCTTTTTTTTAAATTTATTAATGACACAAACATACATTTAAAATTTTATTAAATGCGAAAAATACATTGAATGTCACTTAATTACTTTTTTTAATCTTCTGTTTATTCTTTATTATTACTTCTGTTGCCAAATATTTATCTATACTTATCAACTGTCTAAAAAAAAATTGATAATGACAAATTTCCAGGCAAACTTTCATCTACTATTTTTGGCGATAAAATGTAGCCTATGTCCTTTCTTAAAGTTAAGTCTATTTACTATATTAATTTCCATTTAGATGGGTTCAGTTGTTTAGGCGTCTAAGCGTAACAACACTTATTTTTCTTACCTTAAGCTATCGATACTTTTAATACGATTCTAAAATCTAACTAAGTATCGATACTAGAACCATTAAATATAGCATTTTATAATCTAAAATAAATATCAATTATAAGTTTATTGGAAATTAACAATATCGCCGAAATAAATATCGATTATACATAAATCGATTATTTTTTCCCAAGCCTATTCCTTATGAATATTCCGGATCGCGGACACAGCAGTGCACAAGCGTAAACACGTTTTTCATTGCCGCCATCACGGAACTGAAAAAACCGGTCCGGAATAGAGAAAAGTAAAATCCCGGACGGTAAAATTCCTGACAGTGCACAGGCTAGCATTACCTATATATGGCCTGACATATCGGACCTGAAAAAATCGGACCGCCGGACATGAAAATTCAGTGTAGTGCACAAGCGCCCTAAATATCCGTTATTGCCCGTACTACTACCGTTCTTACTACCAGTAGTAATACCGGTAAAGCGTTTTAAATAACCAAATAATTAAGGCTAAATTTATAGTACGGTACGGTTTATAGTACTAGCAAACTAATTTGCATTATGAATTATTTTGCTTCATAATAAAATAGGTATATTAGTTGGTAAATCGTTTAGAAGATATTTATTCGAATCAATCAATGCATGTTCTTGTTTTCATAAAATTCTTAATTATAATTTATTTTTTGGGCAAACCATGAGCCTGTTGCTATAATAAATCTTATTCAAATAAAACGAAGTTAACTTGTGACGTCTTGAACCAAGTTGATATTTAAGAACCTGCAATGAGTGTGTATTTAGTACATACAAATTATATGTCTTCGACAACATACATATTCATGTCGTCAGTATTTTGTTATATTTCGAAAAACGCACTCATTATATTGTATTTTTTTTTGGACCACCCAGGCCTAAAGGCTTTCTTTTTATTTTGAAAACGAGTGCGGAAAAGTCGATGAAGGTAGGGAAAAATACACCCGTTGAATAGATTATGACGGGTTCGATGCTTAGGCGAATTAATGAAAGGCTGACTAAGCTTGAGAATTGATATATTTTATTGTTGTATAAAAAAAAAACTGTAACAAACAAAAATTTATGTAAAAAAAACAGTTCGCAAGTTGCCTAAATAAAAATTACAATTACCAAATAGAACAAATACATACCCCTTTTTGGGGTTTCATTTTTCATTTCGTTTAATCATAATAACTTTATTATTACAATATTTTATATTGAAATTTATATGATCTACAATAACATGTTCACAACAGATGAATATTTTACGAACTGACATTCATAAAGAGCATATTTGATTAGCCAAAATTTCAAATTACGAAAGGTGAATAATAAAAAGAAATGGTATCAAACACAAAAGTTTGCATGCTGTAACCTAGGACGAAATAAACGGTGGCACGGCACACCGTTACAAGATAACCTTCTCCCTTTCAGAGAGTTAAAAAAGTTTAAGAATTCTCAGAAATCGCCAAGTGCATAGCAAGTTAGCAATCGACATCAGTGGTGAAACGCAATTACTTGGAGGGATCAGTGTTTCCAAGTTTCACGAGTAATTTATGCGTTATACGACATCCTCGTAAAGTGATTTTACCGTCAATAAATTCTTGAGTACAATGTTTCATGAATGATATTACTCGCGAGCAGAAAACTATAATAGTTTCATTTTTATTATTTATATATGATATTATTTACCCACTAAGCATAGAAACATAACGTTGCAGATATAGTTGACACAGGACCGCATGTCAGGCTACTCAATACAGCTTACTCAATTGATTTTGAACTGTAACGTTGCGTCGTACCACACCGTTTATTTTGTCCTAGGTAAACTTTTTTATCTTTTTTATTATTTATTTTTCGTAATTCCACCTACAATGCATTAAAGTTTTAGATCAAGCAACGAAATTTATCAGTTTTGTATAGCTTTTGATTGTTTAGCTAATGAAAGAATTAAAGTTTTATTTTATTGAACCACAAATGCGACTATAGCGCTGTAGTCCAAAAAACAAATGACAAGGTTTGGGCATCGATATTTATTTTTCGAAAGGTATAACTTGGGCAGACCGAGTAATATATATCAGGATATAATTATTATATATGGTAGGGTATAGTTAGGTATAGTATAGCTATACCCTATACCCTATACTAGTAGCTACAGCTAGGGTAAGTTAGGTAGTAGTAGGGTAGTCCGAATGGGCTATTACGAAGCCCAAATAGATCGTCCATATCGGAGCACTATCTTTAAAATAACAATGCAGGCGTGTATACCAACGTGGATTTGTTCCATTTTATCACTTTTCATACGAAAATAAAACGAGATGAGCGTGATGTCGTCGGATGTCTTTACTCCTCGGCGATCGGAAACAGAATGTCTGCGAAAATCGCGGCAATTTGGTTTTTGTTAACGAACTGTCAAAGTCAGTGTCACCATTCTAATAAAATTAAAAGTATCGAAGATCACGTTCTCTCTACAATCGAGTAATTAAGTAATCGAGTAACTAGCAATTAAAATAAAAGAAACTAAATCAAACGATCTTCGTAAAGATGATGCGACATATATAAGTTTTTTTATAACCGACTGAGGACAATACCTATAACACTTTAATTATTTTTTACGTGCACTTCGCCATCACCTGTCCGTATCTTATACCACTGCCGGGCGCAATGAGATAGAAAGGTATAGTCGTTTGTCTTTATGTCCAGTCTTTAGACTGTGTTATAGTGTTCATTACTCTCTGTGAGATAGATAAAATTTATAAAATATGTTCTTTTAAGCTTTTATGAACATAGATAGAATATATGTTGTACAGGCCAAAACAAAATATACTTATTACTTTATCATTTACATCAGAATTTTAGTTTTTTGAGGGATTGTTTTTTGAAGGTACCTACATGGTAGCATCCCGCAAAAGCGAGTGACCTACATGGTGGCAATACCGCGAAAAAGTATCATTCTAATGAAAATTGAAAAACATTTAATTATTTGTGTTACTAAATATTTATACAAAATCAAAAATGAATATTGTGTATTATGCAATGTCCCACCGGTTTCATTAGATATATTTATTAAATTAATGCGAATATAGTAAAGATACTAGATTCAGTATATATTATGTTACTAATTCATCACGTAGAAAATTAAGTGTGTCATTTTGGGTAGTATAATTTGCATCGTACTGTCATCGCGTGGTTATTTTTTTCCCATTTGCAAGTCTTTGAGTGTTCTGGTATGCAAAGTACGATAATTTCATCTTTATTAACAAGTGATGAGTATTTTTCTTAGGCTCTACTAACGCTTAGCGTTGGTAATATCGAATTTAAAGCGACAGAGTTTGTTGAGTTTGGCTTTTCAATTTAAATTAGACCCTACTCCGTATAATTTGACGAATGATAATGGTTATCCGTTTATGTAGAATTAACGTATAACTAATTACTTTGTTCTGAAACTAGTGGCCCGCCCTGGCTTTTAATGTTGGCAAAGTTACATGTAGGAAGTTACAGTAGGCAGGGATTTTTAGATATCACACTTTAGCCAATTTAAACTGAATATTTAGTCTATACTGATATTATAAAGCAGAAACATTTGATTGTTTGTTCATATTGAATTAACTTTGAAACTACTGGAAGGACATAACGCGGCGGTACAAGTATCTTTATGAGGTCCCACTTTCAATTCCTAGTGAATTCGCGAATGTACCATATTTTGATATTTCAAATTTCTATAATACAAGTGCTATAGATACTTAATTTGGGATCTAAGCAATGTATGTGTCGTTGACCAAAGAAAGAAAAACTGATCAAAGATCTAAGAATGGTTAAAATTAAGGTTACAAAATAACATTATGCATTATGATATTCCACAACTTATGATACCTGTCATCATCTTCGTCACGAAAACCGAAACGAACAGCTTAAAGTACCTTCCAAAGCACAGAGAAGTCCGAGATAATAAATTGTTGGTTACCCGTCCTATGACTATTGCGAAAATTTCTTTACAACCATATATCGCAGATCGAGCGCGCTAGACACTGCGTCATCGAACTCCTGATATATATGTAATACCTATACAATTGATTTAGTTATTGGTTCACCGACAATTTACGTAGAATAAACTAGTCTATTCTTTCTCACTTGTTAAATTTAAATAGGGGCGTAGACGACTTATTTATATTTTAAATTATAGATACACATGAAATATATAAAAATTTATTATTCATATAATAACAAAATCTTTAGATTTTATTTAAAAATTCCCGCGGAAACATATTCTTCTGTCATGGCGACTCTATGACGTCACGCCCCTCTAAAACTAACATCGTTCTAACTGTGCCTAAGGTTTAATTCTCTAAGGTCTGAATACGAGTAGAGGGGCACGACGTCTCGCGCTGTTTGAGGTCACGTGTCAACGAGTATAAAAAAAGAAATTGTTTTTTCATAATTAATTTAAGCAATATTATAAATCGGTAATAGCATATTTAAACACTACTAGTCAAAAATAATATGTATTTACGTTTACTGTTTACACCCGTATTGATTCGATGTATTCCACGCTAATTGCGTATTTATAGTTTAATACAATTATGAGAGACCTCATAATTGTACAAAATGTTTGACGGAAGCGCCTCTCATAATGTTACTGACCGAGAAAAGGTCGTCAGTGACTTACCAATTAATTTAGCTGTAATAGTAATTGAGTTTTTTGTAATAAGATGGCAACATCAAACTGCTTCGTGATAAATTTTGTGAAATGTTAATGAATTTGATAACTCAGTTCTGACTATATTCTTGATAATCACCAAAATTAGTCTCCTAACGTTCCCATTGCTGGGTTACACGATAATATATTTATGTTACTTTCATAACCCTACCATTTGTATTTTTGCTTGTGACAATTGCTGTAGGCCGTAGACAACTTTCTTCATTTTTCATAGTCCATGGTACCAATTCACTTGTAATTAGTGTGTACTAAATTAAACTTAGAAATTTCTTAGTTATATTTATGTTTTTTTTTTTTAAGTTTCAATCATTTATACTCTAAGAAATATTCAAGAATATTGATGACTGAAACGTCATTTGAAAACATTGATACTAAATTTAGTTTTCGTGCAACAAAATTATTTTGGCAAGTATAAATCAAATCAGAATATAGTTTTTTTTTAGGTTCAGTCTATTGATAGAAAAGTGGTATATAAATTACACAAAAGTGGTATTTTTAAGGAATAATTAATATATATGGTGGTGTTTATGTCATTTTTTCCTGGAAAAATCATTTAGAACTCCGCCTTATGACATGGCACCCTTAATTTTGTATCCCTTTTGCCGCTTTGGTCAGACCCTTAATACTGGTTTACACCTACTTTATTTTCGCAATCGAAAGGAAAAGAAGAGTGTAACATAGGTCGCAGAAATCTATTATAAATCGGTTTCTATTTCCTCGCTAAAAGTAAAGCTACCTCGTAATAATCTATTTATCTTAACGAATGGAATAAATAAATTTTCTGTTTTTTTACCCAGGCATCATTCTTATTGAGTTGTTACAAACTAAAGTTCTTTACCTTTCAGAGGGCCAAATATCTAATTTTAAAATCTATTGCAATCCCTTTAAACTTGACATTTGACAAATATTCACGTACTGATACTCGTGACGCTACAACTATTTGAAATCTGAAGATTGTGATTTTTTTTAAACATGTTGCATGAAAGATATATTAAATTTAACGTTAACTGGAATAGTCAAGGCAAGCGCTAGGCGGAAATATCTTGGAGTTGGTGATTGAGAAATGTGAAACGAAATGCTATCTCCAATCTTTCCACGGGTTAAGTTTTTATTATGTTTTTGGCAATTCAAATTATCATTCGTTCCAGTAGCGTTTGTGACTTTAAAAATTATATAATACCATAATTCCTCTGAAAAGGATTGTGATCGATTTTAGAATTAGAAAATTGATCCACATGTCAATTCATCAACAGAGATTTCAATGACAAGAAATTAACCCAAATAAAGCAAGCTGAAATAAATAAAACGCTTTAGAAAAGAAAGTACATTCCCAGTGAATTACGTCAAAAAGTATGATCGTTGTAAATTATTATTATATTCATAACAATTATATTTAAATTTATGTTCCTTTATTATGGTGTCGGGTGATTTTTTACTGCGAAGGAGTTAATTGACTTGATAGATGTCCGGTTCAATTTAACGGCTGGTAATTATGGAATAAAAGATACCGATATATTTTTATTAATAGGAAAAGGTGTTAGTTTTAGATTAAAAATAAATTGTTTTCAACGGTATTTATATTTATTTGTATTTTTATAATGTTATATTTTCCAAAAAAATATTAAAAGTGAAGAGAAAACGCCATAAAATTGTAAGTCTAATTAATAAGATGTAGACAGAAACTAATGAATTGAGGTGCGTAAATTTTATTCTATATTCAATTACTTATTATTTTTTTATTCAATACTCGAAAATCATAATGGTATTTGTACATTTTTTATACCCATCAAGCATTGACTACAAAGAAAATAAAATAATTATGCCAAGAAATTTAATATCGTTGTATTTTAGAGGAACCTTGTAATTTGTTCGTGTCGTGATAATTTTAGGAAATGTAACACGAATAGAAAATTCGTGAATATAATATCGTTTCCTTTTTACATTAAATATCAAATAATATCATTCGTTAAGAGTTTATTTGGACTTTATCGCTTTTTTTTTAACAATCAACATAGTATCTTTGAATTCCTTTATGCGCCCTGTAATTCAATTTCATATATATCATTCATAATTAATAACCGAATAAAGACAGGAATTCTTATTTGTACAGAATAATTTGCAGTTATTTTTGTTTTATTCTTAATAAAAAATTCTTAAAAAAACCGATTTGTCACTGGCTGTCTGAGATGGGACTTGAAGACACGAGCTTTCGCAATCGCATTTTTTCATAAGAATATTTTTTAGTATTGTATTGTGAATGCAAAATGGATCAAATATAATAGATTTTATTTTAGTTATTGATTATCTATTAATAAATTGTCGGTTTTTATCGCCCTTCGTATTTTCATCCCCATTAAACCTATTTTACGCTATAAAACTTATCTTTTCTCAAGGTCCACTCTATCCTGTGCCAAATATACTAAATGTCATTAAAATTGATTCAGTAATTTAGGTGTGAAAACGTTACAAAAAACACAGAGATAGAGTTAATTTATAATAAGTATAGTATTGATATTATGAGCGTATAATGCAGCTTCCTGTAGGGATTTTTTTAACCGATCATAATTTCGGATCTTTTAAATGCAATCGAACAAATAAACAACCAATAAATAATTAAACATTTTCTCTTTTTAATGTTAGTATAGATACATTAATTACTGATTCTTAATTCAAAGTAAACAACAGAGTTTGCTATCTGAAATTTATTATCTGTGTGGTTTTAAGTGAATTTCACAATAAACACAGATGTTTATACATCGTTTGTTTAATGGCGGGGGATCAGTAATTAGTAAACCCGCCAACCATCGCTGGTCTGTGCCCCTAGAGAAAATTATCTAATTGTGAATGATAATTTTCTCTAGGGGAAAATAATAACACAATTTTCTCTTTTCTCTATCGGATCGGATAAACGAATGCATATTTACTAAATCTTAATTGTTGGTTAGGATACTGTGGAAGCGGCTACCTACTTGAAATATGTTTTTTAAAATATAAATTCCGGGATAAAACAAAATTCGGCAATGTGAAACTGGGGTCTAGTGGTCAGACTAAATATTTAACCGATTTTGATGCGGTTTTCGGCATAGTATTTGTCAGACTTAGGAGAAGGTTTAAGGTACCTATACATATACCGACAAAAAAATGAAGTTTCGCACTTTAAAGCGGTTTTGATGCGGTTTCAGTAAAGTATTTATTCATCAAATATATTTGTGGGGAACATACAACATAGACATTTCACATTCACGTAAAGAGTTCATCATCATAGTTTTTTGAAACACTCTGGCAATTATAAAAAGAGTAATAAAAAAGAATATAGATAAATTGATATATTCTCTCTATTCGAATAATGATCTGAATTTCTTTCTATGTTATATTTTTAAGAATGAATAATTGGAAAATGTATATAAATAAATTTTATTGAATTGTGTTTGTAAGATAGTGAATATATTTAGTTATTTTTAAATCGTGTACATTATTGAGAGATTTTTATTTTCGTCATCACTACTTCCATATATTTATTAAACAAATTACTACTGTTATAAATGTAAAGTAATATTATCAATTACATAAATTGAAAATACGTTATCTATAAACAAAAATTTCAAGTTTGTAATTGAATGTTATTTTTTCATTAACTCAATTTATGTTAAAAAAAAAATATTAATTTAATATTAGTTATTAATATCAAAATTGCAATAATCACGAACAATTGAAATACACAGACGCCGGCTGTGTTTTTTTTTCCAATTCCATTATCTAGAGTGGTGGAGAGTTAATAAACGCACTTCACTGTATGATACAAATCTCAACACCATTCCTGTTAGCGATATGCTACTGTATGATGTCATTGTACTGCGATAAATGAGAAGTGACATGAGGGGCTCGATGGCGCGGCGCTTAGTGCATTGAAATTAAGCAACTTTCGTAATGGACCGACCATTGGACACACATAGGATGGGTGACCAAAATCTTCTCTCCCTTCGTTTGATGCGTTTAGCCGTTGGTCCCGCCTGCATTTGCAGTTAGTACCTACCCATGTTGACTGGGCCCGCATGGTGAATTAGAGCCCATTCCCCCTCTTTGATTTGATTCCATTTATAGGAAGGCCTGATTAATACACTGATGATAGTGATAGTGACAACTGACACAGTTAAAATGAAAGTGAATCAAATCGAAATATAGGAAAATTGAATTCAGTTCCTTGATCGACTACTTACTCAGAGTACTTAATTCAATTACCCTCAATTTTGAATTGGGTCAGTTTCGTTGTCTTTTGTGATTGTGGACTTTGGGCAGTGGTAGGTAAGTTATACTTTAGTGCTTGTATTCATAAGAAATCATACGTAGAGATGATGATTTCTTATGAATTGTAAAACAATGGGTTTTCCGTACTGCTGATAATATAGTATTATGTGGATTATTGTCATATTTGCAACCTCCTTTCCGATTTTAAAATTGGTTATAAATAAGATTGAACTGATTGGGTTATCTATCTAGAATAAAAGTTCACATCAAGCGTTTAGGAAACCAGACCCTGATAGACTTGTATTAAATGTTATTCTAAAATCGGATAAGTATGGAAGAGGTTGTTTCCAAATAAACTGAAGTCTTTAAGAGCTGAAGTGTTAAAAAGAAAATTATATGCCTGGCTCAATTGTAATAATTTTTATAGTATTAGCGAATTTTTGAACAAACGGAATTATAATATTATATTGACTTTTTTTTACTATCACATATAATTTCATACATAATAAGATTTTAATAATTTTATTGTAATAATTGTGACTGTATTAGATTTCATTATACTGTTTTGCATGCTATTTGGAAATGGCGAAACATGAGGATTTTGTAAAATTTTTACACCTTTATATCATTTTTAAGGCAAATAAAAAATTATTATTATTATTAAGAAGAAAGTTTAATTTCGATCCTACACGTTTAAAAATAAACAACAGAATATGTTTCATTGAATTGGGGGTTGATGAATATTTTACGACGATTTTCCATTACCTGAGCTTTTAAACTGTCACTTAAATATAAGCATATCACATTTAAAGGTTTTGATTCCCTTAAGATACTGTTTGTGCGACCTATTTTTTTGGTTGAATGCGATAAAAGTTCATATAAGCGGAAAATTAATTGATTTAAACGAAAGAGGTTTAATTATTTACTGTACCTCATTGTATTTAATCTTAATTAATCGTCATTGGGTCTTTTGGGACTTTATACTGTAATGTTTATATGCACGTGCAATAAATATAAGTGAAAAAAGCGAAATATATAAGATGATCGTCTCCAGAGAGCAATCTATTAAACTCTTGTATGTATCTAGGGTGTCTTCCTCATAGGTCAGAAAGACACCCAAAGTCAAAGGCAACTTCGGAAAGTGTACTACGGGTACTTTATCGGTAAAAAAACATTAATAGATTTCATGATTGACATCACTGGCAAATAAATGCATAATACTCTTTGTCTAAGAGTTATGAAAAACATCTATGGTAGACCGAAACCTTTTTTCTTTTTTGAATGCTGTCTTGACCTCAAGGGAGTTTAAGATGTTTGTAGTCTCAAAGTACATATCGTCAGCTATGGCGATACTCGACAATACACCGTTTAAAACACACTGGCTGTTATAGCACAGGTTGTATTTCCTTGTGATCGGATTGAATTAAAATGCTCTCAACATTCAATACTGTACTATTTAAAAATATGTTTTCAATTCAATGTTGAGCACAGAGCTGTCACAATAGAGGTCCAATTAAATTAAACCTACTTTGAAAAGTTATAAAGATTCTGTTTCATTAAACCTCTATGCTGTGATGCCGCTGTACCGTGATATGAAAAAACAGATATAAAACGGTAATGTAAATCTGAGCTGTAGATTAAATCACATACATGAAAAATATAGATGGTTATTTTGCATCCTTTCGCTTATTTATATTCTGTACTAGATCCGTCCTGGAAATTACAAAGCTGAGAAAAAGTAATCTTTTTTAGCACTAAATAACATTGACTGGGTATTCAAAAGATAATATTTTGCGACTCCAAAGGATATCTCACACGATATGTTTTGACGAGACACGTGTTCCTCGCCGACGAGACACGTTACACTTTTTCTCAAGAGAATACATTTAAAGTAAGCAAAACCCCAGAAAGCCGAAATCAATTCAAAAACATAATAATACTATAAAAAGCATATTATTTCATACCTTGTTAAATTTATAAATTGGTAGTCATAAGTTGGTGGCAAAAAGATAGGGTCCATTGATATCTTCGATGAGTTTCAGATCATTCAAATCGGAAATATTAATACTCCTGACCACATAATCTCTAGTTCATACATAGCCTGTTTTCCCTCTGAACAAACTGACAATTGTTATATTAACCAATTATTACGTTTATTTCTTAAACTGAAACGAATATAAAACAGAACACTTACACTCGTCTACGAGTTTTTTTTATGGGATAGGGGGCAGACGACGAACAGACGGATCACCTGGTGGTAAGTGATTACCGTCGCCCATGGACACCTGCAACACCAGAGGGGCTAAAGCGCGCTACCGGCCTTTGAGGGACGAATATGAGTATATTTATCTATATTAATTTCATAATATAAGCAGGGATTTTTACCAAATGAACAAGAATTTCAATGAAGTAAAAAAAGCCCGACTATTCTGTAAAAATGAATATCCAAATTCGAATATGCTCATGTGTCCGAATTCATGTAATTTAGTAGATAAAATAGAATTTATTCCATTTTTTGTATAAAAATACAAAACAAAATTGATTGAATATACGTATACGTATTGAATATTTCGAAACTTCACTTAATGCACGAAACATTATTACCAATTCAAGGTTGAGTGGATGCCGCTTTTTGAAGTAAATTTGGACACGCTGAGTGGAGTCGAATTCGGGTTTGGATTTTTATAGAATAGCAGTTCAGTTAATAATTAGAATAGTATTATTATTAGCTATTAACAGTTCTGGCTTCATTTAAATTCTCGTCTATTGGTTTTTTTTTATGGAATAGGGGCAGACGGGCAGACGGATCACCAGATGGTGAGTGATTACCGCCGCCCATGGACACCTGCAACACCAGAGGAGCCACAAGCGCGCTGCCAGCCTTGTATTATTGGCTTAAGTTATGTCATTTTCTCAAGCAATGACGTAGATACGAGTGAGTTACAACATACGAGTACGATACGTAATGCTCGTAATAATCTATTGTTGTAGCTAAAAGTTAAGTGCTTGGATTATTGTATCTGTTACTTTTTCTTCTAAATAAATAAAAAGACGAGAGGATAGTTCATTTAATTAAACCTATACCTAGTTCCACCCAGTGCCTTTGTATTGGTACATTGGGCAGCGGCAATAATCGCAGTCAGGATTCTATACCGACTTTTATACAAGCTTTGCAGTAACTTAATACTAATTAATTGCATTAATTTAAATGATTTGTTCATTATACAAATGCGGCTGCAACATAAATTAAAGCAAACTAAGTAATACAAAGCAAGAGAATACAAAAATAATTCATTGTCAAAGTTAAAAAAAATGTACCGATAAAAGTACAGTTTTAGACAGAGTTTAATAGCCATTTTTTAAATTTGACTTCTTTGTATGCAATAAAAGCAACTACCGCAGGGTTTCTTGTGGATTCTTCTCAGTTGTACCTCGCTGTAGATTTTTGACCTGTGGTAATATAATTATCATATTGACCGTTAGCATGGTATTAAATTATAATATATATTTAGTTATATATTATAAGAATAGATGCGGTTGCAGCCTTGAAATATTTAAAAATCACAAGAAAAAGTTGTTTTAAAAACTCCATTTCAATTTCCATCAAAATGAAAATTATTGGCAAAAATTTTGATGAAAGTGATAAATTGAAAATTGAAAAGTTGATTAATGAATCGCCATTGTGAATGTCGACATAACGAGTGATTGCGGGCGACACTTGAGACATCCAATATTCGAGTGATATCCCTGCCCGGCCGACATCTGAAACGTACGCGGTCTGCAATATTAGTTACAAACACGATGACGAGGTCGACAAGGGTGTAAAATAGATCCTTAGATTTCAAAGGGCCTCTGAAATTAGAACTGCTAATTATCTATATATATTGCCTATTAAAAGTTCAACATATAAACTCCTTCGTTAAAGCATATATACTCTCTTTTAATACCATCGACATCTAGACTTTTTAAAACTCTATCACAAATGTTTGATATTGATATTTTCAAACATAACTTAGTAGAATATAAAACAAAAGAATTAAACAGAATACTTTAAACTGACCTGAAAGAAAAATAATAGATTTTTTCGCTTCTTTTAGTTTTACACAGACTTGTTTATACTAATATGGTTTTGTTTCTGTCAAATTGCGTTGTTAAATCGGTTAATTCTGTAAACAGCTAAAATGCCAGAGATAATTATTTTAAGGAGGATAATAATTATTGTTTTCATGTAAATATAAAGATATCCAAACTTCCTTTTCGCAAGTCACTGCTTAGTAGTGATGGATTAAAGCCTAAATTAAAATTAGAAATGTCGTGGACAAGCTTAGAGAGTGGCAAAACAGAATTGGCATCAATATCTAAATATAATAGTATATCTAATTACTGTTTCCTATCCCATTAACGCATGCCGTGGCAGCTTGTAAATAAAACACTGTTCGAGACACTAGCTGCGTGCGAATGGGGAACATTTAGGTATAGTTGCGCCAGGTTATAGTGGCATAGCAACACTCTTTATTAATTACTATATGCCTGAATGTTTTTCATATTTGTTTAAACATGCACTTAAATAAATATGTTTTGTTTTCGTTTACAGATCCGTAATGTTAAGTACATATGTATGGAACTATAGGTTTATATGTTGTTATGTTTATTTTGCTCATATATGTTTTGTTGTAACTGTTTGTTCCTGAATAAAAAAAAAATAAAAAAAACAATATATAATATACACTGATTAGCCACGTATGATTGGTCGACTAGTATTTGATATTTGTATGTTTTTTAGTTTTATAAATTGTTGTAATAAAAATTAAAATATGTAAAGCAATCTTTGAATTCAATCATTTTACGCCAATTGTGCGGACGGAGGAATATCTGTCACAAGTAAAGTTTATAATAAATATAATATAAAAACAAAATTTAAGACAATATCACCTCCTTAACCACCTCTTGCTCCTGCAGTGAGGACGTAAAAGGGCTGATGATAATGATCGTATACTTTGCTTGCTAAAGCTTTCGTATTATGGAGTATCTGAGACAATGAAGGTACCGCAACACCCAGACTTGAGATAATATAGAAAAGTCCATTGAACTGAATATATTTTCGACCAACCTTTATTTTTCTATGAACGATATTATCCCCTAAATTTATTTTTATAAGTGACTACATGATTGAGTGTTTATGATAAGTTAGGTAAGGCTACAAATGAAAAAGCTAAAAGTTTCGTATTATGGGGTATCAGAGACAATGAAGGTACCTCAACACCCAGACTTCAGATAATATAGAAAAGTGCATTAACCTGAATATATTTTTGTTCAAAATTTATTTTTCTAACAAGTAGCTAATCCCCTAAATTTATATTTATTAGTGGCACATGATTGAGTATTTATTATAAGTTAGGTAAGGCTATAAATGAATAATTTCGTAACTGCCACATGATCGGCTTGTACACCATCATACTCAAGACGGGAAAATATTAGGTAATTAGAACAATAATGCACATATCATTAAGTTTGCCCATGATAAAAAATATAATGGAGGAATCACAAACCAGATGCTAAATAATTTTCATAAAATCATCTAAGCATCGGTAGATTACTTATTTCTACTTTTAACTACTCGAGTTCGGAGTGAAATAAATAACTAAAACAGTTTTGATTATTTTATTAAGTAAATTCAATTACATTATTCTTAAAATATTACTTCTTGGTTCATCTTTCTTCTATATGCTTCGTGAAATAAAGGAAGGAAAGCGTTTAAATATATTGTCTTTAGTTTATGTTCTACATATTATTTAATAGGTTTACTTCACTTTACTTATTGAGTTCTGATCATTTATTATTATGAGTTAGCAGATAGAGGATCTTTCGGCAAAGAAATCTTGAACTGTAGTAACACGATAAGGTAAATAGCTATCATGTTTATTGCCTGAAAAAAATGAGTTACTAATGAGTTTTATTAGGCATTTAAAATTAAAATTTTAAATCTTGCCACTCAATATATTTCAAAAAGGTATGTCAGTTAACCTATGGTCTATGGTAACCTATCAGTTAAAATATGGTCTTGGGTAAAATCAAATAGTGTTTTATGTAGCTTTTAGTGAGATATGGTTTAATTTGTAAAAACATCAACATTATCATCTTTTGTTTTTATTTATTTTTGTTCTTCATTATAATATTTTATGAACGTTGCACACTTACTTGTATTGAATTTATTAAAATAAAAGCTCAATATAACTAATACGGGCATGGAATTATATAACAAAACGTTAATCCATTTGGATTTTCAGTATCACTTATCGATGGCAAAAAATATTAACCATTCAATAGCTCTGATAAGAAAAGGAGAGCTTTTAGTAGAGATTGATTCAGAATGGTTGCGTAGCCACTATGTAGGTACTCGAGGGAGAAAAACTACGATAACAGTTTCAGATAGATTGTACAACGAACTTATCAATGATATTTAGATACGACCAATATACTAAAAATGGGAAATAGTGACGTAGGCTATGTCTGCATAGAGTAATGCATTAAGTACTTGAATTGTAAGTGGTGATTTATGAGTATATATTAACGATACCTGTTATAATTGGAACAAATCTAAATAATATACAGCCAGTTGCACAAACCTGCATTAAAATTGTCTTTAGTTTAAAGTGACATTACCGATACAAATTTGACATTCATTAGAGCTTAAAGCCGTCATTAAGCCTTAATGGACGTTTGTGCAAATCACCGATAATCTTATATATTAATTTGAACACTTTCCGTTTCCGCATTCAACTTCTGAAAACCTCGTCCATTATAGATAAAAATTCATTGTAAACAATACTTTGCTCATGCTAACGTACTGTGTAAGACAAAGACAAGTTTTTCAGTAGGATAAAATCATTAAAAACTGATTGTAAGATTTTAAAACGTGTAATGAATCTATTAATAAGGTTAATTAGATATGATTATTACTTTATTTCGATTAAAATATTTGTACGGTCTCAAAACTGTTGAATTCATTGAACAATTTTCAATTATCGATAGACGTTGTGTTGTTTTATTAGATCACATTAAAATTGTCTATTACCGCCGGTTTATAATTAACCTTATTAGATTACTATAACTATCTAACTATCGTAAGTTTAGTTAGGTTAGATTATAAATTGCTCATGCTGACAATTTGACGGTGACATTTATGAGATGATTTATGATTTTAGAAGTATACGCTGCAAATAATGTTTATGTCATTTTAAAATAATTTTAGCTTGAAATATAGCTCATTGTCTGTGAACTCTCATAGAAGTTTACAATATTAATTCCTACGCACAGATGTCAAAAGCTCCCTGTTGACGTCAGCATATCCTTTCAGACTCACCACGGCTGGGTTCATCTCAATAGCCTGAATGAAGTGGTCGATCTACAAACAAAACATTATATTCGAGATTTCATTCTTCCAGCTAATGCTATTTACTTAATGCTTTGTGGTATACAATTAAATTTAATAGAAACACGTAATTAACGGAGAAAGCATTTAGAACTTATTAAAATTAATCTCGTGGTAGTTTTCATTTATTATATTTTTTAATTGCTTTGGAATGAAAATAATTTTGAGGGGTTATTCAAATACCTCTTTTTGCGTCGGTCTGTCAACGGCTAATATATCAATGTTCAGAAGCGTTTCTTGAACTCCATCGGCTACCTGAAATTATTTTATATCCGTCAATCAAAAAACTTCAGAAATTGAGATTTTGTTATTATAAATGCTGTGAACCTAAAGTCCCTTTTTATTTTACGAATGAATATGTTATTGTAATTTTTTAAATATTTTTTTTTTAGTTTGAGTAAAAATGAAACTTTATTGTTTAAACCTGTGTGACCGTGTCTGAAGTTTTTCATGCCAAATAAATCATTTTAAAATATAAAACTAGGCCCCATCATGGGGTAAGTTGTAACATTCGTCAGATTTTTTTTCAAAATTTTATTTGAAATCGATAATTGAATACTTGTTAATTGGAATAAATACTCCTAGATATGCTAAACATCAAACAAGTAAGCTTTTATAGCCAAGTGACCACAAATTGTTACAACTAGCCCCCGCTTCCCTAATATAAAGTGTTTTATCATCATCATCACCAGCCCACTAATGTCCCCACTGACCCAATGAGCTCAGGCCTTCCCTATAATTGGAATCAAATAGGGTGAATGGGTCAATGTGGATACATGGGTATTAACGACTCTATATGCACTCGGGATCAATTGCTTAATGGGCCTTCCGAACTACGGAGGAGTTGGAGGTAATAAATTCTTGGTCACCCATCTTATGACCGTTCATATGCGAAAATTGCTTAACAACCATATCGCATACCGAGCGCGCTAACCAATGCGCCATCGAGCTCTTATTCTTATCATAAAACGAGAACTAACTTTAGTGCCAGGTTTAAACCATTATCCGACCAAATTAAGTTATCACGTCCCTATTTGACGTTTTCTCCCCCGTCGTTGTCTTTTTGCTTTAGGCGACCACTGGTTTACCTATCCAAGTACTAAAATAATTGTAGTCCTTGTTTAAATACAGTAGAAATCGTTTATAAATTTTTTTACGATACGAAATATTTTGACTTATGTTACTTTTACGTTTAAAATTTGTTTACTTTTCCTTGTACGAGAGTCAAACTGAAAGTTCTTAGAACTGGCTACTTATAAACAATATAATAAAAAAATAATTCTAAAATTTGAAAATATAACTCTTTGCCAATATTACTGAGTATATATTTCATTCATTTGTCATTTGTTTTACGATTTGGCGGCAAATTGAAAATTGTCTGTGTCACGTCATCATGAATTTAACACGAGAAAATTTTCGTGCAATGATTTTTTATGACTTTCGATGTCATTTAAGTCAACAAGAAAGTTATGATAGACTACGATTGGCCTTTCACGATGAAGCCCCATCTCGTGCGACTGTTTACAACTGGTTTAATGAGTTTAAACGTGGTCGCACTAATCTCACTGATGATTTACGTGAGGGACGGCCTTCTACGGCGACGACTGAAGATAACATCTGTGTTGTGCGGCGTATGATAGAGACTGACAAAAGAGTGACCTATCAACAGATTCGGACAAGCTTAGGCATCGGTATGAGTCAAGTGCACAAAATCCTCCACGAACATTTAGCGGTCAGGAAGCTTTGCGCCCGGTGGATACCTCATAATTTGACTGAGGCTCAAAAACTCCATCGTGTGGATTGGTGTCGTAAAATGATTGAAAGATTTAACGGAGGTGACTCAAATGCTGTGTTCGACATACTAACAGGTGACGAAAGCTGGATTTACTGTTATGATCCTAAAACCAAAAGACAATCTGCTCAGTGGGTGTTTCCTTTCGAGGAGTTGCCAACTAAAGTGAAGAGAGATCGAAGTGCGGGAAAAAAAATGGTGGCCTCGTTCTTTGGAAGGATAGGTCATTTTGCAACAATTGTGTTAGAGGATCAAAAAACAGTTTCTGCAGAATGGTACACTACCAATTGTTTGCCACTTGTCTTGGAAAAAGTTCGAGAGAAACGACCTCGCAGTAGGATCCTCCTTCACCACGACAACGCCTCGTCGCACACCGCCAAGCGAACGATCGACTATTTGGCGACATCAAACGTTGAATTACTGGGTCACCCGCCGTATAGCCCCGACCTCGCGCCTTGTGATTTTTATTTATTTCCAAAAATTAAAGAAAAACTTAAAGGAAAGCGGTTTATGAATGCTGAAGAAGCGGTGGCTGCGTATCGCGATGCCATTGAAGAGACCCCTAAGGACGAGTGGGCAAAGTGCTTTTCCCAGTGGTTCCATCGCATGCAGCGGTGTATTGACGTGAATGGACAATATTTTGAAAAGATATAATAAAACTAATAACTGGCTAATGTAATCAGTTTTTGATTTTCTAAGAACTTTCAGTTTGACCCTCGTAGTTGTCATATAATCATTTGCTTGTTGATCAAATTTGGTACGTGACTGATACATCTACCCTACACAGTTACCGATGTCTGAAAATTAACGTCATGACGTAGCCTCTTTTGCTGAAATTGGGTCATATCTTGGCGCCATAATACTGGTTATCATAAACAGAGGAACACTAATTATTGTTTAATTTTAAAGCTTTGTAAGATCTTTATACAGTAAGTAGATTTTGTGTGCAGCAAGATTTTTTATCGGCTTCACCTTATAGCCTGCCCTGAATCTAAAATGCTCCGCTAGAATAATATAATAATGTAAAAAAGGTTCATATGTCAGCACACACCAATCGTCCGCACGGTACGCAATGGATTCTATTGAAAATTTATTTAAAACTATTAGCATAATTTCGGCGTCAAAACTGACAGTCGCATTTTTAATAGAAGCATCTTTTAAAAATGCGACAGCAGTGAATTTATGACATCGACAAATCCATGCTAAGCGTTGCGTGTAGTGCGGCCGGTGCGTGCGTGATGCTATAAGCATGTGTATGAGTTTTTTAATAATTTATTTCATGTTCTGGAAAGATTGGATCACTATGAAGTTTCGGGCCCGATTAAAAAAAATCAAATCCGACTTTTTTTTAGCTAATATATTGATTAAATTTCACCTTTTTCGTGGATTTGTGCGAACAATCCGCGAATATGAATAGCAGTGTGCAGCAGTAACCAGCATCTACGAACAACCCCATCTCCTTAAAGCTGAATCCAAACCCGTGGTCTACTATCTCAGCTAAAGCTCCGTACACAGCGATCGTAATATTTGTGAACCTGAAAATGGATCTTTTTGGAAGTTATTGAATGCTATCAGAGTATTCTATTTATATTAACAAAATTCGCCTCATACTTTAAAGACAAGTTCTGTTTTTGATCTCCCCATCTCAGACTACCTGGGATAAAATGTTTCTTTTTTTAACATTTTCAATAAGAATATTTTCCAGTATAGTTATGTGAATAAAAAATTTATCAAAATATATTAATGATTGTTTAAAATAATATTTACCATTTTAACTTTCGATAGATACTTACATAAATAAACAATACGTAGAATAAGTGCGAGCATACGCGTTGCCAAGTAATTGTAACTGTTCCGATAAATTTAACCATAAATATCTGTACCTAGATATCAGTTTAGCTGAACATTCTATTTCTACATCCTTCAAACAAAAAAAAGGTCTTATTAAAACTGATCCTTCTATAATTTAACATCAGATAAACAAATCATGAAAAGAACATTACTCTGCGAAAGCACTTTGAAAGACTCTGAGATGCGATCTTAATAGCTTTGCAGTTGATATACCACAGAGCGCAGTTCATATTGATCATGGTGATGATGTGGAAGTAGGCGGCAGTATGTTTCAAAGGAAACCCGTCCAGCAACGCACATAAACTCAATAGAAAACATATAGCAAGAAGCAGACAGCCGATACTTATTATGACTATCATTGTCTTCAAATTAGGAAACTGTAAGTTTTCGCCAGTTACCCTGTAGTAACGAACCTGCAAGAAAGATTAGTTTTACCACAGATATAAATAAATTATGTTTTACTAAGGGTTTTACAGCCAAATTTCAAACTATCTGTCGGTGAGGTATTTATTGGTCCATTACTAATCATTGATATTCAGGTTACTACTAATTTAAGGATTTTGGTGTTTATTTTGTTAGTAAATTTTGTTAGAAATTCGGTCAACGATTGTCTGACACGTGGACAGATTGTTACGGACTACTTTTCATTAATATAATTATTCGATCAGTTACATTACGGAGGTAAGTTTTGTACAAAAAGTTTTGTCTTCACATAGATAAGCTCAATGCATGCACTTTTGTGTCACCCAATATTTTTTACTACAAACATTCCTTAATGTTTTTTTTAGCTGATAAAAATTTACATAGCAAAATTATAAGCAATAAGCTCACCTGAAATTTACCCCAGTTAGTCTTATAAATGGCAACTTGAGGAGCAACTCCCCAGCCAACAAAAGGTATCCAGAAATGGGGCACCAGGAAAACAACAAATATAATAGAATAGATGTAGTCGTCAAATTTTTTGATTGACTGTAATATCATGATTCGCTCATATCCGACGTATAATACTATGAGTGTAGTAGCAAAATAAAAGCAAATCGCATAAGCGGTAGCACTGGACTTCCAGCTGAATGTGATCATACCTAAGAAAGAGAAACCTGATGTTGAGATATTTTGTTTGAGATTACGATTTAGAACTTTCTTTCTCATTAATGTAGTAGATATTTACATGAAAAAATACAAATAAGATACCACTCGAAACTTGTTACGTGCAAAAGAATTCCTTCTCACAGTATGACTTAACGAATATGATCAGTTGGTTATCTTCTAGGCATGCCTAGGGGTTCTAGGCATTCCTACGTTCCAAAAGGCCATGCATTAACTTGACGAAAAAGTACTTGCTAGATTTCGCGAAACAACTCCCTTTCAATGTAGTCAGGGTCTACTGGGTGGGTTATGGTTAGTTTTTCCAATTTGAATTCTATAATATATCATATCACCAGCCCTTTTACGTCCCCACTGCAGGGGCTCAGGCCTTCCTTATGGATGGTTAAGGAGGATGGGCCATGACCCTCCACGCTGGCCCAATGCGGATTGGAGGGTATTAACGACTGCAAATGCAGCCGGGACCAACGGCTTAACGTGCCTTCCGAAGCACGGAGTAGCTCGAGATAATAATTTTTGGTCACCCATCCCGTGACCGACCCTTGCGAAAGTTGATTAACGATTACGATCGCGGGCCGCGGCGCTTATCCACTACGCCACCGAGCTACTCTAAATTCTATAATAGTGAAGTCCTGATCCCAGCAGTGGAGATATTGATAGACTGACGATGATGTGACAAACCTGGACGAGATCTTGTAATGGGCATGACGGCGAGAGCTCTGAAGAGGACCAGTAATAATTTGTGATCTCTATAGAACTGGTCATGGATCTCGCAAGTGTCACCATCTTGAGATGAAAGAAGATCGCGTTGTTCTTGTTCCTATCAAATAAAAAAAAAATGCGAGTATAAAAAATGCTGGTAAAGAAGAATGGGGGTGTTATACATCTCTTTCTTACTAAAAAATGTATAGCTTGACCCAACTCATCATTAGTGATGGAATAGGATAATTTACAATCGCGGCCCTTCTACGTAACTTCCAAGCATTGGACGTACCAAATTGTCTATACGAATGGATAGAGCAATCCAGATTGGTCTATCCAACGTTTGAAGACCGATATATAGGATCGGATATTGATATTTTCAACTGATACATTAACTTTTAAAAGAAAGCTTGTTAACGCATTGGTGTAATTTTTACTTTTTTTTCTTTTATTAATATTTAGTGGCTTAGCAATGTTAATCAAAAAATTTAATTGTAAAGAATGTAATAGTTATTTAAGTATATAGATGCATGTTTTTGTTTCATTTGCGATTGTAGTATGTATACATGTGAAGGGTCGCAACCTTGATAACTGTAAAACATACTTTTAATTTGTATTTTCACCCGGTTGTCACCTGTTTTGTACATTTGAATAAATAAAGAAAATAAATAATAGATACAGAATGTTCATATAGTTACGCGGAAGCCTTACTGGTGGATGATACGGGAGTTTTATCATTTGGACACAGTTAGACAGTTGAGAATTTAGAGTACTGATCCCCAATGGTGAGATTTGGTGGCTAGATGGTCCGGAGTTATAGTGGGTGAAGTACTTACATATATAGAAATTACTGTAAAAAATATGTATGCTTCGCATGTGTAAATTGTGGATTCCCAATAGATATTATATTTCAAAAACTATGGACTTCTTATAGTTTTCCTTTAACTCTGTTAAGTTTCAGGGATAACGACCATTTATAAGTTATTTAGACTAAAAAAGACCCGCAAAAGAGATATTTTAACAACGAAAGTGGCCACTATGTTTAAAATTAATTTATTTACATCCTACGTCCATTTTCGGGTCATTGATTTACAAGTGTGTACAAAATGGCAATTTGATTGGTTAAAAAATTTCGATTTAAATCTACTACAAAAGACGAACGGACACACAGACAAATAATTAAATATTAGAATCGAGATCTTATAATGCAGACTACAAAACGTAAATGGTAAAATCTTACTTACGTAATCTCTTTGCGTTCTTTCGTAGACTATTTTATTACCTTGAACATGTTTCATATCAGATTGCAACAACGAATTGTTGATGCCTTCGTCAAACAAATGATCTGGAATCATCATTACAGGAGAAGGTGTTCGTTTAAGTTTCTTTCACTAAATGGTACGTTCCAAATTAATTGTGAGCCCAGTCGACTCGTTAAATATGCAAGAGTTGGGACATTATCGGTTCAGGTAAACAAGAAGTGTAAATTTCATTAAATTTTAAGGCTAACGAACCTGACGCTCTTTGCATTTTACTATTACTTAGTCAGCACATCAACGGTAGGAAAATAAACGATAGAATCCTTGAACTTTTGTCAATTATGGGTGGGATCGATTTTCATGGGTTTCTTGAAAATAGTAGGTATTATTTATATGATCATGTCATTCAAATAACATAAATATTCTAATATAAAAAATGATGAATGTATATAGAAAGATGGAAGGAAACGAAAATCAAAATATTTACCTACTCGCCAACATTCTTGATTTTTTTTGTGTTAATAGATCATTTGTTTTTGTGATAAATGTTGATTTTAATGCTTGTTAACTTTTATACTTCAATAAAATTATTCGGACTAAAGAAGGGGCGGTCAGCACTGGGCCTCCGGTCCCGGGAGCCTCCAAATGGACAGCAAGCAGGACAAAGTTAAAATGTGTAAACGCAATATCAAGTTTTGCCCTGGTAGAAAAAACTTGTCGAACCAGGCCTATTGCCGCCTCCGATGCCTGCGATGAGGTTCTCCTTCTTCTTTCCACGGGAGTCGCCGCAACTTTGTCCGTCAAATTTGCGCCTATTTTGCGTGTGGCTGGTTACTCCAGCCAGCCCAGCTCTGCCAGAAATGCTCCCAACGCCTTAACGTCTGCGATGACCTTCTGGAGGTTACCCGGCGAGCCAAGGTGCTTTTCCTGGTAGTTGGCCACTCCGTTGCATTCCAGCAGGACATGAGCGGGTGTTTCTTCTGTTACCAGGTGCAAAAATGGTTTACTTAGCTTTAGAAGGGCTTTGGAGAGCCGAGTGTTCACTTGGAGAAGTGCAAGTTTCTCCTGCTTGCAGATTTCCAAAGTGTGCCAATACTGTTGATGTAGTTTTCACGTATCCTACCAATTAGGCAGTTTACAGGTATAGGAATGATCGGTTCGGGCCCCATTGGTGTTGCGTCTGATCCTCTGCGTGCCAGTTCATCAGCTGCATCATTTCCACGTGATCCACTGTCTCAGATGAGGTTAGTCGATGAGGTTAGATATATTTGACAGATTGTGTACTTTGTGATCTCGGTTATTAGGTGTTTTTGAGTCTGTCCACACCATAGCATACATAATCCACTGTCCAGACAAAACCGTTTAAACGGACGAAAGAAATGAGTTGCGAAGACATTATATTCTCTAAGCTTTTCTCCACTGTTCTGGAGAACATTGTCAAGTGTCAAGTTTGGTAAAAAAAGGGTTATATAATTACCACCCACGCCGCCTTCCAGTATCATTTTCAGACTCTGAAGACCAAACTCGATGAAGTTGGCTCGTTTAATTAAGAGATTTTCTGGCTGCTTTACGTGCCTTCCGAAGCACGGAGTAGCTCGAGATAATAATTTTTTGGTCACCTATCCCCTGACCGACCCTTGCGAAAGTTGCTTAACGACAACGATCGCGGGCCGCGGCGCTTATCCACTACGCCACCGAGCTACCCTGAAGTATCGTCGGCAAATATAACTAGTACTTAACGTTATGATGTAAGGCAACCATTTATTGCGCCAAATTACTTAAAACAATAACAAACATGTTAAACTACCAGCTAAAAAAATGAGTTGCATTAATTGACAATTTTAAAAGAATTTTAAATATTTTGATATCTAAAAGTCGAAGTACTATTTTAAAAATTTAATATTGAAAAAAGTCTTTAATACATCTAAAAAAATGTAATATACGCAAATTTGAAATTTCAAAAAATAAAACTAAATCTATGTGGCAAATTATAAACCACGTGACCAATAAAAATACAAGGGTAAATAAAAATTATCAGCTGAAAACGTTGGACAAACATTTAATATCCGACACTAGGACGACAGCAAATGTTTCAACACCTTTTTTCATCTACTGGCAATGAATGCACAGGTTCCAAAGATTACATTGTAACATCTTTAAAAAATCAAGTTGAAAATTCATTTTATCTAAGACCTGTAGAACAAAAAGAAATTAAGAACATAATGAAAAACCCTGAAATGTAAAAAATCCTTCGGCATCGATGAAATACCTCCCATCTTGATAAGAAACTGTCCTCACTCACTAACTGCACCATATACTGCATTGGTAAATCAATTTTTCTCTGAAAAGATTTTTCCGGACGCTCTAAAAATAGGTATCTATTATTAAACCTAACCATAAAAAAGGAGTAACTACCGATATAAACAATTTTAGAGCTATTGCTCTTTTACCAACATCTGCTAAAATTTTCGTATCCGCAATGACAGAACACCTTTACAGTCAACATTTTACACGAAAACCAAAATGGTTTTAGGAAAAACCATTCTTCTATATTGGCAATTAAAAACATAATCGAGCAAATCAATAATAAAAGGTATGCATTAGGGCTCTTGCTCGATATGAGTAAAGACTACGAAAGAGTTCGTTACACAATTCTACTGGATAAGCTTTATCAAACAGGAATTAGAGGAATGGCTCACAGGTGGCTGAAATCATATCTCCATGGCCGCTTACAATACGTGGAAATTGAAAATACCGACTTTTAACTGGATTTTTTTTAAGTCTAGGTCCGACAGTATCCATGTATCTGGATCCATTCCACAGGGTAGCATCCTGGGATGTATTCTCTTTCTTATATATATTAAAAACTTGCCAAATATTCTCAACGATGAAACACGTGTGCTCTTTGCCGATGATATTTCAGTTTTAATCCCTTGTTCAGATGCCTTAGAATGTGACAACATATTGGAATCAACATTGTATAAAATCACAAACTGATTAGAAAACCACAAATTGCTGCTCAATCTTAACAAGACTTAAACTATTCAAATGACATTGCTCAACGTCCATACATTGGTGGCCCCAAAGCCAAAAAAATATAGGAAATAACTTATTTTATTGTGTGTCACTAACTAATTCTCATTATGTATTTATTATACCGCGACCGAGTTTTAGAACTTAATATCACGCGAAATATAATTCATTTTGAGGTTATAATTTGTTTGGAAAACCACCAAGAGATGGCACTCTAAGTACATGATATGATATTCATGTCTATATTGTCGAAGCAAAAAAACTCAACTTTAAGAAAGTCGGTTTTTCGTTGTGATTTGTAAAAGTTTCTAAGTCAATCAATAGACGAATAAATCATTCTAATAGTTAAATAATATACCTATTGATAAGCTTAAAATTAAAAAAAAACCTATAGCTTTTTGATGGTTTACATCAAAAGATGGCGCCTTCAATACATGAATGACATGATGTTAATATGTTAACGAGAAATATAAAGGTAATGCAATAGAAACATAGTAGTTTTTAGGATATGTCGTATGAATATCAATCTTTCTGAATAAACAAGAGTGAATTATCAACAGTTAATGAATTTAGTTTGTATAATATTCAGTTTTTATGTCCTTATGTTTTAGTTGGAAAATCACCAAGAGATGGCGCTTTTAGGAAATTTAAGTTTATTTTCGGTCAATTTAATTTAATGTTTTTGTGTTCGATGATTTAAAGGTTAATTAGATAAATAAAAATAAATGATCTTCTTGATCTGAAGTGTAAATTACATCCATCTGACTCAATAGAATTTAAGTATATTGAATGTGAATATTTGCAAATAAAAATGTTACTGTTAAAGTACTTTTAAATATTAATTTTGGATCGCAGCTTGTCCGTGTCAAATAAATATTTGATTCCAATTTAATAAATAAATTAGTCATTATTATTGAAGTATTAATATTTAATGGTATTGGGGCCATTTTAGGCGATGTCCTTTAAACCTTAAAAAAATCTGCTTTACATTTAACATATAACTTTAATAATACAACATTAGAAACTGTAAATTCCGCTACCCTGTTGGGACTGGAGGTGGACAGAAATTTAGACTGGAAGCAACACATAGGTAAAATATCACGTAAGTTATCCTTTTTTATATATGCTCTTAAACATCTTAAACGAATTACGGACATACAGCATTAGCAGCATATTATGTGTACAAACGTTCGATACTCTCCTTTGGTATTAAAGTATGGGAAAACTCCTGTGATATAGATTGGGTCTTTGTACTGCAAAAGAAATGCATAAGAATTATTACCAATATAGACCAAATGGACTCGTGTAGAACATACTTTGTTAAACATCACATACTAACTCTAATATCTACCTATATTCTTGAAGCGTGTAAATTTGTCAGAAAGCATCCGGAATTCTATTCCCCCCAAATAAACAACAAACGGAACAATATAAATTTAAATGAGCTAAAAGTACCCTTCTTTAAAATGCTTTTAGTTACATCCAGCCCCCATTCAATGTTAAATAAAATATATAATCATATACCAAATCGCATAAAAAAATTAGAAAATCCAACACCATTTAATACAAAATTAAAATCATATCTTATTAACAAATGTTACTATAATATAAAATAATTTTTTGAAGACAAATGTGACGAGCATATTTTAATTTATTTTTACTTATTGTTTTTATATAATCTTCTTTCATTAAGAATATGTATTTTGACATAATTTTATCTGATGGAATTTAATTTAATTTTATTGCAATGAATGACTAAATTATGAGATGTTTTAATTTTAATTATCGTTAATTTAGGGTATTAAGTGTCGGACCCTATTTATGGTATCAGAAGGTTAAATAAGAAAACACGTTCACTCTGTAACTCCGTATATTAGCGACTAGTTAAAAAGTCTTTGTTCTACAGACGTCAGACGCTAACAAATTGTTTATAAACATCTTACAACTAAACTGTACATGTACATGTAGGCATATGTGTCCCTACAGTACTCCCCCTCTTACAATAAAAAATAAAAGTACACATCACATATTGTAAGAAATGTAAAAAAACAGTACAATAAAGAACAATAAAAATAAAATAAACAATTTTTAAATAAATGACAAGTAATTAAAGTAAATATAAAATAATATGTCATATAAAACATTTAATTTTTATCGAATACAAATTCTTACTTATTAGTAAACAAATTAAATTAATTTACATGTTTCCTATGAAAAGCTTATTATTAAACAAAATTACTGTTTAATAGTATCTAAATCCTAACCAATCTAAAATTATATTTATTATACTCTACAATTACACGTTGAATATGGAATTGAACCTATAATTTCCACAACCACTAAACCTAATATTCACTATGCTACTTATTCACTACTATTCACGTATCGTATCGATTTGTTTACATTAACAAATGAGTAATATTTACATTAACAAATTGTGGGAACGCGGCGATCTTGTAAGCTGAGTACAAAAATTGGTTGACAAAAGTTCTTTGTTTAAATCAGTACCCACTGTTATTATTTCTAGAGCTATATCGATGAAATTGAAATCTTGAGAACAGAACTACCTATTATTTAATTTACAAAGACTTCCGCTTGCTTCGTATTTCGTATACTGTTCTCTATGCTTTGTCCGTTCGACTAGCTACGCTATAGGTACGTATGTATTACGTCATGCTGTAAAACGTACGGGTGTATTGATAACGCGGCCACTACGCGTAGTTCTCGGCTGTAGAGCTTTACTGGAAGTGACCTCGTTATCTAAACTAGAATCGTTACTCTTATTAAAATTCGAACTATAACTAAAATCTTTATCACTATTTATAAAAAATGCTGGTTTTAATCTTTCTATTGAAATAGTTTTCGTCTTATCTCCTATTTTAATATCGAAAGTTTTGCCTTTCCGACTTACAACGTCGTAAGGGCCATCATAAGGAGGTTGCAAAGATTTACGAAATACGTCATTTCTTATGAATACACTCTTACAACTATTTAATTCGCTAGGCAGAAATAATGAACGTGAATTACCATGACTTGACGGTTTAGGTCTCAAACTTTTAATGGAATCGCGAAGATTTTGTAAATATTCCGAATCCGAGCAATTTAATTTGGAATCCTCATAAAAATCACCTGGCAAACGAATTGTTTTACCATAAGTTAACTCTGCTGCACTAACGCCACTGTCACTGCGGGTTGCGGCTCGTAAGCCTAACAACACGACTGGAAGCTCGGTCACCCAGTTACTATTGCAGTTTAAACGTGCCGTAAGTGACACTTTTAGTGCTCGATGCCATCGCTCAACCATGCCGTTACTCTGCGGATGATAAGGTGTTGTTCGCATTTTAAAAATACCTAGGTACTTCATTAGCTGACTGAAAAGATCACTCTCAAATTGTCTACCCTGGTCGCTAGTAAGCTTCGAAGGGCTTCCAAATCGAGATATCCAGCCTTCAAATACTACCTTGGCTACTGTTTCAGCTGTAATATTGTGAACTGGAAAAGCTTCCGGCCATCCGGTACAACGATCTATCATTGTTACGCAGTATCTATGTCCATCTGCCGATGTAGGCAACGGGCCTACAATATCTATATGAACATGTTGGAAACGGTCTGCACGCTCAAACTCTCCTAATCCTGCTATCGTATGCCTATTAATTTTTGATCTCTGGCAACTAAAACAGGTTCTAGTCCAACTCGCTATATCCTTAAGCATATTAGGCCAAAAGAAACGTTGTTTAATTAAAGTTCTGGTAGTCTTAACACCGGGGTGACTTAAATCGTGAACCGAATGAAAAGCAATTTTCCTGAATTTATCTGGTAAATATGGTCTAATTCTGTTAGATGAAATTTCGCAATAAATATATTTTTCGCAGTCTGGCAATAATATTTGTTTAAATTGTAATTTACTATCTGTTGCTAGCAACGCTTGCTGTAGGTATTCGTCACTAAGTTGTTGCTCAGCTATTTCTCTAAAATCGAGTAATGTAGGACAACTGATCGTTTCTATCCGCGAAAGTGTATCTGCGACTACATTTTGCTCACCGCTGATATGACGAATATCGGTGGTAAACTCGCTAATGTAAGATAATTGACGAATTCTTCTAGGGCTTTCTTTGTCGTTATTTAATTTTGAAAATGCAAAAACGAGAGGCTTATGGTCAGTATAAATAGTCAGTACACGGCCTTCCACTAAATTTTTAAAATATTTGATAGCCATAAATACTGCTAACAATTCCCTATCATAAGTAGAATATTTCGTTTCAGCTTGTGAAAGTTTTTTTGAAAAATACCCTAATGGTTGCCAATTGTTGTTATTTTTCTGTTGTAATACAGCACCTACACTAGTATCCGAGGCATCGGTCATCAGCGCTAAATTAGCATCTGGTAAAGGATAAGACAGTGTAGCGGCGCTTTGCAAGCTTTCCTTACACTTCTTAAATGCTTCGACAGCCTTATCAGTCCACACAATCAAAGTTTTATCGCGTTTCTTTGTATTGTGCAAATATTTATTCAATTCGAATTGATATTGAACAGCGTTTGGAATGTGTGCACGATAAAAAATTAACATACCGAGAAAACGGCGTAGTTGATCGACTGTCTCGGGTTTCGGGAAATTTACAATAGCCTGTACTTTATCTTGAAGTGGTCGCGCACCCTCCGTAGACACTTCAAATCCTAAAAACTCAAGTGTTGACTGACCAAAAACACATTTAGATAGATTAATAGTTATTCCATATTTATCAAATCTTTCGAATACTGCCTTTAAATGCTCTTTGTGTTGACTTTCATTTTCGCTCGCGATAATAAGATCATCGATATAACTGAATAAAAAGTCTAACCCTTGTAGTACTACGGTATCCATGAAACGTTGGAATGTTTGAGCTGCGTTACGTAATCCGAAGATCATGCGCGGAAATTCAAACAGTCCAAAGGGCGTTATAATGGCAGTTTTTTCAATATCCTCCGGGGCAACCGGTACGAAATGATAAGAACGAATTAAATCTAACCGCGTAAAAATAGTTTTATTTCCCGCTAATAAATATTTAAAATCATGCAGTCTCGGAATCGGATAGCGATCCGGTTTTGTTATGGCATTTAATTTTCTGTAATCACCGCAAGGCCGAATATCACCATTTTTCTTTGGTACCACATGTAATGGACTGGCCCATTCGCTTTTAGATGGCCTACAAATGCCTAATTCCAACATGTGGCTAAACTCCTCCTTAACTTTCCTATAACGGTCAGGCGGGAGAGGTCTGGCTTTAGCGTATACCGGTGGGCCCGTAGTTTCTATATAATGACACACAGAGTGTTTAGGTGTCTCTTTGTAAGATACTAATTTCGTTATGTCCGGGTAACAAAGCAATAAATCATGCCAATCACTATTACCTAAAACAGTTTTAATAGATAATTCACATTCGTTATGACTTACAACAGAGGCGAGAACATTTAAATGTGTAATTTGATCTACTAACTTGCGCGCGCTCATGTCGACTAACAGCTGATAATGGCTTAAAAAATCCGCTCCTATTATCGGCTGTTTAACATTCGCTACGATAAAATTCCATTTAAATGCTCTCCTTAAATTAAAATCTAAAATTAAAGTACGCATACCATAAGTTTTTATCTCGGTTCCGTTAGCTGCATATAGTTTGTATTTATCACTCGCACTGTAATCGGAAACGCACTTTTTCGATGCCGGAATAACCGAAACGTTCGCACCTGTGTCAATTAAGAATTTCAGTCCATTTTTTTTGTCTTTAACACATAGGCGGTTATTCGATAACCCGATACCAACCTCCGCCTCCGGCCGTATCGCACTTAGTTTTCCGCTGGCTCTTGTGGCTTGGGCTTCCGCCAATTACAGGGCTCAATGCACTTTACGGCCTTATCTCCGTACCGATAATGGTAGAAACAAAACCAATTAGGATTTCGTCGGTTTCTGGAATTCTCTCTCTCTCGACCTTGTGACGGTGCCCGACTGAATCTGTCGCACCTCACATAACACGCGTGGTGGTGGCATAAATTAAACGGCCTGATATAATGCACTTGGTGTTTTATTATAATCATCAGCGAGGTTCGACATATAATTTCTTAATTATAGGTAACATAGGTTAGCACACAAGTTATCGCAATCGACGCCATAATAATAAGTGCTGGCGGTGAGAATGTTGCCAGAGCTCGATCTACAATTTATAACATCCCTCCCTGCTAAATCTTAGAGGTCCAGGATCTGTCTTGGTTTAATTGTTCTAGTGCTTCGCCTCAACGTTGGCGGAGAAACTTTTAAATTTTGTTCAATGCAATCTGAAGCGCCTTGTAAACGTTGAGGTGAAGGTATTACATTACTACTAACAGTATCATTACACAAATCCTTTTCTACATTTGTTATTTCAACTGATTCTGGATCTCTACCTGGCAACAATTGGGTCACATTACGGGTAAGAATACCTTTATCTTTAGTAATTACATCATACATAACATTACCTCGTGTTTGTTTTATTCTCCCCGGAAGCCATTTTTGAGAACCATCATACATAGCCACATGAACTAAATCACCAGGTTTAAATTGTTTAGGCATTTTATTACTTATAATTTGTTTAGTAACTACAACTGGTTGTTTTATAGCAGACAAACGTGTTCGTAATTGACGCCCAAACATCAATTCACAAGGAGTTTTATTTGTAGAAGCATGTGGAGCCGTACGATAGCTTAACAACCAACTTAACAATCTATTATCTTCAGTATCTTTATCAAACTTACTAGCTAACAATGCTTTCTTAAACGATTGTACGCCTCGTTCGGCCTGTCCGTTACTAGCAGGATGATAAGGGGCAGTGAAAGTGTGCCTAATATTATTATTTTTACAAAAATTATACATTTCCTCAGAAGTCCATTGTGGACCATTATCTGTAACAAGTTGTTCTGGCAGGCCAAAACGTGCAAATATAGCTCTTAAGGCTTTTATAGTAATATCTGAAGTTGTTTTCTTTAAACGAACTATTTCAGGCCATTTGGAGTGTGAATCTATAACTATAAGCCACATAGAACCCATAAAAGGTCCGGCAAAGTCAGCGTGAATTCTTTGCCATGGTTTTTGGGGCCATTCCCAGCTATGAAGTGGATGTTGATTTGGTTTATTTCTTACTTGAATACATCCATTACAATTGTTAGTAATCTGTTCAATTTGTTCATTCAACTTTGGCCACCAAAAGAAACTTTTAGCCATTTCTTTCATTTTGTTAGTACCCAAATGTCCTGAATGTAGCTCTGATAACAATTTATTTCTTAAGCTATGTGGTATGACAGTGCGATTACGCCAAATTATACAACCCTTTACAATATGAAATTCAAGTTCCTTTCCTTTATATGGTAACAATTCTGAAGGTAGTGACTTTGGCCAACCTTGCTCAATGTAAGTATACAATTTACTAAGTACAATATCTTTTTGTGTAGCCTTTGCTATCTCTGTTTCAGTCACTGGAGGACAATCAATGAATTTGTAAGTCTCTGCTATTTCTGAAGGTGCAGGTTCTAAATGATTGTCTACTTTAGTCACTAAATAATCGTAATCTTTATTTTCAATGTTTTCAGGGTAACATAACTCGCTTAACAATGTGACTATTTCAAAACCTACATAACTGATTAGGTAGCTGGCCCATTTTTCTTGATCGATGTCGTGAACTACCATCTTATTTTTAAAAACTTGTGTATATACTTTCCACGTGCATTTACTTGCATCAAATGGTGGCATTTGTACGTTGGCGGGTGTAATTAATTGGTACACCTGTTGCTGATCTGCTTCTGCCATGATAAACTCGTAGACGTAACAACGAGGAATAACAGATAGTTAATAAATCCACTTACTTTGATTAGACTTGTTGTACGTGACCAACAAGCCCACTTCCTTCTTAAACAAAATGTCCACCTTGTTTCTTTAACACTCGTCGCCAGTTTGTCGCACCTCACATAACACGCGTGGTGGTGGCATAAATTAAACGGCCTGATATAATGCACTTGGTGTTTTATTATAATCATCAGCGAGGTTCGACATATAATTTCTTAATTATAGGTAACATAGGTTAGCACACAAGTTATCGCAATCGACGCCATAATAATAAGTGCTGGCGGTGAGAATGTTGCCAGAGCTCGATCTACAATTTATAACAGAATCTGTTTCCAGCACTGTAGTTCCTACCCCTGAACGGTCTACCACGATCCGCTTGCCGAAAGCGCCTTAACTCCGCCACTTCTATGCTGAGACGTGCTACCAACGCCACCAGGTCGGATTGCTCCGAACATGTAACTTTTGACTCACGCTCTGAGGAGTTGCTGCTGATTGATACTTCAGCTATATTGGAATGCCCAGTGGCCTCCATGACCTTATCAGCCACTACAGCCAGATTTGTTATATCTGTCTCCTGTGTAACGGCCAACACAGCTTGCACTGGTGATGGCAAGTGGCTATTCCACATGATTTGTAATGTCGCGTCTGGTATTTTCCCACGGGCCATATCTTTCATGCGCCGTAAGAGCTGCGAAGGCTTTTGACTGCCAAGCTCCATTTCACCAAGAAGCTTCTGGAACTGCCTCGTCTCCGACTCCTCAAATACATGCAGTAGTCTATCTTTGAGGGTCTGGTACTTGTGCTCACTTGGTGGTGATAATAATAAATCGCTCACCTGTGTAATCGCAGCCTTACTTAATTTAGTAACCACTAAATTTTGTTTAGCGGCGTCCGATAGTTTCTGTGACTGGATGACAGCCTCAAATTGGACAAACCAGAGTCGCGGTTGGTCTGCCCAAAAATCAGGAACTCTCGATGAAATGGTGATGGAGTCCAAAGATGATGAAGTCTCTGGCTTAACTTCGGTGTTGTGTTCCGAAACACGCGCTTGAGAACTTTCATTTTGTGGATTCATTGTTTATACTGCACTTTTTAATAAAAAAATGAAAAAATGATATAAATGTTAATTAAATAAAATGTTCAAAACAACTAAAAACGTAATGTTCATAACACCGGTCACCACTTTAGGGTATTAAGTGTCGGACCCTATTTATGTTATCAGAAGGTTAAATAAGAAAACACGTTCACTCTGTAACTCCGTATATTAGCGACTAGTTAAAAAGTCTTTGTTCTACAGACGTCAGACGCTAACAAATTGTTTATAAACATCTTACAACTAAACTGTACATGTACATGTAGGCATATGTGTCCCTACAGTTAATATTATATTTTCACTTTAATAAAGCTCTCCTCTACATATTGCAATGCCTTTGTAGGGCTTCACATGTATACCTCAAACTTAATTATATCTTATTGTTTGTAATGTGACAAACAATAAATATTTTGATTTGATTTGACAATGGTGAGGTGACGTCGTAACTTTAACTATTAACTATAACCACCCAATCATCGCTGGTTAAAGCTATTGTTTTACTATGCCAAGAAAGAGGAAGGTGCAATGCATTACAGCATTCCACGGTCAATGTTAATGTCAGCTTGACAGTTTTTTGTCAAATTTGACATAATTAACTTTAATTGCTCTCATCAATGATATTGCAATAAAAAATGGTAGAGAGGTTACTTGCATTCAAAAAGAGTCACCTTAAAACTATGCTAATTAGCATAGCTGAGTAGTCTGGAAAAAGCGTTGACTGTGTGCGTTTATGTACCAAAATTTTAAAATAATCGTCCTGCGTTATGCAAAACTGTAGAAACTACACAAGTAAGTCGTCTAAAGATCAAGGGGTCATATTTCATTTTTAAGTATACATTTTAAATTAATAAGCGTTTTAATCATTAAAATATATTAAAAATGAAATATTATCATCATCATCATCATCAGCCCTTTTATGTCCCCACTGCAGGGGCTCAGGCCTTCCTTATGGATGGTTAAGGAGGATGGGCCATGACCCTCCACGCTGGCCCAATGCGGATTGGAGGGGAAATATTATAATGAAAATATATTGCGTCGTAAAAAGAGAAGAGAAAAGATTATGTAAATTATGTAAACAGAACGGACAAGTCGACTTTAGTCCCTACGCTCTAAAAAATAATCCCTCATGTTACTACACATATCATATTATATATCAGTGTTATTTTTAGATGGGCAAGTAATATATACAATAACGACGAAGGAGCAATAATAATGTCAGACATCAACATTTGTGAGTTGCATTGTTGTTCGAAGTCTTTAACTCGTTAAGGTAAAAGTAGGCATTAAACATGCATTAAATCATTATATGTCTGGTCTGTGACATGTTCAATTATAGTCTATGAATAATTGGAGAGTAGGGGAGACCGAGGAGATTTGAAACAAAGGTGAGTTGAAACAGTACCAATTTCTCGGAATTTAAAACCGTTAGCGGGATAGCAATTTCGCCTTATAACTATTTTTCTCCGCCCGTCGTGGTGGGAGTTCACGTCGGAGGTGTGCCTCGCGCGGTTGTGGAGTTCTGTCAGCCGTATGTCAAAAATCGTGAAAAGTAAGTTTTTTAGGCTTTGTTATGATGTTTATATTTTTATATAGGTTTTGTATTTTGGTTTAAGTTATATGTGTTTCGAAAGCTCTTTAACTAAAGATTCATTGTATATATTTGGTACAGTTGATTTCTATGTATTTGCTTCTTCATTGTAGATTAAATAAAAATGAGAGGTTTTATTTCTACTGAGGAGATTTGAAACAGACTGTTTCAACTCTCCTCGGTCTCCTCTACATAGATAACATGAGATATTGGAAAATGGCTGCAAAGCAGACAAATGCCACAGCATACACTTCACGAATGTTGCACACAGCGTGACGGATAGTAACGCTCCTAATTAATAGTCTATGATAACTTTATTTATTTTATTTTAGAATGCCAACTTATTATAAAAGAAAGACTGACAGGGGTATGGCAAGTCGCGAAATATATGATCTCGCAGCAGAAGAAGTAATTTTGCGCCAGAAAAGTCTCCGTGACGCGGTTTCGAGTTATAATCTGAACCATACATCTTTCTGCAGGTATATTAAAAAAAAATGCTTATGAAGGCAACGAAACGGCAACTGCTCCTAGAGTTGGATATCCTGAAAAGACTGTTTTTACAGCTTCAGAGGAGAAGGCAATCTTTTAAACTGCGCTGCTGTTAACTTTCGCCTAAGAACTAAAGAAGCCAGAACTTTTGCCTATAAATTGGCTGTAAATATAATATATAAAAAATATAATAAAAAAATCCCTTCTGCTTGGACTGCTCATGAAATGGCTGGAAAGGTTTGGCTTCGATCATTTATGAAACGGCATCCTGTTCTTTCACTTAGACTACCTCAACCTACAACTATCGCTCGAGCTACAAGTTTAGCAGATCAAATGAACAACTTTTTTTCCAAAATTATACTACAGGGTTACAAGGGAAGGATATATGGAAAGTTGATGAACCAGGTATCACAACAGTTCAGAAACCAGACCGCATCATTGTAATACTTAAGAAATTACTGAAAATTAATAACTATTGTATGTTAAAGATTGAGGAAGATCCTTTTTATTTAAGTTGAAGGTGTAATTAACTCCTTTAAGAGTTAAATATATTTATGAGACCTGTAGTTACATACTTGACTGATATATCAGTACAAAATCCTTATATAAAAAGTTGTTACATACTAAAAAAGTTTTATTTGAATAAATACCTTGAAATTATATAATCATTTTTATTTTACATCCCTTAATACTTCTCAAAAATCATATGTTTCAACTCTCCTCGTCCCCTGTTTCATTTTACCTCGGTATTAGGAGAGTTGAAACAAATTGACTTGTTACGGTTAAGTCGATGTCTACCACAATATTTAACGTTTACAACTACTTTACGTTAGTCATTCGCAGGTGTAAATAATTACCTATCGATTGGTACTAATATCATACGATTTCTGTGTATAGTATTTGATGTATGAAATAAAATGTCAAAATTGTTTTAACTCTCCCCGGTCTCCCCTATAGTGCCATGTGCGTGTGTATATATGTATATACAATTTTTGATATCGTATTAGTATTGACATGACCTATCTACCATTTTTTACAGTAATATCATTGGCTCTCATTGTTATTGTTTAAGTAATTTGGTGCAACCAGTCCTTGTGTATAATATACAAGGTACATTAAAAACATAAAAACTTTGCAACATAACATTTATTTGTATCATATAATACAAAAATATCACAGTTTATTTTCACATTACATGTACAAGCATTTACAATTTTATTACAATACTTTTCAACAGTTTTTTTAGGCCGTGGTTTGTAGCAAGTCAGTATTTAAGAATAAGTATAAATAAAGCGTGCTAATATATTTCAAAACATATAAATATCACATCAATAAATTTTTACTAATACTTTAACCATGGGGTTTGGGATGGATCACTTTAATATTTACATATCAAATTATCTCATACCTCTATATCCCTTTTCTGTATCAGGTCAATAAAATGAGACAACATATAAATATTTTAGGTAAAGGGTTATTTTACAAACAATCACGCAAAGAGTATAAAGGAATTGCAGAATACTTCATTGTGTTAAGAAAATTCCTTAATACATAATTTGAGCAATAACATGCATGTTGTTTTCATTAAATCGGGATTATTCAGGACAAAATTATGAAAATTATTGATGATTAACAAACAAACAGCCAGTTGCACAAACGTCCATCAAAATTACAATAGTTTAAAGCGACATTACTTATACAAATTTGACATTCATTAGAGTTTAACGGCGTCATTAAACTTTAGTGGACTTTTGTGCAACTGGCCGAAAGTTAATTATTCCTAGATTGTATCAACTGTTACTGAGCGATTAATTGATAGATTTAATGAATTAATCAATTATTTAACATATGACGGGATATTTCCTTTTTGTGGGTCTCTAGAGATCCTCTAAAAAGTTGGGACAATCCAGACCAATCCCGACCATCTGGCAACCCTACCTGTGTTCGACCTAACGCATTAGAACTTGCAGAGTTCATCCATCAGTTGTTTCATTAATTCCTATTCCTCATTATGACGTTATCGTAACAAGAAGTTCCCGGATGCAAACCGGAATTTTCCTATGAACGCAAGAATCGTGCGTTAGTACATAAATTCGTTGCCAGCATCCCTGTAATTAGATGCAAGAGATCTTTGCGGTTTGTAACACATAGCATTGATCACAAGTGCACGCATTAGAAGACTGGAAACGCGAGCCGCGATGTATACGGTTTTGAGTTTTAGCTACATCTAAACCAAGTGCGTGTAAATGCAGTACGGTCTTGCAGCCTTATGGCTCTTTAACTTTGGTCAATGATGTGCAGGCAATGTGCAGGCAATTGTTGTGGGTCACTTTCATTCATTGTTCTATTGACCTATGTCATGAGCTTTCAGAGATATCCTGCACTCCACAACCGGACACCATCTATCAATGTAAATGAGCCATTACCTACATATTGATACCAAAATATGTTTTAAAAACACGCCAAGGTTCATTCACCGCTTCGTAACAACAGACAATGATATGCATCAAAATACAAAAACAAAGATAACAACATAGATTGCATGTAATAAGTCAATAGCATGAATGCACTAGGTACTAAATACTAATCTAGTCCCATTGCAATGCGCATGTCCTCCACGTGTGCGCTCATCGCTGCATTTATTAGAGGATTTTCTAGAGTTTTGTGGAAGAAATGAAATAAATAAAAAAAAAAATATTTAAAAAAGTTTTTTAAACGATTGACTGCAAAGTCTTACTTTTTCATTAATGAAACACCATATGACGTTTACCGTTTAATAATTGCAACGAGATTGCAAATGATTATTTTAAGGTTCTTGATCTATACATAAATTAATGAAACTATTAATTAACAACATTATAATAGTAAATAATGTTATTGGTTATTATATTTGATCACTTTTGCGTTCACAATGTTATACTGAAATATATTCTTAATGAAAAACGCTTAAAAATCCATTTTGTCCCTGACACTCGGAGATGGGGTTCGAACCGATGACCTTTCGGAACTGCTCTGCGGACTGCTCTAACTACTAAACTACCCAAAACCTAACAGGACTGTTGAATTTTTCAAGCACTTGTTACTATTTAGCTACTACAGAGCGTATTATCATAAATGTTCAGGCAATCCACCCAAATGGCAGAATAAATATTTTTACAAATATTTAAACTTTCATTAAAGATGAAAATTTGTTCTAATTATCATATTTCAATCAATTTTATATTCATAATGCTATACTGGAAAATATTATTAATGAAAATTGCTTAAGATGTTTGAGAGGATTGCTTGAACATTAATGAAAATACCTATGTAATACTAGCCTGATACAAATACGAGAAAAACGGAAATAATTCGATATAAGCCTGGAATATTTTTAATCGAGTTTGTGAGCCAATTACAAGAGACTATATTTAAGAATCCATCTCATTTTAGCTACGGAAGGTATAAAAAAAACATCAAGTCAAAAAACCTTCATTTCCTTCACGCAAAATAATATACCACGACTTTTTCACAAATTTTGGTTTTATTTATCATAGCGACAATGAAAATTACTGAAATCCAACTAAAAAAATTACAGGAAATAGTGATTTTTATTAAACTTTATTTTTTACATGTTATATTTTTGCTTCATAAATATAAGACTATTGGTTTGCAATATTCCCATGGAAATTTTCATTGGATTCAAAACAAAATATACTTAAGGCAATTTAGTAATATCGATTGAAGTCGAATTTCATTGTTAATATTATTGATTTTTTACAAATATTTTTTAAACATTTATTGTACGTGTTTTATAAAAATATGAGTTTCCAAATATAATATTAGGAATATTTATGTATTTCATGGAAGTAACATAAGTAACAACGTGAAAATACGTAGAAGTCACTTTATATGTATTTTGCTTATGATACCATTGAGAAATTAAAGGAATTTTATTTTTTTCATTAATAATCCGAAAGAAAATGTAGATTAATTAACTCATATATTGAAAAGGAAATATATGTTACCCTCATAATAAAAAAAAGGCTGTTATGTTTCAATGTTTGAACTCCATACTGAAAGTTGGTATTTGTATCAGGCTATACCGAAAGTGCTTGGGAAACACTGGACTAATGAAATAAATATCAGTTAATTACACACTAACGCTTCACTTGGTGCCCTAAATAGGGAACTCTATTTATTCTACTCATTATTTGAGGAGACACCAAATGGCACCTACTCGAATCATTTTCTGGTGGTACAATTGCTTGTTATTACATTTGACTTATGGTCTTATTTAAGCTGTGTAAGTTCCTACAATATAATCATGATTTATCAATTTGTTTGTATTTACAAGTAATATAATAGTAGCGGCCTCGAAACCATGTATCACTGTTAAGTAGACTTAAGTCTCGCGAGTTGAGCCATGATTTCTTTGTCTTCATCTGTAGTGGAAGCTCCGATTTTATTACGTGCAACTGCTGGGGCATCGGCCATCTGAAAAAAAAAAAAACAATTAATAAATTTTGTAATTGTGTAATCAACAGTGTGTAATATACTGTCGTACAGCGTCATCTTAAATAGCGCCTTTTATAGGGAGTATTATGGAAAGCTCGGCGTAGATGGCAGAACTAGCACATAAATTAAACAAAAAAAAACCTTTTCGAACAGTTTGTCTTTGGTAAATGAATGACTTGTATATCTAAAATCTGAAACAACCACGACACTCATATCCAAGACCAACGCAGAAAAGTTAATTTTTGGGAACCGGCGGAGCGACACCTTGAAATCGAAGTGCAAGTCACTCCCCCATGGAGGTCGTCTTCACAGTTGTTTTTATTGTGAAATAAGACAAAATAAGTTACCGATATTATTTAAAAAAGATAAATAGTGAGTTGCTTATGAGTGACTAAGGTCAGTTAAAATTTTATCAAAACTAATTTGAATCGCAAAATTACAAAATTGATCATCAATATAATATATAGTATATGCAAAACAATTTATTTCAATATCAGATATTTTACTAATCTATATGAATAATATGGTTATTAGAATATAACGTCACTCAACAGAACATATATAGAATGTAACTTGTTACTTAATCATGTTTGAACATTTAAATAACTATTGTAATTGATTATCAATTATTAATAACTAATTATATGACTATTGTTTATTTATTAGATAATTCTTGATAAAAACCATGTTTTTAGTACATAAATAATTGCCACAAAATTCACCTTTCCACTGATCTCAATGCCAATTTCATCAAGCACTTGATTCACAATGCCCTCGGTTTCTTGTTCATCACCTGACTCATCCATGATATCATCCAATGTATCTGAAACTATATAAAAGTATTTTATTAAAATAGGGTTTATTAAATGAATGTAAAATACAGTGTGAGATTGACTATAGAGTGAGTATGCTAAAGTGATTAGCATCCTGTAAATATTATTGTTTATGGAATTATTCCATATCTTAATTTGTCGAACAATATTATATTGAACAAGGCCAGAGAGCTCACTATTTTTTTTTCTGAGTTACCATTAATTTGCATACTTTGTTTCATTATTACTTAAATTGTTATACAGCCAGTTGCACAAACATCCATTAAAATTTTCATCACTTTAAAGTGAAGTTGACATTACTCATACATTTACTTCCAAATTTATATTTATATATATCTAATAAAATTTTGAGAGTATTAATTTGAAGTAAGTAAAAAATTAATTCTAATAAAAATTTGACTATTTTTTTAAAGGGTACCAGCCATAGTATAACTTTATAAAGTAATCTTATTGTAATCAATAAATGTTCTTCATGACCAGCATATTAATACCCCCATTGCTGGTGCTCTGGCCTTCCCTATAGATGCAATCAAATCAAATAGGGAGAATGGGCCGTGACCCACCATCCGGGCCCAGTGCAATTGGCAGGTATTAACAAATGCAGCTGGAACCAACACCTTAATGTGCCTTTTGAGGTACAGAGCTCTAGACAATAAATTTTTGGTCATCCATTCTACGACTGACCATTGTGAAAATTGCTTAACAACCATATGGCAGACTGAGCGCAGACCACTGCCATTGAGTTGTTAACAGTCTTATTCTGACTTAAACATTGTGTTTAGATCTCAAATGCTTATATTGTAATTAATGTTTTTATTCTATTGTTGGTAATATTATCATGAACTTACTCATTTCATCTGTCATGTCCATTTTTGCATTGGCTTGTCTAAATGCCTCCATATCTTTCGCAATTTGATGTGGGTTCATCACTTTATTCATGCTGCCCATAGTCTTAGCTGTTGTTCCCATTGCACCTGCTATGGCTATGTTTGCACCCATTGTCTTGTTTTGGAGCTGAACATTTGATATCTAAAATTTTCGTGGTTCCATTAACAAATAAGAAATTACATTCCACATGATTGATTTTGCTCTTTACTTGGTTTGCATACAATCAAGAAGTTAATTTATTGAGGTGAATCATAAATCAAAATGCTATTACAGGATACAGATGTGTGAGAAACATTTGATTTTTTGCTGGACTAACAATCAATAATAATACCTACTTTACTGTTAGCAGTAAATATTCTATTTTTTTGTTTTCTCAACTGCACCAGTTGTTTGGCTAATATTTTGCATCCTTCATTATTTCCTTCTTTAGCCATTTTTTTAATTTCCATTTCCTGTAAATATTTAAAAGACTTCATCAAAAAGTAGCCAGACTTAATTTTACATGGATATGACAAATATAAAATACTTTATTAGTCAATAATTAAATTCCTTACACATTAGCTTTACCTATTATCATAAACATGGGATAAATAATATTTACCAGTTTCTTCTCTTCTCTTTCAAGGGCATTCTTGTCTCTGTCCAAGTCTCTGGCAGCCTTCCGAAGCTCCCTATCATTTTGCCTTTGTTGTTCTGAACAAAAGACATAAAATTTTTAAATATATAACTAAATAAACATTAAGTTATATAAGTATGTACTTCACATAAAGTTTAATCAATAATAGGATAGTATTTTATATAATGTAAGGATAAAGTTATTATTATAGGTAAGGAAGAAAATGTATATTTTTTCGGGCGTTTTTTAAGGGCATTTCAAGATGTGTTTAACAAGAAAAATTATGAACTTGTACTTATTTATTATGAATAAATTAGAAATATGTACAAACTTTGTAAGAATCACAACAGTTCTTAATAGAGTTTTTTTACCTTTGACAGTTGGTTCTTTCCTGAAGAAATTCATGTTTTCTTTTACCTTAAAATACTGGTATGAAAAGAATTTCAGTGTTATAATTTGTTCGAAACGGAGTATATGCAAAACACTTTAATATTTATTTTGAGCTGATGAAATAAGAATGTAATGAATGTAAACAGAACAACACAAAAATGATTCATCAATAGGGATGTAACGATTGGAGTAAATAGAATTACTTGCTTGATACTTTTCTTTCAATATCAAGTATTTTGGTATGGATATTTTAGAAGGGAGTAATGAGTAGTATCGTAAAGTATGTGTTTGTATCGGTACTTGGTCAGTCACTCCCTGAGGAGAGTCAAACGTGCTCTACTGTTCGCTTTATCATAAGAAGACTTAAGTCTTTCTCATGAAAAATTCTCACTGGTGCGGCGTCCTTGTCATATGACAATAAGCATTGCTAACACTTAGTAATTTTGAATAGTCAAACATAGTCGAACAGAGTATTGCTATTGACTATCAATAGTATCAAATCTGATCCAAAAATCACTAACTAACACTATGGTGAGGTATTTTATAACTAATTGATACGAGTAACTACAACACTTTTATTCGATACCGAGTAGGTATCGAAACTTCATTTCCGAAACAGTGTCGAGTAAAAGTATAGATACCTACCTAGATGTATCGTTTCTTCTCTATTCATCAATAGTAATGATGATAAGATTATTGAATATGTAAATTCAATAATCTTATCTCCCTATAAGGAAATCAAACTAGAAGTCGTTACGGTACGTTCTTGATTTCTCCATGACAAACCTTCCTTTCGGTTTTCTTTCATGTTTAACACGTTCACTGCGGCTTGAGGTCGATTCAGCCTAGACTAGGGCTGGTAGACTTTGGGCTGGTGCGGCGCGTATAACTCGTGTTTTCTCTCTCGTCCGGTGGCTGTTTACACTCAACGGTATGACGTATGACAAAGACAAGTATAGATATCTTTATGTCTGCGAAACATTAACTCGATAGTATAAAAAAAAAACACTTTCGGTCAAAATAATCCTCAAACGCACTGAACACAAAATTATTTAATAAGGTGCGAGTTGAAGACGATTCGGATCTCAAGCGGTGGGGGGCGCAGGCGGCGGGGGAGCGGTTAAGTCGACTTTGCCGCTATATAGTCGATATGCACTAATTCTCGGTATAACATTTTATACCACGTTTATAAGTAGCGCTGTAAGTCGTGATGTGAAATGATTATTTATCAATACTATTGAAATTTCATAATTTCCTTTTCTTCTTTAACCTATGTAGTTTGTATCTTTAACTTCGATCACAATCGCTATAATTTCTTTACATTTGAGTGAAAGGATTGAAGTCAAACAAAAATAAACAGTTTTTAATAAATTAATAAAACAACAAAGTTAACTCAAGTAAATCCAATGTTCATATTTTCATCATTTATCATATCTATGTAATAGTTCTAGTTGCAATAAATCTTGACTCTTGCTTAGTGTTACATTATCGTCATTGTATCTCTGTACTTAAGTTTTTATGTATTTAATAATTCGTAATTTTGGTTCCCATTATAATATCACTCGACTGGTTGCCTATTTGACTTCGCCGGAATGCACATATTCTAACGATGTTATTTAGCATACTTTTCGATCCCGTTACCCCTTCTTATTTAAAGGATCGCTTCAAATTTACCAAAGATTTTCATTCTCGCCCCTCGAGATCATCAGAAAATTTGCAATTGGATATGCCGATGCATTGTACATTCTTCTACGATAAGTCTTTTACAGTCCAAGCCGTGCGCTTGTGGAATGCATTACCTGTATCGATTAGGAGAGCTAAGCTCATTTTTAAGGAACGCGTTAAACAACATTATTTGTCCATATAAGCATGCAGTTCATATATATTTATATGAGTACGTATGGTATGTATATGTGTGAAGTATGTATAATTATATTGTTTTTCTTCCTACACAGTATATATGTACACCGTCCACAACCCCATTATTATTAGCTAATGATTTAACTCCATCCCGAGGTTGCCTGGGAGAGATCACTTTTAGTGATAAGGCCGCCATTCGTACGTCTCCTTTTTAAAATTGAAATTGTAAGTGTTATGTGTGTGTATAATAAAGTATATTCTATTCTAATACCTACCTCTATCGAAACCTATATTTAACTCTGGAAATTACGGCTATACGAAGAAACAATCTCTTGATTTCTCAGAATCACTAGCATTGTGAAGAATTAGTACCTACTGATTTTATTTTATATTTTCATACAAATATGATCATGTACGTATGCCTACATGAATGGAGGACGAATTTTCTCACGTCCACAGGAAAGATTACCCACTGTTACCCTGCACGTGTCGTGTTTGGGTGGATTGCCAGAACATTGACGAAAATACGTTCTGTAGTACTTGAAAAATTTCTATTTTGTTAGATCCTGGATAGCTCAGCGGTTAAAGCAGTCACACAGATTGCGAGGTCGTGGGTGCGAGTATCATCTCAGAGTGGCAGGTAAATTTGTTACTATGGTGGGTTCTCTAGAAGAGACCTCTTCCAACAAAGGTAATTGTGGGAGGGTAAGATGTAAGCGGGTTCATTAAATAAAAAAATACAATTATAGTTAAATTCAAAAAAATTGGTTCTAATTCGAGTTATGCGATATGTATTTAATTCGGCCAGACTATATTTTCGATCCAGTCGAGGTAACGAGAGACGCGCGTGTAGACACCGGGCGTGGCGCTGCCGCAGCCGCTGCCGAATGACGTCACGCCCACCACGCTGTATCGAGAGTCCTCGCTCGTAGACACCTGCAGTGGACCGCCCGAGTCGCCCTTCATGTACAGTACATTAAATCGTTACACATCACATCAAAGCCTTAATTCTGTTAACCTACTAATGGCGGGCCAATGGGGTTTCAGTAATATCACCTTTATCAGGCCCGGATCTAAGGGGGGCAAGTGCCCCCACGAGTAGCAACGGGGGGCGCATCATCAGGTTATTATACAAATCATCATTATATAATATCTGCTTACATTAAAAAAAGAACGAGCTTCACAAATCTTCAAGATCCTAATTAAAATAAAAGAAAAATCATACGAAGTTTCTGCACCGGTATAAAATAAATCGTTGATCCGGACCTTAAAATCCGGTTGATTAAATTTTTGACAATAGACTAAAAAATAACAGACTTATAAAATATAGTTTAATGTATTTCACTGCCTCTTACTGAGATTAATGTAACTATTTCACGATATGATCACTAATGCTTGGCCACAACACTAAGCAGTCATATAATCAGCCGCCCATATCGTTAAACGCAAATTATTCATTGATCTGGCGAGGTCACAGCATGGATTGGTCAATTCTACGATCTGGCCACGACATATGCATAAGGTTTAATTCTCTAAGTTCTGATATGAGGGTCGTGGCGTCACGCGCTGTTTACGGTCACGTGACAAATAGTATAATTTTTTTTTTTTTTATATAATTAAGTAAAGCAATACTATGAATACAATAAGCATAAACGTGTGACTATCGGTAATAGTATATTGAACATTACCAGAAAAAAATGTATTTATTTTCGTTTACTATATTGTGAAGTTTCGTATTTTTGATTTCGTACACTAGCGCAAATGGCTCTATATTGCGTGGTTAATGCATGCATTGACATGAACTAATTGACATTGAGAAAGTATTGAGTATCGAGCTAAATTGAGATCGTCATTGGATTGGGTTGAAATTGACATTGAGATTGCGTTAAAGATTAAGCCTGTTGATAGTAAAAATTTGTGAAGTACTAAAAATCGTAACATATATAAAGGTTTTAAAGTCACTGTTACATAATGTCGTACCTGGCAGGCATCACTATTGCCGTCGGGATCGACGGCACATAACTGTTCGGGTATGATGCCGCGCGGCAATTTACGCCACGCGTTGTAATGCGGCGCACATTGGTTCCTACTCACGGAGGATATTGTCGCTTTTAATAGTATGTCACTCTTCAAGTTTTCTGTTGAAAACATCGTAATAATTAATTATCGTGACCGGTTATTAGGTGATTGGCAATTTAGAATATCCAATTTTATTATTTGAAGCAAATTAATAGCTTGCAATTAATAAAGATGATTAGCAAACCTCTATTGTTTCTGAAAAGTAGAGAAATTATACGGTAGTTCCCGCAACTTCGCTCGCGTAAATTATAGCCTGTCACCCGCGTATGATGTAGGTTCCCGTAGGTGAAAGAATTTTCGTGATCGAATCAGTAATTCAGAACAAACAAAACTTTTCCTTTAAATTAGTCTATCTCTGTTTAATCAAAATCATAAACTTTTATATATAATAATAATAACAATATAATATATTCTTTATTGCATGTTACACAGGACATATTACAGAAAAGCTACAAAAAGAGAGAGAATACAAAGGGTGGCTTTATTGCTACGTAGCAATCTTCGAGGTAACCCATGACGAAAGAAAATATAAACTTTATAATAAAAAAGAGAGGGGGAGGGGGTGTAAGATGGAGTAGAAAATAGATAAATCTGAATAACGTAAATATAATAGATAAAACAAAATAGTCATTAAATATAAACATATTATTCGTTTTTGAGGAAGTGTGTCTTCGCTTGTGCAACAAAATAATGTTAAGTGAGAGCCTTTCTTTTGGTGACAGGCAACGATTGCCATAAACGTACCGCATGCCCGGAAAATCAGTAGAATAAGTAGTCTGTAGTATAATGCGGAATATTAAGGACTAAGTTAAAATAAAAGCATAAAGTACATTCTGAAGAGGAGGTACGGATAGGTAAGATAAGCCTTTTTTCAAATAAGGAGGAGTCAAAGGTAGGAAAAGGATATAAGTATATCTCTTCGCCGGCGAATAGGGAGCCAGTTAAGTTTAGCGTGGAAATGTGACACATGGTCATAGTTGCGAAGATTGAACATGAATCTGCTACATAAATTTTGCAGACATTCCAGCATGTTAAGAAACTCTTATGACAAATCAGTGTAACAAATAACAGCGTAGTCAAGAACTGAAAACGAGAGGGTATGAGCCAGGGCAATTTTCGTGTGTGTGGGTAAAAAGTTAAGTCGGTTGAATGAGCCATACGCGGCACATTATCTTCCTGAGCGATTCTAGAGGTTTCCAAGAAAGACACTGGTCAAAAATCACACCGATGTTTTTGATAGATTTTTAATAAGGTATGATCGTACCGTCAAATGTAACAGAAGGCAAATGTTCGAAATCGATCCGAGAAACGAAATGAGCTCTGCCAATTACTATGGTTTCAGTCTTCAAGGGTTGACAGTATAACCAAATAATTTACTCCAATTAGAGATTTTAGAAAGGTCGGAATTTGTAACTGCCACTGCATCGGAAAAATCCATCAACGATGCCTGGGTATTTTATTCATCAGCATAAAGGTGATAGGAACTAGAAAGTGATTGTGTGATAGGATTTATAAACATAGAGAAGAGAATAGGCGATAAGACGCAACCCTCCTCCGGCATGTATTATACCACGAGGAGAAGTTGTCTTCACCGCGATTTTTTTATATATATTAGTAAATTATTATAATAATTTATTTGTTTTTAAATAAAGTAAATAATTTGAATTTGACAGTATATATTGATGCATTAATAAAAATAAAATCAGAAATTTTCCCTTTTATCTATCTATATATAAGGCGCAGCACGTAAATAGAACCAATATAGCATAATATCGGATCTCAATCGAGGTGCGAGGATTAGAGCAACTAGTAACTAATGCAGTATACCGGAAATCGGTGGACTCCATCCCTTTTCCGATTAACGATAGCGTTCATTCAATATGTATAAAAAAACACGCCGCGATCGCAATTGTTATCACATGTCAAACAGTTGCAGCGTGAAGTTCGTGAATAACTTCAAATGTCTCCTTTTTTTTTTTTTAATTGGAAAATTAGCCCTCTAAACCTGCGCGGGGAATCACCATTTCAGTTCAACTTACGTGCCGCGCATTAAGTTCATCTTACGTGTAGTACTGGTCCTTCCCCAGCCTGTGACAGTGACGGGAGCGTCGGGATCAGCATCGCTCGTGTACAAGCATGCTGCGTTCAACGTGCTAGAGATCTCCACCGGCCTCTGTAATCTATGCGACTCCATTCAAATGCAATTCAAATCAATGGAAATCTATATCTACACTAATATTATAAAGATGAAAGATTTGATTGTTTGTTTGGTACGAATAGGCTCCGAAACTACTGGACCAAATTTAAAAATTCTTCTTCTATATTACTTCACGAAAAACAGAAAATAAAGGGATGAAAATGGCAATGCAAGTTTTTATAGGGAATTTAAAAGTTACCGTAGTAACCATTGTTTAATTATATAATTACAATGACAAATTTAATAGTTCTAATATCACGGATATCCGTGTCATGATATGAATCGATATCCAAATAAACAGTTCATAAAGGACCAAGCGGGCGGAGCCGCTGGCCCAAAGCTAGTACTAAATAAAGTATTAATGAATGATCTATAAATTGCCAAATATATACAGGGTCTTAAGAACGGTCGGTATGGGAAATATTTTGTCCTAGGTTTCAACATGCAAACTTTTTGTCCTTGATATTCAACATCCTTTTTTTATTATTATTCACCTTTCGTACTAATTTGAAATTTTGACTAATCAAAATATACTCTTTATGAATGTCAGTTCGTAAAAAATCGTCTGTTGTAAACATGTAAATCACACAGTTACATGTTGTTTTGTAATTAAAATAAAAATTATATAATATGATAAAAGTATATCCCGAAACTTGGACGATTCAAGTTTTAATAAAAAGAAACCCAAAAAGGGTTATGTATTTGTTTTATTTAGCAATTTAAATTTTATATTTAGTTTAACATACGAACTGTTTTTATATTCATGTTTTGTTTGTTACAGTTTCTTTTCTTTACCATAAAATAAATCCTTTCTCACGCTAGTCGGCCTTTTATTATTTGTCCAAGCATCGAACCCGTCACAAGACATACAAGATCCGTTCTTAGGAACCGATGTCATCGATTTTAGTGATACATTATTTCTATTTAGATACCGATTGTATGTAACTTATTAAGCAGTTGATATTTTTATGTAACGTGGTTTCTAAAATGAATAAAATGCTTTGTTTTTCATATCCTTTAGCCTTTTTTTTTTGTTACAATACTAAGACATCAACAAAACAATCTCACTATCCAAATATCAATAAAAATCAAAATTATATTAAGTCACACTATAATGTCCATCACAGTTCTTTCTGAGTCTGGTTAAATATTCTTGGAGTGGACAGGCACAATTTCATTATAAGTAAAAAAACTTTTAATCGCGTTTGTATTTAGTTTTATTAAGGTTTCGGAATCTTTACAAGTTCCGTGTTCACATAAGACTAAGGTGTTGATTGTCTTATTAATTAGGAGTTTAGCTACCTTCAAAACAATACTATTGGACACATTTACAACACGAAAATAAAAATATTTTATGGAAACGTTTCCATTTATTAAATTAAATTATTTTAAAATTACTTTTTAACTTATTTAAGCCTAGCTAACGTAATCTATACCAGTTCCAGTCTTGTCTGATAAGAACTGACAAAGTCCGACAAGAAAAGTGAATTGCTCCCTTTGATTTAGTATTTACAGAATGTACTAACTTTATCTTTTGGTTTTGCAATGTGTGATCTGAATTGATATTTTATTCGACTTTAATAATCTTATGTGAACATGGAATCTGTCGATTCCATAACGTCAATAAAACTAAAGACAAATAGTGTAAAAGTTGTTTTATTCATGGATAGTGTTCGTGATAATATAAGAAATCTTTTCATTATTTTCGACTGTCATAAGATGGCGTTAGGACGAGTAACATTTATAACGCCGAAATGAACGTGTACATGGGTTTCTAGTTTATTATCTGCCATTCCGAATATGACCTCTTTTTATGCGAGTGGGAGTAAAGTGGTAAAATACTTCACCTTAACAGTGCGATATCGTGATATTTCAAACTTCGCGAATAATTAGGGTAGACGTAACTCTGAGCTATCCTGTAGTCGGTCTTATCGTCAAAAGTGTTGCCGCCTAGTTGTACCACTCCAGCACGGATTATCGTTGGCTCCACTCTGGAACAAATGTTGAGTCAAGTTAATGTTAAAAGGGAAACGAATTGTCTCTTACAAAAAAACGATTTTATTAAATTCACGAAAAATAAGTTTTAAATGTTTAAGATTGCTTATTGTCACAATCGACATCTTGATACATATTTATACTCCATTCACTTTAACATTAGAAAAAAGAGGGTCATAGAAGCAGCAGTGCAAAACATTTTATTGTCAAGATAAATTTAAAAAGTAGTCTGAAAGAGCTGGGCAATTTTCCATTTATTTTGATACCTCGGGGTTGAGATGAGGCCAGCATTTTATAAATTCATCTTTTAGTCCCAAGCCAACATGGAACTAAAACTGAAACTAATTGTGTGTTTTGATAAATTCTAATTGTAAGTGTAATTAGTTAGACTATTGATGAAGACATTGGAAAAACTTCCCGAAATGTCAAAGTTTGAGGGTAGGTATGGGGGCTTAGAGCGTAATTTTTGTAGGCCACTCGGGCCTGCACCGGCATCCTCTATATTTACCAAAACTTAACAACAACAAAAAAAACAATAACATCACGGAAAACGACAAAACAACAAGAAAGGCAGTAGTATTCACAATGGATGACAATCCCAGATTACGATTTTAACAAATATGAATAAATAATAATCTGACAAAATTAAAAAGCTGTACTACCGAAACGTTTGAAGGGGTTAGGCAACGTTTTAAATTTGATAGAGTTATAGTGACATGACGGCACGGCTGGTCCACAAGTTGAAGGTCGCTCAGCGGGCTATGGAAAGGGCTAAGCTCGGCGTTTCTCTGCGGGATCGAATAAAAAATGAGGTGATCCAGCAGAGAACCAAGGTTATCGACATAGCCCACCGGATTAGCAAGCTGAAGTGGCAGTGGGCTGGCCATATTAGCCGCAGAACCGATAACCGTTGGGGTAAACGAGTTCTTGAGTGGAGACCGCGTCTCGGCAAACGTAGTGTAGGACGTCCTCTGGCGCGGTGGAGTGATGATTTGCGCAAGATGGCTGGCAGGAGCTGGATGCGAACAGCCGAAAATAGAAGTAGATGGCGTGCAATTGGGGAGGCCTATGTCCAGCAGTGGACGAATATGGGCTGATGATGATAGTGACATGAGAATCGTGCCGAAACTATGCAACCCTGCTTCTTTAGGTTCTTTACGATGAACACTTTTTATTGTTATAGTTATTAAATCATTTAATTTAGTCATATACTCATAAATTTGTTAAGTATAGCAGCTGGTATTTAAGTATGTTAAGTTAAGATATGTAGCAAATTAGCCGTCAGTCTTAAAAGTAACATGGTTATTGATATTTTGTAACAAAGTATACCATAAAAAACCTTATTTAACTTCTGTCTAATGCTATAATGAATGGAGTATAGTCAGTTTAAACAGAACATATTCAGGCACATGGACTAACTGTCTAATTTTTAAGTCTATCGTTATCCTTATTAAAGGTATAGTGATTATGTTAGCGATTTATGGAATTGGATAACTTTTTAAGAAGCAATCGCTTTTGGAACGAATGATGATTTAAATGGTCAAGAACAATTAAAACTTAAACCGGTCGAAAGATTGCTCAATAGCTTTCAAACATATTTGTGTCTAACGTTTGCCTTAGATCAGTGTTTCCCAAACGTTGTTCTGCCATGGCCCGGTAATATTCACACTGCTTCTTCGTGACCCAATTAATATTTTTAATCCTAAATTGGTTCGGGAGGTAAAAGTGTTTGGATGACCGACCTTTGCCGTATCGTAGGTAGGTAGAATTATCGCCCACGAAATCCGTATATTAAATTTCATGAAAATAATTTGAGCCGTTTCCGAGATTGTATTTTTATATTTAATAAACGATTCAGTTAAGTTGCCGTTAATTGTAATTGTCTAATGGGCCCTCTCCACTATCGACGATAATGGACAATCACCTAGTGCCACCATTATGTAACCGTCATTGCAACCGATCGGCCATCCTACATTCGTTAATTGCCATCTGAACTTTATGGACACCGAAACAAGAATCCGAATTGTGCCCGTGGAGCGTCCTTTTGGTATAATTATATAAACATAAATGGTTAACTATACGTTTTCTTCGGCTACAAAATTTTAGCACGATTATAGGCCAAACAGCACGCGCCCGTACTGTATCTAAATATATATATAACTCAAAGGCGACTGACTGACATAGTGATCTATCAACGCACAGCCCAACCCACTGGACGGATCGGTCTGAAATTTGGCATGCAGGTAGACGTTATGACGTAGGCATACGCTAAGAAAGGATTTTGATCAATTCTACTCCCAAGGGGATAAAATAGGGATGAAAGTTTGTATAAAACTTTTTCAATTATAAACCGATCGGGCTGAGTCTTTGCATGCATTAATCTACTATGACGTAGGCATCCCCTAAGAAAGGATTTTGGATGAAACTTTATTTCAGGTATTTTATACGATATAATTAATAAATATTCGTTAGAAATGTTGCCCAAAGTAACTTTACTACGCGGACGAAGTCGCCGGCAAAAGCTAGTCATAAATAAATACGAACTACGGACGGCGCACGATCATATCCAAACTTCCGTTGATAGTTATCCGAAAAATCGACAGATTGGCGATTATGCCGTCTACACAATGGTGATGGCCAGGGCCACAGTGTGGAGTCAGTGAAAGACAAGCTTTAGACGCAAATATTACTTTATTTTAAAGTTTTTATTAAATTTCTTGATAAATCAAAACACCATTCGTTCCAAAAGCGATTGCAACTTTAATTGTTAAGTTTAATAACTTTAATAACTTTGAAAGGGATTGCGATATATTCTGAAATTAGAGAAATAACCTATAGATTCAGCCGGCGAAGGACTACAGCTTCAACCGCTCGACACATCGTTCATATTCATTCAACACCGAAATATTATTACAAATACATATATATTAAATCAAAGAAGCATTATATTGTTATATCACGTGTTAGTTTTGAAATACAAAAATCCCCCCTGAAAATATTGTAATTATTAGTTAATTATTTTTACCTCTCCAAATTAATAATGCAGTGTGCAGCAGTTAGCACGTACGATGCCGATATTAAAGCCCCACCGCAGTCGAACTGGTATCCGTTACCCCGATCAAAACCAAGAGCCACCTGTGGTAATTAAAGATTTATTTTCCATTGATTTATTCTAATACTGTTTTCTATTATTGTCCTATTACAGTGACAGTACTAACCCATTCTCAATAACCTAGAACAAGGCATAGCTTAACTAGGAAACGCCTAATATTACGAATAGCCTAAGCAGTTTAGTTTAATTCCAAATAAATAGTTTTTCTTTTATCCCTTGACATATTTATGACCTGTCATATACGCAAATGCCTAGCGCAAGTCGCTGCAAATGATCATAGTAATAGTAATTTTTATTTTGCTAGAATGTGGTACACTAAAGATCTTATATATTCACACATTATACGATATAAGATCACCCAATTATGGGCATGCAAAGATATTAATATTTTAAACTAACTTAATCAATTATATAATAAATGATAACTAATACACAATAATAAAGTCATGATTAAATAATAGATAAACATATGTCAATTTCAGCATGATAAACAAATATAAATAAGTAATAATTAATTTTAATAAGATCAATAATCAACACTTAAGCATACGAAGTCATTTCCAATTATCAAATCAAATATTAATGTCAAAGATTATATTGAATTTATGCACATCAAAATTTTGATGTCACTTTTCCAAATATTCATTAACACCATAAAAACATTTTTCCTGTAGCCACATCTTAAGTTTATGTTTGAGTCTATTTAATTCCAACAATTTAGATATTGCTTAATTTCGTTAGGTGGTTCCTAGTCAATGGTGAAACACATTTTTATCTTAGGCAATTCCTATATATTTAGGCTAAGTTTAGTGAAAACGGAAATAACGGTCAGTTGCACAAAATTCCATTAAGGTTTAATGACGCTCTAATGAATGTCAAATTTATATGGGTAATGTCACTTTAAAGTAAAGAATATTTTAATGGACGTTTGTGCAACAAGCTGTAAGTCTCTTTTACCGGATATTTTTAAGCACCTTTAACTAACTGATGTGTTAAATAAAAGGTAATTAACTCGTCGCAATAAAAAGGATGGTATTTAGCACGTTCTCCTAGTTCATTAGCGTATCCTGCTCTGGCATGGATATATTTTTCAACACTGTATATTTATAGGTAAAGTCATTGATGGTAAGTTTTGCTATGTTGTAATGAAATTACAATTAGATCATGAATATTATTACTAACGTATTTAACTCTATCGTAAACGAGGATAGCAAACAAATAATAAAATAATTAAGTAAATAAAAATAGAGATATTATAGTAAAGTAACATATATTACCATATGTGGAAATTCTCCAAGAGATGCCACTTCTCCTTCAATGATGTGTAAATTTAATGGTACTAAGGTTTTGTTGAATTTTTTGCATTCTGTAATAAACAAAATATGTTTATTAATAAATAGGACACGTTCATACAGAGTAAATATAGTAACTAGCTTTTGCCCGCAACTTCGTTTACGTGATAGGCATTAGTATTTACAGTCGTTTATTTTTAATCAACTTAAAAAAATAAGAATAGGTTTTCAATTTGACTGTTTCCTTGTATCCATATTGCACTTTTTTTGTTTGTAGGAGTATTGGTCAGTTGCACAAACGTCCATTAAAGTTTAATGACGCTTTTAAGCTCTAATGAATGTCAAATTAGTATGGATAATGTCGCTTTAAACTAATGAAAAATTTAATTGACGATTGTGCAACTGGCTGTATATCCTCAAAATCACACCATTAAAAAGTTTTAATGACGAAATAGTTTTGTTTTAATATTAAAAAAAACTCTGAGAACTACATGGCCTAAATTATCTATGGTGGTCGGTACACAGAAACTGTAATATAAAAATGTTTATTTTCATAAATAAACATTAAATCGTAAAATCATTCTTATTATGACAAGCTTTATTTATGAGGAGAACTAAACAAAAAATATGAATAGTAAGTAGTATATTCCATCCTCAATATTATTTATTTTATTGATGTAAATACAATAGTATAATTTAACGAAGATCACGTCACGGAACTCATTCGATAAATTGATAAAAGAATATTTCCTCGAGCTGGACTATTCCTCTTGAACTTCCAATTTATTACTTTACTATCGTATGTTTTATATATTTATTTTGGACTATGTATTTGCATTTTATACGTTCTCATGTGTTTTTTCCCCTAATGCACTAACCCACAGTTAATTTTTCATTATTGGTATAGTTTCCTTTAGCCTAGGGTCGCCTGGTAGAGATTGCTACCTTAGCAATAAGGCCGCCTTTTGTGTAACTGTATTTAGTTTTATGTACCTTTCTACTGTATTTCATAGTGTAATAAAGAATATTCAATCAATCAAGATTTTTTGCAATGAGATTTGTTTTGGAGTTATTAAAGGTTAAAAACGGGACCATATTACTAAGACTCCACTGTCTGTCCCTCCGTCTGTCTGTCTGTTTATTGTTACTAAACGCGAAGAAAGAGATTTCTTTGTTGCTTTCATTATTTTAATTTGTAAAACAATAATAATATCATTGCTACAGTCTTTATTTTACATGTTATTGTATACATAAAAATGCTGGTAAATAGTAATAGATACATGCACACAAATAAGTTATTTTCTTTTCTCAAAAATATCGGCAGTAAAATCTAAACTATTCATCCAATTTATTTGGTGTAAAAGACAATTTTTATGTAGATTAAATTTCTTTGAAGATATTAATTTATTTTGATAAGGTCTTAAATAATCGTCTGAAGACGGACAAAAATACACGTATACGACTTTTTTTTAATTATGTGGCACAACCTTAGCACATAGATATATGCCATTGCAAATTTTTATAAAAAAATTAAAAAGCTCTCCATTAATAATCTAGACTAAGAATTGCCTGTATAACAAATTCCATCAAAATCCGTTCAGTAGTTTTTGCGTGAAGTAGTAACAAACATCCAAACCTACAAAACTTGGGCTTTATAATATTAGGAGTATTATCACCATATAGAAAATCGCTATAATATCTATGACATGTCATATTCTACTGCTACAATCATGGCTAGAGAGTTAAGCAGGCGGTTGTTGAAGCCCGTTCTTCCTATAACTATGTCTAGGAAAGGCTGGTGATGATGATATGTTATATTAAAAAATTGTTAAATACCTTGTTCAGCTTTCCGTTCATTTATTTTCCCTTTATCTGCACCTGTCCCTGAAAAACATAAAGTAATTAATTAAAAGAAAAAAATACCAAAACTGGCCAAGGACGAGTAGGACTCGCGCAGGAAGGACTCCGTACCAATATCTTCTGTTTATATATTTGTTTATTAATAGTCTTTGTTGTTATAGAAATACATCATCTGTAGAACTTACAATTTGCTATGAGATACAGCCTGGTGACTGATAGACAGACAGACAGCAAAGTCTTAGGCTGGATTTAGTGTTAGTCTAGTGTTCGACCGACGGTCAGCGCTGACAGCGGTCGAACGTGGCTATTCATTGAAAGATATAAACGGCTATAATACAATACGTATTTCCGGCTATATGCGTTCAGTGCCACGCCGACTCAGCTACCGATATTATGAAGTTAACAAATGGATCCATTTTATTTTTAATTGTATACGTTCGCGTTTATCCGTCGTCAGTCGAGCACTAAATCTAAAGCAAATGAACGACGGTCAGCACATACAGTCGCATACGCGCATGTATTAAACCCTTTGGATATGGTACCCTAAAAAAGGACCACAAAATTCAGCTTCAACTATTTATTCAATTGATCGATGGTCATATAAAAAGATAACAATTGTAGAGATGTAATTTCTGCTTCAAACGTCTGTTCGCATCATCCATCACACAGCATCATATCAGGTTAATATTATATCGGGGGTAAGGTTTTTCCGCAATAGTATAAACTTGTAATTAAATTTATTTGCCTGCATTATTTGTAGTACTTACGTAAGATCATAAAACCCCGCAATGATTATACTTCGGAAAATCACGGTTCGAGTGCGCTGTGGAAGAGCGCGCCAAGTAAAAATTTTATAGTCACTAATAACAAAACAAAAGTTTGGAAAACTTGTTTTAATTTTAAAAGAAAAGGCCTCCTTATCTTTTTTCCTTAAATAGAGAATAAAAGGAGCAAAATCTTGCACAAATCGTAAATAGATAATGCCAATATAAGTAAAAGTAGTAAAAAGTTGGTTCATGTGCTTCCAATCGGATGTCCTGATACGGATAAAATACAAGTCACTTTTAAAAAGTGGAGTAAGGTCGGTTATCAGGAGTTAAAACGTAGCTGTGGAACTGGAAATTGATAATCACGTAATAGTTTTCAGCCCTTTGAAGAAAACTGGGTACACGAAAAGGTCTATATTTGGTTGCTCCACGAGCTAATTGAAAGAAACTTTAAGAACAGTTCTTTAAACGGTTCGGTTTTATTGAAAACAGAACCGTTTTGACTGACTATTAATAATTAGTAGTGAAAAGTGGACCACGTAAGATCACGTGCGAAAAAAGTGGTTTTGAAAGGCTGATCAGGCTTCAAATACTACGTTAGAGTCCGAGTTAACTCACAATGGGGTGAATAGGTGATGTTGTGGGAATGATGGCATTGAAAAGATATTATAAAGTTTTTCTAGCCGCGTAAGAGCCTTGATTTTGAGATATCGCTAACTAGCAAGAACTAAAAATCTCCATACAAATTCTTAACGCGCTCACTAGTGAACGCGTTAGCGTTAAACTTACACTTACTCTGATATCTAGTGCCAATTCAAACTCAATATTAGATTTAGAAGCATTTGTGAATTCAGAAGCAATTGTGAATATTGAAAAATATGGTACGCCTCTCAAATCTAAACTGATGAGATTATATTAAGAGGTTAGGCGAAAGCAGCTATAATCGGTCAATAGAAAAGGTCATCAAATAACACTAGACTTTTGATAATTAGCAAAAACAAGAGTTTGGCTGGAGATGTTAAACCATCCGCCATATAGCTTTGATCTGGCACCATTCGGTCCCATTCCATTTCCATTTCTTTCGGTCCCCTGAGAATTTAGTGTTTGAAGAATATCAAAAGTACTAGTCGCATTTTTGGTTTAAAACCATCAATATTTTTACAGCAATAGAATTATTATGTATCTAAAAGACAAAAAATGAAAATAGGGAAAATTCATCAAACAGACATAGACATTGCAGAAAATGCAAAGCAAATTTTTCCCCAATCTTGTACAAAAAAGTAGATTATTGCAATCAATATTAAACTTAAACAAAAGAAATCTTCAAACCGATTTAGAAATAGGCTATAGTATGTAGCTAATTAACGTGCTGTCGACCATAAGTTGCCATCTAGTGCTTATAATTTATAGCCCGCCCCGCGTATCTCCACGCCATTCGGACTTACATATTTAGTACGGGACTGGTTAGCCCCGTGCCACACGATGTGAAAATTGGCTAGATATAATTGACACAGTTCAGTCGGTTCAAATCTGATGCGGGAAGCGTCTCCCGGAAGTATGCTTTAAGCCTTATATTCATAGTAAATACAATTATTTACTATGAATATACTCAACAATTTGAGCAACTGTTGATTAACATTGTTTTCGCTCGTCGAACAAAAACATTTCAACTTGCAGCGACCAACTCCGTTATACGTATTGTTGTCAACAACTCAACAACACATAATTGGATCAATCCAACTTTGTTTATAAACAAATGTTTCACATGCATACGGTACGGGGCTTTAGTACTTACGCTACGAAACATGTAATGAGTGTGCAAGGTTGAATGTTATATCATAAATTACTTTTTAAAAACTTAAATATATAAAACTTTTTTTGTTTTCTTATTTTTCAGGGTAGACAAAGGTTTATCAGTTGCACAACGAACGAGTGATGTACCTGCGGTCAGATATGCACCGACCTAAACTACTTTTATTTTTAAATTAAGTACATAGCGTGCTTATTTTCACTCATTTGATTACCGAACTTTTCCGTTGTGCGAGGACAGCAAACTACTTCATCATCGCCGCTGAATCCACATCTTTGAAACGTATGGTAATTTTGCTTTCTCAACGCACTGAAATTAAGAAAAAACGCATGTTAAATAAAGCAAGATGGCAATTCTGTTTGTTTAATCCTCACTTTTAGATTTTTTGATGTTGTCAAAGTGTGTTTTTAGTAACGCGGACCGTCCGCGCTGACGACTACGCGCTTAACTATCAACGTATACTTGTTTCAATGTCGTGCTGAACGCTGCCAAGTATAGACAAGGCTAATCTTATGAGTGTTCAAACTGCAATATACAATAATACAATAATGCACTGTATATTAAAAGCTTACAATAAAAACAAAATACAGAATCAGTAGATGTGGAATATAAAGGCCAAATTCGATGAACAATTTCGTTGTTTTGTAACTTTTTACTGTAATATGAATCAGAAAACGACCTCATGTTACTATCTGAAGGATATATAAGAAAAGATTCTATTTATTCCATGCACTTACAACTAACACTATGTTACACTACACATTGCAAAAAATCATAATAAATTAATGAATTTCTCTATTACGTTTTTGCTAATTCGGCGGTTTTCGCAAATTAAATGAGCTAACGAATTCAATTATTTAAAAAGAAGAGATGAGATCAATCACTGACCGACACTTACGTAAGCGCCGCGCTGTAAATTCAAATGAACTTACATCTAATTGTACTGATTTAGAGATCATTTCTTTTTGAGTGCGAGCGCCCGGACGGCTATGACAGACGCACAAGTACAACCGGGCGGTTGTGGGCGCCGCGCGCCCATTAAAAATGAACTTACACTTTATTGAGTTAGAGAGCATTTTACTTCAAGTGCGGGCGACCGGGCGGCAATATGTCAAAGGTTCAAGACTTTTTGGATTAGAGATTTTGCCGCGCGCGTGTTGTATTAAATAAAATTGTTATTTGTGTAGTAATAAGAGTACTTTTAGCTTGTATATCATGAGAGGTATGACAAGCGCCGAAAGCGTATTAAAAGTAAAACAATGGTTATTGTTGATTTATTTTGGTTTTGCTTGATTTCTCTCGTGCATTCGATACTGTTAATATTGCTTTACTTCTGGCGAAGCTTGCTTATTATGGGTTTAATGATAATACTGTTAAGTGGTTTAAAAGTTATCTCACAGGCCGTTGTCAAAAGGTTGAGGTTACATCTCCCAATGGCACTAAAATATACTCTACAACTTCTCCTATATATCGTGGTGTGCCTCAGGGATCTATTCTTGGGCCTATACTTTTTATTTTATACTCCGCCGACTTACCAAAATGTATTGCTAATTGTACGCTGATGACCTACAGGTTTACAAATCATTTCGACCCGCTGACACGGTTCTAGCGGCCAATAAATTTAATGAGGATCTGGCTCGTATAGCTGAGTGGTCGGAAATGAACGGTCTGTTGCTAAACCCAGCGAAAACAAAATTGCTCGTTTCTGGCACTCGGGCGCAAACGAATTGCATTAATACCTATAAACCTGTGTTAACAGTTAGAGGCAATGTAATTGATCAAGTGACTGAGGCTAGAAATTTGGGAGTACTGTTTGATTGTGATATGAGATTTGAGAAACACGTTGCGGATACGGTCAGACAGTGTTTCCACAGGCTAAAGATCCTCTACTAAATACAGAAGTATTTAAGCGTAGAACTTCGAATACGTCTCTATGAGACGCTTATATTGTCGAAATTAAATTATGCAGACACAGTCATTGGGGGATGTCTTCTAGCTAGATCAAAAAAGCTCATACAGAGAGTACAGAATGCTTGTGCAAGATACTGTTTTTCCATTCCTCGTTACGCTCATGTGACTCCGTATCTAAACAGAAGTGATATGTTGAACATGGAGAACCGTAGGAAACTGCACTTTGCTTGTTTATTATTCGGTGTGATTAAAGACAAGTGTACCACTTATTTGTATGAAAAATTAAGGTTCTCGGAACGTCAAACACGAATTGCTTCACGCATGAAATACAATGCATATAGGACCAGTGCATTTCAGGGTAGCTTTCGGTATTCAGCTACGAAGTGCTGGAACAATATTCCTCCACCAATAAGGAACTCCGTGTCGGGTTACAATTTTAAGTTAAAATACAAGAGTCATTTATTGGTTACACAAAAGAGTATGTCAAATGCTACAGAGTAGTGATTGCTTTCTCTGAAGTGCCGCAGCCTGATGCCATTTCTAACCCCATGCTATAAATTCGTGTGAATTTGTTATACTGAAATGTTATTTTAATTGTAGTTTTAATTAAATAATAATTGTAACGGAGTAACTAATATTAGTATTACTAATTATAAATGTTAACCTAAAGTCTCGGGGCGTCTGCTGAAAATCAGTGCCGTGTAGTGGGTAAAGACAGCTCTGATACATGGGCACCAACCAACACAAGCAATTCCATAAGAGGCAAAAAGAAGTTTTACCTTTTTTTTTGACGCTGGGAAACATCGCGAAGTATCATCCTCAATGAATTGCAGCTAGACACGCCAGTTTTTTTTGATCGTGTGACGTAATTTATGGATGACCCCAAAGGGGATCGGAAAGGAATCAGCCAAAAAAATAAAATGCGTCTGTTTAAAGTTCATAGATTTTAAAGGTAATTCCTGGATTATTTTTCTTCAACAATAATAATTTTATATTTATATTATAAATTTCAGTTTTCAATATATTTGGTCAGTATCTTACGTTAAACGAAATACCAATCAGAGGCGTAAAGGAAAAGCGTCGCGGCCCGCGATCGTTGTTGTTAAGCAACTTTTGCAAGGGTCGGTTACGGGATGGGTGACCAAAAAAATATTATCTCGGGCTACTTCGTGTTTCGGAAGGTACGTTAAGCCGTTGCCCTATTTGCAGTCGCATTTGCAATCGTTAATACCCTCCAATCCGGATTGGGCCAGTGTAGAGGGTCATGGCCTACCCTCCTTAACCATCCATAAGGAAGGCCTGAGCCCCTGCAGTGGGGACGTAAAAGGGCTGATGATGAATCAGAGTGTGTGTGTGGGTATTTTGGTATTAAAATTATTTTAATTAATGATTTACAGATAATCCTCATGTGTTTTATTTATTATTTGTGAATTTTTAAATTTGTTTTTGAGTGAAAAGATGATACATATTGTGATGTAGTTGTTTATCGTTTATTTACACTAATGAACTGTATTATTGATAAAGATGAAGGTCTCTCGACTAAAGTCTTCTAAAGTAGGTTATGTCACACATATTATAATAGGGTTGTGTCCTACAAATGAAAATGATGGTTTCTGTTATATGTTTGGAAAATATCAACCACTTTTACTTATTAATTATTTAACAAAATGAATTTTATGACACCAATTTAGAAAATAATATGCTTTGAAAACTTGAAAGAAATTGAGACAATATATAAAAAAAATTTGCTAAATTACATACGGCATTAAATTTGTAACATACAATATAACAACTTTCATAACAACAGCTATGAACATAAACAAGTCCAAATATAAGCATTGCAAAACTTCCATATGAATTTTAAAATATATCAACTTATCAAGGCACCTTAATAAACACAATGTTGCTTAAAAATCTCGGTTTCATCTTAAAACTATCTAGGACTTCCCAGAACTCTACAAATATGAGAACCACTCAACGTTACTGAATGGGGGATAGAAAATGCTTGGGTATATTAAATTAAAGTGACTATTTGTTGTTTAGGTGAACACCCTTCAAACATGTTTAAAATTAAGTGCACTGAAATTGACACCAATCAAATTGAAGCTAATGTAGGTACACAGTAGTACATGCAGATTACATGAATACCAAATTTGTGTTTTGTATGGTGTCAAAAATAACATGATAATTTATTTGCAAGCATGTCATTAAGAAGATTTAATTGAAATTCAATTGAAATAAAATAAATAATGTAGTTATTTAGTATCTAAATTATCCTCTTACTGACCTCACAGCCACCTCACAGTCTGTAACCACTGTACAAACACCATCCACTAGTTCATTATTAGGTACACAGGTATCTCCAACTAAAACAAATGATTTATACATAAAATAATATTTGTATTAAATAGAACTGGGTACGGTACAATTATGATTTTCTGGCAGTGCTAAAATATACTGAATAAACTTAATAAATATTGTGAGTAAATCATACTGATAAAATACATCACCTTCTTCTGCCGATATATTAAAAATTAAAACAATGATCCACACGAAAAATAACTTCTGCCACATTTCTATTAAGGAAAAAGACGATCTACACTAAACATAAGAATCATCAAATAACTTCATGTAATTGATTCGATTTTCCTCATCGAGACAAAAAGCACGATCAAGACGACAAACAAAATTATTGGGATAAAGTTCAAAATTGATGCGACGTATGATGTCTTTACAAAAGTTCATCAACTGAAACCGGTTTGTTTGTTTATCGCGCGACGTCAATGAGTTTTTTTTTTAATTGTTTTAACGGCACCAGGGTCTTGCCCTTTTTTGCCTCTTGTTCCTATCTTCTTAAATAACATTATTTTACAGTTTTCAAACACAGTTTTAAACACTAACTCGTTAATTTTGTATTAATTAAGTAAGTATGTAATGATTTGAATCATCTTAAATCGTCTTCTTCTTTTTAATGGGGAATATATTTAAAATAAGATTGGGCAAAAACTGTCGATATATCAAAATATCGATATTGCCTCTAGAAAAAATCGATATAAATAAGCGATATATCGGCTTTCGATATTTATTTTCAGATATCAAATTCGTATCAAAATCGATATATTTTTTAAAGCTCTGCCGTACGCTCATGCATCACATCTTGTAGTTCTTAAATTTAGAAAAAGAGTAGGTAGGTAGGCAGTAGGCTGTATGAGTTTCAAAATTACAATCTATGACCTGCTTGTCTTTTTTGTTTATCTATGACAATGAAACTGCTTGTTGATATCACTGAGAGTGCTTCTGATGTCAATGACAAACAAATACTGGTTTGTTTGAATAATTTACTTTTTGTTGTGTTGATGACGTTGTTTTCATGGCTTTATGTCCCTTCTTGGAATGAGGAAGTATTTAAAAAAAAACAAAAGAACTAAAAAAGGATCTCCACTAGGTAGCGACTCTAGCAAAAGTTATTTTTGCCGGAAACGAATGGATCAAAGACAGTCATTTCCGTTCTTTTTAAGTTACATATTAAAAAACTGAAATTTGAATAATTTGAAACTTAGATATCAATATAAATACGAAAAAGTACAAATAGAATATGAGTTGTTTATTGAGTATTAGATTATATGATTATATGATATGATTAAGAAAACTAATTTACTTTTAAACGAAAGAAAACCGGAAGGGTTGTTATGGAAAAATCAAGAGCGTACCGTAGCGACATCTAGTTTGATTTCGGCAATTAAAGTTTTTTTTAATACTTCCTCATAATAAAACTGAAGTCAAAACAGCCAGGTATTTGCTTTAAAATTTCGAATAATTCGTGAATTTTTATAGATAGTCGCTTATTGCGCAGAATATATCGATATTTTTTATCAATATTTATGGATAATAAAAATAATAACAACAGTTTATTATATATACAAGTAGTATAAACTTAATAATATTTGAAAAAAGTCGAATCGATATATATCGATATCCTTTTCCCATTTGCCCATCCCTAATTTAAAAAAAATCACTTTTACTAATCACTACATGGCAGCACAAATTGTAGGACTCAAATATAATGAGGAAGTATTAGATAAGATAAGATAAGATAAGATCTTTATTTGCCAGAACACAAGTCATTGAGGTCACAAATAATCAGACAAGTACAGTATTCTGCCTGCGGACAGGCGTGCAAATATTGTTATTATATTATTAACTTATTACATTTCTTATTATCATATTATATATAAAACATCTCATAAAATTACAAATTATTATTATATATTATCATTATGTCATTTTTTTTTTAAAGCTAAGAAGTCTTTAACGCTATAAAAGCAGTGTTCTAGAAGCCACTTTGTCAGTTTTTATTTAAATTGATTCATGTTTAACAGTTTCATGTCATCTGGCAAATTGTTATATAAAATTATGCACATATTGTAAATATTGTTTTTATAGATGTTTTTAAGACAAGGAGGCTGATACAACAGGTTTCTATATTTTCGTCTAGTTTGTCTCGGAATAATGTCCACACGTTTACTCCAGTAATAGGAATGAGAGTGAACAAATACACAGATATCTTTTATATACATACAAGGTAGAGGCAAAATATTAAGCTTTTTGAAAAGTGGCTTACAGCTATCATCGAACCAAGCATTACACATAACACGAACACACTTCTTTTGAATTTTAAAAACTCTGTTTAGATCTACAGAGGATTTAAAAAATAAAGATTAGTTCTTGAAATTAAACTAGATGTCACTACCGATGTTCGCATAATTGTCTATGATATTTATTCAAATTCTCATTAAAAGCAAATTGAGCATCAAAAATTAATAAGTATAACATCTTTTCATATTTTTTTATAATATCTAACTTTCAAATAAATTTTAATTTATATGAATAGTAAGTTTAAGTTGTTTATTATGTTACGTGTAAAGGAACGATGTTTGGTTTATATGTCAACATTAGTGATGAGACAACTTATTGGTTGCTTGTCACATCAAGAACAAAAAGCGGAGCGCAGAATTCAGCTTGTTTTTTTATGAGTATTTCCATATATGTCATTACGCATCCGCACATCGAATAGAATATAGAACTGTACACAATGATGGAGAAGCTCGCATGTCTCCAACCAACTTTAGTCAATCGTTCGGCTCAACTCCTCCTCCTGCACGACAACGCGTAATTTCATACTGTACAGCAGACGGTCTTAAAGCTACAAGAGCTGGGGTTGGAAGTTCTCCGTCATCCACTGTACTCACCAGACCTTGCGCCTACAGATCGCTCTACGCTACTGCTACTTCACGACAACGCTACACAGGGTTGCTACGTGCACGATCGCAGCGCCCTCAATTTTTTTCATGACTTTATAGACAGACTGAACCATTTTGCTTAAATATTATGTATATGTCACGAACTCACGAATGTAATTTAGTGAATCGGCGCAAAAAAGATTTTATGCGATAGAATAGGAAGCGGCATTTTTCTGTGGGCAAACACTTTGTAGTAGCCGCTACCCCCTCCCGACACGCTACACATTTTTACGTCCTGTGATGTTATGTTATGTTTCACGGCGGGCTTTTCCGCAACTCGATACTCAGTGCCTATTTTGCATGACACGGGGTTGCTTTAGTCCTGCCACCCCAGCTCCTCCAGGACCGCCCTGCTCAGAGGACTGTCAGAATAACCCATGTTATATAGGTGTTTGTTAAAGTTTCCATGTCCAGTAAGTATACCTACTATTTGCCTTAGAGTCCTGTTGCTTCAATCCATTTATTTTTAATACGGAAAACTAAAAAAGCCTGGTTGGCTGTATCATTGATACAGCCATATTTTATGCGTGGATACGTCTATATATGAATGGATATATGAGTAATTGATAAAAAACAAAATACTAATTATTAATGTTTTAAATAGAGTTTATTGAGTATAGGTCGATGATATAAAAATATGAAACGTAACGAAATTGGTTAACATTTAAATTACGTGTAAAAGTTAAATCTAAATATGTATTGCCCAGAGTTGTGGGTTGAGTCTGGCAACAATCCAAATTAAATTCTTTTTTAGAAAATTAAGTAATGATGAATTTTCATATATGTCGGAGTTAAAATCTCCACATAAAATGATTGGTGTTTCAATGTCAGGTTCCACTGTCGGTAAATTTTTTTTTATAGCTTGAGAATATCGAAGTAATGATTGAAATAAGAAAATTTTAACTTCATTTATAGATGTCTTGGAATGAATATATACAGCTACTAAAATGAACTTTGTATTATTTTTGAATGATACTTCAGCAGAAGTGAAATCTCCTACGAGATTTATATGGACGTGTGTCTCACCAGAGATGTCATTTATTATTGGTACACAATTTGTGAAATTTTCCACACGATTATATATGGCAACTCCATCTGCAAGTTTTTTTCAGGTTCGAGTCATTATATTTTGTCGAGATTTACAGATAAATCCACGGATTTTTGTAGATGGCTCGTTGTCACTTATCCAAGTTTCACTGCATACTAAATATTCAGCAGTTTGGAGTATCGAATCAGTGGAAATGTCATCAGTATGAGCAGCAAGACTTTGTACATTCATGCTAACGATGATAATCGGTTGAGGTGTATCAGTTTGTGTTTTCTCATTCGAAGACTGATCGGAATCTGGGCTTTCGCAAAATTTTTTAGCGTTGTGACTCAAGGTTTTTAAGTGATGGCGTTTTGATCGTTCGTACTCGTCTCTGATATTCTTTTGAGTGGCAGACGATTCACGTCGACCATGATAAAATGAAAAATCATTTTTTGCATTTGTCAAGTAAAGACCTTCGAGCTTAGTAACTCTACTAAGTGCTACATATACTAATTGAGTATTTTGTGAAGCATCGTATTGAAATACAATTTCATCAAACGTACCACCTTGAGCTTTATGAATGGTAATAGCACAGGCTGGGACGAGTGGAAGTTGAGTTCGTTTACATTTTATTGATTTATTGAGCGAAATGGTTCCTGTGCTTTCATTTAGAGGTGTCCACTCCAACTTTAGGGTGTTACTATTGGCTATGACATGTGGTCGATACTTTATGCGAGCTTTTCGACCAATATTTTCATTTTCGAATTGCAGCCATACTCTAAAATGTGGTGATTGGATGGAATCGGATTCATCAGAGTTGCTAGGTTCGGGCATCAGTTCATATTGACCAGGATTGTCAATCACTTCAATGTGGACTAATGTACCGATTACACCATTGACCAAACTATCTTCTAAGTCGATATTACTTGTGATCATGTACGGGTATCCTTTTGAAAGATTAACTACATGAGGCAGGCCGTGAGTTTCCACTGTACTCATTTTATGCAGTTGAGTTTTCGCATTTGTCAGTTCTGTGCTTGTTCGATAACCAAGAAATACGTCATGAGCTATACACGCTTTAGGTGATTTTATAATTTTAGTATTATACTAATCAACATCGATATTACGGTGGTATAAGCGGATAGCATTTGGGACGTTTTGATTACACCATTCAGCACTTCGGAAGCGACTCTCTATTACTTCGAGTTCCGGCTGTGTTAAAAGTTCTCCATTCCCAATTTTAGTTAGAATGGCTGAGAATGTGGCATCACTTTGACGCACTACTCGTGTTAATTCAAAATAATCAAGTGACTGCCAGAGTGTTGCTCCTCCAATAGACTTCCCGCACGGTACATATATTGGTCGTGCATTCACCGCAGGAAGTTGTCGTAAGTCTCCACAAAATATAATGTTCATGCCACCAAATGGTCTATCAGTCAAAGTTGTGATTTGTTGAAGTCGACAGTGAATCTTTCTTAAAATATCAGCACTGAGCATGCTGATTTCGTCGATTATAATCAATTTTACTCCAGCAAAGAGACTGCGATATCTGTGTAACTTATATAAAGAATTAAGTAAATAAAAATAGAAGAAGAAATACTATTCAATTATAATTATGTTTAAGTACCTGCAGTAGGTACTTCAACAGTTTTTTTTTATAATATGATTGATAATGTATATCAAACATGTAACATGCAATTAAAACATAACTACATTAAAACATGCAATACTCTCAAATGCTTAACCAAATATTAGCATACGATTATGTGCTAATAAATAGTATTTGATTAAATCATATACGAATATTGTATTCAGTTTTAAAAAGTTTTTTTTTTTATATTTGGCCATTTATTAATATGTCAATTTATAACGAATGAAAAAATCGTTCGTAGTGTAAAAATTAAAGTGTAATCAAGTTATCGATTATTATATACATTACAAGTAGAACATCGTTAACAGCTTCATGTACGACATGACAGTAAAGATGTCGGCGATTTATTGTAAAATATTCATGCTTGTTCATATTGGGGCCATTTTCGATGATGTCCTTTACTTGAATTTGCACGAATTTATTCACTCAAAAATATTTTACATTTTATTGCTAACGCATATAAAGCTATATTTACGTGTTCGTAGATGGATGTGTACATATGCATACGTATGGCATAAAGCTATTTTTTTTTTATTTATTGTATTGTATATTATAATGATACCTTTTGAATAATTTTTCCAGATTTGTCAATTATATATGCCGTAAAATCTACTTCTTTAAAATGTTTTTCACAAACATAAAAATTTTCACCAACATCCAGGTTAGGAAACACATCACGAATAGCTTTTAACCACTCTTCACGTCTATCAATGTTCTTTGGCACTCTAAAAACTGAACGATTCGCTTCTCCAAAACAACCCGGAATTATGCAACGTTGTGGCATAATTGCATTTATAAATGAATAATTAAAAAAAAAAATAAACAAATTGAAGACACTAAACACTAAATAAATAAATATTCGTTGCGTTCATTTGTTGAATGAAAAAAGTATTCACTAGCGCCAACAGATAGCGTTAATGCATATACTCCTGCTGACAGAATGCCCCTCCCCCTGCAGAGCAAGCATAGTTCACTTATACGCCAATAGATGGCGTTAGTGCATATACTCCTGCTCACAGAATGACCCCCCTGTAGAACGAAAACATAGACGTATTCACGTCAAAAAAAACGATAGATGATTTCCTAGAGTGAAACATCAATACACTGACTCGATTCAGTCGTACTATATGTTTAATCGGAAAGTTGATTTTTCAATTAATTTACCTCAGATCACATTCCTAGTTGTAGTTTTGCGTGTAGCGCGCATGACAGAAAATTATGACGTCAAGAAAGTAAATTGCTCTGCACCACACAACTGTAAATAATCTTTTAGTCTGTGTATCGTATTCTCCAGAGAAAGTCTGTTCACTTGTTATTCGCCGGTTCTAAGCATATTTTTAGAGTTATCGTTATCTTGAGGTCTGCTTTCTTGTTGGTGTGCTTTCTTTAAATGAATCCTTTTGTCGCAGAAGTGTATAAAGTGTAGTTTTTTATAATATCTAAATGATAAGACAAAGACGTAGAACGTGAATATTATCATGGATTGTCAATCAAGGACTTTGTGAAAAATAGTAAAACAATGGCATCGTTGACTGGAACAAATTTGAACACCCTTCATACCACATTGCCGAGTCATCTGGCAACGGGTAACCAGTCTTCGAGTTTTAGCATGGCCGTGGCGGTGCCTCCAGCTCCACCACATACTCATGGTTATAGGTTTCATGCAGGCAGTTGTAGTGATTCGTCGTCCGAAACTCATTCACCTGAGGTACATTCAGCGAAAGCTAGTGATCGTGAATCTCGGATAATAGCTGAGAAGCAGAGAAGAAGTCAATATAATTCTCATATAACGCAATTGACAGCTTTGTTGTCTGATATAGTGCATGCCCCACGAAAAGTAGATAAAACAAGTGTCTTGAGACTTGCAGCTAATAAGTTAAGGGTTCACCACATTTTAGGTAAGACAGTGTCATGTGGCCATTTGGAGACATGGTCTGCTTCCTTTACAAAATTTTTTGATCTATTTGATTGTATAATGTTCTCAGTGACATGCAGAGGAAGAATTTTTCTTTTATCACCCAATGTACAAGAAAAGTTAGGTTATTGTCATATAGATTTATTGGGGCAAGATTTTTACAACTATGTTCATATTGAAGATCAAAATACTTTAAGGCAACATATTTATCCCCCTGAATTGAAAAATGGTTGTGATCAAACTCTTTTTGAACACCATCATAATTTTCACATCCGTATAATGAGAGCAGGAGCAAAGTCTGACCCATCTAGGTATGAACAGTGTCGCATAGATGGGGTTTTGAGACGCTCAGATCATGCAACTGCCAATGGTGTGCAGGATCAACAAATAATAAGGAGACAGCGTGTTAGAAGGATTCGCACATTTTCATCCAGTGGAAATGATTTTGTTTTCATTGGTATGATTCGAGTTCTGACAAATGAATTGCCAACACGAGTAGTGAACCCTGCTGCATATTCTGAATATTGGACAAGACATTTGGTGGATGGTCGAATTGTTCAGTGTGATCAAAGTATATCTTTAGCTATAGGGTATATGACAGAAGAAGTAACTGGAACTTCAGCGTTTGTATTTATGCACAAAGATGATGTAAGATGGGTGATCTGTGTACTCAGACAAATGTATGATCAAAGTAGAGAATTTGGAGAATCCTATTACAGACTTATGTCACGTTCAGGAAATTTTATTTATATGAGAACTCGTGGCTTCCTTGAGATTGATAAAGAAACAAAAAAGGTGCAGAGCTTTGTATGTGTGAATAGTCTTGTTGGGGAAGATTATGGTTGTCGCATGATGGAGGAGATGAAGCGTAAATATTCTGTTATAGTAGACATGGAAGAAAAGATAAATCATAACAATGACATACTCGATGAATCCCCAGTTGAACATCCAAAGCAGTTGGAACATATAGTGATGCATCTTGTTGAGCCGCCTGGGTCAGCTTCAGGAAATTCATCTGAAGTGCAACTAATACCTCCATCTAAAGAAAATATAATATCAGCTATTAAAAATAGTGAAAAAGTTATGCAAGAAACTGGTGTCAAATTTGATTCACGTAAAAGAAAAAGATCAGATACGGCAGAAGTCAGTGATCATTTAAAAAGACATAATGGATTGCAGGACTACAGTTACTGATCTGTTTAAATGTAAGTTGTATTTTTGTGTTCCTAAAATTAATCAATAAAATTAATTTTATGTTTCTATAAAATAAGTTGGACTACTTAGAATTTATTGAAGTAGCCTTTCATATCTGTCATGATTAAAAAAAAATACATTGAGCATACAGTTTTATTCCTATGTAAGCAAAAAATTATTTGTTTATAATTAACTAAGCAAATTTATTTTTGCTTAACTCTATAATGTGGCCTTGTATGTGCATGTTCTGTTTAATTTTTTTTAGTTAGGTACTGGTGCAAAGTATAAAATAATGATCTTCTGAAATTTATCAATAGCAATATGCTAAGGTCAACAAAATGTTGATTCTGATCAATGTAAAAACTTTTATGAAAATAAATACATTCATATGAATCATATATTTTATTGCAGGGTTCATAATTATCAGGATAATATTTTTATTGGATAAGTATTTTATAATTATCCATAGGCACTGGCAACAATGTTTCAAATACAAAAAGGCATTCATAACTATAATTTTAAATAATAAAAATTAAAAAAAAAAACAGGTCTCAGAGTGATATCTTACAAGTTTAAGATAAACTTTACTAATCATTGAAAAAAAAATCTAGTAAAACATCATCATAAAATTAGTTTAGATTTCAGTATGGTATGATGGGGTTGACATGTTCAAAAGAATAAAAGCCTCTTAAAATAAAAGAATTAAAAATATAATGGTTGAGTGAATTATTATGTTTGTTATTTTAAATTATACAAACAAAATAAAAAAATTTATGTCTAATCACAATGAACAAAAAGTGAAATGAAAATATATTATTTATATTTTCATTTCACTTTTTATAAATAAAATATTTTGTAATAAAAAAAAGTCAATTTTCTCAATCAGTTAAACCATATTTGATAGTTGTTTAAAAATGTTTGCTCTTTAATAAATAGCTTGTGTAGTGTTTTATAATTATCAAGGTATATTATCATGATAATTATCACCCTGAACCCTATTTTATTGTCAAAAATTTACTATTTTTATAATTTTACACAAAGGTTAATGATACCTCCATAGTAAAATAAAGTGTACATTGTAGTAATAAAGCATTGGAATTTATACTAATTCATAAAATTAATTAGTACAATTTTATTATTATTTTATTAAGACTGAATTAGACCGTTTTAATTGTTTCTAAATGTATTGCAGTGAATAATCATTAATACATAAACACCAGAAGAAAAAATTATATACCATAAAAAATTCTGGATTTTTTTCAAATATGGTCACTAAATTTAGACTTAAGCGACAGTTATATCCACCCCGCCCAGCACAGTGTGTCGCCATGCGTGGGGTTTCGTATACGTAATACGTGGAACTGAGCTCATCTGATCAGCCCATTTTATTAATATAAAACGAATCTGTGCATAGTGAGGGGTTAAGACATAATTGCCGTTTCAGTCTAAGCACATTTTTAATGTTCTGAGTATTTATGTAATAAACTGCTTATTTTAATTAAAACCTATAATACTTGAAAAGTGAAATACTGCATAAATTAAGCAATGCACAAGTCTAATTAGAAAGAGTATGTCAACTTACATGTTTAACTTGATACATAGTTTGAATACAAAACTGGAGTTAAGAATATGGTATTGTCTTGTTTGAAATAATATTTATAAATGCTTTTAAAAATATTTTGGCAAAAATAAACAAAACAAGAATCATAAAATTCAATGAAAATTCGGTCTTGTTTTTTACTCGCGAAAAATTGCTCTTTATTTCATGACGTAATTCAAATTCATATGTAAATGATACAGACGCATGGAGTTTATTAATTATTAATAGATGATTAAAAATAATCAAACAAGAACAGAACTGTTAATACAAAATAAGTTGTGTTGTGTTGCAGACTACGTGATGCAAAGATTGTAAACAAGGTGTTTTTAATAAATACCATAGAAATAAGAGAGTTTAGTTTAGATGCTCTCTTAAGTCAAAAATTGTGTTACTACAAGAAGCCAAATAGCAAAAAAAATTGTGAACCTATAATTTAGCTTTGAGAGATAAATATTATTTGTTAATTCTATTTGTTGGTCCTTTTCATCTATTTGAAACATTGTTTTTAATTAAATATTTAGATTTTGGAAAATATATTACTATTTTTTTATTTAATTAGTCAGCCTACAAGTAGGTTAAGACATAAAGAATTATATAACTAATGGCCGTACAAGGTTACATTTTATTTTTTTATAATTCATCATTAAATTCTTGGTAATCAATTTGTTTTTTTTTTTTATATATATAAAATTGTTAACTAGAACACATAACTGTTTGCAAATTATATCCAATTTTAATTAAGTTCATTGATTTAATGTGATTGGTTACACTTACTAGTCCCAAATTTCAATGGTGCAACGAGAAAAAATTGTGGCACCGCTCACTTAAGCGGCGGTTATATTTATCCCACGTCGCGCGGATCATATAGTTAATTAGTATGGGACTCGTCAAGCTAATGTATTAGAACCAGTAGGGCAATTCTGCTAATGTTAGCGCAATTATGGGAAGTCAACTTTACCACCACTGATTTGTAAGAAAGATATCTAATAATATTGGAATTCAGGTAGATAGTACAGTGGCAAAATGTAAGTAGTTGAGATTATATTGAGATGCGAAAATTAACAAAATGTTCTGGGTCTCAACCAGAACTTAACCACCTAGCGCTACGCAGCGCGAGCTAATATAACTGCCGCTGACTGAGACCGCAGTGTGTTTAAACGGACGCGACTTAGATACTATAGCCAACTATAGCTGAAGTTGCAAAATCGCACACACAAGGCTCACGTTTACAGTCTGCTCATACGTTCCCTTGTAATATAGGAGGCCATGTGTTATTTTTTTGTGACATCGGAATTGCGTTTATTCGTAGTGTGGTCTGAGTTTCACGTTTAAATTTGTATAATTCTTGCCTTCCTTTATCATCAACTCAATCACGAGGCCATATGTAGTATATTTTTTAGAGATGTTTAACTATTTTTATGAAAAATTTAGTACTTACGCGTGAAATGTTAAGTGTTTCTCTTATGAGTCTTTTTTTTAATCCTCAGATAAAACGTCATGTTTATACTATGATAAAGTGTTGTGATTTATTATGTCCTATAATAAGGGTTTGTATCGGCAATTGTTACAAGCCACGACTAGGTTGTTCATAGTGATAGTATGTGTGGAATGGTATAAGTGCGTTCAATCGATGGATAAAATGTTTGGTGGTCAAGGTCTCGTTTAAGAGTTATGCCGGTATGCTGAGCACTAATTTCATTCTCTAACTAAGATCACGCCAGTACATTTTTGTCTAATCTTGAAATTAGATTAAGATTACAGAATATTACGAATTTGTTGTGCTCATATCGACACTGTGTCACTCCGAATGAGATATTGTATAGTCATCTCATTCTCGGCCCATTTCTCGAGTCTCGAGATGGTCATGCTACGCGGGTTGTCTCGAGTTCGAAAGGCTACGCATGATATATTTGAGACGGTACATGCTGGTTTGTTTGTCATGCTTCTACTCATTGAAAGATTGCGCATCGCCTTTTTGGCACTATATGCACAGAGCCGTGGATTTTCCAGATCGACAGTCTTTTTGCCTGACTGACAAAATATCCATCGTTTGTACGCACACTACATAATTTGATATTGTCAACAGATAGTAGGAATATATGCTGATAAACTCTATTTGAGGATTGGAAAATCGGCCTTAAATGATGTAAATATTGAAAGTATGCTTCTAATATGCGGAAGCAAAGTTATCAATCAACAAATTATGTTAAGTGGCACGTATCACACGTTGCCTTCTCCCAGCAATTAAATCGGGATGAGACGGCTCATTCTTTATGACAGGGCCCATTTTGCATGCAAGGACTGTAACTAAATATGTATTGTAAATATTATTTAATAATAGATTTAAGTTTTAACAGTAAAATAACAGTTTTATATGTTTTTACGTGAGATAAAAATTTTTAAATACTAAATAGATTATAAAAAGCCAGTTCATAGTATAAAATTGAAAATAAAATTAGTTTTATCAATCAATTAAAAATGACACCAAAGAAAGTATTTGTACATTATTTGGCAATTACCGTATGGTTGGTAAAAAGTTGAAGTACTGCTCATTTGTTTTATACATCGGTTGAATATACATATATATTTATTGGTAATGAAAAAAAGAATAACCGACAAGGTTGACTGAATCCCATACTTTATATTGAATTGATGGACACACTATGAATGAGTTACATAAAAAGGCAAACAGTGTTATTTAGTAATCCTTCTATAAGATTCCTTATAAGGAAAATAGTTGGTTTTTTGACTGATGGCTTGGGATTATTTGGACTCCTCGTAATAATACTTCTTTAACTTCTTTATCTTTTTCTTATTGCTAGCGGTAGCGACCGATGTGCTACACTATCGTAGTCTTTATTACTAATATAATAAGAACCTATTCTATTATATTAGTTAATTACAGAATCGAAAACGCAGTTTAAAACATTAAAATGGGATAGGTATAACAGAACAGAATTGCTACCTACGTTGAGCGGCATCTATCAACACTTCTCCTCGCCCTATACTTTTCTGTCTCTTAGAACCGCCATTTGCTAGAGAGGAAAATATAGCGGAATCATCGTGCTGCCAGATGTAGCTTAACCCTAAAGCGAAACAGCTGTGTGGTACAGATCAGTTTGCTCGCCTATGTTGGCAGTGCCGTAACGAACAATTCAAACATGCATAAAAAAGAAAAAATTGTGGTACACGACCAAGAAGGTTTCAAATGAGTGAATTCAAAAAAGGCCTCCTGCGTTATATTTTCAATAAATTAGAATATATTTGAAATGACTGAAAGTAGAATCACAGAAGTAAGCCACATGTAATTAACTAGATGTTTAACTTGTTATAGAATTTCACTAGTTTGCCAAATGTAATACCTATAAGGAGGGTTGCTCAAATTTTTTTATTCTAATATAAATATAAACCGTTATTGATGTAGGTACTACGTGTAAAGATTCGAAGATTGGTAATTTTTGCATAATATTAATAATGTTATAACATGAATTGAATAGGATACCTGATCACAATTTTGATTTTTATTCATAAACATGTTATTTTGAAATTCGTAGATTTTGCACAGACAAAAATATGTTTGATTTATGATGAATAACAGTTTTTATTTTATTTCTCTAGTTACTGAATCACGTTTGCGTACAAAAATAAAAGGAATAGACAATCGTGCGACAGATGAAATATCTGTATCAGTTCGTGAGGTCCAATTAAATAAGCGCCGCGTGATACCACGCCCTGGTAACTAGGTATTGTTATACATCACGATACATGGGATGGAGCTAATATAATCAGTTCCATTCGAAATAAGATATATGAATCGTGGAGAGCGGCGGGGCGGCCTAAATATAAACGCAGCATTACGTAGGTCTGTTATTCATTAGTGTTTTCTCTGTTACCACCTGTATCGTTGCGCGATTTCAGTGTCTTGCACATTCCAGATTAAACGTTATCTTTATAACATATTATCTGAAACGAAATCACTAAACTAAGGTTTAAATCATGATCGAATAGTACTGTAAGTGTTACTGATAGTTTGATAGTAATTTGGTAGTCGTACGTGTGGTTTATATTTTGAGTTTATAACGCTGGAACATCATTTAAATTAAATCAAACTTAACCCTTACACAATCCACGTGCACGTGGTAGTCATGCTATGTTTACTACTGACTGTCGCGTTCAAATTGAGCGAACGAAAGACCAGCGAACGCTAAGTGTATGTTCAGTGACAATCCTTATTGCGATTTTGATCAGATCCAATCGGAGTCCACGGTAAGGAATTACCTTTGAGTGGACCTTATAGGTGTAAAGAGAATATTTGTTATTGAATATATAATTCGTATGAATTAACATTGACAGCCTGTTCTATTTGCCCTCGAACGGAAATTAGGAAAATTTTGATCTTTATTATATGTTAAAATCATCTGGGAATATTGTCTGTACATCAGAGGAAGTGTCAGGGTCGCATCATAAATGATTGAAAAATGCGTTTCTCTGAAGTCGTATTATTAGCATTTAGAAAATAGACTGAATTTCGCTTTCGGGAAATTGAATAGGTCTTCACGTAAATTTGTACTAGTAGTACGTTTGACGATTGCTGACCGTTTGTTTGCTCAAAACATATCGATTCTATAGTTATGGCGGTAACAGATTTTCATTTAATGCAACTTTAATTATATTTATTGGCTAGAAGATAACCCAAGTTATAACTGTTAATCACTTCGCTGCTGACTTTTGTCATTTTCTGTTTGTCGTGAAAAACCTCATATCTGCAATTCCGAATTGAAAATGGAAAATTGATTTGTTGATATATTATTTATGTGAATTATAATGTGAATAATTTTTAAATCAATTGAAGAAAAGGATACGAGCGTATTCTACCACTACACATGTTTAGAGCCACTATACTTTCATTCAAATTTTTTATATGACAAGACAATAAATACAAAATTTTGTAAGCATTTTTTATTATCCAGTTATTATTATCTAAGTTTGTCCGTGATATCTTAATATAACTTATTGTAAATACAGACTTCAAAGAGAGAATTTCTATCTGATACTTCATAAAATTCAATATCCCGAGGTGGCTTCAAACAATCTTTAAGACATTTTTTTTAAACGTACAATCAAGTATACAAAGAAGGCGGTTCTATTCTAACCTACTGAGGTTAGAATAAATGAAGTCAGCCCTTACAAGAAGAATTATTTTCTTTGCTAGCTTTGAAGATAGACCAATATTTCTCGTATCGGCGTCCCTTTTAAATCTGCGTTTCTCTTAATTAAGTCATTTTTGTGTTAATTAATTCAAATCATAATCATAATATATGCTTAATTGATTTTGGACTCTACCCTCAATGTTTTAAGATTTAAAATCAACTTGAGAAAATTGATAGTGAAAAGTACAGTCAATCAAGAGCACGTCGCTCTTGATTGACTGTACTTTTCACGTCAAAATAAAAGCTAAAGGAGCATAAATTAGTAAAATAAACATTGGATTGTCGATATAATTACTCTTCAATTAAATTGAATTTTAAAAGTAATAAATACATAAAGTTGATTAAAAGTCAATTAATTAAAATGTGTCTGAATAAATAACACTTATTTTTTTATAAAGAAATAAAGCCCATAAGTAAAAAAAATGATGATTGATTTTGTGGAGGAATATTATGTCTAAAACACAATCTCTCTTTCAATATTAAAAATATATGTTTAGGCGTATTCATACTTCTGATATGATTATATATCTAATATGTTAATTTTGGTAAATTTTTATAATGCATTATGATATTTATCGTGTAGAAAAAATACAAAAAAGACATTAATTGTCTCAGGCGTTTTTCTAGGGTAGGTATATGTCTTGCTTAAATCCGAATCGTACTCTTATAACTCTAGCCAAATTTGATGAAGAATAAATGTAAACAAAGTAAATAAGGGTCATTACAACTTAGTTGGCAAAAAATATATAAAAACTCAAATTTTTCACCAGGATATTGCTCATTACGTCGTAATTTTACGACTTATATTTTTTACTGCCGTATATTACCAGAAACACTCATTAAACTAATATTTTGACAAAAAATGGAAAGTAGTAATAAAGCTGATATTATTTTTACTTGGCAGCCATATTACTTATAGAGTTCACATATTAGAAACATGTTTGCAGTTTCAAAATAACTTTCCAAATCAAGTTGACAATTATTATAAAATATGTTCCTTTAGATTGACTACATTTGAAATCGATCGCATAATGTAAACCGACCCCGTGTGAAAGTTCGGTGTTCCTTTCTACTGTTTAAAACGATAAAAAGTTTTTTATTTCTTATAATAATGTGTCTATATCATTTATAGCATTGTGAATTGACTGTATTATTTATAAATGGCAAGTTTATGAATTATTAGTACATTTATAAATAAAACAATTAATTTTTCACTGCTTTTGTTAACACATGGCATGTTCCTTGTTACATTAAATTATAAAATAAGGTATTTTTTTAAAACACTATTATATAATTCAATTGTTGAATTCTATATAAATTGCTTTGAATATTTCATAAAGTAGCATCTCTAAATCGAAAAAAATAATGTTGCCTAGTTTAAAAAGATGATTAATATCTGCACTGGTTCTAAGCTACGTTTTGTTAGTAAGAATTCTTCATTGAATTTGGCGCTGTATTTAGTAACAGAGGCATTTGGATTTTTCAAAGTATTTCCTACATATCTCCTTCATTCTTTTTGTTATATAATTATTGTTATTTGGTAACTGTTTGTAACTTATATATATAAACTGTGGTTAAACGCTATCTCGTTTATTTTGATATTATGTTTGCGCATATACGTACGTAGCTTATTTTACCCATACAAAGGGTACTTAACGTAAGAAATTTAATATAACTCGCTGTATTAGTGATATTTTGGTACGTAGGGTGCCTACATAATGAATGTTCTATACTTTGTATGAATGTAAGGTTGTGAAATATTACTGTTCGAATTCATCGTGTAAGAAATGTAAAAAAAAAATGTAACAATTAAATGGACCGACAGGATTAATTAGTTAATAAGTGTTTTTATCATAGGATTATTGTTTAAGTGGTTTCAATTATTGGAAATATTGATTACCTACTCAATAAGTATTGAGTTGAATGTGAGGACCTATTACAAAGTGGTTGATGTATGTAACATTGATATTACTCGTAATAAAATGAATAAATGGTATACTCTTTGTTTCATTTCTAACAATAATCGGTGTAGGTAATCAACTTTTTTAGAATCTTCGCACCTTTATTTACATATCTGGTCTTCTTTTTAAGGCAAACTTCATCGAATACGCCATCATTAATAAAATTGAAATAGCTAAAATAATCTCTATATCTATATGTATGGTAGATAGGAAATTAATTTAATTTCGTCTTCGTTTTTCAATCACCAGAAATCACAATGACCTATAATAATAGCTAACTTACTAAAACAATCTCGTCTACACATTACCCACTACAAATTTGGTTTTACAAAAAAAATCATAAATATTATCATAATTCAGAAATAAAATTGTCGGAGTTGTTACCACCATCGATGTTTTTTCTACGCGCACGAGTGAAAAACAACTTGCTAATTTTTATTGTACACACTGATAAAAGTGCGTTATAATTTTATCATATCGACATCGAAATCTCTATAAAGCAGATACAGAATAATGTGACGTGAATTATAATAATAGCGAAGCACGCGGCGCCGCGGCAGGCAGCTGGCGTGTCTTTAGAGTATCTATGCAGTAATAAAGCTGTTACATCAATGCGATTTGTGGGCCAAGTGGAATGTCAGGCGGTTGGGCCCGACGCAAGGTTACGACCGTACGACCGTGACCACGGTCAACGGCAGCGACGCTCCAAGGTGCCCTTCGGAACGAACCGTTTCCCCTCCAAATATTCCAACTAATACATGTGCTTATTGCACCGACGGAAAGAGACAGATAGACGTCTTTTAAAGAGTAAAATCCCAGTAGTATCTGTTTAAAAAGATTTCGATCATTTGATAATATAAATATATTTTTAATTATACTTAATGAAAAGAACACAATGTAACTTGAAAAAAATGACTGTCTGTGGTGTGTGTAAATTTCAGACCCTAGATTCTTAGAGGTTAGACTAAAACTAGACCAATGATCTGGAAATTAATGATTATGTTTAGATTATCATTTAGATGAAATAATAAACTTCTGTGATCTAAACTTAACAATAAATAAAAATAACTATCTTGTTATACTTAAGTATCTGCGTAATCGATGTTTTTAAACGTTGATGAACTAAACAAAAAAGAATCTACCAGATATAAAACATTTCGTCGACTATTCTAGATAGCGAGCATTGCTTTTCTTCGTTAAAAAACCCAGACCTCTTAATTTCCAAATTTAAATGTTTAAGTTTATCAAGTATTTTAATATAGTAAAACTAAATATCGAATTGAAAATACCAAACAAATTTCACATTTATTTGGTGTTACTACTGTTTATTTTGAAGTAAGGATGTTTATTATGACACTTTGTGTGCTTACGTTACGAGGTGTTGCGTAATAAATAACTATTATACGTAGCTACAATAACCTAAGACAAATACTCTAGTCTCTGACAGTTACGCTTGATACGATTGCGTCATATCGACGTAAACAAGTTAGCCAGCATCGAGATCAAACTCTAAATATGTCGATCATATTTTAGTCTTTATTTTTCCATTAAATGCTAGCTAGATTCTGACTTCCGACAGAAATAAAACAAATATCAATTATATCATATCTAGGCTCTTGATCCAATTAATCGCGTTCTCAGTCAGTTGCACAAACGTCCATTAAGGTTGAATGACGACTTTAAGCTCTAATGGATGTCAAATTTGTATGGGTAGTGTCGCTTTAATTAAACTATTAAAAATTTTAATGGCCGTTTGTGCAACTGGCAGTGTCTCTAGGATCCCCACTATTTTTGCGCGAAGGGCATTTCTCCTATAATATGCTTCATTATGGCTGGGGCTCTAGTTATATCCCGTTGAGTTATTCCAATCCAGGCCCAGTTTTTTCACTGGCAATCGTGTACCGCGAGATTCTGGAGCCGCCAGCGCACCCGCCTCCTAACTGCGCGCGCGCCGCGTCCATCACCCGCTGTCCATCACGCCCTCTTAACAATAAAATAATTTCATTGATAAATATTATAATAGCAAATTAATAAAATAAAACGCTATGGATTCTGTGATATTTTTTAAAATAACTTAATAAAATAAAAAAAATACGAAGGAATGGTGGCTGACTACGTCACAACTAAAAGTGTGACTTCATGCGACATTTGAACTCAATTTATCGCCGAAAAAATAAAATACATGTTTAATATTCTTCAATATTCATTCAAATTGCTTATATTTTGCAGAATATATAGATGAAAATGTTTCATATTAAAACCAAGTAGGTAATAAATCATGTTAAGTTATTAGACGCTGCGCTGTTAATATCTGATATAGTAGTCGAAAGTATAATCTAAATTCAAGGTAATTCTCAAAGTGTCTCTTCTTTGTGCTCTTAATTTTTTTGTGATATTGTATTTTTTTTAACAAAAGTAAAAAAATCTTTATTCAAATAGACTTCTTAAAAGTACTTTTGAATCGTCCAACATTTTTTTCCCTACCGCTCGTTCAGGACGTCTTTTGGCTGATAAGAAAAACGAGTAAGAAACTCACCAGCTCTAATAGGAGTAATGACATTTACAAAAACCGTGTCATTACCAGATCAATACATTATAAATAAAGAGAGAGAAAAAAAGAAACTATGATCTTATAATGATAACATAATCATTTAATAATAATGGAAGCAAGATAATTTTTGATATATGAGTTGAGAAGTAATCACCTATCCAGTTGCTGGATCATCTTAAGTCCAAGCATTCTTATCTGTTATATAATCGGATACCTTATAGTAAGCTTTTTTAATAAGTATTATTTTAATAGTAGATTTAAACTGCATGATATCTAATTGTTGTATTTTGCTTGGAACCTTATTGTAGAAGCGCACACAAAGACCCCTGAAAGAGTTATTAACTTTTTGTAGTCTAGTGACAGGCACCGTTAATTTATTTTTATTTCTTGTATTAATATTGTGTACATCACTTTTTATAGTAAACAAACTAATATTTTTAGGAACGTACATTAAGTTCTCGTATATGTATTAAGAAGCAACAGACATTATGCCTACTTCCTTAAAATTCTCCCTCAAAGAGTCCCTAATCCTAAGATTATAAATTGATCTAATTGAGATTCAGATAAATTGATCTCTTTTCTGAAGTACAAAAATGGTTTGTATGTCTGCAGCATTTCCCCACAATAGGATTCCGTACGTCATCACACTATGAAAGTAACTGAAATATACTAATCTGGCAGTGTCTATGTCAGTTAACCTTCGTATCTTCATTACGGCATATGCTGCAGAGCTAAGTCTACTCGACAATTTATCAATATGTGGGCCCCACTGTAGTTTAGAATCTAATGTTATTCCCAAAAATACTGTGGTAACCACAAGGCCCATGTTCTTACTACTTTAGCGATAGAATTGTTCACATCGTCATTTAGAGGTAGCCCTCTTTTAATTTTAAACAAAAGTGAAGTGTCATCCGCAAACAAAACTATTTCGTGATCCTCCTTTACGAAATAAGGCAAGTCATTTATGTAAATTAAAAACAAGAAAGGACCAAGTATTGAGCCCTGTGGAACACCCATCTTAACTTTCGATCCAGGGGATCTTTTGCCATTGATGTCAACCACAGAGGGTTGTCTGTCAGTTAAGTATGAGACAATAAAATCCAATGTGTTATCTCTTAATCCATAATAATGAAGCTTCCTAATTAATGTTTCATGAAAAACACAATCAAATGCCTTGGATAGGTCGCAGAAAACACCTAACGCATCATATGAATCCTCCCAGGCAATAAAAATTTATTGTATTAACTCGACACCGGCTTCGGTTGTCGAGCGACCCCTTATAAAACCAAATTGTTGTCGATTCATAAGCTTATTCTTGTAAAAGTACGTTTGTATTTGAACCAGCATGATTTTTTCAAAAACCTTACTAAATGTAGGTAGCACGGTTAGAGGTCTAAAGTTAGTAGGATCAGATGTGCTACCCGACTTGTGTAAAGGAATAATTTAACTATATTTCATGAGCTCAGGAAAAATACCACAATCAGTACATTCATTAAATATATAAGCTAGGATTGGAGCTATCGTCTCAATTACCGATTAGAAACTTCAATGGAATTACCCCATAAATCAGCGGTTTTCTTTTTCTTTAGCTGATTAAAAGATTTTATTATATCTTTAAAACCAATATGTTGAAACTTAAATTGAATATTACAATTATTTAAACTTGCCTTTAAAATAGATTCAGCAACAGTGGAAGAGGAATTCAAAGATTGTGTAATTAAGACTGGAATTTCAGTAAATAAATTTTCAAATACTGTAGCAACTTCAAGATCTGATGTTACTTTTTTGTTATCAATGTTTAAATTAAAATTTATATTCCGAATCGAAAAAGGATCGAAACCGAACGAACCATTATAAACTGTAGTTTCGTTCAGTTTCGATCCGTTTTCGATTCGATTTAAACAAAATTTATTTAGTAGAATTGGCCCCCAAGTTGGTGTGGAAGGCCTACCATCATACGGATAGGAAGAACCCGGTATCCTGCAAGGAGCCCGTTTACTCTATAGGTATTACCAAGGTATTGTTAAGAATACCGTATTTTACAGATTGCCGGTAATATATGTACTAAATCTCATTTTGAACAACTAATGTGAAATCGTGCACGATCTTTTATAGGTATATACTAGTTTTTGCCCGCGACTTCGTCCGTGTGGTGTAGTTGTTTTGGGCAGCATTTCTCAAACAAATATTTATTCGTGTAAAATATCTGAAATAAGGTTTCATGATTTTATCTTTGACAATGATGAACTTCTGTAAAAACTTTAATTCCTCGTTTCCACGCTTTTATCGCAATAAAAACAATCTATGCCGTATCTCAAGTTAACTCTGTTTAGTGGGTTTGGCGTGAGAACCAAATTGATACACAGACCTACTTTCGCATGTATAATATTAATACAGAATAATTAAAGGATTCTCCTTGCTGCGCATTACATCATATAATAAGAGATTACCAGACGGTTACCGAAATAAATGGACTAAGAATAATATAAATCATGATTGCTTGAATTTTAAACTCACAGCAATTACAATTGAAATTCAAAGTTTAAATTGTTATTATACAATTAATATGTCATAGCCAACTGAGTAAAACATTCGTTCAATAAGGCGGCTAGCTCTATAATAGTATAGCGGTATTCATTTGCACTTTACATTCACATTCATTTCTACAGTGCGGCTGTACAAAGCCCAGGGAACTAGTTAACTATCAAGGATCATTATCAACCCTGTTCCCACTGCAGTAGCTTAAGCCTTTTTTTATAGATGATTAAGGAGGATGGGTCATGAATCTTCACGCCTATTAACGACTGCAGTTTTGATTGATAAATAATTATTCACCCATCCCATGGCCGACCCTTGCGAAAGTAGCTTAACAACGAAAGCGGGCCGGGCGATTATCCACGTCACCGAGCTACTCCTACGCCACAGAGTAACTATAATGTTTAATTTTATTAATAGCAAAGTATCCGCATTATTCGAATAAAATTACTTTAATGATAAAATTCGTAGACACTATAACAAAAAGCTATATGTATTTATTTATTTAAGGGAAAGCAATAGCTATACTTGTAATTAACCGGCTTATATCCAATATGTTACATTACTTTATCTCTATAAACTTTAAAGCTATTTATCCGATTTGAAATACAGACGAAAAGAAAAACACAAATCTAATGTCCACACTCCACACAAAACTTAATTGATCACTCCAAGCGGCTCTTATCCACTACGTCACCGAACTACTCATCAGTATAGCAAAGGTTAAAGTTCTTACTAAATTTTATTAGGTCCTTACATATGAAATTGGTGTTTGGTATGGGAGGAACAAAAAGTGGGATATTTTTTAATATAATATATTTATTTAATCAAAGTATAAACCATTGTTATCTATGCACTTTTGCCATCTCATAGGTAGTTGCTTTATCCACTTACTAAAAAAACCATTCGGACGGGAATCAATAAAATCTTTGAAGGCGATTTGCACTGCCCCATCAGAGTTGAAATTTTTCCCTTGCAAGAAGTTATCCAAATTTCGAAAAAAATTGTAATCTGTTGGAGCAAGGTCCGGGGAGTGCGGTGGATATCTTAGACATTCCAATTGAAGCTCTTCTGATTTTGTAGCCGTCTGTTGTGCAGTGTGTGGTCTAGAGTTGTCGTGAAGTAGCAGTGGCATAGAGCGATTGACCAGCCTCGGTTGTTTAACAGCTAGTTTTCCCAGCATGGTTTGCAATTGCTGTCAATAGAAGTCTGCCGTAATCGTCTGGCCAGATTTGAGAAAACTGTAATGAACGACACCGGCACTAGTCCACCAAACGCTTACAAGTAACTTTTTTGGGGTCAAATTTCGCATGGGGAGGGATTTGTCTGGCATGCCAGGGTTCAACCATTGCGATGAGCGCTTTCGATTATCGTAGAGTAGGTATCCACTTTTCACCACAGGTAATGATTCGATTTAAAAACTCTTCATTATTGTGCCGGTTAACTAATGTAACGCAGCAGTCAAAGCGCGTTTGCCGGTTTGATTCACTCAAATCGTGAAGAACCCATCTTTCAAGCTTTTTAATCTTTCCAATTTGCACAGTTTTATCACTAACACCGCAGCCTGCAGCTAACTCGGACGTGGTTTGAGACCGCTTCCACTTCAATTCTTCATTATTAACTTGGGTCTCCGGCCGTCCACAGGGCTTGTTCTGCAGGACGAAATTTCCAGAACGAAAACGTTGGAACCAAAAAATCATTGTGTTTTCTTTTGCGACACAACCGCCATACATATCATTAACCCTTTGATCCATTTCCCCAGCACTACCACGGTGGAACTCGTACTCGAAAATAACACGATATTTCAAGTTTTTCCATTTTTTTACTGGGTGACGTAAATAGGACAAGCAGGAGAAAAAAACAAATGAATGCCGTCCAACGAAACACAAATAGGTATGTGTAAATGGCTGTATAAATTAGAATTTGGAATTCCCAACCAAGGAAGAGAAATTTATCATTAAAGTGGCCAGTACGACAAAACGCCAATTTCATATGTAAGAACCTGCGATGTAGAAGTGTTCTTATCGCCATCTAGTATACCACAAAGTATACCTTTAGTTTATTTTTTCTTTCATATATAAAACTTTTTGTACCTGAAAGTTTTTCAAAAATATTTGATTAAAATGGTTTTTTTTTTGTTATTAATTATGTATTCAAATACCATTTTTATCACAATATTGGGAAATCATATAAATACTTATAGATAGATTTATTACAATGACAATTCAAACTATAAATAATGTTTCACTCTCATTATTATCCCTTTAAGTGCTAGTTTTCGGGATAAAATATAACCTATTGCCTTCCTAGGATTTTAAACTTCCAAAATACCAATTTTCATTGATATATGTTCAAAAACAAAGAAGTTTCATACAAACGTTTTCACCCTTTAAGACCCCCTTCGATGTTGAATTTCCAAAAATCCGTTCTTAGTACACCTCTATGTAATAAGACGAATGTATCCTCCAAATTTAAGGTCTGAGGGGTTTAAGGTCTGTGCGTTGTCTGTCAGTCTTTTAAGCAGTCAGTATCATCTTTTCGTCCTACACATTTATTTTTCATTATGATAACCTAAAAATAATAATTCCCGGAAGGTTCAAGAAGAAAACATACTAACACTGTTACTTAAGTGCAAAGTAGGTAAGTATGTAGTCACTCTCATAATCAATTAATTTATTTATATCAGTCATATTGTGTGGTAAATAGATGCACTGCAATGCTAAGTGGATGCAGCGGGCGGGGGGCCGAGAGCGGGAAGGGGGCTTATCGTGTCATTACATTATATTCAAAGGTGACTTTGTTCGGTCTTCGAACCCGGCGACCTTGCATGTGTCGACTCGACAATGCTCGGCTCTCGTTAAATGGGCCTATACCTAACGTGATATTATTTCTTATTGAAAAATGCTTATAAAATCCACTTTGTCTGGTACTCTGAGATGGTATTCGAACCGAAACTCGAACGACCTTTCGCAATCCGGGCCACTGCTTTCCGGATCCGTAGAATTTCGGAGTAGCAGGGACAAAGTGGAGTTTTAAACATTTTTCATTAAGAATATTTTTCCAGTTTAGCATTGTGAAAGCAAAATTGATCAAGTACAATAAATGATATTTTTTTGTGTTAAACGGGACGGCTACGGAATTTTGCATTCATACAGATAGAAATACAATTTTATGAGCAATATACGAAATTATGGTTTAACATGTGACTTAAAATAATTGTAGTAGACACATATCATCAAGATATCAATCAGATTTAATTAATTTGAAGAACAATCGTTAATCGATTTTCATAATTCCTTTATTCGAAAGCTAATCCCTTATAATGGCTCGAGATGATTCTTTTTACAATATATATACCTATATTTTATTGAAATCGGATTCTCAATTTTATTATTAAAAAAAACCGGAATCATTCTTTTAAATTTAAAAAAATAGAAGACACATATGTATGAGCTATTATTTATTTTTATACTCAATGTTATTTTATTATATAATATGGGTTTATATTAAATGAGTGTTATATGATTAAAATATTACCACATAAGTTTTATTTCAAATAAAGAAAATTATATTAACTGAAGGGTATTATATGTTTATAAAATATTTTTTCCGTTTATTACATGAATTAACCGATATATTAAACAAAATTATGTTATTCGAAGGAATAGGTTGTAAATTTGATATATTCTATATTACACACCCTTTTATGGAAGATCTTAGCAAGCGGCTGGCATTCTACCTTTTATAAAGTACTTTTATTTTGAATTTTTAAATATTGTAATCAGTGACTTAATTTTTATGTTTATTGTCAAAATCAAAATTGTCGTGTTGTGTACGTCAATCTACTATGGTATCAGATTCGTTTAAATATTTTAAAATTGTAAAAACTCTTCGTTCAATATATTATTTTAATGTAATTTATTAATCTTCACGTTTTCCAAATAAATTATATTATCAAATGCAGTAAATTTTTCATTACATTACACCCTTAGTCAGTAAATCCGTGAGCGAAACTTTTTTACAGTCCCGACGTTGTAGGCATACTATGAATTTTATTTATCTATACCTGAACCTCTCTCTTGGACAAACCATCACATGTGAACGGCTGGACCGATTTCGGTAATTCTTTTTTTATTGTGATTGTTATTATCAAAATAATAATAATAATAAGAAAATTGCGTGGAATGGAGTTCATTTTCATTTTACATGTAGAAATTTATTTATTCACTTGACATTAGCAGAATTGTGCGAAATGCGCAGATAAGCCATTAATAATAGAAGAAAAAGAGAGGATAACGTCTGTCGTGTCAGCTAGTTTCCAATAATAAAACACTATCCCTACACTATCGCAAAAGCCTTAATCAAATAGATCGGTGTTTTTGAAGGAGACTTCAGAAGCAATAAGAATGTCACCCGGTCATAACCTCTTATAGTTTTTTATACTTTCTGATAACTTTCAATGGAACCCACATATTTGATACCTATCAAATATGTATCGATACCTATAAATAAAAAATCTTAATCTAAATAATGTGAACTACTACTCTACCAGTCAACCGGAGAGTTAAGACAGAGAATTTAATAAGGCGGTGCTATACAAAAATATAAATAAAGTATCTTACACTTAAACAATATAAGAGTATATATGTATAAAAATTGGAATAAATATACATAACAAACAAATTACATAACATAAATAAATATATGGGGATAATGCGTTTCAAAGTCGTATAACCTGAAACGAAAATGAGTTTGAAATGAACCCTGTACGGTGAAAAGGAGTGGCGAGAGATTCCTTTTCTTATTTCATGACGAATGTAAAATTAAATAAAAAATTGCTAGAATCAGGTTAGGCGTGGGGTGGTGTGTGGAAGGAGGTAAAGTTGCACCGGGAGGATCTCTGGTTCCTGGCGAGGTCCAAGAGGTTGCTAGGCAACCCACGCAAGGTCCTCGTTCTTATTTTGATATTGTGTGTGCCGTAGTGTAATAGAAAAATTTAGTAGTTGATGCCAGTTACAGTAACAATAAAAGAATATATATTAAGAATAGGTGCGTAACTCGTACAAATTAACACGACCCCCGAGGGCCTATTTGTCCTCGAGCGTTTATTCGGAAAATTTCGAGTCGTTCTTCGAAATGATTATCTGTGTATCAGATTCTACCTCCTTTGCATTATGAAATTATCGGAAAATGCGTTTCTTTTGAGTAATGTTAATATTTCGAAAATATACGAAACTTCATTATCAGCGAAATAGATTAGGTTTTCAAGTGTCATATTACCTAATTCGTCCGAGCAGTGTTGCCAAGCCCAAGAAACTAGAAAACAATAACGCACCAATAAAATACATAAGAAAACAGTAGGTTAAATAAAAGGGGCATATATTACATAGTTATAGGGACTTATATTCATTGTTATATTATAATATTAATCACAAGTAATAAAATAAATGAAAAATTAAACGAAATAAAAAAATTAACTAAATATCCACTTTTGGAAACTTCACACTCATTTGTTCGTCTTCTTTATTTTCGGACTCATTTACCTTTTTAAAATCATACGTAGCTTGATGATTTTCATATATGCCTTTCTGTAGCTTCAAATAAATAGCAATTGAACATTAATTGAAAACGTTAAAATTCGAAATGAAAAAGAAAACAGGTGCATCAATGTCAAAACAGCAAATCTACTGTTTAAACAGTAGGGTTGGTAACACTGCGTACGAGGACGAGGTATATAAACGACCCGCGCCCTTTATCAATACATTTTTACAGTGATAGCCCTATAACGCCATTGAAGAAATACTTACATAAATTCTATAAATACATAGAACCTTCTTTTTGAAGTTCGTAAAAAGGACTACAAATAACGTTGAATTCGTCTTTAGCCATAATTATGATACATTTTAAGATAAAATTCTAACAAGTAAGACGGTAGATACGTGCCAATAGAAAGTACCTACAAAGCAAATCTTTTCAATTAGGTATTATTGTCCTTGGCGCGTGCTCTCGTTGTCAAGGTAACGCGCCGGCCTCGAATCGAGTCTGTAGTTTGCCATTCCTAAACACCTGGGTTTCGATTATATATCTGGGATACACTCAATACAATGAATGTGTGGTCAGTGTTTGTACTGTCTGTGAAAGCCGTATGAATTATGGTTAGAGTTACGGTATTTAGGTATGAAAATTTAACCTCGTCTGTTGATTGATACAGTATTTATGGCAGATATTATGTTTATTATAATATTATATGGCAGATACACATGGATTGCCCAGTTAAATCAGGGGGGATTCTTTTTAATTAGCTTCTTTACCCAAATGCAAAGATAAAATTATTTATCGTGCGTTCTTGTATGTATGTATATATGTGATATTCATTATTACCTTAAAATTAAATAATCCCATTAAAACTTTGACGAAATTATATCAGTAGTTATGTTTAAAAAAAAAATAAACTGGGAGAACAAAAGAACTCTAATAGAAATGTTTATATTCATAAATAAACAACTTGAAAATAGTAATATAATTCTTATAATGACGAATTCAAACTGGATTCGAAGTCGGACGTGTAAAACTTAACCATCAACTCTTCGCCTGAATCAAAATTGAGTATATTAAATTTCTAAGAAAGTATTATTAGATTTTTTGAAGTAGTTTCTCCAAGTTTTCATTAAACTTATATTCTTTTTAATTTGATTTAAAAACGAATTATTACTTTTAAAGAAAAGTAGGAGCATGTATAAGAATGTAAGTAAATCAATCCCTTACAAACTTCTACCCGTCTTTTTATGCCTTTTATAGGATTCGTGTAAAATCTATACTATATCTTGTTTATTGTATCATATTTTTTCATAGCTAATTTTAATCTGAATGGTTTCAGACCGAGTTTTGCATTTATATTATTAGTAAGGATAGTTAAGGAAGTTCCACTTCTCTGGTAAAATAGGTAAAATTACAAAAATATCATAACTCATGTGATAAACTAACTTTGATGACAAAGTAAAAGTTTGTGCCTGGAATTTACTAATTGAAACATATGTTTCGAAAGGATGGTTTTTCTGATAGTCAACATAAAATTAATTTTAAAGCCCTGTACCGTTATTCTTGTACAATTTCTAATAAATAAGTAGAAATTAAATCACTGCATATAAGTATGTTAAAATAACTGTTTTATAAATATAAATACGAAAAAGGGGATAAACCCCCCATTTTTTCAATTTAACATAACCAACGATTAACACGACTGTGAAACGACCCTTCATTGTAAAATGCATAATAAACACTTAATGAATTAATTAATTCTAATAATTTCCTATCATTTTAATTGTCATAAAATGCACTTTCTGTAAATATAACTTTGATAGCTATAAGTTTTATACTTTTTGCGAAAATCGGATCAGAGTTCAAAGGTTCAGATGGCCAGAGTTCGGATGGCCCGGTTTATTTGCCGTCCAATGTAGATAATTTAAAGCTCTCCAGCTTTTCTTTAGAAAGCATTCGTATTATATATTTTACCGTTTAGGCAGCGTACACAAAAATAGACGCCCTTCGAAGACTTGGACAACTTGTATCCTTAGAACCTTATGGTGGGAGAAAAAGTATTTCATCAAAATCCGTTCAGTATTTTTGGCGTGAAGAAGTAAAAAACATCCAAACCTGCAATCGCCTTTATAATATTAGCAGGATTATTTAATTTATCTATTTTTTTTCATTTTTATAGATGAAAATCGAGAGAGAACTGGAAAAACAAAGAAAAGAAAATATTTTCCTTATATTGAAGTATTCGAATTATATTGTCTGTCTACTTACTTTAGCAACAACATTGTAGTACAAACGTATATATATATTTTATTAAGAGGTATTCATTGTGCGGTTATGCCACATAACTATGCTTGTTTATGATTACATTGTTTAGTAATGAAACTAATGCCAAGTTCAATTGTAGACGGGATGTGTTTGAAATACGGTGTGGCCATTTTGTATTTTTCCACTGCATGAAGTCTAAGTTGTGTGCTTCATAGTTATAGGGAATGCGTTCCCTCGTTTTTTTACACGACTGCCCAAAATAGGAGTGTATTGTGTTATGGGTTAATGAATGTATATATGTACAATGTAAGTAATATGTAATTCAACTTGTTTCTTTCATTTTAATTCGTTTTTGGCAGTCGCGTTTGTATATTAAGTTACGGACCAAAAAGAAACAGCCAAAAGATTTCTTCATGCTTATGATAATGAAGAAACTTGATTCACGTAGAGGGACGTAGACTGCTACGTCGTCGCTACGGTCACATTATTAAACTGACGAATGAAAACAATGACTAACATTAGCACCAGCGGCCTAAATGTCTAATTTTCAAATCTATCGCAATCCTTTTTAAAAGTACATTGTGATAGCGAATTTCGAATTATGCAACGTCTACAGCCGCGGTCGCTTCGGAATAAATGATGATTTGAGTGGTCAAAAGACCAAAGGCAAAAATATTACTATTAATGAAAATATTTTCGTCTTTTCATAAAAAGTAATATTTTCGTCTTATGCTTACCTTAGATTCCAATTAACGTCAAATTAAAGATATCTGCCATTCAATATCTACCAAAAACACGCCGTTATCGCAATCGCTATAACAAGTCCAATAGTTGTTGAGGCCAAAGGAATTGGCCTCAGGTTTATACCATTATCCTTGACCATTTCTCTTTTGTCATTATCAATTTACTTTACCGGCTAATGTGGTTTAATTAAACCAAGTAATAACTGAAGTCTCGTTTTATAATAAGACGCGAAAAGTCATACCAGTAATATGCGTAATCGGTAAAACACGATTTCAGAAAAAACTAGTTTTGCCCACTCCATCATTCCATTCTATATCATTTCTGTGGAAGAAGCAATTCATAAATCATCGAATACATTTTTGCACACCACAAAGAATACAGGAATACAATAAAAATATAAAGAACAATGGCTGGCTTCATTAGGCAATCTGAACTGGCATGGTTAAAAATAAATATTGCATACTAAGTAGGTATGGTAGCACCATACCTATTAAACATTATTGTTTTTTTTAGCTAGATTTCCCCGCATTAACTTTATAATCTCTCAAAAACCCATTACCCATCCCAATCCTATTAAAATTAGGTCCTATTTAGTGCTAGTGAAATGTATGTTTCTCTGTATTTCTTTTCCCTTTGGAATTGTCTTTTAATGAGGTTATGTAGTTTTCCTAGCCTCTTGAATCACAGGTATGTTTGTTTATACCTGTCAGATAAGCAAGTAACACATGTTTGGCGAAATTCAAACCTCATCACATAATAACGAAGCGTGATATTGAAATATTAGGTTGGACAAAAATTTCGCATATAGTATGTATAAACTTATAATTAATTTTTCAGGCTATACCAGTTGAATCTGTCTGGTTCCAGTATCATTAAAAAGTAGAAATTTTAAAAAGGAAAACTCCGACTTCAAGTTCGGAAAATGTGTAATTTTTGTCATTTGCTTTTCTTACTGTCAAAATGAGTCAATCCACAGAACACGAAAACTGTGTTTTGTGAGTCAATCTAATGAAGAAATATAATACATTTTATTACAAAAAGGTTAATATGCAACGCAAGCCACGAAAAAAAAGTGACGTTTATGGACTTACTGCAGTGTCTGTGAGAGTAGCATAAATTTCTTTTAAGCGTTTTCAGTCTGGAATTTTTTATGTCAAAGATCCATTTTTAAAAAATTCGAGCAAGATCGGGTCGGATATCACTAGTTAGAAACGTAACTGAAGAACTGGGGATTGACCACAAAACAGGTTTGGCGCATTTGAAAAAACAAAAAACTTAGATATTTGGTTACCTCACGAGCTCACTGAAAGAAATCTAACGAGCCGTGTGCTCATTTGTGATTCTTTATTACGGCGAAATTGAACCATTTTTGAAGAAGCTGATAACTGGTGATGAAAAGTGGATCATGTACGAGAAAGGTCGTGGTCAAAGGTCGGTCAGGCTTCACAGACTGTGGCGAAACCGGGTTAACTTGCAACAAGGCGATGCTGTGTGCATGGTGGGATTGGAAGGGTATTATTCATGATGTTACCGCCAGGCAGGACCATCGATTTTGAACCCTACTGCGAATAACTGATGAGATTAGAGCAAGAAGTTGAGAGAAAACGACCAGAATTATATAATAGAAGGAGTGTAGTTTTTCATTATGACAACGTTAGACCTCACACATCTTTTGCCACTCAGCAAAAATTAAGAGAGTTTGGCTGGGAGGTGTTAATGCAGTCGCCGTAATGTTCTGAACTTGCACCTTTAGATTTCCAGCTGTTTTTGTCTCTTCAGTATTCTTAAGGTTATGTAATATCCTTGTGTAATGTTAACCTGCCACTGAGGTTAACATTACACAAGGACTGCCAAAACCACTTATCGTGGTTTTTTGATCACAAGCCCCAACATTTCTATAGCAAAAAGTTATCGTAGAAAACTAAAAATGCGAAGAAACTTTTTCTCCTAACCTATTACTTACTTTCAAAACAACATTGGAATATTCCATTCAAGTTAGACAAAATTATATCACCATAAATATATTTAATTTGTGAGATATGTTTGTCTAATCCCAATACTCATAATAAACATTAATTATTATATCAATTAGGTTATGTAACTACTAGATATTTCTATAACAAACGTGATTCGGTCGTTATAACAACAAATAATGTTATGACTAGACTTGTTAATTTGTGTAATTCTAGGTATCTGTTTATCTTCAATTCTCTACCCCAGGGTTTCACAAACTTTTGGTTCCACGAACCCCCACAAAAGATTCCAGACGACAGTGACACCTTAAGGCCCTCTTGCACCACCGCTTCTGTTCCCATACAAATACGCACTGAGACTAAAGATGCGCTCGCAGTTATAATAAACTCTTAAGACAATTTTAAATTATATTAGTCGTAAAATCGATACAAAAAAACCTTTGCGATTTTTTTTCTTTCGAATCAGATGTTGAAATTTGTGTTTTCGTTTTAGCAAACAATCGATCGGTTTAATTTTCACAAAATGATTTTTATTTTGCAAATATTAGCAAAGCCTTAGAATAAAATTGGTCATGTCGTACAACTCGCCTTAATTAACTATTATAATCCTCTCCCCCAAAAGAAAGTTGAAGGTGAAATAAGATGACAGATACAGTGCCGAAAGAAATATCTCTTTACAATTAATGCGATGGTCTTGTTTTTGTAATTTGAGTGAATTTTTTGAGTATCTTGGATACGAGTAATTTTAACCTTCATAGACATGTCATCGAGCTACGATTACGTAAATCTTGTTGCGAGCCCCCTACCGTCGAATGGCGATTCCCTAGCGATTCGCGTATTTATGGGGATAAGGGATGCAAGGATACCATCCTGTGGGGTAAACAACATTTTTCATAGATACTCGTCGATTTTATGGTTATAACATCACTCTTCGATAATACGCAAAATAATTTAATTGCTGAAATTAATATTCAGCTTTATTTAGCAACTTAAATCACTTGAAGTCTGAAATTCTACATTGAGCATAGTGCTGTCAGAGGTTTAATGAAGTTATAACCTTTATTACCTTTTTAAGTAGGTTATTCGTAGTTCCAGATCCTGGCTTTCCTTGCCAGTTACCGGGGCCTGGACCACGTGAAAGGATTATCTTACACGTCAGTAGAGTTCAATAATACACTTCGTTTGGTTCGTCTTGGCGGACCACCACCTATGTGGTCTCTTCGTAATAGCTTATTTTTTCTATTAGGTAGTTAATCCCTACCCTAATTGTGCATTTTACTACAATTTGTTTCTGGATCACCTATCTTGATACCTAACTGGTAAAACATACCTACGTAGTTAAGTCCGCTTATGTGTACTCATTTTCCCTATTCAAGCAGGCCTGTGCATCAGCAGTGGGGAAACAATTAGGCTAGTAATGATGACGAATATAACAGCTGAGTAGGTATTGGTAAATATAATGTTACGAATATAATGGCTGTTATACAGGTAAATCAAATTATTTTTAATGAACAATATGTGTTACTAGCATTCTACAGCACTTCGTCAGCATGGTCCTATATTGTCCATATTTCCTTTTGAATCACTCTGTATATTGATGGCAGCCGCATTAAAATTCGTTATGTAGTTTAAAAGATCTCAGCGTACAGACACCGGGAACGACTTCGTTTTATACTATGTAATGTGTATTTATGTGAAAACGACAGATATTTTGTATTCATAAAAGACGATACAATATTTAGAGGGATGAAAACTGAGAGAATCGCGAAAAACTGATTAACGACCGCCGAAACGAGATTTTATGAGACTTTTGATACGACGTTTAGGAATTAGAATTCGACAGTGCTCTATTGTAATAAAACCAGAGAGCGCGTAGATGTTAAATCAAATTTCATTTTTTTCGAGTCTCTGGACATCGTCCGAAAAGTCGGGACAATCCAGACCAATCCCGACCATCTGGCAATCCTATCTGTGTTCGACGTCATTTCATTCATTTCTATTCATCATTATGACAATATCGTAATAACATGAAATTTCCGGATGCAAATAGGAATTTTCCAAGGTACGTAAGATTCGTGTGTTAGTTCATAAATTCGTTGCCAGCATCACTGGTTGTCGTTGAATCGTATCCAATAATCGAGGTGCAGATTGCACTGTAATTAGATGCAAGAGATCTTTGCGGTTTGTAATACATGGCCTTCATCACAAGCGCACGCATTAGACGACTGGAAACGCGAGCCGCGATGTATACGGTTTTGCGTTTTAACTACACCTAAACCACATGCGTTTAAACGTAGTACGGTCTTGCAGCCTTATAGCTCTTTAACTTCGGTCAATGATGTGCGGGAAATTTTTGTGGGTCACTTTCATTCATTGTTCTATTGACCTATGTCATGAGCTTTCAGAGATATTCTGCACTCAACAACCGGACACTATCTATCAATGTAAAAGAGTCATTACCTACATATTGATACCAAAATATGTTTTAAAAACACGCCAAGGTTCATTCACCGCTTCGTACAACAGACAATGATGTGCATCAAAATACAAAAACAAAGATAACAACATAGATTGCATGTAATAAGTCAATAGCATGACTGCACTAGGTACTAAATACTAATCTAGTCACGTTGCAACGCGCATGTCCTCCACGTGTGCGCTCATCGCTGCATTTATTAGAGGATTTTTAGACAGTAAACAACAAAAAAAAAATACCGTTTAATAAATGCAACGAGACTGCACAATGATTATTTTAAGATTCTTGATCTATATATTGGTCTCGCTCTTGATCTCAGGCTTAATAACATTAAGCGTAAGGCTTAAGATGGGACGAGTTTGTTAAAGGATACCGGGCAAACAGAGGCAGGTAGACTATTCCACTCCTTGGCTGTGTCAATAATAAATGATGATTAAAAGCGCTTTGTTCGGATACGTGGAATGTGAACCAGGTGGGCGTGATAATTTGCTGTACGTCTGGATTCCCGGTGGTAAAAAGGTGCTGGCCAAATGAGCCGATGCAACTAAGTAGCACACTCTCCGAAGTACAATCTGTAGAATACCGACAGTGAAATCGAGTGTGGCAAGCTGGTATTTTGCTGAAGCATCCCAAAGGTGTGAGCAATACTCCATACACGGACGGATTTGCGCTTTATACAAGTTAAGAAGCTGTTCAGGTGTAAAGTATCGTTTAACTCTATTTAGGATGTCCAATTTTTTGGCCGCAGTTTAAGCTTTCGATTCGATGCTGTCACCGAAGTTGAGGACTGAAGACAACCTCATGCCAAGCAGATCAAGATCGTCAGAGATTTCTTCAGTTGTACCACGGAAAGAAAGAGTCAAGGTGAAAGGGCTCCTTTAGATTAGTTTTCGTTTTTTCCTTCCTGAAATCACAGAACCAGAACCTGGAACCTGGAACACAGAACCAGAGAAGAGAACCGACGTAGACTGGCCTGCTCTCATTTCTCGTCAAAACCGGGGTGCCATGACATAAACAAGCCAGCGAGTGATAAAGGTCAAACGGATACTAATTAAATTTTATGAGATTAATTAATCAATTAATATTTTAGTAGATTTACTTTTATAATTGTATTTATACCTATACTTTTTTAATGAACAACTTAGAATCACAGAGTGCACCGAAAATTAAAGCTCATATCTTATTATTATAACTAGGCAATTTTACTATTTCTTTCCTTAAACTATGTTTAATGATTACTTTAATATACATGCAGGCTTAACAGGGAAAACCATTAATTAACAACATTATAATAGTAAACAATGTTATTGGTTATTATATTTAAACAATTTTGCATTTACAATGTTATATTGAAAAACATTATTAATGAAAAATGCTTAAAAAATCCATTTTGTCCCTGGCACTCTGAGATAGGACTCAATTCCATGACATTTGTAAATTCAAAAGAATTAAGAATATTCTTGTTAACTTGTAACATGTATTTTTATGATAGTAGAAGTTTTCGAACATAATTACCTTAGTTTATTGTTAAATATCTTTCCGAGATGATTGAAAATACAAAAATGTAAAACTGCCCAAGTGCGAATCGGACTCGTGCACGAAGGGTTCCGTACATATCTATCTATTACATTATCATTATAGTATTTTTTCATGGGTTATCCTTATCTATTTATTTGATTCTGTTATAAACAGACTTGAAATTATTTTTTATATATGTACCGATTATTTTGCGAATTGTTGACCGATTTTTTAAATTCTTTTTTTATTAGACAGCTTAGGGGGCGTCCATAAATTACGTGAGGTGTTTTTTCAAATTTTCTGACCCTCCCTCCCCCCCTGGTGAGATGTCGTGAGATTTCATTCAATCCCCTCCCCCATCCCCAAATCTCACGTGAGATTTTTCAAAATGTGGGTTTCTTATTAAAAAAAAAAATTCGCTTCGTACTTTTATATACGACTAGACTAGAGACTAGTAATCAATATTGCTGAGAGCTACAAGTGTAATAAAGATTAAACAATAGAATACTTAATTCGTAACTACTGCGATTAAAAAAGGAATATCTACTCTAATTCAGTCCATGGAGAATCATGCACGGTCTCGAGAGAGACTATTGGAACCAGCATGTCCATATGATTTTCAGTAACCTGAGTGATAGGGTATGGAGGTGACAGAAAACGGTCGTGAAGAATCATATGTATATCACTCCGGCGTGGGCTGCAACACTACTGGGCATCGCATTTCACAACCTAAAAAAATAAATAAAAATAATTTCACTTTGTAACTCTTAATAAAAATTTGTTGACACTCGCGCTCGTCAAAAAATTTCAAAAAAAGAAAAATAGCTACGCATAAAAATTAGATATAAACAAACTGCAATATACCTGGAGTAAATATTGGCTTTCTCTAACGTGCACAGTGTACCAGTGCTCGTACCAGCCTGAATCGAATAACTGTTAGAGATTTTAGTGTTGGTCTGAGATCAAAGCATCATAATAAAGAAATGAATCTAATAAATTAAAAAGATTGGCAGAGCTTGGTTGGTGCAGACGTTAATGCGTTGGTTTGGCAATAAAACGGCGCGGGCCCCGGTCGGCACTATGTACCAATGGGATTTATTTCCTGCGTACATCATACTATGACTCAAAAATCATGACTGAAAACAGTAAAAGAAATGACCGCGCTAATATTTTGTAGATTTGATTTTATCACATTTTATCAAGAATTTCACTGTTTCAGTTTTTTGAATGCTATTAATTGTAATGATAAAGTTTATATAAAAGAAGTATTTTCTTAGAAAAATATATTTAACCTACCTTTTGAAGAAATGTTAAAGTAGACCGAACTTTTCTCTCAGTAGCTTCCCTGAGAAGCCGTTCAATCTCATGTTGAATGTGATGTATTAAATCTTCTTTCTTCGGGAATTTTTCCTTCGCTGTATTTTCCATAATTTTATCACATCGTCCTGACAGGACTTCTTCGTCTTATAGACGTATCTTTTGACAAATGCCTTATAAAAATCTTAATAACTCATTTTAACTTAATAAGAGCATGCACTGAGTCGAGTAAAACATTTGCAAGAATAAACAAAGCAGGTTAGAACCTGTCCGTGTGTCGCTGCACTCAGCTCGTACGCTCTCATTCATCGAGTCACACGTTCAGCTGACAGTGGTGCGAAAACAAATGACGGGCTACATTGTACCGTAAATTCAAATTAAATTGAGCTATTTGGTATAAAACGAGTATAGTGCTTTGACAATCAGGAGTGATGTATAATGTCAAAGTACGAATGAAATAATTTTCTTTCCAACGAATTGGTGAATGATCTTAACCTTAGACTTGTCACTATATGAGGGATTTCCCACACCGAGTCATATTTTAAAAATTGCGTGATATTTGCCGAGACCCCCCCTCTCTCCAACGTGAGATTAGATGAGATTTGACTCGACTCCCTCCCCCCCTTAAACATCTCACGCAATTTATGGACGCCCCCTTATGGGCCCGAGGTAGTACGAAATCGAATTAGTGGTTTTGTTAATTATCAAAAATCACTTAGACGACAAGTTTTCATCATCGAAATGACATGTTTTCAAATATTTTACATTCCTATGATTTAAGCATCTTGGTAATAGAAAAAGAGGAATTTCTATATTCAACGGGTATGTATATTTTTATGTATAGGTATGTTCACTGAGTTCTCCGTCACGTTAAGTAGTTGGTCGCGGCTGCATTTACAGTCGTTAATACCCACCCATCCGCATTGGGCCAGCATGGAGGGTCAGTGCTTGGCCCATCATCCTTAACCTATAAGGATCTATAAGGAAGGGTTGAGCCCCTGCAGAGAGGAAGTAAAAGGTCTGATGCGTTTTTTGCCAGCCGCTTCGCAACAGCTTCGGTCCTATATTATACATATAAGTACACCTTCTTCTTGACTCACTCTGTATATTAAGTACGATCCTAAGTGACTAGAGACCTAATATTCCCAATTTATAAAAAAACAATTATTAAAAATATATGAATGTATGTTATATGACTACATTGTTCACTGTGGATAAAAATATCGGTGAACATTCATAAAAATAGATCCAGACGAATTTACAATAATTCCTTTATTTGAAACTTATCTCAAGAGGGAAATAATAGATCCTTTATACTAACCTTACACTTTGCTGTCCACTGTCAAGACCCTTTATTTCGGGATCGCGTGAAGATATTGAGTAAAAATTAAAACCTAATAGGTATACATGTGTGGTGATATCGAATTAAAATTAAAACAATATACCTATTCAGGTCAAAAAACTAACTTCTAAATTAGCATGGAAAAAAGATACAGCCATTTACCTTAACTTAAGGGAACCAAAATTGATGTAATGATGATAATGGAAGCAGCAAACAGGAGCTCGATTGCACAGTGGTTAGTCTGCGATAAGCTCTGCGATAGCTTTGGTAAGCAACTTTCACAATGGCCCGTCATCGTCTTCGGAATATACGTTAAGCTGGTCACGGCCCCATCTGCAGTTATCAATACCTTTTTTTAAAGCTATCAGGCTAGGGCTTAGCTAGGGCAATGGAAGCATCCAGAATTTTGCAAGGAGTGTTTCGGATCCCCAGTTTGGGAGCCTATTAAGGTCTACTCTCTGAGTGCGTCACCAATTACAACAAAGACTATGCCCAACAGCCATTCCTCCAACGGGATAGGCAGTGAGAGCGAGAGTATAGCCTGGCGTAAATGAGGAGGGAGTCGTCAATACTCATCAATCCGCACTGGAGCAGTGTCGGGTCATAACGAATTCTCCCTATTCGATTATAGTAAAAGTTCAAGGAAAAATCTGATAACTATACATTTATAATTAAACCATAAAATGGAAGGTTGCACCGCTGGTCACCAAATTAGACTGGATTCGGGGAACAGAGTAAACGGAGATTTGGGTTAACTTTTTGTACATAAAATCTTGAGCCATAGTATGTATGAAAAAGAGAGTTCGGTATGTCATTGGGACAATGCAAGTTGAATAATTGCAGTCGCAAAGTTATGCTCGCATTTGATTGATTAGTATTTTTTTTTATTTGTGCAAGTATTTTGTTTATGTTCACAGATATATAAAGAAAGAACAAAATAAGAGAAATTATATTAATTCATTTATGTTATTTTGTCTATATTACAAAATATACATAATAATTTGGCGTGTAACTGAATATATTTCAAGTAGGAACGTAAATAAATATTGCAATTATTTACAGCTTGAAATCACTTTCAAGCACCTATCAGTGAAGTATTTATTGATTTATGGATACATACATATTTTTACAAAGTTGTCGCTCACATACCTTGTAATATGTATGTTTAATGTTGATGATATAACCTTTGGTCGAGAAGTATTACATTTTAATTATTGTTGTTTAGGTATTTCTTACAAAATTGTTCCCGTTAGCGTTGCTCATAATATGAATAAAATATTATTAATATTGTTAGAGAATATTCTAGTCTTTATCTCTAGATCTAGTGATGTGTCCTCATTCGGAACGTGGCATGTGTGTTAAACCATTAACAAAACCCTGTCTTTGTATTTTGCCTCAAGCAAGGGAACATTAATAACAAGAACATCTCCGTAGGAATTTAAACTTAAGGCCGATTACATATCGTTATCACAGACAACATAGGCTATGAAAGTATTTAAACTTAAGGCTGAATAAAGAAGAAAACGAGATGAAATCAACGCGCTCGTCATTGAAATAGACAAGGACAGACGATGTGTATTGCGCGTCAAAAAATGTTTTTTAAAAATTTACTCTCAAACAAGCAAGGGGAATAAAGATATAGATAGAACTTTATTAACGAAAATATCTTGTACAGCACGACAAGGAAGAGATTCCTGTTTGATATGAAAAATCGAACGGACGCATTTATAAAGCACCAAGTTTTAATTAAAATTATTTATTTTATTAAGACACCTAAACAGTTTACAAATCAAAACCAATACATTTATATCAAGACATTTCAACCAATAACAATTGCACACAACATTCAAATATTATCAGATGAACATACTCGTACAATTCACAATTTAATAATCCGATATAATTCACATTACATTTAAGATCATCTAGATTGAAATATAAGTTCAGAGATATAGGATTGTTAATTATGTAAAAACATCAATTAAAATTATATCATAAAAGCAAAATTAAATTGATAAACATTTATATTTAAATTAAATTATAAATTAACTAACGGTCAAAACACTTTGTCCTTGGCAGTGTACCATTACACTTCTCATAAAGAAAGCAAAAATTTGTTGGAATAGGTCCACTTTATTACTAATTTTATTATAATTTATGTACATGCGAAAAAGAGGGTTATTGTAAGAAATATTATACGATGTTACTGGTACATGAAACAGTTTCTGATTGCGTGCTCTCCCTATCATAAGCGGCACCATGTCCAACAACTCACCAGCACCTCATTTTGCATTTAATAATTTATAAAAAACTGCAAAGCCATGTAAAGTGCGTCTATTGTGTATAGTGTCGACTTCAAAATATCGATGGTCGAAGTTGGAAGTTTTCGCCTTAAGCCCATTTTCATTATAAATACAGTGAACAACAATGGACCCAGATTGGAACCTTGTGGAACGCCAGATGTAGGCACAAACAGAAATGACTCGTATCCATATACTGTCACCAATTGAGTTCTATTCATCAAATATATCTCCAGCCAACGCAACAGGCCAAGCATGCATGCCCAAGTGGTAAATTTTTTGGCAGAGTATGCACCAGTTACCTCTCTCTTTCAAGTTAAAGACATTATCTTTTTGTGAAAACAAAAAATACTATGTTCGTGAGTTTTACTTAAAAGTATTCCATCTTGAAGATATCTAAGGAAAACATAATGAATTTTTGGATTAATTTTGTTTTTTATTTCTGTCTGGAACATTTTATAAATTCACATTTTGCCTATGAAAAATCTTAGTTCATATCTGCGACCATCTAACTCATAGCTACAGCAAAGTTACATACAGCCTATTGTTCTCATTCATCATTGATTATGCTTACATTTATTTTATAAATATCTGTTTTATTACGTATATCAATGTTTTTGATTGTTTTCGTGTACTTGAAAATGTTTTTGATTGTTAAAAATTTAAACAAACAACCTGAAACCTGAAAGAAACCAAAAACTTTTATATAAAAATTATAGCATATAGAACTCGTAAATAATAGCCTATGCCACGTATGATGTACCTTCTAGGTGAAAGATACAGAAAGACATACAGTCGTTTCAAAGCCTATTTAATACAAAAAAAATCGCCCTTAGTAACTATCAAGTCCTAACTATCTTCATACAAATTCTTGACGCGCATACTAGTAAAATAAATTAATGAAAGAACTACAGCACACGAGGTTAACTACTGTAAGTATGAAGGGAAATTCTACTGTAAGTATGAACAATAACATTAACATAAAATAAGAACATTGTATTTTTCTTCTTTTTAATGTCTTTTAAATTGTATTTTAATGTCTTATAAAATAAACTTGTCAATTCTAATCTCTACCTCTACTCTGAGATCAGCGGTTCTGCCACGAAACTGAAGCCCTGATTAATGACTAATGTGTTAAATAAATAGCTGAATGATCTGTTAGTCTAACAGATATACTGGCCCTGATTAATACGAGGGTCAAACTGAAAGTTCTTAGAAAATCAAAAACTGATTACATTAGCCAGTTATTAGTTTTATTATATCTTTTCAAAATATTGTCCATTCACGTCAATACACCGCTGCATGCGGTGGAACCACTGGGAAAAGCACTTTGCCCACTCGTCCTTAGGGGTCTCTTCAATGGCATCGCGATACGCAGCCACCGCTTCTTCAGCATTCATAAACCGCTTTCCTTTAAGTTTTTCTTTAATTTTTGGAAATAAATAAAAATCACAAGGCGCGAGGTCGGGGCTATACGGCGGGTGACCCAGTAATTCAACGTTTGATGTCGCCAAATAGTCGATCGTTCGCTTGGCGGTGTGCGACGAGGCGTTGTCGTGGTGAAGGAGGATCCTACTGCGAGGTCGTTTCTCTCGAACTTTTTCCAAGACAAGTGGCAAACAATTGGTAGTGTACCATTCTGCAGAAACTGTTTTTTGATCCTCTAACACAATTGTTGCAAAATGACCTATCCTTCCAAAGAACGAGGCCACCATTTTTTTTCCCGCACTTCGATCTCTCTTCACTTTAGTTGGCAACTCCTCGAAAGGAAACACCCACTGAGCAGATTGTCTTTTGGTTTTAGGATCATAACAGTAAATCCAGCTTTCGTCACCTGTTAGTATGTCGAACACAGCATTTGAGTCACCTCCGTTAAATCTTTCAATCATTTTACGACACCAATCCACACGATGGAGTTTTTGAGCCTCAGTCAAATTATGAGGTATCCACCGGGCGCAAAGCTTCCTGACCGCTAAATGTTCGTGGAGGATTTTGTGCACTTGACTCATACCGATGCCTAAGCTTGTCCGAATCTGTTGATAGGTCACTCTTTTGTCAGTCTCTATCATACGCCGCACAACACAGATGTTATCTTCAGTCGTCGCCGTAGAAGGCCGTCCCTCACGTAAATCATCAGTGAGATTAGTGCGACCACGTTTAAACTCATTAAACCAGTTGTAAACAGTCGCACGAGATGGGGCTTCATCGTGAAAGGCCAATCGTAGTCTATCATAACTTTCTTGTTGACTTAAATGACATCGAAAGTCATAAAAAATCATTGCACGAAAATTTTCTCGTGTTAAATTCATGATGACGTGACACAGACAATTTTCAATTTGCCGCCAAATCGTAAAACAAATGACAAATGAATGAAATATATACTCAGTAATATTGGCAAAGAGTTATATTTTCAAATTTTAGAATTATTTTTTTATTATATTGTTTATAAGTGGCCAGTTCTAAGAACTTTCAGTTTGACCCTCGTATGTAAAAAAAATAACTGATTGATTTGTTAGGCTAACAGATAAACTGTCAGCTGACCAATCACAATTGGTTAGACCAATCCTTATTATTTTCTATATTTTCATTGACGTCATAAAAAGGATATTTATAAAAAAACATAGCCAGTGTTATCCGGGATGATGTGAAATGACTAATGATACCCTGTCAGTTTTATCCGTTTAGTCTTTCAATAGTTATGGCGATATGAAGAATCCCACATGTCGTACATACATACGGCAAAAGGGAACCCTATTACTAAAATTTCGCTCTCTGTCTGTCTGTCACCATCTGTTTTTCAGGAATCGTGAAAGCTAGACAGTTGAAAGTTTTCACAGATGATGTATTTCTGTTGCCGCTTAAACAATACTAAAAACCAGAATAAAATAAATATGTAATATGGTTTGTTAATTAATTATTACGATTATAGTAATAGTGTCACATAAACACTTTGGATACAACCTGATCCACATATCAATTGATTTTTTTATACATAAAAAGATTATAATTACATTAAGAAATAGTAAATTGTAGGGGTAACTAAACTATTTATTTTATTCAATTGAGTTTTATAAATCCACGCTTTCGCTGTGAAAAATCCTTAGATATATTGTACAATATAGTTTCTCATTTTTAATCGAATAGAAATAGATAAAAGTACACGCGCTATTTTAAGCTCACTTATTATTATATAAAGTTGTTTTACTTAAGAAAGGCTGGAGTATTTCCGCTACTTCTTTTTTGTAATTTTCGTTGCGTGTGACGAAGCACTGCCGAAAAAAAGACAGAAAATTTAGAAGCTTTTCATCGTAAATCGGTATTTTTTTTACTCGTATAGGACACAGTAAACAAAAAATGTTTTTGTTTTATTTATGTTTAGCTACTTTTTCTTATAAATATTAATTAAATTGTAGTGATTGCTAGGTGATTATTCTGCTCACGGCGACTGTTTGTGAACGAAGAAGCTAACACCCGGTTTTTGAATTGAATATTTAAAATTAAGCACGTCTCAAACTGTACTTACACGTCAATTAAACAGATTTTCGTTTCTTTTTTTTAGTTTTTTAATGATCAGTTGATAAAAGTTTGGAAAACTTGGACTTTTGCCTGGTGAAACGTAAAAAAACTTAAGTTATTGAGAATAATCAGCTGAGATTTGAACTTTTCTCAATTCATAAACCGGCCATTAGTATCAAACAAGAGAGAGAGAGATCATCCTACGCCACGAATAAGCATATTATTTATTCAGTCTAGGCTGTTGTGCACAAGCACTTGTGAAAGTCGAAACTCTATGCAATCGGTTTGTAAATCTACGACAGGAGACCATGTAAAAGGTCTTAAGAAAAACAGGCAAGAAACTGAATAAAGATCCCCTTGCTCGTCAACTTCAAAAAGCAAAAGACGAAGGACAGAAGCAATATTCTTAGTGAAAAATGCTTAAAAATCAACTTTGTCCCTGGCACTCTGAAATGAGACTCGTCCCCTTAACCTTTCGCAATCTAGACGATTGTTCTAACCACTGAGCTACTCAGGATCTAACATTCATTAATTTCCTTACGAGTGCATCACTAAACGAATATCTGATGTGCTTTCTGGTCTATTGCTTTTTTCTCCACAACGCTTGAACAATATTATTTATTACAATATTGATATATTAAGTCGCATATATTTATACATATTTCAAATACAATTTCTGCAACAATTGATTCTAAAATATAAACAACTATTAGAGACAGAAGACCATACTAATTGTGGACAGTGCGGTAGTCGCCGATTCGAGTGCTGGTGGCGTACATAAGTCGGTAAGTACTCTCGATTTAATATCATAATTTTATCGAGTGGACACTAGGGACAATCTTCTTTCTTGTAGTTGTTTTCTATCGCTCTTAATTAAATGCATAAATAACCGCATATTTTCGATCCCGCTAGAGGTCTCATCTATTTACACACATCCACCAGGTGTGTTACACCAAAGTTTAAACACACAGAAAACCTAAACAAAGGCAACTGATATGCTTCTTAATAATTCCGACAGTACGAATGGTCAATCCAAAATTCAGACCGCTGAATAGAGAATTATATAAAAATTGCCAGAGTTTCTCTTAATTCAGTCTTTATAAACTTGCACTGATACAGGACTATTAACAAACAAGGTTTAGCGTCAGAATAAATTTACGCTAAAAATGAAATTTAGTCTTAATACATATTATACAGATAATAAGCAAAACTACTAGGAAAAAATATTACTCTCGTAGAACCTCGAACTATGTTATCCTTTGCTAAATCTCTGTTTAATAATATAAATTTTAATTACTAATTGCATTCTTAACGTGAATTTACTACAACGCTAAACCTTGTTTATTAATAGCACCAATAGAGTTAAGTATGTAGGCATTAGTCGTGGAAATTCCCGTAGATGCTGAAAAAAAAACCAGGCCTTGGCACACACATTTTTATTCGATTTTAGCGGATAAACTTTGTTATATCATGTTTTATGTATGTATTGGCGGGTGTAGGGCATTAGCATAAAGAAACATATTTAAAAAAATTGCAAAGTGGCTATTACACGGGTCCATTGTTTGCATAACGCTGTCTTATTATATTAACAAATAACCAAACACCTCCGTATGACCTCTAATTCTAAAAAGTGTACCTAATATTCTATTTCATGTTCACTATGTGCAATGATATCCTATATTTATCACATATTTTTAATATTTACGTCATCAACTGCTATTCGAATGTTCCGTTACAAAACTGGCTAAGATATCCTTTTCAATTATACTGAATGGAGATTCGTTTTACGTTCGGTAAGCGATTAAAACAACAATTCGACTTCGTGGAAGCAACGTTATCGGACCGTGTTCTGACGCCGAACACGTTACGCATTCGTTACGATAACGTGGATCGTAAAAGTGCCCGCGTATCATGCGCCATGCGTACGCGTTGTGCGATAAGAAATCAATCTTGAAACACGGCCTTGGGCAGTTGCGCGACTACCATGATATAAGAGAAAACTATTTTTTTATGTTGATATATGTGCTAATATTATGCCGATTATTCAAGTTTCCGCGTACATAGAGTTGGAAGGCTGTAAATAATTTTATCATAGCGAGCGGCTCAATAGCAATATTTACGACGTCATATAGTAATGACGAGTGCTTATTGGCTTTTTTTTTCATTAAATATTGAATTACTGTAGTCTAATGACGCATGCAGATTACACTTGGTTCGTCATTTTCGAGGCCTCGGGTTTTATCGCAGGTGATATTTTCAATTGTGTAGAAAACACAAATTGTCTTGTGTTTGGATACCATTCTTGTCATCGGTGATACAAAAATAATTGATGTTCGAAATGGAAATATATCTGATAATATGTTATTTATTATTATCTAAATTATATCAAAATACTACTACTAGAAAACGCATTATGTTCTTCCTGTCTACTTTTATTTGTAGGGTTGTGGTTAACATTTATATGAAAAAAGAAAAAAACTGTTATACTAGAATTATTTTAAGTCATCTTTCTAATATTATAAAGGCGAATGTTTGGATGTTTGTTACATCTTCACTCAAAAACTATACGGATTTTGATATTTTTTTGTATACGGATAATTTAAGCATGGATTAACATATAGGCTATTTTTATCCCATTAAACAGTTCCCTAGAAGCCACTGGCGGAAAGTTAGTATTAAATAAAACACTATCTAATTTAGTCGTTTTAAAAATCTTCTAAACATGAAATAATTAATTTAAATGTGGACCGCAAATAATCATCAAAAATATATAAAAATATGGTTACTATCTAAAGCTTGAATGGTTCCCGAACGTTTACATTATTTTGTTCCTCATTAGAATTTATTATATTTGTTGTCTAGGCTATCCCTAGCCTCTAATACTCCCGTATTCCCTTGCTTTTTTCTTTTTACTGCATTAAATAAAAAAGTATGCATCATTTTCAATTAAAATTAAAATTTGTTTTAATTTCCTCATAATTATAATATTTTCCACAGTTTGTGATTTTTTTAAATTTCCACTTTTATTTAATACCTTTCAGTCAACATTTTAAGAAGTTAAATAACACAATTATTTGCGATGATAGAAATAGAAGTTTCTGATTGTAATTCATCTTTTTAAATGAAAAGATCTACACCTTACACAATTACTGATGTAATTTTATTCAAGGTAATTAGGTTAATGATTGTATTTACATACATTGTTAGTGTAATAATTTTAAATCGTTAAAAAAATGATAAGAGGAACCAAAAGATAATTTGATTATAGAATAAGTAGAGATGTATATATTCAATGTTATCTTGATATTTTTATCCAAATATTTGGTGTTCTTTCTTTTGAATTTCAATTGTTTTGTCTTCAGTCACATGCAGAAGATCGAGACAACTTGATAACATAATGTAATTAGTGGGAATCGGTCTATGCATTTGATATTTAGATCGCTTCAAAGAAACGAATATTACTTACATGAACTGATGAACACGTCACCCCTCCTGCGTTGCGCAGTCGGGTAAAAGTATCAGGAAGAAGGGTGGGTAGGTAGTAGAAAGATCTTAAAAACCCCCACCCAGGACTGCAGATGCACATTATTGATTACACGTGTCCATCCTTTGCTATCTTCCCAAAACGTATTAAATTGTAATTTCAAGAATTTTAAATTCTTCCAGTGGTAAGATCGCCTAACTGAGCGATGTTATGGCGACATTTCCGTTATATATTTTTTGATTTAGGTAGGACACATAAAAAACAAGCTTTCCGCCAGTGGCTTCCCCCGCTTGGTTTCCCGTTATTGCAATACTTTTTATTTCTGATTCACTTTCATTAATCATAGCCTTTGCCAAATAATGAACTATTCAATCCAATTTTTTTCAATTCCATCCCGTACTTGCTGAGATTAGTGCGCTTACAACAAACAGTTTTATAATATTAACGTAAAGATATACCGACAACTTGAGAACCTCCTTCTTTTTGCTTTGAAATCGGTTAAAATAAATCATTAATATAATCTATCCATAAATGTTTTACTCTATATTTTTGCATTGCAGTAACATTCACACTTTTTTTATTGAACGACGACGTATTTTATCTTATCTGTTTTTTAGTCATATCATATTATTATGTTGATTGTAATCATTTTTATTTAAATTTCCTTAGATATTTTCCAAGATAGTGTAAATCTGGTTTACATTGAGTGAGAATTTAATATTTTGTTATTCTTACTTAGCGAGGAGAAGAAGGATTGAGGTAATCGATGACGCAATGGTTAGCCTATCCGGTCTGTGATACGGTTGTTAAGAAAATTTCACAATGTAAGATAAAAGGATGGGTTACCAAAATTCATTATCTTAAGCTCCTCCGTGCCTCCGTGGTTGCATCTGCAGTTGTTAACACCTACACTGAGCTGCGTGTTGGGTCATGGCCCAATGTCCCTATTCGGTTTGATTCGATTCTAACTATAGGGAATGCCTGAGCCCCAGCAGTGGGGACTTTTACTTATTAGTGTTTATTTTATTACTGTTTAGAGTGTTTTTTGGGTAGGGTGTTTTTTCATTTTTTTCTATACTTTTTCAATTTCTAATACTCAACAATATTTTTCATAATGATCTTGATAATGAGGCTATTGATAAAACAAACTTAATTCGGCCTATTTGGTAAAAGGTATGCTGAAAGTACAAAATAATTGTAAAAAGTAGTTAATTCATCATGATATCTGTCTGTAGCTCTTAAACTACTTATCAGATTTTCATAAAACATAATAGGAATAATGAACATTTTTTTTAATGTTTTCATATGATAATTTACATCGTTATATATCGGTACCGAAATCTTAAAATTTAGTAACAATGACGCCGGAATTTTTGGCACGCATGTAGTGTCAAATAACACGACTAGAGATATGACATTTTATATCAATATGGATTTTGAGTGATTGATTATTATTCAATAACCTAAAACGATTAACAATTAATCGATTTTTTAAACTTTATTTTTTTTTTTTAGACTTTTGTAATAATCATATAGGTTATCAAATTGGTAAAATAAAAATAAAAACCTAAAACATCATTTAAATTGTAATTTTGGCATTGTTGTTAACCTTTTATAAAAACGACATCCCTATATTTGTACATTTTCGTCACATCAGCTCTGACAGCATAGCGTTATTTTGAAGTTATCGCATTTTTGTTGCACTTTATAGTTATTTTTTTCAAGAGGAAAACAAACTAATGTTGAAAAATATTCACGTAGAGTTTATTCTAAATTAATAATGAGTCTAATAAAATATATCTAACCCTTTTTTTAATCAGACACATATTCCCTATTACGAACCACCGATAAACAAAGCTTTCGATAAAAAAAAATGCACTCAAATGGGTTCATTACTTGAGGAGTTCGGTGCCACAGGCAGACAGACACTTCAAACTTATAACACCCCTTTTTTGCGTCGGGGATAAAAAATACATATCAGTGGCACATAGAATTTCCTCTTCGATTTTGAAGTCGACTGGAATGCGTTTGGAATATGATCAATAGGATAATTAAATACAGGCAATGACCTGTAATAAAAAAATAAGTTAATTAACTTCTAGCGTAATCATTAGGACTATTGTTAAACTTGTAACAGTTACAAAGACAAATTAAACTTAGTTACAAAGTGATTTAAATATCTAACTAATATGATAAAGAAGAAGAGAGAACTAAGTAATATGATAAAGAAGAAGAGAAGAGTTTGTTTAATTACACGCGTTAAGCTCAGGAACTACTGGTTCGAATTGGAAAATTATTTTTGTGTTGAATAGTACATTTATCCAGGAAGGTTATAAATTATATAACATAACACTATAGCTAACAGGAGTGGAGCAGTAAAATAAAATGTTCCAAAAACGGGAACACCACTCGGGCAAAGCCGTTGGGGGAAAGCTAATGTATTTGCAATTAAGATATAAATTGTTCAATAAAATACCATAATTAATACACGAAAATATAATTTTAGAATTTTATGGGTGACCTTCTAAATTTCAAAGTAGATATAACAAGCTTTCCGCCAGCGGCTCCGCCCGTGTCCTCCATAGGGAACTGTTTATTTTGGATATCGATTCATATTATGACACGATGATACGGACATAATTACAATGACTTTAATAGTAAACAATCATTACTATGGTAACATGTTCATTCCCTATAAAAATTTCCAGTCTCATTGTCATTCCTTTCTTTACTGTTTTTCGGTATATGATGAAGCTTTGCTATGAGATTGCATATGATGTAGCTTCCCGTAGGCGAAACAATTTTTAAAATCGAGCCAGTTCTTTCAAAGCCTATTTATTTTCTAGTCTGATAAATTTATTTCTTGAGAAAATTTACTAGTGTTTTGCTCGTTTAGTTTTGATTCTACCTATCTTATCTAGACTTTGTTTGTTTTAATTATACCTAAGCAACTTTATTGTGATATTTACAAGTTTCTTGCATAAACTTGTATAACATTATATAGGGATGACGACTAATTTTTGTTTTTGTTGATTATTAAATAAGTTTATTTTTATTTTTTTTATTTCATTCGTCATCAATAAATTACAGAGATACATTGAGTTGAATGTCGTATGACGTCATAAATTTGTACATTTTCTACATACTTAGTTGTGTCGTACCGAGCCCCCGCTCCTCAACTTTTTGCCTAATTATCTAAGTCATTTCTTGTTAAATTGCAGCAATAAAATATGTAATGTACATTAGTTAATTTTATTCACATACATCACTCAAATTTCTAGATGAGAAGCTAAAGTCCCCCTATCTGAGACAACAAGGTAGGTAAAACAAACCCGAGACAATAATAAGAAAGTCCATACATTATCTGACTGATGGCCTAAATCCACCTCTTGTCCTGGGGAGTCTCAAAATGGTTGCAAGTTTCCTTGATTAAATCATAAATTTGTGTTAACACCAAGAAGATACATATACTAATTATTCATTTCAAAACTACTCAATATTAGGAAGTATTCCTAATATTTTATAAAAATAAGGAATACTAAATTAGAGTTCTACCCATTTGAATCAGTATCGATATTTTGATTGTATCGGATCAACCCTAGCTAACTGTTAAAATTAATAATATGCTTCATACCATACCGGTTAATATAAGCTGATCCTTGAATTAAATGAATAACGTCTATTTTGAAATTCTTATTTTAGCTTAAAGAATTTAATTATATGTTCAATCTATGGGTTGCTCAAGCACAGAATAAATTTAATATTACGTGAAGTTCCGATTTTATAATGACTAAGCGGGTAGTCAGTGATATTTGTAATAGAAGCAGATTTTACGCAAGTGCTTACTTTCTTTAATCGGAGAGTATAATTTTATTATTAACAGAGTAATATATTATGGATATCACGAAAAATAAAGATTCGAATTGTATTTTGCCGTCTGTGTGCAAAAATATTTCACAGCGTCGACAAAATGAGGTAAGTAACTTGAAATTTAACAAATTTAGTTTTTAGATTTAGATGAGTTCGTTTGTCTTGGCATTGGTATATTTTTATACAGAAACGAGTTAGAAGAATCTCGTTTTATATTAATGAAACAGGTTACCGTTAAGATTTGCGGTATTAAATTAAGATCTAATGGTAAAAACACTAAAATAGCTGTATCGATGTGCTTATAAAATAAGTTTTTATGTTTAGTTAGCGACCCACTTTACAAGTAGTACAAGTTTTTTCGGACAACTTCAACAATCACTTATGTCACTAAAACCTTACTTAATTAGTTGTACATTCAAATTATCTCGTGAATTACATCGGCAATTTGGGAAAACCATATGGAAAACCATTCGTTTTTTTTTTACTTCGATAAAAAAGAAGGTTTTTTATTTTGACCAATAGGTACATATGTATGTTATATTGATGGAGTTGCATAATTTTTCTTTATTATGTTAATCTTTAGTAGCTTCAACACATATGTGTAATTTCATTTTATGGAGATTGAACTGAAAAAATAATACTCAATAATTTATTAAATTCTTAATAGGCAAAGATGAAGTAATTGTCAATAGGTCAATTTATTAAAATAAAAACTTACAAGTGTTATTTCAAACAGAGTAGAATACCCTTTCGTATGTGCATAATATATATACTTATTAAGTTATTTTTCACAGAGTATGCTGAATAAGGACATGGCAGTTCAAATTGGAGGTAAAAGTGGTAAGTTAGCAATAATATTAACACAATCAAAGTTGTATTTTTTTTATAAAGGTATCTAATATTTATTTGGTGATTTCTTGTGAACACAATGATGCTTAAATTATTATCATATTATGATGAAAAGATCTCACTATTAATTTAGAGAAGTTTTAGTTAATAGCGGAAATTAGTGGTGCGTTTTTAAATTTTTCTTTGGATCACAAAGTGTGTGTATGATTCAAAGAAATATTGACTCGTTTTTATTTCATATCTTTGGATAATATTAATGAGATGTAATCATCATCATACCAACATATTAATGTCCCTGCTGGGGCATAGGCATTCCTTATAGATAGATAGTTTGTCTTTTGTAATTAATGTAAACTCAAATAACACTTAAAACGAATCTACAATTTATTATAACCAATATAAGCATAAATTTTACGTGTTATAAGAAATACTTAGATGGTAGACATTGATATAACAAAAACACGCAAAAATAAACTTAAAATAATAAAGCCTCTTTTGACAGACCACCCACTACGCGGCTCCGGTGTGGATTGGAGTATTATCGACTGATACTGAAATGAAATGAAAATATCTTAATTCAAGTAAGCTTGTTACAAGCACTTTTGAATCGTCTAAAATTTTTTGTCCTTTAATCCCCTACCACTTGTTACTTTCTTAATACGAGTAATTTATTTATTAACTGAAACCTGTGCCCTTAAGTAGGTAATTATATCTGATATGTATTAACCATTATAAAATGACGTAGTGCCTATTTAATAGTTTATAATAAACTCATTCATTTATTTACATAAGGTCACGAAATGATAATCATAAAATTATGTTAAAGTTATCGTTGTAATCTATAACGTATAGTTTTTGGAGTTAAATCTTTATTACTTTGATAATAGGTATTTGTAGAAAAACCACAAATCCATAGGGATTATCCATTGAAGTAAGTGTCATTTATAAGGAAAAAAATGTAATAACTGTCTGTCTGTCTTTGTACTCTAATTTTTACAGATAGTATTTTTTGGCATTATATTTCGGAATAAAAAAATATAATAAGATATCTTCTGTTAAATAAGTATAAAAATATGTAGTTTAAAAATGTTAAAAAATATTGTTAATGACAGCTCATTGCGTGGATTCTATAAGTCCCTAAATAAGTCAAAGATCAATTATGCATGAAAAATACATATTTAAATACACACAAACACTGAACATTGTAGCAGTAAGACAACAGTTAACAATAAAAACCCGCCGAATGTGAAAAAATATCACGTTTGTTGTTGTTGTTGTAGGGTTCCCATTTACTGTTTGGATACGGAACCCTAAAAAGTTATAAACATCGAAGTAATCAAATAAAAAAAAAAACAAAACAGTTGATCTAAAGATTCCGGCAAAGCTGTCGTCAACAAGAATAATTTCAGAGTTTTAGCATATAGTGCTTACCTGTTTTATATGTAGGTGACCGGCCGATAAACGGATGATATTTTATAATTAGCTCAAAAGAAAAAAATGGTAAACAAAGCAAGAGGTTTGTAACGACTTAAAACTGACTTGTTTAGATATCAGAGTATATCTACAACACTAGATACACCTCGACGCGATGCCGACGTGAGATTTTGCACGGAGCTTAGTTAAAGTAAGTAGACAGTTATTTACGTCATATAAATAATGGCATGGCATGGCATATAAATGATGGTACATAAATGTGTCATTAAGCGTAATTAACTCTTGAAACAATTCTTCCTTTTTTAACGTTCGTTGAAGTCTAAGAAGGTTTAATTGCAGAGTAGAAATGGTCAAAAGAGAATAATAGTAAAAACTACACTACTTTTTCTATGAAAACTGTTTATGGCTGTAAAAATGAAAGGCGTTTTAGCCTAAGGCTGTTAATATTTGATTAAAACACAAAATCACGTGTAGCGTTTACACAACATTCGTGGTTTCATGGTTTAATGTTGATATTATCGGATCAGTATCCTCAGCACGTCAGACAAGGATTTTTATGTAGACTAGAAGTATATATAACTAGAACTAAACTAGAACTAGTAGTCTATGTGTTTCGAGTGCAAAATTGACAAAAAATTTTCGATTTAGATTGTTTACATTCTTTGACGATGGTACTCGTAGGATCAGCTGTGCAAATTTCAAAACAATTTACATATGTTCAATCAATACGCACTTGATAGTTTTCTTTCTTAAGCAAGTTCAAAGGCGGTAAGAAAATTTTTAGACAACTAAATTAAAAAGAAACTATTTGTTGATATCACGCTATCAAATCAAAAAAGCTTAATAAATTATATCAAATATAGTTGTATACTTTCGAGACCTTCAAAGGTCGTAAATAACTACGATGCCATATTAGATTCAAAAACTGGTTATGCAGGTAGCCCGATGACCGGGCCGCATACAGAACGCAGTACCTGTCTCGATATTATAAATAAAGTTTAAAAACAATCATAATATGAGTATTGAAAGGGCAATATTAAAAATTAGTCATTGAGACAAGTTTCCTCAAATATACATGTGTGAAAAACAGTTGATTGCCTTTCGAACAGTTTTTGTATGCTGGATAACTTATAAAAAACATACCTAGAAAAAAAAACATAATATAGCATAACGGTATAAATGTGGAACACATCGTATAGGTATTGATCATACTAAATGCAATTTTTTTTTGCAAATAAAACAAATTCATCAAGACACTAACGCTATCTATCGACAGTTAAAACAATAAATACGTGATATTTATGTAGTACGCTCATAGAACGCAGGAAAGACGTCTTTCTTTGTTCTGTGAGTACCGCCTAACTCTAACGCCTAAGTTATATAATGGAACCAGAATCTGATGGCAAATCAGGAAAATTTTATTTGTAGATGGCAACATTGGGGAAAAAGCATAAAGACGTCTTGATATTTGTAATATTTTTAATTAATTAAACACTTTTCAATAACTGACTCATACTATTGAACTGTATTTTTTTATGGAGAATCCATATAACACACCTAAGTGACAAGATGACGTCGGTACTTGTTAAATTCCATCATATCATCTTAGCTTTATATTGGACAAAGCAATTATGTATATGATTTGTTAAGCGCTCGTTGATTCGCTACTCTCATATGGATTGGAGATATATGGTCGTACTTTTAAAACTTACTTAAATAAAATAAAAACATATAAAAATATTTTAAAGCGGGTTCCTTTTAGGACGTAAGTGCTCACTAAGACGGGATTTCACGAAATTCGACCCTAAGAGGGTAAATTAGGGGATGAAAGTTTTATTTTAAGTCATAATATAAGTATAGAAGAGACCCATGTAGAATATCTTCTTATTAGATTACATTACCTCCCCTGGGTCATTAAATTAGTGTTTAATTAAAGCAGTGTTAAAAATAATTTTACTTATATGTATGTGATAGAGTAACCAACAGATTTTAATAAGAAAAAATATAGTAGTGTTATAGTTGATTAATTGTCCATGCCTCATACCTATTCTTATTTCTATAAGACAAATGTGACAGAAAGTGTATCTGAGAAGTAAAGTGTAATATGGAGCTCTGTCTGCCAATAAACTGTTAAACAGTTTGGCGGAATAAAAATGTTTTTTGTCAATGTACTGCTTAAATGAATAAACTTTTTTATTATTGTTATATTATTTATTACTCCTGAGCAAATTTCGATCTCGGCAAATTTTGACATGTATTAACCATCTGGGTGAGACATAATAAAACATAATAGAGCACAAACATACACCTGTATATTCAATAAAGCACCTGACCCGCCAAAGAAAACCCAATAATATTTTACCTGACCTGAAATCTAAATTGAATAAATAAAGGAAATATACTTTATGTATTGTTTAATGCTAACCACTTCTAATAGTACAACTGTCTGTTACGCTTACACATCTAAATCAAATCCGGTTTAAATTATTTTCTTCTTTTCACCGTGCCTATTTATTCCCGGTGTAGAAAAAGGTCTTCATATGTTCTCCTTCACTAATAATTCGTTCTAATTTGGTAGTCGACACGCCAACGTATATTTATTATTATTGCTAGTTACCGGTCTATTCATTATCATACTTTAGATTAAAAATATATCGTTGATTTTTTACCAAATTTTGCTTTAAACATTACCTTTGAAAACAATGTTTCTAGCTCGAGATATCAATAGCGTTTTGACAAATTTCACAAAATATATTATTATTTTCACTAATATTCACAACAATTTACACTTTGACATGATATTGCCATATGAAAATCGAGATTGTTTCTTTTGTTTTTGTATAATATATTTATGGCTTGAGAGTTGACGATCGCACCCCTGAAAAGGGGCCATCCATAAATTACGTCACACGTTAAGGGGGAGGGAGGGGGTCGACAAAGTGTGACATTGTGTGACAAGGGGGTGGGAGGGTCCTAAATTTCGTGACGTCACATTTCAAAATCTAATTGTTAAAACACGAACTTTAGACTATTACTTTAAAAAACCCTTGCAAAATATGTGACATCACGCAAGGAGGGGGGAGTCTTACAAATGTGACCAGCTGTGACTAGGACGGGGGGAAGGGCAAAAAAGTCATGAAAATCGTGTGACGTAATTTATGGATGACCCCAAAGGGTGGTTAGCCGGCTATAGACGATAGAATTTCACGTTCAATAGCTTTTGAAAGTAGTCTTCGACTTGTCTCCTAGCAGTGCAATTTGTTGAATTAACTCAAATTGATTATTCGACTCAACAGATTGAACATGAAATTGAAATTGATAAAGGTCTTAAGGCTCAGCATAAAGACAAAAGAGAAAACGTGATGTAATTAATTTCATCACCATCAAACCTGTAGCGGTTCAGACTTTATGGTCGGTTTAGGAGGATGGGCCATGACCCTCCACGCTGGCCCAATGCAGATTGAAGGGTATTAACGACTGCAAATGCAGCCGGGATCAACGGCTAAATGTACATTCTGAAGCACGGGGTAGCTCGAGATACTATGTTTTTGGTAACCCATTCCGTGACCTTGCAAATTTGCTTATCAACAACGATCGTAAGTCACGGCGCTTATCCACTACGCCACCGAGCTAAAAAAGCGGCTACAAAATGAGAAATATTTATCAATTGTCCCTATCACATCAGCTGGTTATTGCTCGGGTTCATGTCTTCCCTATATCCATAGGGATGAAATCGAATCAGATCGAATAGGGAGAATGGACCATGACCCATCACGCGAGCCCAGTGCCTATTGGTAGGTATTAACGACTACAGCCGGGACTAACGGCTTAAAGTGCCTTCTGAAATACGGAGCAGCTCGAAATAATACTTTTTTGATCACCCATCCCATGACCGGCCATTGTGAAAGTTACTTGACAACCGTATTGTAGGCAGAGTGCGCTAACCACTACGCTCTCCTCCTTTTTTCCCTAAGAAACACCTTGTAATTATGCGAATAATAATGTAACTTATAAAATGGTTACTTTTATAAATTCATTTTTGCCTTGATGAAATCCTGAGAAATACGAAGCATTTTTAATGATATCATTTTTTACAGCATAATTAGGCGTTATTTTTTTGTACAATCATTTGAAGTTAGTAATTCTTGGTGTGCCGTGCCGTTAAATCACTATGTATAACTATTGATGCAAACGCAGTAAAATCAGATGCGTAATTAAGAATATCTCAGCGTACAAATAACGGGAGGCGAATTTTTTTTTATACCTAATATATGTCTATAATATTCTTTTAAAAGTAAACGAATTAAAAACATTTCTTGGAGTTTTATGAGCTTTGTTACAAAACTTTATTTAAGTTATAATAAACAACTTTCATAAGTTTTGTTAGTCTGGTACGTAATAACTTTATAATTGGCGCTTACTTATCTAATAAAAAAGAGGCAACTTATTGAGTTCTTATTGATAACTACAGTTACTGATAATAATTCTCGACTTAGGTACTTCATGTTGATTATTTATTTTTGATTGAAACGTCATTTAAAAGATAACTGTATCTACACGACTTTGAATTCCAGAACTGTTATCTTGATTATCATGGCCGTCACGAATTGTATAATAGGTATTTAGATTGTACCATATTCAGAGATGACGCAGCTGTCCAAATTTTAATATCCATATTAATTATTTAAATTTTACTATGGGAAAGTTATTACAAAGGTAATGGTCGATAATGATGAATTTTATATCAGATTGAGATTAGACGGAGCTTCCACAGAGATTTTTTCTGGAATCATTAATAAACTTGATTCCACGCGAACTGTTTAAAATAGTACGTAGCAGTTTTCGCTAGTACCTACCTACTTAATTGTTTTTTTATTGAATACTTCGCAATCAACTGTTACACAGTTATCTATAGATCATTATCCTTTAATCGATTTTATAACAAGATTATTGAAGAATAATGAGCACATTTTAAAAAAATTTTGCTTAACCACTAATTTACAGAGTATGACATCACGCTTTTGTACATTTTCTACAAAATTGTGACGCAGCGAGTCCCCACTCCTCAACATTAATGCCTATTATATAAGCAATTTCTTGTTTAAATAAAAGAAAAAAAATACGTATCTAATATTTTACTATTATCTGACTGATGGACTAAATAATTTTTTTTACCCGTCATCCATATACCACGGGTAAAACCAAGTTTATTCTTAAACTAGCTGTTATCGGCTTTGAGTGGTTGGTCAAAGGGATATAACTTCGTAAAATGTAGCCAATGTTACTCTCTAGTTCGATTCCAATTCTTAACTGCACTTTTTAGATTATGTTTCAATGGATACTTAGTAGTATGTATATACATCGTACCTATATTGACCCGTGGACACGTATCACGTTATACGATTTTTTGCAGTAATAAAGAGCTTCGTGACAAGTAAAACGTATATTACAAAAAAAACGTGAATGTATTGTAAATTCAATATTTTATCTTCACACGAAAATTATAGCATATATAACAGCAGCTCGTGACAAAAATGTGCAAAAGTTTTGTAACGGTTGATGCATCATTATGTGAAAGTACAATAGTACTAATGATATGGTGTAATGGTATCGCACAGTATCTAGTACGGAGGTCCATGTGCCGCAATATAAAAATACATAAAATGGTGACCAGCATCAAATAAGCTTTATAATAGTTTAAACTTTACGAGATTCTTCATACCTCGTGTGTTCTTGAGACACAAGTCTTGAGACAAACTTCTTACTGAAAAAATAAAATAAAATGTTACTGACTGTTTCTTTTATCGATTTTGAATTTGGAATGTTAACATTTAGTTTATTTGTATCGCAAATTCATTTGTTTATATTTTCTCGTGATGGAGGGAACGAAACAATTACGTGCGACTGTCATTTCGCTATTTAAGGTGGGAAAAAAAACGATGCAGATTTTCCACCAGCTGAAAAGTTTTCCTGTAAGCCGTTACTTCGTCTATTATACAATACAGCGGTACAAAGAGACAAGTTATCTGCAAGATCGCCAAAGGAGTGGTCGGCCACGCTCTGTGAGGACGCCTTTGAACATCAAAATCATCCGAGAGCGACTTCGCTGAAATTCATGTCGCACTCAGAAGAAACTCGCTCTGCAGACTAATATTTCGCGAATTTCAAAAAGCACCCAAGTTTGGTTGGGGGAAAATGTGCCGGTCTTCATCGCGGCGGACGAGTAGCCCTCCTCCATCCCCGACCTCAACCCGTTGTATTATTCTTTATGGATCAATATGGAGCTCAGGGACTGCCGAAAGTCCCACCCAAATTTGGAGTCACTGAAGCGAATCCTTGTTCGAGAAGCAAAGCGAATTCTGCAAGAAAAAATTCGTGCCGCCATTGATGACTGGGCAAATCATCTAAGGGCCTGTATTAAAAACAAGAGTGGTGCTTTTGAATAAAATATATTTTTTATTGTTGATTTATGGTTACTAAACATTTTAGAAATACAATTTAATTATTAATAAAGTTACGCAACTTTCGTCTCAAAACTTATGAACACACGAGGTATAAAATATTATAATAGACAATTGTGAAATGTGGTGACTTAGAAGGTCTCAGTAGCTTATATGAAAATCAGCAGCGAAATAGAGTTTTGTAAAAGTTGAAGATTATTTATAATACTGTTCTATCCCACCTTCCGCGCCATTCACTGACTCCACGATATGTAATATATTACAGATTGTCATTAAAACACGATGACTTATGTTCTCAGACGCCTTGTATGCAGTTAAATTAGACCCGGCTGTTTTGGAGGCGCAAGTAACTGTTGACACCAAATTGAAGAGAGGAGATTCTGATCAAGACACAAATAAAATGCTCACTTCAACCAAAGGTAAACGCCAAGATACAAGATTGACCAAAATAGTGTTTATTTCAATCCTATATATAATATATTCGTGTAACAGTTTTGATTACCATACTTCTCCAAACTTTACAGATTTTGATTGAATTTTAAATGCATATCCAGCAGCCCTGATAAAAGCTTGTTATCTATTTTTTTATATTCCGAAGAACTAAATACACTTAGATTAATATTGTGTTCGTTATGAGTCATATTCACATTTTTTTTTTTCTTTTCACGAGAGATGTAAATAAGATGTGATGTAAACACCTTGCTACTTGTTATATAATTACCGTACACGGAGACCGATGTTGTTTACTGGCACACTATTAAAATATACATGGGAACATTAAAAAAATGTCTCCATTTAACTTAATTTATTATCTTATAGCCTATGTCAATTGCGTGTGTATGATGTGGCTCCTCGTAGATGAAATATTTTTTTAAATCATTCCAGTCGTTTCCGAGCATATTCAACGCAAACAAACAAACAATCAAATATGTTCTGTTCATACTATTAGATCATAACAGGAAATAGTTCAAAATAAAGCGTTAATTTGACAGCACAGCGTTAGTTTGAAGTACTACGTGAAATAACTATAAAAAATATTTTTCAATACTTTTTATGTTTACCTATTGAGTAGTGATCAAAAGCTGCGACATCAAAAGATGTTCTGGTGCCTTAAACCTTGAAACGAAGTAACGGCACCCCGATGAGTAAGCAAATACACATACCTAAAGATAATATTTTTTATTGAACTCTAAGACTATGGTAATAAATGCCTTAATTAAAAAGATGCTACTAACAGTAGGTATATACGAGTATTATTTTGTTTGATCAAGGTAAAATGTTACTATTTTCCTTACCTATAATATAATGATCTGAAATATTTTTTCGAATTCATTTTGTATGCAAAATAAAAGTAAAGGATGATTTTTTTGTTAATTTCCAATTATGTATTCTGTGAAGATATTTAATGAAATATTGGAAGTATTATTCGTTAAGAATATATAAGAAAAAACGTCTTGTCATTTCTTATAAATACATAACAAAAATATTTATTCCATTTAGATTCTCAAAATAAATAAATAAAAGAAATATATATATATATATATATATATATATATATATATATATATATATATATATATATATATATATATATATATAGGCTGTGACGTCGGTGCACATTACTATAGGTAGGTACTCTCCGGATGATTTATGGTCAATGCTGGCCGTAAATATTTTGAATTATTACTTTTTCCGCATTCGAATGCGCGTGGTCGTGTTTTGCTGGTTGATTATCTTTTTTGTACTGATCGAGACCGACATAGAGTCAGTATCTTGGAATTAACCTTTTAATTTGCTAATAAAATCGAGAGTTTGAAGAATTTATTAAGCAACCCTGAGATACTTTAAATCCCACCATTATACTTATTCCGTGATATAGGTAGGTAGCAGTGGCGTAACCACAGGCAAGTTGGTAAAATGTCAGGGGGCCCCTTCTAGCTGGGGGCCCGTGTGTGGAGACTCCGTACTCCTGACATTCATTTTTAGGCAATTAGTAAAAAAAAATTGATTATCCGATGAACTAAATAATATTTCTTTTTAACTTTCTAAAGAACAGTATGAACGTGATTAGACTAAAACTTCACGATCTGTGTTGGCGACAGCCACTAAGCACTAGCCACCTACCTATAAAACCTTATTATTTTGATGTTCTTTATGGTTTTTTTTAAATATTGTATTTTTTATAGATTTTGTTTTGTTATTATATGTCATTAAAAATGTCTATTCGAGTATACGTGTTTTAATAATTTGTGCTCTTCAAAGTTGTGTTCAATATTTTAAATTGTTATGAAACGAGATATAAAATGAACTAAAAGATGATAAATCAAATTTAATAATTTATTTACATTAAACAAAAAAATAAAATAAAAGGGACGAGGTGATTAGTGAGGTGAAAAGTGTAGAAGTGTGAGTGAGAGTGTCAGTGTAGGTGAAGGGGCGTGGGTCAGCGGTGAAGTTCCGTTGATGAAGTACTTCAGCAGTCTTGAGGGGCGTCTGGATCCCGAGCGTAAAATCGGCGAGGCGTAGTCTCTCGATGCGTCGAACAGGAGGTTCTTCGGCAGCCAAGAACTGAGAGCGTAAATCGGTGAGGAGTAGTCTCGATGCGTCGAACAGGAGAATCTCCGGCAGCCAAGAGCCGAGAGCATAAATCAGCGAGGCGTAGTCTCGATGCGTCGAACAGGGGATTCTTCGGCAGCCCAGAACTGAGCAGCAGCTCGGGTCTAAGGTGTATACTCGCAGACAGCCTCCAGGAGTGAAGTAGCGAAGGAGATTATAGTGGAGTATTGATTTGTTGTCGTCTAGTTAAAGCCAAAAAGATGTCATGCGACTTTGAGACCGTAACTTTGAAGAGTTCCCGGGGCAGTCGGCCCCGGGAAATAGGCCTTTTAAGAATTTAGCTAGCTCTGTATGAGCTCCAAAAAGCTAACTTGGCAACTGTTGCCGTTGAAGTGATCAAGAACTATTTGAGCGAGGCTATTTATACCTGAAGACGAACTCAAATTTAGAAGTCAATGATTTCAAATTAGAACCCTAAAAATTCAAAAACTACAGAGTTTCAATGCCTAAAACTGACAAACAATGAGTCAATTTTCATGAAGAGTATCAAATATAACCATAGCAACGAAGAAAAACTTTGATGTCAATTATGTCAAAACAATTAAAATTAGCGATAATTTGTGTTATAATATATAAATAAGTACTTAAATATGATTAGAATTCGTAAAATGTATAACGAAAAACTATGAAAGCTACAGGTAAGGGTTCACATTAGTGTAAATAGACAAAAACATAGGATGAAAGTTCGTAAAGGTTTGGATAAGTTTATATTACAGAATTTTAATGGTTACAGATATAAAATTGAAGGTCCATTGTTATAGAATGAAGAAAGTAAAGAATATAAATGCAAAACACTAAAAAGTTTATCGATATGAACAAAATTAGTGATATGAAGCGCGAAAAGGCAGCTGCCGAACGCCAACAGGCTCTATCAAAACTAAAATTAAAGGCCCAGCTGGCCGCGATCGCATGCAGATCTTCTGGAAGTTCTAAAACGAACTACATCGAAAACTGGTTAGTAACTTCTGAAATTAATGGTAGTGCTCTAGAGCAAAATAATCCTTTGCGTGAATTTTCCAGGAAAGAGGTCTCTGTTCTTACGCCAAAAGCAGTGCCCACTTCCGGTGCCGCCCCAGAGGCCTATGGGGCCCCTGCGGTACCAGAACAGTGTATGAGCAGCCTTCCAATTGGCGAAGAACTCCCGGCGCAATCCGTGGAAAACACTGCTCATGTAGGCACACATCACACTAAAGTCAACAATCCGTGTAATTGTAACAACATTAATAAAATTTCGGAAATCACACTCCTCACACAGGCGATCAAGAATTTGAAGCCATCGACCGGAAATAAGGTTTGTGACCTTCCATTTTTTACGGGCTCTCCATCCGAGTGGCTATTCTTTCGCAAGATGTACGAGAGAACCAGGTGCCGCTTTGATGACATAGAGAATCTGTCAAGGTTGTCATTGGCTCTTAAAGGTCAGGCTCGGGACGCAGTCGCTACTCTCCTGGTTGCGTCAGATGATCCCGAGGAGGTTATTTTTGCATTGGAGCAACAGTTCGGGAATTCTGAATTGGTTGTTCTCAACACATTAGCAGAGGTAAGAGCTTTGCCCAGAATTGGGAATTACGACTCTGGTAAGGAACTAAACGGGTTCGCCTGTAAAATTCGCAACTTTGTGTCGACAATACGTTTATTACGTTGTATTGAGTATTTAGCCTGCCCGGAGTTAGTAAACTCGATTCTCGGTAAGCTATCTCCCCTTTTAAGGGAAAAATGGGTCGACTTTGCATTCTCTCAGTCCGGGTCTGGTCGCTTCAAGCTGGAGCTCCTTTCGGATTTCCTTGTTCATGAAGCTCATATTCATTCGAAATTTGGTATCATAGCAGATATGGGCTTTCGCGACAAGGGCCGTCCGGAGAGAGCTCATTTTGTTGCGACCAAAGAGATTGCAAGTCCGACACCGGCCTTACCCTCGGTTGCTATGCATAAACCTATTGTCAAAAATAACAGACCGTGTTTATATTGTCAGTGTCAAACTCATGAAATTGAAGTCTGTCAAAATTTTTTATCGTTGTCAGTTGATCATAGATTAAAGTGGGTCACAGACAATAAGGTTTGTCGCAAGTGTCTTACTAAAGGTAGCCATAGATATGCTATATGCAAGAAAACTTGTACAGTCGAGGCATGCAAGTTCCGACGACATCATACTTTGCTTCATAAAGTCAACGACAATAATTATAATATTGAAGTTGAAGCAGGGAGTAGTTCGTTGGAGCCCGCACCTCCTGCCACTATCTATACGCCACCCGACTGTCTTCATGATGAGGACGTTCAGAACATAGCCCATGTCGCCGATCAATGTCCTAACTCCTTTAAACCTCTCCTTAAGGTAATAGCGGTTACTTTGACTGGATCCAAAGGTAGTTTTGACACGTGGGCCTTACTAGACGATGGGTCTACCGCTACCTTCATAGACTCTGAGGTCTCTCAAAAGATAGGAGCTACTGGTCCGAAATCTCAAGTGCACGTTAAATGTGTAGGAGGTTTGAACAAACTCTCTACGGTCGAATTCGTAGATTTTACGATAAGGGGTCGAACCAGTGATAACGCGCAGTTAGTTCGTGGAGCACGTTCGATTCCTGACTTAGGCATTTCGAAACAAACACTTAGACGAAGCGATTTAAATTATAATCACTTGAGGGATCTTACTGATGTTTTATGTTTTGAAAATGTCCAACCAACAGTTATCTTAGGTGTTGATAATTGGCATTTGACCCTACCTTTGGAAGTTCGTAAGGGCACTAGGACTCAACCAGTAGCGTGCCGAACTGTTTTAGGGTGGGTAGTTTTTGGTTTTCATTCAAGTAAGTCAACTCCTGTACATTTTGTTAGTGACGTCTTATGTATAGAGGAGCACGAAAGTTTAGTTTGCAAGGAACAAGAAAGTACAAATTTAGATATTTTAGTTAAAGATTATTTTAAATTGGATTCTGTGGGAATTTCTAACAAAGATAATATGGCTTCATCTGATAAACGAGCTATAAAGATATTAAATGAGACTACTAGTCGCCTCGAATCTGGTAGATTTGAGACTGGTCTGTTATGGCGGGAAGATAACATTAACCCTCCAAATAATTATACTATCGCGTTGTCAAGATTCAAACTTTTAGAACGAAAATTCCAAAAAGATCCAACTTATGCTCAAACGTACAAATCTCACATTCAGTCTGTAATAAATAAGGGTTATGCTGAGTTGTGCGTCGAACCTCCGCAGGGGGTTACTTGGTATTTACCCCACTTTGGAGTTGTGCACCCTCAAAAACGAAAACTGAGAGTTGTCCATGATGCGGCGGCAACTTATCAGGGGGTAAGTCTGAACTCTCTTCTTTTATCAGGACCAGACTTACTCCAACCTCTACCTTCCATTTTAATGCGGTTTAGGGAAGGACGCATCGCTCTTAATGGGGATATAAAGGAAATGTTTCCACAAACGAAAATTAGGCTAGAAGATCGGGACGCCCAGCGTTTCCTGTGGCGAGATTCTCCTTCTGAACCCATTATGGAGTACAGGATGGCGTCAATGATATTTGGAGCGACCTCGAGCCCCTTTACTGCTCAATTCCTTAAAAATAAAAATGCATTGGAACACCAAAATTTCTTTCCCGCAGCATGTAATGCAATAATCAACGATCATTACATGGATGATTATTTGGGAAGCGTGGATACCGAGGAATCGGCTGCTAGACTGGCGGCTGACGTCTTGGAAGTACATTCCCGCGCTTGTCTCCAAATGTGTTCATGGGTGTCCAACAGCAAGCAAGCTCTTAACCTCATACCACCAGAACTTCAAGCTGTTGACCAATCAGAAGTAAATTTGTCGAATCCTCTCGATCAGTCATCGGTCAAAGTTAAAGTTCTGGGGGTCTCTTGGAAAGTCAATGACGACACCTTAGCGTTCACTAGGGCGATTAAAGAACCCCATAAACTCACGAAACGCGAGGTGCTCTCTAAACTAATGAGCGTTTACGATCCCCTGGGATTATTGGTACCTGTAGTTATCAAAGGACGCATTCTATTCCAACAGATATGGCGGTCTGGAATAAGTTGGGATGATTTACTGCCGCCAAGTTTTTATAATAAGTGGCAAAATTGGTTGACAGACTTGAGCCGGCCGCGAACTCGGTAGTGCCCCGATGTTATTTCAACCACTCTAGTCCTATTATTGAACGACAACTTCATCTTTTCGCCGACGCCAGTGAGCATGCTTACAGCTGCGTTGCATATTGGCGTTTCAGATGCCAAGATGGAACTGTCAAGCTTGCTCTTATTGGTGGAAAGGCCAGGTTGGCTCCGTTAAAGCCAACTTCAATACCGCGGCTTGAGCTCCAAGCAGCTCTTATCGCGGCTCGTTATGCTTCATATATACACGGAGCTCATAAGCACAAACCTGAGGCGACGTTTCTCTGGTGTGATTCAATGACGGTTTTAAAATGGCTACGTAGTGATGCCAGAACGTTTAAAGCTTTTGTCGCCTTTAGGGTTGGCGAAATTATTGAAATTAGTGATCTAGCCAGTTGGAGATATATTCCATCAGCATTGAATGTCGCTGATGACGCAACCAGGCTAAATTGTAAGTTTCAATTATCACGTTGGCTCTCTGGACCTGATTTTTTATTAGTTTCGTCGGAAACCTGGCCCCAAGAGCCATCGTCTCTTTTCACGTCACGATGCCTTGATGAAATTAAATCTCCTCCTCGAGACTTCGTGGCTCAAATCGATCATCATCATTCATCCTCTCATTCTTCATTGTCAGATTCTTTTCATCCATCATTCCAGCCGGCACAAACCAGCTCAGTCCCTCAATTTATTTGCCCTATAGTCGCTGATCATTCGCGTTTTAGTAATTGGACCAGGTTGGTTCGTGCAACGGCTCGCGTTCGTTTTTGTGCAAATAAATTTATAAATATTTTAAGGCGCGATAATAATTCTTGCAATTTATTAACTGCTTCTGAAATTGTTAAAGCCGAATTACACTTAATCCTTGTATCCCAAGCGGAGTCATTTGCAATAGAGCTCACATATCTTCGCCGGTCCGTACCCATCCCGAAACAAAGTAGACTAGCGAAGCTTGCCCTTTTTATCGACTCCGAGGGATTGATTCGACTTTCAAGCAGAATTTTAGCAGTACAGGATACGCCATCAAGCAGAGATTTGCAGCCTATTGTATTGGACGGCCGCCATCCCATTGTCCGATTGTTTCTGCTGCATTATCATGAAAAGAATGCTCACGGGAACTGTGAACTGATAGTTAACCAGGTGCGAATGCGATTCTATGTTCTCCATCTTCGTGCCTCCATCAAATATGTTTCGCATCGTTGTCAGCAATGCAAAATAAGAAAATTAACTCCAGTCGTTCCACCATTTGGTGACTTACCAGCAGGCCGATTAGCGCACAACCAGAGGCCTTTTACTCACGTAGGAGTTGATTACTTCGGCCCTATCAATGTGACAGCAGGTAGAAGACACCTCAAACGATACGTTGCTCTCTTCACATGCTTAACGGTTCGAGCAGTTCATCTAGAACTCGTGGAGACGCTCACCTCTGATTCAGCGCTCATGGCTCTCAGACGATTCATCGCCTTTCGTGGGTGTCCTGCACATATTTACTCGGACAATGGAACAGCCTTCGTTGGTGCCTCTCGCAAACTGAACGAAATGTATGACTTCGCAGCAAACCGTAAAATACAGTGGTCATTTATAACCCCAGCGGCTCCGTTTATGGGGGGATGCTGGGAGCGGTTGGTTCGCAGCATAAAAGCCGCCCTCTCAGTAACATTAAAAGAAAGAGCACCAAGAGAGGAAATTTTGAGGACGCTTCTGGCTGAGGCGGAAGCCATTGTTAACAGCAGGCCATTGACGCACGTTCCTGTTGGGCCGGATGACCATGAAGCTTTAACGCTCTTCCATTTCCTCATTGGTGGACCATCTGGTGATCATCAGCTTCAGCCTCTTTCCGATGTTGATCTCTGTCGACGAGCTGATTACAAAAAGGGTTTGCGGCTTGCGGATCACTTTTGGCAGCGATGGGTTAAGGAAATTTTGCCTGCTTTGGCACCCAGAAGAACCGGGTCCAATAGAGAAATTGCTCTTGGCGATATAGTTTTGATTATTGATGGCTCCTTGCCGCGTTCCACCTGGCCTAGAGGACGGGTTATTAAGATCTACCCGGGCAAAGACGGGAGAGTACGGACCGTCGATGTAAAAACGAAAGTCGGAGTCCTGAAACGGGCCACTCGCAATTTAGTGCCGTTGGTTAGTGTCTGTCACGACAATAATTAGTGCTCACACTGGGGGGGGGAGTGTTGGCGACAGCCACTAAGCACTAGCCACCTACCTATAAAACCTTATTATTTTGATGTTCTTTATGGTTTTTTTTAAATATTGTATTTTTTATAGATTTTGTTTTGTTATTATATGTCATTAAAAATGTCTATTCGAGTATACGTGTTTTAATAATTTGTGCTCTTCAAAGTTGTGTTCAATATTTTGAGTCTAATCACGTTAATATTAGTGTTTGTGTCATGGACCAAGTAATTAATTGGGCTTTATAAGAAATGCCCACGCAGTATGAAAAATACCGAATATTGGTGGTCAAAGTGTAAATACTATAAAAATAATCGAATTTTCGGTCAGCATTATTATTAATGCTCATTATCAACTGGGCGGAACGATACTCTTTTTATTTTAATACTGAAATAAAAAGAGTATCGTACGTTTTAAAGGAGTACATTAAATAGATATACATTTTCAAAAAATCAAGGCTCCCCACCTTGATATTTTGGTCAGCACATCAATTTTTGAGACATGATTTTTTAGAAAAATATGTAATAATAAATTTCGGTCGCCACTTCAATACGATTGGAGAAAATTCTAAAGATTTTACGCTATACTTTTTGTTTCTTTAGTGAGCCAAATATTCATATAAAAAGAACAAATAATAACGCGATCTTACAAAGAACAACGCGATCTATCAGTTTTAGTAATTATTTCTTTGTACGAGTCAATGTTCTCGTGTCTCGAAAAAAGATTGTTCGATTTTATCTTTAAAAAATTGTAATATTATCGGTAATGCTTGTTACAGTATTGAAATATATTAAAGTGATTACTCGTCAGGTTACAATAAACAGTTTATTGCTAACAAATTTCCCATTTATCATCAAAATGGTTTGACTGATCTAGACTCGGTTTACTGGAATTGTTTGGAACAAATCGGCGATGACTCTTAGACCGGTGTTAAGCTGTTAGCTCACAAGAACCGTTTTAAACGATATAGTAAAAATTAGAATCATTTCGAATAAGCCTGTGAGAAAGCTGTTGTTGTTATTGAAAAGGAATTGAATGATATTTTACGCCCACACGACTAAAATAAACTATTAGTAGGTAGTCACTATCATTCTAGGGGCGAGTCACAATAGAGCTTTTAGGTTGAAGTGAATACTGTTTCATATGGAACTACTAGCTCCTTAAAATTAAGAATTAATAATAGTTCAGAAGAGTTTTTTGTGCATCTAAGATTTAACTAATTAATGAAAAATTCATGTTTCGTTGTGTACTAGCAGGGTATACCTTATTTATATAAAAGGAACTGGCCTTAATACTTGCTTTACCGCGGGACCATCCGAAGCTGATCAAACTGAAAATTGATTACAGTTTCTTATTTTCTGATATTAATACCTTTTCAACATTTAAACAATATTATTATTATTATAATAATTATTAATGTATGTAATTACAATAATTATTAAGTTCATATCGATTTATGTATTGAATTAAATTAGGAACGAATGACAAATTAATTTTATAAACGTAAATTGACTTTGCTACATCCTGATCCTGGTAGCACATGAACTGTAGGTACCTAATAATTACATCAACTATGTGACATGTAATAAATGAATTATTACCTATTATTAATATTATTATTATTAAATTCATTGTAACCTCATGTTATAGTCCGGCAAAGCGAAGGTTTAACTCATCATCATCAGCCCTTGTACGTTCCCACTGCAGGGGCTCAGACCTTCCTTATGGATGGTTAAGGAGGATGGGCCATGACCCTCCCCACTGGCCCAATGCAGATCGGAGGGTATTAACGACTGCAATTGCAGCCTGGTCCCGGCTGCTGCTGCTGTCCGAAGCACGGAGTAGCTCGAAATAATACTTTTTTTTTGGTCACCTATCCCGTGACCGACCCTTGTGAAAGTTGCTTAACGACAACTATCGCGGGCCGCGGCGCTTATCCTCTACGCCACCGAGCTACTCTGTTAAGGTTTAACTCTTCTAGCTATAACTCTAGCCATAGGGTCACGACATCTTAGCGATGTTAGAATACCATTTATGTGCTTTTTGTGGTGATATAAGATATACATATGCTGCCGCCCACTTTTTTAGAACTTTTAAAGGGGATCAATTTCGTAATACATATTTTTGCGTAACTTACGCCGTTTACATAGCGCACGCAAGGAAAGCTTTAAAAAAGTAAAGGAATAACCCTTTTTTTGCAATATTTTTTATTGCTGCTCCACTCCTGTAAGTGATAGCGTGATGTTATATATTATTTTACAACTTAGACATTACTTTAATAACGAAAAACAAATGATAAAGAATGATGAATATGGATTGGAGGGCAATATGTATGAGCTTAGACATTAATCCCTTTATCCGCCCCAAGTAGTAAAATTAAAACGAAATATCGTCATAATATTCGATAAGATATAATATCCTATGGCAAGAGTTTGAGGCGGTCGCACCCCGAGCGCCTGTAAATTGAAATTAATCTAAAGGAGGCAGAGTATACCTACCAGTCTCGATGGATTTTTTTAGATTTATAATTATATTGATCCAGTAAGTTCTCTTCGTTTAAAAACGTTTAATTATAAAGGAACGTATCTTCTTTTCATATAGACCTTTGTGATTTTATTTTTAACCGTAACAAGTTCACTTTTATACGATAAATCTTTTCAGAAAACTTGGAATCTCGTCCTCGAATAGATTACAAGACGATGGTGATGGAACAAGAAGCTGCCTTGCTGTCTCTCACTCCTCAACAATTAGATTTGCTTATGCATTTTACAGACACCTTACGCCGGCAACGGAATACAATCCAAAATAGATCGGTTAGTCAAAAACCTACCTATATTAAATTTTTTCTATAGATCCATATCTTAAGTTCGTGAGAAGTAATAAAGCACCAGTATTAGTGTATCAGTATTTAACGTCACATAGCCTATACAATACAATACATACACGCGGAGAACTAAGACCATTCTAATGATACCTCATTTGTCCAATTACGATAAGTAGTTTCGGAGTTAAAGGGGAACAGAGAACATTCCTACATACATACCGGCCAAAATCATAACCCCCTTTTTCGCTTCGCCGTAGTTGGATAAAAATCATCCAAAGAACTTACTTATGAGTAAAGGCTATTATAAAGTTGATAATTATTTTAAGGACTGCAACGCATGGAACTAATAGCATTCGCTTTATTCTATACTGTTCTTATGATTTTTTTAAAAATTATATCTGCCAATATTGTCTGTGTATCAGAAGCAGTGTCAAGGTCCTACTTCCGTTTCATTATTAATTATCTAAGAATGTGTTCCTTTAGAGTCGTATTAGGGTTTCGAAAATAGAAGAATTTGAAACAGAGTAGGCCTTCTGGGCTGCGAAGCTTCTTTCGCATGTTCTTTTTATCAGCTAAAAGACGTTCTGAACGAGTGGTAGAGAGAAAACATTAGACAATTCAAAAGTGCTTATAATAAGCTTAATTAAATGAAGTATTTTTCATTTTCCATCCATGATTAAAACTTTTAGATTAAAATATTTTGATTAGTGGTCATTTTACTAAGATATAAGAACTGAATTTCTAAATAAAATAATACAGCCTAGATTCTTACTGGGAAAATCTTAATGCGTGGCAAAAATCAAGTTTTATATTCATCAGTGAGGTTTGTGAAATGATACGTTTCGTGTTATAACCTCAATTTGCTTTAAGTAAGGTGTTATTATTTCTTTTCATAAATTCAAGTGTGGATAAATATTTTTATTGCCAATAGTACCAATGAATAGTGTTCTACAAAAGGAAAAGAGATTCGCATGGAAACGTTTATTAATGTAGGTATATATTTTAAAAATTTTCAGGAGTGTTCATTTTGTAAAAACAACGGCGAATCTACGGGTTGGTACTCATCCCACTGCTTGAAGGATGGTCGCGGAAGGGTGAAATGTCCGGTACTGCGTGCGTATATATGTCCCGTATGCGCCGCAACCGGCGACCGAGCCCACACCATCAAGTATTGCCCGGAAAATATTCTGCTTGACGCTGGTATATTTTATATACACATAGTTAACGTTACTTATTAATAATAATATTTTTTTTCTAAAAAATGACCCCTTCCGTATCCGTGTGGTTGGCCCGCCGGTTTCAAGGTTTCGCCATCTCCGACGTCCCGGGTTCGATTCCCGGTCAGGTCGATTTCTCCATAATACGGAAACTTTAGAAGACGAGTAACTTGCAATCTGAGTAATGTGGTGTTGCTTAATATTTATTTACTTTTTCGACCTAACCAGTACAACATAACTTTTCTCTAACTAATTCAATTGGCTCAATAATGAAGTTTAAATAAGGGATACGACATACGAAATCACCTTCAAAGCAGAAAATAGTCTACCTGTTTGAGTGTAGTGTATGAGTGATCTGAATGTTTTCAAAGTCTGAGAAACATTGATTTCCTCCTACCTAAGATTTCAAAACATATATTATAATAGATTTAATATTAGTTTTTAAACTTGTATTTTTTGAGTTTTCAGATTTTGGTACGTTTTAATTGTTGTGGTACAATGGGTACAATCTTAACAGCTAAATTAAGATGAAAAAAAAATATAGTGATAAATATTTAAGTATCTTTTTTAACGAGTGTTCTAAGGAAAACTTTTACAATAATCGTTATTATTTTCGAGTTATTTATCTAATATTTATAAGCAACTCGTTAAGGATTTCCTTCTCGTTTCCTCTACAGATACATAAAAACAAATTAAAAATTGAATCCGACTATAAACTTTAAAAAAGTGATATTTAATACTTATATCAAAGCGACTTATTCAAGAAAATGCTGTTGAAGTCCGGCGCCTATCATTTAATTTATAAATCTACAGAAGACCCCCCCCCCTTCTGACTTCAATAGCATTTTCGTGAATAAGTCGCTTTTGAGATAAGTATAATATTTATCACTTTTATAAAATTTGAAATCGGTTCGATTCTTTAAAAGTTTTTCTTTCACGCTTTTTAGTGATAGGTATTAATATTTTTTATATAACAGGTAACACTGAACATATTAAATACGGTGAAGCTGGCTATGCCTGCATAGTCCCTAGGGAACTGTTTATTTTGATATCGATTCATATCGCTGATACGGATATAATTACAATGACAAATTGAATAGTTAACAATCATTACTATGGTAATGTTTTCACCCCCTATACCCAATTCCACTCCCATTTTCATCCCTTTATTTGCTATTTGTCGGGATAAAATATAGTCTATGTTCATTGCATGTAATAGAGCTTCCCGTAAATGAAAGAATTTAAAAAATCGGTCCCGTAGTTTCAAAGCCTATTCGTTGCAAACAAACAATCAAATCTTTCCTTTATCCTTTATCCAAATTTATAAAAATATTATAAGTATAGATATAGATATATATAAATAAATTTGTCATAGTGTTCAGTATTCTACTACTCAAGCCCTCTTATTTGATACCCATATTGATGGAATCGTGACAAAATATGTAATCCGACATTTTGTGGCGGCGGCCATCTTGGATCGATTTTCATCAAACATAGTGAAGAACTTTCCCGACTAATACACCATTCAAACAAAAAAGAACAAGATCAAAATCGGTTCATCCGTTCGGGAGCTATGATGCTACAGACACACACACAGACACGTCAAACTTATAACCCCGTCGTTTTGCGTCGGGGGTTAAAATAGGTTTAACAGAAAAGAAGATTTTGTTTATTTGCTCTACATATTTTTTCCAATAATTCGATACTCGTATTATAAAGATGAAAGATTTGATTGCTCGTTTGTTTGCATTGGACAGGCTCCGAAACTATTGGACCGATTTATAAAAATCTTTTATCTACCGGAAGCTACATAATACGCGTTGAGCATAGGCTTATTTACGCAGGCGAAGTCACGGGGAAACAGCTAGTTGGTCAGAAATTGGTCAATTTAAGAACAAATTGATTGTTTTGATCGAACATTTTAAAAATTTTCATGAAAAATATACGTACTCCTTGAACATAGAAAATCCTCTTTTTGGATTTTGAACGAATTCAAAATACGAAATCATTCCTTTTTTAGCTGAGATACAAGAAATATCTCATCTAAGGTGAACATACGTCAATAAAAAATACATATATCGCCGTAGAATATAAGTATAACCTCCTCTTTTTCGATTTTGAAGTCAGTTAATTAATGAACGCTCAAAAAAGTTTAATGCTGAAAAAGTGTCTGAGGAAATTTTGGTGGCTTATCATATTTCTTGACGTTTACTTTAATGGCACGTGAACGAACTGTAGGGTTGATGTACCCTACGGTTTTTTCAGTCATTCATTATTTATAATAATAATTCTCACTTTTTGACAGGTGCTGTGGTTGCATTGTATTTTCTGTTTTTTTTCAGCAAAATATTAATGTACGTAGTAACGGTAAATGATAAACGCCCGCGCCGTTGTAAAGATAAGATACACATTCGATATTATTTTTTCTATTATTATTATCTAATTGCCACAAGGTCTTATAGGTAAACACGACATGCACCAATTTGCTCAACTACATTTTACAAATATCAAAGTTCGTATTTCTTTATTCACTCTCTTCCATTATCCATATTCCATATAATAAGACAGTTGCAAAGACCATTCCACAAAGCTAAAGTATTTTTACGAATCCTGATCTATCTATAATAGATAATATTACTGTTTTCACTTACAATCTTACAAACACATTCGGCATGCTATTATTCCGTTTGTTTGGACAATATACGAGCTACCATAACTGCAGTCAATTTTATATATATTAGACTATAAAAAACGAGTCTTTCCTGATATAATGATACTTTAAAACAGGATTTCTCAAATTTTGGCCTCACGAACCCCCGAAAAATATTCCAGATGACAGTAAACCTCGTTACTAATTAATCTAAAACGCCGGCCCCCGTAGAAAATAATAAAATGAGAATTAAAATAAATTAAATATCTTTTTAATAATAATATATTGGGTTTGTTTTTTGTCGCAATTTTAAAAACAACCAAATATTAGGATAAAATTAGGTGTTTAAGATATATCAGTGTCAAAAGAATATATTATAATTGGTCGCGAATTTAAAATTAATTTTCGTCAATTTTAACCTTCAATGTACAATCATTGAACCACTATTTCGTAAATCTTCTCGCGATCTTCGCGCTTCAGATAGCGAACTCCTAGGAAACACTGGTCCCACTTTAAGAAACACTGCTATAAAGGAAAGACCTAAACAATTTTGAAAATTGTGATCTGTAATTAATAAAGACAATTTTTATTTTTATTTGTCTGATTTTTAGTTTCTTATCAAAGAATATATTATTATCATCTACGTGTTGTCTAACGTCTTAAAATATTAATAACATTATGTTCACTTTTACATATAATTTTATGATTCATGTTTTATATTAATTTTATTAACATAGCGACATGTATAACATGAAATCTCTTAAGCGCCGTCAATAATGTTATGTATTTTTAACACCTATCAAAGATTATATGATTGATTTTATAGATATGTATGAACAATATTATTTATCTACTTGTAATACTCCGCTTGAAGGCAAGTTATTAAAATTTGACGTTAGAGATTATGACTAAAATTTGCTTGTTTGTCTGTCAGGTGAATTATTGAAGAATATGAAACATGTATTTTTTTTTGGTTTTGCGTAATTAATAAATTACGGTGATACCACTATAGCGATACATTGAGTTGAAATGTTGTATGACGTCACTTTGTACATTTTCTACATATTTGTGACTAGGGAATGCAATCTCTTTCTCGCAAGGTCTCGTTTTCGCGAGATTTCGGCCTTTTTCAGCAAGATTGATTTCGCTGGAAAAATGTGCGAGATTACGCGAGTATAACAACATTGCCCTCGAGCACAAAAACGATAATTCTCAGTGCGGCAGCGTGAATTTGTACTAGTCCGGGGAGTAAAAACAGTACTTTTGTTTCCGAAAAAGCCTTATAAGCGGCTAGTTATCTGGCCAGCACAATAAGAAGACGATTAGCAGACGATTCTTTTGACATTTTGTGCTTCTTAAGAAGCTACTTCAAAATAATTCGTAATAATGGCGTATGAGGTGAACTAAACAAACCTTTAAATTTATATTATATTTTGTTAATTGATTCTGTAATTACTAATAGATCTCTGAGTACACATAGTTTTCTTTAATTAATAATAATAATATCAGTATCATAATCAATTCAACTTACATAGTTAATGAGCTTTATTTTATTTTTGATTTCTAGTTCTTTTGTTGTAAAAGAACTGTTTTATGACTTTCTTTGACATTAGCAGAGACATGACATTGGTCTCTGCTAATGTCAACTTGACATACGTCAAAGTTTACTACTTAAAAGTTTAGTACTTGGATGAATGATACTTGACTCAATACTTTTTGATATGTAAAACCTATGTTAACTAAATAGATTTATCTCCCTGTATAATAAATTTCATGAAAATTCTTGAAGCCGGTTCCGAGATTCAGATTATAATATAGGAATTCCTCGTTTAAAGGTGGTAGAAAAAAAATTGCGTCAAACAATATTCATTTCATAAAATTTTATTGAAAATACACGTAAAAGTGAATGTTTATTTTATAACAGCTATAATTTATATTATTTAATAGTGATTTTTTGTGTTTATTACACACAAAAGTGCCGACGAAGTCTCGCTTGAGCCCCAATCTCGCGAGATTGCATTCCTTAATTGTGATGTTGTGAGATTCTACTCCTCAACTTTAACGTTTATTTATCTAAGGCATTTTCTTGTTATAATGAAGCAAAAATAGGTATCTAATATTTTTCTATTATTTCACTGAAGGACTAAATAGAATTTTTTTTTTACTCAGGCATCATCCCCATTATACATATCTAATCCGACGCTACATATGTACTTATAAAGACAGGAGTTTCATAAACTTATATAAATGCTCAGTGAATAGATTAAAACTTCGCTCCCTTGCGGAGGTACTGATCACGAGTGAAATAAGATAAGAGTTGAGCGGCCTCGTTATAAGATTAATATTAAATAAAGTTTAAACTTTGCTTTAAGCATATAGAGATTGTAAAGATACCGTATAAACATGATTTGATTTTACGTAAGATCTGGGCCTCCATTCTGCATTTTTACGTATGTAATAATCGCATCTCAATATAGTCTCAGCTACTTACATTTTCATTTTGAAGTCCAATATTAGCAGTGCAATGTCTTCGTCGCAAATTATGGTGATAGATATATTTATTATTTTGTGATCAAATAACAGGGTTGTAGTTGAAGCGCTACTGACATTCTAGAATTATGCTAACATAAACAGAATTGTCCCACTATTTAGGAATGTTGTAGGTATGCTACTTATCTGTTTTAGTAAACTGAATAAGTGTTTGATAAGATTATTAATTAATTTCCCTATATTACTCGTATTTTTCTTTACGCACGCTCTTTATGTACACACGCACGCATGCACGTACGGACACACACACACACACACACACACACACACACACACACACACACACAGTGATCTCATCCAGGCAACCTTGGGGATGGAGATAAATCTAAAAATGAACCAATAATAATGTGCTAGTGGATAGTAGACATATAATGTAATAAGCGTTTTATTTCTCAACATCACTTAAATAAACAATATTAATAACTGAAAGATATTAATCTGTCCTGCGGAAACTAAGCAGTTTAGTATAGGAGAGGTTACCAAAAAATTTTATCAACTTGAGCTCCTTCGTGCTTTAGTAGGCACGTTAATCGTTGGTCCCGGTTAGTCGTTGCCAACCACCAATTCTTACTAGGCCTGTTTAAATTAGGATTATGAATATTAGTGGTATACTGTTCGATTCGATTAGATTACATTCATAGTATAAGTCTTTGCCCCAGCGGTTGAGACATTGGTAGGGTGATAACTCCAGAAAAAATATCTGACATGTCCGGTTTTGTAATTATTCCTTAATTGAAAAAAGTTGAGGTATTAATACTAATTTAAAAAAAATAAACCGACTTCAAAAAGAGACACAACTAAAAAGAAAGAAATAATACCAGAACATTTTAAACATTAAAAATAATACCAGATTTTATTTTTTGTTTAATTGCTTTGCAATTTTATTTTACTGTATTTATTAGATGTCATTTTAAGTCTTTGTGAATATATATCGTATATATCTTAATTGAAAAAAGTTGAATGTTAAAAAGTTGAAAGAATGTATGTATTTAGTCGGCTTAAATAGAATTATTAATATTAAAATGTACATTATATTTTGTGAACCTACAGGTAAAGAAAAGCTAACTTGAGCTTTCAGATATATTAACTTCCTAGCATTATTATAGAGAAACAAATATGACAAAAACTATGATTGTGCGAAATTATGTTTCTTATGAAAGATTCTCTTGTTTCAGATTATTGGGGTAACGGATGCAGGCTCTAGAACTCATTTATTTGTCGAGTAAATGTTTTCTAAAGAAAAAAACATGTCGTTTTAATTTGACTTCCAAATATAAAAATTATTTCGAAAATGTATTAGCTTATTGACGAAGAATGCTGAATTATCAAAGTACTTCACTGACTGACTACGTAAAGAGTATATGGAGTACACAATATGAAGCAAATTGGACTAATTTCGTGTATCTTTAACAAAACGTAGGGATACTTACCTACCTACTCAAAATAACTCACTGAAATTAGAATCGTGGCATGCGTAAGCTGAATCAATGACACACGTTGATAAGAACCTCTATATAGCTTTATCGTATTTTCAATAAAAGTAAATAGCTATCACTAATTGACATTAACTTGAATATAATACTCTGATAGGTATAATTAGGCTTGTTTATGTGAACGTTCAAGTGAAAAATATTTGGTGGGAATAAAGATTGTATAGTTTGATGTATTGTCTATGATCGGTAATTGTGGGCAGACCCAGAACTACGATATTTTTACCGAGGCAGAAACTTCGTTTGGCGCCCTTCATCCTCCTCCCCTACGGACCGTGAAGCCAGTTTTTGTATTATCATATTTCATAGTTTCAAAAGTTTTTTATCTGTAAGTAGGTATTGCATAATAATGATTTTGGCGACACCCTGACACTGGCTGATTTTGGCCCTGACCATGGGCACTCGTTGTCTACAAATTATTGTAATATCTTTAACAGTGATATGTTGTTTAATGACGGTTTGTGCCAAAATATAGAGAAATAAATTATTATAATAATGGCATAACATATCTACCTGCAAATTGGTTCTCACACTTCCTAACTACTTGTAAGTATATTATGAAAACCATAAAAAACTAATTATTGTAATTAATCAATTTTGCATTCATAATGCAATGCTGGTAAATATTCATAATATTCATAAGTAACAGGTACCCCGAGATGGGGCTCGAACCCACAACTATCCGGAACCACTACTCTAACTACCGAGCCACTTGAGAATATTTAGAACAAATTTTCATCTTAATCGAATGTTTAAAATGTTTGTAAAAATATTTATTTCGGCTGTTTGGGTGGATTGCCTGAACATTGTCAAAATACATTCACTAGTAGAGGAAAGTAACAAGTGCTTGAAGAATCCGTCAGTCCTATTGAGGCTCAGGTAAGTCAGATGATAGAGCAGTTATAGCGAAAGATTATGGGTTCGAGGCCCATCTCGGGGTACCCGGGACTGGTGGATTTTTTAAGCACTTTTCATTAAGAAGATAAAGAACCAAAATACCAACAACACGCAGCCCCAAGACTATTATTTCTTCTTTGTCGTTTCGCTTTTGGCCGAGCGGTTGTGGTCACGGGAACGTGTCCATGGCATTCATTCAATATCTTCTAAAACAATATAGCGATCACAATGACATGTCAAATAGTTGTAGCGTGAAGTTTGTGAATGTCTTTTACATGTCAAATTGAAAGGGTTACGATAGATTTTAAAATTATGCATTTCGCCGCCAGGCTCGGTGAGGCTTGGTGTGTGTTAGCGAAGTTGCATCCAGGAATAAGAGCTTTTTCTGAAAAACATTGTTGAAAGATAATGAAATGACTCCCTAAAATAATATATTAAAATCAGACTTTATTAATTTGGTAACGACATAATTTTTGTAAATGTGTTACTTTTCTTAGAGCTTTCGCTAGTTCTTCTTATAAGCCATAAGAGGTCCTAAACGAATGGCAGTTAAAATATTATGGGTGATTCTAAAGTAATTTTTATAATAATATTTGTATAACGGATTTATAAATTTTTCGTCATCTATCCTATGACCGGCCCTTTGGTTTTTGGCCCTTTGCGTATGTATTTACTGAGATGTTAATGGATAAATAAGAACCGACTATAAGAAAGGGAGGAATAAGGATGTTATTTATCCATTAAAGACAAATAAGGTCATTTTCAGCTGCTATATATATATATATATATATATATATATATAATATAGAAGTTAGTACTTTGTACTTATTCACTCGTGTGCTTACATACGATTACGTCTTACAAACCGCATTGACCGCGTAGAAACGGATTACCCAATGGACTCCTTTTTTTTTAAGTACCTCGATGGCGTAGTGGACAAGCGCCGCAGCCCGCGATCGTTGTCGTTAAGCAACTCTCGCAAGGGTCGGTCACGGGATGGGTGACAAAAAAAAATTATCTCGAGCTACTCCGTGCTTCGGAAGGCACGTTAAGCCGTTGGTCCCGGCTGCATTTGCAGTCGTTAATACCCTCCAATCCGCATGGGCCAGCGTGGAGGGTCATGGCCCATCCTCCTTAAGCATCCATAAGGAAGGCCTGAGCCCCTGCAGTGGGGACGTAAAAGGGCTGATGATGAAGGTCGTTTTAAAATAACTATTACGAGTCTAAAAGCATTTAAGTATGAGAAAACGAGGCCGTTTTGATTAAATAATGTTTTTTATTGATTAACCGGCTAAAAAAGTTTAGATAATAAATTTAAACTTCTCCGACAACTTTTTATCGATAAAGTTATTTTCGGTAGACCGCTTTGAGCTGTTACTGGGTTAACAAAATGTCTTTGTGGACATTTTTAATATTTCTTTTCTTAGTAGGTAGTCGCTATAAATGTCGCAATATATGGATAAAAGCGTTCTTTATAGATTACATATTATAAGCAAAGGTTTCTGAAGTTATAATTGAACTTAATACTTTTTCAACAACTTTTGCTCGCGACTTTATGTTTATGGTATTACTTCAAGTTGCCTATTATTTATATTAATTACTAACCTATTGTTCTGAGATTTCATTAATTTCCTTTTTCTTTGTAAATATGATACTAAATCGTAATGGAAAAAATGCGCACTAATTGTAAAAACTCACCTATGTAAAGTTGAAAACTGAAACACCTACAAGTGTTTTCTAAAGTTTCTGTAATCTGTTACGCATGCCTTATTTTTATTGTGTGTTCGCTATTTTTATATAAGCATTGTGAAAATAATTCTGAAAAAATAAATAAATAATATGTATTCTTTTGCTTCTACCAACACCCTGATTTACACCCCACGCTTTTCTCAACATGACTCAATTAAGTTTTCTTGTAACTGGTTAATGAATGAAAATGTTTGTTATTTCTGTGTATGCGTTAAATAATGTATAAGTACGTACATCATGCGTGACCCAACATTTACTTGAACCAAATTTGTTCGAAATTAATTAATTAATTAGTTCCGGCAGGAGCTTTATAGATTTTCTGGTTATCCATATATAAAAAGAGGAAACACATTAGATACTATTTTTAATGTAATGAATTTATTATGCATTGCAAAGCAGTGTTACTAACTTAGGTAATTATTTATCCACCAAAAGGCATGTCCAAGTAATAAAAGGAAACAAATTATCGCCATAATATCGCTAAAATATCGTATTCTATGGGTAGAGAGTAAGCCATGACTCTAGAACTGCCCCAAACCTGCGTACGCCCGGGATTCAATCTGCCACAAGGATAACATTTCAGAAACTTGGCAGTAAAGAGTGTTAATTGTATTGATGTTATAAGAAAAATTTTTATTATAAAAATACAGTCGTAGTGTTCAGAGGCAAATCTGACGCATTTGTTGGATGCCGTTTGGGATAGGTCGTGGCGTGACGGAAGGTTTTACTGATTGCTTCCATAGGGTTTCTAGTAACATTATTTAGGCATCAAAACTTTTTTTGTAAATTGGATTAAAGAGGCAAAAAGTCCGAATAATCTGTTTGTAGATTATTCGGACTTTTTGCCTCTTTAATCCAATTTACAAAATAAGCTTTAATGATTACAGTAAAATTTTAAAGTTTTTGCAATGAACTCTAAATTGTGGTACCCATATCGTTTAAATGATAAGTTGATAAACTAAAAATTTATCTAACTTTAAATTGATTTTGAACAAAAATGTTTAGTCCTAATAAGCTGCGATTCAGATGAGAAAACGACGTCACTGACTGGTCAGAACGGGAAGATATAAAATTGTCCTAACGTATAAACATTTACTATTTAATTAGTTTGTTTGTTCTCTTAATAGGGATGACGACTGGGTAAATAAAATGCAATTCTATTTAGTCCGCCAGTCAGATAATAGAAAAAGATTAGATACGTATTTTTTTTTTACTTTAATTTAACAAGAAATAGCTTAGATAACAGAAATTAAAGTTGAGGAGTGGGGGCTCGCTACGTCACAGTTTAGTAGAAAATATACCATAACGTGACGTCATGCGAAATTTCAACTCCATGTAACGCCGTAATTTTATGATTACGAAAAAATACGTGTTTAATATTTTTTAACACTCTACCTGACGGACAAACAAACAAAAATTAGCCGTCATCCCTATTACAGGATAGGGATCATAAAATTACGTGGATCACTTAAAGATTTTAGAAAATATAAATGTGAAGGATATAGATGCTGATAATAATAATATTTGTTGCTTTTCGAAGTCTCTGTTCCTTTCTAAGCACTGTCGCATACAATGATTCCATGTACTAATCAGCCGACCCACTCTTCTTTAGGGATCTATTCTATATCTTCTTTAATAACTGTTTGCGTGTCTTCGGTATCTTCTGAGTTCATAATACGAATTCCACTTAGTTTATGTTTTATTCTTTGGAAATAATACCTATCACGACGTGGTATTGTTTGAATATAAACAATATAAAGTTCTTATAATAAGTATGGTTTTGGCTTTGAATTATACGGTTGACCCCAATATGCTCTTTGCTAGTGCAACTTGAACTTGAATTTATATTAAGCGCCCCCCGTCCCGCGCTGTTATATAGTATTACGTGACTATTATGTATCAGATCCGTGTCCGTCCTGCATTTTTAATAAATGTACGAAACCGAGCACGTGCCAAGTACCGGTACAGTGGTGGTGGTGTGCTAAATATAATTCCCACCCATTAATAATTACAACTTTTCTTTATTGTGTTCCTTCCTGCAAGTTGTGTGTTATTTTGAATGGAAATAAAGTGTTCATATGTTAAGGGTATCATTAGAAACTTACATCATCCCTAGTGACAAGGGCTATATTTATAATAAATATTTAAAATAGCGGATGTATAACGGCATTAAAAAATATAAAAAACATTTTTTCCTTTAATTATTAATGGTCTTGATGAGGAAATTATAAATATATATGACTTGAATACATGAGTATTTTCAAAGCGTAGTTATTATTTATGAAACTGTTAACTTTCCGTCAGCAACTTCGTCTGCCTGGTTTTTACGTTTTTGCAATATTTTTACCGCTCCACTCCTATTAATCATAGCGTGGTGTAATATACCTATATAATTAACTTTTAAGCGTACTTATATACTAATTTTGTAAAGCTGAAGCCTGTTTTTTTATGAACACGCTAATCTCAGGAACTATCTGGTTGAATATTCCATTTATCGGGGAAAGCTATAATACATATATGTATATATTTAGACACTCTTCAACTATACAAAATTAGTATATATACGTAAGTATTCCGATTCAAAGTTAATAAAACATTATATGTGTTACGTTCCCATGGGGAAGCTTGGTTCTTATATATGAAATCGATAGAATATTCTTTATTGTCCAGACATAAAACCTGTAATTTAAATTTTAAACAGGATACATAAAATTGGTGGCCTTATCACCGACTGGAAAGTGATCTTTCGAATGATGTAAAAAAAAAATACCTGACAAAACAATGACGAAACTGATAACCAACGTCTTTTCATTCAAGTGCATATTCTTTTTGTTTATTTTAAGATATTGTATTTAATTTATGTCATAAAAGTTATCTGAAGATTATATAAGTTGGCACACAGAAACAGCTGCTAAGATCAAGTTATATCATTCATTCCAACATCTTGTATTGTTCATAAAAAAACGAGTAAATATATTCTTTCTCTGTTATAAAAATTACTAATAAATTATAATTACTTATTTATCTCTTTAAAAACATGTTAATATTAAATTATTTTATCAAATGAATTCCATATTGTCATTGATTAATATTAAAAATACTGTTTTATTCCAGAGTTCTCATGGGAACTGTCACAGGGGCGTGGTCTCTAGCTAGCGCACAGCAAATCAGATAATCGCCATTTTAATCTGTTTATGTGTTCCATTTTTCCTATTTAATGTATTTCTCATTTGACTGCTCCGTCACGTTCTTCAATATTCTAATGAAAAATTGACCGTGAAACGGAAAGCATAAAATACTTTATTTTTTGCGGCGCAGTGGATTCACTTATCGTTGTTTTATGTATCCCTAAAGCCAATATTTTTTTGGGAATATCGAGCAAAAAGGAGCGTGTTTCATATTAATAGTACATATTGTCAGATAATCACTTGATATGGACTTCGCTCTAATTTTAATGCAAAGATGTGTACGTGAAATATTTTTACCAATATTAAAATTTTTGATAAGCTATCTTCTTACAATATCTTAATTTAATATTAACTAACATAAACACACTATATAATTAAAAAAGAGATAAAAATTGGCAGTAACCGTAGTGACATCTATTCATTGGACTATCCAACAAGTGATAATCAGATATAGCACACTAGCGTGGGTAAAATTAATCAGAGCTACTTCATACTTTAATATTATATCATTGCCGTCACAGATGGCGCTTTGAGTTTACTTTATAGGTCTGTGGTAGAGTTTGCAGTAGCTTATTTTATTTCAGATTTCTTTCGTTTGATTTTTATAAAAATAATACTTATATTTATGTTTGTGTGATAATGCATTCGGCAAATGATTTTATTGCGTAAACAAACATTATTTTTCAGATTGCAGGCATATATGTTACTTTGTTTCTAATAAAGTATTATATCTCTACATTTTCTAGTATTACATCTCTACATTTTTTAATACACGAATTTTTAATTGAATTATTTTTATTTGAAAATTAAAATAGACGATTCGGAGTTATATTAATAATACACAAATATGGATACAATGAAAGGCGAATAAGTTGCCATGATGAGGGTTGGACTTGGAGCACGCGTCTGCGTCCGCGCCGCACGCCGACGTCATTCGTCAATTCGATGTAACAAAGTGCGGTCGTGTCGCTACAGGGCTCATTGTAGTTCGCACGAAAGCCCTAAAAAGTGCTTTTTCAAATGTAGTCCCATTCGTGTTGCCAAAGTTTAAGGCGCCTTCTCTGTTTCGAGAGGAAAATCGATGAAAACGTGAGTAAATTCTCTCCGTCCAAGTATAATACTTAGACATATTGCACAAATTTCCCAATATTGTACAAGGATTTTCCGTGATAAATTTCCCACACTGAGCCGTGTAAAATTGCACGGTCTCGTTTTGTAGAACGTCTTTTTCACAACTTTCTCTTTTAGCATCTCTATCTAGCGACCTCGCTTCTTTAACTGTGTTACCAAAGCATGAATGTACTTTCTTTTGTTTAACTTTAGTCGTATATTTAAATAAGGAATATGGATTTTTTAATGAAGAGATACGTCACGAGATCAGCGGTGACATGATTGTCTAGACGCACGGGTCAAATGACCCCAATCGGTTTTTGATTTAAAAAAAAACCGGAACAGCATCGCGTCTCTCTACACTTCAAGAGCACGTGGTTGTTAAATATAGAGCTGGATCTTGTGTAACATGCTGTTGTTATCTGTCACTTCGTTACAACTACTGTTAAATATAAAAATTAGCAAATATACCATTACTGTAGAATCTATGATTCATCATATGACCGCGGGTTTTCCTCATTCATTTTTACACAAATGTTAACAGCAGAATATTAATTAAAATATCCTCAATTAATAGATACTTAATTATTTTTATATTTTCTTATAAGACAATTATTATAAACATTCGACGGGTTTAAGGTAACCTCATAAATTAAAAAAAAAAGCGTTATCTATATAAGTATTTTTAGTTGCTACCCGATTAGATTCGTCATTTTGATAGTTATGAACCGGAATCTCGATAAATTCCACAGAAAAGGCAAAAAGTTTTAACTAATATTTCTTTATTGATCATTTTTAGTATTATTGGCATTTCTAAACATTTTGTTTTTACAAAATGATTCATGATACGTGTCCACAGTTAACGTCGAACACATTTTTGAATATAATTAATAATAACACCTTTTAATTTAATAAAAACTTGTGTGAGTAATACACATTAAGTTGAAAATGTTCCATTTCCATGGATAAAATTGTCAAGATCGAATGATGCAATATCGGTATATTATCCAAATTTTAAAATGTGTTCCACATGATGTAGGCGACAACTAATAATATTAAAATTTACTCATTCGAAGACAACAAACATCATATATTTTTATAAATTTTACATTTAATATCTTGAACTACAAATTTGCTACAAGTAGAATCTCGTTAGTAAAACCTGAATCGGAAGTATACATGAATTTTAAGTTTTACAGGCAAGTTCTAGACATGTTTAAAATTTTATTTATACTTACGTTTATTTTGGACTTCCATAAGTAAGTAATAAGTATTTATATCTAACTAACGGCCGGTTTCTGAATTGAGAAAAGTACAAAATTTCAACTGGTTACTTTCAGTTACTTAAGTTTTTTACTTTTCAGAAGGCAAACGGTCAGTTGCACAAACATCCATTACGGTTTTTAAGCCCTAGTAAATGTCAAATATATGTAATGTCGCCTTATATTAATGACAATTTTAATAGAGGTTTGTGCAACTGGCTGTAAAGTCCTAGTTTTCATCAAACTGCTATCAACTTATCATTAAAAAAAAATTAAAATCAGAAACGAAAACCTGTTTAAGTGACGTTTTAGTACAGTTTAAGACGTGCTTAACTTTAAATACGCGGTTCAGAAACCGGGTGTATGTCATATTGGAGATTGGCTAACACTCGCAACAAGCATTTGAATTTCAAAAAGTTATATACTATTATTAATAGCTATTGACAGTTCGGGTATACTCGCTTTAGGTTGCCTTTACTACTAGTTCCTCTAGCCTCTAGGTACTTCTCTCGATTATAGATACGAGTGTTAGATTTGCTAGTCATTACATAGGAATAATAATTAAAGTGTTTCACGGCTACGAGTATCGCTCCTTGCCTGTGGGTATATCAATTCCAAATATGATGTGTGCCACTGTTTTAAAGAAAATGTCGTAGGGAATGTTTATCACTCATGCGAAATTGAGTAGGTGGGCTAAATGGGAAATTTCAAAATTTATCCTAAGTATGCTATTTATGGAAGTAACTACTTAATTTTAAAAGTTACAATCGCTTTTGGAACAAATGATGATTTGAATGATCAAGAAATATGTTTCTGTTTTTATTATTATGATAAAAAGATTGCAGATATATTGCGAAGTTATAAACTACATCCTATAATATTAATATATAACCATGGGATTGTTTGTCAAAAGACCTTGCATTGAGAAGAATTAACAAGTGTCTCCGCAATAGCTGTTTTCCACCTTTTATTATATGTTACAGCGATGTATGACGAGGTCGCTTGACGTAGGTTTCAGGAAACAATGTCATAGCTTAACGTTGTATATACGATACGATAAGTAGAAAATCGTTTATTGAGTATATTTGGTATATGCAGTTGTATATTATTTATTATTATTTTTGTTTAAAGTGATATTGGTTTTATAGAAGCATACCTACTCAAAAGAGTATTATCTATCCGCTGCGAAACTTTTGAAATAATTTTAAATATTCTTTTAACTACCGGAAACTACATCTTAAGCGGATGACATAGTCTATAATTGTTATCATTAACGCGGGTGAAGTTGACCGAAACCAACAAGTATTTTAATAAGGAATAGAATTTGCTTTTCATGACTATGTGATGAGTATGTAATCACAATTATCTTGATGAGGATATCACATCATGATAATTACGGTCATTGTTATCTGGAAAATTGTCACTAACGTTGACCAGTCACCAATGTTACTAATTTCATAAGTATATATATATAATAACAACATAAATCTTATAAGGAGTAAAATAAAGTTAGAGATTTATTGACGCATTTGCTGTGTAATCAATAATAATATAATTTATTTCTGCATTCATATGATGTTACTAACAATTAGTCATTACTTCTTATTTTAGTCTTGCATAAAAATGCTTTCAAATATCATTTTACTTAATAACTAGCTTTCCGCCAGCGGCTTCGCCCGCGTGGACCGCTGGTTCCTTACTCATAGATCTAAACTTCTCCCCCGCACGCGCACCCCCGCTTTGGTGACGCCCACTTCGAACCGGCCGTGCAGCAGAAATCGTAATATTTTAATTTCGCCATAACTTCAAAACCAAACGTCCAATTTTAATCATTCACAGACCAAATATTATCTACATAAACTGTACTTAGTGATGAATAATTTATTTTGATAAGGATTGAATGCGTGCTGCAAATAACGTTAAATAGGATGTAAAAACCTTAGTAAAAACTGTCAATTTTATGTATGTACATCAACGACATAGTAAAATTCTCAAGTTTTGTTCATAGCAACACATATCGCGATTCAATTCTATTTATATAAATACCAAAAAAGGTAGGTATGTATGTCACGTGCTTATAAAAATCACATTCAACAATTCACTGTCAATTGGGGCAGGTTTCGCAATACTTTTAGAAATTTCTATTATTATATTTTTTTGTCAACATCGGCTTTGACCTTAGATACAGATATTCCGTTGTTTTCATTTCAAATGTTGGAGACCTTGCGTACGCATTTTTTTTTTTTGTTAAAAAAGTGTTTAAAGCTGTAAAATATGCACTTATGTCACGTGACCACATTAAAACTTAAATTACTGTCAAATTATGAGTGCTATGTTAAATTGATATTAAGTTTCGGCATAGTAACAGAAACAAAGATGTATACAGTTGCGGTCGGTTATCTTATCTGATTTATGTTTACGAGGCCACCTTGGTGCGCCCGCGCCGTTAATCACTCATCACATCTCTCCTCGTAGACACTATAATGACTGGTGAGGATTACACTAAGCTTATGATCTCGGGTGTTGTGTGACGTCGCCCGCCGTCGATGATACTTACCTACACTATTAGTTTTACAAGGTGCTAGGCAGATATTTTTTCGTGAATTTCCAAATTACTACGTTAAAACTAGAACTTTTGAATACAAAAATTAATCACTTGCTTAATAAAACGGTCGTATAGTATTTTATGATTTGCATCAATACGAATACATAGGTATAAAAAAGAACTCAAAAATTGAGGCTAAATAGCATATAAAACATTTTACATTGACTTATGAACGGTTTTGATAAAACGCGAGTCACATTTGAAGGTACTTATATACCTTACTTTGATAAAACTAATATATAATTTTAATAAAACTTTTTAACATAATCATCTTGCAATACAGAAAATAATAAACAATTTCAGTGAGATTGGAAGTAAAACTGGAATTTAAAATTACATTTTAAAAGGAAGTAAGACAGGAAACTGACACCTGCTTAGCACTTATCTAATCACTTATTTGCACTGTGAACCACCTTGATAATTTTTGAAGGTCTGTGACTAATTAACGGCAACTACAGGAATTATCGTAATAAAAACGGCACAAAGACAAAGGGAAAACAAGACTGGCAACACACTGACCGGTGAATGCCAATTTATTAAAAAAAAACTGTTTAAAACAAGCCTTTTTTAGACCAGAGCTCTTGTTGCGTTATTTAAAGCTTTTAATTATAAAGTTTACATGATCTGCTTCCAGTTCCATCACCAGACCATGTATATTATCGCATACAAAAGTCTTGTCAAATCAATCGAGCTCGAACTCTATTGGATCGGTCAATTGCAAACCGGAAAGAAGAGTTTGAAAGATTTATTTTATATTTAACTACCGCGGCCAGTTATTTTAAAGCTTGTAAAATAGAGAATTATTGTAGTATTGCGCAAAATGGGGAATCATTGTAACATTTATCGCACTGCGGCGAAGTCACCGGTAAATGATAAACTATGAATCACTTTTTACAAATATACAGTTAATGACTGTTTATTGAATAGATATTCTTTTGTTCAATCAATCAATTACACACACCTTTTTTGTCAAGTATCTTAATTCAATCCTAAGGTCGTAATAAACCATGGAAAACTTATAATATTTTTATGCATTCAGTGTCATAAAATTACATCTGAACATAAAATTTTCAAATTTCGCGCGTCTTGGACGAAAAGCTGGACGCCATGTTGTTCTGTAGTTGTGACGTCACTTAGTTTTGTAAACAAACGCGTTGCTATTGGTTACTTAAATTTGAAAGTATATTCTATCATGTTCGAAAACATAATTGTAAGAAAATTGTACTTACATAAATCTTTTAACATTCCGTAACACTGCGAATTTGCAGTAAAAAGTTTTCCAACGATAAGTGTTTATTATTGTTTTTGTGCGATCTTCCTTTACGAAACCTTTTTCCATGGTATTATTAATTAATAAAAATTACTTTTTCTTTATTTTGTCATTAAAATATTAAAAATAACCTCTAAACGTATTTATTTTTCTTGAAATCTATTTTTATTGGTAGTGTACAAACCGAATGACGTCATATCACGGCAGCTACTGATTTGCGTAATAAAAACACTAAAGATTTGAAAACTTTGATTTGAATCTTTAAAATTAATTCTTTTTTTTTTACTGAAACTAACATTTTTAGACTGCTTATTGTCTAAGCTATCTATCTGAATTGTATATTTTTAGTTTTTTCTCGCAATGACACTTTGTCAATATTTGATGTTGGTGATTATTTGTTTTCAAAACTAATGGATATTGGATATTAAAAGCTACCACGGACTTAACCATATTTATTTTAACGCCTCTGAACTGATTTGACCTTGCGATAGTATGAAGTTAATGGCCACGGATTGGCGTGTTTTATTCGTAATTCATTAATTTAACATTCAACAATTTTAAGGTAACTAAGAACGCTTAATAAGGATGTTTTTTTTTTAGCTGTTGTTATTTATTTTAATTAACAAGCTCACAAATGAATGTTCTTAAGCCACTATAACCGATATTATAAATCTGATAGGCACTAAGATCATGCGTGATCCGATATTTAGGTGAGTTCAATTGGTTGAGCTTTTCAATAGTATTATGAACTCTGTTAATTATTTAAAAATAACCCCTTTTGTTTTCCGGCGCTTATATCTCATATCTACGTAGCATTTTCCCAATTGGCACTGAGTCTCATGACTACTTAACATTTTGGCAATTGGCACTTTTGTATTTTATCTACGTAGCATCTTGGCTATAGTTAGAAATATGTTTCATATCAACGTATCATCTTAGGAATTTGTCAATCGGTAATTATGTCTCATATCTGCGTGATATTTGTCGTTATTTAATCTTGTGTATTATTGTTACAGAGTAGTAGCGGTCTAGATCAGTGGTCAACCGTCACCCAACGCCAGCCGAAGGTTTCATCCCGATGGGTTGAGAACGCCGACGTTACGTGTTTGTGGGCACACCACCAACGCTGTAAGTTCATTGATACCTAATATTTAAATTAAGAACACTTGCAGTGTTATTCTGTAAAAAATCTGTATAGAACTTGACGTCAGGTATGCGCTGTCACAGCATAGAGATTGAATTAAATAAAATATTTGAAATAGATTATAGTGGACGTTGAAGTTGAGGCTGATTTTATTACAGAATAGCAAACCTGAAATATAATTGTATTAAAAACTTTTTCGATGGACTAACTTTTTTCGGTGACTGATTAGATGATATACTTAGATAGATAGATACTCCTTGATTATTTATGTAAAAATATATTTTAACGAAGCTATTTTTGATTTATTGTTTGTAGTAGACAATCGATAAAGATTTTGATATACGCTTATCTACGCATATCTTGTAGAGGCATTGACTCTATAACCCTCGAAGGATATTTGATCATCGTGTATTACAATCTAAAGTTAAAAATAACTTACGTTTATTTAGCTAACATTTGCATTATCAGCGTCATAAGACTTCAAGTAAATTACTTTGAACGAACTTTGAAAAGGAAGTTACAATTTCATATTTATATTGGCGTTTATATTACCTAGTATAGAATAAACTTTGTTTCAAGTGTTTTTTTACTCAAACTTGATTTATTGAATGACAGTCACAAAGGATTTTTTAATGGGATAAATATAATAAATTCTGTAACGTCGAGTTCGAAGCTGACTTTAACAGAATATGCCCGAACGAGTATATCTATCATTGCAGATCTAAGCCTGAATATATGTTTAGGTTATGAATTGATTCTGTTAGAAATAGATACAACGTTAGCAGCATTGAACTTGAAATCGCGTCTTTATTCGTGGCAATATCTCTTCTGAATAAAGATTCAATCCGTCTTACCGTTTCAACGGAATTTAGTAAAGAAACATTTCTACTTTATCTTTTAACATCTTTGCAATAGTTAGGTTATCAATCGGTACGTCGCATTTTAGTATTTATCACGTTGCGCACGACACTATTACGTGTCGTCCACATGTATAATTTCATTATAATGTTTCATACATGATTTATCTGTTAACATGCATGAGGAAACAATAAGCATATCAATCACATCTGAAGCCTTTACTCAATTTGTGCGTAGAAAATTACCTTGTTATTATATGAAGTAGTTACCTATAGATGTTGTGTAGTATGTTATTGATTATGATAATTTGAATCATCACGTCTATTTGCTTAGTCACCAATACTTGTTGAGATATTTTTTTTTATATACTTGTTGTATGTCGTTAAAAATTGTTGAGTAGTTTTATTGCGTGATTATCTGAAAGATGATTTATAATTCATTTATCGATTTCTAAAACAAATTCAGGTCGTTACATTTCCACAGAAAAAAATATCTTTTCGTGAATAACTATAATAGCATGTCGCAATATTAACATTCCTAAAATAAAGATTTAGCCATAATGTGAAATATAAACGATGACTCGAGATAAGCAATGATATGTAACATTCCTTATGTACCTACATACCTAATTCTTATAGGTACCCATATCTATTAGTTGCTGTCCTAAATAGCTCTGATTAAGGCAATTTAAACGGAGCGCCATTGATCATTTTTGTCTAAGAATATTTCGTTCATAGTTAAAAGTCATATGTTTTTAACTGCCTTCCATTGGGTAACCTCTGGCACATATCAATTTAAGCTGAATTTAATGAAATGTTTATACATCAACCTATTTATATTTGATGAGAAAATAAATATATGTTATTAAAATTAAGTTGAAGGAAAGCAGATGTAAAGTAAAGTATATGTCTTTCTGTTTTTATAGGAACCAACTTTGTATTTGTTTTCACAAAAAAATCGTTTTCATCCTAACTTGTTTCACTCATATCGTCGAATTAAAAAAAAAAAGAAGAATCATTCCGAATAAATACTTTCCCTAATTTATAAATATAGGTTTTATCTACTAAATTGTACATTTAAACAAGTCTCGGTGGATTTATAAATACATTTACATATTTTTATTTATTTTCGCATCAGACAGACGTTTATATTTACATTAATAATAAAATTATAATCAATATGGTAGAAGAGCTACAGTGCCTTTGAAATTTGATTAGAGAAATAACGTTCAGTTCTATATTTGCAAACGCGATCTGATACATAATTACATTTAATAAAATGAAACTACCTACTACATTAAAGCTACCAGCTTGCCGGAGTGGATTATCATTGAACATAAATGGATTAATGTGAATTCATATAACATTTTGAATTGTTGCTCATGTTAATACGATACAAAACAGGTAATGATAACACAAAAAATTGAGCTAAAACAATTTAAGATTCTTTGTTGATTTAAAGATGATTAAGGAATTAAGAGCAATTTAAAAAGACGAAGTTTGACGAGGGTACTACAGAAGAGAAAATAAAATCACTGATATATGAAAAAAAAACATATGAATAAAAAGAACTATCAAAATATAGAGAAATATAAAAAGAGGTGGCCCAACTACCGGTCCTAAACAGATATTATCAAGTTCTAAATTTAAAAATCCCTATATGTCTGAGGGAATGATAGAGCAAAAAAATTATAATAAGAAAGGAAAGGAATATACTAAAAAAAATATCGAATAAGTGATTATGGTAGCAGCTGCTATATTTTTTACTTGTGAACAGTGTGCCCTAACCAAGGCCGTCGACCCCTGGCGGAGTTCATTCATGCACTTCGCACACACATGTCGCGTGTTATATTCATACAATTACGTATCTGCACATTCGTGTCTATATAGACTCAATTGCGACATTCGTATGCGTATCGTTCATATAAAGTTTTAAAATTCTAATTGAATTCTGAAGCACTATGATTAGTTTCTAAGCTGTTAAGAAGTTGTGTAACTCGATAAACTACGTCATCGTTTCCTAAATTTACGGCTTGTTACGATGTTTCGAGAAGAATCGACTAATAGTTTTAAAAGGGCTGCGTTATTGTTTCGTTTTATATCATAGATAGAAGTAAAGGTAGAGACCGCCAATAGCGATAAGACTGCCAATTATCCATGTATTAAGTTATATTCGTGTGGTACTTACAATAAAGAGTTATTATAATTATGTCGCTAATCCTGTTATATTCTGAAATGCGTGATTTCGATAGAGGGGTTTCGTTTCGCCCCACCAATTAACGAAACCCCGATGTGCAAATACGCAAATTATATAACCACAAAAGCTGACTATCATAGAGTATCATATACATACCAGACTGTAACTACATGATTGTTTAAACAGACTAATAAAAAAAAATAACAAGATTCTATTGTTCTGTTTTTTCTACTTGGGCATGTTGTGTCATAACAATTTTGTTCTCAAGGGATTCTAGATAACGCTCAAAATTTTCCATCATGAAATCATATTCCATCCATGAAACAGTAACATTTTTAAATAAAATATTTAAAACTGTAGAATTAAATACTTATAATAGTATTTTCCAAGGCGATTACATCAGTTCGTTCATATATTTCTAGTGAAGATTCTTATTTTTACCAGAATTCGTTGAAAACATGTGACTATAATGAATATCAATTACGTTCATTGTTTCAAATGAATTAAATTAATTGTAACGACAGGCGAAAAATTATTGTAAAAATGACTGCAATCAGTTGTTTTTTATGTAAATTACTAGTCGTATGAACTATTTGTTGTACACGCGTAAGAAAAATTACTTACTCAATATAACAATTGCCAACGTAATCTATAATTTTGAAGATTTAACATTATCTGTTTACCTGTAGCTTTACGTCTACCTGTTATTATATTAGTCAACGTTTTAGTTATTTTATGCATACACATTTATCGTACTTAAATCTGAGCCTTAATACAAGTGAGAGAAAACATAAATACCCATCGATCATAGTAGTTCCCCCGTTTCGATTTTGAAGTCGAATAAAACCCCGTCAATGTTAATATTGCATGTTTTTAAATTAAATACTCTCAAAATATTACGTTTATTGTTAAAGTTCTCAATCCTATACAAAGTGAACAAACATATTTACCAATTTTTCATATATTAAAAGGTATAATCATGAGAAGCAATAAATAATAAGAAAACAACACTATCTGTACAAAATGCGTACGAGAGCTACAGGGAATTAAGATTTTTAGCAACTTTCAGACTTGATTTTACACGCTAGTTGTTTTTTTATTCTGTTCTTAAATATAAAGCTACAAAAAGATTGTCATGTGATATCAATGCCAATGTTTTAAGAACCACTTAGACCGCTGACTATTTATCTGCTGACAATATGGTTGGACTTTCGACCAGTACTAAAAGACTCAAATATGCACATTTTAAAACATTTTCATATAGATTAAATAAATCTCTTTACCTTTTAATTCAAAGTTAATAAATAAAAATTCATTGGCCGATTAAAATTTTGTAACCCGTGGTATCTCTAATTTTCTTTGTTTGTATTTTAAAGCTCTAGCGGTAAGATTTTTAATATATTTTTAGAACGAGCCAGTGAACGGGAATTCAAGTTCTTTTCCAGAACACGAGTATGAAATCTGGTATGGTTGATGGAGTTTATTCGTAACGACTACATGCCTTATGTGATCGTCAATTAAAAACGATAGATAGATAAAAAGTTTATTCCTCAGCAACATACAATTACATCACTTAAAAGAAATAAACAAAGAACAATATCATATAAAAGAAACAAAGAAGAACAAGAAGCAGAAATTACCTGTGTGTAGCATTATAGATATTTGTTATTTTTATAAGAAATCATATTAATTTTAAAATTTTAAACAAGTTATTAATAAATTACTAAGATTTCAGTTTAAATTATTAGTATAAATTATATCAAGTACAATAATACAATGAAAATTGTGCACAATTGATTTGTTAATGTTCTTAAATGTTTAATACCATTGACATATCTGTCTTATATAACATAAAAAATCCATCCAAGTTTTTGAGGACCGGCGGTCGATCCTTATTTTATATTCTCTATATTTTTTATACTTTCAATATATTTGAAGTTTTTGTTCTGTATTGACGTCTTTTTGTTCTATTCACGACAGATGGTTATAGGCATTCCATGTTCTTTGTGGTACAATCAAGTAGTTTTTAATTCACACTTACGTAACTCCTATACTCGTCTTTATCAAAAGTTATTGGAGGAAAGTTGCTCATATATTTTTTAGTTTAGTTTGTTATTATTGAATACGTATGATTAGTAAACTACCTGTAGATGTGAACGAGGGAGACTAAAATGCGACGCTACCTGCTCTCAAACGGACACTCTGAATGGACATTTTGATATTAGCGAGCAGTAACTTTTGTGTTATTATTTCGTAATATTCTCTGTTATACCATGTAAGTTTGAAAAAGAGTCAAATATCAGAATACCGAAAAATGTTATTCTATCCAATTGTTTTGTAAATTATAGTATCCAACAAATTTAAGTATTTTAATGTCTTATAGAAAATTTATTTTTATTTATAATTCTTTTATATGTAACCTACTTATCAGTATAATTTTGCAGTTTATTTCTAAACTTCGAGGTTCAGCCAATCTCCAGTTATATATAGCAATGAATAATTTCTAATAATCTTTAAAGTAGACTTTGTTTTAAAAAATATCTAAGTTGCTAATTAACTTGTTCTAATATAGTAAAAGAATTATTGTGTGATATGCGTATACTAACTAGGTTTTACGGTAATTGTGTCTTTACGTCACAAAACAATCAGCTGATGTGAGTATGTGTTATGCTTACCAGAAATTACTTATCAGAAAATCGTTGTGTAATTTATTACTACTATGTAAAAAAAGTTCTTATGACGCTCGAATTTTCACGTTTTATTTAATTAGTTTAATATAATAAGCTCATTTAGGTATGTTTTCGTATTAGATAATTAAATCATATCTACTTATATGTAAATCACACAAATTTAGTAGCCTATATTTTTAAACGTAATTGTTGACTTCTCTTAATTTGTATAGCAACAACAAAGGTTTTAATATATCGCATGTTTACTATATGTATGTATAATTAACTTTTAGAAGTCATAAAATTAACGCAAACTTTCACCTACGGTTGATCTAGAAGAATTGATATAAGTACTTAGTCATATAAAAAATAGGCAAAATTGAAATGGAAATAATCAAAGATTTACTAAATTAAATTAAAACGTTAAATAGTGTAAATTTCAAGCAAAACAAACGAGATACGTCAACTGAAAGCACTGTTGCACCTTATAAAAATGTCTCAATATTTATTTTATTTTAACTAATTCCTAGATGTATACGATCGTGATGAATATTTAATAATACTCGAACATAATAATTATATATTATATGTATAAATAATATACATCGCTTATACTTATTCTATTATCTATCTATACACACATAAAAAGAGATGTCCTGACATACTGACTGACAGACAACGCACAGCCTAAACCGCTGGTCGTAGAGACTTGAAATTTGGAGGGAACATTCCGCTTATTACGTAGAGTTTGTTATACTAGATGGCATTTATTTTCATCTTAACTGCGCTATCGTTTGGTACGATGAATTATGAGTAGATTTTAGATTCCGATTAAGTTTTTTATATTTTGATTCATGTTTTTCAGTCTATCTGTATTTTAAATGAGATAAATAAATTTAAAGTTTTCAAAGTGCTGTAACATATTGGACTTTAGTTGGTGAACATATCGCGGGCTTCAAGCCCGAAGGGCGTATACGCAAGTTAGTTTTTATAACGTCAATATTTTCAATTGATAAATTGACAAAACCTATGTTTTTTAATAATAATCGGTAAATTTATATACTTAAAAACATACGAGTAAAACAATTTTCGACATGTGGCCAACAGACATGTATTATTTTCATGTCTCCTGAAGGGTATTGCCTATACCGCTATGGCTTGAAGCCCACGATATGTCTTAATTAATGTTTTATTATTTTTATATGAAAGTAGTTTTTTGTATTTTCAAATATCCTAAGATAATTTTTAAATGTTGTTTGAACCAGTTATTGACTATCATATGAGCCCTGTTCATTATTCCCATATTAAAAAAAATAAGAAGTATAACTATTGCTGTATATTAAATAAATAAATATGGCTTTTTGTTTGTAGTGTCTTCGAAGTTGAACATCAAGGTAATTTTATTCTAATATCGCAGATGTTTTACTATTAATAAAATAATAATTGTCTTTCCTATCGTAACCCTTGACAGTTAACAATTTCCCTGAGTTTTTTATAGTCACACTGTAGAAAGGCGAGCGGTATGATGATTACACAGCTGATTGACGTTTAGCCGTGCAATTGAATGACGCTATTCTCTTTTAGGGCTAGCCACCTAATTGGATGAATGTTTTATCCAGTTGGCAATGAAATATACATTTTAAATTGCCTTTGATGTTTTTCATTAGTTCAAACAAAATATTTTCAATTAAACTCGAAAAGAAAAACAGATATGAGTGAAAGTCGAGAATTGTGATTTATATTTTAGTCTATATATTACTTGGGTGAATGTCTGATAATCAAATTATATGATGTAATAATCGACAAGGAGAATCGTTTAATTATTCCATACTAATATAGATGGGAAAGTAAGTCTGTATATAAGTATGTCTCTTACGCATAAATGCCTAAATCACTAAGCCTAGTTGACTTAGGTTACTATTTATTTGATAAAAGTGTTGAAACTTTATATTCAGGTATTTTACATGATAGTTTTAGCGTTTTTGGAAATGCTCTCCAATGTAGCTATATCACGCGGACGAAGTCGCGGGAAAAAGCTAGTTTAGGTTATAAATCATTACATAGAGACTTGTTATTTTTCAAAGAATAGTATCTTACCCTCTCCAAATTATACTGAAAAAATAGAAATTATTTTATATATACTACTTAGTATAGTACTGATGCGCATAAAAATAATCTGTATCTTACAGTAAGATCATAAAATTCATAAAACCAAATATATTTGCTCCTGCTCCGGGCTGTATTGATTTACTTCCAATGTGCTTACGTATGCGCCGGACGTAGGTACATTTACAGTTTCCATTCTAACATTTGCAAAAAAAGAGATATATGTAAACTCAGTGTTTCACGATATACACGTTTGATTGGTCTTATTTCTATGTCGATCTTCAGTTGAATGAAAATACTGCAAGTTTTTAAATTTTATATTAATTCCGTGACCGTGAGTTTCACATTGCTAGAATTAGCTGGCCTATCTTCTCACGGATCTTTGGTAAGTGCATAATGTAATATATCGACAGTTGCGTTTTTTGAACGCATACGCATCGCTTTTAATATCATGAAAATCCTTCAATCTAATATTGTAATAGGAAGTGTTGTGAGACTGATATTAATGAGTTGCTATGGCGCTAAGGTAGACGGTGTCGTTTTCCAAGATAATGCCAGGTAAGGCAAAGTAAACTGCATACAAGTGCGGAAACGCAATTAAGAACGAGCGTCAATTTCTTTGTGGTTATTAGTATTTTATTTACAGTTTTTAAACGATTACATGAAAAAGATGGAGCCAATTTGAATGATTTTGCGTATGGTTTTCGCTTTGATTATGGCCAAATTTGATATTTTTTGTATTGTTTGGGAGAGTTTTAATCCAAAAACGGTGCGTCATGAAACTTTATTGTTTTATTAGGGGATTTTTTTTAATAATCTGATTTTACTCAAATTCTTTTAGTAATATCATTTCTGGTTTTTCAATGAAAATTGAGTCTAAAGTTGACTTTATTACATGTTAGTAAGTGATATAAAGGCGGTTAAGAGACACCTTTTGATGTAGGACGTGTTAATTTTTATAAATAACAAAAAAGAAATATGTGGATTAAGTAAAATTAAGAAAAATCTTCGGAAAAATCTGCCAATGTGATGATTTATGTCAGGACAGGACATTTCGCAATCTAATTAAAAAAAATGTACGAGTAAAAGACAATGAAGTACCTAAAGAAAATGTTTTCTGTTTTGAGGGTTAATTATTATCATTGATTTTATAGAGTCCTCAATTAAGAGACATTTCCTACATTTCATTAGGATTTTCGATGTATTTTTCTACAGATATACAATTACTTGCTATATATTTACAAATATGCAGTTATATTTTATGTGTGTGATTCATATATAATTGCATATGGTATTTTTTGAAGAGATTTATTACTGTTTTGAATAGTTTAAATAAATACTAAAAAATGTTTCCTTTTCAAAATATATTTCCACTACGGATAAATATATACTTACGTGATCTTGCAAATGCAAACAAAGCACTTAAATATTTGGAATGCTGATACCATAATACTTATCTTAAGAATCACATGCGTAGTTCCGTTATAAATAACTGTAGCGTTACCATGAGTTTACAATGACCGTACTCGCTAGCGACTGCGTAAATGATTTGTATGGAAAACTGTACAGCGCTCCTAGCGGTCACTTGTGAAACTAAAGATTGCTAGTATGAGTCCTATAGTAAATTTACCTATCGAAAGCCAATCGCTAGCGACTAACGTTTTTTACGTTTTGTAGCTTATCCCATAGAATATCTCTACCATGAGTTACAAATTTGACAAACATCATCGAGAAATACCGTAGCGACTGTAGTAAATTCTCTCACTTGCAAAACGTAGCGTGAAAACTTATTACTCTTGTTAGAGTATCGTTTCATAGATTATTTTCAGTTATTATTGACCCAAATAATGTCAACTAGGCATTATCTTGCGTGGAATATGTTGTCATAAGCTGCATATGAAGACAAACGACGAGAATAGAGAAAATTTGAACCGGCTATGAGAAATATCGGCAAAAATATCTAGCTCGGTGGGGTAGAGGATAAGCGCCGCGGCTCGCGATCGTTGTTGTTAAGCAACTTTCGTAAGGGTCGGTCACGGGATGGGTGACCAAAAAATTATTATCTCGAGCTACTTCGTGCTTCGGAAGGCACTGACGTAGGAGGGCTGGTGGTGTTGTATGAGAAATATTAGTGAGAAAAAATTTATCAAATAATATAGGCTTAATAAGGAGTGTTTTGGTTTACTAAGGTCACCATTTCTGTTAAAACATTAAAAAGGGATACGTGATACGGATAACAACAAAAATAAATAAATGAATATAACGGGGTTAGATCTGATAGCATTAGATTAGGTTGTATATTCTTACTATATTTCAAAAATTTCATAAACTGCGTCTATTTTTAAAGTTTTATGTTTGATAAATTACAAAAAACAATGTATTATATTATTAAAGTCCCGCTTAAATTTACCTTTATCAAATAAAGAGCACTCAGCATTCCTTAACTTTATCTGAACACTTAAACAAATATTTAATCTAAAAAAAACTGGAGGGCTACATTTTACTGTACAAAGTATGTATTGAAGTACATTCCTTTTCATATATATAACCAATAACTGTATTTGTCATACACTAGTCCGCATTTAATGTTTAGGTATTATGCACAATTTACCAAAACAACCGCCAGTCAAGAAACAGAAACACTTAATGATCTGTCTCAACACGGAAATAACCGAATAAATTCAATAATCAGTTACACTTCGCGTTATGAGAATGATCAATGACGCTTAAAATTAGTAGGGTTTTATCAACTTTTTAAATTTGAAGATCTAAATAGTCGGTTTTTAGCCCAAAGTCATCGTTTCTCACTCTATTCAGCATAATTAGAACGAGACAGTTTCATTTGGAGTGAAGTTAGGCGCAATACACTGTCACGTAACAAAAACTATTCGAATGTTCGAGTTAACGTTAGCGAGTATAGTAAATGTAAATGTGACTCATGGTACAACTTCTATCGAATACTATTCGAAGTGCGTTTATTCGCTATCGACTGCGGTAACGTAATGAGAATTTTCGATAGCAACTCATGGTAGCGCTACTGGTATTACGTTAAAATGTTTCTGTAACGTATGTAACATCAGTTATATTCGCTTAAGAATTTTTCCAAAGTCTCACTCAACAAACTCAACAAGAATAATGTAGTCCTACTAATATTATGAATGCGATAGCTCGTGATGATGGATGATGTTACTTTTTCAAGCAAAAACTACTTCATGAATTTTGATGAAATATGGCAAATGAAAAATTCTAAGCTTGAATTAATTTATAGGCCAGTTTTTATCTCAGTAAACGGTTACCTAGCCACAATGTGTGCGAAGCAACTGGCGGAAAGTTAGTACCTAAATATCAGAAAATGAAGTCGAAATAGATATTCGTTTCATATAAATATACCATGACATTATTGGTTAGATAAACATCAAAACGTCGAAAGATGAATATTTTCAATGTTTTGACAAAGTGGACCTTATGAACCACACATTTAAAAACGTATTAATATTGCGATCGTTTTATATACGATCTATTTGGCGAATATACGAACATTGACTTTTAAGTTTTGCACTTAAAGAAAAGGTCAAAACTTAATAATTTTATTAGCAGTGAAACGCTAAATATTGATCTTTAAATTAACTACTAAATTTCAAAATATATATTTTTTATTATCTCTAAAACATCTCATCAAAAACTAAAATAAATTAATTTAACATTACTAGATTAAATCATCAAGATCAGTTTCAATAGTCTTCATCAAATATTTTTACCATAGAAAAATATTTTTTTGGATTTTGGCAATAATTTATGCTCTATAAATATAAATTTACAGCGTTAGCAATAATGTATTAACATGATTTATTCTTTAAATAATCGAGTAAGACTGTTTATTATTACTGATTTTGTATTCCGCTTCCAATATATTTATTCCGATATAAATAAAAGTATAATGAATAACGAACAGCTCAATTTTAGTGATTTAGCTTATAGGTATATCCTCAGTAAAACAGTGGAAAAAGATAGAGATGCCTATCGATTATTTTGTACCTCAGATTGCTAGGTTGAAGAAACAAAAATTAAAGCCGAAAAGTGGATAGTTTTTTAATGTAACATTTTTTCATTACAATCTCTCAATCATTAAACGTTTTACAAATTGCAAGAAGATGGCATTCACTCGCCAATGAAATGTAAACAGGCTCAAAACGATTATGATTATTACCGTGTCATAATCCATTGTGCATTGTGTTCAAGTCAATTTGTAAATTGCACTTCTGAAACATAAAATGTATCATTATATTTTAATTTAAGTAATTTTGAAATATTGTTGCATAATAATCAATTTACATGTATATGTCATGTTTATTTTCTTATTTCATTGTAAATAATATATAAAATATCAGCCCTTTTACGTCCCCACTACAGGGGCTCAGGCCTCAAAGAAGGCCTTGTGGCAAAGAGGATAGGCCATGGCCCTCCACGTTAGCCCAATGTGGATTGGAGGGTATTAACGACTGCAAATGTAGCATGGACCAACGGCTTAATATGCATTCCGAAGCACAGAGTAGCTAGAGATAATAATTTTTTGACCACCTATCCCGATACCAATGCTTGCGAAAGTTGCTTAACAGCAACGGTTACTGGCTGTGAATATTAGCGTTTGAAAAATAGACCAAATTTTGTTTTCAGAGAAACAGTAGGCCTTCAGACGCTAATTTCATTACAGGATAACAAAACTGCTCGTAGGAACCGCTATTATTCACGAATTCTCATTTAGCTACTGCGGTAAATTCAATTGGCAAAGTTTGAACTTCGTCAACTTGATTTCGGTACCGATCATTGATAAGCCACGCCTGTAGTTTTATTGCTATGATTTTATTATGAAAATATTTTTTATAAGTCATCTGTGTTTTCTTTTCTTGGTTTATATCTTTCTGGTAACATCTGCTTTAGCAACAAACATATTTTTTTGGTCAAAAAGTTGTTTATATATTTATTTTATCATGAATAAAATTTTTATTAAATGGTTCATATATGGGTTATCAAAATACTTGAGTCTTTATTACCAAAGCGAATCTTCCACATATTTGAAAAATATACCATCAAGATCGTTTACTACTTTTACTTGAATAAAATATAATGTAGTAGAAGAGATTTTTAATTAGTCGTTAAATAAATAGTAAGCTATTATTAATAGATGTACTGACTCTCCTAGTTCCACGTGTAACCTAACTAGTGTTCTATTTCAGCAAACCATTGTTGCATAAATGTGTACGATAAAGCGGCACGTGTTGGGACCATAAAATTGATTTCCACAATTGTTAAGAAATTAATATAATGTTATATGTGTCCAATTGGCGCTTAATTTTGAATTGACGAGTACAGTAAACAATATCTATCAGTCTCTTTTTTTACCCGTTCGATTCCAAAAAATATATTTTTTGTAGAGTGCCTTTATGAAATTGTTTCTCCTTATTCCTATACAAATTGAAACATTTTTGGACCTAAATGTTAATTTATTACATGAGCAACTACCGAATGAAACTGTAGTTATTAATTACTATATTTTACAAATTCTTCAACATTATATCTACCAAACCACCGATTTAGTTTTTCTTACTTTAATTGTAACATAATCTTTCTATAATCTTCAAATCTCTTATATTTTATTAATTAAATAATATAATAGTAATATATTTAAGCGACATAAGCAATATGTAAAAATACATTATATTAAACTGGAGCAACTAGTGAAACTCTTTAGTACAACTTTAGTGATTTAGAGAATCAGACTAATTTAAATATTATATACTTCCAGTTATAACAGTACCCAGTACTCATCGAATATTTTAATTACTTTTTTATTTATAATTATTAAATTAGAAACATCTGTGCCATTTTAATATAGAAATTATTATAGCAATTTGAAAACTAGATCTATGTAGCCACGAAGTTGAAGCATGACATTATACTAAAACGAGCTTATAACTACGATCTGAATCTTTATACTTAAATAGCACAGGTTTATCAAATTAATGTACTTAAATACCATATTTTTGATAAATATAGGTATTTTATTAAGTAATAGTAAATGAATATAAAAAAAAGATTTTTATTTATTTATCTATTTGCAAAAAATAACCATGTAGGTATTTGAAAATTAAGAGGACGGCGTCGTTGCGTTCGTAAGTTAATTACGAGTACCAAGCAAATAACATGAAAATTATAACATTTAGGTATTATTAAATAATATTGCCGATGACCATTAATTTAGTAAATAATGGAATAAGATTTGATAATGAAAATGTAAATTTACGAAACATAACCTGTTAATAATCCTCTAATTCCAAAGATCTAATAAAGACTGTAATCTTAGTGAGACTGAAATTGAAGTCTTATTTTTTTAATATTAATTATTAACTTCTTTTATTGACAGAAGGAGTGTGGAATGTAGGTTTCTTCAATTGAAAAAAAAAACAATTTTTACATAACACAAAAACACAGGATAGCGAGATAGACGCCAATAAACAATGAATGACAAAGTATAAAAAATAATAAAAAAAACTCCTATTTAAAGAGACTGACAAAGCTGTCATCAATAACTTCTATGAAAATCCTATTTATTAAACTTAATGTCGTTAGAAATACAAACGATATAAAAATAAATGCATCAAAACATTGATTGTACATACATAAAAAGATTATCTCAAAATATGAGGATCAGGAGGTTCGAACTTTAAAAGTTTATTTTTTATAAATAGTGAAATTCTCAGTAAATTGAATAAACCCTAAGGTTGGTGATTTGTTTTGTATACAAATTTGTGTTGTAACAAGTTTCTAGATAGCGGAGAATATACATACCTCAATATAAACATAGATATATCTATTTAACTTTTGATAACATACAATTTACCTGACTACTGTTCTTATATGTGCAGAAGTGTCAACCAGCAAACGTCTTAGGGACTTAATTAATTTTCAGTTGGCTAATTCTTATTTTTTTAAATTAAAAATTATTAACACGTGTAATTTTGATGTGACTTTCCTTATAAGTGGTTCTTATATCAGTTTGATTGCATTGAAAGTGCTCGGTGCGGGTATAATTCCATAAACGATATCTAAACGTTACAGATTGCGGTAATAAATACTCAGTTTAATTGTGACAATTAATGCGTGTATGCTCAGTATTCTTGAAAATTATTCCAGTTAAAATAATAGCTACTATAAACAAACTAACTTTAAAAGATAACAAAACTCTTCTATTAGTTCTAGGGCCTGCAATATTTTGTTTTCGTATTAAATGTTCTTTTTTTTTATTGTTTCAGGGTATAAAAGAGTATAGTTTAAATTGCGCTGTGAAACACCACAAATATAGAGCTTAACAAAGTAGCGTCCAATGTGGTCTCCGCAGCGAGCAGTCGCAGCAATTCTAGCACCGTGAACCATCTGCAGAGCATTTTTGATGCTCTCACTATTGCTCGAGAAGGTCGTCTACTCGGACTGTCACTTCATTATTATTAAATTCCTAAACATCTTTTTTATTTTATAGTATATTTTATTTATAAATTTTCATTAGAAGTCTGAAAATGAGTAAAATCCTTAAAGTAGTAGGTGCCTCGTGGCTCCAAACCAAGATTAGCTCATATGTTCTGGGAATACTCGGTATCCTGGCAATATTAGCTCTCTTCGTCGGACAGATTGAAAGGTTAGTTGTATTTCAAAACATAAATCTTATCATTACCACTCTGACGCAAAAGACTTACCTTACATTATATTTGAGATTACGTTGGCATACACCCAAAATTTCATGTTTGCTTATTGATAGTATACTTGCGATTGAACATCAAGAGTGGCCTTGTTTCTAATGTTTTTCAAGTTTGTTTCATTGTTTGTAGAATTCAGGAAGATGGCAATTACGCAGCAACGGTATTTTATTCAGAGAAAACCGGATATCGCATTGAATACTGGGGACAAAGTAATGAACTAGCCGATATACCTAAAGGAGCTGCACGAGCTTATTTTAGAATGGACGTTGAAACAACTGGGTAATTATTACACTAAGCACTTAATATGAATTAAATTCACCATCTGCCTCGGACAATCCCTGTGGCTTTAAACACTTTTTAAACTACCACATAACGGATTTTGATAAAGATTTCATTGTTAGATAGTAGTTAAGATTAAGATCTAGATCTAAGTCTCAGAGTTAAGGTCTATCACCCATTTGAAGTCAGGTTTTTTTGTAACTAGCACCATTTAACTTGGTATTGATATAATAAAAGATGCATTTTAACGAATCAAAATAACTGACGCTTATTATTTTTACGCAAACTTAAATCTTTAAAACATGCCTCGCCATTGTCATTAATTGACTTTACATAATACGATATATTGCTTTTAAAGCAATAGCAACGGGAGAGCATGCATACGGCATAAATAATGCAATTGTGTAAGTATTAAAACGCCTGTCAATTTAGGGAGCTTAATAATTACATTATGTATATTGTCCTGTAAGAGTTGTAAGATACTATGATTAGAGAAAATCTTATCTACCATTCAAGATTTCTAAATGCCATACTACCTACGAATAAGTAGAATTATGAATACATAAATTTGTCAAGAAGAATAATGAAACCTAACATATGTACCTCATAGACGAATTTAGTATTTTTTTTTTTTTGTTACAGGTGGTCTCTTTTAGAAGTAGAAACGGATGCTTCATACCCTGATGAGATTCAAGCGTACGCGGCTGGCATAGTAGAAGGGGCGCTCACCTGGTCCCTTATTCATACTCATCTAGAGAACACTATAAGAGAACGATGTGATGGTACTTTGCTGGAGAAGCAATGCAACAAACTACGGGACGCTCTTGACAAATCCGTGGAAATTTGGAAATCACATGCGTCTGAGCGCGGCAGTATCGATCCATTGTGGCATCAAGTTAGTAACATACTTATCTTGTAATAACGTTTTAGTATGCACCGTCGTGCGCTACTATTTCACAATTTTGATATCAATAACATTTTATTGTTGGAATTTTCAGATCTCTCTATATTACATTCAAATCAGTGGTGTCTTTACTGGCTGGAAACATGGTGTAGAACGTAGCCAAAATGAATATGATACCGATATATCCGATCTTTATTGGTTGAACTCGGTCGGTGAGGTGGCAGAAATTCAGCATAAGCTGAACATATCACTAGAAGATGACGTCATCGACTCTTTGCCTGATCTCTCCAGCAGCTATTTAAGAATTGTCAACGAAACTTCTGAAGGTACCACCACTAAAAAAATCTATCTCGCTCAAAACAGAGCAGGCAGGTATGTATTGTTTTTATTTTCATAATGTCTCCCGTTGACCCGAAATATCAATATATTTATATCAGTTATAATTTCTAATTACAGTTACACTTCAATGACTCGAATCCTGAAACGTTATAAGCTGAACTACCACCAAACATCCACGAATACTTCAGAATTAGTCCCTGGGTTGTCTGTAGATTTCTCAGGATACCCTGGCTCTGTAACCAGCCAAGATGAGTTCTACTTGGTGAAAGGACACAAGCACAGACTTGCAATATCAGGCATACCATTGAAGAACTACAACGAGAAACTTTGGAAAGAAGTTAATATAACTCATCAAGTAAGTGCAAATATTATGAATTTGAGCAAAACCATTCAATTTTTATTACAGCAATATAGATATAACATTATATATGCGATTTTTTTTTTCATAAATATTTAATACAGTCAAAAAATTTGTAAAATTAATAATATTTTACTATATTTTATAATATGTTTAGCTTCATTTAAAAATCTATATATATATATATATCTCTCTCTATCAATATATCTCTCTATCTATATATATTGGGCTACTTGCATATTTACCTTGAACATCATACATCATAACAATTTTATTTTTTAGGTGCCACTAGGTCCACGTATTCATGCTGCCAATCATTTAGCATCCAACGTAAGTTCATGGGCTCATATCATTGCAAATAGCAACTCTGGTACTGGTTCAAAACAGTGGCTGTTGGTAGACTTTGATAAGCTGGACCAAATCCACGAACTGACCTTACAAGAAAACCTATCCAGATACATGAACAACTACATTATCACTGAAAGCACAATCACCAGGTAATTAATACCTTAATATCGCCAGAAAATATGTGTAAGTAGATAGACACTGTATATTTTTCAAGTTAATTTTTTAACAAATATAATTTATTATTACAGGGATGTCAAACACACGATTATTCACGGTAACAGCTCCACACAAAATATTAAAGGTCTAGCATGGCTTGTTGAGCAAATCCCTGGGCGTACTCATTCCGCCGATCTCACCGAAGTATTACTTTCACAAGATTACTGGGCTACTTATGGCTTACCATTTTTCAATGTAAGTTTTTAACGACCCACATAATATTTATATGACTTTAAATATTTTTAAAACTGTTATTCTATTTTTTCAGGATATCGGTGAAGACACCCATATCCATCATATGGAAAAATTATATGGGAACGTATTTTCTGAAGCGGAGTCACCCAGAGCAGTTATATTCAAAAGAGGTTTCAAAAACGCCACTTCCTTAGACAGTATCGTGAAGTTAATGAGGCAAAACAACGTAACAGCCATCAACCGTGCTGGTAATGATACAGATTGTGATGCCGGCATCGCGTGCATGGTAGAAGAAATTGGTTACTGGTCTGTACTTGGCGTTCGTGGCGATATGGTTCAGAAACAAAATGACGCGTATGGAATCATCGATACAAAAATTGTCAGCGGTAATAATTTTTTGTATTTGAAATAAATGATAAATTTAAATATAAAAATAATAATAAATCAATTCTATGAAATACTCATTATCTTGTCTCATTTCAGGCATTGCCAACAAACAATCTACTGAATTTGTAGCTCTATCTGGTCCTACGTATACAAAACCAAAAACAATTAAACAGAACAAAGGAAATATAGCACCAATATACACGCACCAGTTTGATAATAAACCAACTATCGACGGCCTCGAAATCAGAGATCTTGTAAAACAGCAGATTGAAGAAGCTCAACAAGAGGATTTGGAATATCTCAATAGAGATGTTATAAAACCTTTCAAATGGTCTGAAAGCGAATTCAAAGACAAAAAACATCAAGGACTTCCTGATAGTTGGGCCTTTGAACCAGTCGCACCGAAATGGTCTTGGTGAATCTTTTACTGATTAACTTTTAAATTTGTCCAATTAATTTTAAGGTCTAGCAGTTTATTCTGTCAGATGTTGACAATAATAATTTAGTGTTTTTCTTTTTATTTAAACATCCATGTAGAAATAATTAATATTTATAATCCAGTGATATTTTATGTTCATCAATCAGATTTAAATCACCTTCAATCATTTTTTGGTTGTCTTGCGTTTTATTTATTGTCTTTTGTTAGGTTTACCTATTTATTTGTATATTTTGTCAACACATTGAATTATAATTTTTTGTTAGTTTTTTTTGTCAAGTCTTAGTAGTGTCAATTGAATTACTTATATGTTTGCATATCGTTTGTGTCTAAAAATATTTCAACGTTATATAAAGGCGTTGTAATATTTGTATTTTGTGGGTAAAATCACATCCAGTTTTATATCTCAAATAAAATATGTCCTATTTTTAAGTAATTTAATAAAATGAAGTGACTCAAAGATAAGATTTCGATTTTCCACTCGAAAATAAAAATATATTTTAAAATGAAAAGCTCTCTTTTTTATTTACCTTTAACAGGACGTCTTTTGAACGTGGATTAACGACTAACTTGGTAACGCTTCTATAAAAAAATAATTTTAATTCGTTATTAAAGAACATGTAAAAGTAGTAAAATGTAACCAATGATCGCCTTAACATCGCTAGCCAAAGCTATTAAAACGTTCTAAGAATACATTTATAATGTTCTTGTTTTATTATCTACGATAAAAATCAATGGTTTTGGTTGTAGTTTTCAAACGACTTCAAAATCGAAAAGTAGGAGGTTATATGTTCGATGGCTTTGCATGTTCTTTATGTTCACCAATATTTTCTCCAATTGTTGACCGATTTTCAAATTTTTATTAAGCAGTTTAATGAACTGAGGTGGTCTCATTTCAATTTTATCAAAATTGAATCAGTAGGTAGTTTTCCTTTTATATTATCTGTGGGAGAAATGCCTGTCCTACCGTCCTTACCCTGCTTCTTATAATATACTCGTAGCTAGCTAAATTTAAAAATATGGATCCATTTATGAGGGATAAAATCAAAATAAAGTCTAAAATATTACAAACTTTATAGTGTTACATATCAAACGAAAAAGCTCATTGTGTGAATTTTAAAGATATTTCTTTTTAAAATTTGTAAATATTTCGACTTCAAATTTTTTAAATGTGACAAATAATACTTCTATTAAAAGCGACTTATTAGCATTTTCTTAATGCTATCGAAGTCGGGTAGAAATTTTCTGTAGGTTATTAACTAATACCTTGATAGGTGCTTGAAGAAGTCGCTTCTTTAATTTGAAGCTGATACTATTTTTTGAAAAAAATAATAGGTATTTCATGTTATGTTTATTTTTATATAATTGATCAAACTAAAAATATCAAATATCTTTATAAATAAAAATATTAAACATAGTGAAACTCGATAAATAAAAATATTCAACAGAGAGATTTTGTTTATTTGCTCGACATAATTTATTCCAATATTTTAAGCTCATAATAAAAAGAGGAAAGATTTGTTTGCTTGTTTGTTTGCATTGGATAGACTCCTAAAAATTGGATCGATTTATAAAAGTTTTTCATCTACAGGATGTATATTACGCGGTAGACATAGGCTATAATTTACTCAGTCGAAGTCGCGGGGAAATAGTCAATTTCATAGAAATTGGTTCAAAATTCAAGACCTATGGCATCCCAAAATTATTAATCAGCACCCCGAGTAGCTCGGTGGCGTAGTGGATAAGCGCCGCGGCCCATGATCGTTGTCGTTAAGCAACTTTCGCAAGGGTCGGTCACGGGATGGGTGACCAAAAAATGATTATCTCGAGCTACTCCGTGCTTTAGAAGGCACGTTAAGCCGTTGGTCCCATCTGCATTTGCAGTCGTTAATACGCTCCAATCCGCATTGGGCTAGCATGGAGGGTCATGGCCCGTCCTCCTTAACCATCCATAAGGAAGGCCTGAGCCCCTGCAGTAGGAACGCAAAAAGGCTGATGATGATGATGATGAGCACAGCTTCATTAGAGGGAAGTCTACTAATACTAATCTCTGTGAGCTTGTTTACCGTGTGGTATTCGCTATGGATAAAGGCAAACAGATTGGTGTCGTGTACGCTGATTACTCTAAAGCATTTCACAAAATTCCATACTCAATACTTCTTAGGAAAATTGGTGAAATCTGTATACACGATGACCTTTTGCGGTGGCTTGAGTCGTATCTGAGAGATCCTTCTCTCAAATATGAGTCAGGCCGTTACCATTAAAGGTTTATGCTTAACTTTTGTGCCCTTAACATCTTGAGTGCCTCTGGGTTCTCACCTTGGACCCCTCTTTTTGATTTATTTATATAATGTGTGGTTTTACATTATACAATATTTTTTGGGTCATCAATGAGGAAATATTTAAAAAAAAACGATAGCACTAAAAAAGCATCACCACTAGATGGCGACTCTAGCAAAAGTTGAGTTTTCCAGGAAACGAATGGATCAAAGCCAGTCATTTCCGTTCCTTTTAACTAACATATTAAAAAATTGAAATTTGAAAAGTTCGAAACTTAGATATCAATAAAAATACGAAAAAGTACAAATAGAATATGAGTTGTTTATTGAGTTTTGAAAACTAATTTACTTTTAACAAGTTCATCGCGATTTAAGGAAATTTCAGCTGGTGCAGTTGAGGTCGAATCAGCCCCAACCTGAACTTCCTTGTAGTGCAGTTGAGGCCTTTTCTGCCTCATGTTTTAATAGTTTGGTAAATGTGTTGTAACTTGATCAGGAACATTATTCGAAGTCTAGTTTTATGCAAAAGTTACTTATATGGTTTTGTTTTAACTATACCTAGCTTCGCCCCGGGTTCTGAATTTTATTTTTAGAGAAAACACCTTACATACATTTGAGGTAGTTTTAGACCTCAAAACGCACCGAATCGGGGCGGTATTAGTGATGGGAATGAATTTATTTGCAATATCGATGAATGTCCATGTCAATGTTATACTTCTATTACTTTTTAATACTGTTTTAGTATTGTGCAAAAAAATAATGGGGTATTGTTAAATAAAATACAAATATATATCGTTCATCCAAATTTATTCTCTTTCTCTTATCTCTGAACCTTCTTGTAATCACTTCGCATGCTGTTCGTTAAAAATAATGCAAGCAAATAGCTTTCTTACACGTTGAACAATTAGTCAGATTTTTTTTACTATCTTTGCAGCATGCATGGCACTCAATGAAAGCCGTAAATTTGCTTCCGAAACAGATTTCTTACCAACTTTAACCTGTTGTTATTCTTTCTCACTGTCCGATTCCGAATCACTAAAAATATATTTTAACCTTGTACTGCAGTGTTTACGAATTTTATTGTCCATATTGGTCTAATTATATAAACAAAAACACATTACACACAACGATATATATTGCGCAAAGACAAGTGGGATGCCGATTTCGATAAATCAATTTCATAAAGAACGTGTGGGGTTCAGTTTCGGTTCAATTCCAGTAAAAGTTCAGTTGCCCGTTGTTTTGGTATCGCGCTAAAGTTGAAACGTTAACTGAAACATTGAACGTTATTGGAACGTTAGAGATATACCCGAGTACTATTATTTTATACCTGTTATTTAAGTATAATCAACAATCGATTGACCGTTTATAGCGTCGCAGCACTAAATTTGACAGATCTAGGTTTATAGCGGGAATATCAAGAATTTGACTCAAGTGTATTATAAAAAAAGTACTTAACAAAGTTATTTTAAGTGGTCGTGACTGAAACGTAGCTTTTTGGATGACTTCATCCTCATTTGTGTTGTGTGTAAACTGAGTGAGTACTTTCTTTGTTCAAACTCAATAATTTAATCTAGAAAAGAAACTTGTATGTAAGTTGTATTAAACTAATTTTTGGTGTAGAAATGGCAAGCAATCGCAAATCCACAACGGTCCGTCAACTCGAAGCTCTTCTCGAGTTTGTAGAAAGACATCGTGACCTCGCCCTTGGACGGGTGAGATCCAAGGAGGCTCGAGCCTTGGTGGATCGGCTGTGGCGTGAATGCGCCGAATTGCTCAATCCTTTGAGACCCGCAAGGATTGGCAAAGAATGGGCGAAGGTAAGCTCGAATTAAATTAAAATTAGAGTTGGTTTCATCAAATCAATGTAAAATAAAATCAAAATGTACATGTTAGTGTTCTCTAGTAAATATATCATGACACAATTATTTTCCTTATTTAAATGAGTGTGATTAGTTAGTTATGTGTTTACAGTAATGAAACATATTATTACTGAAATAAATATCAACAAAATTTATTGTTTTCAGGTATGGAATGACCAAAAATGCAGAGTAAGAGCTAAACTGGTGCAAACTAATAGCAGTCATAGTGCTACGGGTGGTGGCCCAAGTAATGCACCAACTCTTACTCCATTGGAGCATGTTGGATTGGATTGGAGTTGAGGTGGTGCATAACATTGATGAAGCACATGATTCATCATCATTTGAGTAAGTTTATCATTGTTATAACATAGCTAATGTTTGTAAAATATTTAGTATTACACTGACTTGAAATTATAATTTAATTTCTAAAATATTTATTTATTTCTTCACAGTATCAACATTTGCCAAGACGTAATTGGTGAAGATGATATTGTGGTGATGCAATTAAATAACTCACCACCTCTACCACAACCACCTTGTCTGCAACCAACCACAGAAATAGAGCCTCCTCCTGAAGCAACAGGTAGAACTTACATGTCTAAGTAAACATAAATGTAAAGTCATAGATATTAGCTATACAGTCCAACTTAATAATATATTTTTATTTTACAGAAAGAGTTATTAGGCTCCCAAGACGTAGAGCCGATCGACACCAGCAGCATCCTCAAGACAAGCACGACCTTCTTATGTCCAAAGTAAGTTCAGTAACCCAGAATACGCAAAATGTCAACTTATAAACTCCATGTAACTTATGCTTAGCATAACCGATGTAACGTTCTAACAAAACTTATTCCACCGATATTCCGCCCGTCACCCTAGTTCACCCTAGTATAACTCTGGTGTAGCAAAACTCATTTGTCAAATGACATTTTAATATTGTTGTTTTAGGGGTTATGAATAGGTATATTACGAAAAAAGAAACTTTGTATACTAGTATTTTCGACCTAGTCTCATAAAATTCGGTTTCGTAATAAAATATTTTCACACACTTTTACTAAGTATAATAAAAGTGTGAAAATATTCATTTATTGTCATTTTGATTAATCAACAAGAAATTCAGTGTTCAGAGGACAAAGCGCTTGCGGCTGGTGGGACAAAAAGCATCTCACTACTAATTTCTTTCAAACGTCAGAAGTGAGTGCTGGATGCTGGATCTTCAGCAGTAAGCGCTTGTGCCTTTCGAACGAAACAAAACCAAAAGCCCTTTCCGAAACTGGGAGTTAGTTGAATACTTGATGTCGATTATTTCAAATGTGGGGCCGCCCTTCGAGGTTAATAACGTTTAATTAGACCATTTATCATCACATTCAACAATAAAAAGTGTTTCACGTGATTACGTGCACTTTAAAATGGCCTAATTTAAAATTATTATAAGAGCCTTAACAAGATAAAAGTGGTAAACGTTCATAATTATTAAAAAAATATATATTATTCCTAAAATAATGTTGAAACTTAAATAGTTCATTAAGTCAATAGTTGTCATACATTGTTGACTTGATTTAGTAAATAACCTATGGGATCGACCAGAACGTAGAATAGGCAAATTAATGACAGTCATTATAAATTATTACCAAAGAATTACCTAATTATAAACCAAAACACTAACTACCAGTTGCACAAACGTCCATTAAAACTGTCATTAGTTTTAAGCACTTTACCCATACATTTTGGACATTCATTAGAACTTAAAGGCACCATTAAACCTTAATGGAGGTTTGTGCAACTGACAGTATAATGATTAAGTTCAGAACCAAATAGTTACTCTAGCGTCAAAGATGCGCTTGGCACAGTTACCTGGCTAAGTGCAACACGGTTAAGTATCTCATCTAGGTATATTTTGTTATTTTTTTTTTTGTTTTTATACCAATGTTTTATAAATAAAGAATATTTTAAGATTATGTAAGTGTTTATTGTGAAGTACCCAAATTAAATCCTTTTATATCATTTACTCCAACACCTCGTCATTATGTTATACATACGCAGATATCATTCTCGACGTCATTTTCCTCAACCTGAATAATACTAAATTTAAAAATATTACAGTTAATATTATAATCATAGAATTAATAAGTACTATTACATAAAAATGAATAAAAACGCCTTACATTGAGGTTTTAAGAAAAATAAAAAATCTTGATAAGAATAATATTTATCGAAGAACAACCATAGGGTGACTGCATAATTTTGATTGTCGCGTCAAACTTGTATAATAAATAATTTTCATTATATGATATTTACTTTTTATTTCAGGAAAGTCTGTAACTACAGTGCAGCGCATAATATATTGAAGAAGATAATAAATATGATTAAATGTTTGAGACGCCCGGTAAACAAAGAAAAAGATGCCCAAAAATGGAATTATATGACTTTACCATTTGTGCCATTCATAAAAAAATGTTTCTTTGTTTTTCTATAATAAAAATAATAATTTGAAATAAAGTTTTTTACATAATGAGTACTTCATATGTATAATGTTTCATTTTGCCTTTTCACTGTTACGGTTGTCAAAATGCAGAAATAATAAGGAAGTATTTTAAAAAAAAATTAGTTCCCGAAATCAAACTAGATGCCGCTACGGTACGTTCTTGATTTCTCCATGACAACTCTTCCTATTTTCTTTCATGTTTAAAAGTAAGTTAGTTTTCAAAACTTAATAAACAACTCATATTCTATTTGTGCTTTTTCGTATTTGTATTGATATCCAAGTTTCGAAATTTTCAAATTTCAGTTTTTTAATGTGTTAATTAAAAGGAAAGGAACGGAACGCTTTTTTAGTGGTTTTGGTTTTTTTAATACTGTCTCATTATCTATTCATAAATTGAGAGCTTCATCAAAAAGTATGTGTGTCATAAATATGTAGTTAGAAATGTTCTAAGTATCGGTACTGACGATTAATGGATTGCTAATCTTTATTTAATTATTAATTTCCTTATAGTGACATAAAGGTATTACTTAAAAAAAAATTGTAAGATTCAAATTTGTTTAGATCGTAGTAAAAATATTGCCATGTAGGAGATAGAGGCGCCCTAAATATTTTTCAACTCTTTATGGTCAAACTGTACGTTAGTGAGTTTTGGTTAAATGTATACGTATAATACTCCATCTTCTAGATACCTATTTCATCTGAGACCAAAACTCATCTGTCTATAGCAATCTTCGATAGGGTATTTGACACTATCGAAAAAAAGTTGCATTTTGTGGTCATCCTGATAGATAATAATCAAATAAAGCTTATTTCTTAACATCTGCAGAAAAAACATGTTTAGATTTAGTAAAATAACGTAAAGAAAATGCAATATTTTAAAGAATTTATTCAACGACGAAAACGTCCTATAATTGGTCGTCATCACCACCAATCACGATTCTGTTTACTGGCCTGTGACGTCATCAACTGTCATGTCAAAGTAGTGATAGAAGATACATAAAATATCGATGCCTGTAGGTATCGAGTACTTTATAGTAATTTACTGATAACATAACACTTTGCCCCTTCTGCTGATAAGAACTGCCAAAAAGAAACACAGAAAGTAAAAATCATTTACTAAGCTTTTTAAAAAATCAAAGAAATAAGGAAAATACCAGAAATTTAAAAAAATAGCAACTTACATGTTTTTCTCATTTCTTGAGCTTTAATAAAGGTCGCGCGGAAACCTTGAATGCGCCTTTTCTTTTTTGCGAATTTTTATTTTGTATATTTTTGTAATATCTGTGTAAATACTAGCCTATTTGTACAAATAGAGAGTTGTACATATTATAAATTTGGGGAAGGCGAAAAAACGTCGTAAACCGGAAAATCCTCCTGATTATAAAAACGTTTCATCGTCTTCATTGTCGTCTTCGTCCGATACAGAAGATGATGATATTAGAGGAAAAAAATATATCTTCAAAGACCTTAAAAGATTTCAAATAATTGCCCCATTAAAAAGCAAAAAATCGAAGAAAATAAAATTAAGGCTCACTGTAAAATATTCAGATGTTTTAAGGGAGCAAGCATTTCAACAATTACACGCAAAAAACATAGATATCCAACTTCAAAACTTAGTGAAATCAGACAAATTTATGACTATGATAACTGAAATTGTCACAAATATTATTATTACTAATAAGGACCAAAATGTGCCTATTAATTCCAGTTTTATTCGAGAAAACTTTAAGCAAAAAAGCTACCTTAACTCAATAATGGTTAATACCTTAAATATAGTTCATTGGAATGCCCAGAGCCTAGGTTGCAATAGGCTTTGCCCTATCACAATTTTTATTTGAACAAAATATTCATGTAGCTTTAATATCAGAAACATGGCTAAGGGCTGAACAATCATTTAATATGAAATACTACAACATTGAACGTAATGATTCTGGTAACAAACATAATGGTGTTGCTATTTTTATCCTTCTTTACAATTCTTTACAAAATATATGCATACGTTTAACTGTAAATAATAGAGAACTTAGTTTAGTAAGTTTTTATTCTCCACTCCAATGTACTCCTAGGTTCGATAAAAATAAGTTTGAAACTTTAATTCAATCTATTCCACAGCCTATGATTTTTGGTGGCGATTTTAACGCTCACCACACTTCATGGGGATACGGTTCGGACTCGATTCGTGGCAGAGAGGTCTTAGAAGTGATTGACAATAACAATCTTGTTTTGTTGAATGATGATCAGGTTACAACAGTTGGTTCTATGTCTTGGCGTCCGAATGCTCTGGATCTATCTATAGTTTCTCCGTCGTTAGCTCTTTCATGTGATTGGTCTGTACACGACGATCCTCTTGGCAGTTATCATCTCCCTGTAATCATCAAAGTTCTTGTTACTAAAAAAGGCAACAAAATTTCTGATTCACATAATAACAGTATACATTTGCCCATCCACCCTAATTTTAAGATGGTTGATTGGAAAATGTATACCCAAAATGTAGAGTCCCTTTTAACAGACTGCAAATTAGAGAATTATACACCAATTGAAGCTTACTCTGCATTTTGTAACATCATTAATTTAGCTATAGTAAGGTCGCTTCCACTTAGCAATCCTGCATCTATCAAAAATAGTAACAATACTAGGAAATTACGAGCTTTGCCCTGGTGGAACAAAAAATGTTTAGAAGCAGTTCATAAATCCAAAATGTCATATGTTAATTTTAAAAATAATCCTTCTGCTGAAACATATATAGAGTTCAAAAGATTACAAGCTTTAAAAAAACTTACCTTGAAAACTGAGAGAAACAATAGTTGGATTGATTTGTGTAATTCTTTTAATCGTTGTACCCCCTTGTCTCGAATCTGGAAATTAATAAAAAATTTAACAAAACATATTCTTTCAGTAATAATAATAATGATGATTGGATTCCAGAATTTTTACAGAAATATACCCTAGATTATGTACATAATTCACCTAGTCTTCCCATAGTTGATCATTCAAATACTTCATATAACTACTTAATCAAACCCTTTTCTTTTCAAGAGTTGTTGCCTGCAATTCATTCTAGAAGGAATACAGCAACTGGTCTGGATGGCATTCCTTATTCCATGCTCAAAAGGCTCAGTGACAATAGCTTCCAAATCTTCTTATCCATTTTAAATAGTTTGTGGAGAAATAATGATATACCCGATCCATGGAAGTCTGATTGTATAGTACATACCCATTTTGAAACCAGATAAGCCCAAATTGAATCCAAACTCATATCGTCTAATTGCTCTTACATCTTGTGTTGGAAAAATTTTTAAACAGTTGTTAAAACAAAGACTTGAGTTTTTTGTGGAACATAATCGCATTCTACCTGCAAATCAATTCGGATTTAGAAGAGGCATGTCTGCTCGTGAAAGTATTTGCCAACTTCATCTTGATATTCAAAATAGTTTAGTTAATAAGAATTTCTTGGTATCGGTATTTTTCGATGTTTCTGGTGCCTTTAATAATATAAATATTCATGTGCTTTGTTCTGAATTGGCTTGTATAGGAATTCCAAGTAAAATAATTCAATGGATCTATAAATTTTTGACAGAAAGGGAAGTGTATGTCATATATAATAATAATCTATATGGTCCTAGACGTGCATCCATTGGAGTTTGTCAAGGAGGAATTCTTTCTCCCTTATTGTTTATTCTGTATTTAAGACGTCTTAATTTAGTACTAGGTTCTCATGTTAAAAATTTACAGTTTGCTGATGATCTTGTAGTTTATGCATCTGGGAAAAAATTAACAGAAATTATCAACATTCTAAATAAGTCTTTAGAAGGTCTTTATAATTATTTTTCTTATTTAAATCTTGATATCAATGCCCACAAATCAAACTTAGTTATATTTGGAAAAATTCATAGCTCAGCCTCCATTGTATATTATAACAAAATCCCTATCCCCATTTCTTGTGAAGCAAAGTTTTTAGGAATATCATTTACTTACAATGTGTCATGGAACAAATATGTTGAAATTATAAGTTCAAGGGCTAACAAAGCACTTAATGTTTTAAAATCATTATGCAGATCATCCTGGGGAGCTGATCCCAAAATATTATTAATACTTTATAAGTCTCTCATTCGCAGTCATTTTGAATATGGGTTTCTCTGTTTTTCTGGTGATAATAGACTGGTGGACAAACTAGAAAAAATCCAAAATAAAAGTATGAGAATTATAACAGGAGCATTTAAAAGCACACCTATAAATTCATTACAGGTTGAATGTGGATTACCTCCATTAAATATAAGATTTTCATACTTGAAAGAAAAGTTTATTTTAAAACTTTACACAAAAAAAAATCACCTTTTTTTAAACTTGGTCAATTCACGTATTTCAACAGAGAATCTTTACATTCTTCAGAGTTTTTCCCAATTTTTAAATTATATTAATGGCTTGCAAATACATCAGTCAGAATTGCTACCTTGTTATCAAGGACAGTTTGAGAGTAAATTCCCAGCAATAAATATTATCATTGATCATAAATTATCTTGCAAGCAAGATGTTTATAATAAATTTTCTGAGTTTAGCTGGTCATTGGTTCTTATATACAGATGGTTCAAAAACAGAATCAGCAGTCTCTTTTGCAATTTTTGATGAGCAATTGAACTTAGGTACAGGTTAGGTTTAAATTAATTCCAACACAAGCATATTTACAGCCGAGGCTCTGGCTATTCTTGCAGGTCTAAAACATATTAAATATAAAAATAATGGATGTCGTAAGTGGGTAATAGTTAGTGACAGCATGAGTGTTTTAGAAAATCTTAAAAACAATAAGTTCAATGCTAACACAAACTATCTTATATTTTCGGTTAAACAACTTTGGTTAGACTTGAACATTATGGATAATATTCAAGTATCATTTGTTTGGGTTCCTTCACACATTGGTGTGGTAGGAAATGAAAAAGTTGACTTTTTGGCAAGGTTTATAACCAATTCTTCAATAATCCCTGATTCCAGCAATTAATATAACTGTTCCAAACAATGACATAATTTTTCTTTTAAAAAATAGATCCACTGATTAGTGGAAAAAAACATTGGAATTTTAAAGTCCAAATAAAAAACAAAGGTTTATGGTATGCTTCTTTTAACGTTCCTGTAAATTCTACACCTTGGTTCTGCAAAAGTAACACTTACTTAAATAGGAAATTTTATACAACTATCCTGAGGCTTCGTTTCGGTCACTGTAGTCTAAAATACCATCTTTATCGTCTAAATATAGTACAAAATTCCTTTTGCGATTGTTGTGACACTCAAACAGAGCAGTCTTTGGACCACATATTCTTTGAATGCCCATCCTTTGGCATTCAGCGCCTTGTGCTAATGGATGAGCTGATTGAGATTTATAAAAGTCCGGAACGGGTACCGCGCTCTATTTCAAATCTGCTCGTAAATACCTCCACATTTCTACCTTTGTTTAAATTTGTAGATAGCACAATTGGGCAAATATATACATAGCTTAGAGTAATTTTTACGTGTCTTTGTTGTATTTAGTCACTTTTTTCTTCTTTTTTATCCTATTTCGATTTTCTTATGAATGCATAGGTATTATTTGGTTGATGTCAATATGAAAGGGGAAGTAACTACTGTTTGTTGATGTTGTAAGTCAAAGAATAATTCAATGGGGCTTTGAAATTTTTTGAAACGCATTTTTATTGTTATTTTATTTTTATACTGAAGAAGTTTAATATCATTTTTATAAACTGAAGACTTTTAACGCCATTTTTCAATACTAAGAAATACAATTCAACCAATGACGAGGCAGTATGGTCTATGATCTTAGCCTGTTCCGAAAGGAGCGAATAATTGAAAAAAAAAAGCTTTAAAAAATAAGTCAAATTTACAAAGTCGATTTTGATGATCCTGTTCTGCAAGTTAAAAACTAATTGTGGCTACACCACCAGTAAGACAGTAATAAGACTACATCAGTTAATGGAAAATTTATTTATTTATCCGCCAATGAAATAAGGAGCTCTTAAAAGAACTATTTCAACGTCACTGTCCGTATGAAACAAAGGAGAAAGCAACGCAACAAGTGCGTGTCAACAGCTGCGCGCCACATGTCAACCTTCCGCAACGCAGTCACCCGCACGCTCACCCGACGCCTGGCAAAAAGGATCTCGTTAACTCTATGCCAGCCTTTATACGCCACGTCACACGATCCCTCGTCCCGCGTCTCAGTCCCTTTCCCTTTCCTCTCGTCACTTTCCCCTTCCGTTGTAAATATTGTAGCTTTCTCGCAATTGGTTTAAAATGTACATATCTCATTGGTTAAGTTTGTATTTATAATTTTAATTGGTTAATATTATATTACGTTTTAGTATAAGTAGCTGTAAGATTTGTAAATAAAATTGCGCTGCCCCCCCCCTTGCGGGGGGGCAGTCGCTCCGATGAAGGTTCGTTGCCCCGTCAGGGCCCGCAACCATTAGTCCAAGGCGGTGTTTAGTCAGTAAGAGTCTGACATAACCCTCACAGCCGGCTGTGTTGGTATCCAATGTAGGATTCACCGCCTCCTTCCTCCGTTGATGGGAAGGTGGTTCCGAACCCGTAAGGTTGAGAACCCAAAAAAAAAAAAAAAAAAAAAGTAAATAAAAGATTCCATCCTTCCACCTTCTACGGAGTTTTACTACCCAACGACAAGCAAGCCTACGACCTGATTAGAGTGCCAAAGTGGTGACCCCGACGTGATCTTCAACCGACGTGATCTTCAACCGACGTGATCTTCAACCGACGTGATCTTCAACAGACGTGATCTTCAATTGACGTGATCCTTAAACGACACGACATCGAAGACTCGAAGAACTACGTGATCCTGTTTCGAAACGCATTTTTCTCCTGCAAGAAAAACTTTCACAAGATGGCAAACACGGAAGCAAACCCACCGTCGCCGTCCACATCAAACGAAATCTCCAGCGTCGCACTCCCACTCCGCATACCACCATTCTGGCGTGATAAACCACGATTGTGGTTCGCCGTTTTTGAAGCTGCAGTTAATGAGCTTCATAAAAACGAAGCCCAGAAGGCGCAGATGGTCATCGCCCAGCTAAACAAGGAAGATGTCGAGCAAATCTGCGACCTACTTTACGCACCACCGTCTGAGGGCTATTACACAGTCGTTAAGGAAAAACTCATATCTGCATACGAGGAATCCGACAGCAAGCCTACGACCCGATCAGAGTTGCCAAATAATAAAAAAAATCATCGGGATCTGATGTCTAATTATCAAGTGCCATGCATTTTTATACATGCATGTATAAAAAAAATAGTACATTCTTTTTCGTACTAATGTCTCATCCATCTGTAGGTCGACAGGCTGTAAAGTGTGAGCCCTGTCAACAAATATAAATGAGTCGTAAAATGTTTATAATATAGAAAAAAAAACGAAAAGAAAACCTTCAAATGTATCGATATGAAATAAAAAAGTTCAATACTTTTAGCGAATCCTTACCTAATTTTATCACCCATCCTACTCTATATAGCTACTAATCTATTATGAATCAATTTTCTTCTAGACTCGAAGTTTGTTTGTTATTTATAGGAGTATTAATACACTGTGGCACTACACACCACTTGTAGCACATTTTATAAAGAAAAGTAGAGGAAAATAAAAAACGTAAAAAATATGTACTACGACTTCATTTCTCTTTTAAATTAATATTTCAATTTACTATAAAGACAGTTGTCAGTTATCGATTTGACATATTTACTGGCCTGTGACGTCACGATCAGCGCCATTAGATAGAGCAGCGTTTTTCGCGCGATTTTGACTATTTAAATTTTAACAATTATTTTCACCGAAAATAGAAAATATTCCAACGAAATATAATGACAGTGTGTTTATAATGTAGCAAACAACGATTTAAAATAGTTTTCAGAAAAGTGTCAAATACCCTATTGTTGATCGAAGATAGCAATACTTTAGTAACCACAGACTAATAGAAACATAATTGGAACCTTATTGGAACGACGTTATGTTAGGTTTCGAAAATAAACATCTTTATCATTTGAAACCTAAGAAAGAACTTTTAAATACATATTATATTCAAAAAGTTCTTTCTCTGACAGTAAAAAAGGACTTTTCTTGTTATTTGATATTATTTTATAAAAATAACTTTATTAGGAAAATGCTAACTAAAATTCGGCAGTATGGCTTAATTGCCTTCGCCTATCTAATACGACAAATATTTATTTTATGACAACATCTAATATAATTTAAATCATATTGCGATTGTGATAAAGTCGTAATCGAACTGACAGATTTTTTGACAATGATTCTTCAACAAAAGAATAGAAGAAATAAAGTCCCTGAACCATATTTCAATGTTGCTTTCAAATTGATATATTCAATACCATTATATTGGGGTACTGTTTAATTTTACAAGCACTGAATTTATTTTTTCATTGAATAGACTCCGAAATTATTGGATCGACATTTTGAAAATCCTCACACCTGAGGGAAGCTGCATCATACGCAAGTGACATAAGCTATAATTTATGCGGACGAAGTCGCAGGAAAACAGCTAGTATAGTGACGATTTAATTTGGAGCCGCTAATATTACATTTCTATGTATATATTATTTTAAATTACGTTCGTAATTCTGTAAAACTTCAAATAACATTAAAGGCCAATCATAATTTTATTTATTATACTTTATGCACTGTTGTATAAAGGCGGTCTTAAAAAAAGCTTCTGGAGAATATTATTCCGTCTTATGACCATTCCATTATTATGGTTGACTTCAATACCTGCCTTCAAAAAAAATGATCTCAGTTTCTTATCAGGTCTAACAACCTGTACATTCTTCCACTTGGAGTCACACATCTTTTTCCACACTCAACCCCGTCACTTCTGGACTTGATCATAGTTTCTTCATCTTAGTATGTTTCTAAACACAGCCGATGTTCAGCCGATATTTTCTCATACCATGACTTTTTTTTTCTTATAAAATTAGACCTCCTAAATTAAAGCCCAAAGTCATTCTTCAGCGCAATTTTGGTGGTATAGATCAAGATTCTTTTATGGACGGTGATCGTAATATTGATTGGTCTCTTATGACCAACGCCATCTCTTTGTACTTATGTATGTATATTTTATTTGTATTTATGTAAATATTATCTATATTTATGTATCTTATAAGTATTAATGTATTTTAGTAAATGTTATTTATTCCTCTTGAAATTACGTACCCTTAGTCTGCATCTGCGTTTTCATAACTGCTGTTCATTCTTCTCCATCCAAAGGATGTAGAAACTTTCGCTTTTAGCGATAAGACCGCCAATTGCTACACTACCGAGTTATGTTTAATTTGAAAATTTCATGTATTGATCAAAATTGGTGTGACAATAAAGTATTATAGTTATTAAACAATACACCAATGTTTCTGTTTAAAATAATTATAAATTACTTTGGTCGCTGGGCATTTCATTAAAAACTAAGTTTATTGTTCTCTCTATGTGCCCCACAATTAAATAGACAAATGTTTTATCAAAAAACCTGTTAAAATAAATGCATTTACAAATGACGAATGAGCTTTTATTTTATTTAAGATCTTTCATTACATAAAAACATAGAATAGCGCGCATTAGTCTCTGACAAAGATAAAGATCTTCTAATTATGTAAAGACTAAGAGGCACAAGCTTATACAGCCAACACGTTCTCTTTTCTGAAAATTAAGTTAAAGTACAAATTCTGAACATATTACATGTTATATATAATAGCATACATAAATCAACTTAATAAACTTATGTAATGGAATTAAATTTTCTATTGAAATAAGAATAACATATAATAAAATTTAAAGTTTTAGACACGTTTATGACATATATGATTATGACTGATATAAACTGAAATAAAATTAAAAGATCATGTACATTCATAATCATCTAGATATTTAGGTTTGTTAATTGTCCGCTTAGGTCTAACATTATGAACTATTTTAGGTGTACAAAGACTGTCAGGTAAGGTCTGTATAGTTGGTGAATTATTATTTTTATTTGGAGTAATAGGTGGTACTGAATGTCTCCTGGGTAATGAGGGAGTACGTATATTGTCTGCACTTTGAACAGTTTCTGAATTTTCTAATGTTGATGATTCTTGACAATCTAATGATTTTGATGTTGATGATTCTTCTTCATATCTATTGTTAAAGTATTGATTAGATTCAATATCATCATCCAATGATTCATCTTCATTATTTTGTATTATTTCTGGAGTTGGTCTAATGTGGGATAGGTTCCTTCTATATTTGACATTGTTTACATTAACAATAAAGGATCTATCAGACAAAATGTCCTCAATTGTTCCCAAAGACCATTCCTTATTGACCGATGGTTGAAGTTGTACAGCCACAGATTGACCAAGGGATAACAAGGTAGGTTTCTTTGCTCTTTTGTCATATGTGCGTTTAGATCTTGCCTTATTTGAGGTAATATCTTGAGCCACATTGAGTACTACCTTTGGATATAATAGTTCTGGTATCATGGGGAGATTTCCTCTGGTCCTTCTTGAAAAAAGCCGTTGCACTGGACTAGATTTTAGCTTATTAGGTGTGTTTCTCAGGCATAGCAGGCTGTACCAAAAATCTTCTTTATTCTCTGTTGTTTTTACCAGTAATTTCTTAGCAATTTTTACTGTGGCTTCAGCCTTTGAATTACCTTGTGGATGATGGGGAGATGAGGTTTTGTGGGAGAAGCCCCATTTATGTGAAAAAAGAGTAAATTCCTGGCCAGTGAAGTTTGTCCCTCCATCTGTAATTACCACCTCTGGTACTCCATGTCGAGCGAAATTCTTTTTGCATATGTCAATGACTGTTTTAGCAGACATGTCCTTCAGACGGTCAATCTCAAAAAAATCTGAATAATGATCAATGGTTATTAGATACTTGTGTTGTTTTCCATTTTCTGTAAAGAAGAAAGCATCCATAGAGATTATTTGAAATGGATATTCTGGAACACTGACACTTTTCATGGGCAGTCTCTGTTGACTTGGAGCATATTTTATACATATATGACAGTTCTTAATCATTTCTTTTACATCAGATGCTAAGGTAGGCCAAAATATTGCCTCTCTAGCTAAAGACAAAGTATTTTCTAGGCCTGAGTGTCCTTTATGAAGTTTTTGCAGTATATTTTGACGGAAACCTTCAGGTATGAGAATTGCTTGTCCTTTTAATATTAAATTTTCATAAGTTGTTAGTTCATCTTTGAAGCTAAAGTAGTATTTTAAAGCATCTGGCACATCTCTAATAAATTTTGGCCAACCATTGAGAATGAAATGTTTTAGTTTTGCATAGTTTCTATCTGTATTTGTAACCATTATTATTTCTCTAAGACAACTATCTGAAATTGGAAGGGTTTGGATAGGGTTGACACTTTCAAAAATTTTGAAAATCTTAGCATCTCTATCTATTGTGTCAGTGTTCTTAAAATGAAACCTGGATAATGCATCCGCCACAACATTATCTTTCCCGGAAACAAATTCTAGGTCTATATTATAACGTTGTAATAACAATAACATAGATTGTAGTCGTTTGGGAGCTTTTAACAAAGGTTTTTTAAAAATTGTAAGAAGAGGTTTATGATCAGTTTTAATGACTGTCTTCAAATTACCTATTATAAATTGATCAAACCTAGTACAAGCAAAAACAACTGACAGGAGTTCTTTCTCAATTTGCGCATATTTTCTTTCAGTGGGCGTAAGAACTCTAGATGCATAAGCAATTGGTTGATTTTCTTGAAACATAGCTACACCTAAGGCAAGTTCACTGGCGTCACATTCTATTACAAGAGATTTGTTATGGTCATAATATTTTAAAGTTTGCAAGTCACCAATTATAGATTTCAACTTATGAAATTCCTTATTAGCACTCTCATTCCAAGACCAACTATTATCCTTATGAGTTAATTGTCTTAAATGGACTGTCTCAGAACTTAAATTTGGAATAAATCTACTCAAATAAGTAACCATGCCTAAGAAAATTTCCAATTCTTTTTTGTTAGTGGGAGTTGGTATACTTTGGATTGCAGATATCTTACTTGGATCTGGCTGTAGACCTTGATTGGTCAGCACATGCCCATAGTATTTGACTGAAGTCTGGAGAATATTCATTTTAGATTTATTTAATTTGCAATTATGTTTTTGTAAACATTGTAATAATCCTTCCAAGTTTTGATTATGATTTCTAGTAGCTTCTAAGATAGTATCTCCTACACCATAAATTAAAATGTCATCAGCTAATAATTCTATTCCCGGTAAGCCCTGGACGACATTGAACATTTTCATTTGAAAATAGTCGGGAGATGAGGAAATACCGAAGGGTAGAACTTTCCATCTATATTTTCCAAAAGGAGTCCAAAAAGTGGTAAGTTTACTACTGTTTTTTGATAACTTAAGATGCCAGAAGCCTTTTTTAACATCCATGGTAGAAAATACCTTAGCTTTACCTAGTTCAGGCAAGATCTCATCAATTGTAGTAAACTGGTAGTTAGGCCTTTTAATGGCTTTATTCAAAGGAATTGGGTCTAAACAAATTCTAAAGCTGTCATTTTTCTTAACTAACAGGATATTGCTTACCCAATCAGTATACATGTCCTCCTTTTCTATTATGCCCTCCTTTTCTAATCTAGCTAATTCTTGTTGCAGGGGTTTGCGGAGACTCACAGGAATACGGCGAGGCTTCTGTATAACAGGCTTCACATTGGTATCTACTTCTAAATTTATCTCCCCTTCAAAACACCCATATCCTTCAAATACAGACTCATATCTCTTTAGGATTTGATCAGTTTCTGTAAAGTTATTTTTGACTTCTTTGCAAAATTGAACCAAACCCATGTCCACACAAGCTTTGCATGACAACAATGGAATATGAGGTGCGTGTACTACCTGGAATGTTACTTTATACTGGCTGGAATTGAATTTATTGGTGACTTTTATCCATAGGTCTATTTCACCATGGATGTGAATATTGTGCCCTCCAAAACTATATAAAACTTTCTTAGATGGTTTCATATTTTTTCTAATGTAATTTTCATTAAACATTTTTTTTAAATTTTTATAACCTATAAGGCACTCGTCAGCTGCAGTGTCCAACAGACAAACAGTATCCATCCATTTTGTAGTGATATCTGACTTGAACTTCAAGGAACACTCTGCTAAATTTTTCTTTTGATGATTGGTGATTTTATTGATAATAATGTTATCTTCACAATCAGAATCAGAGTCTGCAGCTGACTGTGGCAGTGAAGATGTCTGTTGGGGAGTATTTTTTATTTCTTTGACCTTTTTCTTGCACACTTTTTCTGTGTGATTTCTCCCTTTACAGGTCGAACATATTTTCCCCCAGGCTGGACATGCTCCTTTTATAAATTCATGGATGGCACCACAAAATTTACATTTATTCTTCCTGTTTTTTCTCTCTGGACTGGATTTTCTCTTTTTTTCTTTAATTTTCTTTACTTGGTCTTCACTGTTTGGAAAACTTTTCAATTGTTTTTCTGTTGCTTCTGAAGCTTTGCAAATATTAATGGCATCTTGTAGTGTCAAGTTATCTCTTTTCAACAATTCTTTTTTTACTTTTCTATTCTTTACTCCAAAGACTATCTTATCCCTCAACATTTCCTCGGTCATTTCGATGTCTCTATATTTGCACTCATGTACTAATCTTGAAATCTCTGCAAAATAGATGTCAAATGGTTCTTCTTCTTGATTTTTGCAATGGAATATATATCTATTATGGATGATATTCTTTTTGGAAACCATTTTTTCTGACATTATCTTAAGAACTTCTGCACAAGTGTATTTGTCATCAATTTTTATACCAAATCTGTTGTACTTTTTAATGGCTTCTTCTCCAATGGCACTGAAGAGTATCGATACTTTTCTAGGTTCTTGGTCGAGCGGCCAGGTATCCATTTTTGTGGCTTTGCAATAATTACGCCATGAGGATTCAAACATGCAAAACGATTCATCCGGATCATTATTGACGTCCAGATGTGTTGGCCACGGTATATGCAAGTTATTAGTAGCGCCAGTATCATTATTTTTGATGGCTAACATTTGTAACTGTTGCTGAAGCGCCAGCAGAATTTGCGACTGTTGCTGTAGTACATCTTCGAGCGTAGTGGACATGATTACAGATTTTTTAGATAACTTTGTTTTCTAAAAGAATCACCGCTGCCACCATGTTAAAATAAATGCATTTACAAATGACGAATGAGCTTTTATTTTATTTAAGATCTTTCATTACATAAAAACATAGAATAGCGCGCATTAGTCTCTGACAAAGATAAAGATCTTCTAATTATGTAAAGACTAAGAGGCACAAGCTTATACAGCCAACAAAACCTTTGAACCATTAATGCATACACACACACGTTAATGCGTATTTTTTTTATTAATATTGTGAATCATTGTGATGATATGATTTGCGAATAAATTAATATATATACATGTCTGGCTAATAATCTGAAACCACATTAAAAATGGCTATTGGAGTTGGATACTACATAAGCATAACTTACATATATTCTCATACTTACGTCTATTTATGCGGACCAAAAAATTTCCAAATTATTGATGCAACGACAAACAATACCTTATGTTTTTATTGCTATTACATCACATCAAAAATATTTCTGTGAAAAGTAGCTACCATGATAAAACTAGATGCCAAATAAGCCAATTCAAATTAATACAAAATATGTGTCAATCTCGGAATTCAAAATGATAAACTGAAAACTCAATAATATCTAAAATAAAATTTTATGAATAACATTTATATGTAGGTATATTTTCACACTACTATTTTATTGCAATTTATAAGTTCTCTTAAAACTTATAATGTGAAATAGATAATATTATATAACAGTATTTTACATGCACATTTTGTATATAGGTATCACGTCTTTTAGTTTCATTCAAGCAGACTTAATATTTTGTCATTTGTATTTTCGTTTTGTTTATTTGTATTTTACTCAGTTTAAGAATAATAGTAAAATAATGATAGTTTCATTTTTATTAAATCTTTATAATTACATTGTGGAATTCAAAAAAAAAAAATATATATTCAATAATATGTGTCCTGTATTATACATTAAAAACTTTCCCTTTGAATCACCCTATCCATAAAAAACCACATCAAAATCCGTTGGATAGTTTTAAAGATCTAAGCATACAGGGGAAAGCGACTTTGTTTTATACTATGTATTCATTACAAAACCTATTGATGTTACTAAATAGTTATGATAATACCTATAAACAATGAAAATTAATGTTTCATTACATTATTTAAGAAGTATATATCTAATGGGGTAAACTTATATTTTAGTAGCAACCCTTTGCCGGCCGGCATGACGCAATTTTTCATCGTATTGCATATCGTTCCATTTCCGTTTGTTACATTTCTCCAGTATAATATTGTAGGTAATCATTGCATTCCTCCTCTCTTATTCGTCTGTGCATTCCTCTTTGTTTAGCTGTAGCGATAGAACGTTTCGCGAGTGAACAATAGGATAAAGATAGGTGTCTACTGTGAGGCGTTCAAGCACTCTCAGCTCCTGCTCTACCAAACGATACTTCCATATTGGTAATGGAATTAACATAGGTAAGCTGTAGAAAAATAAGGTTTAGAACTAAACGTAGATTTTGAAAACTTTTAGATAATGTAAGTAGGTGTATACTGTTTAATGAAAAATTAATTATATAAAAATCTAAGGACGCAGTACCTAAATATAAGCTGAGAGGGGTTCGGACACAATTTGGTCTGAGGAGATGGACAAAATGTAATCACGATTAATGAAATTTTGTTATATCTGCGTTGAAGATTACATTAATATCATATTTTTTACATTTTTATAATTTTTTTATATGACGAATTAATAAATAATAAAACTAACAATTTGACCAATACGTCATCTTCAATCCTGGTTCAATGTTTTAATAGGTATTTTGCCCATCTCATAATAAAAGTAGATACTTATAATCGACCGTTTGGTATAGCTGTGAAACATTATCTTTGTTTGGTTTTGTTAATTGTAAATAATGGTGGTTGTAGCTTGTTCTAATTCCATTGGTGACCTTTGGTTCGATTTTCTAAATTACCTATAATGTACGAATTTCAAATAACTTTTTTTTTAAAAATCTGGTCCTGCTAACTTATATACGTTCCGGAAAAAATCGCGTTAACTGAAATTCGCGTATATCGAGGTTTATGATTAAACATAGTCAAAAATTTGATAAAAATAATACGAATCATTTTAATCACAGGGTCACCGTTATTTTCTATACTCTGCAATATGTCAAAACCATTCACGGGAAACATAGGAATTAAACAAGAGTTATTCTAGCTCGTGATAGGCTTTCGCACTGTAATGGCCAATGCAGAGGCTGCAGCCTCGATCGCAATTTTATCGAATTCCGTCGCTAACTCGTAGGGAGCGTAATTAAAGGATTATTACAATCCTCTACGGTTAATAATAACTTTATTTGTTAGGCACATACCAAGTGCATTGTCAAACTAGCGATATTTGTTAGTTTCCTAGCGATCACTATGAGTTAGCGATCGAATTCGTTAAAATTGCGATCGCAAACTCTGTCGAGACTGCAGTGCCAGGGTGCGGAGTGTATAAGTCTACGATAATAATCCATCTAGACTACTGGAAAGAACTCGTTATTATTCTAAAAACTAAGCTTAAGCGGAGAATTTATTAGACTTACAAAGGCATGTCAGACAGTCCGTCAGGCGCCGGACTTCGCTACTATAGGTTTCTATGATGTTTTTAGTGCAGTACCATCGCAGTCGCCAGTCAATTCGAATACATATAGTGGCGAGGACCGGTGGACATGTCCAACTTCAAATTTTATACATATATGTATATAGATTTATTATATCACATACATTGCTCAGATTCCAATATGACTAGATGAAGCCCCCGTAGTATCGAGTATTTGAGAGCATGAAGGTGAACACAACACCCAGATCCGAGACAATATAGAAATGTCTATTTTCTACATTGACCTCCGGGACCGGGAATCGAGCCCGGGACGTCAGAGATGGCGACACCTTGAAACCGGCGTGCGAACCACTCTGCTAACAGAGGTCGTCGAAATATAATTAATTCAGGCTAGGCAAGGCACATGCTTCAAGCACTTGTGAATGTTGAAAGGTCGGTTCGCAAATTTACGGCAGGAGGTCTTGCACTAAGAAGAACGGCCAAGAAACTCAGCAAGAACTGCTTTTTTCTTCCTGTTTTATTACATAGAAGTCTAGTTCAAAGGTGCGAATTACCTAAGTCACTAAATGAGGTAAATAAAAGATATGGAATAGACTGGAGAACGCATCGGCTCATTCTTGGTACAAATACATCTCACCGATTTGTGGTGTTCATTGGCTACTTATTTCACGTATTACAGAGTAGAAATAAATTCAGCGGTAAAAATAATAATGCCTATAATTTTAGTATTTACTTTTTGAAACTCATTACTTATGGATCTACATTTGGATTATACCATAGTCCCGTTGCACAAAACTGACAATCTATTATTTAAATTAGCGTATTTTCAAAGCGCTTGCCCCCGCATGCTCACTCCTCTCACTCCAGTCTACTCCGCGAGAAAAGATTACAAAAGGTGATAATTCATTGATATAATCATCATATATCAGTTTTATAGAAATTAAAACTAATATACGATATATACGTAATATACGATATAATAAGTAGTCCTACCTCAATTCAAATTTTTCCGTAATAATCTCAACTACACTACTATAATGGCAAAATGCAAGTAGTTGATATTCTATTGAGATGTGATTAGGGAATGCAATCTCGCGAGATTGGGACTCGAGCTAGATCTCGCGATATTGGCACTTTTGTGTGTTTACTGTTTTACTTTAATATTTATTCAAATCGCAATATTTGAATAAATTAGGGAAAAATAAAGGAACTATAGGTATTATGAAATGAACATTTATTTTTACGGATATTTTTAATGAAGTTTTATGTATTTAACTTTGTTTGACGCAATTATTTTTTTTTATCTAAAATCTTTAAAAGAGCAATGTCTGTATTATAATCTCGGAAGCGGCTCCAACAATTTTCATGACATTAAGTATGCAGGGGCTTTCAGAGGCGATAAATCGATTTAGGCGATAATTCGAAATGAAATAAACAACCAGTCTTCTCTGCTAATATCAAAGAAAAGTTTAATTATAATTTGTAATATACAGTTGTTTATAACAAAAATACAAAAACTAAAATTTAACTTATTACCTAAGGCCCACTTGCAGTATAATTGACAAAATCTCGATTTAATTAAATCCAGATTTAGCCTTAAACTCGACTTAACTTAAATCTAACTAAAGTTATCTTGCAGATCCCAAAAACATGACCGGTTTAACTAAACCGAGATTTAGCATATCATTCGTTCTCCATTCATTCCTTATGTTCCGTTTTTGATAAAAAGACTAGACTCCGGCGCCATAAAATCAGTTTAGAAAAACAAACGTCATCGTCGTTGTTGTCAAAATTCAATATCAACATATGTTTTTTTTTGAAGACGCCGCGCCATTTCAACATTCGTAACATGTGTAAATAACAATAAAACGTCATTGATTTTATCAAGTAGGTACCTCATTTTATATGGGTTTTATTTATCACTAACCTCATCAGCTTACCTGTTAAAGTCATTAGGAAACTTGTGTACCATTTTATCAAGAAGGAACACTGCACTTTGTTTACTTAGGCGGAACCGTTTCACGAATTCATCATCTCGTAATGTGCCGAATAAATCATTTTCAACAAAGACTCTTCGAGAGAAAAAGGGAGTATCTAAATATTGCACAATTTCTTCATCATCATCGGACAATAAATCATGATCAATTTTCGAAAATAAATCCATTATTATTCAAAAATTAACAAACTGAATACAATAAATCTTTAGCAGTACCACAAAAATGGTGGCAAAATCGAGATTTAGCAAGTTAAACCGACCCAAATGCCGATTTAAGTTTGACGTCTACGTAAATCGAGATTTACACTAAATCGATGAAGTGCAAGACGTTATCGAAGTTTAAACTTAAGTCGAGTTTATTTTAAATTAAATCGAGATTTAATGTTTCGCTGCAAGTGGCCCTAAGTTGAATTGACTAATTAAACTGAGATTATTATCAATGAAAGAAAACTATGTGTTGTAGAAATTAGAAAATAAATTAACAAAATACTTATACCAATCAATTTAAAGGCTTATTCGAATAATTTTGAAAGTAGTTTCTTAAGAAGCACAAAATGTCCAAAGAATCTTTGCTATTCGTCTTATTATCGTGCTGGCCAGTTAACCATCCACTGAGAAGACCCTTTCGAAAACATAAGTACTGTAAAAGTGTAAAATTTCGCCTTTTAACCACTCGGACTCGCATAAATTCACGCTGCCGCACTTAGAATAAATCATTTTTATGCTCGAGTGCAATATCGTTAAACTCACGAGATCTCGCCCATTTTTCGACCGAGATCAATCTCTCTAAGAAAGGCCGAGATCTCGCGAGAACGAGATCTCTTATGAACGAGATTGCATTCCCTAGCTATGATATTACGTAAATATTAACAGAATTCGCCTGCGACCTCATCTCCACTGGCTGAACACGATCATGAGCATGTCGCATAAACCAGCCATCGGTTTGCTTAACCATATTTAAGAGTTTTTGCTTTAAATTTGGTTTTTATTTCAGATATCCAACACGATGGATAAAGAACATTTTAAGCACTCAAACAGAGGTAAGTATCTATGTAGATTTTATTTCGAGCGTATTTCGAATTTATATGCATATTTAATGTAAATATTACCTTAAGTCATTTGGCATATCAGAGTCTGTATAACCTTTTGACAAATCCTACTCTAAGAGTCCCGAATCTACGATCTTGTCTTAGTATATTCACAGATACACATAAACTACGATTTTTGAACTGTATGTTTGTTTTTAACGGACTTGAAAAATTGAAAAGGAGGAGATTATATGTTCGAAGGCGATGTATCTTTCTTTTTTTAAATTGTTGAACGATTTTCAAAATTCTTTTTATTCGACAGCTTGATTGATCGAGGTGGACCCATTTAAATTTTATCGAAATCGAATCAGTAGTAGTAGCTCGGTGGCGTAGTGGATAAGCGCCGCGGCCTACGATCGTAGTCGTTAAGCAACTTTCGCAAGGGTCGGTCACGGGATGGGTGACCAAAAAATTAGTTTCTCGAGCTACTCCGTGCTTCGGAAGGCACGTTAAGCCGTTGGTCCCGGCTGCATTTGCAGTCGTTAATACCCTCCAATCCGCATTGGGCCAGCGTCGAGGGTCATGGCCCATCCTCCTTAACCATCCATAAGGAAGGCCTGAGCTCCTGCAGTGGAGACGTAAAAGGGCTGATGGATGGACGAATCAGTAGTTTCCCTTTTATAACAGAACAAAACACGCTTTTCACCAGATATCACCAAATATTTAGTTGATATGTTTATTACAGCTAAAAAAGCAAAAGATTGCGTATTTTGAATTTATTCAAAATCTGAAAGGAGGTTTTTCTGTGTTCAAAGAGTATGTACATTTTTTAAGGCATGTTCATCGATTTCTTCTTGAATTGTGAACGAATTTCTATCAAACTAGCTGTTTCCCCGCAATGTCGCATGCGTAAATTATAGTCTGTGTCCAACGCGTAAGTATTATATAGCTACCCGTAGATTAAACACTTATAAATTGGTCCAATAGTTTCGGAACCAATCCAATGCAAATAAACAAACAATCAAATCTTTCCTCTTTATAATATGAGTGTAGAATAATGAAAATATATATACATTGAGCAAATAAATAAAATCTCCTTTCCTACAGTTCCTAAAATATAACACTAAATAAATATAATACTTTTACTTAAACATGAACCGTGTGCATAGGTTATTCTCTAGAAACGACATTGTCAAAAAACCGGCCAAGTGTGAGTCGCACTTGCACATGGGGGGTCCCGTACCGGAAACGAGTAAAAATAAATCACATTTTAAATAGGGATTCCTTTTTTTTTTTTTTTGTATTTGTTATTATAGCGGCTACAGAAATACATCTGTGAAAATTTCAAATGTCTTACAATAACGATTCATGAGAAACAGCCTGATGAAGTGATGACAGACGGAGGGATGGAAAATGGATTTTTAGCAATAGGGTTCCTTTTTTTATCCTTTAGATACGGAACTCTAACACGAATCTCATTACAAAAAACTCTTAACTAATATCGAGGATGCAGTAGGATACTACTTTTTATATTTTCTGTATAGTTCCCTTCCTCAACAAAGGTTAAATATGGAGTCCTTGTGTTTTTATAAAAAAAAAGTACATTTATCATGTTTTGCAGTGAAAAATTGTACAATAATAACGGTACAGGATTTAAAAGATAATTTTATGCTGGCTACCAAAAAATTACCCTCTCGAAATTAATAATCAGATCTCGATCGGCCCAATTTAACGAATAGCTATAAATATTTATTATATTCATCACAGTATAAACAAGAAACATGGAGATTGTACTAACTTCTCTTCCTTCTTGACTGCACCTCATTTTGAGTATTGGGTGCCGTATTGCCAATGCATACTAAAATAATAAATATCATTACGTTAGTAATATATTCTAAGAGATGAGAAGTAAAAATCATATCATAATATGAATCAAGCACAGTGAATTCAAGAAGGTGCATACTTAGCAATATTTTATATTCAAAAAGAACTTCAAACAGGTGCGTACTTAGCAATATTTGGAGCACGCGGAGCCTGCTGCACGTGCGACTACGCATCTGAATCTCCCAACACAAATTATCTCAATAAATTATGTGAAGTTTTTCACGAAACAGCGTAACCGTAATAAACAGTAACTTTTGACATATCGATGTCAGCAAGATGTCGCAAGGAAACAAATTTTAATTTCCAATAATAATCGAATTGAATTTCATAATAAATTATACTTATAAAATAAATAAAAAGCAATCATTTTCTAGTATGGACGCATTTTTTAAAATTTTATTTGCTTAATTGAACATGAAATCATTACTTAAAAACAAAATTCTGATTTTCTTAGATTTAAAATGGCGGAATTGTGCAAAACGCGCAGATAAGCCATCAATAAAAGAAGAAGAAGTAGATTTAAAATACTTTTGTCTGAGGCAACATTTTATCCTTTAGGAAACTATACTTGAACTGCACTATGAATACAGATTTTCAATATGTTATCGTCTGAATAGTTTACGATTTTGCTCGGTAACTCGGTAATAGAGACTTGCATTTGAAGTAACGATCGTTACCGCAAACAATAATTTTCGTTAATATTTGACATTCGATACTTTGCGATCGTATCGCTATTAATGTCGAGACTGCAGCCCCTGATATCTACTATATTTTTTCTGTGGTTTTTTCAAATGGTGCTTATTACATTACATAAAAACACGTCACTGATTAATCAATTTTAGCGATAAAATGAAGAGTGCTTTGATACATACCAATTCTGATAATAGTAAAGGCAGAAAAACAGTAATTCGAGTGAAAAAAAAATTTTTAAAGAACTCATTCTTTATTATAATTTTAAATATAGTTAGGTGATTTCTACACTTACTTGGTAACATTGTCAGAACATCATAATCTATACCTATATAAAAGGAGATGTCCTGACTTACTGACTGACAGACAACACGCAGCCTAAACCGCTGGTCGTAGAAACTTAAAATTTGAAGGGAACATTCCCCTTAATACGGAGAGGTGTACTAAAAACGGATTTTTGGAAATTACATTCGGAAGGCGGTCAAAAAGGGTGAAAAAGTTTTTATGAAACTTCTTTGTTTATAGACATATGTTGGTATTTGGGTAGTTTATGACCTTAGGAAGGTAATAGGTTATATTTTATCTCGAAAACGAGCACTTAAAGGGATAAAAATGGGAGTGAAAGATTTTATGAGGAATCAAAATCTTACCATAGCAACCATCGTTTACAATGTAATTTGTCATTGTAATAAATTTATCTAATATTATTTACAAAATGTTTTATTGTATAGCGATTAAAATTGGTATTTGAGTACATATTTGATAACAAAATTTATATTAGAAATAAATAATTTTGAAAATATTCAAGTACAAATAATTTTACGTACGAAAGAAAACGCAATCTAGACATTTTGTGCTATACTTTTTATTATCTTGAGCTATTCCGTGATTTGGAAGGCACGTTATGCCGTTGGTCTCGGCTGCATTTGCAATCATTATTGCTCTCTAATCCGCATTGGGCCAGTAGCCTGATACAAATACCAACTTTCAGTATGGAGATCAAACATTAAAACATAACAGCTGTTTTTTTTATTATGAGGGTATCATATATTTCCTTTTTAATATATGAATTAATCCAACGATATTTTCTTTCGGATTATTAGTAAAAAAAAATAAATTCCTTTAATTTCTCAATGGTATGTAACACGCAATATATGCAGCAGACTTTTGAGTGAAATACATATTCTACTAAATATCATTAAAATCCACTCATAAATATTTTATTAAAATATTTATCTTGAGCTATATTAAAATACAAAAAAAAAATAAGTAAAAAATAAAGTTTATAAAAATCACTGTTTCCTGTAATTTTTTTAGTTGGATTTCAGTAATTTTCATTGTCGCTATGATAAATAAAACCAAAATTTGTGAAAAAAGTGTTAGTAATTTTGCGTGAATAAATGAAGGTTTTTTGACCTGATGTTTTTTTATACCTTCCGTAGCTAAAATGAGGTGGATTCTTAAATATAATCTCTTTTAATTGGCTCACAAACTCGATTAAAAATATTCCAGGCTTATATCGAATTATTTCCGTTTTTCTCGTATTTGTATCAGGCTACAGCGTGGAGACTCATGGCCCATCTTACTGAAGACCTGAGCCTTTGCAGTGGGGCTGATGATGATGATGATGTGATGGGGTTTAAACTCAACTAAAATGCGATATCATTTTGTTAAAAAAGTTGCGTATATTTTAGTTTTCTATTAAGTTTTATGTGGACATTAGATTCTTGTTTTTCTTTCTCTCTCTTCTTTTACCCAGTTGTCTACGACATATTCGATATATTATTTTTAATTTAAAATTTGAATTTTGGCAGCTGTGAGTTTAAAAGTCGACCAAAGAATCGTGATTTATATTATTTTTATAGTATATTTATTTCGGTAACTGTCTGGTTATCTCTTATTATATGAAGTAATGAGCGACAAGGAGGATCATATATTATACATGCGAAATAAATCTGTGTATAAGTCATTTACGCTCTCACGTCTAACCCTCTAAACAGAGTCGACTTGAGATAGGACATACTTATATTGTTTTATGTGATAAAAGAGTTAAAATATGGAATTAAAGTTTGTTATTGTCAAAGACAAAAACCATGAAACTTAATTCAAGTATTTTACATGATATAATGATTGAATATTCGTCTTAGAACTGCTGCCCATAGTAACTATACCACGCGGACGAAGTCGCGGGCAAAAGCTAGTATTAAATAAATTAGATATGGAGATAAAATTACAAATAAATGATATGTGGGTAATCTATCAATAATTGAATTACATTAATTTCACCAACATTGTAAAACTAGGCAAAATAACATCCATCGCGCACAATACTAGTGATACTTAATTTTAAGACATGGATTTGATTAATGTACTATGCTAATTGCAATTTTGTGATTACAATATGCACACTTCATGATACTGATTGGGCTAAAACAGAAAGTATTTCCCAGAAATATTATGAAAGATGCTTTCTACTTGTGTAAATACTTCTCTAAATTGATATACTTAGTAGCTTCTTTTAAGTACGCAAAAAGATCTGCACGCTCATTGGTCTTCTTTAAGCCAGCGAACACCATCTTGGTACCGGGGATGTATTTCTTGGGGATCTCGAGGTACTCAAACAGAGTATCCTCATTCCATGTAATGTCTAAACAAGAAAACATAATTTGATGTTAAAAAATGACAATATAAATAATACGTATAAACAAAAAATTTCATCACATAGAATCGGTTAGTTCTGAAAATCAGAATAGGAGGCAATTGAATTATAACTGATTATATTATATTGAATATAACATAGGAAAAAAATTTTATAGGCAATTTTTTCCTATGTTATATTCAATTAAAACCAAACATTATAAATGTATATCAGTTAATTCAATGAATATATGATCGCATATTATAACAATGTATGTAATTGTGTATTCAAATCTTAATAAAAACATCATTGTATCATGCGGATGTATTAATTTTATTATAAACATTAATTATAAAAGGACTTACAAGAGCAATCTGTCTAATATTTAATTGAATCTACTAGAGCGAAATAAGAACTTAATGATAGTAGAACATCAATGCAAAAATAAATTATTTAGTTTAGATCAAATTTTTCTATTTTAATGAATCAATTTAAAATAAATGTAATAAAACAGAAATAAAAGTATAGTTAAATGCAATGTTAAACAAATTTCAAAGGAATAATTATACAACGTTCATGATTCATGTCTGTAGTGACGATAGGTGATGCAATAGCTCATGAAATGAATTATTATCTTATATACCGCGTGTTACAAAAAAACCCGTTACCCCGAAAATGGCATTGAGTATACATAAAACTGAGATAATGGACGCTGTCCTTTATATCGTAGCCATTGTATTTATTGAAAAAAACAATATCGAAGTTTAGCAAAATTTTCGATACCATTTATCGAAGCACACCGACATTATGATCAGCTGTTTCAGTTCATTGACTTCTAAATCAAAGACTATTATTTTGCCAGACTGGTTATATCTACTGGTATTTAGTGCCTACGTCACAGTACAGCGAAATCATTTATCTAGTTATGTGTACATACGCAAATATTCGAACATGCAAAATATTACACGAAAACATTATTTTAAAACTATTTCCAAAATTCGTTTTTATTCAGATTAGAGCTCCCTTTCCAATATACCTTGCCATATTACTATGCCCGTGCTACGCACATATCAGGCACGGAAACAAACAATAAACAGTACGCTATAGTCACTGCACTGGATTAAATACTTTCGCCTGAAATGCTCGTACAATATCTCTTTACGAACTGTAGACGGCCCATCCAAAATAATAATCTTTATAATTAATGCTACGACACGTCACTCAATAATGTACTCATAAAATCAATTTCATCTAATCTAAACAAATAGAGAAGCAGAGGAAGAAGAAATATAGCGACCTCTAGATAAGTAGAAAATTCGTTATTGCACGAACAATTTTTTTTCATAATTAGGTAGTTTCATTTTTATGAAAATAATTACAATATTATGAAAGTAGGCGACGTATATCACTGAGTGTCTTCCAGGTAACTTTGTCTATCTGTAGCTGCTTCATCTTTGAACCAGAATTTTTACACATCGTGTCTTGAAATCATGATAACCTGGTACTCGTACCTACAATCTTCTGTTACGAAAGTAAACCTAATATGACGTCAGCGCAGATGGGCATCTTTTTTTTTTTGCACCCCATAGCGAAAAGTTGAACTTTATTTTAAACTTCATTCTTTCTAAAATTTTTTTATGGAATACTAAAGCAAATATTCTATATTTTATGAAAATTTGCTTCATTTATCGAAAGTACGATTAAATAGATACCAAAATCGACACAAAGCTGATTAGGGCAAGAAAATATTTCCATTATGTGACTTATTTAAAATAGGAATATCTCTTAGAATTGTTTAGTAATAATAATGATATTAATTTTATATAATAATGTGCTAGTCGTTAATCATAATTTGAGGGTTTTATGAGTAACTTTGAAGAATTGTAAGAAACAAAAATAATTATAGTTCAGTTTGTTTACCATGGGTTCTTTCATACTAATGATTTTTCAGTTTATTCATGATTTTGACTGTTATAATCATAAATTATGTTATTTAAGAAATAAAACTATCATTTCTGACAATAATTTGTAGTTTTGGTATAATTTCTATCGCTGTAAAATGTTTAAAAGGGAAGAATTAACTCGCAAATTTGGAGGGACAGTGACCAAACTGACCGCCTGAAAATCAGTAGGGTGCGTTTACAACAATTACTTGTGGGTATGAATTATTGAAAAAAAAAAACGATTATTTAGCTGTTTATTATTTTTATTAAGAAGCCCAAACAGTACAGTTTATCCAAACTTAGAAATTGAGTTGTTCTTAGAAATATAATTTTTAATGAAAATTAAACAAAAATACAATATTCATTGGAAAAAAAACTTCGGGCTTTCTAAAAGTTTAGTAACAAGGATAATGTTAATCTTAATTAAGTAACAATCTAGTAAACAATGTCCAAAAACTATTCAATAATTATTAACAATAATAGGTAACTTTAATTAACATATTGAGAACATAATTGACAATCAGTCTTTTTTATTATTATTAGTCACAGATACAAGTAGGTATCAAATTGAACACATACGAGAAATGCCTTATTTAGGCAGTTTAAATTATTATACTTAGGTACTAAATATACGATCAGAAAAATATGAGATCCATGAATAGGACTAAACTAATCACTAAATATCAATTAGATAAAAAAGAGATCCATACGTCACAAAGTTAAACTAAATAGCACAAAAAATACACTCATCTCTAGGGAAATGATCATAAACACAATATTTGCAATTGTAACACCAGAATTGTGGATTTTGCAGTAAATATAAAATATCTTCAAGATTCATATTCATTGAAAAATGTGGACGAGAAATGTATCTTGTATTTATGCCGCAACCAAAACAATTTTCGGCAATGACAAAGTGCGTTTCCTTCCAGGGCCATTTTAAAGCTAAGTCGATAATTCTCTTGTAATCATCAAAATGCAACGCATTATCGATCTCAGCGTAAATGATTATCATTTTCACCACAAAGTTTAATCTGTAACAAAAACATTAATTAAATTATTAATAATTTATGTCTAAGTAACTATACCTACCATTTATATTTTATTCAAATAACGTTTTATGCTAGTTTTAATAATATCTACCTTCGAAGCACTTTTCACATATATAATCAAATTCTATAGGACCGTCGATACATTCCTCACAAAACCATTTTTGGCAAGCCATACATTTGGCTTTTCTATCTAATATTGTACATGTACACTTCTGGCATTCAATGAAACCCTTTTTTTTACTTGTACTATAATTTTTGATCAAATTACTATCATTTATCGTAGTATCGATTACTTCGGGCTTAGTCTTGTCTTTTTTGTCTGGTAATATAATCATTGGTAATATTTCTATATCATTCAGATCGACAAGTTTCTCAAAGTCTTCGGAGTCAGCAATATTAATATTATTGAAAGAATCTAAATCAGAGGGTATTAATGAACCTATCTCAAGTAAAAGTTCCTTCCCACTATTATCATTAGAATAAGATTGATTGTTCTTGAAAACCATTGATAGCCTACTTTGTTCAGGAGATGTTTGTTCTTCAGGGGAGATGATAGAAGGTTTATGTTCAGAAGGCAGCAAATGAAGAGTTTTTTGCGGTTCGAAGATTTTGGAAAAGTTATTGGAAGATTGGCGGTTCTTTGAAATTGGAGTAAATGTAAATTGCTGAGGTTTATCATTTCCTGTAAAATTGACTCTTGTTGGAAGATTTGCGTATTTTAGAAATTGGAATAGATGTATGCTGAGTTTCAACTTTTTCTGGAAGATGGGCTCTTTTGTTGTAATCTTGTTGTTGGTTAGAAATTTGTGTAGTGGTAGAAATCTGAGCTTCAACAATTTCTTTAAGATAGATTATTTTATTGGAAGATTGGCGTTTTTTAGCAATTGAAGTAGATGTAGAGGGTTGAGGATCGAAATTTTGTGAAAGATTGGTTCTTTTGTTGAAAGAGAGGCATTTTCTAGTAGTTATAGTATTATGTAACTGAGGTGAATAGCAATCACATTGGCCACGAACAGGTCCACAGAAACAACTAATATTACGGAACTTTATTGTTGTCTGGTCTTTTTGCGTGACAACTTGATGGATTTGAAGAGTTCCTTTCAGCGGCGGAACGGTATTAGGAAAAATTTCCGTTATTTCATCTATATCACTTTCTTTAATAAGGAAAACTTTTGTTACTTTTAGGCACTCATTCAAAATTTTGTGTGCATCTTCGGCATCTGCTACGTCAACTCCTTGGCTGACTTTTCTGTCTAAAGTTCTTTTTACACAACCTCCTATACCATCGGCAACGCTCTTTCCATGGCCGGATTCGAAATAAGACCAGGTTGCATAATCAAATCCAAGTTTTTTTGTAAATTCAGTTAACAAATAAAAATTATTTTTCTGTCGGTACTGGGAAGATGGTCCATCTGTGTAAAAATGGAGAATCGTTACATTTGGTGTTCTATTTTTAATGATATTTATTATTGGAGTTAAATGTGCCCAGATAGCGGCTGGGCGATGATTATTTGATTCCGATATAGTACAAAATGATTGAGATTCATCTCTCCAAAAAACCATGCCAGTATGTAATGTTATTTGGTTTTTTGAAGCGCCAAAATGCAAGGATTGGACCTCATTTGCTAATTTTGCCTCATAGTTCTCAGAAAAATCACAAACTATGACAACTTCATTATCTTTTTGATTCGATATAGCAATCTGGTACTGGTTTTGTTGGTGTAGCATGTTAAAGTAGTGCTTTTTAAATTTATGTAAGTCTTTTTCGAAATTATTTTTCAGTTCCTGTAAATTTCCTGTTATTATTTTGCTGTTTTTTTAGTTGTGATTTCTTTTTTTTTATGTTCTTCCATTTTTGTGTAAACATGGTCTTCACGTTTCCATTGGAACCAAGACACATTTTTATCTGGACATTGTTCATAAAATGGTTTCAGATCACTGCAAATCGTGCATTTATCGTACATGCAATAGTAGTTTTTTATATCGCAGGATATGCTATCCAACACATTTCTTATTGTCCGAGTTTTCAATGCTCCAGCCTTCTTTAAGGCATCGTGCTGAAATTCTATATTGCTATGTTTAATACATAAGCAAGTGTCCCTGGAATTTAGACGCGGAGCAATGACGAAGAATGGTTTGTACTTAATGAAAGTAGATAGTCCATATCGTCCACCTTCCTTTCTGTACTTGTTAAATAGGTTCACTAAGTTGTCAGATAGGTATCTTATTTGTTTTTTTATTTTTTTTCTTGTCCTAGTTTCCTTTCGTCCAGCTGTACTGCGACTTACGTCATCTCTTAAATAAAAATTTGTAATTTCCGGTATATTTGGACGCTTAAATATTTTTTTCTTTTCCTTAGGTTTACAAATTAAGCCCAGCTTATTTGAAACATAGGTTTTATTTTCGGCATTATGCACCAGTTGACGCAATATTTTCTTTTCCTTGTGAGTTCTGCTATTTTTATAAGTTCGTTTTAATGTACTTTCAAGAATCTCCTCTCTCGCCTTCATTTTTTTATTAATATTCTCTAACTCTGCAATCTTTTCTATATATCTTTTTGTAATGCGCTGATTTCGTTTTTTATAGGTTTCATTTCGAGTCTTTAATTCTTTGATCAAATTTTGGTATCTGCGGCATTTTGTGACTAGTACTCTACATTTATTGTGGTATCTTTTAATGTTTTTTTCTTTCATCGCTGCGTCTGTCTCTATTTCAGGATTCGATGTCTCATTTGGTAAGCTATTTTTACATTTTTTTTTCGAGCTTTACTCTTTCTTTTTTGTTCTCGCCATGTCTGTCTTTGTGCTTTTGCTTCTTCTAAAGACATATCTGAAATCTTTTTTTTCTTTGATTTTATTTTTTGTAAATTTCTCTGACATTGAGCAGCATATTCTTCAGGGCGGTCCCTTTTAAGCTTTTCTCTATATCTTCTAGTTTTTTCGGCCCCACTGAGAGGCATTATGTCTATGAAAATAATAATAATTTGTGTTAACAAAGTTAACTTTGATGGATTTTAATGTAACTAGGAATATTAATTACATTTTAATGTGTTGATTAGGTTTTTCGAAAAATAATTTCATTTTGCATAAAATTTTACATTAGAATAAATTAGAATTAATAAGATAATCATATATATCATAGCTATAATACTATATATAAGATAGTGAATAGAGCCTCAATCTTAACTTTCAAGAGGTGATAGTGATTTTCTGTGAACTGTGCTTTATGCTTTCCGCCAGTAGTGACTTTCCATTCCACTTTATACGTGACCAGAGATATGGTCACCAAATGGAAGTCACATTTTATTACTCTCATTGATTAAAAAAAATATATAAAATTAACAGTCATAAGCAACAGTATAAATTCATATGGCGCAGATTGCTAAAGTTATACTTAACGTACATGACTAAAAGAAATACAATACCTAAACATTTATTATCATAAATCCAGTCACTTACCTGAACGAAATTTCCTGTAGTCTAGAGAAACTCTGCCAACACAACCGTTTTTTTCGCTCACCGGCAGATATTAAAATGTAAATGACGTTCCGCTGACATAAGGGTTAAGTAATGTTGTCGCTAATTTAAAATCTTACCAAATTGGAGTTTTTGCACGAAGTAAATTAAAGTCACTTAACGGAAAATTCCGGTCAGCGTCAATATTTTGATTATCATTTGAAAATTGATTTTGTTTTACAGGTATAACTTTTAAAGATTGTAATTACTTTTATTAAATCATATACATTTCAGATTTATGAATATCAAATAACACATATTCAGCGTCGCCTCAAATAAGAAATATTTCAAGTGTGTTGAGGTACAGTGTAAAAGGGGACATACAAAATTTTGCTGTTCCCAAAACTTTAAATTATTTTACCGTGAAATTTATTATGGGTTAAAAGAAAATAAAAATATATTATACCACTTTAATATATTCTGATGGATTCTTTCATTGAAACTTACAATCTAAAATCTATAGAAACATCAGAAATAAATGTTAAATCCGAGGGACATAGCAAAAACGAAGGGGGAGTAAAAAAAAAAAGATGCCCAGATACAGTCGGGGAATAAATTGAAACATTGATCAATATTCGTGTACATATTTCAATTGTGTTTATGGTCAATTTATTTCTTTTCTAATATTTTTACAATAAAAAGATCAGACTTAAAATGGAATATGAACCTTAATCGGGAATATGATCATTCCCGATTATGGTTTCAACCACTTACTCTTACTACATGTAAATTGTTTCAAGTAAACTGGATTGCTACCTTAGAGTTAATGATATGCACTACACTTAGGCATCTTAAAAGCGTCTGACAAGAAAAAATGTCGACAAAGAGCCGCTTTCTGAATTGAGAAAAGTACAAAATCTCAACTGAATATTCTCAATAACTGAAGTTTTTTTATATTTCACTAGTCAAAAGTCCTAGTTTTATCAAACTGCTAACAACTAATTATAAAAAAAAAACCGGCCACGTGAGAGTTGGACTCGCGCAGGAAGGGTTGTATCCGGTGCTAAGAAATAACTTCATTAGCTTAACTCTTAAAAATATTTTTTATTGTTTAGGTATTTAAATACGTAAGAAAAATCAATACATAATCGGTAAAATCGAGCCTAAAACAAATTCACTTATTCCCCCGAGTGTACAATGACGTAAGATAGAGATAGAGAGGGAGGGAAAGAGAGAGAGAGAAAGAAACGAAACATTATCGTTCGTGTTTGTGTGATGTCGCGCGCGAGTGACTACTTGACGCTAGATACGGTAATAGTAAACATTTGGTACGGATTTTAATTTATTATCTATTTTATTACTGTGGGCTATTCAACTGAATTTTAGAATCAGAGTATAGGATTCACTATTTTAATGCTGTAAGAAATGAAAATGAATGAGACGTTTTATTATGTACTGTTTACCTATTTCCTTAAATAGAAAAAGCCCTAAAACGACCGACACAGCTAACAAACAAATGGTCATTTATTTGAAAAATAGTTCAAAATAGAAAAGGTGTATAAAATGAATTAAAATTTTAAACAGGTATGTCGATTGTATGCAGATTACTACGGCCCACGAAATACATTAATTTATTTATTTAACGATGTCTTATGATAGTCGATGCTACTTCCTCTCTACAGACTGAGCCAAGCATGCTCGTTTGCAGGTGCAGCGTGAAAGTATATCACATTTCTCACTTAAACTAGTCTTTACCAAACATTAACAACGTTTAAATTTGTAAATACTAAAAATACAACCATGTACTATCTTATCAACGACAATAAAAATTTACAAATCTTTGTCAATTAACAATTCCTAATACGTAACGTTCATAATACGTAACGTATTATGTACTTACGTACGTATGTAAAAAAATTAGTTGCAACAATGTCCTGCGACGATTTTTTTAATTTGTACAATAAAATGTTGATCACCTCGGTACTAGGCAACTAGAAGTTTAGGCTCAAACTTTAACATTGCCGCCTGTCTAGGGTTGTCATCTATCCGTCTTTAGCGGGACATGTTTGACTTTTTAGATTGTGTGCAGCTAAATGTTAATGTCACATGTCCGGCGGTATAGTTTTCATAGGTTTTTGGTATACCTGTGCCGAAGCTATATCAAATAAACTATGAATACACACAAATTCGAAAAACGTCAAATACCCAAATACCCAAAAAGACGCAGTGTTGCACGGGCATTTGCGAAATTTGAAACAAATCGTTAGTTTGTTTGCATCGTATAGTCTCCGAAATTACTTTATAAAAAAAACCTTTTTCAAAATAGGTTGTCCAGTTTTGATGTTAAGATCAAGCCTTATTTTATGAATTCACGTTTTGGCTGTGATAAAAGCGTTAAAATTATGATGTAGTTATCTTATCTTTAATTACCGCTTATTTGTATGTTACGTCTTACTACAAAATCAATTGAAAGTTAGTGATTTTTGCTTAACGCACCCTCTGAATAACTAGGCAGTAACCCTCGCGAAGCCGTGAACTAATATTACTGTCTACTGCGGTAATATTGTTTTACGGCTTCGCGAGAGATTTGACTTAGTCCGGCTTTAAGGACAAAATTTCCGATCTAATAAGAGAAGATGACAACCCTATCCCGCTACTTCTCAGATTTAATTGCGGAACTATAGGTACCTTTCTGTGCGCCTTTGACATGCCGCACACTATGCAGCGGCTTATAATAAAGGACTCAAATTGGCGGCTTTCCCTTTTTATCACTTTTTCTTTATACAGTTGTTCATACGTCGTCGATGTGATCACGTTTCGAAAAATGTCCGTGTTCTCTAATTCCGAGTTCTATGAAAAGTGCTTTTATCAGTGTTACATGGGATGCAGTGTTGTATTGATATAAATTGAGACTATTTTGAAAAGATGTAATTATACTGAAACGTCAGTGAACCAGAGGTTGGCCGCGATCTTTAGTTTTTTCTTGTGGAATAAAATTAAGTGCCTAATAAAGTGTAGGTGAGTGAACCTCACAAGTAATGCTTAAACAATGAATAAGGAAGTGAAAAGGTAAAGTACAAATAGTAATTCGCAAATATTTATTTTTAAATACGCCAAAATCGTTTGTGAATTATGTCGCATATCATTTTTTTTTTTTTATTATCGTAATATCAATCAGATTTGTCGGACCATTAAAGTATGAACTAAAAGTTAGACTCGTATATCAGTGTTTAAATAAATTTTACCTATCTATCATAAATAGGTACTACTTAAAATGGTGTTTGATCTGTAATTCAGAAACAGCTGAGTCGGTAACGATGCTATGAAATGATGTGCGCGTTGATAATAATATGTATTATAATTTTTTTTACTGAAATTAGACTACCGGCTGACCAGCGTCGGTTACCATACCATTTTGCCAATGATTTGATTCCTATTTAATTTCTTTTCGATCGAAACAGGTTAAGTATTTACTGTGTAAACTGGCAAACGCAGACATGTTTTGAAGTATATTTTCTCTCTCATTCTAAGTGTGTATGTGTGGGTGTGTACTAGGAGAATAGAAAAAAAAATTAGAAAACATAGGAGATAGGTAGTGTGCCATTACTCCTGGTAAGGTCATTAACCTAAAATAGTGATGTGACATAGCACACTCGATGTATTTATTAATTATTAAAAATTAGCCTTTTTACTGAAAGTTAAAAGTTAATGCAAAGGTTTTGAAAATTTGGCAGAGTACTGTTTATATGATATACTTCAACCCCTTCAGTTATAACGGGTATTTTTGTAACACCCGGTATATATATATATATATATATATATATATATATATATATATATATATATATATTTAAATTTTGTGTCACGATGTATGTTGCCAATACACCCAATAGATGGCGCTGTGTTCTAGATGGCGTATATTTAAAAGTAATCTGCGGTAACGTTTCTTTCAAAGAATTTTGCGTAGATAACGTTTTGGATTAAGTTTTTGTAAACTTCAGAACTGTTTTTTTTTTTTCATCTATATTTTTTAAATTGCATTGAATTGGATTAATATATCTAAAGTTTCAAAGATCAAGTGCTGAAACATATTGGACATTTGTTGGTTTTTTTATTTTACTATCTTCGAACTTAAACATAAAGGTAATTTCATCATCAGTTCAAAAAACAACAGTGTTCTGGGAAAATATATGTTGCCCAAAGTACGCGGACGAAGTCGCGGGCAAAAGCTAGTTATGTTATAATATTTGTAAATTATAGATTAAAACTCATGATTAAATTAATATAAATGGCAAGACTGGTTACTACATGAATAATTTACATAGCTGTCACCTAATCAATTAACAGAAACGTCATAATTGTTTAATAGTAGTGCATTATGATGGTTATATATTTATTTAAACAGCGCGCTAGCGCTGCCTACTGACTGGCGCCGCGCGGCGATAAGTTCGAAATTTGAATAGCAACAGCGCGCGAAATGGCAAATAATACTGTTAAGGAATTTGTATGGACTTTAAATTAATTACTTTGGTAACACACGCGTTTTTTATGACCCGCTTTACATATTTAAAACCGGTGGATTTACATCAGCTTTACGAGCAAAGGTGTTAAAAATACATTAACTAATAAAATGGTGGTGCACATTTTCAAAATGAAGTTTGTAGCTATAATACAATCAGAATGATATGTTGTATTTTGGTTGTATTATACAAAACTGTTAATTTAATTACAAACAAGCTGACCCGGCGAACTTCGTACCGCCTTATACCTGTTTTTTTTAATCTTATCTCTCTTTTTTTTTTCTTTTTCTTTATCTTTTTTGTTTTTTTTATCGGATTGTAATCCGTGTCATGATTCGTGCGTGGAACACATAAAAAATTGAATCATCCAATTTGGTGCAGCCGGAACTGGAATTCTGAAGTTATGCGCGTACATACGTTTCGGCGATTCATTATAGGATCAATACTGTATTGTTAAAAATAGGTTCATAAATAACCCATCATTTTACTGTTTTAAGTATATGTAAAAAAATGTTATTAGACATATACCACCGCGGACTTTTTTTTGTAGATCTATTAAAGAGGTACGATTCCACCAAACAATGTTATAACTCAAAAGTCTTTGGCAGCGTTTTCGAGGAAAGCTTACGATCGGCTTTATTTTTTCCGACATATCGAACTAATACCGTTGTGATATCGTCAGTTTGTACAAAACCAAAACTTACTTATACACTTAAACCTTTATCAAGAATTGCTCTACCAATTATTTAAAACCGCATGACACTCCCCCCAAATCTTTTCGAGTTTATCGCGAACAGACAGATAAACAGAAGCTTCGGGGGACTTTGTAATATTAATAATAATTATGTAGTGATGATAAACAAAAATAAATTAGTTTTGTTGGCATTAGAATATTCAAAACCAGCTGACTGGCCTCGTGCGTCAAATCAATAAAATTAAAAAAAAAAATACAAACAAAAAAAATAAAAATAAAAACAAAATAATAAAAAAATACGAAAAATGGGTGCCACATGATTTGACTGACATGCAGAAAGAAACACGTGTTGAAACTTGTGTTGCCTTGTTGAATCGGCACAGAAATGAAGGAATATTGAATCGAATTGTTACATGTGATGAAAAGTGGATTCTTTATGATCAGTGCCGGTTTTAGCACTACTGGTGCCCTGGGCGAAATTTCTTCGGCGCCCTCTAACTGCAATTCAATTACAATTAGTTACTACTACATACTTTAAATCAGTTACTTGTCTTTTTTTCGCCGACCCGGCCTACTTACTTGTAATCTTACCTAAATTTAGGTAGATTGTTAAGTTGGCAGCATTAGAATGGTAAGTAGTGTTCAATCGGTTTAATTTCTCAGGAATCCCCGACTTTCCGACCATACAGAAACAATGTGTTTTTCTATAAACGGGGATTCCCTAGATCTATCTCTTTTAATTTTTGACGAAGAAGAACACAATCAACAATTATCTTCTTGCTTGACATAAGTGGACGCTCTTAAAACAATTATTCGATTATTTTAAAACAAACAAACGTAAGTACAGAATCAATTTTACTTTAACAGGGTGTCACATAATTGTTATCTATAACTTTGTGTAATTGTTGTAACTTTGTGACAGTGAGTTTGCAGTGGGCCACTACTTATTGTATAATCAATTATTTTGCTATTTCAAATAAGAGGACAAGTAGCTGGATTCGCTATATTCGGGACAACAGTATGAACATCATCTAGTACATGTATTTGTTGTACATCAATAACAGATTTATCCTGAGCAGCATCTGTAATCATAGCACAACTTGCTCCCTTACTTCGGGATTTTTCATCCACAATCTCTTGAGTAGCTATTCCATCTGACTTGCCAGACAGAGGCTCCACTGCCGATGCATTCGTTTGTATTGCAGCATTTTAGCTTCAGCTTAACATTTAAACACGCTCAAACGAAAATTTCCTTAAATGACCGAGCGATAATGCCCGCCAATGTACGTCATATTACCTAATAAAATACATATCTTCATATTGGTAATCGGTATGTTGTTCTGTTTTACCATAATATAATATTTTTCTTGTTAAATTTCCTTTCAATTCATGCTGAAAGTGAGGCAACTTGAAAATAAAAAAAAACCTCAAGGTTCTTGTTCTTTTTTCGCCGACCTAGTAGGCCTTGTTTAATGAGCAAGGGAACTATAAGAGGGCATTTGTAGGAAATGAGGAAGTATTAGAAAAAAAATTTTTTCCCGAAATCATACTAAATGGCGCTACGGTATGTTCTTGGTTTCTCCATGACAACCCTTCCAGTTTTCTTTCATGTTTATAAGTAAATTAGTTTTCAAAACTCAATTAACAACTCATATTCTATTTGTACTTTTTCGGATTTGTATTGATATCTAAGATTCGAACTTTTCAAATTTCAGTTTTTTAATATGTTAGTTAAAATGAACGGAAATGACTGTCTTTGTTCCATTCGTTTCCTGCTAAAATCAACTTTTGCTAGAGTTGCCATCTAGGTGGAGGTATTTATGTAGTGCTTTCGTTTTTTTAAAATACTTAAAAGACGAAAAAAGCCGCAAGCCGCGGCGCCCCTTTTCGTCCGTCGCCCTTGGGCGGTCGCCCAACCGCGCCCTACCCTAACGCCGCTACTGTTTATGATAACCGTAAAAGAAAAAAAGCAATGTGTTAACTAAAACCTCACTTTCAATCATCAAACTATTTATTCACTAATTTGCATACATCACACATAGCTATCAATAATCACAACACTTTATTTTATAATTTACACTAGTTGTCACAGCGCGAGCGGAACTAAGACTGCCATGCTTAGGTCGGTTGCTTGCTTATATAGTCGCCATCTTGCACGTGAACGTCATTGTGCGCCGCAAGATGGCGTCACCGGCGTCAACTTCCGGTCAATTAATGTTGATTTCATTAAGTTGCCAACACGGCCATTCTGCAAGGCGTTTGCCCCAGACGCCACAATTTTATGGAATATACTGAAACTGAAAATATGAAATTAAATATGAAATAATGTAAATGTTCAGTCTTCTTAACATGTTCACATACTGATCGCAAACAGAATATTTTGAAACTGAAGACCACTCGCACTTAAAGGGACTTTTCCTCACTTAAGAGACCAAGTTCGTCTTTGTTTCCATGACGACTAAACTGAAGACCACTTGCACTTAAAGGGAATTTACCACACTTAAGGGACCAAGTTCGTCTTTGTTTCCATGACGACTAAACTGAAGACCACTTGCACTTAAAGGGAATTTACCACACTTAAGAGACCAAGTTCGTCTTTGTTTCCATGACGACTAAACTGAAGACCACTTGCACTTAAAGGGAATTTACCACACTTAAGGGACCAAGTTAGTCTTAGTTTTTGCAACCACTCGCACTCAAAGGGCAATAACCTCACTTAAGCATACCGAGTTGGTTCAACACGTCCTACCTCACTTATATACGAGTCAGTATGTTTACACGCATGAACTATATTTAGGTAACTTATTTATTTACCTTGGAATACCGACGGTTTTAGGTATTTTTAATTTCTATTTATTAAAATAACAAGTCAGTTACAGGAAATATTTAAAAGTTATATGTTATTATTAGTAGTTTAACATATACTTAATAAAGGTGTAAGGTAATGCGGTCATATTGTTACTAATATCACACATAAGTAACTGTTTCCACATTTGTTTGTCTGTTAGAAAACTACTTGCACTTAAAGGGACTCTGCCGCACTTAAGAGACCAAGTTAGTCTTCCACCCTGCACAATAGAGCCACTTGCACTCAAAGGGATATATACCCACTTGAGCGTACCAAGTTCACTCACAATTATGCCTATGTACCTTTCAATATGTTTACAACAATTATTAATGTGTGACATAAATATAAGTTAAAGCATTTTATCTTGACTCGCAAACCTTACGTGTATACTCGTATTACTTTATAAACCAAATTGTTATGCCTGATGTAATATTTTACTTGTATACATAATTTTTTTTTTATGTGTTATATTTTTAATAAACTATGAATTAGGTAAGATACCAAAACAGTATATTAAGGTGTTTACCTTGCCAACACGAATATCTATTATATACATAATATAATCACGTAATTATTCAGATTCATTCCAGTTGTCTATTTTAATCCACGGCTTCATATTTTCAGCCGCTATCACGCCAGTATACTTTTTAAAGGATCTTTCACTTCCTTTAAGATCCGTTACCTCATATCTGTCATTTCCCACAAGTTTTTTGACTTTGAATGGACCCAAGTGGTCTAAATGAAGTGTATGAAAAGGTTGAGCATATTTTGGCATTGGAAATAATTCGCCTTCCTTGGCACCCCCTTTGTTTTTGAAGTATATACAATTTAAACAATTTTTTATGTACTTTTTTATAATACGACGCATGTGGGGAAACCAGTAAAACTTTGATATTCTTTCTACAGTTTTGTCTACAGAAAAATGTCCAATGTCATCATGGTTGTATTTAATTATTTGCCAAATACATTTTTTTTGGTACCAACCATCGACGACCCTTTGCTGTTCTTCTGTAAACTTTTGACCCAAGCAATTCGTATTTGTCAAAAACATCTCTATTTTGGTCGGCCTCTCCCGATTCTAAAATTGATTTTAATTGTTGAATTTTAGAGTCTTGTGTTTGCACTAACAGCAACCAATCTGCTTCAATAATGGACATAATGATTTCAACTTCAGACTTTTCCCCCGAAACTACAGGATTTCGACTTAATGCATCAACATGCAGCATACGTGTACCTGCTCTATGGACAATTTCAAATGATAATTCTTATGTAGCTAATACCCATCGAGCTATGCGTGGGACAATATCTTTTTTAGTGAGCGCATATCGTACAGCACTGCAGTCAGTTATGATTTTAAAATTTGAACCTAACAGATATAGGCGGAATTTTTGGAGCGAACAAATAATTGCCAACAGTTCTAATTCAAATGAATGGTATAATTTTTCATTTTCGGTAGTTTGCCTACTATAATAATGGACTGGTTTTTCTCCCTCATTTGTAATTTGCATAAGTATTCCTGCAATACCCTCTCGACTAGCATCAGTGTATAAAACACTATCTCTATTGGGATCAAAAATAGACAGGAAATTATCTGATGTTAATTTATTTTTTAACGATTGAAATGTCTCTTCTTGTTTGTCTTCCCAAGCCCAGGTAGTATCCTTCTTTAACAGTTTTGTCAAAGGCACCAAAATCATTGCGCAATTTTTAATAAATTTCCGAAAATAGCTTATTAGACCAATGAACTGTCGAAGTTGGTGTACTGTTTTGGGTCTTGGAAACTGCCTAACTGATTCTAATTTCGCTTCATTTGGCATAATTTTCCCAGACTTTACTCGATAACCTAAGAACTCTATTTCACTTTTGAAGAAATGACACTTTTTTTAGATTCAGAGTCAAACCATTCATCCTAAAAATTTGCAATATCTGTTCTAATAACTTCAAATTTTCTTCCACCGTATTTGTTACAAGATAAATATCATCTAAATAAACTATTACATTGTTAAACCTTAAATTACCTAAAACTTTATTCATCATATATTGAAAACAAGATGGTGCATTAACTAAACCAAAGGGGAGTCTGAGAAACTCATAATGGCCATCTTCCGTGATGAATGCAGTTTTGGGTATTGAATTCTCGTTCATTAATATTATAACCACTTTTTAAATCAAGACTTGAAAAACATTTGTGACCAGAAAGTCTATCAATAAGGTCATCAATACGTGGCATAGGGTACTTATCCTTAATAGTTATTTTGTTTAATAACAGATAGTCTATACAAAGTCTTTTTTCTCCATTTTTTTTTGTTACAAGAAGTGCGGGGCTCGCATAAGACGATCTACTTTCGCGTATGATGTTATTTTCTAAAAGTTCATTTACTATATCACGTATTATTTTTCTATCGTTATTAGAAGTCCTAAAAGGTCTGCACTGAATCGGTTGTATATTGTTAACGTTAATTTCCATTTCGTGATGATTAACTTTCCCTAACTCTTTAGTATTGAGTGCTACACAATCTCTATATATACTGAAAATACATTTTAACTCGTTATGATAAGAGTTGGTGTCTAAATCTAGTTCATTAATACTTTTACAGGATTCGCTGTACCCTATTGCATAATGAAACCTAAAGGTATTTCCTACACGTATGTACATCAAATCTGATCGCTCAGTTACATTCCTACCTATCAAAATATCATAATCCATCAAATCATCAAGCACATAAATGTCAATTTGCGTTAAAGCTATAGAGTCCATTTCTAAATCAACGGTTATCTTATGACTCACAAATTTTGAGGATTGTTTAGAAAATCCTTGCAATAAAATCGGAGAGGATAAAGGACTAATTTCAAAGCAATTATTCTTTGCGAATGACTCTGACACTAACGAACAACTACTTCCAGTATCTATAAAAGCTTCACACTTCACGTGATTTAGTATTATATTTTTAACGAATTTGTTACGAGGGTTGGGGGTAGAAATAAATTTAGTTTCGTGCGTTTCGGTTTTCGTCAGTTTTGTGTGAAAGCATACAGCTTCTAAATGTCCCCTTTTCCCACAGAAGTCGCATTTATTTTTATCACATTGATTTCGTTTATGATTCCCACCACAAATGAAGCATTTTAACGATTTACGTTGTATGTTCTGCATGGTCGCTAGTGAACCAGATGGGACAGTTTGATCTATTATGGTTATACTACCTCCATTTGTGGAGGAAGTAGTTGGTTGTGCGACGGTTTGTCGTGGTTGGTTTTTACAAGGAACATTTGAAGATTTAGGAAATTGGGATTTGTATATTCGACCATGCAAAAAACTTGTTAGATTATCACATGTTGTAAACTGATTAGCGTCTATTGATGCTAATAAATTTGCCTCTCCTATGTTCCCTAAAATAATAGATATAATATCTTGTTGTGTAAAGTTTAGTGACAAACGATCGATTTTACATTTTTGATCAAAGTAAAAATCGTATAAAGATTGATTTTCTATGGGTTTTTTATCGAGTATTTCTTTTAGAAGATCAAAAATATTTCTCCTACTTTGAAAACAAGCCGATAGCTTTATTCACCAATCTTTCCATTTCCAAGATGGCCACTGATATTCAGTATGTAATAAGGAGTCGTACCATGTTTTAGCGGAACCTTTCAATTTGTTCAAAGCTTGATAGCGAATCACTTCATCCGACCAGGCAAACGTTTGAGAGTAAGATTCGATAATATTAAGCCATGCATTTACGTCGTCTATTAACGGGTCAAATTCTGGTATGATATTGCACAATATTAAGCTGTTGTTTGTACTTACAGTCGCGGTGTCAGTTTTGTGTGCTACCTTTTTCCTTTGTCTCGGTGAGGGCGACGGTGTTCGAGCGCTACTCGAGCTACTCGACGTCGAACTCGAGCGCTTCCTGCGAGAGCCCATTGGCGCCTAATATCCCACTTCTGATATTAACTAAAACCTCACTTTCAATCATCAAACTATTTATTCACTAATTTGCATACATCACACATAGCTATCAATAATCACAACACTTTATTTTATAATTTACACTAATTGTCACAGCGCGAGCGGAACTAAGACTGCCATGCTTAGGTCGGTTGCTTGCTTATATAGTCGCCATCTTGCACGTGAACGTCATTGTGCGCCGCAAGATGGCATCACCGGCGTCAACTTCCGGTCAATTAATGTTGATTTCATTAGTTTGCCAACAAATGGTTGACCCTAGGTCGCCACAACAGTGTCCTAAAGCAAAATTTACCAATAAAAAGGTAATGGTAACTGTTTGGTGGACTCAGCATGGTGTTATTCACTATAGTTTTCTCCGATCTGGTCAAGCAATAACGGCAGATGTCTATTGTGCCGAACTCCGAACAATGTTGACAAAACTAGCAGTAAAACAACCCCGACTTCGATCTTCACCATTATTGCTCCATGGCAACTAGAGACCTCGTACAGCACGAGAAACCGTTTAGACGCTTTAGGAACTGCATTTAAAAACCATTCGTCACCCTCCTTATTCGCCAGACCTTGCTCCAAAGACTACCATGTTTTTCATGATTTAGACAATTATCTATGTGACAAAAAGTTTTTTTCCTAGGAGGCGGTACAAAATGTTTTCACACAACAAGATTGTACCGAGAAAATTATTCAAAACATTATTTAATCCTGCGTAATAAGCCTAAATCATTTAATTTAATAATGGATTTAGAAAGGATGGAATATAATTAAAATGACAAATTGAATTATAAACAGTGGTTACTATAGTAACGATTTAATGCTCTATCTATACGAACTTCATTTTCATTCCTTTTTTCGGAATAAGATATAACATCAGTGGCGGATTTAGCAGTAGGCTGAGTAGGCTGGAACCTAAGGCGGCAAATTTGACCCATTTTTTTAAATATATATTATTTATACACTTTATTGCACAACAAAGTAAGATATACACAATGTGCAATAGAACAGCGATCTCCATACTGAACAGTCTTACGAACGTAATCCCTAAACGCTCTGTAAAATATAGGTACATATGTGATAATTAATTTTTATAATATTCCAATAGCGTTTCAATATTACAATTTAAATTCTATTTATGTGACATATTTATTTTACATTTAAATATTTATTTTCTACTAGGTACGTATGTATTTACATAGTCGTTTTGAGTTGCGGCGCGGGAACAAAGGGATCATTATAAAGTCTTTCACTGTTTCTGCGAAAACAAGAATTTGGAGAACTTTTATACAAAACTTCATACTTTGTTTTTATGAACATCTTAATACTACATTGTGGGATGCAATAAAATAAATAAAGAAATAAACTTGTATATAGCACTTCGCATGGCTCTATCATCATCTCAACTGCAGGAGCTCAGACCTTCTTTATGAGTGTTTGAAGACGATGAGCCATGATCCTCCACACGGGCCTAATACAGATTGGATGGTATTAACGACTGCAGACGCAGACGTACCAACGGCTTAGCGTGCCTTCCGAAACACGGAGTAGTTCGAGATAATAATTTTTTGGCCACCATGGCTCTATGGATTGCGAAAGGTCATAGTTTCAAATCTTATAGTACCAGGGCGAAGTGGGTTTTTTAAGCAATTTTTAATAAGAATATTTTACTCTTCACTAAATCGTGAGTTATAAAAATAATTACAAAACTGATAAAACTATCCCCTAATTCAAAATCATACTAATAACGGCAAAAAGCTGATGTAATGAGGACTATAGAGCTCAAATCATAAAGTTGCAATTGCATCAATAGAATAAATGTAATTAATATGATAGTGAACTAAACTAGCGCATCGAATTTTAGAGGTCAGTAGGGGCGGCTAAAATGGTTAGCCTACGAGCGGCAAATTTATAAATCGGCCACTGTATAAGATAGATATATACCTATGTACAGCCGCGGATTTTTTTTAGAACTTTTAAAGAGGATTTCGTAATACATGATTTTTGCATAACTTTCAACATTTACGCAGCGTACGCATGGAAAACTATAAAAAAAGTTAAATATTCTCCAGTTTTTGTAACATTTTACATTGCTGCTCCACTCATATAAGTCATAACGTGATGTTATATAGCCTATATAGCCTTCCACGATAATTAAATTTGTTCCAGTGGTTCCTGAGATTTTAGAGTTCAATCTATCAAACAAACGCACAACCAAACATACTCTTCAACTTCATTATTAGTATGAATTAATCCGCTTTTAAGATAAATATTATTTCTGTCTTTTCATAAGTTTTGAAGTCTGTTCTATAAAAAAATAGTGATTGATTTTAGGTAGGTAAAATAAAGTATATCAAAATATATTTTAACATAGCGAAAGTATACGAGCTTTTGTTTATTTGCGCGACAAAATACGCTTTTCCAATACGTCAGTATTTGATTTAAAATTCTCCGCGCATTGTGAACCAAAAACTATTTAGCTAAATGCTTTCATTTATCTATACATATATAAAAGAAGATGTCCTGACATACTGACTGACAGACAACGCACAGCCTGAACCGCTGGTCGTATAAATTTGAAATTTGGAGGGAACATTCCCCTTAATAGGTTGAGGTGTACTAAGAACAGATTTTTTTGAAATTCCATCCTGAAAGGGATCAAAAAGGGTGAAAAAGTTTGTTTATGGAACTATGTCGATGAAAATTGGTATGTGTGGTATGATGATGAATGGGAGTGAAAGATTTTATGGGGAATCAAAATGTTACCATGGCACATGTTTTATTGTATAGCGATAAAAATTGGTATTTGAGTAAATATTACATTTTTGAAATTTTAATGGAATTCAAGTAATATTGTTTACGAGAGAACAAGTTGAATCTATAGAGATCGGAATGTGTGATCGTGATGAACTACCGATCATTCATTTATATATTCATATATATATGAACTACACTAGATGGTGTTAAATGAATTCTAAATCGCCGATTTTTTTGCCAAGAAAATTTACCTAGAATAACTTTTTAGCCAGCTGATGGCAAGTATATTCTAAATCGCGCTATTATTTTGATCAAAGAACTTTAAATCAAAACATTAAAATGTTGCTCCAAGTTTAGATTTAAAAAATTGTGTTTTTCGTTTCATGTTTCATAGTATAGGTTTCCAAGCATATTATGTCGTGGCCAGATCGTAGAATTGATCGATTCATGATGCGGCCAGCCATTTCATGAAATGGAAAAAGATTGCTGCCCACATCATGATGTGGCCTCGCCAGATTAATGAACGATTTGCTTTTAACGATATGGCCGGCTGATAGGTATTATTTCTTCATGATGTGGCCAAGAGTAAATGATCATATTGTAAAATAGTTACGTAAGTCTCAGTAATTAAAATAAGTAGTTTTTGTAATACATTATTTATTTTAATTTTTAAGTTACAACAACTTAAAGAATGTAGTATGACTAAGCAATGGAAAACAATTACTTGATTATGTTTAGTGAAATAAATGTAGGAGTTCAGTGCGAAGGTGCAGCAGCCAGGGCTTGGAAACCGGTTTATTTTTTGTACCGGTTCGACTTTAGTACATGAGGAACTTTGTACAAAAGGTTAAGCTCCTTAGAACAGGTTTTTAAACCGGGTCACTAGAAATACGGTTTTCTTCATTAACCGGTTTAAAGATCTCACAAACTTCAACGCGGCCTTTAAGTGCCTATACTCATATCTATAACATCCATACACTGGTATAATAATTGTCGTCGTTTAAAAATGATATAATTCGCATTAAAAGAGTAAAAACACTGCTTTTTACGAACCAAGCGAATTAACCGGTTTTTATTAATTATAGAGAACTATATATAGAGAATAGGTTTTACCTAAATTAAAATAGTTTATTCTGAACCGGTTTCAAACCCTGGTAGCAGCAAAGGCTATTTCTATAGTTTTATGGATTTGTCGCAGGTTATGATAAAGACATGATTGTGACCTAGCTCCAGAGGATGATAAAAATATATTGGAGGATATAAGTTTTGGAGATATGAATTGAACTTAAATTCCTATATGATTCACTACTTTAGGTCACGTGATAGGCTAGAAATTTAAGACAATCACGAAGCGTAGCGTAGCGATCATATTTTTCTAGGTTGTTTATTTTAGACCACAAAATCATGACTCCAACGAATAAACAAGCTATTACAGCAAATTGTCAGAGTTCTAGAATTTTATGTGGCGTGCTCTCTCGTCAGTTCTTAGAGATATCTAAGCGTCTCCGGACGGATAAGAAAAAAATATAGTCTATAATGAATTGTTATGAAAAGATTCCCATCCGTTAAAGTTCATATCACCACCATATATCTAAAATAAAAAGATATATTCTAATTAAAGATAGACAACACGTAGCCTTAAACGCTGGTCATAGGGATTTGAAATTTTGAGGTTACATTTCTTATTGCGTAGATACTAAGAGCGAATTTTTAGAAATCTACCTTGAGAGTTAAAAGGGGTGAAACTTTTTTGATTTTATTCAAAATGAACCGTATCTGGGGCAATTTTGGGCCATCTCCTTTGACACCATCATTATATTATATTTCTAACAGTATGATTTAAATTATAAAGGCTGAATTTGTTACTTTTTCATGCAAAAACGATTGAACGGTTTATGATGAAATTTGGTATATGGATAATTCTAAGTCTGGATTAACAAATAGGCTATTATTTATTTCATTTCAAACAAATTCGCTAGAGCCCTAGTGTAAGCTAGTAATTAAATATGTTACTGGGATTGCTATCTTCCTGTACTTTGTGGGATTGACTGTCACGTTTTATTTTTAGGTTCAAAACCGAATGAAGAATACAGAAGAAAATGGCCGAGAAACAGAAGGCACAATGAAAACTTCAACGGTCTATATCAACGGGCACCGACACAACAACAATCACATCGTGGGCCAGTATCTAGTAGAATAAAATATATGTCTTATAAAACTCTACTTGAATTGAGTTCGGCTGAATCTACTGATGTACTCACTAAGATTAGTATTAGAAAAGATGATTTTCTGAACCTTATCAATTCAGACATTGATAATAATAAGGATATATACGTTTTGGTGGTAGAAATACTGTCAAAATTATGTCAGTCCTCCTTTGACGAATTGAAACTAAGGTTGCTCTTAGATGTGATTAATTCATCATTCATAAATAACCTAAGGACTTATTTGATGGATTTACCTTACACTGAAACAAAAGTCAAGACCAATAATCGCCGATATTGGAATAATCAAAATCAGTTCTGGGAACATTACATTTTATTTTGTAGAGGTATTTTTGACATGGCTCCTTCCATAACTATGCAAAAATGTAGATCTTTGATAGAAGGAACATCAAAATTATCCTTAGAAGAACTTCAAAATCGACATGCATTTAAAGTATCAGAAGAAAATCAAGTGATATTGAAAGAATTACGAGAAAGATTAATTGCATTTGAGCAGAAAGACACGGTTAGTATTTCTGAAAATTAAATCATTACATCTTTAGCATTATTAGGTAGGTATGTAGTTATGTATAAGTATGTGATGGATCGAACCATTATTTTTAAAAATAACAAGAATAAACTGAGACTAACGAAAATATCGGAAGAATGGGGTAAGGGAAGCGAGTCGCTGCCAGCTACTTAATCCTTTTTTATTCCTAGCGAGATGTTTCAGTCAGTAAACCTTAAGCTTTAGAGCAAAATATTATTAGCTGAAGATTGCGAATGTTTATGCAAATAATTGCTATTGACTGGGAATGTTCATGCAAAAAAAAATCTCTTTGTTAATCCATTTCTTTACATATTCTATTGTGCCTGTTTTTAATAATCTAGGAATAAATTCTATTCTCGATGATTTAACAACAACTCCGTTTTAACTGAAACCAATTTTTTTAATGTATGTAACGTAGATAAAAGACTTGTAACAAAAACAATCCGAAATTTTTGTTTTCCGTTTTTTTTATAAATCTATTAAATACATTAGTAGATTTATAAATGATGTCATATATTTTTTTGTAAAAAGCAACTGTTTCTTTTTTATTGAATGACTATAATAAAATGCCGTTATTCAAATAATATATATATATTTTTTTAGGACGAAAAATGTAGAAAAAACTCTAATGCTAATGAAGCTGAGGAGCAAATTGAGCCTCCTGAAAATTTTCGAGAGTTGAGCGTGATACCTAGCCGCGACGATCTGCTCATATGCAGACCGTTTCTGAGAGAGAACGTGGTACGCGGTGGTTACCGGGACATCGAACACTATCTTGATGTGCAATTCAGATTACTTCGAGAGGATTGCTATGGGCCCCTCCGCGACGGTTTTCGTAAGTGAAGATTCTTTCCTTTAATCTTTTATGATTCAACTAAAAACTTTTGGTGTTCTGTTCTTTTTATAAGAAACAAGAGCGTCGTCTTAGCATTTTACCATTCTTCACATGTGTTGCTCAATCCGAAGATAGATTTCTTTGCTTTAATAGGATAATACGGAACAGAATTAAAAAAACGCTACTGAAAGCTATATCGAAGTCGCGGGAGAACAGCTAGCCTTGTATAAAAAGCTTAACAAATAAATAGGTACAAGACCGATTTTAGGGTAGGAGCAAGTGGGGGCAGATACTCCAGGCGCCAAAAAGATTTAAAAAAGAACGAGTTTCAAATAAAATTTTAAAATAAATAGGTGCACGTTAGGCTACAATGGGGTAGGGGGAGAAGGGGTGCCTATATAACACTTGTAATGTTTACTATATACCTATAATGTTTTATTAATTCCAGGTCAATATATAGACGACCAAAACCGACAAAAATATGATAATATTCGGTAAGTTTAGTTTATAGAATATTACTAAACATATTTCATTGATATGTATCTGAACTATTAATACATCGCTGATACGCAGAGGCGGATTTATAAGCGCCCCTTTTTATCTCTCATAATTTAGGCACTACTTGAATTTACATGCTTTCTTAGAAACATTTGATGAAATATCTAGATTTAATAATTTTATTCAATTTCAACGAGTTTATGTCGTGATGAAGTAATACTTATATGCAGTTTCTTAATGCTTAATATCTGTTGGTATATGTTAGTATAAATAGACACGCCAGCCAGAGTTGCCACCGTTCCAGAATTTTCCGGGATAGGCCCGTGTTTAATGATGTTCAGCCCTCCTATTTCTTATTAATTTTGTCCCGATTTTTGATAACGCTTGGCAATTACTCGATTAGCAATTTAGGTATGGCCACGCAGGTCCCATAGCGATGCAGTCCGCACCCTAATAGTCTATTCAGCGCATGATTTCGCGTCTGTGATCCCGCCTACTTGACGAATGAGACTGTCCCAAATTTTGTGTCTCAAAAGATGGCAACCCTGATGCCAACAATTAGACTAAATTGCATCTGACTAATCTAATTAATCCATATAGATAAAAATGGGAATAAAACATCTACATTTTCGTGGAATAACGATCACGAAAATGTAGCTGTTTTTAATTCCATATTTACGAGTATCTCTCCTTAGTTTTGTCTTGGATAAACAAGTAAAGATTTTATCGGGTTGGCTAATAAATAAGTAATAACCGTTTTCTATCGTAGAAACTTTGAGTAGAGTCGAGAACGTTCTATGGCAGGGGTGTATATATAAAGAGCGAGTCGTAATCATACAAGACAGTAATATTTCAAATGTCATTGCGTTAACTTCAACGAAAAAATGAATAATATTAAAACATTGTTTATTATATGAGTACCAATCTGGCCATTCCACTGCAGAAGCTGCACGTAATATATGCCAAAAAGTAGCTCATGACGCAGTTTCCGAGGCAACAGCAAAGCGGTGGTTCCAACCATTCCGCAGTGGAGACTATTCCTTGATAGATCAACTGAGGTCTGGGCGTCCAATATAAAAAAAAATGAAGACGTTCAGTGGAGAAGATTCTAGACGCAGCACATGTCATTTGGCTGTACAGGCTCTACAGACAAATCTTATAATTGCTCTTATGGTACGATTGAAAATCATTTGCATGCATTAGGAAAGTGTTACAAAGGCGTTTGGGTACCCCTATCAGTTGATCGAGGATCTCGTCACTGGAGACGAAAAATGGGTTATGTATGTTAACCATACATGCAAAGCGCCAGTGGATAGGCCGCATCGAACCAGGCAAACCTACGCCAAAAAAAGATCTTCATACTCGCAATTCGACAAAACGATGCTCTCGGTATGGTGTGATGTACATGAAGTAATATACTGTTTGTCATAGCCATGTTTGTTTTACTTTATTATTCTAAATCTTATATCTGTAATAATAGTAGTACCTACATTATTAATTGCAACGACTGGACAATAAGGAATTGCTGGTCAAGTATGAGTTTGAAAGCCGTGAAAAAAAAAGTTTGAAGACAGACACAAAAGCGATAAGTACGTACAAACGTCAATCTACATATAAAGTCACATCTGTTTGAGACATGCGTCTATAAACTTATTTGCAAATATGGAGCAACAAAAAAAAACTGATAAAAGCTGTTCTGTGGCTTTCTTAACTCGATTTCTATAATAATAGTTTCCGATTATGAATCAGCATAATAAAGTAAATTAAATTGACGCCTAAAAATTAATTTTATAAATTAAATTCACACCACCAACAATATTACGTTAGTTGAAAACATGATTTTTTGTTTGTATAGATATTATGTTGTTTTGAAATTCATTTGATAGGTTTAGGTCTAAAACAGATAGGGCAAAATTAATTATGTAAACAGGGCAATCCGTTGTAAAGTTATTAGGGAAACTGAAATATAAGTAATGCAAAATAAGTGAAATCCAGTTTCACCAGTTTCTAACAAGACCTATTAGGCCAACTCTCTTAGCTTTTCACGATGTTTCGTTTGATTTATGTATTGTTCATAAATAGGGTGATATACTTCGTAACTTAGATATTTATAGCACATCAGTATCTTTTAATATTTATCTGTAAATAATTAACCGAATCTTCGTAAAAAAAGTGCATGGATAGTTCATTATTTCATTTGTTCAGTATCAGTTCATCTATAATTTTCCCTTGTAGTATTATTTAGTTTTATATAATTATGGCATATATTTATCGATAACGTTATTATGAAATGATGAAAGAAAAGCTCTAAATAAAAATGTTTTAGTTATCGATTACGATCCATATAATTAACAATGCGATTCCGAGCAGTAGCAGCCTATCGGTACATTCCAGACAAATGGAGGCACAGCACTATTTTTTGCAATAGTGCACAAAATGATTTACATTGCTGTTTAGTAATGGGGTCAGAAAAATTGATGTTGGTTTGAGCAATCAATGTATATTTTATTTAACATTGTGTCAAATTATTACGTTTTTTTATATTTTAGCACTAAAATTGTACTTACCAGTGAAAGGAAATGTTTGCATTAGTTAGATTGTATACTTTGCTTTGCTTTTTGCAAGTGATAATAGCACAAAACGGCATTTTTTATAGAAAAAATCTGTAAAATCACCACTCGACGATTGACGAACGTAAATCCGAGGAAAGGGCGTCATATGAGTAAAAGCGCATATGCCAGCGACGTATGTCCCGCCCACTTACTACTTCTATTCTCTCTCTATGTTCTGTGGTCCAATCCAACGCGGTACCTATTTTGAATAAGTCTATTTTGGGATAACTACAGTAGAAACCCGATTATCCGAACCTCGACTTTGAAATCGATTATCCGGATTATGGATTATACGGAATACCCCTTGTTGTTTGATCTGAATAGTCGGGACCCTACTGTACATTGTAATCAGTTCAGGCCGTCTACGACATAAACTAGTCAAAGAAAAAAAAGCAGTTTTTGAAACTAGTTTACTGTGAACGATAAGCAGTCTCTTCTCTGTGATCGGAAAAGCGTCGTTGACCCACCCTGACAAGAGCTTTAACTGCATAGTTAACATTGTATTTAATGTTGTCTAATATTTGTTTATTTATGTTTTAGCGTTTACCGAAACGTTCGTTATTGTGGACCTTTCGTGAACAAAAGTCACGTTGGAGTTGTTATGCAGTTGGATAAAAATTATATAAAACGATTTAAAAACATCAACTGGGCTCACAACAAACGTTTCCTCTTCGGCTCACTTTTACTATTTACTAATGCGAATTGTCGCAGTTTTGTAGTGGCTACTGTAATAGATCGGGACGTTTATCATCTGGCTGAAGGAAGAGTAAGTTATATTTTACTAGCTTGCCGCCAGCGGCTTCGCCCGCGTAGTAATGCGATACACCTATAAACCTTCCTTTTGAATGACTATATAATGATGCAAATCATATTAAAATAAGTTGAGTAGTTTAAGATTTCAACCTTCAGACAGCGGGAAGCGACTTTATTTTATACTACTAAACCGTATACTATATCTACCTACATAAATAAATTACAACTATGTATCAAGATACTTCAAAATAGGGACATGCAAAGAAATCGGGTTATTCCGTATTCATCCTATAATATCTCATCCTATTTCTTTATTCAACCTAAACGCAGTCTTTAAACATCCCAAAGTATGTATTACTAAATTTAAAACATGAAAAATTATTGATCGCAAAACAATGTAGGTATAATATTAAGAAAATTATTTTGTATTAAAGAGGAATGTTAATGATTAGTTTTAAAAATATTTACCTATTGTTTTATAAAATATATACTTACATCTGCACCAGTCGTATAATCACGTGCTACTTATACTTTACAGGTTTATTATATAGGTTGTGATCATAACGTGTATTCTGTGACACCTACCTACAGTATAAAACTTAAAAAATATAAGATTTTTTTTAACATTGGTGGCAGATTTTTCCTATATACTTATAACAGTTTCTTATTATTTTCAGATACCAATAAGTGTTGTGAAAAAAATGGACGCGCCCTCTTTAGGGGTCATTGATTATAATGAGACGTATGTTATGATAGAAAGTGAAGTCTATTATGAACCCTACTATCATGTACTTAAAGCTCTACAAGACAAGAGTTTTCCACAAAATATAGCTATGGAAAAATACATTGTCAATGTAGAGGTAATCTATATTTAATTGAAATAGTATAAAAATTCTTTATTTCAGAGCCGTACTTAATAATAATATTTAATATTTTGTTATAAGTAATTATAATATACATGAATCTATAAAGGGTAATACTAAAACTATGTCAACTGGCTATTACAGGGACGGGTAGGCTTTTAATTGAATGGCGCCATTCAATGCAATGATTCAATGCCAATCGTTCAATAAGACGATCGAATTTAAAGTTTTTTGACGCCAAGACGGTGTTAACCATATATATTAGAATAATTTTACTAAAGCATAGAATCAATGATAAACATAAAAAATTGAGACATCTGTCATTGCTTAAGGTGTTATCGAGTATACGCTCCTCTCAAAATTTAAATAAAATAAAACAAATAAAGAGGTTATGAAAATATTAAAAGTTTCTGAGTGTGTGAATTATTGTGAAAATGAAATCAATTCTTTATTTGAACAATCACATAGGCGTATTAAAATCCCATTTTAGAGCTTCTTTCTACATTTTTAAAACAACAAAGGAAATTTCAAACGCTTCGCAATTCTAATTCGTACGCAAAACTAATGCGTCTCGCAGCGCTAATAACACGCTTACTTACAATTATAATAATAAAAGCGCACCTAAGTCTAAAAACACTCTTACCTTTTTTACAAATACTCATTCACGCAAACGCAACATGGCCATGCAAAGTATGCAATGCGCCTTATTCACATCCGCTTTATAAATGTTCTCATTTTATTAATTCAGACGCTCAGTCTCGAAACGCATTTGTAAATAAATATTATTTCTGTCTTATTGCCTCGATAATCTATCATTTGTTAAATTGTGCAAATCGTTAAATACTTGTAACGTTTGTCAACGCAAACACCATACTTTATTACATTTAGATAATAATATTTGCAATAGATTTAAACCTAAGTCTGCCACTCACATACCCACCGTAGTCTAGGCACTTGTACGTGACTTCTTCTAATACATATAATTAATACATGTTCGCGCTTAGAATTAAATAGAGCAACTAATAACGCATATAATATTGTATTGTATGGTATTGTATTGTATTGTATTGTACGTTTTTGATTTTGCGGTCATTGCAATCGTGTGTATGATGAGGGGAGCAGGAGTAAAATAAATTTTTTTTTCTGAATATCGGCACACTCTTAAAACAAAAACGTGTTTATTTTTCCGAAATATTTTTGTGGCTTCCATCTACATAAGAGGAGGCCTACATTGCAGAAGAATATTTTTTGTCATGTTTTCCTAATGGATTTTTTTCATTTTACTTTAGCCTGAAGCAAGACCACCAAAATATGTTACAGAATTAACACATTATAAGTTCAAAATAAATGAATTAAAAAAAGAGTTTCACATTATGCAACCCGATACGTGGCCATCGCGTCATTACTTTGGTTTTAATGAAAGCCAATATGAGGCATATAAACTGGCACTGACTCACGAGTTTGCCGTAATTCAAGGACCTCCTGGCACTGGGAAAACATTTCTTGGCGTAAAAGTAGCTGAAACTCTGTTGACAAATATAAAATCAAAAGGGTGTTTGTTACTAGTTATTTGCTACACTAATCATGCTTTAGATCAATTTCTGGAGCACATTTTAGAGATTACTAAATCTATTGTACGTATTGGCGGTCAGTCTCGTAACCCAGCAATAGCGGAAACATGTTTAAATTTACGGAGACAACAAAAAGATACAAACTCTGCTCAAGCCAACTATTTATTCCGCTCCGAAAAACATAACTTAAGTATTATTATATCAGAATTACAAAGAGCTCAAAACAACATTAAATCCTTACGTGATGGGGTTTTGTCTTACGAAAGTATTGAAAAATATATACCCGAAACGAATGTCTTGAAGCGGTATTATAGAAATGATGATAGAGGTGATATCATAATGAAATGGTTATTTCAACACATGCCATATGTAGTCCCGGATGAAAATATATTTGATCAATATAACTTACGGGAGTCTGAAACGACTGCCTCTGCGGTCGAGGATTCCTGGGATAGTAACGTTATAGACATAAATGATACAGAAATTAAAACCTCATTTTCGCTAAAGGATGCAGAGCAAAAATTATCAAACTTAATATCATTCTGTAATAAATGTATTAACAAAAATAAAAGGCAACGAATAGAAATTGAAATATGCGAATTGTTTTCAATCATAAGCTTTTTCAAAGTAAGTTTATTTTCTTATGCTTTCTAATAAATCCTAGTAATTTATTAGTACACACGGCTGCACGTCATGTTACCACAACATGTTAAATTTCTTCAATTCATTTTAAAAGTTACAACTAAGCATTAAGGTTAAAAACCAAGTGAAGAAAGACAGGTTTGTAAAGTCTGACGTGCGGTGTTGACTGTACCTTTATCCAACTATTAAATCATAACAAGAAATCACTAGTTGTTCGTAGATTTAATTCCATTATTAAGAAATACAGTGTCAGGACTTCTTTTAGGAAATGAGAGACTCCTTCAGGTTTGGGGTGAAATCTCGTGTGATAAGAGGAAATATGGATCAATTAGCAAATATTGATCGATGGTATTTGTATTTCACTTGGACAAACACAATAATTCATAAAATCACAGAACAAATTATACCTTTACAAGTAAGTATCTTCAAATCCTTCACCCCAGAACTTTGGCGTTAAATGAAAAGTGAAGCCATTTTGGAATTTCTGATAAAACACGATTTCAACAAAATTCAAGAATTTTCCTTCGTAATTAAGATAATCTTTATATATTTTTATGGTTTCTGATACATATGTAGGTGCTTTGATAAAAAGTTAACTCCCCTGGCACTATAATATCCACCTAACGTTAATAAGGAATTGGGCAACAATCAGTTAAAATAATTGAATTTGGTTAAAAAGTTTTTATTAAATAGTTTATATTTGTTTTTAAATCAATTAATAATAATGAAAAATGTTAATGTAGTCTTGTCTCACGTCAACGAAACACCAATCGGTCGGACCTTCAATCATAAGAAAAGTAAAAGCGTAGATAGCATTCAAAGTGTAAGAATAATTTTAATGATTTATTGAATGTTTAACAGGTGACTAGGATCATCATTATTTTTTTTTCACTGAAAATCCCTTTTATTTACCGCACGAATTACTAGTAGTAGTATTAGGTCCTCCGAGTTGGCATTAACGCGATGTTTTAACAGGGTGTCCACTTTCTTAAAAATCAGGGAAAGTCATGGAAAAGTTCGGGAAGTAAAACTCTGGGAAAAATTCAGGTCAACCCTAAAATCAGGGAAAATATATAAGATGTTTTTTGTATGTTGATGATGTAATATATTCAGTTCAAACTCGTTTTATTCGTATCTTTTCGTCTCGAGAAAGAAATTTCTCGTGGGAAATAAGGTGGGAAGCATTCGTGAAGCTACTAAATGCAGCGGGCGGGACTCACCCATGGCCGATGGAAAGGTTTTATAATGTCGACCGCCTACCAGACGACAGTCAGTCCTATGTTCAGCAGTAAACGTCGTACAGCTGTTGATGATGATAATGCTTGTCGAACTCATCGTTTTCTTCTCGTACACTTCTGGTCGTGGTGGTCGTGGTTTTGGATCGTCTGGTTGGTTGGTTTGTTAATGCTTTTGCGAGACTTCTCTAAGTATCCCTATTGCAGCACTACGTGTACACTCAATTAGAGAATAATTCACTGATATTTTGAAGAAGCCCTCCACTCTTCCTTGTATCATCAAACGTTCCAATGCGCTCTCGTTACGAGTAATATGTCCAATGTAGGATGGTGATTTTGGTGTGGTAAGCTGTCCATTTTATTCTTGACATACTTCACCACATCTCAAGAGCGTCAATTGTTTTGCGATCATGTTATGTTGTATTATTTTAAAATTAACTTGGTGTTATACTGATTTGTTTTCTAAATAAATCATATTAGTCTTAATGAATAATGCTTAAAATATCCAATCCTTTTCCCCTGGCACACTGGGCTCTGATCTAGAGCAGTACCCGTATTGCTGAAGGTCATACGTTCAAGTCACATCTCAGTCAGAGTGCTAGGGACAAAGTGGATTTTTTTTCCAGCATTGTGAATGCAAAATTGAGAAAATATAATAGTTCATATTATTTTATACAGACTACTTTCATTAGCTCATACTAGTAATTATCACCAATGTTTTAGCTCCATACAAGAAGATAGGAAACACTAGCCATTTCATTAAGCTAACCTTTGTGTTTTTAGCTATGCAGCAATGTTTCCAAAACAAATAAACAGCGGTTTATTGTGTTCACGTGCTTTTTCTATGACTTCTCTTAGGTTAGAATCTGCTCGCGTGTACCCCTTCCCTTGACAAGACCACCTAGCCCTTGAACAAACTCTCAGTCGATATATGCCTGTAACCTCACATTTAGAATTCGAAGAAGCACCTTGCTAGCGTGGGATGTCAACAATATTAGGTGGCAATTATTGCAATTTTAGTTGAGTCTTTTAGGAAATTAAAAATGGGGGAGATGTAGACGACCAGTAGCTGATTTTACTTTAAAGGTTTAAGTTTCAAAAAACACTATTGGTCAGGGAAATTTGACAAATGGGGAGGAAAGGTTAACGATTTTTTTGACATTTAGATTGGATACCCTGTTTAAACAGATAATTTTTAAACAAAGTTTTGGATTCATAATGTAATACGTAATATTTTTTAAGGGTATTCCTACATCCGTCTCGGTATATTGATTAATTTAAAATAGTTTTTTTGCAAGTTATCCGATCCCCTATTATAAAATGAATGGGCCAGGTCCAATTAGAATATTATTAAAGCTATGGTATACTCATAATCTGCGATTCCCAAAAGATGATCCGAGTGATGAATAAAAGTAAGTAGTGTGACGGGTTCGGTGCTTCGTTGTTGGTAGAAAATGAAACTGCGTACTTAATAAGGTATATTTATGGTGTAAATAAAAAAGGCTAACAACAAACAGATATATAAAAACAGTATAAATAGCTACTTATATACCCCGTTATTGGGTTTCCTTTTAAATGTAGTATTTATTTAGAACATAAAAACAAATAGTTTAAATATTTTATCATTAACTTTCATGTTGTATGTACTGGTAGCAGACAAATGTAGAAGTATTTTCACGAACTGACATTCAGAAATAGCATATCGCGTTACTCAAATTTTCAAATTACGAAAAGCGAATAATAAAAAAGAAATTATGTTACAGTACGCACCGTTACAGTAGAAAAAACTTATAACTACATTTATTAGTTTTTTCTTTCTTTTCAACTCTCACATGAAAAGAAATATTGTAACTACAAGGTAAATTCTTTACTTAACAAAATAGGGTTCCGAGACCAAGAAAAAATGGATAATCCTGTTACATATCATGTCATACATGATTTGTTCCAGGGATGATCAACCGGTTGGTTAGATTGTAATAAAACCCTTCATCGGCTTCCATTCTGCACAACAAAATGGTCAGTTTTGTTGGTCAGAATGTAAGGACAGTGTATTTCGTCTCTAGGAACAAGTTAATGCTGCGATGTCAACATACGAAGAAGCGAGAATGAATGTAGACCTCGAATTGCTTAGAGATACTAAAGTGATTGGAATGACTACTAGCGGAGCGGCCAGGTTACGAAAACTGTTGTTAGCCCTCGCACCACCCATAGGTAAAATTTATATACAGCGTGTTTGGTAATACCTGTATAATCCCGAATATGGCACATACGGTATGATGAATAGAACCCAGAAAAATGATCACTAAGACTGAAACCCAGCACATGACCTAGATATTCAGCTTTTTTTCTTCGAAGTAAAACTGTACGCTGACAACCCTAAAAACAGCTGTTGTGTTGTATTTGGTCATCGACTCCATGTGTCGAACTAGTTTAAAAAATAACAGAAGTTAAATAAATCTAAAGATAAATGCCTAGAATAAATATGCATCTGAGAGGAATTTATTATTTCCAAACAAAGAAAAAGTTAGTAGTAAATGACTTTTAACTGTAAAAAAACACTAATCTTGTGATTAACGGTGTTTCAAAAACTATTAATATGAAAACTTCTGTAATAATACAGTCAAAATAAAAAAGAAATTGCAAATACTTTGATTGAAGTTCAATATCTGCACCATTGCTCATATTAGTCTATGCAAGAAGGAGCGAGAGAGACATAAAATCGACGACGATGTGTATTGAGAAACTCGGGTTTCTGATGTGTCAGTAAGGTTCTGTAGATTATTTGCTTTGAAGTTTTGTTATTTTTTTCATAAAGCCGTGTTATTTTCACGAAACAATAAAATACGGACTTATACAATGATATTAATAATCTAAGTATCTCTCTTATTCTTAGTTTAAATGATAATTAAATAAAGGTTAGTTGTAATGGAAAGGTCTAATAATAAATAATATTTCTTGACGCGGAACCCCAAAATCGGTACACTTTTGATTTAGGTACATTGGTGTTCGAGTTGCAATAATAATAACCTATGTAGTTTTGGTCATCGCGTCAGTCGCGTCCGTGACTTTCATCGGCGTACTTGTGAGTTTTCAGAATTTAGAGGGTCAACTTACGTTTTCGTTCTTTCGGGACTTTTGGTTTGTTTTTCATTCTCGTTCTTTTTACCTGTGTATTATGTTTGTGTGCGGTCAGTGCAATGAATTCGTACTCAAATGCCTAATATTACGAGATGATAATGTGTGGCGGTGCTTGTGACGGTAATCTTGCTGCGGCTCGGCGGCGTTATGACGAGCGCCACGTGTCAGGAAGACCTGAAAACCATCGACGTCTTCCTTCTTACCGGTGATTCGCGGCATTTGTGAATTGGTTACATACAACTGGTTCATTCCATAGTGTGCCACAGGTAGGCCGGCCGATCACCTATTCCATCGAGACAGAGGATATGACTTTACGTCGAGAGTAACACGACACGGTCTGTGTCGAGTCGAATGGAGATGTGTGTTTTATGCGGTGGCCGGCATATCGAGACCCTGGACTGATAAAGTGGAGGTGAAGTGTAGGTAATGTTGACAAGTGAAAGCTGAAAGAGATTAGAACGCTATAGGTATGTACCTATTTAATCTTAAATTGTTTTAATTACAAGTAAACTCATACGTAGTCGAGTGCGCGCGTCGGCAACATCAAAATGTATTCAAGGAAACGAGAGAGTGAGAGGTAATGAGAGAGAGAGAGAGAGAGAAAGAGCGAGTGCGCCGGGACGGCACGTGTAAGCTTACAGGGTTGTAGCATAGTAACTGAAAACAAGTTGTTCAAATATTTGTATGAAAATATCAATTTACATGAAATTGTTTTTTGACCTATCAATTGTGTTCTTTGTGCTAGGTTGTATGGCCATGTTTCGGGATTATACAGGTATTACCAAACACGCTGTATATATTTTTTATTATAGTTCATTAACTATATTCTAAAATGTTAATTTCTCTTAAATCATTGATACGTTTTAGTTTTTAATTAGTATTTATTAATTTTATATCCCCTGGGGTGCGACCGCCTAACTCAAACCATAAGATACGACGTCTTAGCGATGTTGTATCGATATTTCGTTTCATTTTACTACTTTAACATGTACTTTATTAATGGTGAATGAATAATTGTACATTTGACAAGCAGCATTATCAAATTAATATTTTTATCCCAAATTTATCCACCAAAAGACATGTCAAAAAAGTAAGATGAAACGAAATATCGCAATAACATAAGATCTCGTATCCTATGGCTAGAATCATGGCTAGCCGGTCGGTCAATCGGGTATTTTTTATAGATTTTAATTCAGTAGAATATGAGTTCAGTATTTATGTTTTTACCTTTCAATTTTTTAACAAAAAATAATATATTTTGAACAGTCATTGTAGAAGAGGCGGCAGAAGTATTGGAGCAACACATTATCACATCTCTGACGTCCAAATGTCAGCACTTGATTCTCATAGGTGAGAATATTCATATTAATGCTTATGTATATATGTGACAGGTTCGATACTAAGGCAAATGTATAAAGGCTGACTAAGCTTAAGAGCTTGATTTAATAAATGGTAAACAAAATAAACCCTTTTCTTCGGTTTTAGTAAGTAATTTAACTTTATTATATTTGATTTGATATAGTATACATTTGTTACAACAAATTGCTATTGATTGGATGTATAATATTTCTATCTCTACGAATTTTCACGAACTGACATTCATAAAGAGCATATTGGATTACTTAAAATTTAAAATAATAATAAAAAGAAATGATGTTGAAGATCAAAGACAAAAAGTTTGCATGTAGAAACCTAGGACGATATAAACGCTGGTACAAAGCACCGTTACAGTGGGAAGCGCGTTCGATAAATGTGTTTTATCGAACATGGGGATGGGCTGGTCATAGGATAAGTGACCAGTTATAAGTATATAAACTTATGCCTTTGGTCCCGACTGCATCAGTCGTTAACACCCAACAATCTGCACTAGGTCCGCATGATTGGTCATTGACCCATTATGCCTATTCGAATGGAATCGAAAAGGGAGAATGAGCCATAGGCAAGGCGTTGTTTTTAACTGTATTATGATGGTTTTGACGTTCTCTAGTGGCACTCTATCCCCTTAGATCCGGGCTTGGAGTGGGGATATTGGGCTGATGATGATGATGATGGATGTTACCGTAATACTTGGCGACACCTTATTTTGAGGACACTAGAGAAATATCTTATTTAACATTAATAATATCAATACCAAGATAACATACATATACTATTTTTTACTGCAAATAAGAAATCTGTTGGGTTACATTTGAGCCTAGAACCACACAAGCGAAGCCGCAGGTGACAACAAATTTATTAATATATAATTATGATAAATTACAAATAAAATTTTGCCTGTGTCATAGGTGATCATCAGCAGCTACGACCATCGGCGGCTTATATGCGATTAGCAAGACATTACAATATTGAGGTGTCGCTGTTCGAACGCATGATGTTGAATGGCATGCACAGCTGCAGATTGGAAGTGCAGCACCGCATGCGGCCCGAGATAGCCGCTCTTATTTCGCCACACATTTACCCGGTTCTAATAAACCATCCCTCAGTTGAAACCTTCCCACATGTCAGAGGGGTTACAGCAGACTTGTTTTTTTTCACACACGATAACAAAGAAGAGGTAAATGCACAGTTATTCTCTATAGATACTTACATATTTTACAGATCATTTATAAATAAACTCTTTGTAACCCCCACCCTAGATACATAACAGCTACACTATATAACTAGCTAGGTTTATATACAATTAAGTTTCGATCAGATCAGATTTGCTGGATAAGTGTCTCTGTTATTATTGTTATCAAGAAAAATACGACGACTTTTTTCGATACCTGCTATGGTACAACGATACATTATGTTACAAAATAAATTATAAGGTACGATATACGATGTCATGATAATGGACAAAGTACCTAATAATTTTGTTCTAAATTATGAGCATAACTGGTATTTTGACATTGTTTGTTATTGTTAAAGAAAGTTGGTGCAACCAACTCTTAAAAATAATAAAACAACGGTTAATATTAAAACATCCTACACAAAATCTTCGCCCGGCGAATTTTTCACGTTTATGAAGTCAGTTATATTTACATTTGTATTATATTTACGAGTATATATACATTCATATTAATGAATTGAGCACATAACAAGGAAAAGGTGACTGGAATAGAACAGTTTAAAGAATTAATCAAATATAAAATGTTTAGTTGCTGCTTCCGTATGTAATAGTACAAAATAAATACATATAATAGACACTATATAATGAAATAATTTGAACATCCAGATTTTAATACGCACCAGCGCAAAATTGAAAAAGAATTGATTTCGTTTCTATAATACTTAAGATTATTTTTAGTGCTAAAATACAATTAACGTTTATTTAATAAAATTCCAGTCCATCGAAGATAGTCGGTCAAACCATAAAGAAGCCGACATGACACTTGGCCTAGCAAATTATCTGATGCAGCAAGACTATAATCCTGAAGACGTAACTATACTAACACCTTATAGTGGACAAATGTTTTACATGAAAAAGGTAAGTATAACTCCTAACCTCCGTTGCGTTATTAAAATTGCGTTTCTTTAGAGTCGTATTATCATTTAGGCTGGTTATAGTGTAACGCGTACCGTCCGCGCTGACGACTACGCGCATAGCTCTCAGCGCATACTCAATTCAGTGTCGCGCTGATCGCTGAGAAACGAACAGATATGACCAATCCAGTGAGTTCAAATTGCTGCAGTGTATTATGTAAGCAAAAAGAAAGAAGTCACAACGAAATCTTTTTCGAACACATGTTCATTCACTTATGCTCATAGATTGCTAGCGGGTGCATTGTGACATTATTTAACCTATTGACACTGTTTGAAACAAGAGCTGAAAGGGATGACGATACCAAGTCCTTTAACTATTTTCGAATGTCAACAAGAAATTTCACAGGTTAATTAATGGCAAAGTTTACTGATAAGCTACCACGATGCAGTAGGACTTGTTTTTGGCATTTTTGTTTTTGTAGAGTGGATTGGATGCATTCACACACTTCTGTGTTCATCGCCATTCAACATAAGTGTAAACGCTGACAGCGTCCGCTCGGCGTATCTATATCTATAATATTGTAATCTTTGCTGGAACGCTAGCTGAAGGCGGAGGCGCGTGTGCAACAATTAGCGCTGACCTGTCAGCGGCACCGATGCGCAACGCGTGCGGCTCAGCGCTGAGCAGTCGGCGTAACTATAGAACGCTTATATAGAGCCCATATATATTAGCCTGTCAGCGTTGTCGGTCAGCGTCATACTAAAACCAGCCATAGATAATTTTCAGAGAAATAGAATAGGCCTTCAGGTAGGAGTGGGCGATACAAATAGTATATAGATATTGAAACGTATATTGAATCAATATCGTAATATAGATTTTTTTAAACACTATATTGCTGCATCGATGCGATACGTCGGATTCGGTATCTCGCTCGGTATCCGATATAGATATGGGATCAAACCGTGAATGGGTGTGAATGGGCGATCAAACCGTATCGCGTCGTAATGGAATTGTACCGATGCAGACGTTTGGATGTGTGAGTGAGTGAAATAGCAATATTCAAATATTCTTAAGATTAAGATGGCAGCACTGATAAAAAAAATATTTTAAATCTTATATTAATTAAAGGACATAAAAGATGTGTCAATTTTGTCACTCGATTAGGGTTGGAAATTGTTATTTGCCATGCGATTCTGTAAAAATCTAAAACTGATTTCGTATTCACTCCATTGGATAAATCATTGTTTGCACTCTTGTTTTGCAAAAAGCATGTTTTCAATTTTTTTAATCAAAAATACCCCTAGAGTTAGGTTAGTCTTTGACGACTGAGCATAGTCTCATAGAGGCATATGCCATCCAACGCAAATGCTACTGAAAACGGGAACGACCACTTGATACTTCTACTCTTTTTTCTGTCCTGTGGCTAGAATTATCTAGCAATGACTTTAGCCGTAAGATACGATATCTTAACGACGTTATTGTGATATATCGTTACATTTCACTGCTTTGACATCTACTCTGATAAATACGAATGACGATTTTGAATTTAACAGCAGTGTTAACAAGTTAGTCGTTTATCCACCAAAAGACGTATTAAAGTAGTATTAATAACGATATATCCAATGGCTTGAGTCATTAATTTATTAAACGCATGTCGTGGCAGCTTGTAATTAAAACAACACGCTTGCTTGAGCCACTATCTCTAGTACTAAATGTTACTTTGTGTATGTTTTGTAAGTTGTCCTAATGAAATAAATAAAATAAAATAAAAATTTACTTATTCGATCATTAATAATTATTTACTTTACAGCAACGATATAATTATCCTTTACTCGATAAAGTAAAAATTACTGTAGTTGATAACTACCAAGGCGAAGAATCCAAAATTATCATGTTATCTTTAGTGAGAAACAATGACCAAAACAATATTGGTTTTCTTGGAACTGCAAATCGAATATGCGTAGCTTTATCAAGAGCAAAAGAAGGTCAGTCATTTTTAACTATTGTTATATGATTGTTACTTTTTAGAGTTCTGTGCCCAAAGAGTAAAACGGGAACCCTATTACTTAGACTCCGCTGTATGTCTGTCTGTGTGTGTAAGAGTTAGACAGCTGAAATTTTCACTGAAGATTAGTAACCAGTGTAGGGACACATATGCCTACATGTACATGTACAGTTTAGTTTGTAAGATGTTTATAAACAATTTGTTAGCGTCTGTAGAACAAAGACTTTTTAACTAGTCGCTAATATACGGAGTTACAGAGTGAACGTGTTTTCTTATTTAACCTTCTGATAACATAAATAGGGTCCGACACTTAATACCCTAAAGTGGTGACCGGTGTTATGAACATTACGTTTTTAGTTGTTTTGAACATTTTATTTAATTAATATTTATATCACTTTTATTTTATTTTTTTTTATTAAAAAGTGCAGTATAAACAATGAATCCACAAAATGAAAGTTCTCAAGCGCGTGTTTCGGAACACAACCCCGAAGTTAAGCCAGAGACTTCATCATCTTTGGACTCCATCACCATTTCATCGAGAGTTCCTGATTTTTGGTCAGACCAACCGCGACTCTGGTTTGTCCAATTTGAGGCTGTCATCCAGTCACAGAAACTATCGGACGCCGCTAAACAAAATTTAGTGGTTACTAAATTAAGTAAGGCTGCGATTACACAGGTGAGCGATTTATTATTATCACCACCAAGTGAGCACAAGTACCAGACCCTCAAAGATAGACTACTGCATGTATTTGAGGAGTCGGAGACGAGGCAGTTCCAGAAGCTTCTTGGTGAAATGGAGCTTGGCAGTCAAAAGCCTTCGCAGCTCTTACGGCGCATGAAAGATCTAGCCCGTGGGAAAATACCAGACGCGACATTACAAATCATGTGGAATAGCCACTTGCCACCACCAGTGCAAGCTGTGTTGGCCGTTACACAGGAGACAGATATAACAAATCTGGCTGTAGTGGCTGATAAGGTCATGGAGGCCACTGGGCATTCCAATATAGCTGAAGTATCAACCAACAGCAACTCCTCAGAGCGGGAGTCAAAAATTACATGTTCGGAGCAATCCGACCTGGCGACGTTGGTAGCACGTCTCAGCATAGAAGTGGCGGAGTTAAGGCGCTCTCGGCAAGCGGATCGTGGTAGACCGTTCAGGGGTAGGAACTACAGTGCTGGAAACAGATTCAGTCGGGCACCGTCACAAGGTCGAGAGAGAGAGAATTCCAGTAACCGACGAAATCCTAATTGGCTTTGTTTCTACCATTATCGGTACGGAGATAAGGCCGTAAAGTGCATTGAGCCCTGTAATTGGCGGAAGCCCAAGCCACAAGAGCCAGCGGAAAACTAAGTGCGATACGACCGGAGGCGGAGGTTGGTATCGGGTTATCGAATAACCGCCTATGTGTTAAAGACAAAAAAAGTGGACTGAAATTCTTAATTGACACAGGTGCGAACGTTTCGGTTATTCCGGCATCGAAAAAGTGCGTTTCCGATTACAGTGCGAGTGATAAATACAAACTATATGCAGCTAACGGAACCGAGATAAAAACTTATGGTATGCGTACTTTAATTTTAGATTTAAATTTAAGGAGAGCATTTAAATGGAATTTTATCGTAGCGAATGTTAAACAGCCGATAATAGGAGCGGATTTTTTAAGCCATTATCAGCTGTTAGTCGACATGAGCGCGCGCAAGTTAGTAGATCAAATTACACATTTAAATGTTCTCGCCTCTGTTGTAAGTCATAACGAATGTGAATTATCTATTAAAACTGTTTTAGGTAATAGTAATTGGCATGATTTATTGCTTTGTTACCCGGACATAACGAAAATAGTATCGTACAAAGAGACACCTAAACACTCTGTGTGTCATTATATAGAAACTACGGGCCCACCGGTATACGCTAAAGCCAGACCTCTCCCGCCTGACCGTTATAGGAAAGTTAAGGAGGAGTTTAGCCACATGTTGGAATTAGGCATTTGTAGGCCATCTAAAAGCGAATGGGCCAGTCCATTACATGTGGTACCAAAGAAAAATGGTGATATTCGGCCTTGCGGTGATTACAGAAAATTAAATGCCATAACAAAACCGGATCGCTATCCGATTCCGAGACTGCATGATTTTAAATATTTATTAGCGGGAAATAAAACTATTTTTACGCGGTTAGATTTAATTCGTTCTTATCATTTCGTACCGGTTGCCCCGGAGGATATTGAAAAAACTGCCATTATAACGCCCTTTGGACTGTTTGAATTTCCGCGCATGATCTTCGGATTACGTAACGCAGCTCAAACATTCCAGCGTTTCATGGATACCGTAGTACTACAAGGGTTAGACTTTTTATTCAGTTATATCGATGATCTTATTATCGCGAGCGAAAATGAAAGTCAACACAAAGAGCATTTAAAGGCAGTTTTCGAAAGATTTGATAAATATGGAATAACTATTAATCTATCTAAATGTGTTTTTGGTCAGTCAACACTTGAGTTTTTAGGATTTGAAGTGTCTACGGAGGGTGCGCGACCACTTCAAGATAAAGTACAGGCTATTGTAAATTTCCCGAAACCCGAGACAGTCGATCAACTACGCCGTTTTCTCGGTATGTTAAATTTTTATCGTGCACACATTCCAAACGCTGTTCAATATCAATTCGAATTGAATAAATATTTGCACAATACAAAAAAACGCGATAAAACTTTGATTGTGTGGACTGATAAGGCTGACGAAGCATTTAAGAAGTGTAAGGAAAGCTTGCAAAGCGCCGCTACACTGTCTTATCCTTTACCAGATGCTAATTTAGCGCTGATGACCGATGCCTCGGATACTAGTGTAGGTGCTGTATTACAACAGAAAAATAACAACAATTGGCAACCATTAGGGTATTTTTCAAAAAAACTTTCACAAGCTGAAACGAAATATTCTACTTATGATAGGGAATTGTTAGCAGTATTTATGGCTATCAAATATTTTAAAAATTTAGTGGAAGGCCGTGTACTGACTATTTATACTGACCATAAGCCTCTTGTTTTTGCATTTTCAAAATTAAATAACGACAAAGAAAGCCCTAGAAGAATTCGTCAATTATCTTACATTAGTGAGTTTACCACCGATATTCGTCATATCAGCGGTGAGCAAAATGTAGTCGCAGATACACTTTCGCGGATAGAAACGATCAGTTGTCCTACATTACTCGATTTTAGAGAAATAGCTGAGCAACAACTTAGTGACGAATACCTACAGCAAGCGTTGCAAGCAACAGATAGTAAATTACAATTTAAACAAATATTATTGCCAGACTGCGAAAAATATATTTATTGCGAAATTTCATCTAACAGAATTAGACCATATTTACCAGATAAATTCAGGAAAATTGCTTTTCATTCGGTTCACGATTTAAGTCACCCCGGTGTTAAGACTACCAGAACTTTAATTAAACAACGTTTCTTTTGGCCTAATATGCTTAAGGATATAGCGAGTTGGACTAGAACCTGTTTTAGTTGCCAGAGATCAAAAATTAATAGGCATACGATAGCAGGATTAGGAGAGTTTGAGCGTGCAGACCGTTTTCAACATGTTCATATAGATATTGTAGGCCCGTTGCCTACATCGGCAGATGGACATAGATACTGCGTAACAATGATAGATCGTTGTACCGGATGGCCGGAAGCTTTTCCAGTTCACAATATTACAGCTGAAACAGTAGCCAAGGTAGTATTTGAAGGCTGGATATCTCGATTTGGAAGCCCTTCGAAGCTTACTAGCGACCAGGGTAGACAATTTGAGAGTGATCTTTTCAGTCAGCTAATGAAGTACCTAGGTATTTTTAAAATGCGAACAACACCTTATCATCCGCAGAGTAACGGCATGGTTGAGCGATGGCATCGAGCACTAAAAGTGTCACTTACGGCACGTTTAAACTGCAATAGTAACTGGGTGACCGAGCTTCCAGTCGTGTTGTTAGGCTTACGAGCCGCAACCCGCAGTGACAGTGGCGTTAGTGCAGCAGAGTTAACTTATGGTAAAACAATTCGTTTGCCAGGTGATTTTTATGAGGATTCCAAATTAAATTGCTCGGATTCGGAATATTTACAAAATCTTCGCGATTCCATTAAAAGTTTGAGACCTAAACCGTCAAGTCATGGTAATTCACGTTCGTTATTTCTGCCTAGCGAATTAAATAGTTGTAAGAGTGTATTCATAAGAAATGACGTATTTCGTAAATCTTTGCAACCTCCTTATGATGGCCCTTACGACGTTGTAAGTCGGAAAGGCAAAACTTTCGATATTAAAATAGGAGATAAGACGAAAACTATTTCAATAGAAAGATTAAAACCAGCATTTTTTATAAATAGTGATAAAGATTTTAGTTATAGTTCGAATTTTAATAAGAGTAACGATTCTAGTTTAGATAACGAGGTCACTTCCAGTAAAGCTCTACAGCCGAGAACTACGCGTAGTGGCCGCGTTATCAATACACCCGTACGTTTTACAGCATGACGTAATACATACGTACCTATAGCGTAGCTAGTCGAACGGACGAAGCATAGAGAACAGTATACGAAATACGAAGCAAGCGGAAGTCTTTGTAAATTAAATAATAGGTAGTTCTGTTCTCAAGATTTCAATTTCATCGATATAGCTCTAGAAATAATAACAGTGGGTACTGATTTAAACAAAGAACTTTTGTCAACCAATTTTTGTACTCAGCTTACAAGATCGCCGCGTTCCCACAATTTGTTAATGTAAATATTACTCATTTGTTAATGTAAACAAATCGATACGATACGTGAATAGTAGTGAATAAGTAGCATAGTGAATATTAGGTTTAGTGGTTGTGGAAATTATAGGTTCAATTCCATATTCAACATGTATTTGTAGAGTATAATAAATATAATTTTAGATTGGTTAGGATTTAGATACTATTAAACAGTAATTTTGTTTAGTAATAAACTTTTGATAGGAAACATGTAATTTAATTTGTTTACTAATAAGTAAGAATTTGTATTCGATAAAAATTAAATGTTTTAATGACATATTATTTTATATTTACTTTAATTACTTGTCATTTATTTAAAAATTGTTTATATTATTTTTATTGTTCTTTATTGTACTGTTCTTTTACATTTCTTACAATATGTGATGTGTACTTTTATTTTTTATTGTAAGAGGGGGAGTACTGTAGGGACACATATGCCTACATGTACATGTACAGTTTAGTTTGTAAGATGTTTATAAACAATTTGTTAGCGTCTGTAGAACAAAGACTTTTTAACTAGTCGCTAATATACGGAGTTACAGAGTGAACGTGTTTTCTTATTTAACCTTCTGATAACATAAATAGGGTCCGACACCTAATACCCTAAAACCAGAATAAAATCAATATTTAAGCGGGGACCCCACTAAACGAACGTGTTTTTTTTTTTTTGCTCGTTTAACCCTTAGGACTCACATTTGGCCGGTTTTTTTTTAACGTATACCTGAAAATAAAACCAAAAGACTGTCGCTGTCTATCTCGTTAATAGGGACAGAGGATAGCTAATTGCTTGGCAAAACGAAACTTTTACGATTTTTGTAAAAGTGCTGCATAATTCCCACACCTAAATAGTGACCCACGCATTTTTCAATTCTACCAATAAAAAATATACAGACTGATAAACACATTAACCTCCACAGTCCGGTAAAAAGTGTATAATTACAAACGATAAATGGAATAACTTATGAATATTAAGGGTGTAGTGTATTTAATAGGCATGTTGCTTTTTGAATCATATGAAATATTAGGTATAGGTAAGCTAACTTTTCCCGCGAATTCGGCCACGTAAATTAAACGTTGCCTAAATGGTATATGATTACTGTCTAAAGAAAAGATGTAAAGCTTTAAAATGTCTATAAAAAAAGTTATCGACACGCGGCAGCGCGAAGATGTGAAAAACTATTAAAAAGTTAAATCTTTTGTCCGACATGAGTTTTATAATGTGATATTGTATGCTTATAACGATAAATATGCATATATTTTTGTAGTAAAAATGTTTTTTCTACGCCAAATTGAATAAGTAGTTAAGATTTTTCAGAAACATTATGTTTAAAAAATAATCTTCTTTTATATCGTAAATACGAAAGTGTGAGAGGCTGGATGTAGGAATGTTTGTGACTCTTTCACGCAAAAAGTACTGAACGAATTTTGATGAAATTTGTTAATATAGATAATTCTTAGCCTGAATTAACATGTGGACTACTTTTTATCTCACTAAACGTGGTTGAGACCTGCGGTTACTCTGTTCATAGTACTCTACATATGTCCAATTCTCATACACCGGATTAGGTACTCAAAATGTAAATTTCAATATCTCTCTGACACTCGTGGTCGTCAACTGCGGTCTTATAACTCTGTCTCATTATCCACTCCTCTTTTTCACACTGGCTTCTTATTTTCAGGTTTCTACATATTTGGAAACATCAATACCCTAAAAACAAGCTCTCCACTGTGGACTAACATATCTAAAACTTTAGAAGATAAGGCTGCCATCGGTTCCAGTCTTACACTGAAATGCGAAAACCACTCGGATCAAATTACTATGGTTGGTTAAGATATTTTTTATCGCAGGAACAAATGCGGAATAAACCAGAATCCTACATTTTTAGTAACAAAGAGTGTATTAGATACCTAGATATATTTTCCAAATTAATTTAAAATTTAACCAGTCGTTTAAGAAGTATTTTTAAAGTTTGTAATTAATCATTGACTTACTCGTTTATTCCACCGATATCTAAAAGTCTAATTCTACTTGTTGCACAAGCTCCAAATTTTGCACGGAAATTGTAATTACCTACGTCATACCAATTCCAACTCTCCGCATCAATCCTTTTTCCCTTTTCTTGTTACTACAAACTGCATATATATATAATATTAGGGGTTAAAGTATGAAATTGCCGTTTTATTGTAATAGGTTTCATGACTTAACAAGAATCTTCATGGTTTGAGGTTTTCGAAAGAAACTTTTTTCATATGGTTTCTATGATCTTCTGTTTTTAAAAGATGTGAAACATTTAAATATCGACTTTCAATTATTTCGTTAATCAACTTAAACGAGAAAAATGGATACCGCGAAAATACCACTTTGTATTCTGTTGACCAGTCGTGAAGCTTCTTTAGAACTTTGAGTATAAATACGGTATAAATAAATAAGAAAAAACGTCGATGTTAGCTTTCCAGCCCTGCTATGTTATTAGGTGTTTTAAAATTTATCCTTTAATAAATATACTATGCAACGCTGGTATGTCTTAGTATCAAACCATCGCCATGGAATGTGGCAATAATCCACTCTGATTTCTTTTCAGGACACTTTGGAAATCTAAGCAAAGGTTTTATTCAGTTAATCATTGAATTTATTATGTAGGTAATAAAATACACATGATAAAACAATCGTTGCACATTTTTTCCTGCGGCTTGGTATCATTAAAGTATAACATATTTATGAAAATAGAATATATTTAAATGTTGATGTTAATTGTTTATTTCAATATTTAATTACATTTTTATGTTTATCTTAAAGTAGTTAACATAGGTAATGGAGGTATACTGACAAATATTAATTATTAACTTACGAGTACAGTAGGGGATACCTTTAGTTTATTTAGTTCTTATAAGTACACTACAAGGTGCAAATAACTAAAGTGACTTTGAAAGACCCTTTCGAAAATAATTTTTATAATGTGTAGTGCGACCGCTGAACTCTCCAGCCATAAGATACAACATCTTAACGAATATTATGACGATATTTCTTTTCATTTTATTACTGTAGCAGATGGACTGTAGGCTGGATTATCAAAAGCGGACAGGTAGCAGAAGTCGCAAATTAAAACACTTGGTTCGGAGAAACTCGGAGAACGTTCGAAGGCAGAGCATGCTTTATTGCGAAAAATCGATTACTTAAGTACAATTTGGTTGCTCGCACTTATCTCATATATAAATCAGTTATCTTATAAGATTTCTTAGAGTGGGGGTACGCTACCCGCACCGCGCGGGGAGGGGAAGGTTTCGCTGTTTTCCCGCTGGTGGCGCTATTGTCGCGACGTGGCTCGATGTCCTTTACAATTACTATGATGATATGAAAGCCCTTTTTTAATAGCTCTCCATATTACTCGTATTAACGATAGCAATATAAATTCCAGATAGTGACACCTGAAGACTTTCAAAAGGTTCCAGAGGGTGGTTGTTTAATGAAATGCAACCAAAACTTCCGCGCTTGCGGTCATCCCTGTCCTAGGATGTGTCACGGATACGATCGGGAACACATTAAAGCCGCATGTCAATTAAAATGTGAAAGGTGATTATAGCTTGAGAGAAAAATAACTAAATCATAAAAAGTAAAGAAACGTGTTTAAAACATGTTTCTTTACGAAATAGAACAAAAATCTTGGTAAAAAAACAGTAACATAAATTACATTTTATATATTTTGTTATAGGATAATCTGCGATTTGGGCCACGTGTGCCCACTGAAATGCGCTCAAGAGTGTAAACCATGCACCCAATTAATAGAGAAAACTTTACCGTGCGAGCATATCAAGCAGGTACACTCTGTTTAATTTATTAAACTGTCCTGTTATATCTATCATCGACAAATTAGCCGTTGAATGATCATTTCGCGCCCTTTCTTATCTTTGTTTTATTATTATCTTTTTGTTACATATGTTATCAATTTATTATTTATGGGTTATTTTTTATAATTAAATATTAGTATAAATCTATTTATGTTTATAGATATTCTGCCACCAAGAGCCTGATGATCCCAAGATAGTGTGCACCACCACTGTCACTGTAACCCTGGCTGACTGTGGACATGAGGTCAGTTCTTTACTTCAATCGAACACATCAAGGTACTGAAGCAACGCAAACGCCCTCCGACGTTTGCGTTGCTTTAAACTATGCACCATTTTGTACATGGAGTACGATGGTGCAGTGGTCAGCACGTTCGGTGCGATCGATACGGCGATTAAGTAAGTTTTGCAAAGTTCGATCAATGGATGGGTGACCAAAAATTTATTATCTCAAGCACCGGAAAGTACACTAAGTTATTGACCCCGGCTGCATAGAGTCATTCCTTATCACCATCCTATTAATATCGCCACTGCTGGGGTTCCTTATGGATTGCTTCCCACGGATGGATTCGAATAAGGAGAATGAGCTATGACCTATCATAGCTGGAACCAACTTAACGTGTTCTCCAAATACGAACGAGCTCGAATTAGTACATCTTTAACCGACTTCAAAAAAGAGAAGTACCCTTCTCTTTTCAATTCAAATTTTTTTTTCTGTTTGTTACCTCATAACTTTTTACTGGGTAGACCGATTTTGATGATTATTTTTTATTAGAAAGCCAAAGCCGTGTGGTCCCATTTTAATTTGGTCCAGATCTGGCAATAGCATTAAGTATGCATCATGTTTGTTATCTCAAAACATTTTACAAGGTGAACCGATCCTATTGACTTTTTTTTTTATTTGACAGCTTGTGCTTCCGGTGTGGTCCCATTTCAATTTTCAACATAGTATTTGTCAGACTTATTTGAGTAATGAAGGTTTGCACTTTAACACGGTTTTGACGCGGTTTTCAGAAAAGTATTTTTAGTGTTACCTATATGAATATCAATATCACTAAAAAGCATGTTTAGATATTTGAAAAAAACATTCTGGATCAAATACAAACATACTTTTACAAGAATAATCTTATGAATCGACAACAATTTGGTTTTACAAGGGGTTGCTCAATAACCGCAGCCGGTGTCGAGTTAATACAAGAAATTTTTAATGCCTGGGAGTATTCATATGATGCATTATGTGTTTTCTACGACTTATCTAAGGGCATTTGATTGTGTTTTTCATGAAACATTGGTTAGGAAATTTAGAGATAACTCATTGGATTGTATTGTCTCATACTTGACTGACAGAGTGCAGAGGGTTGATATCAGTGGCAAAAGATCCCCTCGATCGAAAGTTAAGATGGGTGTTCCGCAGGGGTCAATGCTTGGTCCTTCCTTGTTTTTAATTTACATAAATGATCGTAAGGGATAATCACGAAATAGTTTTGTTTGCGGATGACACTTCAGTTTCATTTAAAATTTTAAAATTAAAAGAGGACTACCTCTTAATTACGTCGTGAACAATTCTATGTGAATTATTAATAACCGTATCGCACACAGACAGCACTCACCACTGCGCCATTGATCTACTAATATATGAGGTGAAAGATTATTATATGCCAGGACTTCGTGGGGTGGATAAGTTAAGTATACTGACCCACCTTTACTAGGGTATACTTTACAACGCCCTATAGTTCTATATCTACTATCGCCAACAGTATGAAACAGCTAATTATTTTTTCGCGAATTCAGTGTTTCTTCCATAGTAAAAAAGGAATAATTTTCCACCTTATATTAACGAGTTACTCTATACCTACACTTAACTTGATCACGTACTTTATCAGGACATTCGCTATATTTGATTGCAGGTGGAGAAACCCTGTTTTCAGCATATAAAGTATACAAAATGCAAGACGCCGTGTATATACCGCGTGGATAGTTGCGGCCATCAATGTCGACGATCATGCCACGTCAATGACGATCCCGACCACGAGAAGGTGTGTATAATATACTTTTGTTCTGTACCTTCTATGTCCAATACTTTGGTTTCTTGTTGTATTAAATAAAAAACGTGTTGCTTGTATGACGGAGGTTTATTGAGTGCACACATCAATTGAAATTAACATTGTACATAATTTTAACAGAATAAGCATAACGTGAGTTACTTATGTACGTAAACAGTGAGAAATAACACAAGTTCAATTTAGTATGCTATCTATGCATTAACATTTACGTGTGTGCTTATTACACACACTTCACCTCCCCCGAAAAGATACTGCTACCCCTCCGCTCACTAAAAAGAAAAACTTAAAATAACAAAATTTTTGAACTACTTTGAACAATATTTATAAGAAAATAATTACTAACATTTATTGTAACGAGTTATACATTTTGAAAAGTGTTGTATAAGCATGTTTCTTTATTCGTAAAATAATTTTGTATTATTTTTGTGGACAAGACGTTCTTTATTTCCTTTTTTAATTTTCACATTTGGAGATACATCTTCTATGACTTCAAATGGACCATTATATAGTCTATCCAACTTAGATCCTATTTGGTTCTTTAACAAAATTAAATCACCTTTTTTATACTTTACAGAATTACAATGCTTATCGAATAAGACCTTTCGTAACTGTTTACTTTGTAATAAAGATTCTTTAGCATCGAAACGTGCTTTTTGTAATCGATACTTTAATTCTAAAACATAACTACCAAAATTATATAATGGATCTAAAGTTCTATATAAATTATTAGGTAAGTTGCACAGTTTTCCAAATACAAGCTCATAAGGGGTGTATTTTGTTTCGGTATGTACTGTAGTATTATACGAAAAGCACCAAAATTGAATCCAATCACTCCAATCCGTTTTGTAATTTGCACATTGTATTCTTAAATATGCCCCCAAATGTTTATGGCTATTTTCTAAAGATCCTAAAGTCTCATGATGATACGGAGTCGAGTTTAGTTTATTTACTTCTAATAATTTGCATGTTTCCGATAATACTGAAGACATAAACTCTTTCCCTTTGTCGGTTATTATTTCATTTGGGATGCCATAGCGTATCACAAAATTATTTACAAAACATTTAGAGACTGTAATAGTATCCTTCGTCCTAAGAGGATACGCTTCTATAAATTTACTCAGATCACACTGAATTGTTAAAATATACTTAAAACTATTATTATCTATATCTAAGGGGCCCATTAAATCTAAGCTAATTCTTTGAAAAGCTGAACTAGCAGTTGTGGTAATTACCATTGGTTCCTTAACTTTCTTATTATGGAACTTATTTATTTGGCAAGTCCTACACTTTTTTACAAAGTTACTGACGTCATTAGTTAGTCCTGGCCAGAAGTAATAGTTCTTTATATTATTGAGCATGCGATTTATCCCTGCGTATCCGCTAGTAGGTAATAAATGAAAGTCGTTTAAAATAACTTTTTTATCGTCATCATCAAAAATCCTCAACACGTCTCTGGTAACGAGAAAACGCGGTAAAGTAAGTTGCAACCTCTTCATTTCGCGTAATAAGTGTCTTAAACATTCTTCATTATATTTATTCTTTACAATTAATAACTCTTTTATTTGTAAATGTCGACATAACTGTTCTAAGTCTCTCGCTAACACCTGCGCGGTCGATAACGATCGAGAGCATAGAAATATCGCTGATTGCGATGGAACAAACGTACATAACTTTCCCATGGAAATTATGTTATCATTATTCATTAGACATTTTTCATTATATTTTTCAGTAAAAATTAATTCTACAATATCGTCAGGTCGTTTCAGAACTTCCATAGCCGCAGGTTGATCAGACCTTAAAGCTGTGAAAGGTTCTGTAGTCTGTCTGTCATTGGCAGCGCTCGTTAGTTGCTGTCGCTGAGCTCTTGTTAAAACAGATATCATATGGTCGCGCATTTGCTTGAAATCGTTGGACGTTAACAGGAGTCGACTTAACGCATCTGCAGCAGCGTTATTTCGACCCGGAACATACTCAACTTCGAAGTCATATTCTTCGAGATAAAGTCGGAACTTAGTTAATCGACTTGAAGGGTCGTTTAAACTAAATAAATAAATTAAAGGTTTATGGTCGGTGCATATTTTAAATTTCCTACCATACAAGTACGGACGGAAATGTCGTACTGCCCAAACAATTGCAAGTAGTTCTAACTCGATAACGGGGTATCTACTCTCGGCGGGTTTCAGGTTACGACTCGCGTAAGCTACGACTTTACCATTACTATTTGATAATATTGCGCCTAACCCAATTTTAGACGCATCCGTCTGTAATTTGAAAATATTTTTTTCAGAAAAATCTGGATATTCAAGGACGGGTGGACTAGTTAGAGCAATTTGCAAATTTTTAAATGCAGTTTCGCATTGAGCGTTCCATTCGAATTTAACACCTTTTCTACATAATATGTTTAACGGATAGACAATACTTGAAAAGTTACGAATGAATTTCCTATAATAGTTTGCGAAGGCTACAAACCGTTTTATTTCGTCAGCGTTCGTCGGCCTAGGAAAACTAATAACTGTTGCTATCTTATCTGGGTCGGGTAAAATACCTTCTGAACTGATTTTATGACCTAAATAAATTATTTCGTGTCGCAAAAATTCACACTTAAGCGGGTTGAGTTTTAAATTTACTTTTCTTAACTGATTCAAAACGCTAACAAGATTCTTATTATGATTTTCTAAGGAATTTCCCAGGACAATGCAATCGTCTACGTAAATTAGACATTTATTATAATTGAGGCCTGCCATTGCTATGGTCATGAGCCTTGAGAATACACTAGGACTGGTCTTGAGACCCATTGGACAACGCTTCATCTGGTATTGTTTTCCTGCCGAAAATGCAGTGCATTTACGAGATTCTGGGTCTAAAGAAAGTTGATACATTTTATCTATTGAAAATGAAGTGTATTTTCGAGATTTTTCATTTAAATTTAATTGATAATAAGATTGTGATAAATCTAATTTTGAAAAATAAATATTCCCGGAAAGAGAATCTAATATCTCCGTAATATTTGGTAAAGGAAACTTATCATCCTGAATTTTATTATTTAATTGGCGGTAATCTATAACAAGTCTCCATTTCCTTTCTTGCGATTTATCAACTTTTTTTGGAACCAACAAAACGGGGCTGGACCATTCTGAAATAGTCTCTTCGATAATATCATTATCTAACATTTCTTGAATTTGTTTATTTACTTCCGGTTTCAAGGCATGTGGAATTCGATAGGGCTTAACATAAACGGGCGTTACATTATCTTTTAAAGCGATAGAATGCTCCATTAAATTGGTGACAGATAACTTGTCCCTAGGTAGATGAAAAACGTCTGAATATTTTGCGCATATATTCTCAATACCTATTCTTTCTTCTTTATTCAAATAACTAAGATCAAGTAAGTCAAACAAAGTTTTCACTCGTTGCGTTGACGTATTTTCGTCCGCAAAGTGACAAATATCAAAGTTATTTAAACTATGCATCTTTAATTTAGATAAATTTAAAGTAATATCCTCATCTTTCGTGTTTAATATTCTAACAGGAATTAAACCCTTATTGGGTTTCACAACCATTCCTGCTATAAATATTCCTTCCTGTAGCTCATCTGCCAAAATAACGCAATCATCATTCGATTGGCAGGGCAAATATTTAATAATTTCACAACGTCCTGGTATGACGTGTGTGTACACGTCTTTAAAATGAATATGAATACATGCTGTGCGATCGTCGTGAGACAATTGCAAACTCATATTTTTATAATCGATAACCGCGTTATAACGCTTAAAAAAATTTTCGCCTAATATTCCATCGGCGGCACACGATAGGTTTTTAAATACGTAAAATTTTTGCCTTAAACTTAACCCATTAAAATTTAATTCTAAATAAACAAATCCTTCCGAAATCAATTTCCCACTGACACCTTTAATCGTTAACTTATCATAGAGAATATTATTTACTAATCTAGTTTTACTTAACCATTCGTACTTCAGTACGCATAAGCTCGCACCGCTATCTATTAAAAGGTTTATTTCACTATGAATATCGTCACTAATAGATAAACTTACTATACTACTTACGTTATAGCTAGAAATGAAACGTTCATTCACTGTTGGAACGAAAAAACTCACTATTCGGTGCAGTCTCAGTGCATGCTTGACTTGAATCATGTCGAGCGTGCTGAATTCGCGAAAAATTATTCCCACGAGCATGGGTTGGTCTTGCCCTTGAACGAGGCGGGCGCGCTGACTGCATATGGCCCCGGGCCGATCTATTATAATACGTCACAGGTTTCACATAACCTTGTGGATTAATGTAATTATTTCGGGTGTTATTTGAAAAATTATTATACCTATTATTGGAAAAAGTAGGTTTATTTGTATTGATGTTCCTGTAATTACTAGAAAAGCGTTTTTGACTGGCATTAAAGTGCCTAATTTTCATGACATTGTCTTCGCTAGGAGACATTGTTTGTTCGTCCACAGCTGCTCTTATGGCGTCTGGAAGAGACTCAAATTGGCGCGATGCTATAATAGTACTCAAACGCTTGTTAGATAAGCCATCGGCGAATCGTTTTATAGCTAATTTTTCATTTAATGGACGGAGCACATCATATTTATTATCATCTCCGTCAGCTTGAGAGATAGTAAGGTTTACGAATAACTGTTCCAATTCTGTACCGTAGTTTTCTATTGACCTATGACCTTGCCTTGAGTTATTTAATTGCGACTGTAATGCGATATAAGACTTTTTTTGAATTAAAAATTTTCGCATATCTGAAACCAAAGCATTTACGTCTTGGTAACTAGTTTTTAGTCGGAGTTTAGCACTTGCCGATAATCTAGTTTTTAAAACAAACTCAATTAATTGGGGTTTCTAATTGTTATCAAGCATAGAATTATAGAGCTGAATACCATCAATTAATTGTAAAGTTACTTGTTCTGATCCGTGCATAATAGGGAGTAATGCGAGTGCAGTTTTCAAATCGAATGTGCAATTGGAAGCCATTTTGGATGAGCTTTGATCTTGTTTCAAGGACATTAAACTGATAATCGTATTATAAAATATATTAATATCGTGAACAATCGATTTTATATTCGCAAGAGATTCTGAACTAATTTCTGAACGTTCGATTTTCTCTTTAATGCATCGTAAAATACACTCTAATTCACTGTATAAGGACTGTGCATCTCTTAATTTTTGTTGAGCTGTTTCAGAGCTTTCCCTTCTGATGGGACCAATTTTTACTAAATAGCTCTTAATGTCTTTTAATTCATTAAATATTTTGTTTAAGTCCGACAAAGTCATAGCAAGTTATGTATGTGAATAAAAATAAAAAGAATAAGTTCTTAACCATAATTAACACTACCATGGCGAAAAGATTACTCTAAAACACACAAATAATTATAATCTAATATTTAAAATTATTTTAAAAGGATATGGCGTCATTATGTTGATATTCGAATACGCTGCGCTTGGGTTCCCACGGTGAGCGCGGTGTCATCTTACGCGTGGCACGTTGTCGGTAGCGATGCTCTGGTTGGGGCTGCGGGTCACGTGGCTGCTGGGCCGGGCTATACCCTGGACACCGATCCTCTGGAAACCTGCTGGGCCGGGCTATACCCTGGACACCGATCCTTTGGATACTGGGCTGCTGTTTACACTGCCGATGTAGTCAAATCTTGACGAGATATGGTGCTTACGGTGACGGCGTTAAGTTCTCTTCTTAATGTCTTTATAGCGCTTTTTCGACACTTCTTGAAAATGATGTAAAAAATGCTCGATGACGCAATAACGACGAGTACGATCAGCAGAATCTCCGATGCGTTGACGGATCCATGTTTCTGGCTGGTAGTGGCTTCAGCTGCTCCGTTGGCGTTTTGGGCGATTACAACTTCCTCTTTCGAGTAGCTTTTTCCCATCTTCTAAAAAAAATTTTTCCAAGGTGTTTGTGCAGGAACTGGCCGGGTCGCCATCCAATACTTTGGTTTCTTGTTGTATTAAATAAAAAACGTGTTGCTTGTATGACGGAGGTTTATTGAGTGCACACATCAATTGTAATTAACATTGTACATAATTTTAACAGAATAAGCATAACGTGAGTTACTTATGTACGTAAACAGTGAGAAATAACACAAGTTCAATTTAGTATGCTATCTATGCATTAACATTTACGTGTGTGCTTATTACACACACTTCATATGTACTTTTCTTTAAGGGTAGAGGGGGTATAAGCTATTTAATGATAATAATGTTTCGTTGAATCAGTAGTGCTATTCTGTTATGACAGCCTAGAATTCAACGACTATTGTCAATTAAAAATTTCTTGAAAATATAATAAAGTTTTTATTTCATAGAAGCTCTATAACATGACCATGCTAAGTTTGAGCCTGTTTTCTTAACAGAATAACATAGCTAGTTAGAAAGGTGGTTACATACATAGTACGTTCCTTTGGAACAAATATTAAAAAATATTTCACTTTTATTCCTGATCGGCTCGCGATTGTTGTTATTAAGCAACTTTCGCAAGGGTCAGTCACGGGATGGGTGACCAAAAAATAATTATCTCGAACTACCCCGTTGTTCGTAAGGCACGTAAACTGTTGTTCCCAGCTGTAGTCGTTAATACTAATATAATACCGGATCAGCGTGGAGGGTTTTGATCCGTCCTCCTTAACCATCCCTAAGGAAGGCCTGAGCCCTTGCAGTGGCGATGTAAAAGGGGTTGTTGATCATACCTATCAATAACAAAAAGAGAGCATATTAGTTTAATAGTAGAAATATGGATATGTAATTATGTTTAAGGGCGATGCGTCACGTGTGCAATGAATTGAATAACCGCATAGTGTTGATTATATAAGTTATAATATTATTATATGCCAGAACTTCTTAAGCCTTAAGTATACTAACCCACTTTTACTATTTATATTTCATACAATACAATCGCAATATAAGTATGAAACAGCTGATTATTTTTTGTCAATTCAGTGTTGCTCCCATAGTAAAAGTTGATGAAGTTCTGCCACATAATAATATTGCACATTATATATAACGTATTTCGCAATCATTTGCTCATTTTAAAATACATGAACAAAATAGCTTGTTTGATTTTGTAACCATTAAATTTATTAGGTACTCTTCTTCTAAGTCGTTTCATTATTGTCAAATTGCTTGTTGTCGTCAATTAGGAACAGATTGAGTGGCATGTTTTGTTAGATCAAACATTCTTCTTTATGAAGTTATATCTTCCTTCACGTTACCTATAATAATATAATGCTTTTCATTTAGTATGTGTGCCATCAACCTTGTGCTAAAACAAAAAAGGGTTGCACAGCCAATCTTCAGGGTGACCGCGGTGATCATCAGTGTCTTAAGAAGTGCCACGAGACATGTGATGATTGCAACGTAAACGTAAGTTTTTTTTTAAACATTTGAGAGTGCATACGCCCAGAATATTGAATTGGTATTTACAAAAATCTACTTCTAATAAACATAAACAAAGAATACTGATTTTAACTATAATGCAATGACACAAATTTTATTGGAATTGCAATAAATTATCCAAGGTATTAAAAGTTTCTGAACCAAATTTTATTATATTTATATCATATGCTAGCTTTTCAGGGGCGACTTCGCCCGCGTGGTCCATAATTAACATATTTGGCTATCGATTCATATTATGACACGGATATAATTACAATGTCAAGTTTTAATCGCTGTCGTTCCCTATACAAACTTCCACTTCCATTTTCATCCCTTTATTTACTGCTTAAGATATAGCTTACCGTAGGTAAAAGAATTTTTAAAATCGGTCCAGTACTATGTCCAATTCTTAGTGTTTTTTGCTTTAAAATACTACAGACATCAAGTCAAGTTCCTCCCCCCCTCCCCCTCGGCTAGAAAAGTTGTCGATCCGGGCCTGTTTCCGCCCGGGCCTCTGATGGGGTTAGTGCGCCTCTGCATACATCTACTGCTTGCGCCATCTGAAACCAGTTGAAGAGTAGCTGTGAAAAAGCATTTGCGACTGCTGAAATGTTAAACTCTGCTTATAACTACCATAAAACAAGTTGTTTAGCTGACTATAGCAACATACATTTTGATATATATTTTTCCTCTTATATCTTTAGGTAAGCAAGAAGAGATCAAAATGCAAACACTCTGAACGAGTTTTGTGTTGCCAAGACGTCAATGAAAAGCCTTGTCGTAAAAAATGTGCTCGAATTTTGCCCGCCTGTGGCCATTACTGCAAGAAAAAATGCTTCGAACCTTGCGGAGACTGTGACCAAAAGGTATGGCGTATACGAAATATGTAGTTATAAGTAAAGAATTTTCTCAACTTACTGTAAACTTGTAAAGAGACAAATTTTTTGGGTTGGTGATGGGATGTAAAGAGACATATTTTTTGGGTTGGTGATGGGATGATTTGGGATATAATTTATTTATAAATTATATGGATTTACAGATAATAAAAACTATACCAGAATGCCAGCACCCAATACAGACGATTTGTAAAGAAGAACCAAAGCGTGAAATGTGCAAGAAGCCGTGCGAGAAAAAATTGTCTTGTGGCCACATTTGCCGCAATCGTTGTGGCCAAAATTGCGACGTAGACACATGCACAGAAATCATTAACGTGCCGATTGTTTCTCCATGCGGCCATAAAGTCAAACTACCTTGTAAACTATATTCACAATATGTTAAAGGTAAACACACTTGCAAATATACAATAACACGGTTGAATGTATACTTAGGTTATTATTTTTGATCAATTTGCATTCACAATGCTATAATGGAAAACTTTTTTAATGAAAAATACTCAAAAAAAAACATTTTGTCCCTAGCACTCTGAGATGGGACTCGAACCCATGATCTTTCGCAATCTGCCCTTTCCACTGAGCTACCCAGCACCTAACAGTCTGGCGAATTTTTCAAGCACTTGTTACTTTTTAGCTACTACAAAGCCTATTTCCATCAATGTTTAGGCAATCCACCTGAAAATATTCTAAATGAAAAATTCTTAAAAAATACACTTTGTCTCTGGCACTCTGATTGCATTACGCTTTTAAAGAATTTTAAAAAGTAGTCTGACCTTCTGTTGCTTGAAGGAAAACTTATCTCTCCTTTTCATTTACAGATAACTTCCTACCTAATTAGCGGTATAATGTTGCGTAGTAACTGCAACACAGATTATCTTGTTTACATTCAAACTTTTTTTTGTGTATTTCAATTACTGTAAAATATAAAATAGGCTACAATTACTGACCTACTCGCACTGTCACTACTAGTTAGTAATAGGAAAGTAGAATTACTGCGTCTAGGTAAAACACAGAAATAATCTCAAATGGTTCAAATGGAGGCTTGAAATCTAAATAGAGAATAGGTTTTAAACTGGTTAGATGTTGTTAATATTTTTATATGTATTTATTTTTAGGTACCATAGACAACAAGGAAATTTTAAGCCATTGTACACAGCCATGCAATTACACATTAAAATGTGATCATGTTTGCGGGGGCACGTGTGCGCAGTGTCTCCACGGCCGAATACACATGCCTTGTACGAAGGCTTGTGAATCAATAATGATTTGTGGCCATAAGTGAGTGTTAAAAGGCAGTATGAACGTCGATAAGCTGTACTTTGATTAAAAGAAGCTGTAGTTAAAAATGGTGTTATAATTTAATTTTATTATTATTTTAGATGCATGGAGCCATGCAATCAGGTGTGTCTACCGTGCAAAATGCCCTGCGAGGTGAAATGTACTCACTCAAAATGTAAAAATACATGTGGCGCACCTTGCGTTCCTTGTCAGGTACTTGAAACAATAGCTATGTTTTATTAGTTTACTATAGTGCAATGATAAATGGAATATCCCACACAATATTTCATAAGATTTTACAAATCTTTGGCGTAATTTATGTTAGCGAAATGGTTTTATGCTGACATAATGCTAATACGACTTAAAAAAAATCGTTTTTATAAAAACGATTCTAAATTTTCTGTATTTTCTTTGCCAAACTCTCTAGCCATAGGATACGACATCTAAGCGAATATTATTAAGATATTTCGTTTCATTCCACTACTTTCGCAATGGCCGGTCGTAGTAGTGGGTCACTGGCCATTCTGCCTGTTCGATCAGATTCGATTTCAAACGTAGGGGAGGCCTGAGCTCTGGTACATTGATAGGCTGGTGATGAGATGATGCGATTATGTTGATTAAGTAATAAAGATAATAATATGAATTTTACTCAGTAATAGTGATAACATAATAAACTGAAGTCCTTTTTTTATATTTAGTGTAATCACACTTATTAATGTTATAGGTACTAATTGCTTGCATGAATAATATTCTTGTGGCTTTGTCGTATGCTTATTGTTGCATGAACTAATTTTATATGATTCAGTATTCAATTCAACACACACACCACACGCAAACACACACACACACCACACGCAAACACACACACATACACACGCACGCACGCATGGTATCCGTTCTAATATCCATAGGTCAAAAGAGGGTACTAGTTGAAAATCAGCGTTAGCCCTAGCTGACAAATGCTGAACTAGTCACCCTTTTTAGGGCATTCATGGGACGCTTAATGTGAAATGTCACATATTTGATTAAATCTTAATGTTTGATTATATTTTATTGTCTAGTGTTGTGTGTTAGCAGTTTTTTTTTAATTTACAACATAATCTGTGTCTTATGTCTGTACTAGAATAAATGAATTTGATTAAAAAGGAGAAGTGCCGTCGATCGTGCGTGCACGGCTCGTGCACGCGGCGGTGTGGTGAGCGGTGCTCGCGGGCGGCCTGTAATGAGCCGTGCCCCCTTAAACTGCCCTGTGGTCATCCGTGCCGTGGCCTCTGCGGCGAGCCCTGCCCTCCCATATGCAAACATTGCCGCCCTGACGAGTTCCCCAAAGACTTCCTCGGTTACGACTTCGACGAAGATGCCAAGTAAGAATAATAGGAAATATGCACATTTTTGGAAAATATTTTCAATTGATAATTTACATCGATATATAACTGTAAAAAAATACCCGGCACTGTAAAACTAACATTTTGTAACATTAATCGTTGATGAAAATAAGTAATAGCTACGAGCAATTTAAACACCGGAATTTTTGGCGCGCTTGTCGTGACGTCAAAGTACACGACTATACTCCATTCATTATATATAACGTTAGAAAAAAGAGGGTCATAGAAGCAGCAATTCAGAACATTTTATTTTCAAGATATTTTTAAAAAATATATATTAGTTTTGTTAAAAACTTTGAACATTAGGTAGTTTGAAAGAACTGGGCAATTTTCCATTTTTACGATACCTCGGGGTTGAGATGAGGCCAGCATCTTATAAATTCATCTTTTAGTCCCAAGCTAAAATGGGACTAAAACTGAAACTATCTATCTGTTGTTTTGATAAATTCTAATTGTAAGTGTAATTAGTTAGACTATCGATGAAGACATTGGAAAAACTTCCTGAAGTGTCAATGGTTGAGGGTAGGCATGGGGGCTTAAATTTTTGTAGGCCACTTAGGCCTGCACCGGAATCGCAATTTAGCAAAACTTAACAGCATAAAGTTAACAACTATAAGAAAACAACAATAAAACAGTAATTACTGAATCACCGAAAATGACAAAACAACAAGAAAGGCAGTAGCATTCACAATGAATGACAATTCCAGATTACATATTTTGACGATTATGAATAAATCATAATCTGACAAAATTAAAAAGCTGTACTGCCGAAACGTTTGAAGGGATTAGGCAACGTCTTAAATTTGGTAGAGTTATAGTGACATGAGAATCATGCCAAAACTATCTGACCCTGCTTCTTTAGGTTCTTTAAGATGGACACTTTTTATTGTAATGATTATTAAATGTTTTAAGTCAGTCAAATACTCATAAATTTGAATAATATATAGCTTAAAAGACTACGGTTAAGTATAGCAGCTGGTATTTAAGTGGATATGTAGCAAATTAGCCATTAGTCTTAAGAGTAACGTGATTATTGATATTTTTCCACAAAGTATACCATACAAAGAATCTAATTTTCTTTCTGTCTAATGCTATAATGAATGGAGTGTAGATATATGACATTTTAAATCAATATGGATTTTGAGTGATTGATTATTATTCAATAACCCAAATCGATTAGCAACTAATTGATTTTTAAAGTGTTATAGACTTTTTAATAACTCATATCCTTTACCAAATTAGTGAAATAAAAATAATAGCCTAAAACATCATTTAAATTGTAATTCGTTGTTTATTTTGCGACTTAATATTACTTTGATGTTATTGCATCGATGTTAACTTTTTGTAACAACGACATCCCTATACGTGTACATTTTCGTCACATCCGCTCTGACTAGTAGCATGGCGTTTGAATAATTTGAAGTTACCGCATCCATTTTTGCACCTTTCAAGAATTATTTTCATGACGAAAGCGAACTAAAGTTGAAAAATATTAACCTAGACTTTATTCTAAAGCAATAATGAACGTTATAAAATATATTAAAGCCTTTTTTGAATCAAAAGCATATTCCCTATTATATTAATAAATAGTAATAATATCTTTTTTTATTATATTTGATCAATTTTGCATTCACAATGAAAAATGCTTAAAAAAATCCACTATGTCCCTGGCACTCTGACATGGGACTCGAACACATGACTGCTATATCCACCGACCTACCTAGTATCTAACAGGACTAACGAATTTTTCAAGCACTTGTTACTTTTTCGCTCTGCAGGAGCACAAAATATATTTTTGAAACATTTTTCAATGAGAATAATAAATTTGTAGAGCTAGAAACAATTTGCAACCGGCAAATGAAGGAGTATGGAATTTTTCCACAGCTAAAGTTATAGAGAAGAAGTGCAGAATATATTTTAATATAAATAATTAAATTAAATCATTAGTTTAATAATAATTAATTTCTAGCATTATTTTAAGAAAGTTCTTATAATAATACTAAAAAAAAAACATTTCACTGACATACTATATCATTCATGCGTTTGACGCGTCAAGCAATCTTAAAGTGCCTCTCGTATATTCTCACCTATACTCCATTCATTATAACATTAGAAAAAAGAGGATCTCAGAAGCAGCAGTGCAGAACATTTTATCTACAAGATAAATTAAAAAAATATTTATAATAGTTTAGTTAAAATTTTGAAGTTTAGATAGTCTGAAAGAGCTGGGCAATTTTACATTTTCTCGGGGTTGAGACTAACCTTTTCTAAATTCATCTTTTACTGAGAGCCAACATGGAAATGAATATATCTATCTGTTGTTTTGATTGATTCTAATTGTAAGTGTATATAATTAGAATATAATTTAGTTATATCTATGCCCAGCAAATAAAGGTCAACAAAATGAAATTTTTATTATTACTGTTATAACATTTATTCAAATATAATTAGACTATTGATTATTACTACTAGAAAAACTTGCTGAAATGTCAAAGTAATTGGTATAGGCCACTCGGGCCTGCACCGGAATCGCAATTTAGCAAAACTTAACAACAAAAAGATAACAACTAAAACAAAACTATAAGAAAACAACAATAAAACGGTAATTACTCCAGATTCCGCATTTTGACTATTATGAATAAATCGTAATCTGACAAAATTAAAAAGCTGTACTGCCGAAATGTCCGAAAGGATTAGGCAACGTTTTAAATTTGGTAGAGTTAAAGTGACATGAGAATCATGCCGAAATTATCTAACCCTGCTTCTTTAGGTTCTTTAAGATGAACACTTTTTATTGTAATATTTATTAAATGTTTTAAGTCAGTCAAATACTCATAAATTTGTTTAATATATAGCTTAAAAGACAACGGTTAAGTATAGCAACTGGTATTAAAGTGGATATGTAGCAAATTAGCCGTCCGTCTTTAGAGTAACATGATTGTTGACATTTTGTCACAAAGTTATGGTATATAAAAATAACCTTATTTTCATTCTGTCTAATGCTATAATGAATGGAGTATAGTTGCACAAAAGTCCGTTAAAAACTCTTCATTAGTTTAAAGCAACATTACCAATATGAATTATCAAATTCAATACATTCTTTAGAATTTGACCCTTAATAGCTTAATAGACGTTTGTGCAACGTGTGCAACCTTTCAAATATCGACCTTTCAGACGGTCGAATTTCTACAATGAGGCATTAAAAAATATTTCTCGAGGTCAAACTAGATGTCGCCTCGTACTTTGAAAGATTTGTAGTTTATTAATCAAATCGTCTTTGATATGTATTCTGATGCAAAGATAATTTAAATTAAAATTTTAATTATTTAAATATAAATTAAATAAAAAGTAGATTGAGTTTCGAAAATTAGATTAAACATCTGAAATTATTACTCTTCGTGTTAAGTATTGAAAATTAATTTTAACATTACAAAATTCCACTCATATCTCACTAAGCGCTTATCCTTATCGCTTGTCCTTAATCTGTTATCTGTTCTTTAATTTCTGATACAAACACGAATATTTTCTTCAGGTTTATCCGGCTTCAAGATTGCACCCATATATTGGAGGTGGAAGATGCCGATAATTTAATGCAAAGCGACAAGGAGACGATTAGGATTCGTTGTTGTCCTTTCTGCCGCAAGCCAATCATCAACACGTACCGTTACAAAGACTTCGTTAATGAAATGTACAAAACTGAAATTAACCCAATAAAGGAACGAGTGTATGGAACAAAAGCTCAAATTATTGAAAAGCGTGATAAACTACGTGATACTTTTACTGGCTTTGAAGAGACTCATCTTCAAGTCCTGAAAAGTACTTAAAATTTTTAGTATTATATTATTTAAAAATTATACCACAAATATTTTTCTTGCAAAAACACAAAAAGTAGTTATACCAACTTTTTTTGTTGTCTTCTTCCAATTACTTTGAAATGGAAAGGCAAAGTTTTTTTTTCTTTTGATTTTTTGCAAAAATTTAATGCCCATGTTCTACTTTCCAACTTTTTTTTGAGGTCGGTGTTACCCGTATTATTATCAGCATGAAGTAAAACAGCACTGTCACATAAGTGATTAACTATTTTTCTCTTACTTTATATGATAATTTTTTTTTTCAAAAATGTCTGGCATCGTTATCTGGCAGTCTAGGTGCAGTCCAACATTGTAATTACATACATACATCTCGAATTAATAACCTCCTTTTTTTTAATTCTGTTAAATATTATAAAAAAGGTGAAGGGGGTACATATTATAAAAAAATTGTTTACCTGTAATGCATTACCTGGGACCACGCATCACCAACACATTTAGCAGCTATTAGGTATTTAACATAGGACGTCAGGTGGTCCCAACCATTATATTCAAGGTTTAACAATCCACAAATTCTTGCAACAACGATACGCGATGCTATTGAAATAAAAAAACATCCTTCTATCAATCCCAGGCAGATGCAGATCTCTATCACATATTTTTACATCATTAATTGATAAATTAATCGCATCAGGGCTCCTATTATCATATGTAGTTCTATAACCGAAACCCTTTCCTTTTCAGGTAATATATACTTCAGAAGAGTTTATATAAAACTAAATGCAACATTCGTATTCACTAAGGCATCACTTTTGCAAATGGATATGCATTTCATTAACTTAGATATTTTAGATATGATTGGAAACTATTGCAAAATGTATCAGAATGCCAAATTAATATGCTTGAGTGAAGAATTTTTGGACCAAGTTAAAGTACTTTGCAATTATATTTATAATTGTGTAAAAAAAATTAGCGAACAACAACAAGAAGACATAGGACGTGAAATACAACGAATGAACTCCATAATTCAGTTCTCAACAATTTTGGACCGTTGTGGCGAAGCAAAACACGAGCTTGGAGTAAAGGACGCTTTGGAGCAAGCAAAATCCAGAGTAATTTTTGACAATATATATAATGAAGATATAGCGGTATCAGCTCTAAAAGAATTCGAAAAAAAGGTAAAATTAAGCGCAGTCATTACCAAAAACGAACGTGCTTTAATAGTTAAGGCCATGAAGTTTCCTAAACAAGGGCATTGGTATAAATGTCCAAACGGACATATCTACTGTATTACCGAGTGCGGCGGAGCATCGCAAATAAGTAAATGTAATGAATGTGGAGCAACCATAGGCGGAGTAAATCATAGATTACTGTCTACCAATACCGTTGCCGGAGAAATGGATGGAGCACAACATCCGGCATGGTCAGAACAAAACAATATGGCGAATTTTGATTTAATCTTTGATTGATGTGTTTTACTATTATTTGTGTTTATTATTCTAATAGCTAAGTGAGTGTTTACAAATATTATTAAACATTATTTTAAAGTGTATCGTCTTAGAAAATAGGGTATTCATAAATTTATTATGTTGTTATCAGACTTTGAACAAGTACAGAGGTACATAAGGATATACAAAATTTTAAATATATTGATTTTAAACCTTTACAGTTTAGTGGAAATGGATTGCCAAATTTTGACATCCGTGTCAAATCAAAAAAACGTGAACCGTGAACTGAACACATGATTTGTGTCATTTTGTTGATAGAGTAACTTTTCTTTAATGAAAGACTTCTATATCTAGTAGACAAGCTATTTAATATATTTCATTGATTTTGCATCCACAACCGCCGATGTCTAGAAGAGGCGAAACTTTTATAAGCGCGAAGGCCGCGTTGTCGCCGCGCAGACACTTTACAATAAATCGATTCGATAGTCAAGAACAATTCAATGTTATCGCCTAGTCAATAGAGTTAGAATTTGATATAAGGGAAATAAAGTACGCACAAGCATCGAAGCCAGCGTCCGGCAGCCGCAAGAACTTCTCTGCCTCTACCAAACCAAAGTCGATAGTTTCAAAGAATTTAAATGCTGCGGCCTAGATAATGAAATTTGCTATGAATTGACCATAGGAATTGACACCGGTACATGGCAAGCACGCGTCTCCTCGCGATGGCTGCATAAAAGTTTTCGCACTCGTCTAAACGCTGTCTTAGGGTTGAACTAAATCTGGTAGCACGGTATCGCCTTTTCCGTCCCCCTATCCTATAGTCTTGGGTGTATTAGTTCGCAACTGAGATCTACTAGTTTAGTTCGCCGTTCCTCTATGAACTAATACGCTTTTTTAGTTGGTTATTTTATATTTCGTTCGCAGCCCTTCTCCCTTCGTAGCAGGAGCAGTTTTAGAACGAGCGAACGATCTGCCTTATATCGATTTATTTTAAGACAGTTCATTTGCTTTTTTGATACTACTCCTGCTGCGATAAGATTATTGAACACCGTAATCTCAAAATTTTTAGACATTGATAATAACATGAACTTCATAATTAATATTGTTAAATATATTCACGAACTACGAAGCGGGAAATTCGGGATTTTATATTTCTTTTTTTTATATATTTTTATTCTAGTTCGCGTAATCCATCTGCGAGAATGCGCAACTTCGAACTAGTTCTACACAGTACTACTATCCTAGAGCTTTTGTAAAAAGGATAGGGCGGCGAAAAAAGAAGATACACTGCTACTAGATGACCACTATCTGCTAGTTGTGTAATATGTTTGCAGATAAATATCTTTTTGTCAGAAATAAAAAAATAGTTGCACTTATTATAACTTGAAATCACACCAACAAAATGTACACGCGAGTAATTGATTGATAACATTTAATTAAATAAAACATTTAATTAATTAAATTTAATATATTTCGATCACAACTTTGGCGAGTTTGCATCGCATAAACCTACTTGCTCGTTTTCAATCGAATAAGTGCATAGTGTGATGTCTTATTAGTGTAACTTAGATACTTATTGCTTTTACAAATGTAAAGAAACAATAGTAGCAGGTCCTGAGAGCAGTGTAGGCTTAGAAGACATCATAATTACCAAGAGCTAAGTAACGAAATAAATATATGAATCCAGACAAGAGATGCTAAAATAAAACTAAGTAGGTACCTACATCATTCAGATTACCACAATATGTGCAATTTTGTATATCCTTATGTGCAGTTGACTGTATGATATTTTTTGTCCATTATTTTAGTTTAAGCACTATTTCTTAAATTCTGACCATAATATTAAGATCTTTTTGCTTTCATGAAACTCTACATAGCTATGTAGGGCTTAATTTTTATTTTTTAATTAACAGAAGAAAAATTTTTTTTTTAATGATTACATTTTTGGTATGATTATATTATTTTGTTGCACCCATTAATATAAGAAGCCGATGATTGATTAAATAAAGAGTATAATATTATAATTGCTTATGATTGCTTTGCGTTTCAAATGGCGGCAAGGGTTACAAATATTTTCCAAGTTGACAAAGTTCAACATAATTTTCCAAAAATATTAAATGAAAATAAAGGCAGTTTAGATTATTTCGTGTTTAACAGCAGGGACAAACATTTTCTCTATTTCATTTGTAAATATGGAATTATCCAATGGGTTGTCAAATATAATAAAATACTATAATCTTTTTAAGTTTTCCATATAATTTTCAATCTTTAATATAAAAACGTGTATATGACATACTGCAGTCCTACTAATCATCGTATTTTAGTAAAAATAAGCCTCCACTAAGATATCCAGTATCGATCGATATGGCCATACACACGCGCAAAAACACCCAGACCCAGTAACGAAAGTTACTAGTAATAATAAATAAATCATATTTACTTTTATGTATCAATAAAATTTAAAGCTTGTTACACCTCACTTTACAATCGGTGTTATAGATACTATTATGTTCCCAAATAATCACACTGAATCAGCTTACTAACGTAATGTCTTTCAATAATCACAACATTACAAATTACAATAAAAATACAATATTTTAAGGCATTCAGTTTGAAGCAATAAACCATATTGTATTTTTGAAAGAGACTAACGAAATGTAAGCGTCAGAACCCCTGGACCAAGTACGATTTTTTTATGTTTGGAGACAAAAAAGTTTTAGTACCTTTTTGGTACTATTTGATACCTAAATTCAATTATTTAGTACCTCGACGAACAACACAAAAACATGAAAAGAAAGTGGCCAGACATTCTGACGTCAGGTTGTCTGGACCATATTTTTTTATTACGAATATATTATATTATATATATTATATTTTTTACAACGAAATGTATTTAAGAAGAGGGCAGCACTATACAGTATTTTTCGAATTTGAAGATAAAAAAAGTATTTCCATTATATGACCCACCCCTTTTAATAAAAGGGGTCAGAAATAATTTGTTAATGAAAAATTTAAAATATAACATGAATGGAATGTACTCACAGAAATATATCTAGTTAGAAGGAAAAAGTGTACGTACTTCGCGTGCCGAAAAGACGTCTAGAAAGCTTCATTGCTCGCCGCGAGGCTCAGTCCACTTTCGATCGCAATCGGTGTTGGACGAAATTTAAAATGATGCGTTGTTCGATAATTACCTGCTCAAACACCACCAATATGATTGGATCTTATAGTCGAGGTATTTCCTTCCATCGGTAAGTAACTATTTGCCTTGATATATCTATTTTGAATTAAAAATCATTAGTTTTGTTGCTCCGTATTATTTTTATCAAAACGGTCATGTGTCCAGTAATAGCTTTCCAATGCGGCTTTAATTTAACAGTCCAAATGTGCTGTACTTGTAAAACCATCGATGTATAATTCAAGGTCAATTTGTTGGAGGACAAATTATCATTTTTTCTGTCAAAAATGGAGAATGGTGCTGTACAATGCGATTTTTTTACCCGATTAAAAAAATATCGTTTTTGAAAGCAGAAGAAAGGATAATTAATTTTATATTGAATTATACTGTAATTTTTGTTTTAGTTTTCCGTATGATCCTAATATTAAAAATAAATGGATTGAAGCAACAGGACTCTAAGGTAAATAGTAGGTATACTTACTGGACATGGAAACTTTAACAAACACCTATATAACATGGGTTATTCTGACAGTCCTCTGAGCAGGGCGTGCATGGAGACTTAGGAGATTGTCTCCTCACATAAGCGCTTGTGCACTCATGTGATACTGGAATGCAGGAGCCTATTAAGACAAAAGGACTACATATCTATGAAGCCCAAGGATACTAGTGGAAGCATGCGGCAGAGTTCGAGATCTTACGGGCTTCCTGGAGGAGCTGGGGTGGCAGGACTAAAGCAACCCCGTGTCATGCAAAATAGGCACTGAGTATAGAGTTGCAGAAAAGCCCGCCGTGAAACAACATAACAACACAGGACGTAAAAATGTGTAGCGTGTCGGGGGGGGGGGGGGGGGGGTAGCGACTATTACAAAGTGTTTGCCCACAGAAAAATGCTGATTTCTATTCTATTGCATAAAATCTTTTTTGCGCCGATTCACTAAATTACATTCGTGAGTTCGTGACATATACATAATATTTAAGCAAAATGGTAGTCTGTCTTATGATGATTTTGATAGTAGGATTTTTTTTTACCTTTATTACCCCAGAAAAGGTAAAGAAAGGCGTATAATTCGTAGACAATGAGTTTATTCTACATTGAAGATTACAATATAGTAATCGTAATTTTTGATTAATCCTTTTTTTTTTGTAATTGCCAAGTTGTTTTCTCGTTTTACTGCAATGTGTGCTTATGTTCGATTAAAGCCTGTTACTTTGACACTCCTTGTAAGAAAACCCAATATATTTCAGAATTTAACGCAGAACTTCTAGGCTACAATTAAAATCCAGATCGGTTTTGGCAATCCACTGATGTTTTCTTCATGTAGGTACCTCTTTTTTTCACAGAGCAAAGAACTGAATCTTTTGTCGAAGTGCACAAATGTTGCAGTTAACCATTTATTTCTTAGGACTACTATCTATGTTTACCAGGGGTTTCAAATATGCCACCATTTTTATAACCTTCATCTACAATACGTATCACTATATTCTCTGATTTTCCTGAAAGTAAGTTTTAAAAATGTAATACCTATAGGTATTTGGCAAAAAGAATGGAATCACCACAATGATCAAATTAATGCTATAATTTTAGTAATATAAAGCACAAACTTTTTATTGGCGTACGTAGGTAAAAATCGTACATTCCTAACAGATATATTTTTTACTCAGATTAAAATCAATGATAAATTTGATTATCCAAAAGTAATGAAAGTTCGGGCCGCACTACAATATAGCCTTCTAACATTTTCAATCTAACCTATAAATGCATAATGTAATCAATACTTCTTTTAGACTTAAATTCATATATTTAGTAAATTTGAAATTTCTGGTAACCAAAACTCAATCAGTAACACGATTACATACCAGCCATAACTGCCGTTCGAGCTTTAACATCCTACAAATATGATAAAATGTGTCCAGCTTCTTGTTCCAATAAACATCACTGAAAAAGTAGCTTCAGTTTAATCAAAACAAATCAAAAATGCAGAAAATCGAGCTAAAAAATCAAGTTGTTGACAGTCGATGTACTTTGATTCAGTGTTATCATACTTGTGTCTAATGTTAGTTCCTCAAACATTTTCATGACTTTATAGACAGATTGTACACGTTGGTCTCCGTCGATCAATATCAATTTTTCAATCGATAAGAATCGGTATGCCGTTTCAAATACAACATGTATTCGATGCAAGTGAAATTATGTCTTCCATCACTAAATTAAAATCGTGACGTCATGATACCTACACAAAATGTGGCACGCTCGGTCTCCATATAAATCGACGAACATTTTCCTTCTAACTAGATTTATTTCTGTGAATGTACTGCTAAGTGGAATTCTTCGATTATGTGAAAGATGCCCAGGCTACAGAGGAGTGAAGATGGCGCCTAAGTTGTCACCAAAAATGAGAGTGAAACACTACACTCGAGTGTTTAGTAAAACTGTTGGAGCTGCTATTGGAGTAATCACACGTGTTTAATAATATATTTGTAAATATTATTATGAAATTTTATCGTCTATATGTATTTTGAGAGCAGATTTATTATAGAAATTTATGATATATAACGGCGGGTAGTCAGAAGCAGAGTTGCCACCTGTCCCGATTTTGTCGGGACAGTCCCGATTTCGAAGACATTGTCCCGCGTCCCGACAGCCTATCGATTTTGTCCCGATTTTTGATAATACTATAATGTGATCTCAGCTCACTCGGTTGCGCGCCATCTACCGCACGCCGCATATACAAATATACATACCTCACACACACATATATAGTGTGTGGCGAGTTTTTTGTTTGTTGAGTTAAATTGAAAGATTGAAGAGAGAACTGCGTCGCGTCGCGTCAAACTCGAAAATGATTATTTGTCGACACTACATTACACGTCCTCGGTTCTGTTAAAAACGTTATGTGAGTATCTCTAAAGTGTACGTAGTTTATTAGGTAATCTTAATCTGTTAAGTCAAGCGGCCAGTGTTTTATTGCAATGGGTTGCATTGGGTGTGTGGTATGCTTTTCGCGTTTTGTCAATTTATCATGCCTATGTGGATAGATTAATCTTCAGTTCAGTTTAGTTTAGTTTTATTTTAATCGGTTTACAAATAAAAAAGTTATGTCAATTTGAAGTGACGTGTTCGCCAAAATTGCTATGAACTATTAACTGTATTATTACATTTTCGTCTTTGATATATTGATCATCATCATTAACTATTTCACAGCCAACAACAGGGCCTCAGGCCTTTGTTTAATAATTTTTGGTCACCCATCCCGTGAACAACTCTTGCGAAAATTGCTTAGCAATATCGATCGTACGCAGCGGCGCTTATCCGGAGCGCCACCGAGTTACGAATTAATATTTTCTATAAAATGATAATTTGTATGATGAAAAATAAAAAAAATAAGATTCCAAAACTTTGAAAAATCCAAAGTAAGTTGACCTCATTTATAAATGGCCAATGATATTAAATAGGGTTCAGCTTATAATGGACGTGTGGTATACGATCACGCGAGTAGGATACATTCATGTATCGTATGTCCTTGTTGTGCAGTATTTTACTTATTTATTTCACTGCAATTTAAACCGAATGCGCTAACCCACTACGCCATCGGACCTCTTATACCTAAGATATACTAATATTATAAAGAGGAAAGATTTGGTTGTTCTTTTGTTTGCACCGAATTTGCCCCAAAACTACTGGGCCGATAGTTTCAGAGTGATTTCGACCTAAGGGGAGGTTAGATCAGACGCGCATGTCATAGGCTATAATTTTGCGGCAAAGTCGCGGGAAAACAGCTGGTTCATTATACCTTGTGAAAACTTATCTGCGGTACGCCTGTGCGCATCAACACGGGTTGGCGATAATCGATAATTCTCGATCTCTATTGTGCAAACTGCGAGCTCTTTCAGAGACCTAGCACATTTCTCTATCAAAGGAACTTTCATACTCATACCATACTGCATGTTTGTTACGATCAGCAGTTAGACTTACTATGCGATCTTCAGAAGTTCCCTGAGATCAAGCGCTTGTTGTGATAGTTCTCCGAGAGCTCAAGAGATTGTCCCTGACGATAAATGCTTCAGATTCATCTTTATAGTGGATGAGCCTGGCGATCGGTAGTTAAATACGCTTCGCATTTTTCAAGTGTCTCCCGAGACCGAGCGCTTTCCGTCCGATTTCTATCTTTGTCAATAAAAGTCGGTCGGTACATGTCTGACGGAAGATACGTAGAGTTTTATTTATTGATATAAAAAATATATATACATATTTAAATTTCGACTTTCCAGACTCGAAGGATATCGTCTACTAACACATACTGCGAAATCAATTGGAGGATATTAAGTACTACAAATACAACCGGGACCAATCGCTTTACGTGCTTTCCAAAGCGTGGAGTTGCTTGAGATAATATTTTTTTGGTCACCCATCCTGTGACCTTTGCTTTGTTTATTCACTACACCACCGAGCTACTCTGAACCGATCCTCAGACTCGCGTAATACTATATGTGTTGTGACCAATGAATAAACCATTGTTTCCGGCGAAGATTGAAAATACCAACTTTGAAGTACGTATCTACAGCAAATTTGTATGTAAAAAAAAAAGTAGTATTAACATAAATAATAGTGATAAGAGTAAAAAAAAATCGAGTTGTCTTTACGACCTTCAGTTGACGTGAATATAACTTTTTTAACGACGTGAAAAAACTTCTGACATTGTCTCTGCTAAGTGGCAAGCAACAAGGGGTGAGTAGGATTCTCCTCCGTGAACCCGATAGTAAGCTGCTCATTGGGTCCCCAGAGGCCTACCACCAAAACCCGTACACTACACCGTCTCATGGGAGATGAAACCCGGCAAGCTATGGCCGCGTCATCAGAACACTCAAGTATTGGACCATCCCTTTGCAGATGAAAAATTGGAGAGGCTTGGGTAAATCGAGTGCCTCTCCCAGACAGACGAAACCATGCAATGCGGGAGCGGCTGCCAACCACCTCCGCTGGCCCCGACGACGTGAACCTAATCTGATAAAAATATGCTTTCACTGTAAACTACTCGATGCTTAATTGCATCATCGGAAGGCTCTTTTCGCTTGTTCTCCTACTCGCGTGATCGTATACCATTATAAGCTGAACCCTATTTAATATCATTGGCCATTTATAAATGAGGTCAACTTACTTTGGATTTTTCAAAGTTTTGGAATCTTATTTTTTTTTATTTTTCATCATACAAATTATCATTTTATAGAAAATATTAATTCGTAACTCGGTGGCGCTCCGGATAAGCGCCGCTGCGTACGATCGATATTGCTAAGGAATTTTCGCAAGAGTTGTTCACGGGATGGGTGACCAAAAATTATTAAACAAAGGCCTGAGGCCCTGTTGTTGGCTGTCAAATAGTTAATGATAATGATCAATATATCAAAGACGAAAATGTAATAATACAGTTAATAGTTCATAGCAATTTTGGCGAACACGTCACTCCAAATTGACATAACTTTTTTATTTGTAAACCGATTAAAATAAATCTTACACTAAATGTTAACGGAAGAATACCGCAATATAAAAGTGAAAACTGCATTTAAATCGGTTCAGCCGTTTCTGAGGTTATCGTGCCCAAACGCACAGACAAACAGACAAACCGACAAACAGACAAAAAATTTAAAAATCATTGTTTTGTGTTCTATTACGCTTATAAATGTCCCTCATAACAGTTTTTTTCATATATCTTCAATGTACAGACATCGATCGGTTACGGGTTTATTATAGTATATAGATTGCAACATGAGAGAACATACTAAACTGAACTGAAGATTAATCTATCCACATAGGCATGATAAATTGACAAAACGCGAAAAGCACACCACACACCCAATGCAACCCATTGCAATAAAACACTGGCCGCTTGACTTAACAGATTAAGATTACCTAATAAACTTGTAACGTTTTTAACAGAACCGAGGACGTGTAATGTAGAGTCGACAAATATATTACGTTTTCGAGTTTGACGCGACGCGACGCAGTTCTCTCTTCAATCTTTCAATTTAACTCAACAAACAAAAAACTCGCCACACACTATATATGTGTGTGTGAGGTATGTACATTTATGCTGCGCACATGCGGCGTGCGGTAGATGGCGCGCAACCGAGTGAGCTAAGATCACGGTGCTACAAACAAAAGATACCGACCGCAGTGACTCCAAAAAACATAGTTTAGTTTTGTTCTTTTTTTTTACTTTTTAGTATTGAAGTTGGTTCTTGTTTAAAAAAAAATATTTCATTCTTTTTTGTGTTATGTCAGATCGTGATTAGCTAGACCCAGGGATGGCGAACTAATGGCACACGTGCCATTGGTGGCATGTGGCAAAATATTTTGGGCACAATCACGAAATTCAATGTACACTTAGAAAAAGAATACCTTTTTTGTAGTAAATAAAGAGTTATTGGTTGGCAATATTTTTCGCAATAATCACAAAGCTAAAATTATTTGATGGCATGCATATGACCTCATTAAACATTTTTGTAGAAAAATGGCACGTTGATGTATAAAGATTCGCCTATCCTGAACTAGACTAAATGACCGATTAGGAATAAGTAACAATAATGTTACGCAAAAATATAAACCAATCAAAACATCTGGTCTTAAACTAAGAACCTCCTTTTTTGAAGTCGGTTAAAATACTAAAACCTTCTCCTGAGTGCAATAAATACTTTCTGAAAACCGCATCAAAATCGGTTCAGCCAATCGCGAGATAATCGCAGACAAACATACATACATACCTAAAGGTCAAACTGAGAACCTCCTTTTTTGAAGTCGGTTAAAAATAAATACACATTAGATCACAAACTAGTTTTATTTTCTGTAGTCCGTCTTATGGGTTATATTGGATTGGACCATGACTAGACCAAACTTCGAACTAGTCCGAACGTCTCTGATGACTACTTGATTGTCCCGATTTTTATTCCCGAAAAGGTGGCAACCCTGGTCAGAAGGGCCTATTACGAAGCCCAAATAGATCGTCCATATCGGAGGACTATCTTTAAAATAACACTGCAGGCGTGTATACCGACATGGATTTGTTCCATTTTATCACTTTTCATACGAAAATATAACGAGATGAGCGTAATGTCATCGGATGTCTTTACTCCTCGGTGATCGGCAAAGAGTAATGTAATTGGTGATCGGAAACAGAATGTGTGCCAAAACGGCGGCAACTTGTGTTTTGTTAACGATCTTTCAAAGTCAGTATCACCATTCTAATAAAATTATAAGTATCTATGATTAAGCTCTCTCTACAGTCGAGTAATTAAGTAATCGAGTAACTAGCAATTAAAATAAAAGAAACTAAATCAAACAATCTTCGTAAAGATGAAGCGACATATACATAATACATATTATTGTTAAAACTGTCAATAACAACAAAAAAAAACTAAAATCTTTTATTTTCCATTACAACCTTAAGCAAACATTATAATATGTTCTTTGCAGAGTTAGGTGTTCTTAAAAAAGAAGACAGCAGTGACACCGAAATCGCCTTAACCAAATCCTTCCAGTTTAAGAAGCATGAGATTTCATAATGGATTTAATCATGGATAGTGCCATCATAAAAAGAGTGGAAAACTTCAAAAGAATTTCCATTTATTTGAATTCAAAAGGCGTAAATTCCTCACTGCTGCGAAATTTTAACCATGACGCATTAAGGACTTTTTTTTGGGCAATAAGGGCTCATGGTTGGAGCAATATGATGCCTACAGCACCATATTTATAAGAGGCCTTTAAAACATTGCTTATTAACAATATTTCTTCTTTACATTCAGTGGGATCGAAATGGATGATAGTGTTTGTCTGCAAACACTAAAACAACTATTGACTAAAGATGTAGATGATATACCCACTGAATGTAAAGTTTAAATTGAAAATGCTCATTTATGCATTAATTTAATCAATACAGTTTAATAAGCAGTAAAACTCTAATGCATATAGAAAAATCCGCAGCCATTAGTTAATTTATTATTCATGTATTGGCTGGATAGAGTTTGGCAAGCGAAACGTGACACCACCTATTTTTCCGTTTTCATATGGCAACAACATAGAACTGTCAGTTTGACACTACGTTAGACAATTCAAGAATATTGAATTTTGTTGTTTTTGCGAATTTGAACTTGTGTTTTTGGTTAAAAATTATGTCGAAGCCGATAAAAAGTTCATCGAGGAAACTTCTTTCCATCATGATTGACAAGTTTACTGAAGTGAAAACTGAATTAAATAAAAATTTCATGGAGAAATTACAACGATTAGATAAAGTTGTATCTTTTTTAGGTTAGTTTTGTATTATAATTTTGATACTTTCGTTTTAATTTTCTGTAATTAACTAAACAGATATTTTTTATAAAATATTGCTCTATTTCAGATAACTGTGATGGTGATATTCAACCAATAATGGAGGAGATAAATGCAATAAAAACTTTAGAAAAACAAGAAATGCTGAATTCGGAAACGCAGTACTTACAAAAAATTTCTTCAATGACAGGTCTCTTTTCTTGTTTTGATTTAAGATAGATTGATAGTATTCCTATAATATTTACATAGGTTTTTTATGATGTATTGGTTTTTATTGTTGACATCCAATGATGTCATAAGAATGTTTTGTTTAACAAGGAAATTCACAGAATTCATGAAACTAATCAAACCATGTAATTGTTATACATGCTAAATATGCACATAAACTTAACTAAATTAAACATAAATTGCATTCATAGTTGAATAGGTATTTAAATTATTTTGATGTATGTGTCTATCATTATTTGCTTTTAAATACATTTAACATATCTTTGTTTCAAAGTGTTTAATCTTTTATAGATGTAAGTATAAGGACACTAAGAAGGATAAAAAATGAAGCATTAATTAATAAAGGAAAATGGGACACTCCTGGGAAAAAACGACCTCATCAACCAACAGTGTCTGCTTTAGATAATTTTGATTTAAGTGCAATTCGGAATAAAGTAAATGAATTTTACTGTGTGAAAAAAATTGTTCCAACATTAAGAAGCCTTCACAATGAATTAAAAGATGCAATAGGATTCAGTGGTAGCCGTGAGACTTTACGAAAAATTATGCTTAAGAATGGATTTTCTTTTAAAAGTAATGAAAATGAACGTTCTATGCTTATAGAAAAATACCAGATTTCTGCATGGAGGCACAAGTATTTGAGAGAAATAAATATAAAACGAAACGAAGGAAAGCAAATTGTGTACCTTGATGAAACTTATGTACGTCAGAATTATAAAGTTAAAAAGTCTTGGCAAGGACCTTCAACAACTGGTGTCACTACAAAGATATCCTCTGGAAAACGGCATATTGTTGTGCATGCTGGATCTGAGGAAGGTTTTGTGCCTGGTGCATTATTAGTGTTCAGTAGTAAATCCAAATCTGCTGATTATCATGATGATATGAACTCATCGAACTTTATGAAATGGGTCAGAGAAAAATTAATACCAAATTTAAGTAAGCCCAGTGTAATTGTTATGGATAATGCCAGCTACCATATAAAACAAATCAATAAACCGCCTATAATGTCTAATACCAAAGCAGATATCCGTAAATGGCTTGTAAATAATGGAATACATTTTGAGGAATATCAGACAAAGGCAGAGTTAATGTGTTTGGTTAATGATAAGAAAACATTGCCTGTATATGAAGCTGAAGAGATTTTAAAAGAACATAATCATGAACTTTTATTGCTGCCACCGTATCATTGTGACTTAAACCCAATAGAGATGGTTTGGAGTCAAGCAAAAAGAAAAATTGCAAGCAGAAACATTGGAATACCAGGAAAGGAAATGGAAAACTTAATAATAGAGTGTTTTAACTTAATTACCCCTAGTGACTGGAAGAAATACACTGATCATGTTTTAAATGTCGAAAATGATTACAAATTAAAAGATGGCATTGTTGAAAACGAACTTGAAAAATTTATTATATCTGTTGGTGCAGACAGTAGTGAAGAGAGTGACTCTGATGATTCCTTGTCATTGTTATCAGGTGTAGAATATTTAGAAACAGATTTTGACTATGAATCAGACTAAAGTATTTTTAGTCTGATTCATAGTCAAAATCTTATCTTAAATTTTCTATTGTGATTAACATGATGATTTTGTGACACCTGTATTATGTAATTTATCCATGGCACTTAATTGTAACAAAAATAAATGTTTTTTTTATTGTAATCTGGTGTTTATATTGACTAATTTAATTTGATAGATAGTGGTTCTGGATCAGAGCAAAAGGTTGTGATGAAAATCCCTTAGGAGACATGTATGTGTTATGAACACATTATAAATATAAGGGCCAGAAATCAAAATTGGCTAACATCACATTTATTAAAAAAATGTGGCCAGAGTCGCCCATATTCATTACAAAAAAACAAAGAAGTCGTTACAAAAAACACCCTTTTAATTAATGACAAATATGAATTTTTAATATTATAAGTGCTGTTAGCCAATAGGTATAACGAATGGGTTAAAAAAAAGATTCGATTTAGTCCGTCAGTCAGATAATAGAAAAATATTGGATACGTATTTTTTTTCGCTTTAATTTAACAACAAATGGCTTAAGAGGTACTATGCGACGACTTCAAATATGCTTTGCAACAATGTTACTTTAATACAGTTTATCGATACGAAATCAAGTGTCAAAATGGAGTCCAGTGGAGAATGCCGATATTGACATTTCGAAATTGCTCATCATTGATAGAGAATACGAAATAGTGATTTTGACACAATCAAAGTGTCTATTTTTTACGGTGATGACGATTCTTGGTTGTCAGTTGAGTTAGTGAATAGGCCTACTGATATGCTGTTAACTGTACAATTAAGAACAGTCACGCTTTAGTCAAATGTTCCAAAACAAATAATTTTAATTGATATCTAAATGTTAAGATTAAATATAATTAATAAAAGTATCAAAATTATTTTGCAGTACTACATTCAGTGTTTACTGCTTAAGAATTTTTGAAATTGCCGCCCTTTTCTTGTGACACGTTTCGCTTGCCAGACTCTAGCACAACTAGCAGAGAAAAAAAATGTTTATTTTTTTAAAATAACATAGAAGCTAAAGAAAAGCAGATAGTTCATAATTATATTATTTTAAAAGAATTTGAAAACAAAAGCTGGTTGTACTATCCTACCTGAAACCTATATGACTTTGTTGCCAATGCTGAAAACGTATCAATAGAACTTTTAAAAGAAAATTGCAATTAAAAAAAATAACTAATAAAAACTTATTCCTTCAATTAGAAGCTCATTTCAATTATTTTTAGTCATGCATAGCTATAGGTAGTTTAGTGCATATAAAGTTAATCATAAAAATTAATTTAGATTTGAATTTTTTTACAATGCACAGAACGCCAAATTCAATCAAAAGAATTCATAACGTAGAAATGTGCAGTATTTTTATAAATAATGGTGCAAAAATGTTAATCATTTAATCAATGTCAAAATCACATTTTACAATAGATATGATGAAATAAAGATAAAAAAATAAAAGTAGAAAGAGAAAAACTATGGGGATCACTAATGATCATTTGAAATAAGATGGTTAATAAAGTTACAAAAATAACAAGTCTTTCATTGAAATCAACCTATTGATTTATTTTATTCGCACTGAACATTTATAAATGTTAGCATTGAACATAAATTTCCCTAGGGTACAGTAGCAGTGTACTGGCAGTCCATAACGGAACGGATTTTTCAGCAGTAAGACCACTGCGCAGTGCTCGCAGTGTATATCGGAACATACCCATAGTATCGTAGACAAACTCTGTCTACGCATAGTATGGTAGCTGTACACACATAGGTTTCAGCTGGCGGAAAGATGGCGCTGTAATCGTGACCTATTTAAAGTTTGAGTTTTCTATTTCCAATATGATATTGTAATCTTTGGTTGGTTTGGTTAAAACTAAATAATCGGTGGTTACTCCGGCGCAACGCAAACGATCGGCGGAGACTGAGCAAGTGGAAAAACGATGACCAGAACTGGCCAGAACAATGAGGCCGCCTAGCGAGAACTGAGCTGTGATTGGTTAGCGCATGCGGCTGGCGGGCGGGGTTGGCTTTGATATCCAGGGACGAACTCAGTTCACCTTTTTTAATTCGTCTTTTGATATCACGCATTTTTAATGTTCTTTTTAAATACAATTATTTAAATACAATTATAATAACAAATTCTTCAATGTTTTTAAAACAAAGGACATATGTGTTAATGATGAACCGCTGGAAGGTTTGTTAGTTCATAGAGTTTAAATAACGATCCCGTTGTTGTCAACGACCAGTTTGATAAAACTAGGACTTTTGACTTGTGAAACATTAAGAACTTCAGTTACTTATAGAAAATAATTAGTTGAGATTTTCTACTATCGGAAACCGTCTGTTAATTGATTTAAGCATTTTGACTGCTTTATTTAGTTAGTGTCTGGTAGAATTTGTAAGAAAGTCGTCTAATAAATCAAAAAATTATTTCGTTCTTAGAAATTCAGAACTGATAACAAATAAAAAATTTGTTCCTTAGTACGTCCCAAAAACAGATGATTAAGGGTTGAAAACACTCATTTATTTACAAAATCTTTGTAATTGAATAACTCCGAAAAATATTATACCTAGACATATATTTTTTTTTACATCGTTTAATAGACAAAAAGTATTCTTCAGGAACCTCGGTAGTGTCGCTCGATCTGTTCCATGTAGTATATTACAAATTGATTTCCTTCTTTCCATTGAGTTTAATTTCAAGAACTTATCATCGACTTTCACAAGTGCTCTGTAAAAGCCTAAACTGAATAATAAATTTTGATTTTGATTATGTGTTTTTTTTAAATACTTCCTCATTGAGAGTGTGGAGAACCCAAGCCCGTACTAAATTTAATCTACATTCCTAGCGATCGATAATAGTGTTAATTTATAAATATCGTTGTTTTCTATATAAATTCTATTTGTATTATCTTTAACAATGTAATCAGATAGACGCGCTTATAATTTTTTCTTTTTGTTGTTTTTTTCTTTTACCCCAAAATTCAAAATTGACATATTTTATTATTGTTTCCTTACGTATAAAGACCACGAATGTGACATTGGCGGAATTGTGTAAACGCAAGTAGGCAATGAATTAAAAAAAGAATAAAATGAAGTCAGAATTGGCATTGTCATTGGCAGAATATTGGGAAATTTCCGTGTAAAACGGAACAAGTCCATATTGAAAAAAAATGCGCTGAAAAGCAAGAGATAAGCCATAAATACACCACTTTCCTATTCGTTTCCCAAATTTTTTACTTGACATTGGCAAAATGCACAAGCCGTGCCTGCCATATTATGAAAAAAAAAGCCATAAATAAAAAAAATAGAAGAAGAAAATCGGGCAACATTGTCGTGCAAGCAAGAGATTTTCATAATATTCAATAATAAGATAATAATAATAAGCCCTCTATATAAGATCGAATTCAATCGAGGAAGCTTGCTTTCGTCTCAATACTGCGTTAAGTTATCTTGGTGATTGGCTAATGGATCACGGCTTATCACTATCAGTTCTAAATGCTGCAGTGTAGTGTTTACCAGAAAGCGTAACATTCCTACAGCTCAAATAGTTTTTCAAGATGTCCCTATTCCCATGAATAACCAAGTAAAATTTTTAGGCGTTATTCTAGATTCTAAATTATCAGGAACTCCTCATTTCCATAGTGTTGTAAATAAATGCGAGAAAGGGGTCAATGTTCTCCGTGCTCTTTCGGGTGTATGGTGGGGTGCTCATCCATTCACTCAAAAATTAATATATAATGCCCTAGTCCGCTGTCATTTCGATTATGGTTCCTTTCTTTTAGACCCATGTAATAAGTTGCCACTTGATAAAATTTTAGAAATTTTCAATCAAAATGCTTGCGGATTATTATAGGTGCCATGAAATCGTCTCCTATCAATAATCTCCAGATCGAATGCGTTGATCCCCCTATGTATCTGCGTAGGCAATTTTTGAGTGATCGATTTTTCCTTAAAGTTATACAACGTGCATCCCATCCTTTACTTAAAAGATTAGAAATATTGTTGAAAGTTTCTAGTACTTCCTCCAGTTCATCGGTAGGTGTCTCTTGTATCCTCCATAGCTACAAAAAATTCCATACTCCTTCCCTTCCCATAGAACGGTATTCTCGTCTTCCTCTTTTTGAAAATAGCTTTGAATCACTTATTTTTGAGCCGATCATTCTTCTTGATTTTGGAATCGACAAAGACTTTCCATATGCCATGCGTACAATGGCACGGAAATTAGCATCGGAATATAAAGGCTGGATTTCTATGTACACTGATGCGTCCAAGCAGCATGTTAATGATCCAGTTGGATCAGCAGTATGGATTCCCGCTCACAGATTAGTATTAAGTTTCAAAATTCCCTCTCTCTCTTCTGTATTTACAGGAGAAGCTTTAGCTCTCCTTGAGGCCATCCTATTTGCCGAATCTCATAACTTTAACAAAACTATCGTTTTCATAGATTCACAGAGTTGCTTAAAGTCTATAATATCACATCCGTTTCGTTCTAAAAATAAATTTCCAATAATATTTAAAATAAGACAAGCATTGCATAGGTGCCATCTTAAGAAGCTGCTCATTACCCTCGCATGGATACCGGGACACTGTGGTATTCCTGGGAACGAGACAGCTGATGCATGTGCTAAGCTAGCTGTTATAACTGGCTCTTTAAAATATTCCAAACTTTTTCATCACGATCTCTTTGTACTAGCACATGAACATTCAATGAGGTCATGGAATGTTGATTGGGAAAATACTAGAAATAGAGCGGGAAAGTATTATTTTGAAATTCAGAGAAATATCCCCAGTACTCCCTGGTTCTTTAAGGAAAAGCTTTTAAGTAAAAAAACGATTTCAATTATTTGTCGTCTGAGAATTGGACATGTGTGTACGCCGGTTCGACTTGCCAAATTTAAAATTAAAGACAACCCCCTCTGCGATTGTGGCATTGAGGAAGGAACTACGGATCATATTTTATTTAATTGTTCAAATTCATCCATTTCGCTTTATGATTTGCTACCATCAAAAGTTCCACTTCCAACAAATATAAAATGTATCTTGAGTATGGAGAATCCCAGCCCATTCAAAATTTTAGCAAAATTCTTTGCAATCAATAATAGTCTTAATTTATAAATATATTTGTTTTCTATATACATTCTATTTGTATTATCTTTAACAATGTAATCAGATAGACGCGCTCAGAGCTATTTTTTTTATTTTATTTAAATTCAAAATTTTACATATTTTATTATTGTTTCTATACGTGTAAAGACCACAAACGTGACATTGGCGGAATTGTGTAAATGCAGATAGGCCATGAATTAAAAAAGAAGAAGAAGAATAATATTTCTAAACGCCAATTTGATTTCCTTGCTGCAAAAACAGTTTAAATGGTTTTCTATTCTATATTAAGAGTTAAATTTCTACGGAAATTAATTTACAATAGATCTTATTCATATTCTTCTTTTCCCGATGTTGATATTGATTATTACTGCAATTCCAACAATTTTCATGAGATTAAACAAAACATAAAACAAAGAAAGGGCATAGGGGATATTGAGCGCGTATTAAACGTTTATAAGTTAATGAAATCTACCCCTGTTACAGACGGCTCTTATTCTTCCCTAAAACATAATCTCTACAAAGAACTCAGTATTCTTCCTAATAAAACACATCCTGTAGTACAGCAATATGAGGAAAATCCTAGTGTAGTCCATGAACTTAATGAAAAAAAAAGTTTTACAGATTATGAACCTTTGGAATTCAGTGAAATAACAAGAAGACTAAATTTAATGAGAACAGATAAATTAGGTTATACATGTGGGCATAAAAGTTATTATTTCTTGGGAGGGTTAGCAGAGTTAGAAGAATCGTTGATCAAGTACACCATTTCTTCTCTTTTGAACAAAAAATTCAAATTAGTATCAGTGCCTGATATTTTACCAAGTAAAATTCTTGAGAGTTGTGGTATTACAATAAACAATAATCGAACACAGGTAAGCAATATAAAATTAATGAGACTACAAAAATTTCAGCAGATTCCAGGACTTACCATTTCAGGAATCTTATTAGGAACTTATTTTAGATATATTCGTTGGATCCACATCACCATGGCCCAGATCTCTATCTATCTGGCACAGCTGAAATGTCATTGGCAGGTTTATTAATGAATACTATTCACAAAAAGGACAGTTTGCCTCTAAAACTAGCAGCTGTGAGCAGATGTTACCGTGCTGAAACATCTAATGTAATTGAAGAAAGAGGTATTTATAGGTAGGCAGTTTTAGTTAATTTATTATATTTTATTTTTATTTTATTAGTATTTGGGAAACAAACAATATTTTTACACAGTCAAATAAAATAATATAAACAATTTCACAAATCAATTAAGTTTCCACCATAAATAAATTGGACTACTTATTTAAATTTGAGAATCTGTTATCAGATGCCATTAGCACCAAATGAGCATTGCCACATAGTTAAATTATTATTTATAAAAAATGTCACAACTACCCTGGTAAACTCAAACTTTCATATTGTTTTGTATAAATTTTAATGTAACATCATATAAGAAATGAATCATTCAACAATTAGTAATCTGAAATTAACACCATGTTATATACCTGCATAACTTGGAAGTTCATACTAATGAAAGAAATAAATAATTATTTATATATTATTATTATTAACTTCACTTTTGGTCTCAAATACGTTCATATGTTCTCTTGAAAGTGATGTCTTAATGAGAATAAAAGCTGAACAAAAAATGTATTTAACTACTGGTCTACAGTTCTAGTTTTACAATCATAGCACAACTATTTTATTATCACTTTAAGTTTTTCATATTGAAACCGTTTTATGGTGCAGTAAAGTTAAAGAAAATCTAAAATAGGAATAGATAATAATGTTGTTTTTTCAGAGTACATCAATTCACAAAAGTTGAGATGTTTGCTGTAACTACCCCTGAAAATTCAGAAAGCATGCTAGAATACATCAGGCAAACACAAGAAGAATTATTTGCAGCCTTAGGGTTTCATATGAGAGTTTTGGACATGCCACCTCATGAGTTAGGAGCACCAGCATATCGGTAATATAATCTGTTCATAGATATATACATTTACATATCTATATAGAATTGTTTGTCTGCTTAAGCTATAATTTTTTTAAGTGTGTACTGAGATATCAAATGGTTATCTGATTTATACAGAAAATATGATATTGAAGCATGGCTGCCAGGACGTAATATGTATGGAGAGATTTCTAGCTGCAGTAATTGTACTGATTATCAGTCTAGAAGACTGAATATAAAGTTTAAGGATGGTAATCACCATGGATATGTACACACTCTAAATGGTACCGCATGTGCAATTCCAAGAATGCTAATAGCACTTGTTGAAAATAATCAAGACCCCAAAGGAAAAATTTCAATTCCCAAGACACTGCAATCCTTTACTGGTGGCAAACAGTATATTGTTAGAAATAGTATTCCAGATTTGAAGTTAGCAAAAATAAAAAAATAATGATTTTATAGTTATTTAATAAAATTATTAATAGACACAGTTTTATCTTATTACATTTCCTTTAATTAACATCCATTAAGGTGTTTGGAAATTTTCTTCATTTTTGTTTTAAGTTGTTTGATATTTACAGCAGTATCAGGGTTAGAAGTCTCAACAGGTTTCTCTTCAGGTGGTATGAAATCTTTTTGTCTTTGCTCATGTTTTGATCGTTTTGCTTCAGCTTGTTTCTCTTCTTTCTCATGTCGGCGTTTTGCCCTCTTTTGTTCATCTTTAAGGAAATATTCTCCTGTTGCAAGTTCTTGGTCAATTTTGCTTTCTATCTGTGGAGGTGGGAAAGGAGTATAAGGTTTCGTTTTAATCTTTTTAGGCTGTTTTCTTGGTACATTTTTACTTTTAAACTTTGGTAAAAATCTGTCCCAATTTTCGTTTTTCAATTTGGGATCTTTCATTAATTCCCTTTTTATCATAAGACTTTTGATATTATACATTGGATGGATATTTTTCATCGTATCTTCAACTATTCGTCTTACTTGAACAAGTCCTTTATAGGGACCAACAGCAGACACAGTATTCCCTTGTACAAGTACATAACATTCTGTCAATAACTCAATTGATTTCAATGTCACTCCATTTGGGCCAATTAAACGCTGTCGTCTTTTTAAAAAGGTTTCCTTTTTTCGAACAATCGAATTTATTTTTATTATGTCACAACCAATTTCATCCTCTAGGACTCTTACAGCTTGTTCAAATGGCACACTTCTGGACAAGAGTTTCATTAGATCCCTAGCTTTAATTATGATATAAGGATCCCAAGTTTTTCTGGTTGTTTTGACAGTTAAACTGCCTTCTATTAAATCCATTTCAGATATTAAGTTATGTTCTTTCAATACTTTCTGTACCAGTGGCCAACATTCTTTTAGATACTGTTCTCTGTACTTTGGAAATAAAGTAGCAAACTTACTTTCCTCTAATAAACCGTGGGGGTTATCTTCAGGTGTGAATTTTGGGATTTTCATCGACCATGCATTTTCAACAGGACCTTGCTCTAGGAGTTCATCGGAATTTTTGCTCTCCATCGTTAAAGTAACTCATAAAATATCACTGACGATTCACGTTTGACGCACTAAACAAAAAATCGCTCAGCTATTACTATAATATGAATCTGTCACTCGGTCACTAAAATAAAACAAAATGAAATGTGGTAGGCATAGGTGGTAGGTAAGGCAGTAGGCACAGACCAGTATCAGTTCTTTTTTATAAACCGAAACATATCGATGTATCGACGCAAAAAATCATATCGATCTTTAAATCTAATATGAAATGCACAGTTAATGAATATAAATGATCCAAATTTTAACCAACAACGCCATCTTCATGTGGGAAATTAGTACAACGTGTGACTTTATTTTGTTACTTTATTGCTTTAAAATTTATGATAGAATTTGTTAATTATTATTATAATTTATGCTTAATTTCAATAAAGCGTTAACAAATTCATTTATTTCCAATCAAATCACATTCTATTTAAAGCGGTAATAAGACTAAATAGATTCAATTTGATTCTAAATAGGAGTGGGCGATACAAATCATATATGGATATTGAAACACTATATTGCTGCATGGATGCGATAAGTTGGATTCGGTATCTCCGATATCTGATATTTATAAATATGGGATATCAAACCGTATCGTATCGTAAAAGAATTGAATTGATGCAAGCGTTTCGATTTGTAAGTGAGTGCAATAAAAATATTCAAATATTCTTAGGATTGAAAACTTAACGTATTATAGTTAAGGTTGTTTCTATACTTTTCTGTGTATTGGTACGTTTACTATAGACTTCATTTTGTGAAGAATATAAAGCATACGATAAGAGCATGCTTATTAATAGCACACCGATTTGTTTATCGTGCTAAATTAGCAAGTGTTAAGCTGCTTGATGCTATGCGTACAGGTTCCAACCAATGTTACACGAAGTAAGAACAAGCTTAGTAGCCATTGAATTGCCGCCACCAATTATTGGCCAATTTTTTAAAATACACTTATGATTGAACTTATTTTATTAATATAAGGCTTTTACAAACATTCATGTATTTACATATATTAAAAAATATATCGATTCACAGCTCCGTGAAGTGATAAATAGATGTCAACTGTAACCGATATATTTTGAACTCAATATATCGATATTTTTATGAACCTTGCCCCTTTAACTGTGTCATTGTTAAGAGCCCTATGAGGAAGTTAAAAAAAAACGAAAGCACTAAAAAGCACCTCCGCTAGATGGTGATTCTAGCAAAACTTGATTTTTTGCATTGCAGGAAACGAATGGACCAAGACAGTCATTTCTGTTCCTTTTAACTAACATATTAAAAAACTGAAATTTAAAAAGTTCGAAATTTGAAAAATTGAAATTTTATATAGAGGTTTTAGGAGATGAGGCAGAAGCCTTTGGTGACGGCTTCGCCGCTTGAGAGGGTTTCGGGGGAAGGGAGGGGGGGTTGTGAGACCGATTTGGGAGTGGAATGATTTGTCTTTGGTAAGTCGGGGGATTTCTGTGAAGCCAACCTCTTTATGGATGTGCTTTCGCATTCCATGACGGTAATCAATTCCGGACACCATTAAATATAAGTCAGTTTTCAGCGCCAACTCTGAAGACAGCTACTGAGTTAAGAATTTTGTATCATTATCCAAGTCAAAAATGTTATTATTAAAAAAAAAGTCGCATCGCCATGTCAGCTAGACATAGACGTTTAAACGCAAAGCACTTAATTAAGCACGCTTTTCTAAATAAATAATTTAAAGAAAAACAAAAAACCCGACTGCGTAAAAACTAATTTTAAAAATTACATTAAAAAAATTAACTTGAATAAAAACTAAAAAGATAGAAATAAAATAAGAAATATGAATGGATATATGAGTAATTGATAAAAAAAAATCATCATTATTGTTGATATTTAAAAAATTCACCAGTTCCAGATACACTAAGATGGAATTCGATAAAATTCGGGTGAAAAAGATTTTTATGATGTTCGATACCATTTACTTTTGCAGTGCGTTTTTGCTTTTAACAAAGCACCCTACATTTATTTATTCTACCCATATTTGTTTCTTTGTAAAACTATACTTATATAAAGAATTAAGTAAATAAAAATAAATAAACAAATTGAAGACACTAAACACTAAATAAATAAATATTCGTTGCGTTCATTTGTTGAATGAAAAAAGTATTCACTAGCGCCAACAGATGGCGTTAGTGCATATACTCCTGCTGACAGAATGCCCGTCCCCCTGCAGAGCAAGCATAGTTCACTTATACACCAATAGATGGCGTTAGTGCATATACTCCTGCTCACAGAATGACCCCCCTGTAGAACGAAAACATAGACGTATCCACGTCAAAAGTTTGTAACGACATTGAAGCAAATTCTCATTGACGAGTGTTATTATAATGTCCAAGAATATTTTGATGACAAATTGTAATATTTTATTGCCGTTGACATACCATGTTTTTCTTTCTTCCTTGACAATTTAACTTTTGTTTTGTTTTGACATCTACATTGTGACATAATTTATAATTTTTAATTCTAAGCATTTGACATTTATTGTACTTCATTAAAAATTACCTGACAATTAACATTAATTTTATATACTTATGATTATTTTTAAAATGAAAATTAGGGACAAATGTGAATTTAAATGAAATTTTATGAATGTAAGATATTGAGGAAAGTGAAGATATAGAAGATTTTATTTAAAGCATTTACTATTTACAATGAAATTTAAATTTAAATTTGCTACAACCTTACTGGGTGTCACATAAACTATACCTAATAATAACACCTGTTTTACTATGTGACATGCAATAAATGAGTTATTATTATTATTATCAAGCCCAGTAGTTTAGAATTCAGGGAAGTCATACAGAACAGAACGACTCAAAGCCGGGGCCCCTTAGGAAGATTTTATTGGTAAAATTTGAATGGGCCCCGACTGTCCGATCCAAACACTTTTTTAAACAGAACTTAAAAAGCAGTACGCTTTTCGTTGTTGAAGTAAGTGCACATTGTGTTGAATGTTAATTAATTGCGTAAGTTGAATTGTATGCGTCAATAAATTGCTACTTAAGTAATGACTTTTGTTTATTCCTAAATAAACAATGTAAATAAGTTTTGTTATGAATTAGTTTTAAGATTGTGTAAATAAAATGTCGAGAAACGGTAAAACTATTATGGTCTTGTATTAAACATAAAAACATTCCTTTTGAATCACCCTATCTATGAAAAAAAAACCGCATCAATAAAGATTTAAGCAACATAGGGATAAAGGGACAGAGAAAGCGACTTTGTTTTATACTATGTAGTGATAACCGAACGTTGCACACTTATTATAACGATTTCAAAACGTCAGTTGAAAAAAAAAGCGTTTAAGCAATAAGCAGTTTTTAAAAAGGCTTATTCAAAATCGTACAACATAACAACGCTTAAAAATTTTAAGCAGTTATTTTCACCTCTAATGTCAGCTAGGGGTGTCCACTTAAAAATTATTTCGATATGAATACTCGATATAAAATATCGATTTTTTTTATATGTCGTATAAAAACAACGATATTTTTTAAATATGGAGTATTTTTTAGAAAAATTTAATGTTATCCTTTTTTAGGCCCACTTACAGTAAAATTTCCAAAATCTCGATTTAATTAAATCCTTAAACTCGACTTAACTTAAATCTAACTAAAGTTATCTTGCAGATTGCAGAAAATTCAGCATATCATTCGTTCTTCATTAATTCCTTATTTTATTTTTTTTTTAATTTAGATAGGCTAGCACTTGACCACAGATCACCTGATGGTAAGCAATGCAGTGGTCTAAGATGGAGCGTGCTTGTCTAGAAGGAACCGATTCACTCTTGACTTGAAGAGTCCCAGATTGTATTTGCCCGGAAACAGCGAGTCGGGGAGCGAATTCCACAGCTTCGCAGTTCGCACGATGAATGTAGAGGCGAATCGCTTGTGCGAGTTTGTGGAATCTTCACAGTAAAACGGTGATGCTTCCTGGTTGTACGATAATGAAAAGAGGATTACGGCATTAAGTCGTGTAATTCCGATGCACACTCGCCGAAATGTAACCGATAGAAGACCGATAGACCAGCGACTTTGCGGCGATGATCAAGACTTAGTACTCTCTTTTGCCAAAGAGCGTCGCTTCCAATTTTCGTTTCCTCTCACGTATGTCATTTGCCTTGCGGTGTCGAGCATCAACCCAGGCCAGGTAAGCCTCTTGCTTCAACGCTTCAGCGTATCTACATTCAGCCTCAAACCAAGGTTGAGCTTTGTTGGACGTCGGTACGTCGGAAAACGGAATGAAGTATTCCATACCCTGTCGAAGTACTTCAGTCACAGCGTCCGCGCAGCTTGACGGATTGTTTGAGGAAAAACATACGGACTGCCAAGGATGCAAAGAAAGATCGCATCTCATCCCAATCTGCTGACTTGTATCGCCATAACCGCCATGGCGGTATGGCCGATGTTGGGCTGGTTGTAGGCCGATACAGATTTCACCACGCAGTGATTGGACTTACCCAAGGGAGCCGATACCGACACTGAGTATCGGTCTGGATCGGTTGTCAGCAGAAGGTCCAAGCAATTGGGTGTATGCCTTTCGACGTCAGGTACCCGAGTAGCACATTGGACTAGCTGTGTGAGATCTAACGCTAAAGCGAGCTTACGCGTCTCTCTCCCGGCATGGTCTGTTTTCCGGTATGGGAATAGCCACGTCTCGTGACAGGCGTTAAAATCCCCCAGAAACACAAGTTGGGCCGTCGGGTACGTCACTTGGGCAGCATCCGCCGCCTCGACGAGATATTCGTGAAACCTAGTTGCCTCCACGTCTCCTGTGTGCAATCGGTAGAGTATCTTCTCTTGACCTGTGTCCACAAAACCCCAAAGGACAGAGAATCTGGGGTCCTCTAAATTACGGAGACGCCGATAGCAAATGTCGTCGCGGATGTAAAGGCATATCCCGGCTTTCCGCTTGAAATTCTGGTCTAAGGAGTATCCGGGGTACAACAGGTACGACGCGTCTGACGGATTTCCTATCTGCGTCTCCGTAAGAAAGAAGAGTGTAGGCTTTACGATCTCCAGGTGGTGATGGACCGGCATGATATTTGAGTGCAGACCTTTTATATTAGTGAGGTGCACTTTGAGTGTAAGGGAGTGCATCCGCTGTTGAGCCTTTTTTCTCTTTCTTATTTTCATGTGAAGGAGTGATTCAGTGTAAGGCTAGAAGTGAAACACTTGCTCCATACCTACGCCTTGTTGGCGAACTGGTGATGGGGAACTGGTCTGGAGACTGCGGGGACTTCCGAGCCCTCCCGGAGTTGTCCATCAGGCCCTTACATCCGGTCGCCAACCGGCATGATGGCGCACTCCGGGATTTTTCGCTAGTTGGCGGGGCAGCCTTTCATGAGTGGCTAGCTCACTAGTTGGGCCCCCTCCAAACTGCGGTCGGCCAGCGGAGCACCGTGCCTTGGATCCCGCTACCCTCCATGACCAGCTACCCGATAGCGCCAGCATGAAACAAACCAGAAATCGGCATCGAGGAAAGGAACAACCGCTTCGACCTATCTCCACTAATGGCGTCACCGAACATCGTGGCGGAACACGGTTAGGCCGTTTGGCGCCACGGCTTTGTTCAGTGGGTGGTCACTAGTCACGTCTTAAGCCTACCACCAGTATGTTGTCGCTTGCTTAGCACCACCCAGGATCACGTGTGGGGTCACTCAGGGTAATCTCCCACGGATGAAAACGACTCAATCCCTTATGTTCCATTTTTGATGAAAAGACTAGAGTTCGGCCCCATAAAATCAATTTAGAAAACAAACGTCATCATCGTTGTTGTCAAAACTCAATATCAACATACATTTTTTTGAAGACGCCGCGCCATTTCAACATTCGTAGTTATTCGTAAAGTAGAGTAAAAGTGTTTATTAATTACTAAAAAATACCAATAAACCGTTTGTACTGCCGAACTAAAATAATGGAGAGATCCAGGGCACTTAATTCCACAATTGCTGAAAAAATGCACCTTTTAAAATTAGTGGAGAAATATCCTGTTATAGAAAACAAGAAAACAGATGGGCTACACCAAAAGATAAACAATTGGCTTGGCAAAACTTAGTTGCCGAGTACAACTCGCAAACAAATCTTTGCCCTAGGACGTTTGAAAACTTGATGTCATGTTATAAAAATAAAAAAATCAATGTGAAAATTTTGTAATGTTAAAATTTACTTTAGCTTTTATTGTCATCATGAGTATGCTGTCAACGTTATTTATCGATTCGATATTTTTTTATATATGTATCGATATTCGATATATTGAATAGAAAAATAATTATCAAAACATCGAAACAATCCGATATATCGTATGGAAACATCGAGTACTTTCGATATATCAACGATATTTGAATATCCTAATGTCAGCTGTGTGTGTCAGTGTCAAAGATTGTCAATGTCAGTCGTCTTTTGGCGCGCTGATTTGTGACGATTCTTTGTGTTTCTGTTGTAATTTTAAAAAAGAGAGAGAAATATATTTATTAGGTAACTAGTCATAGTGAAATAATATTTGCTGATCTATTAATACAAAAAATGTACATATAAATCAAGCCGACAAGTGTAGTAACCATTTGATATGCCGGCGACACTCAAAAGTCTGGGGTCTCATAGTCCACTGCAAAACCGAAGTCTAGACGTAGAAAGAAATGATCTAGCCGATCAATCTTTGTCAGTTCAAAGGTATACCAGAATAATTTTAAGTTTGATAGTTTACTTATATTGACATTATTGTATGACTTTCGAAGTCTTAATTTTAGATCAATCATACCAATTCGCAACGGAAATCAGAAAAGCATAACAGACTTCCTTTCTACAAAAAGAACTAGAAGTCCCCAAAAAGACAGTGATGAAATTTCAAGTGTAAGTTATTGTACTTTTGCTTATATCTATTTAGTATGTGTTTGCATCATGAGTGATTTATTCCTTTGTAATATTATTCCAGAAAAAGCCCAAGCTCAATGATCATTACAATAATAATGGAAAGTCTAACTTTAGTGATGAAAAAGAGGCTATAGTACAAAATAATGATAAAGAAATTGAAAAACACAACCAGCAAGATGATTGTACTAATAAATCTAGTAATGTTTCTGTGGATAGATCTGATTCTGATGTTGATGATAATGAAGGCACTATTACAAATGGAAAATCATATGTAAACACAGAGAAATGTGATATATGTGGTCAATTTTTAAATAACTCTGATATTATATATTATGAAGGGCATCCACAAGATGCAATAGAAGAATTCATAGCCCTCACTAATGAAAAATTGGTTTTAGCTTCAGGTAAATAAAATGTATAATACAATAACATCTGGAAAGAAATTATAGTCGATTGATGCTGAAGTCTGTTTCACAAATATCTAGTAAAATACATGTAACAAGCGCAGTTCAGTTGTCCTTCGGTGTTTACTGACTTGTGATAACATTAATTATATAATTATTATGTAGTATGTTTATGAACTTCATCAGGGAGTTCATACACTGGAGGCTTATTTTAATTGTATCATATTCTCCTTTTTTTATAATATCTGATAATAGAGAATATTTAAATATTTTATGTCCAGTTACAGTATTAAAATATTCTTTTATTGTTATTCTATTAATATGACTTTGTTGGTACGACTTTGATTGTAAACACTTTTTAATTATCTGTTTAACTGTAGTCACTTTTAATTGATCTTTATTTTGTAATGAAAATAGCTGAAGAAATCTACATTGTCCCTGGTACTCTGAGATTCGCCTCCAACACATGAACTTTCACAATCCTAGCATCTGCACTAACTACTGGGCTACCCAGGACCTAACAGAACTGACAAATTTTTCAAGTACTTGTAACTTTTTCACTACTACAGAGTGTATTTTCATCTATGGCAATCCACCCAAACTCAGAGTGCTGGGGACAAAGTGGATGTTTTAAGTTTTTTTCATTAGGAATATTTTTCAGTATAGCATTGTGAATGCAAAATTGATCAAATATCTTTATTTTTGGTTACATATTAACCAAAATAAAGAAGGAGTTGAGTAATGCAGTCATATTGAACAATATTTAGATATATATAGTGTTATGTTACTAAAATAAATGTACTGCAGGTGATGACGGAGATATAATGGAAAGACCACAAACAAATATAACTGGATTCTCCATTTTTGATGAACAAGGTCATCTATGCCCTATAGATGGGGGATTAATAGAAAATGATATTAGAATATACATGTCAGGGTATTTAAAATCCATTTGTTCTGAATCACCTGACATTGATGATGAATGTATACCAGTAAAGGATGTTGGTCCAATCATTGAGTGGTAAGCATCTTTATAATTAAACTAGCCATACACCAGTGGTTTCATCTGCATGGTCCTTAGGAACTGTATATTTGGATATTGATTCACATTACATTATGACATAGATATAATTAAAACGACAAATTAAATAGTTAACAATGGTTACTATGGTAACATTTTAAATTACCTATAAAAACTTCCACTCTCATTTTCATCCCTTTATTTGCTGTTTTTCAGGATAAAATTAAGCTATGGTCACCGCATATGATGTAGCTTAATATAGGTGAATTTTTTTCATCAATCCAGTAGTTTCTGAGACTATTTGTGGCAAATAAACAAACAATCAAATCTTTCCACTTTATTTATATTAGTATAGTCTAGTCAAGTGAACACAGACAGTATAAAAGCAAAGTCGATTGAGCAATAGACAAGTCATGCAATGTGGCCGAAACCAAATAGGGAAAGTTGATTCATACACATTGCATGATGTATATATTTTGATTGAAAACTTAGGTACATCATTAAAATTTGGAACTCTGTGAAAAGAACAATAAATAGTGTGTGACATTGTCAAATATTTCATTGTTATTTAATTTTTCAGGTTTATACATGGCTTTGATGGTGGTGAAAAGAATTGTATCACACTTTCAACTGAATTTGGTGAATACAATTTGTTGAAACCAAGTGAACAGTATACACCTCTTATGAATAACTTATATGAAAAGATATGGTTGAGTAAAGTTGTTGTAGAATATTTAGAAGAGTATCATTACTTACAACCAACTTATGAAGATTTACTTGAAGTGCTTAGGGAATCAACAATCCCTGAGTTGGACGACTTGAAAATGAGTGAAGAAATGCTTCATAAACATGCACAATTTGTCTGTGATCAAGTTGTCAGTTTAGAAGCAGAAGAAGATGATGAGCCACTAATAACATTACCGTGTATGCGAGAAATAATTAAATTGATGGGCATAAAATTTGGTAAACGGAAGGTACGAGCCAAAATTGATTACAAAAAGATAGATAAAAAAGCGTGGACTAAAGCTACTACTACTCCTTTAGTGAGAAAAACTTTTGAAAGTTTTTTTAGTAATCAATTAGATAAAACAAACCATGAATTGACTTTAAGGAGGAAGAGGTGTGGTGTTTGTGAAGCTTGTCAACTACCAGATTGTGGTGAATGTAATGCTTGCAAGGCTATGGCTAAGTTTGGTGGTCATGGAAGAACTAAAAAGGCATGTGCCAGGAGATTATGCCCTAATATGGCTGTGGAACAAGCTGAAGATTCAGAACTAGATGATGATGATGACTTCCACACAATGGCTGAAAAAAAGCAACATGATAAAATTGATGATATAGTACCTGTCAAATTAACAGGCACCAATAGCAGGAAAATAAATTGGATTGGAGAACCTATTAAAGCAGATGCAACCAAAATTTACTATAAAAAAGTTGAAATTGAAGGATCTGAACTTGAAATTGGAGATTTTGTTATGATTGAAACCTCTCAGGCTAACATTCCTGCCTTAGTTGCTAGAGTTGCATATATGTGGAAAGACACTAGTTTCCCTAAATCGGGTTATTTCCACGGAGAAGTGTTTATTAGGTCATCTGACACTATATTAGGTGAAGTAAGTGATCCTAGAGAAGTATTTTTAGGGGATAGATGTTGCCATGGTGCACCTTTATCTTCAATACTACGAAAAGCTTATGTGGAGAGAAAAGATATGCCTAAAGATTGGTTTAAATTAGGTGGTAAAGAAGTAAATGATGAAAGTTTCGAAGATGATGGGAAGACTTATTTTTATAAAAAATATTATGAAAGATTTACTGCTCGATTTGAAGATATACCAGAAGACCCAATTTGTCCCAATGATTTAAGGAAACACAGATTTTGCCCTTCCTGTGAACGTACATCTCGAAAAGATGGAAAAAATATTCCAAAAGTGTCAGGAAAGTTGATTGAAAAATCTGCTATAGTTTCTGAAAAAAATAAAACAGAATGGTCTTCAGTTAGATGGCAAGATTATGATTATAAGAAAGGCTGCGGAGTATTTCTAAAACCAGGCACATTTTTGCTTAAAAACAATTTAAATCATATTAAAAACCAAAAACCTAAATTAGAAAAAGTTGACGAAAATATTTATCCTGAATATTATCGTAAAAGTGATAACTATTTGCGTGGCTCAAATTTGGATACTATGGAACCCTTTTGTGTAGGGTATGTTGCAGCAGTAGTAGCAGCTAGTGATGGACCACTTATTGTCCCACAAGATATATACCTTAAAGTTAATGTTCTATATAGACCAGAAAATACAACAAGTCGATTTCCTCAACATGAAGACCTAAATATTGTATATTGGAGTGATGAAATCAAAGAAGTACCTTTCTCTGCAGTAGTCGGCCCTTGCAACTTATATTATGAAAAAAATATACCTAATCAAGAATCCTTACACAAATGGTTAGAACAAGATCCCACTAGATTTTATTTCAGAATGGCATTTGATAAAACTTCAGGACAGATAGTTTCTGTTCCCCAACATGCCGAAAAAGTTGGACGTACTGATAAAGTTAAAGACAAAGGAAAAGGTAAAGGAAAGTCTAGCAAACCAGCAGAACCTAACATGGCCAAAAAAGAAGAAGTTGCAATTAGGCCTTTGAGAACTTTAGATGTATTTGCTGGTTGTGGCGGATTGTCAGAGGGCTTGCATCAAGCTGGTATATCGGAATGTAGATGGGCTGTTGAGAATGTAGAAGCTGCTGCACATGCCTATTCTCTTAATAATAAAAGTTGCATTGTGTTCAATGAAGACTGCAACGCTTTACTGAAAGATGCTATATCTGGAGCTACTCATAGTGGCGGTGGACTACGACTTCCAATGCAAGGAGAAGTTGAATTACTGTGTGGAGGTCCACCATGCCAAGGATTTTCAGGAATGAATAGATTCAATTCTCGTGAATATTCCAATTTTAAGAACTCATTGGTAGCGTCCTATTTATCATATTGTGATTACTACAGACCAAAATATTTTATATTGGAAAATGTGAGAAATTTTGTAGCTTTTAAGAAAGGAATGGTATTAAAATTAACTTTAAGAGCATTATTGGATATGGGTTATCAATGTACTTTTGGCATTCTGCAAGCTGGAAATTATGGAGTGCCACAAACAAGAAGGAGACTTATTATTTTGGCAGCAGCTCCTGGATTTAAACTGCCTTTGTATCCTGAACCGACTCATGTATTTAGCAGACGTGCTTGTTCTTTGACTACAACAATAGATGGGAAGAGGTTTGTGACCAACATTCACTGGGATGAATCAGCGCCTCGACGAACTTGTACGATTCAAGACGCCATGAGTGACTTGCCTCGAATTTGTAACGGAGCTAACAAAATAGATATCGACTATGGCTCTATGCCGGAGAGTCATTTTCAGCGCTTGGTTAGATCTAAAGATGAAACTGTGAAATTACGCGACCATATATGTAAAAATATGGCACCATTGATCCAAGCAAGAATATCTAGAATTCCAACTACTCCAGGATCAGACTGGCGAGATCTCCCGAACACATCGGTTACTTTATCTGATGGAACCAAGTGCAAGGTATGTATCCATACTAATATTATAAATGTGTTTGTTTGTCCATGTTTCGTGTCAACGGAGCTACGGATTAGTGCGTTTTTTTTTATGTAGAGACAAATGAATAGCTGGAGAGTAAAATAGGATACTTTTTTGTCTCTTTCTCTTCCCCCACCCCCCTTAATGGGGGTGGAAGTTTGTATGAAGCATTTTGCAATTTTTATTGTTTCATGTTTTTGTCTGCAATAAAATGGATATCCATAAGTAGATGTTTTCTCGGTTTCTTGTACGGTTGAGTGTGCCCCTATCGAGAGCATCTACACATGTTTATATGTATCATATAGATGTGTGTAGCAGAAGGATATCCTTTCGTTTTAGTCGCTAGAATTTTGTCGCATTTATTTGACAGCAAGTTGATTTGGACGGTTTTATAGACGTGCGTGATATTTTTTGGAAGCATCATATATGTCGTCCTTTACAGTACACATTTCGAGGTGTTGGTGAATTTCATTGTTAGTTAGCAGCCTTGGTGCTTGGGTTATAATAATAATAATTATGGATCGAAGGATAACATTTTGCATCAGCTGCAATATTTGGATATTAGACTACTCCAGAGCTGTATGCCATACATCCATATAGGTTAGAAAATGGCCTTGTAGATTAGTAATTTGTTATCTGTTGAAAGTTTGCTGTTACGGCCCAGCAACCAATACAGCTCTTTATATCGAAAGTTCTGTTGAACATCCAGGAACACAGAGGAACATTATTGCTTGTTTTCCAATGAGTTGATGATTTGAGTTGATATTTTCAGCAAATTTCTCAGAGTTTGGCTTATCGGTCTGTATGATGTCATCTCATGAACTGGTTTCCCGAGTTTCAGTATTGCATCCGCCTTGTCTTGAGGTGATCGTGCCCATTTGTCACCAATATTTCTTATTAGAGGATTAGTTTCTTGAGGTCTATTGTAATATTTTGTAAATTTCTACAACGAGTAGTTTGTAGATGTTTTTGGTGTTAGGGAATCTATTTTTGATTGGAAAGTAGTATTGTGCCAGTCTTCTATTAACGTTTTCAGATTGCTCAGATGCTAAACTCTGCGCAGTCTGCATTTTTCCAAAATCGGTTGCCTTATTTTGTTGCGTTCTCATTCTCATCTGAAGTTTTTAAAACGACTTTAAGTTTGATATGCTTTCCAATTCGCGAAAAGAGTGTCAGTCTGTGTTCTGACTGTGTTCAGATTCTGGTACACCTATACATATATTGATTGATTGTATTGTTACAACCATCATAGATAATTTACAAATCACTAATTCTCTAATTATAAATTATCAACAGGAATATATGATAATGGCCTGGCTTGCTATTTTTTAACACGCATTTTACAATCGTGTATTAAATATAACTTTTACTCAATGTTTTTGATTAGCATCTGTAATAGTTGTTTGACTAGCCGCATCAACCCTACTTCAGCATCGGCTCGACATGCGCACGCGCCGACAGTCGTGCGGCCAGCGCGCACTCGCGGTTACCGCTCGCTCCTATCCTGATAATGCATTATGACATACAAATACTACCCTTCGAGTTTCAATTCTTCCTTTATGGTGCCTCATAAAGTGTTAGTGTATTGTTTTAAAGGACCAAGAGTGGCCTAGTGACGATGAAGTGTACAGTGCAGTGCTAGTACCAAAATGTCTTTGGATAGTATGTTTTTGACGCATGAGAACTTGCGGCGTATGCGCAAGGAATCTCAGGTGTTAGGACTCAGATACAGGGTAGGTTCACATGTGATAGTGGTTAACTATTAGATATTTTTAATCAGGATGAAAAAGGCAAGTACTTATTTTGTCAACGGACAAATGTTGCCGTGGTTATCCTTTTTCGTGTATAAATACAAGGCACTATTCTCATTGATCATTCATAGTTGGGTTACTGGTCCACCTACTATTTCATTGTGTTGTCGTAAACTTAAGGGTCTACTGACTAACGATCCGACTTTTCAAATTCAACATATTCAGATGGTAAATTACTCATGCTATACGAGACGCTATACATATACGAGAAACGAGGCGCTATACGTTGCTGCTCCTTCCTACCCTGCCTAACGATATGCTACACGGTATGATACAGAGTATTTCAATGATGGGCTTCTTTAAAAAAGTCTCAATAATTACTCTAAGTAGGTTTTTTGGATCAATTATACAACTAATTAATATCGTAATGTATTTCATCTTGCTTTTTTTCTGGGATTAAAAATAAATAAAACAAGCGAGAATGTTTTTTTATCTTGATAGGTATTTGTATCGAAACACGAACGTAAGCGGAGGCACAAGAGTGCATTAAATTGGTAATATTAGGTATTGTTATATGTATAATTCAGAAAAACCAAAACGTAACATTCGCATAGCCACATAATAAATAATTAAAAAATAAATTTATAGAACAATTTCGACACATTAATCGATAAAAAAAAATAAACTCACCTGTACCTATTCCTTTGGTTATGACGTCGAGTTAGGCCATAACCGAAGTGACCAGAGGTTGGCCCCCTGGACACAGTGCCAAATTAAATACATCCCCAACATGTTTCTATATCTCAGGGGCCCCGGAAATTAAGTAAATATTCTTGTAAATTTTTTTCATTTTTTTTCAATTTTTTTTCATGCTTTCTTCACAACTTTTCAAATTCAATATATTCAGATGGTAAATTACTCATGCTCAGTAGAACTGGATTATCTGATGTGTTGTCATAGCAAGATGCAGGTTTGGAATTGGATTTGATTGAATTGGAATTCTTTCGTCATCCCCTTAACAATAAAGAAATTAGCAGATCAGTGATTTTGTTCGTAACCATTGGCCAATATGTTGGCGCGAAGGTAGACTCTGTAGTAAATTGTTGTTGTTGAGAGCCAGCTTCAGCTGCCTACTCCTTGTGGTTATTAAACTAGATCCCCACAAGGTATTCTTAGAGTTCCAGTCCCAGCTCGACACGAAGCGGTTCCTAAGCGTACTGAAATACACAGCAGAGCCCATAATTGTGCCAATTGTACGAGTTTCAACCGCCGTTGTGGTTGCCTGGAGGTATTTTGTTGGGAAAACAGGCATTGGGTGATATTCGATTGACTTCTTAATTATAATCGCTGCACCGGCATGGGCCGTACCGTCAGGGTGGTGAGTGAAGTATGTGTACATACCTCACTCACCACCATATTGTCCTAATTTCCGAACCACATTCCACACTTCCACAATATTATTTATAGTCCCTAAAAATAATATTGTGGAATGTGGTTCGCAAATTAGGACAATATCCAAATTATGTACCGTGATGAGGGTTTCAACATCGCTTTTACTTGGTGTTAACTCATTAATCGTTCCAAGTTGCAAAAACATCACGTGATTTATGGACGGCCCTAATGACGATTCTAAATGGTCTTTCATCTATCCTATATTCAATAGGAAACGTGAACGTGGTCTCGTGTCACCTATGAGACTACGTTCTCTAAAAATGGTGATATTTTTTTTATAGATGTACGTATCTAGGCTGTTTAAACGGAGTTGATTTCTATTCCTGATTTTGTAATAGAATTGTGTCATTTTACTGCTATTTCCAAGAGCTCTGTTAATTTACTTACTTCCTCTGTGCCGTACAGGATATTCTCCTCATATTATGAGGTGAGATGAGTGTATGCATTGGTTCCCATAATAAAGATCAAACTAGCATGAAAAACATGGCACAATTGTTAATTTACTGGAAATATAGCTGTTATTATTAAAAATCATGGAACTACCGTGTCTTTGTGCTAAATATACAGTATTAGATAGTATATTATACTATGATGGAGACATTATGTCGTAATACTATCATTAATAATTATGCAGGTTTTGCAATATCGTTACGAAGATAAGAAGAATGGTCGATCATCTACCGGCGCTCTTCGTGGGGTGTGCGCTTGCGCAGCCGGTGGAGTTTGTTCCTCCGCAGACAAGCAGGAAAACACGCTCATACCCTGGTGTCTACCACACACTGGCAACCGTCACAACAACTGGGCTGGACTCTACGGTCAGTATCTACGTTCCACAGGACCCGTCCGTGCCATTGTACCGACAAGCAAGACACACTCTCATAATCTGTCAGTATCTATGTTTCGCATAATTGAGGCACAGCGACATTTGAAGCTGAAATTTGGTCTTGAAATATGCCTAAAAAATCATCGCATCGAGCCATAAAATGGCCTTAGTCGCAGCAAATAGTGGAATTTTAACATTGATGGGTTTAACGCAGGTCGCATATCATGGGATGGGTACTTCAGCACAACTGTGACCGATCCAGAGCCGATGGGTAAGCAGGGGCGTGTCCTCCACCCGGAACAGAACCGTGTAGTGTCCGTGCGCGAGTGTGCGCGCTCGCAGGGCTTCCCTGATACTTATGTATTCGCGGGCTCCTTACAGGACAAGCATAGACAGGTACTATCATATCACAAAACTTAATGATTTGCATCAGGTTGTTTTATTTATCTTATCTAATTGAAATACTTACAGACCAACTGAAATTAGATCTTAACTAAAAACAAATATGACGTTCAACAACACAAATATGAAGTTCCAATGTTTCAAACTAATCGCTATAATAGGGATGACGACTGGGTAAAAAAATTTATCTATTAAGTCCGTCAGCCAGATATAAATATTAGAGCCGTATTTTTTTTGTTCTAAAATTTAAACAAGTAATTGCTTAGATAATAGGCATTTAAGTTAAGGAGTCCCCTCTCAGCCACGTCACAGTTTTATAGAAAATATATAAAAAAAGCATGTAGTCATATGACATTTCAACTAAATGTATCGCGTAATTTGTTTTCAATACTATACTTGACGCACAAACAAACAAAATTAAGTCGTTCTTCCCTATTTTCTTACTACAATGACGTTTAATTTCGATGTTAGCATAGTTGTTATTGTTTGTACTAAAAAGTATGAAATGTGAATAAATTATAACTCATGTAAAATCAGACTTCAATATTATTTTTTATTTCTAATAAAGCAGCATAACCATAATCAGTCTATGTAATTAATAAAAACATATTAAATATATTTGAATTTTGCAGGTAGGAAATGCAGTTCCACCCCCGCTTGGAGCAGCATTGGGAAGAGAAATAAAAAAAGCCTTGGCAGCAAGCATTTCACTTTAGAGTAAGAATTAACATGTATTGAAATCTTGTATTAATTTTGTTAAAGTGATTTTTTGTGAAATATTTATCATGTCTACTTTATTATACATTGACAAATTATATTCCTTACTTTATCATTACTTTTTTCTTTTACTTATTCCTTACTTACAAGAACTGATTGCTGTAAAATTAATATAAATCAGCTAGCATATATAACGCTACGTGCGGTATGTTAGCACACTATTAATATATCAAATTAACGATTAGGATACATTAAATGTTGGTCTGTATAGGCTTCTAAATATGCAATATGCATGTGCAAAATTTTACGTATTTCTTGCAAACTAGACATCGGATTGCAATGATTCTTGACTTGGGTACGCTTAACGCTACAAGTTTCATTAAAATAGATTCAGTAGTTTTGAAGGTATAACCTATTAAAATTGAAGCTGTTTATAAAAGGAGTAAAAAAAGTAACAGTTTTAAAAAGGAATTAATATTGATGACGTTCTTTTTAACCAACTTCAAAAAAAGGAGGCCGTCAGTTTATCTGAGTATGTATGTACGTCATTAACTGATATAAAAAAGAGGATCTCAATTTAACCTATGATATGTGTCTACATATGTTAGTTTATATGCGCTTCTAAACACGTGTATAGCACACGTGTTTTTTGTATATGTATATATATATTGTGTGTCTATATATTTGACAATTTATTTCTCGTAAATTAGACAGTGGATTGGAATGATACTTTTTTGTTTAACTATGAAGGAAGAAATGTGGGGAAACAATGAAGGTATTCGTTGTCTCGAATTCATAGTGTAATGTCGTACGGAATCCTATTGTGGGGAAATGCTGCCAAAGAATTTTTGTGTTTCAGAAAAGAGCAATTCGATCAATTTATAATCTTAGGATAAATTAACAGTGCCTGTCACTAGACTACGAAAAGTTAATAACTCATTCAGGGGTCTTGCGTGCGCTTCTACAAATAGGTCCCAAGCAAAATACAGCAATTAGATATCATGCAGTTTAAATCTACTATTAAAAAATACTTGTTAAAAAGCTTATTATAAGGTATCCGATTATATAACAGATAAGAACGCTTGGACTTGTGATGATCTAGCAACTGGATAGGTAATTACTTCTAAACTTATTATCTTGTTTCTATTATTATTAAATGATTATGTTATCATTATTAGACCATAGCTTTTTTTCTATCTCTGTTTATAATGTCTTGATCTGGTAATGACATGGTTTTTGTAAATGTCATTACTCTTATTAGAGCTGGTGAGTTTCTTGCTCGTTCTTCTTATCAGCGAAAAGATGTCCTGAACGTAGGAAAAAAAAATGTTGGACGATTCAAAAGTACTTTTAAGAAGTCTATTTGAATAAAGATTATTTTGACTTTGATTTCCATAATACAAGTGCCTTAGTTAATTTGGAATCTAAGCAATGTTTGTGATTTTGTCTAATGTCTAATATATGTAGTAATGTCACTTGCATGAATAGCTAAAAATAAAACCAAATTTTTAATCCATAGTAAACATTGAAATTAGGCTTAATCAATAGGGATAATGACTAATTTTTATATGTCTGTCTGTCAGGTAGATTTTTGAAGGACTTTAAACATATTTTTACATTCTTTTGCGAAATCAAGAAATTACGGCGTTACATTGAATTGAAATTGAGTATGACGTCACGTTTTGAACATTTGCTACATAGTTATGACATAACCCACACTCTTCAACATAAATGCCTATTAAATAAGCAATTCTTTTAAATTGAAGCAAAAAACGTAGCTAATATATTTCTATTGTCTGACGATTTTTTTTTTAACCAAACACAAGACAAAGACAATATATAGTTACATAAAGTATTTTTATTTTTTTAATGCGTTTTTAGTTTTTCTTTTTATATTTTTTACCAATATATTTAGTTCGGCATCTTCTTTAGATCTCTTTATCTGGGTTTCATTTTCAATTGGAACATCTGCTGGTCTCCTTTTTAATTTTTCTTGAATTAATTTTTCCATATTTTTAGTTTTCTTGTAATTCGGGTTAGTGGGATCAATATTGAAGTGGTGTGAATTATATAATGCCGAAAACCGTTCATCGTTGACATTTATTTCGAAATCAGGCAAATTAGATTGCTGTTCTTCCATTTTTTGTTTTTGTTTCTTTTTCCGCCTGGATTTCTTATTCATACTCTCGCTATCCTGAATCTTTTTAAGACTGAAATGAGCTTTTCCATCATTTTCATCATTCAGTAACAGTTCTAATTCTGCTTTCCTTTTTTCTTCGTCATCTTCCTCAAGATTTGTTTCTGCACTCTGTGTCTTATTTCGATGCTTGCCTTTTTTGAATTCAGATTTATTAAATTCTTCGGCAAAGTATGGATCATTCATATCAATGTCAGATGGGATTTCATCTTCAGATGATTGAGTGCCATTATCAGACAGATCATTCATGGTATTGCCTAAAGCTTGTTTATTTTTTAATTTTTTCTGCTTCTTTTTTTCCTTTCTTTTCTCAATCATTTTTTCAAATGGTGTTAATACTTTATCTGAAAAGTGATAATTAAAGTTATCAGTTTTTTCTCGTTTAGTATCAGTCAGTCAAAATTCAATATCATTTATATAGTCTAGAGAGAAACAAGCACTTGTGAAAGTCGTAATCTATGACATCATCGGTTTGCAAATCTAAGGCGGAAGATTATATTATTTCTACCTTTTGAAGTGAGAAAAACCAGCAAAAAAACTAAGTTAAGTGAAGCTATTTTCCAATAAAAAATTAAAACTTAACTATAAACTTTGTCTTTTTATAAACATATTGACCATATAGCCGAGTGGTGCGCACGCTGTTTACAAAATGTCGCCATCTTTGACGACCCGGGTTCAATTCCCGGTCGGATCAATGTAGAAAATGAACTTTTCTATATTGCCGCGGGTCTATCTGTTAAGGTACATTCTATGTTATAGATACGAGGGCTTTAACTATTTATCTAGAGAATCAGACCAATGTGTATGATATTGTCTAATAAAAAAATCATTAAAATTAATGAAACTGTGACATACTACTAAGAAAATGGTTACCATTGTTTAACTTCTTCTTTACTAATTCTTCTGCTTTATCCTTTTTCCCCAATCCCCATGTGATTTCCATTTCCATATCTTTATTGTGTTTAGTTTCTTCTTTCTTCTCTATATCCTCTAGAAGAGATTTATATTTTTTTATTGGATCATCATCATCTTCATCTGATTGTATGTTGTTCACTTCCTGTGCTGAATCTTCATCTAAATAAGAAAGTAAAATGATATGATTTCAATAATTTATATTATTTAATTATATATTTGATCTTTGAAAAATGCTTAAAAAAGGTGTTTGGGAGGATTGCCTGAACATATTGATGAGAATACGCTCTGTAGTAGCAAAAATGTAACAAGTGCTTGAAAGATTTGTCAGTTCTGTTAGGTCCTGGGTAGTTCAGTGGTAAGAGCAGTCGCCCGGATTGTCTCTTCAGTTCAACAATATTATTTTTTATCAAGAATTATTTTTCACCATAGCATTGTGAATGCAAATTTGATCATATATAATGATTAGATTTTTTTTTCATATTTATTGAAAGTTTAAGTATTTGTAAAAATATTTCTTTCGGCAGTTTGGGTGGATTGCCTGAACATTGATGAAAACACGCTCTGTAATAGTGAAAAAGCAATAAGTGCTTGAAAACTTTGTAAGTCCTGTTAGGTCCTGTGAAGTTCAGTGGTTAGAACAGTCGCCCGGAATGCGAAAGGTCATGGGTTCGAATCCCATCTCAGGGTGCCAAGGACCAAGTGGATTATTTAAGCATTTTTTATTATGAATATTACATTATTTAATTTATATAGATAAATATTAGATATTTTATCGTTTTAATCAATATGCAGTGGCGGATTTACCCAAGGCCACAGTAGGCTCGGCAGCTAATAATGGCATAAAATATGGAGGGCCAAAATTTAAATGATGAAATACAGGATCTTTACTTTATATTCATAACAAATTCTTAAATGAATGGGTGTAATAAATGTCTAAGTAATGGATATTATTACTGCAGTAGGCATGTATATTCAACACTGAAACATACCAACAATATAGCAATGAGAAATTATAATATTTCACCACAACATAAGTATAATCTCTTTCATTAAACACTGTCAAGAAAGTAAATTCATGTCTTGTGCTTAAATTATGTGATCAAAAAAAATATATCTCAAAATAATCTTGATAAAAAAGGCTATCGAAAAAACAAACTAATATTCGATTACAAGATAGGATGCTGTAAGTAAAAATAATTGAAAAAAGTAGCTATTTCGTCTTGTAATCTATTTATCTGATGTTCATAAAACACAGCTAACAATCACTGCGATGAATAAAACCACCCCACTCAAAGACAGGCAGACGCGTCAAACTTATATCACCCCTATTTCAGAATCTAGGATTAAAAAAGGGACAGCTAGTACTACATGGCCTAGGTGGTCAAGTATGTGTACATCTGTCTCGAGCAATAAACGATTTACAATACTTATTTACCTTCTGTACTGGACGCCAAATATTCTTTAAGATCAAGATCGTCGATTTTGCCGTCAAGTGCATTACGTATCACCTCAGCTCTGTTAGGATTGGTGGCATCCCAAGTGAGTTCCACCTTTGCCTGTTGTAATGCTGTAGTTGTGAAAAGGCGGGGTTTGTACTTAGACATATCTGGTAACTTTGTACATACTTCCCGAGGTTCCTTAAACAATGATTTGTTATATCAATATCCTGCACATTTTTAGAAAGCAATAAATATAGTACTTTGTCACATATATTTATAACTCGTACGAATTAATATAACACCTGAGGGACTTTTTCTATTTGTCGTCACACGAAAATTCGAAAAATTAATAAATTATATCTAAACACGCACACATGCATACGTGCGCACGCACGCACGCACTCATGCACACACTTATGTTTAATGAATTAAATGTATTTAGGGAAAATTAACCAAATTATTGCTTTTAAAATTAGAAATCACGTTATAGAAGAGCGAAGTCCCCTGGTTCAGACATCGGCATTTAGCAAATAGTATTAAGCTGTATCGGTTAATGTTAATAGAGTTCTTTTTTGCAATTTGCCTCATTACATGTCTAGATTAAAATTGAAAAACATGTAGTTACCTGGTCAAACGTAACATCATCTGGTATGAATCTCATATCCAGTCGCGTGGCACTACTTTCATATTCCATACCATCACATTCGCTATAGAGTTTATCGGCTGTTACCACAGAGTCACAGACAACGACCGCATAATAATACTTCAATCTGTTCAATTGGTATCGTCGCAATTTTTCCATGTGGTACGATGACCCTAAAAACATTAAATACTTTATAGTAGCAACAAATACATATTGTTCGGTTTCGAAATGGGTTACGAAGTTATTGAATATGGTAACACAACTTTATTCATCCGCCTACCTACCTTTCCCTAACAAATATAAAATAATCGAGGGTAGACAGACAGTCCCTGAGAGCTGTCTGTTGCAACTCCGCCGCCATAGCGAATGTCGATCCCGCAAGGTCCCATTCTAACCAAATCTTGAAGCGCGAAAGTGTATACAGCAAATACTTAGGAAATCAACGCTGTGTCAACCCTCGGGCAGTTAGGACGATAACTAAATTATCCCAGAACAACGCGGGAGACTTACGACCAGAGGCTTAATACCCTGGGCTATCGAAGAAACTAAAAGTAAGTCCAAACTCCTTTCTGTTCCACACACATTTTTTTAATTGCCACGATCAAATGAGACCTACATAAAAGTGGCCATCCATTAATCACGAAACATCACAAGGGGGAGGGGGGTGTAGTGAGATATCACATTCTACTTTTTATTACTTTTGTTCCATTCAAATAACCTACAACCTCTGTCTAGACATTTTATTAAGGTTAAGGATCATTTTCTAAAATAAAATTAGATAATATGTACTTTTTAGCTGCGTTTTATTAAAGTTAATATTATAAAATAGTCTTAAACCTCACCACAGATCATTAAGGGTTATAAAATAATTCAAAAATTCTCTTGATTATTAATGGACGGCCCCAAACATTGAGAAGAATTGAAAGCTTTTCAGAAATCGCTGTCATATAAGGAGAGCATATAACACATATTTTTACATTTATAACTAGCTGTTTTCCGATGACTTCACCCTTATAAATTATAGTTTATACTTGTCATACGTGAAAGAATTTTTAAAATCGGTTCAATATTTTCGAAACCTGATGCAAACAAAAAATCAAATCTTTACCCTTTTTAATATTAGCATAGTAATCCTATTAATATTATAAATGTGAAAGTTTCTTTGTTTGGATGTTTGTCCGTCAATCACGCTGAAACTACTGAACGGATTTTGATGAAATTTGGTATATTGGTATACGTTTTATCTTACTAAACATTTCCCTAGGGACCACGCGGGCGAAAGCTAGTAAATAATATAAGTTTCAATTCTGTTAGTAGTTAATTTACCTTCTTCATTGTCCTCTTCATTTGATGAATCTTCCTTGGCTATCTGTGTGAGTTCAATAGGGCCGCGCACTTCTTCCTCTTGCATTCTTTTAATTCCAAATTCGGAAGGATAAACCTAGAAATTGTTGCAAAGATAATTATTTCTAGTTCTAATAAGCGACTAATTTGATGGCTAATGAGGGAGACGGGTTTGTTGGAAATTTGGCAATAATACCTATCACTTGAGATAATATACTGCTGGAGAGCAGTGTCAGTTGAATACAAGAATCTTTTCATTTATGATACCAACAAACTAACAAATTCATCTGGTTCGATTTCCATTATTTTAACCTGTTTACGAGGGGAGTTCAAAAAGTAGTGATAATGACGTAGTAATGGAGCGTACTTGAAAAAAAATTATGGTCACAGATAGATTAGGTCTTTGTTATAATACCCTCAAATAATTAGGTTTCTATCTTGTCTGCGTCAGTTGTATTAATTATTTGTTTGTGACGCGTCGTTAACTCTCGCAAAAAATGGATAAAATTGAAATCCGTGCAGTAATAAAATACTTTTGCTTGAAAAATTTTACTACGGAACAAATTTTTAAAGATTTATGTGAGACATTGGGAGAGTCTGCTCCTCCATATTCCACAGTTGGTCGGTGGTGTGCAGTTTAAACGTGGTAGAACATTGGTTAAAGATGACCCGCGCTCGGGCCGCCCTTCATCGTCAGTCACTCAGGAAATGGTCGAGAAAAATTGTTTTGGATGATCGCCGTGTAATTGTCCGTTTTATAGCTGAAGAGTTGAAGATTTCAAGTGGTAGTGTGCATAGCATTTTGCAAGATCACTTAGGAATTAAAAAGGTATTCGCGCGTTGGGTCCCGAGAATGCTAACGGACGCACAAAAGCAAACGCGACTCAACATTTCAAAGAGCTCATTGAAACTGTTTCAACGAGATTCTGATCTTTTTTTGGCTCGATTCGTAACAATGGATGAAACATGGCTTTATCATTATGTTCCAGAAACGAAAAAACAATCAATGTCCTAGAAAAGACCGACATCTCCCACACCAAAAAAAAGTCAACGATCCGCCGGCATGGGTTCAGTTTTTTGGGACAGCCAGGGGTTGATAATGATTGAATACCTTGAACATGGATCAGAACAAACAAAAAAATTACATCAGGAAATCTTTAAAAACCGACGAGGAAAAGTGACGTGAAAAGTTTGATCCATCAAGACAACGCGCCGGCCCACAAGTCTGTAGTTGCCATGGCAGCAATCCAAGATGCTGGCTTTGAGGTCCTCGATCATCCGCCATATTCACCGGACTTAGTGATTTCTACTTATTTCCGCATTTGAAAGAACACTTGAGAGGCACAAAATCTGAAGATGACGAAGAAGTGAAGGCCGTCGTTAATGATTTTTTAAGTACTCAAGATGAAGATTTTTTTAAAAAGGGAATTTTGGCTCTAGAAAAACGATTTACGAACTAAATGTATTGACCTAAAGGGTGATTACGTCGAAAAATAAAAAATAACTTCATTCCCCAACATACTAACATAGCCCTCACTACTTTTTGAACACCCCTTGTATATATGTTTGTTATTTCATATAAACGTCTTGTTAATCAATCTGGTTCTTAATTGAAAAAATAAGGCAATATGATCCTTACTTATAAAAAATCTTGAGCCAACATGAATGAAGACAAGAATAACTGTAGTGAAGACAACAGAACTACAGAAGAATATAACAGTATTTTCTTCTGAATTGCCACAGAAAATACTTAGGTACTTTGACATTTAGACAGTAATCTATCATGCAACTCATGTTGCAGACCGCCATATAAATAAATTATAAACTATGTATAGCTAATACTTACAGTGACACTTAGAATAATTCCTCCAGGAGGTAGGAAAGAATTCAACAGCACCATTATATCAGTAGCTTTAATGTTATCCCAGTCCATATTACACAAGGCGATTCTGAAAAGAAAAGGCTTCCATAAGATTTTATATTTTACTACATGCTTCGCTTTAGCTATGGAGTGTGATATTCTGCAGGTATGACTGTATAAAATGTCAGACTACAGTACAGTGTCCATACAAGTAGTTAAGTTCATGCAGTTAGCAGCACTATGATTGTTTTAGAGATGTACCGAATAAAGGTTTGACTGAATAACTGAATACTATTCGATTTACTCTTTACTTAAGGGGCCGACCATTAATCTGTTGATGTTTTTTCAATATTTTTTAATAACTCCCACCCCCTTGGTGAGGTTTAGAACTACCCCCTCCCTCCTTCAATGAAATCACATGTATTTTATAAAACCAACAAAATTTGTGATATTTCGTGATTTTTGACGAATCCCTCCCCCCTCGAGCCTCACGTGATTAATGGACGGGCAGCATCTTTTTCCCTATTTGTATTCAGCTGAATTATTCAGGTTTGGTCCCAAATATATACAGTTTGAATATTTTCTTGGCTACACAACACAGTATCATACTAAAGGACAAAACTTCTTATTCTTAATGAAAAATGCTTAAAAACTCCACACAATATCAATTTTACCTTTTGGTGGATTCTTCTGTTCTCTCTGCATCTGCATCTAATTCACCCCATTCATGTTCTAGTTCACTTTCTTCTTCTTCTGAGCTACTGACTTCATCTGAAGAACTATCTGTCATTAAAATCCCTGAAAAATTTAGGTACAAATACACATTTATAAATGTTGAAAATAAAAATATAAAAAAAAACACTGTTTTATAATTTTTTTGAGTAGAAAATCTTAATTATAGGAACTAATTTTGGGCCAGCAACATCACCGGCATTGCTTATTTGACTTGACAGTACTTTCATCCCAAGGCAACTAATTAGTGGTATATAAAGTAGCCTGTATTTTAATCCAGGTCTAGAATTATCTATATACTAAATTTTATCAAAATCTGTTTAGCACTTTTTGTGTGACAGAGTAACAAACTTCACAAAGTTTCGCATTTATAGTACTTACTCAGAAAAACTCTGAATATTAATTATTTGTTGAAAACTAACACTAACTTAATATATTTTTTAATCCTATTAATATTATAAATGTGATAGTTTCTTTGTATGAATATTTGTCTGTCAATCATGCTGAAACTACTGAACGGATTTTGATGAAATTTGGTATACAGATAGGATATTAGTTGACTTAGACAATAGGATCCTTATATCCCACTATTATAGTTCCCTGGGGATCACGCGGGCGAAGCCGCTGGAGGAAAGCTAGTTTAATATAAATATACCTTCACCACGGGCATAATCAATATCTAGGTCCAACAATCTAGTAGCAGTTTTTTCATCCAGTTTACCACGTATCAATTTGTCATTTTTAAAGATTTGTTTCTCTTCGTCATCAGTTACTTTATGAACCCGATCAGAAGTTGTATTTGCTACACTTTCGTCTTTTGTTACAGATGTATCAGACTCATTACCCACGTCGTCAGAACTATTATCTGATTCAAGGTCGTAGTATTTTTTCAAATTTTCCGTAGATGTTTCATTCACTGGCCGGCCGCGTTTATCCACTGTGTATTTGACTTTGAACTTTTCATCATTAAACATAGACTGAAATCTTTTGTCAATTTTTACTTTTCGCTCATGTTTAGGTATTTGCCTGTACCGTGGATCACTTAGGTATTTACTAAATCTACTATCTTTTAAAATATCACCCATTATTTAAGAATTATTGCAAAAATACTCGAATCTGAAATCTCTAACCTCAAAAATAATGACGCATGTGAGTGACAGTTAATATCACAATGACATTTTTATTTTTAATTTAACTCTAGTTAAATTCTCCGTAACTCAAAGTTGAATACTCCCGTCTTTTCTAAAATAAAATGATTGTCTTTTTTTATGAAAATCAAATCTTTAGTATTTCTTGAGTCTCGATCACAGTCTAAGATACTATCTAATTCGATATCACTGCTTCTTCGATATCGACATTTTTGAGCGCAGATATATCGATATGTATATAGGTAGAGTCTGGCAAGCGAAACGTGTCACAAGAAAAGGGCGGCAATTTCAAAAATTCTTAAGCAGTAAACACTGAATGTAGTACTGCAAAATAATTTTGATACTTTTATTAATTATATTTAATCTTAACATTTAGATATCAATTAAAATTATTTGTTTTGGAACATTTGACTAAAGCGTGACTGTTCTTAATTGTACAGTTAACAGCATATCAGTAGGCCTATTCACTAACTCAACTGACAACCAAGAATCGTCATCACCGTAAAAAATAGACACTTTGATTGTGTCAAAATCACTATTTCGTATTCTCTATCAATGATGAGCAATTTCGAAATGTCAATATCGGCATTCTCCACTGGACTCCATTTTGACACTTGATTTCGTATCGATAAACTGTATTAAAGTAACATTGTTGCAAAGCATATTTGAAGTCGTCGCATAGAACCTCTTAAGCCATTTGTTGTTAAATTAAAGCGAAAAAAAATACGTATCCAATATTTTTCTATTATCTGACTGACGGACTAAATCGAATCTTTTTTTTAACCCATTCGTTATACCTATTGGCTAACAGCACTTATAATATTAAAAATTCATATTTGTCATTAATTAAAAGGGTGTTTTTTGCAACGACTTCTTTGTTTTTTTGTAATGAATATGGGCGACTCTGGCCACATTTTTTTAATAAATGTGATGTTAGCCAATTTTGATTTCTGGCCCTTATATTTATAATGTGTTCATAACACATACATGTCTCCTAAGGGATTTTCATCACAACCTTTTGCTCTGATCCAGAACCACTATCTATCAAATTAAATTAGTCAATATAAACACCAGATTACAATAAAAAAAACATTTATTTTTGTTACAATTAAGTGCCATGGATAAATTACATAATACAGGTGTCACAAAATCATCATGTTAATCACAATAGAAAATTTAAGATAAGATTTTGACTATGAATCAGACTAAAAATACTTTAGTCTGATTCATAGTCAAAATCTGTTTCTAAATATTCTACACCTGATAACAATGACAAGGAATCATCAGAGTCACTCTCTTCACTACTGTCTGCACCAACAGATATAATAAATTTTTCAAGTTCGTTTTCAACAATGCCATCTTTTAATTTGTAATCATTTTCGACATTTAAAACATGATCAGTGTATTTCTTCCAGTCACTAGGGGTAATTAAGTTAAAACACTCTATTATTAAGTTTTCCATTTCCTTTCCTGGTATTCCAATGTTTCTGCTTGCAATTTTTCTTTTTGCTTGACTCCAAACCATCTCTATTGGGTTTAAGTCACAATGATACGGTGGCAGCAATAAAAGTTCATGATTATGTTCTTTTAAAATCTCTTCAGCTTCATATACAGGCAATGTTTTCTTATCATTAACCAAACACATTAACTCTGCCTTTGTCTGATATTCCTCAAAATGTATTCCATTATTTACAAGCCATTTACGGATATCTGCTTTGGTATTAGACATTATAGGCGGTTTATTGATTTGTTTTATATGGTAGCTGGCATTATCCATAACAATTACACTGGGCTTACTTAAATTTGGTATTAATTTTTCTCTGACCCATTTCATAAAGTTCGATGAGTTCATATCATCATGATAATCAGCAGATTTGGATTTACTACTGAACACTAATAATGCACCAGGCACAAAACCTTCCTCAGATCCAGCATGCACAACAATATGCCGTTTTCCAGAGGATATCTTTGTAGTGACACCAGTTGTTGAAGGTCCTTGCCAAGACTTTTTAACTTTATAATTCTGATGTACATAAGTTTCATCAAGGTACACAATTTGCTTTCCTTCGTTTCGTTTTATATTTATTTCTCTCAAATACTTGTGCCTCCATGCAGAAATCTGGTATTTTTCTATAAGCATAGAACGTTCATTTTCATTGCTTTTAAAAGAAAATCCATTCTTAAGCATAATTTTTCGTAAAGTCTCACGGCTACCACTGAATCCTATTGCATCTTTTAATTCATTGTGAAGGCTTCTTAATGTTGGAACAATTTTTTTCACACAGTAAAATTCATTTACTTTATTCCGAATTGCACTTAAATCAAAATTATCTAAAGCAGACACTGTTGGTTGATGAGGTCGTTTTTTCCCAGGAGTGTCCCATTTTCCTTTATTAATTAATGCTTCATTTTTTATCCTTCTTAGTGTCCTTATACTTACATCTATAAAAGATTAAACACTTTGAAACAAAGATATGTTAAATGTATTTAAAAGCAAATAATGATAGACACATACATCAAAATAATTTAAATACCTATTCAACTATGAATGCAATTTATGTTTAATTTAGTTAAGTTTATGTGCATATTTAGCATGTATAACAATTACATGGTTTGATTAGTTTCATGAATTCTGTGAATTTCCTTGTTAAACAAAACATTCTTATGACATCATTGGATGTCAACAATAAAAACCAATACATCATAAAAAACCTATGTAAATATTATAGGAATACTATCAATCTATCTTAAATCAAAACAAGAAAAGAGACCTGTCATTGAAGAAATTTTTTGTAAGTACTGCGTTTCCGAATTCAGCATTTTTTGTTTTTCTAAAGTTTTTATTGCATTTATCTCCTCCATTATTGGTTGAATATCACCATCACAGTTATCTGAAATAGAGCAATATTTTATAAAAAATATCTGTTTAGTTAATTACAGAAAATTAAAACGAAAGTATCAAAATTATAATACAAAACTAATCTAAAAAAGATACAACTTTATCTAATCGTTGTAATTTCTCCATGAAATTTTTATTTAATTCAGTTTTCACTTCAGTAAACTTGTCAATCATGATGGAAAGAAGTTTCCTCGATGAACTTTTTATCGGCTTCGACATAATTTTTAACCAAAAACACAAGTTCAAATTCGCAAAAACAACAAAATTCAATATTCTTGGATTGTCTAACGTAGTGTCAAACTGACAGTTCTATGTTGTTGCCATATGAAAACGGAAAAATAGGTGGTGTCACGTTTCGCTTGCCAAACTCTATCTGATATATTAGTGTTGACTTTAATCAAATCTATCGATATTTTACATGTAGGAATAAATTCATTTGAGACGAAACTACTACTACTACTTACTACTCACTTCACATTGATAGAATTGTGTGAAATGTGCAAATAATATAAGAAAAAGATCCAAATTTATCATTAGTAAAAGTTTATCTGTCTAAGAAAAATAAAATAAAGAATAGGTAATTATGAACAGTATCGGAGAGGAATGCACAGAGTTAAAGAAAAAATATGATGATTGTTTTAACACATGGTTTTCGGAAAAATTTTTGAAGGGTGATAATGATGATACTATCTGCTCTGGAATTTTCAAAATTTATCAGGAATGTGTAAAGGTATTATATTATATTAGACTTTTGATTTGTCAATATTTGATAATTTTTAGGCTGAGTTCTCTAATCCATGTAACATTATGAAACACATTGGTTTGTATAATCTATTAACTTTAATATTAATTTACAGAATGCTATGAAAGAACAGAATATAGATTTCAAGGAGATTGATAAAGATGTACTTGGTACTGAGAATGAATTTAAGGCACCTACAGATAATAGCAGTTGACAACAATTTAACCTGATGTGTGCATTAAACCCAGCCACATGCTGGGGTTTTATCAATGGATATAAATATAATGAACGTTGTAAATTAGAGTAAACTATAATAGTAAAATAAGACCTATTACTATTAACCAGGGTGAATTTTCACTCATACTCATTTTTTCTATAGTTCTTTAAGTGCAAAGAGGAGAGGTCCATCCAGAGGCGGTTCTACCTAAAGGCTTAACAGGCTTAAGTCCAGGGCCCCGTGGATACAAAGGGTGCTCTACCTCCCATAAATATAATATACAATACAGTACTTTTACATTACTATTGAAAAGTCTCTTATCAAAATTACAATTCTGTAATTGATAAGCTCTTGACTAGTATTAGCCTAGAGCCCCACAAATTCACAATACGCCACTGGATGCTTCCATAAGAATACCATAATGAAATGTAGTGCTAGTGAGATTATATATTTATGATAAGCCAAAAAATCAAATCCTGATGCTTATGCTTGTTACATGAAGTTAATTTATTTCAATAATAATATTTTAATAGTCTTCGAAACCTTTATAGTCTTTCAATAATAATAGTCTTTGAAACCTTTATAGAAACATGCTTTTTCTAAATATTTACCACATGGTGTCACTTTATAAAAGACTAGTGGACGCCCGCGACTTCGTCCGCGTGGAAGTCGGTATCCCGTGGGAGTGAGAAGTTTTCCCAGTAAAAAGTACCCTATGTGTTATTCTGATGTATAACCTATATTGCTGTAAAGTTTTATCCAAATCCGTCCAGTAGTTTTTTCGTGAAAGAGTAACAAACATCCATACATCCATACTTACAAACTTTCGCCTTTATAATATTAATAGGATATTCTTGACATACAAGATATTAATAGTGACATTGCAATTTCCAGTTACGTCTTAAATTATGAGGAAAAATAACTCACACTAGCATGTATATAATGGGCCTTTTAAGTTAAAAATCACAATAAACCACAAAAAAGTCTTTAAATATGATTTTTAATTTACTGAATTGGATAGTTGCTTGTTACTACTTAATAATATTGATGTTCTTTGTTTTTATTTCTTAAGTAGATCTCCAAGATTATTTTATGAGAATAAAAAAATATTATAGACAATTGATTATAACTATATTTATTATTAACCTAATTTCATTTAATTACAATATTTATTATCGTTGGCTTGTATCTCTTGGCCGATATACCAATCCACGGCTTTTCATTTCTCTTATAACCCCAGCTGGCAGTCTACCTGATACTGATATAGCATATACTCCCTTGCAAAATCTACCTGGAAAAATAAAAAAAATCCAATTCTCATCTTATTTTATATGACTGTGATGTTATAACTTATTTTTGGGGATTCAGTTATTTGGATCGCTTAATATAACCATTATTTCCTTTGCCAGAGGATGCCTGCAGAATTAAATAAGTATATAAAATTAGTTTTGCATGTATTTTGAAAAATTATATCTTTCAGGTGTTTCAGATCCTTTACAAGGTCTGTTCCTTTATAAGTATTTATGGTTAATGAGAGAGCCTCAAAGAATGTGTAGTGGTCTTCTATTTTAAGAAAAAATTAAAGAATTTATTGTATTATAGTTTCTATCACTTACTGATTCTCTGCCATTTACAAACCCAACTGTCTTCGGGGCTCATAACTGCTATCATTCTAAAAATAAAATATTATTAGCCTTTAGATTTTATTGTTAATTATAGCTTTGAAAAACTAAATCTATTTATTTTACATGTAGAAATGTTCTACAACTATTGTATGACTACTGGTATAGTTTAAAGAAAATCTAAATAGTTATATCACATTAATCATAAGTTATTGAGTATTGGAATTAGAGTCAAAGTCAAAATAATCTTTATTCAAATAGACTTCTTAAAAGTACTTTTGAATTGTCCAACTTTTTTTCTCTACCGCTCGTTCAGGACATCTTTTGGCTGATAAGAAGAATGAGCAAGAAACTCACCAGCTCTAATAGGAGTAATGACATTTACAAAAACCATGCCATCACCAAATCAATACATTATAAATAAAGAGAGAAACAAAAGAAACTATGGTCTTATAATGATAACATAATCATTTAATAATAATGGAAGCAAGATAATTTTTGATATATAATGAGTTTCTTAACTTAACTCATTATATATCAAAAATTATCTTGCTTCCATTATTATTAAATGATTATGTTAAGTCCAAGCATTCTTATTTGTTATATAATCCGATACCTTATAGTAAGCTGTTTTAATAAGTATTATTTTAATAGTAGATTTAAACTGCATGATATCTAATTGTTGTATTTAGCTTGGGACCTTATTGTAGAAGCGCACACAAAGACCCCTGAATGAGTTATTAACTTCTCATATTCTAGTGACAGGCACTGTTAATTTATTTTTATTTCTTGTATAAATATTGTGTACATCACTTTTTATAGAAAACAAACCAATATTTTTACAAACGTACATTAAGTTCTCGTATATGTATTGAGAAGCAACAGTCATTATGCCTATTTCCTTAAATTTCTCCCTGAAAGAGTCCCTAATCCTAAGATTATAAATTGATCTAATTGATCTTTTCTGAAATACAAAAATCATTTGTATGTCAGCAGCATTTCCCCACAATAGAATTCCGTACAACATCACACTATGAAAGTAACTGAAGTATACTAATCTGGCAGTGTCTATGTCAGTTAACCTACGTATCTTCATTACGGCATATGCTGCATAGAAATGGTTGTTATATTATGGAGTCATGATACACTGAATAAAAAGACATTGGTATATTGAACATAAATGACTGCAGGTACATACCCATCAAAATTGTTACTTGTACAGTCATAGACATTGTCCTTATTATTTTTCATACGTAAGAATTCATCACAGTTGTCGCATCCATCATATTCAAATTGTTCAAATGTCTAAAATAAAAAAAAAACCAATGTTATTATCAATAATGTGCAGTAAATAACAAAAGGTATTTTTATTGAGTTTCTAAAGAAATTTCTTTTGGTATTCATAATCAAACTTAGTCTGTTGTTAATAAGTATCAAAGAAATACAGAAAAGAAAGCATAGTCAACAGCATTCTGCCATCATTTATTTATCAAGACTTGTACTAATAATATTTGATGTTAGATGGATAAAACAATGCCAAATGCAGTTGATTGAAATCGATAATCTTATTATTGGTAGACATTGAATTTAACAACAGTGTTTTCAACTATGCATGTTTCATGCATACTGCGTGAGTAATATATTTACGATGATATTCCCTTTACTTACTCACATTTATCAAAGAGCAAACCACACAAGCCCTCAACCCTTTTAGGTCTTTTGGTACAGTATATAAAGTCATAACAACTTTTCCTAATACATTTACGATAAAATTCCCATGAGGTACTCACTTTTATCAAAGAGCAAACCAGACAAGCCCTCAACCCTCTTAGGTCTTTTGGTACAGTATATAGAGACATAATAGCTTTTGTATCAATCGGTTACGATCACAATAATATTAGGCAAGTAATAAATTAAAAACAAACAAAATATCGCCCACAGCTGACGGAACGGAACACAGACCAAGAAAGATGTCTAAAGAAAAAAAAATTAAAGTCTCTATGATGTCTTTTCATAGAGTTAATAGGGATGTCCCATCATTGTACCATAGAAGTTAGGAAAATCTGACAAAAAAAAAACGATATGTTATCACGCAACAACGGATACGATATCGCAAAAACAGTTTTATTGAAATCGTTACTAAATATCAATGAATCCCAAAGACAAAGAGTAAATCAGTGTGTTCAAATAAGATTCTTATAGTTGGGTCATCAAAAGAAGCCACATCCGATTACCTTTGGTCTCCCTTGCCAGTTGTCTCCATCCTCCAGTGGGATTACACCTTCACCTTACGGTTCCAACACATCCAAGTGCTTAAAAAGACTGAGTCAACGGTTAAAGAATGGGTCAACGGTTAGTATGAACTTGAGACTGAGAGATGTCAAATGTGGCCTATTTTACAGACCCAACTATAAGATCTTAGCGTTCACATTTAAAAATAAAGTGACATTTGTGAACAGCTAAACGGTTTCCCCGGCGCGTTCAGAAATGATTGTGTAACCTCAACTCTTCGATTAACAATACAAGATAACACCTCGCATACTAAAACAATACTTAAATACGGCACCATGACAGACTTAGTGGGTACCCTTCACTGCGACAACCAAGGAACATAATACCACAGAGTATATTTTATGATTCTAGGCGACAACTGAGTTCCGAACTATTTAAGTGTGAGTCGCGTTATTAATTTTTTTTCTTAGTAAAATATGCGTTAATAAGGGACCGGACAATAGTTAGATCATTATTTCTATTTTTAAATCAATCAACAAAATATAATTTTCCAATATTTGTGGTCTGTGTCTCACGTCAAATGAAATACCAATCAGAGCGCATTATGTCATTTGTGGGTAAAATGATAGTAAAAAAATCTAGGAAAAGTGCGGGAAACATTCAAAGTTCAAAATTATTTTAAGGATTTATTTGATTTTAAGCAAATTACAAGGGTCAATATAATGTATTATTTCTTTATGAGTTTGACTATACACACTAGATATGAGCGCTACGCCGGCGCGCCGCCGTCGCTGTGAATTAGCGTCAGCGCGCCGTCGTCGAGCAAAATACGCGGCGCGCCGTCGCGACATGTACGTACAAACCGGTTAATAAAATATTAGGGGTTTAAGTATGATATTGCCGTTTTATTGTAATAGGTTCCTTGAATTGACATAGAATCTTCATGGTTTGAGGTTTTCGAAAGAAACTTTTTTCAGGTGGTTTCTAAGATGTTCTTCTTTTAAAAATGTGAAACATTTGAACATCGACTTAGGCAAGAAAGATGCGAAAATTCGATTGATTTTTCAATACGAGTTCCGACGTGGAAGTAACGCGCCAGAAGCAGCCCGCAATATCAATTTTGCGTTTGGAGAGGGGTTTGCTAATGAACGCACCGTGCGATTTTGGTTTAAACATTTTCTTATGGAAATTTCGACTTGATAAAATACAAGCCACGAAGAAGATCGCCCACACAAGTGAATAACGATGAATTAAAAGAGATGGTGGAAGCCGATCCTAGTCAAACAAAAATTGTTCAACGTTATCTTACCCACAATGTTAACTCATTTGCGTCAAATCAATAAAATAAAAAAAAATACGAAAAATGGGTGCCTCATGATTTGACTGATCTGCAGAAAGAATCGCGTGTTGAAATTTGTTTTGCTTTGTTGAATCGGTACAAAAATGAAGGAATATTGGATGTTTATGATAACCTAGTAGATTCTAATAATAGTGGATTCTTTATGATAACCGTAAAAGAAAAATGCAATGGCTGACCCCAGGTGAAACGCGACAATAGTGTCCTAAACAAAACTTACCAATAAAAAGGTAATGGTAAATTGTTCGGTAGTCTCAGCATGGTGTTGTTCACTATAGTTTTCTTCAATCTGGTCAAGTAATAGCGGCAGACGTCTATTGTACCGAACTCTGAACAATGTTAGCAAAACTAGCAGTAAAACAGCCCCGACTCATGAGTAATAATGGTAACTATTAATGGTGAAAGCTTACTCTAAAGGTATAGCCACAAGTTATCTTCTTAGACATTTGAAAGAAGCACATGGCGTAGAGGATGCACAAAAGTAGCAACCTCCGAGCAAATCACAGTTTTAAGAAGAGCAATAAGTGGTGTCTTTCTTGAGATTTGGCTCTTTGGTTTGCTAGATCTTTGATTCCATTTGAAACTGTGGAAAATGATGCAATGGTTGACTTTTTGAAAAAGTACAAACAACATTATTGTTTTCGACGCAGAGGTGCCCTCCAGGCACAATATAGCACGAAAAGGACTGGAAGATGTGTACAACAGTATGCTGGCATGAAAAAATATATAAATCAAAGTCCTCGTTTTGGTGCATTAACCGCTGATACATGGATCGACCAATATAGGTAGAATTTCTCTTAACAATAGTTACAATTCAAGAACGCGCAATTTTACATCGGTCTATTTCATTAAAATTAGTAATGCTACTTTATTTTTTGGAAATGTGATTTAAATTAGTTCTGTCAAAAATGATTAAACTGTTTCAAATATATATTTTCTTAAATTTTAATAATATGGTTTTATTTATTTTTAAAAAAATGTAAACCACGCCGGCGCGCCGTCGCCGCCGTAGAATATTTTACACCACGCCGCCGCCGTGGAATTAGCCATCGGCGCTCATATCTAATACACACTCAATACTATTTTTTTTCCTCTGAAAATCTCTTTTGTTTACCTCACAAATGACGTCACGTCCCTAGAGTTGCCGTTAACTCGGTTTATTTAAATTTTAAGGTTAAACCACTAAATAATATTTTTTGTGGGAATAAGCCAACATACTAACTAATTTAAAACAGTTTTTAGAAAGTGATCGATCCCCTATTTAGGGAGGTAGGTTTCTAATGTAAACAACAGTACAATGATTATTAATTTTACTTTTTAAAAATTTTATCATATGGAAACGTTATAAAATATTTGAATCATTTAATTTATTGTTCGTTTTTTGCCATCATTTCAAAATTTGGGAGTCTTGTATGTGAAGAATTGGCGAAACAAATTCCTACAAGAAAATGATTACTACCTATAATTTTAATGTTTATAAAAATAACTAACTGTAACTTTAGGTTTTGGAATGTGTGATCTGGGTTGAGATTATTCGACTAATTACTGGATCCGAAGTCGATGGTATATGCCAAGCTTCATCTTAATAAATCATTATAATAAAAAATTATTGACATTCTGTTTTATGATTTAATGCGTCGCTTTGAAAGGTAACGCATCTTTTGTTTTAAATATTTTTTTTGTAGACAGATACTCGAATTAGATATAAATCACCCAGACCGATGCAAATCTATATGTTCGTGCATACGGCTTTGTTAATTGGTGTTCAAATTTTTGGTAAAAAGAAAATATAATAGATCACTAGTAACATCAAATATTTGGTGAAATATTTGTGAATGTTTGCCATGTTGGCGCGTTGGTTGGCTCCGAAACAAAACTCTGTTATTTTATTGAAAATACTTTGATTCTAGGTATTATACATTTAATCACATTTACAACCCGAAAATTTACGATATAGTCTGTCCGCTAAGATCTTATACACAACGGCTTTTAATACGATTTAAAAAACATTAATAAAGTAATTCAAGAGCAGGCAATACGGGGGAAACCTGGCGGAAAGATAGTAGATTTATTTGAAGTTTTTTTTAGGACATAATTCTGCCTTATTTAAAGGTCATTAATATTTCTTTTAATAATCTAATAAATCTACAATATTATATATAATTTTTGACCGAAGATCTAAAGTAACTTCTATAGTTTGCATTCGGCTAGGATAAATCAGACAGTGAATCAGGACTATTTCTTTTATAAGTAGCATGAAGGAGATTTTATCTACATTATAAAAATAGTATACTATCTAAAAGGCGTAAAGTCGTAAATATTGCTGAAAACCAAAGTTAGATGGATGGGCCTATCATATGGTGTGCCCTAGGGCTCTATTCTTGAACCTTTACTTGTTTAAATTGTAACGTTGCGTTTTTACTATAATTTGTTTGAATCAACGTTATGTTTCCATTTATATATTAAATAAAGATATTATTTAGGTACACCACTTTGAGCAACCGTCCAGCGGCTAAATATTTGAGTATGATGTTAACGGGTTTTTGTGATTTTACGTAAGAACTATCATTCTCTGTCAAGAAAAAATAAGACCGTGTCAATTTAATTGGTCTTAATTATTAAATAATTCTTTATCTATAGAATTAATACCTAATAAAATTCATTCTCTTTGTTTACTGTTTTATTGGTATATTCTTCAAAGCCACAGAAATCTATGAATGGTGGGTGAAAGGTCACGATACACTGACGTCACGTAGACATCTGCCCCGATGCGCGCGCGCGTCCCCTCCATCTACTTATTTCCTACGTGGAAATCTGTTATTGCGTAGTAAATTATTCAGCAATTCTTAGAACTGAAAATATTATTATATTGATGCGTAGTTTAGAACAATAGGTCACCGACTTCGAAATTACATCATGTGGTAATAACCCTATAGATAGACTTATTGGGCATAGGTTTTCTAGCTTCATATATTTTCGTTGACAGAAGAATTCTTTTAGAGATTGTGTGGAGGTGTGCGATGGAGGATCCTACAACGCAGTTATTTGTCCTGAATGTTATAGACAGTAATTTTATTTTGATCCTCTTAAACTTAAGAGTAGACACCTATTAGACCTACCTACCTATGGCTTTTTACTTTACCTACTGTTTTTCATAAAAACAAAAGATTTCAGCTAAAAAAACAAAAGATTGCATATTTTGAATTCGTTCAAAATTCGAAAGGAGGATTTTCTATGTTTAAGGAGTATGTCATTTTTTTTAAGTAAGTATATCAATCGATTTCTTCTTGAATTGTGAACCAATTTCTATCAAACTAGCTGTTTCCCCGCGACTTCGCCTGCGTAAATTATAGCCTATGTTCAACGCATATTACGTAGCTTTCCGTAGATGAGAGTTATTTTGTGGACTTTGCAGCCATTTGGAGGCCCTTCAGAACCGGAGGCCCGGTTAAAAAGTGATAAATAATACTTATATCAAAAGCGAAAATTCTATTAAAGTAGGGCGCCTATCATTTAATTAATAAACCTACAGAAGACCTCCGCTTAACTTCAATAGCATTTTCTTGAATAAGTCACTTTTGATACTTATATCAAAAGCATTATTGTATAAAAACATTATGTATAACAATTTTAATAAGTAGTCCATCTAGGTCCCAGGCGATGACCAGGGTGGGATCATGACCCTCGTGACCCAGACTAAGTCATGCCACCGCGACCAGGTGTTCTAACGCTTGACCTCCGCACTGTGTACTTAGTGACGTGTGCCTTTAATACTTCAACTTACTGAAATATCAAGCCTTAGAAAGCTCTTGCACACTTTTATCAAGCTCTCCGACTGTTATGGCTCCCTCGATATTCTTTCGCAACTCACTGGTGGGTTGCGATCCATAGTTTGGGAAATACTGGTCTATGCAGTTATCGTATTTATAATACTATAATTATTATACAAACGCGGTTCTGTCTGTGTTGTTCAACCTTGGTGTTGTTGCACCCAACTGTATTTACGCGAACCGGACGGGGCACGTAGTAAAAGAAAATCAGCGCGTCGTTTTTCACAAATATTTATCTAAACATAGCTGAGACATAATGTTTCTGTGAGGAGATATTGGCCATTACACTCTAGTCTCCATTACGCCCTCGCCTCCTGCGGCTCTTTATTTTTATTTATGAAAGTTATTATGTCTGTAGAATTATCATTGTAATGGTCACTTTAATTTAAAGATTTAGTCGCTTATTTTTTGTCTCTTATGAATCCGCTTAATTTATTTATATCTCTTTTTTTTAATAATTGTCTTTATCTATTGATTTCACAACTAAAAGAATATCCGGTTTGCTTTCGGGGGTCTGTTGTTCTGTGTCGCCACCGCCCGCGAGCACTAAGAATCTATAAAGAGGTTGTATAATGTTTGCAACTTCACCGCAAGTCGTTTAAACGCGATGACAGCATTATCATTAAAAAAACAGGTGCCTTTCTTTTGTCTTTTCTACCACTTATACTTCGCTTGAAAATATATTGAACCATTGATTAAACCTTATAATTTCTATATTTTTTAATACAATTTCCTCAAAATATACGCATGAACACGTACAGAAGATAAATACTAAGAAATTTTGATCGAGTCCTGGTAGTGTTTATAAGTCGTACTTTCAAATGTATCTCAAAGTCCTATCGCGTATACCTACTCTAGGGCTTTTTCGTTTTGCTCACGCGTGAGTTCTCGATATAGTAACTTTAGCAAATGTCAAACAGGAGCTTTTTCTAGTGTACTTAAGCGACGCATTGTAAGTAGTATATAAGGGTGGGGATAGAGCTAATGTTAATAACTACAGGCCAATATGTGTGCTAAACTCCATTTCCAAAATAGTAGAAAAACTTATCAATTAAAGACTTGTAAATTATTTAACTTAATTTCAAATTCTATCCGAAGCTCGATACGGTTTTAGAAAAAGATTATCAACTCAGGATGCTATCATTGACCTTACATCTCACATTGTTAAAAAAGTAGACAAAGGCAACAAATATCTTACAGTCTTTTTGGACCTGAAAAAGCTTTTGACAGCGTTTCTATTCCCATCCTTGTGCACAGGCTCGAGAACAATGGCATTCGTGGCACTGCACTTACTCAAAAAGTTAAAATGAATAATGTAATGAGTGATGAAGAAGGGGTCTTCTTTAGTGTGCTACAGGGAAGTGTCCTTGACCCAACGCTCTTCTTGATCTATATTAATGACCTATACGAAGCGTTGAAGGGAGGATTGTCATCTATGCTGACGATACAGCTATTATTTTTTTTTTTTGATAAAACTTGGAATAACGTACAAAATAAGACTGAGCGGGGACTAGATAAAGTAAGCAAATGGTTTGATAACAATCTTATGATACTAAATGCAGACTTCTGTCTTAAGATTCATAATTGCTCTAGGTAATTACATGCAAATCAATTGCCCAATACTTGAAAAGGTCACCCATGTGAAGCGTCTTCGAGTTATGGTAGACCAAAGACAGCTCGCACTCCCATATTGAAACAACAATAAATAGAGTTAGAAATTGATGTGGATGTTCCAGTCACTATGGCACGTCGTAACAAACGAGATAATAAATGAAATCTATGTCGCTCTAGCATAATCCATCATAAATTATTGCATCGTTGTATGGGGGGTTGCTTATAAGACACACTTCATCGATATCAAAATAACTCAGAGGGCACTTATAAAGGTCATTTACTCTAAGCTGTATGTTTTTATATTTTCTCGTGATGAACTTTCATTTAAACTTTCATTTTGCTATTTAAGGCGGAAAAAAACCGATGCAGTTTTTCCGCGAGCTGAAAAATTTTCTTGTAAGCCGTAAGTTCGTCTATTACACAATACAGCAGTACAAAGAGACAAGTTCTCTACAAGATCGCCAAAAGAGTTCCTCATTTAAAAAAACACTAAAAAGCACCTCCACTAGCTGACTCCACTCTAGTAAAAGTTGATTTTTTGCAGGAAACGAATGGAACAAAGATAATCATTTCCGTTCCTTTTAACTAACATATAAAAAAACTGAAATACGAAAAAGTATAAATAGAATATGAGTTGTTTATTGAGTTTTAAAACTAATTTACTTTTATACTTGAAAGAAAACCGAAAGAATTGTCATAGAGAAATCAAGAAAACACCGTAGCGACGTCTAGTTTGATTTCGGGAACTAATTATTTTAAATACACTATTTTTAAATACTGACTCATTAGAACAAATTTTTATCTTTATTGCAAGTTTAAAAATTTGTAAAATATTTCTTTCGGTTGTTTGGGTGGATTGCCTGAACATTGATAAAAATATGCTATGTAGTAGCGAAAAGTAACAAGTGCTTGAAAAATTCGTCAGCCCTGTTAGGTCTTGGGTAGCTCAATAGTTAGAGCGAAATTGTGAAATTCACGTCCTATCTCAGAATGCCAGGGACAAAGTGGATTTTTTAAGCATTTTTCATTAAGAATGTTTTTCAGTATTACATTCTGAATGTAAAAAAAGGTCAAATATAATAATAACTTTAAAACTAATACTTTCATACAAACTTTAAACCCCTTTTCCACCCCCCTATAGATTGGATTTCCGTAAACCTTTCGTAGTGAGTGTTTCCTCCACAAATAACTCTACTGACAATATCATACTTCAATAGTTTATGCTAGGCGATGAAAAGTCAGTCATTGGATAAAAAATATATTATATTTGTACATATATATGTTTATGTATTTATATTTTTGTATCTATTATGTATCTTCTTATACTTGTACTCATAATGTATATTTATTTATCTTTAACAACAAAACAGTTCGATGTTGATCTTAACCTCCGAAAGATCGACATATTTTTTAAATATAAATGCCCAGATAAATACCCAGTGGGCGGGAATTTATGAGCGTTTATCGGAAAAAACCCAATTCGTCAAATCAAACGCGATAACTACTTCAGCATCGGATCCCAATGAGGATTGGTGATGGTAAAGCACAGATATTATTATTGGATGAAACCAATCCATCCAGCAATTCAACAGGGTCTTTGTGTAGGTCCCAATGCGAATTGGTGGTGCTAAAGCACATATATTCATAATGTATAAAACAATGCCACCCAGCATTCCTAACTGGATCCGCGTGTTACTCCCAATGCGGATTGGTATTCTACCCAGTAATCCGTACTGGGGTGGCGTGGTCGTCCTAAATCGCTCCGACAAAAAAAGGATTGACGACTCATCTCATTACCGGCCTTTGCGATTGTCGCTCAACCTCCGCAATCGCAGATCAAATGCGCTTAACACTACTTACACCATCGAGATTTTCACTCATTTTTATAGAAGGGATATTGCCAACTTTTATTGTCAAAATGAATATATTTTCATGATATAGTAAGATGGCGCAACTGAAACTTCTCGGTTTTACTGAACAGAAAATCGAAAACAGATCGAGCGTCCCACCGCCCTGTTTCATTTGAAGCTATATCGCAGACTATTCCGAGAATAACTGCACAATACAGGTGCCAGTAAGTGCATTGAAACGCATAACAAAGGCTGGCACATGCATGAATTAAACTATAAATAGCATGAATTAATCTTTAATGGAGGTGTAAACTATAAAACAAAATAGGCAAAGTGCTGTGGGTAAGTTTTCATTTTAAATGCCGGTATTTAGTAGTGTAATGAGTGACACGAAGGCTCAAAATGAAAGATGTGATTTTTAAAAATTCTATACTATTATATAACTATGATACGATACTTACTTATTATATGGACAGTTCTCTCATATAATAACACTATTTAAACAAAAAAATATTTAATTTTCTTCAAAGTCGACAAACAAACTCTGTAATATGACTATATTTCTAAAATACAAATAAACCTAGCACGACGTTATTACTAGACATATAAAGACATAATAACTCCTTCACTATATCAAATATTTAATAATTTTAGGAGTATTTTTAAAATCATATCTATGTTTGCATTGATTTATATTACCTACGTGTCTTCTATACAGGCGTTTATCTATATAGATGGATCAAATCATATCTAGCCAATCGGTCTCAAGCAGTCGTTATGGGTGGTTATCGATCTGATTTTATTATGATACCTAGTGGCGTTCCTCAAGGTTCACATTTGGGCCCATTGCTCTACAATGTGTATAACGGCGGGTAGTCCGAAGGGGCTATTACGAAGCCCAAATAGTTTGTCCATATCGGAGGACTATCTTTAAAATAACACTGCAGGCGTGTATACCAACGTGGATTTATTCCATTTTATCACTTTTCTTACGAAAATATAACGAGATGAGCGTGATGTCATCAGATGTCTTTACTCCTCGGCGATCGGAAACAGAATGTGTGCCAAAATGGCGGCAACTTGGTTTTTATAAACGAACTGTCAAAGTCAGTGTCACCATTCTAATAAAATTAAAAGTATCGATGATCACGCTCTCTTTACAATCGAGTAATTAAGTAATCGAGTAACTAGCAATTAAAATAAAAAAAAACTAAATCAAACGATCTTCGTAATGATGATGCGACATGTATATTATATATGATAAATCTAATTACATAAAAAACTCTAAACACTTGTTATATGCCGATGATAAGAAAATATTCTGTTCTATAAAAAACCCAGCGATTGTGAGAAAATCCAATTGGACCTGGATAATTTGTTTCTAAATGCCACTGTGTAACTTATACAGTGGCACCCGTAAATTGAAGCCTATAGTTCATAATTATAATATTGATAGTATCCCTATTCAGAATTCTACAGAAATTCGAGATTGAGGTGTAAATTTAAATAAGAAAATGTTGTTTTCTATGCATATTGATACAATTATTAATAAATCTAATACAAATCTAGATTTTGTTTTACGTTCATGCAAACCATTTTAAGATGTATTGACATTAAAATCGGTTTACTTATGTACGTAGTATATTAGAATACGCTTGTTCAATTTGGTCGCCTCAATATGCAGTTCACATTAATCGCATTGAAAAGATACAAAAGATTTTTATTAAACATAACATTTTATTGCTGAATAAGAGAGCATTTAAAAATGCAATAACTGCGAGTCTTATAGCCAGTTGCACAAACATCCATTACTTTAAAGTGACATTACCCATACAAATTTGACATTCATTAGAGTTTTAAAACGTCATTAAACCTTAATGAACGTTTGTGCAACTGGCTGTAAGTCTAGTCTAGTTTTAAATTATTAATAACTTAATAATTGATAACACTTTCTTGGATACTGAAGATGGATGTTATGAAGTTGATTTAAATGTAATTCTGTTATGTTGCACGCACGCGCGCATACACTCACACATGTTTGTGAGTGTGTGCGCGTGTTTATGTATGTGTATATGAATGTATGTATGTATATATGTGTAAGAGTATAATATATATATATATATATATATATATTTATACAACAAGCATACCAATTGAGAATTGTTGTACCAGTTAAGGGCGGATACTTTTGTAATTATACATGCATGAAACCTGTTATTGGCCTTACTTATGTAATTATGTCTATGTATAAACTTTTGTAACGCTGTTGGTTTCAAATAAATAAATAAAATAATTAAAAGAGGAAAAAAATGATATATCTGGAGTTGTCTTCACTCATTCGAGAACAGTGTAGACCCAGTTTAGATTCATGCTGAGTTGGATTTCTGTTGGACGTAACCTGGCCTGAAATTTCCTACGTTTCGCTGTAGGATCTTATTTAGAGACTTATCCTTTTAATAGATTTGCAGGTTTGACCTTTTTTCGAAGCATTCTTACAATTTATGTACCTTTTTGGCGAAAGTTTTGCTGAGACATGAACTTAAATTTTTAACATCTGGTGCTGATTCCGTTTACCCGGCAAGCAACAGGGGGTTAGTAGGACTCTTCTCCGTGAACCCACCCAGCCGCAGCCGACCAGGATACTCAAGTATTGAACCCTTGGTCCCATCGCAGATGGAGAAGCTTGGGTCCATCGAGAGCCTCTCCCTGACAGGTAACGCTCTGCAATGCAAAGGTGGCTGTCAACCATCTCCTCGCTAGCTAGCCTCGAAGACATAAACCTAACCTGATAACAATTTACTTAAACCTTATACTTGCGTTCACTGTAAACTACTTGATACTTAATTGCAGCAGCGAACCGCTCATTTCGCTTGATCTCGTACTCGCGTGATCGTATACTACATGTCCTAATATTAATCCAGTCAAAATAGACAAAAAAACCTCTAAGTTGAGCGTTATAGTATGTTTCTACATCTCGCTGTTTTGGTCAATTTTGGTCAATTTTATAATCGAGTGTAACTTTCTAAGTTTATATAGTATATAGTCAATAAAGAAATTGATTTAAAACAAAATTTAGTAAGAAACACTGGAGTTTATTCAAACAGCGTTATCGTTTTGTTGAAAGAATTTTGCATAGATTTCAGTTTTCGAATATGTTTTCTATAAACTTTACATTTGTGTTTTTCTTTCCTAAAATGGATAAAAACTTTAAGGTTTTCAAAGATAAAGTACTGAAACATAATGGACATTAGTCGGTTAATGACGTGTGTAGTTGTTGCTGTACCTAAATAATAAAGAAATATATTCGTACCTTTATGTTGTAGTGTCTCCGAAGTTGAAAATCAAAGTAATTCTATTCTAATGTCACGGATATTTTGTTATTTTTTGTGATCCTTTACAGTTAACCAGTTCGCTGGGTTTTGTACAGCCGCACTGTAGAAGGGCGTTGTGATGCTTACTCAGCTGATCGATATTTAACCGTGCAAATTAATATCGCTATTCTATTATAGGGTTAGCCACCTAATTGGACGGATTTTTTACCCAGTTGGCTACGAAATATTCATTATATGAGGTTAATACCTCAATATTGTTTTCATGAGTTCACACAAAACCTTTTTAATTTACTCTAGAACAAAAAACAGCTGTTAGTTAAAAATCGACCAAGCAAGAAAGTAAGAAAGTAAATATGCCTGTTAAGCTCTCACGCCTAACCCACCAAAAATAGTTTTTTTTTTTTATGGGATAGGGGGCAGACGAACAGACGGATCACCTGATGGTAAGTGATTACCGTCGCCCATGGACTCCTGCAACACCAGAGGGGCTACAAGCGTGCTGCTGGCCTTTGAGGGACGAATATGCTCTACGCTTGAAAGTTTGAAGGTCGTATCGGTCCGGAAATACCGCTGGCGACAAATTGTTCCAGAGTTTGACTATGCGAGGCAAGAAACTTTTAGAAAAACGCACAGTTGAGGACTTCCAACCATCCAAATGATGGGCGTGGATTTTTTGTCGCGTGGAACGATGGCGGAAGGTAGCGGAAGGTATGAGTCCGAACAATTCCTCGGAGCAGTCCTCGTAATAGATGCGATAGAAGAAGCAACATCTCTACGCAAGGTCAGTGAATCAAGCCGACTTGAAGTGTCCCGGCAATTGACGATTCAAGTCGCTCTCCGCTGAATGCGGTCTAGAGGGAGTAGCTGGTATTGGGGTGCCCCTGCCCAAAGATGAGAACAATACTCCATATGGGGCCGAACTGCGCCTTGTAAAGCTGCAGGCGATGTGCTGGAGTGAAATACTGCCTCGATCTACTAAGCACACCAAGCTTCTTTGATGCTAATTTAGCCTTACCCTCTAAGTGACCACGGAACTGGACATCGTTCGATATGTCGACACCAAGAATCTCAATATTGACTGAGGCAGTCAGGGGAATGTTTTGAAAGCGAGGTGATACGACCAATAGGTTTTTTTTTGGCGGTGAACGCGTAAACAAGCGTCTTAGTAAGGTTGAAATGGACCAAATTAAGTCGACCCCAGTTAGAGACTTCCTCTAACGAAGAATCAATAACAGACACAAGTTGATTCCGGCTCTCAATGACGCTTTCCCGAGAAATATTTGCACGACCGATATAGGAGGAGTCCATAGTGCTGTCATCTGCATAACAATGAATACCGCTAATTTGCAGCATGTCATTAATATGCAGAAGAAAAAGTGTAGGTGATAGCACACATCCTTGGGGAACTATTACTTTACTATCGTAAGTTTTATTTATATATTTGCACTTTATACGTTCTCGTGTGTTGTTTCCCCTATTGCACTAACCCGCAGTTAATTTTTCTTTATTGGTATCATTTCCTTTAGCCTAGGGTCGCCTGGTAGAGATTGCTACCTTAGCAATAAGGCCGCCTTTTGTGTTACTGAATCTAGTTTTATGTACCTTTCTTACTGTATTTCATAGTGCAATAAAGAATATTCAATCAACACCAGCAATAATAGACAGTAGGTCTGAGCATTCACCGTGATTAAAACCTTAATGCTTCTGTCTGCCAAAAAACTAGTGACCCATGCACAGAATTTCTCGGGAAGCCCATCCGAGGGAAGTTTTGATAGAAGAGCTTTGTGCCACACTCGATCGAAGGCTTTCGCTATGTCCAAATTTACTGCCATGGCCTCCCCCTTTGTTTCAATAGCCTTAGCCCAGTAATGTGTCAAGTAAACTAGAAGATCGCCAGCAGAGCGACCACTAGGAAATCCATATTGCTGGTCACTAAGCAACTGGTGATCCTCTAGGTACCGAAGGAGCTGGCTGTTGGTAATGGACTCAATTATCTTTGAAAGCAAAGGGGTTAGTTGACTTGAGATAGGACATAGGTTCCTTTCTATTGTGATAAAAAGGGTGAAATAGTTTCTATGGGATCGTTCGTCTGTGTCAAAGGTAAAAGTATGAAACTTTGTATTCAGGTATGAATAATATTTGTTTTAGCGTTTTAAGAAATACGGACGAAAGCTGGTAAATAAAATGTGAAATTCGGTCGTCTCGTTGACTTGATGGAACAGTTTGATTTTATTTAAACTTGGGCTTATAAAAAAATAAATATAGAAGTATTCCTAATTAAATGCAGCATTTCGCAGCTGTACTACTGATCTGAAAATTTTGTGATTTTTTTTAATACCACGGACATGGTCTTGTGTTAAAAAAAAAACAAGTTTCTTAAGGTACTTATTGCACGTTAAGGTTAAAATAATTGAAACATACATAATATGTTTGCCAAGCCATGCCAGCCCTCAAATATAAGCGCCCTAGGCAATGGCCTATCTTGCTTATAGAATATTATGGACAGGCCGCACTAGGCCAATGTTTTCCTTTTTCTAAAGCATATACTATCAAAATAAAAAGTTGTCCCAATTCAAGATAAACTCCTCGAACACCGATTAAGATGGTACGGCCACACGCAGAGAAGAAGAAAGAACCACATGTTCAACGTCACTCTAAATTTCCCCGAAAAACCAAAAAGGGAGAGGCAGGCCAACGACATGGTGGTCCACAATCCACCAAATACCACGTGGTCCAAATACCACGGCTGAGTCAACCCAGAATCGGGAGATCTGGGGCAAATTGATAAGAAAACCCGACCCCACATAGGTGGGAAAATGGAAGGAAGAAGAAAAATATACCTATCAAAATAAAATAAATAGTTTTATTATCACTTTTTATAATCCTTTATCTAATGGAAAAATACTTCATATTCTAATGAAGTCACAATTTAATTTAATTTTTATGTACAGGTATTTGTGAACCGATGGCATAACTTTCGATTCACAAGCGCTTGTAACAGGATAAAGGATATTAAAGCCTTGAAGGACCAGCTGAATAAAGAATATTGAATTTCATGGTTTCCTTTACAAATTGTGAAAACGAGACCCTACTGCGCTCTCAGTCAACGGGCTGTATCTCATGGGCCGGGATAGCTAGACAATTGTAATTTTCACAGATAATGTATTTCTGTTTCTGGTATAACAAGAAATAGTGAAAAAGATCTACTGTTGACTAGGGGATACAATAACCTTTCGTCTAATGTTAAATTAAATTAAATAATAGATGGAAGTGATAAAACATGTTTTATTTTTTCATATTTTGTCATTTATAGAGGTATTATAAAAACGAAGGGTTCCGAATACTCTAGTATATTCGAATAGTTTTTGGAGTGTTATGCGAAAAACTCGATTATTAAAATGAGGCGAATATTGCTTGCTTTACCCTTGATCTCTATCCAGGCATGAATGTGACGTACGAGATTTTCCAGACTTTAAAATAGGTCTGCATTATGCACTCGGGCGAGAATATATACACCGGTAAGGAATACTATACTTAGAATATCTATTACCTCTTTTGAATGAACCAAAACGCTTCTATGGTAATATTTTAGTTCTTGAGTTAAGTCCTAATACTAATATGCCGATTTCGCTCCACTATTCAAAAACGGCGTCCATTTTTCGGGAATAATTGTCCATTAATTGACCAATGGGTCTTCCCATTGGTCGAAAAATGGACATTCCTGTTAAAAATATATATAATTGTCATCACCAAAACCACACAAATTTAATTAAATTATCTCTCCGCCATGTTTCAGTTAGATTTGTGTATTATCCAAATCTATTTTTTAATATACCTAGATATAACAGTCGAGAAAAATAATAAGTAGGTTTATTTACCTAACTGAGAGGTGGTAGAGCAACTTCTACTTAAGTTTGTTAACCACCTCTCAGTTAAATAAATAAAAAGTTATATTTTACTCGTAATATTATATATCACTCGTAACATGACACGAAAATCGAATCTATTTCTGCGGAGACGAAAGTAGGACCTGACACTGCCTCTGATGCACAGATAATTGTCACAAATAATTCAAAATTTTCCAAGAATTTTCGTTCGAGGACAAATATAATAAAGGTGGCATGTCAATTCGTACGAGTTATAGTTACATTTTGTCCATCAGAGATAGATGGATGATCTTCTAGGCATCCTAATATGGATTGGAGTGAGTCTCCCCCTCAGACCCCTTTCAAGTGTTTTTAAAAGTTAATTATAGTTGGATTTATTTAAAAAATAAATAACATTTATATAAATTTCTCTCGTAGGAGTATAGTTAAGAAGATAAACCAGGTGGTTGACAGATTAAACTGGACAATTGCCAACTTTAGGGACGTGGAGATCGTCCCAGACAGAACAGACAGGAGTACACCCAAACAAATCCCGATTTTACGACTTCGCAAAAAAGTGAACATCAAAAGCCGTGGGCCGGTCTCACAAACAACAATAAAACTGTAAAGTTGTTGATTTATATCTGTCTGCGTGCACGTCTATACTCCATCACGTGAGTCACGCAAATCACGCGCGTTCGCCACCGGCAACCACCAGTGCGTAAGCGCAAGTATTCTATTTATTTATTCTTAACTGTCTTCGAATGCGGAGGTTTTTCATTGGACGCGATAATGGCACTCCTTAAAGATAAGAAAGAAATGATGGTAAAATTTCTTAATTTTCCGTTAATCTATTTTTAGGGTTTCGTACAGAAAAAAAAGAAAAATTTAACCTTAATAGAATTGTTCGGTTGTTTTTCTGTCTGTTCTTCTGGATTGATAGTATTGAAATTTGGTGCACTTGTGTAAATCGGTGACCCAAAGACGGTTGTATAACGTAAATAAATAAGTTTTTGAACTAAACCGCAGACGGACAAACGGACATGGCGAAACTATAAGGGTTCCTTGTTTTCTACGGAACACAAAAAATATCACGATTTACTATTAAATGACGTTGGTCATCAAATCAAAGAAAAGTTTAGTGGGAATAAAGCATAATAGTAATAAGTATCTTCATAAAAGAGAATATAAAACACGCCGAGTAAAAACTTCAGGAGATAAAATGGGAGATTTTATGATGTCGTTTATCGGTATCTAGTTATTTTTATTTAATAATAAAAAAACTCTAGAATATAGTAAGTTGAAACTACACAGGTTGTTCATCAACTTCCCCGGAAATTTGTATCCCTCAAGTCAGTGGTTCTCAATGATCAGTGACTTCCCTTTATTGATGCGTTTCATTATATTAATTTTTTATCAATGCTGAAACGGCCATTACTGTATGTGTTCAGCGTGCGTGACAGCGACAATATTGCGATACGGAGCTAAATATCGTTGGAACTATTCTCTGCGGGCGCCCTTCATAATTTCGTGAACTTTCGTTTGTATATAAAGTGACTTTATTCCGAGATTTCGAAAAATACAGGAAATCTTAGAACCATTTAAGGCAGAATTATGATACCTGCTCGATACGGATTCGCACTCGATGAGGTTCATCTGCCTCTGTCTGTCTGTCTGCTAAGTGATAATTCTGTAATAGTACATTTTTTTATATAAAAATACAAAACAAAATTGATTGATTATACGTGTCTAAAATATTCTATTCCCATGTCATTTCGAAACTCACTTCACTTGTGCCACGAAACGTTATAACCAATCCAAGACTGAGCGGATGCCACTTTTTGAAATGAATTCGAACACCTGAGTGAATGAGGAAGTATTTAAAGAAAAAATAAAGCACTAAAAAGCATCTCAGTAGATGGCGACTCTACCAAAAGTTGATTTTTGCAGGAAACGAACAGATCAAAGATAGTCATTCCCGTTCCTTTTAACTAACATATTAAAAAACTGAATTTTTTTAAAAACAAAATTCGAAACTTAGATATCAATAAGTATCTAAGTTTCGAAATTTGCAAATTACACGAAACAAATACGAAAAAGTACAAATATAAGTTGTTTATTGAATTTTGACAATTATTTTTACCTTTATACATGAAAGAAAACCAGAAAGGTTGTCATGGAAAAATCAAGAAAGTACCGTAGCGACATCTAGTTTGATTTCGGGAACGAAAGTTTTTTTTAAATACTTTCTTATTGGAATTCGAGTTTGGATTGTTACAGAATCGTATGGAGTAACACGGAGTTTTTGAGTTTCATTTAAAATAACCCACTACAATGTTTATTTTGTTTTACTTCTAATCCTACCAATAAATTTCGATATTCCTGATGGATTGACCGTTAATTAGTCGGTTAACCTTTGTACAGCCATTTTGTAGAAAGTTGCGTTCAATTACCCGACTGAACGAAAGCTAGCCTGTAACAGTTTACTTGATAAACTGTCCTTGTTTTGAATTCTTTTTTTAATACAAATAAATTTAAAGAAAAATATAATTAAAAATAGTTGAAGGTACAATGTTAACAATTGTACTATGGAGGTAGGCAGACATAGGAGCGCAGCGCGGCTCATAGTGGTGCCATAGTATTTAAAATGACTTCTCGCGAGTCCAATAGATTCATTGTGATTTGATTATTCCAAATTGTGTGTAAGTGCTAAATAACCCCGAAATCGGGTGAGTGTTCTATTCATTTAATTTTTGCTGCTCGCTTATAAGTTTATTACCTTAGAGTATTTTATTTTTAAAATCACAAGTCCAATAAGTAACTTTTAAATTCTAAATCTGTTTCGCTGTATTATAATGTTTATTCATTGTTCATTGAATATTATTACTGAGGTAAAAATCCAGTTCTTAACCTAATGTTTGATAATATTTTTATTCTATTTCGATAAAGGTGAAATAGATATTTAAGGAAAGAAGTATTATAAAATATTTCCTATACTTAAAGTAATAACATTCATAAAACAATATATTGAAACAGAACGGAGTTCTGAGACTATGCAAAATTAACATTTTATTATTTTTCTACCTTACAGATTTCATATTTAATTTTGTCTGCTAAATTAAATATATAATTAAATATAATCGATACATTGTCCGAATACTAGTTATTTCAGTTTCAATTCGTGATTTGTTTCCATCTCAGGTTCGATTCCCGGGTTGTGCTATAAATAATTTTGATAACCTTGAAATTTAGATGATTTTAAAGGGAACACTTAGTGTTTTCATTTTACTTGAAGTACGGGTTCGATTCCCGTATAATATAATATATTAGTAATTGTATTTTTTTAACTTACAGATTATTATCATAGTATCTGTTATTTAACTTCATTCTAAATGATTTTTGATATCATTTGAAACACACGTTTTTATATTTTTTTAGCCGGTAGATTTTTACAGAAGCTATAGCAAATGCAGCTATCTTAATTTTTCCAGGCCACAGGTAGCTGCACTTTTTGAACTTCTATTTAGTGCTGTATTTATGTTACAGGGTTCTACTGCTAGTTCTACTGCTAGTTTTACTGCTAGTTTTACTGCTAGTTTTACTGCTAGTTCTACTGCTAGTTCTACTGCTAGTTCTACTGCTAGTTCTACTTCTTCATCTACTCCAGTCCTCCTGAGCTTCGTGGACCTTCGGTGCTGCTGACCGGAGCTGACGTCGGGTCTACACCCTTCTCAGCCTCTGCCCGGCCCGTGACGCCGAACCCGCGAAGTCCTCACTAAATCCCCTTGCAAAACTTAAAAGCTAAGTCCTCCCCTCGTAATTATAGAAACAAGAACCATAACGAGCGAATATCTTAACCTACCCCCTGAGAACAAAAATAAAGATTGTTAAACTTTATTATTAGTTTTATTCTTTATACCTGAAGCCTGGGGGTGCTTCTCACCCCCCGTCTACAACCCTAACGCTTCAAGCCTTTTAACTGAACGACGCGATTTAGTTAAATGGCTGGCCGCCCAATTTGTCGGATGATTATACCACTTGGCTTCGACATAAACAAGTTTTAATTATTAGGAGAGCGAAGAAATGGATCAGAAGAAGGTGAGAGAAAATTATTCGACACTTAAGATAGGGGGAGTCATGGCATTAGGAAAAGAGAAGAGTATTATATTCCGAAAAGTACGTTTTTTTTACAAATATATCATTATTACCCACTTGTTTATAAATGTGTTAACTGAAATTTTTGTAGGAATTTATCATCGTCAAAATTGTTATCAAAGCTCTTATTAAAATTTCTCAAGCACAAACTTAAATATCTCAAAAAATTAAAAAACAATTTAAAAATTTTCGGCTTTTGTCTGTTTTTGAACTGTAAGATTTTGCATTCAAATTTACCTAGGTTTCGATTAACCTACTAATATAAGACATAATTTTTAAATGGGTCGCCTTAGAAGCTTCTACAGTTACAAGAATGATCAGATATTATAATACTTATTGGGGTACTCATTTCAAGTCACAATAATTTTAAATTGTAACTTTACTTCCGCCCACGTGTTGCTGTAAAAAATTAAAGCAATCCTGCAGTGTTTATTTCTCCGAGACGGAACCGTGAGAATTCTTTTTTTATTTAATGTCATATAAGAAGAAATTATTTCACAACAATTAGTATGAGGTCAAAAAAATACTTGTTTAGACGATAAAGTATGTAAACAAATTTTATCAACTACGAAATAGTTATAGTCCTGTTATCATAAGCAACTTATCTTTGTCGTCCGTTCGAGAAATAGGCAATGGAAAACACTATTACCATGATCAGTTGAATCTAAATATTGATTTTATGTGTTAAAAAAGTTACTTCTATAACTAAAACCGAGTAGGTGCTGAAAAGTCACAAAACAAGAAAAGTTCGCATCTAGAATCATGTTTTATAATTTTTCAGTTTTCCGATTTAAGTTTTTCATTGAGATAAAAAAAATTGAAGGGCAATTTGTCAAATATTTCATCTGCGTGTATGGATGTAGCTTCTCTTAGGTGAAAAAATTTTTTTGGTCCGGTCCAGTAGTATTGGAAATTCGGAATCTATTCAATGCAATAAATGGTCGTAAGAAACAAAAGCCCGATGAATTTTTACGAAAGCTCCTTTTTTGGAGTTTTTGGATTTTCTCTAATTTGAAGCTATTTTAAATAAAAAACCTTTTTAATTTACGGTTAATTGGTGTCCATGAGAGATGGTCCGTTTGTTAAAATTAATATTGCAAAGCTCTCACACTTGTTGAATTTAAGATTATTATCAAATGAATTTAAGATTATTATGCACTAGATAATTTTTTTTACTATGCAGCCCTTACCCAAAGTAAATACGTATTTATCAATTGCAACATAAAAAATATTATGTGGTACCTACGAAATATTATATATTTTATACGTAGTTAATTGAGGAATTTTTTTGAATTCTCTATCTGAACCAATTACCTACAGCTCTTACACGTTTAAAGTAATATTCTTTTTTTATTGACAACTTATATTTGACTTCATTACAATGTTCATACTTAATAAATAAATATAGTACCGTAGCTCCCGAGTTAATGAACCGATTTATGTATGTTTTTTTAATCGAAAGCCTTGTTAATATCTGTGATTGTGATTGTAAGCAATATTTTATGGAAATCGGACAAGCAGTTTAAGAATTACACAATCACTTTGTCAAGACTTAATAGCTCTTAGGTGGTAGCTATATTTTATTATTATTTTTACTTACAGCGTCATAGTTTGTAAACGACTGGAGGATTCGATTAAAGTTTGTTTAATCGATAGCCCCTTTCGTCAAAATATTTTTTAATAATTCGAAATAAAAAAAAAAATTAAATAAAATAGTTTATTTTTAATAAATCCGTAAAAAACACTCTTTAAAGTATAGAAATAAACTCTTTCGGCTCTTTTTTATAAGAATTAGTTACTTCAGACGCCTTACTAAAAGCTGGAAGTCAGTTATCCTTTTTGAAAAAAAAAAATTAAAACATGTTTTTAATTAGCTTTTGAAGGATTACCTCATTATTCTTAATCTCAAATCTTATAAAGAACGCTCTGCTTATTTATTACAGCAATAATTGTGTATAAAATACATATTGTATGATGTAATTGCAATAGTTGTTATAGTATTAGTCAAATAGGTACATTTCATTTATCATTTCTAATTTCAATTGAAGAGTTCTTATCTTATTACGTCGTAAACGATTTCTGTAATGTTTATTTTGTAGTAAAAACTCTCTTGTGATACGTTTGATGAATAACGCAACGTAGATAACACATAATCGTAATTTGTTTAGAGTGAGATGAGTCTGGTCCGATTTCGAGTCAGCTGTGTGCAGGCAGGGCACTTGAACGGCGACGGCGGCGACGCGGGCTCCCATATAAGCAGTTTGCCCGCCCGCACCACTCACACTCTGATCTGATGCTTCGTGAACCGCACACATACTTATAAATAAGTTTATAATATTTTTGCGAGACATAAGTTTAGTGACAATGAAGCGAGTGATAGTTATTTTAATGGTTGTTACCTGCGCTGTGTCCATGGTTCGATATAGGGTAAGTGTTATGATATTGATAGTTTTTATTCAATAGTCTTCGATATTTTGTGTTTTATTGATGAATTAATTACATATGTAAAAGGAGTATAATAAAAGAAATAAGATAGAATACTGTGCCAAAATCAAAATAACGGTTTTAAGAAAAAAGCTCGCGGGTAGTCACGAAGTTCAGTTGTAACTGTTTTGTTTTTCAAATGGATCGTTTCTATGTGTGAGTGGTAAATTATTTTATGCCGCTAAGCACCATGAAGGCATTAACTGGAATAATTTATTGTAACATCATTATGTGGTTACAGAATATTGATTTGAACCACCTGATTCACCGACATCGTCGCCCCAGCGTAAATCAGCGAAGTACTAACAGTCGCGACTTTTATTAAATTATTTTTTTCTTCAAACAATATTTTTCGGTATGCCTTATATAAAATTAAAAAAAAACCCACCACGTGTTAGTTTGCCAGAGTCTTCGATAAAAAAATTACTAATCCGATTTCCATGCGGATTTCCCTATAATTTTTTTATAAATAATAGCATCTCAATAGAATTTCAACTAGCATTATTATTAGTGTCTTCCTCACAATTCAATGGTGACAGATAAATTTATTGTTTTGTTAGCTAGTGATAAAAATTACTATTGACTTTTGATTAATTATGCTAACTGTTCATAACAGAATTGCCCTAAAGGAAAATGTGTTTATAAAATTAGGTTGATATCTGTGGAAGAATAAATAAATTTATTTCCCAAAAAGATTTTATATTCATTTGCAAGATTTTTTTGGCCCCCACACTAGGCTAAGCCTGACCTGTGGCGGGCTTTGTACCAGTTACAGTTACAGCACACCAACAGATATATGTCATTACTTACTTCATTACATTATATACTTAAACACTACATTATAATCAGCATTTTTTATTCTACTTTTATAAGTAAGATGGTTATAGCTACTTTTGGATCCTCAACAGATTTTCAGTATCCTCATAGTCAAGTTCCAGAAGCTTCCTGGGCAACAGTACTTTTATTTCCCTGACCGATAAGATGTGTGTAAAGCTTGTTGGTTTTAAAAAATACATTTATTATTCGCAACAGTAAGGCGTATTAGACATCTTACTATAATATTATAAATGGGAAAGTTTATGGGGATGGATTTTGTTACTCTTTCACGCAAAATTTCGTAACGGATTTTGATGAAATTATTGATAGCCTGAATTAACATACAGACTTATTTATCGCACAAAACTTTTCCGTAGGGATAATTATATTATCCAGTTGTATAATCTCGCGGGCGGAGCCACTGGCAAAAATGTAGTGTTACAATAAAAAACTGTGAAGTGATTATTCTGTTACGTAGTCAGTAAGTCAAATAATATTTTTAAAACGGTTCTATGAAACGAAACATGAAGAGAAAAGTAGACAATCGATTAGGAGTGAAAAAAATTGTTCCTCATTATCAGAAGGGTAATAGAACTGTTTATAACGTCACCTCTCACTTACCCACCCTTTCATTAATATCATGAATACAATTTATTTTCAATGACATTATTGTGAAAAACCAAAATTCATATAAAAATTGCTCTTTATTAGGTAGATGCATTAAAACTTTTGTGAGTTTAATTAGTATAATTATTTACTTGCGTTTAACCTTATAGACACTTTAGATATCGATTACTATTCAGGTGAATGTCATTTAAAATCACCAAAGAACCAAATGTTTTTATAAAGCTTTCATATCTAATCGGGATGTTGAGGCTGCGCATTTATAAACAGTGCATAATGTCGTTAGTATTTTTAATTGTGTGTTACACACATTAGTCTTGTATTATGCATAAAAACCTTCCTTTTGAATCACCCTATCTAATAAAAAAAAACCACATCAAAATCCGTTGCGTAGTTTTAAAGATTTAAGCATACATAGGGACAGAGAAAGCGAATTTGTTTTAAACTATGTACCTAGTAATGAAATTTCTCACAGTATTAGATATAAAAAAGAGATTTATCTAGATAAGTAACTAACACTATTAATACGTTAGCACTAGCACATAAATATTTACGCACTACCAAACTGTCGCTTTTAAACAGCAACGGATAAACAAAACTATTGAGGGTACAATAATATTTGTCGTAAATTGTTTGTCGAAAAAGAAGAAATGTCTGCTATTATTCTCAGAGTCACAGCCCTAACGTTGTCATCAATAGTCTACATTTAAATCAAGGCCAGAGGTTCGTAAAGGCATCATTTCCCGGAATAGACACTTGTTGATTTCAGAATTCAGTTTGCCTCTCGATTTCGCCATGCGATATTAAGATGCGAATATTCATAGTCTGACTCTTTTTTGGTTTGATTTTTTCATTTTCATACTTCATTAAAAGTGTTAGCAGTTACTTATTTTTCCAATAGCCAATTAACTTACTACCAAATTTTAAACTACTAAAAAATCCGATGAGAAATTCGATAGGTACCTTGTCATATTAAGTAGTATAAGCAATATCTTGTCAAAGTGCTTGTTTGTCTGTACAGACAAAGAGAAAATGAGATGAAATCAAAAGGCCAATGTGAGTATTGCTTGAACGAAAGCGTCAAAAACTGCCAAAAAAATATTCAGAAACCGTTACTTACTATCATTATAAATTTTCTCAATCTCACCCTCGGCTACAAACTGGGTAACCAACATATTTATGAAAAACATGTTCCTATAACAGAATGTAGGCATAAAATTTTTAATTTACAAGATTGAAAATTCAAACACTAATTCAAACTTTGTAGAGGTAAACCATATTTTATAACTATGCATGCTATTATTGATTATGGTCTAAAGATCTTATATTATAACTACATCACTTACATGTTATGTATTATTATTATTATCGGGCTAGGCCAAGTTAGTCGGCTCTTTGTGTACTGTTGCGGGTTTGTGTTTGTGTGGTGGATATGGGAAATTATTATTATTAATATACTTAATCTCCTATGTTTTTCAGCTTGAAGCTGGTTAGTTTTATGTAAAGAGGGGCACTGGTCAGTTATTACAGTATTAATTTTTTTAAATCTTTTTCATGTCCTTCACACTGCACGAACTTTCTGATTATTCGCCAAGTATTAAGAATGGCGGCTTTCTGTAATATGTAGATAGTATTTTCATTATTATTATTATTTATGATTATGAGTAGGTACTCAATATTTTCTAAATCAAATCAAATCAATTATTTTTAACAGACTTCCAAAAAAAGAAGATGTCAAACGAAAGGCGAATATAAAATCTTTTGTAGTCGAATACTTAATTTAATATTAATCCAGAAAATTTGATTAATCCAAACTGAAGTTTTGAGGGTTCAAAAACCAACTAAGTTTTTCGAGAAAAACCGGCCGACTCCACGATCGCGCACGAAGGGTTCCGTACCGGAATCGAGCAAATAAATCACATTTGTTATATGGAAATATTTTTTTAATTTTAATTTAATTATTTATTCTTGAAGTTACTACATAAATACATATTCTGTTCATATTTTTACCTATTGTCGTTACCAATATCGAGCAAAAATAAGCAAAAAAAAGCAAGTTTGTTGTGTGGGAGTTCCCATAAATATATATTTTAGTCTGATTTTTAGTATTTGTTGTTGAAGCGTCAACAGCAATAAATTATCTGTGAAAATTTCAACTATCTAACTTTCACGGTTCATAATATACAGCCTGGTGACAAACAGACAGGCAGTGAATTCTTAGTAATAGGGTTCCCGCTTTGCCTTTTGGGTACGGAACCCAAAAAGTAGGTAGTGGCCTTGCTGTTCGTTTGTCTTTTGGCTCGGTTTTGGCGGGCCATGGTAATGACAAATGTGGTATTATATTACAAAACTAGGATTGCCGCAGGGGTGGCCGAAACGCATTTTCTCTGGGTCAACAAAAAAAAAGGGTTGCCGACCCCATATTTCCAAAACTAGGATTCGAATTTTGAAAAGCCAGAACAGTTTTATAACAGACATCCCTGGACACTACAAAAATCTGAGCATTTTTTGAGAATACATACATTAGCGAATCTTCGCGAAATCTTCAATAGACATTTCTAGAATTTATTAACCGTGTATGGTTTCACCACAGAAATCAATTATTCATTAATGAAGGTGGTATCACTAATATCTTTAGTACGTTAGTCATATTTTTTTGAAAAATCATTGTGTATCTATCTGAACTTTTTAAATGAAATAAAGTTCGTATGTTTTTAGCTTAGGAGGTCCGTTCAACTTCATACGTAACTGGGAGACCAAATACCAACCTCCTTTTTTCAAATATCACGAACCCTGTTTTGTGGAGTCTTATAATCTAAGTTCTTTATATTACTTTTATCTAAAAAGGAATTTGTTATTTTTTTTCAGCATTTTTGAACCCCCCCTCCGCCTTGGTGATACATGGTGAGGTTTAAAACTGACTGAATTTAGTACCTACAAAAAATCTTAACTTTTGACGCCGCTTTTCGGTTTAGAAATCACGCGTTTGAGGAAAAAATAAATACACGTGATATATTACTTTACCCCCCCTCCACCATTGTGATATTTCATGATTTTTGACACATTGCAACGCTATAATTGCTGACTTTTAGAGCAAGCGAAGTGAAAACAAACATTTATGTTTTATGGCTTGCTTTGTAGCATATTTTCATTTAGGAGAATTCACCCGTTTACATCTAAACACCTTTAGTCAAATATTACTTATACTTGCGCAAGCACAGTGTAGAAAACGTCACGTTTCCGTAATATATACCGCGAAAGTTTGGGTGATTGTGTAACACAATATTATGTGAGCTTTATGATAAGTTCACGTCGGATACTATAAAAAACAGTGAATCTGGGGAATAGCTAAAACATTCAAAAGTATTTGGAAAATAAATTTCAATCCATTCAAAAAACGGAATATAATTTTATATCCTAGAAAATAATCGGCGTTAATCTGTGAAGCGCGCCACTGATTAAGTTGAATTTTCGGTTAACATTTACCTTACTTATACAAATTTATAGATATTTTGCCATTTTGCCTACTTCCTGTTTATTCTAATAGATACGATCCATGCGGTAGATACAGAAATTAGTTGATTCATTCATAGTTTGTGTACCGTAGGCGTAGCGATATACAGTACGCTCAAGGGCGCAAGCGTACGCGCATCGTACGTTGTCATCATGTTCATGTGCACGGTACTGCTACTCAACTCATTAAGATAACACAATATTCAATGTTTTTGTTAATAATATTCCTTTATTAAGTTTATCTTTATAGTGGATCAAATAATGATTCATTTTTACATAGTTAGACTAATTTATTTTATTTCACGACCCAAGGAATATTCTAAAATCCATGATAATTTATTTTCACATTCCGGTTTTACCCGAAAAGTTTGAATTAGAAAATATTTTGCCTCAGTTTTGTATGAATTTATTAACATAGAAAAATTTTATTTACATATTTATGCTTATTTTTAATTTTATCAGCATCTTCAATTTATTATTTTAATATTATTTATAGAAAACAAACAAGACGTCAAACAACATTTACGCACTAAGTATACACAATAAATAATAAGTACAAACTTATGTGTGGGTTATTTAAGTTTTATAGTAAACATTTATATTTGCTAATAATCACGTCATATTGTTTTTTTATAACTCCGGGTTACATCAACTTTCATTATGATACAGAAGGGAAGATATTGTGTGCCCTTCAAGACCTCTGCTATCAAGTCGGCAATGAGGTTCGCAGAAAAATTGACCTGTTTATCAGTTCAAGTAAATACAATAACAATTTATTGCAATCCTCTTGCATTTCACTCATTATAATATTTATTTGCTATATATTTAATATGACGCCAGAGATATCTGAATTTGGGATGTAAAAAAATAATTAAAGGAAATAATAAAAGTCGAATTAAAGTTATACAACTTTTGAAGTCGGGTGAAGATTTACCCGTCATTCTTTAGTTTTGCAGTAAATTAATGAAGTTGTTTTTGATTCTTTGAATTTGGATTATTCTTTTCTAAACCCACCTTCTACCTCTACTACCTACCATTAGCTGAATTACTTATTAGAATCAAGAGCACCGACATTTAAATACATATCTGCAAACTTATTTAAAATTCCTGATATCTGCCGATAACTTTAAAGATAAGTGCTCGCAAATCCAAACTCAACATTAAAAGTGATACTAAAAATATATTTTAACATTATTAGACTCTGACTTGATAACAATAGGACCATCTGGGAAGTATACTATTTCAAACAAAAAAGGACTTAGAGCAATCCAACACACATACAAACTACTTTTTAAAAAATATGTAGGTTATTAATTAATTGATAGGCTTTGTGCCTGGTTTCATAGTTTGACCGACCCAAAAACTCTTCATGTTGTTTATCGCATAAATGTTTGATATGCTTACGGGTGGCGAAAGCTGGTTTCACCGGTATTATCCGGAAACCAAAAGACATCTCTTTTAATGAAGACTTCATATTCTAATGAAGTCATATATAATTTTAATTTAACATCTCTGTATGCAATAAATCAGGGAGAAAGAAGCAGCCCTTGCCAAGTTTCTTGCCGGTGCTTCTAAGTACAAGGTCTCCCGATCTTTGATTGCGAAGAAATACATACCATAATTCATAATAAAATTATGAATAAAAATTATGAATAAATAAAATTATGAATTATGGTTATAATAAAATTATGAATTATGGTCACCAATTCAATTTGTAATTAGAGAAATATTTAAAAAAAAGTTATCGTTTTATTTTCTTTGTCACTCTGAAAAATTGAGAACAGATAAATGCCAAAGATATATGTTTCATAAATTATAAGTGAGACAATATTTCAGGTTAAGACAATTTTTCTCCATACATTGATAATCATCATCGTCTCATAGTGGGGCTTATATAAATAAACTAACTGGTGTGTTAACATGCTTATTTGTAACAGTGAAAAATCTAGGACCTTAAAAATCCCAGTTATATAATGCAGTGCGCGCATTTGGTCTTTTCAGTAGTTTAAAATATTCTTAATGAAAAATATTTTTCAGTATAGCATTGTGATTGCAAAGTTTATCAAAATATCAATAAGAAGAAATTTTCATATTTATTGAAAGTTTAAATATTTGTAAAAATATTTCTTTCGGCTGTTTGGGTGGATTGCCTGAATATTGTGAAAATACGCTCTGAAGTAGCGAAAAAGTAGCAAGTGTTTAAAAAATTCGTGAGTCCTGTAAGGTCCTGGGTAGCTCAGTGGTTAGATTAGGCGCCCGGATTTCGAAAGGTTATGGGTTCGAGTCCCATCTCAGAGTGCCAGGGACAATGTGGATTTTTTAAGCATTTTTCATTAAGAATACATTACGTTTATTTTCAGAGAGCGGTAAATACTGAAGAAGAGGAGCATGTCCAGAGTACCCAAAGTACTCGGCCTACGTCAAGCCCTGGCACGCGCCCCACGACGACAAGGACATCGAACATCTGCGCGCGAAGCACTCCATGCGCCTGGACTATATACAGACCAGTAATTAAATTCATAGAGGAAAATGTCACGAACGCCTAGTAAGTACTAATAAAAAAACATGTTAAAAAAATTAAATAGATTTCAATAATGTGTAAGAATAGACTTTAAATTGTAAAAGGCGCTTCATATATGTTCAAATCGGGCGGAGATTTTGTATAGGGGTGTTAAAATTAACCGCCTGACTTCAATACAAATAAGCTATTTATAGCAAATAAATTATTATTATTATTATTATAGAATTTTCATGAACAGTCTCTATTTACCTTTATAGTACCTTTAAAGCAAAACACGTGATCTATCTTTTCTTGAATTTTGGGTTTGAGGACAAATACGATTCCAAAGAAACGCATTTTTCACCTAAATCAAACCTCGGATGTCATGTTCATTCGTACGAGTTATAAGTAAGTTATTGTTCTTATCTCCAGTTGCGTGTGCGCTAAAGGGATGGTATGCACCATCGATGAAGACGATACATCAGTGAGTGCTTACGTGCACCGCTGCAAGTCGCCTTTAGAGGTCAACAGCTAGCGATTGTACCTACCTTCGACTTCACCACGCTTTTCATCGCCTCTTATCAAGAAAATATGAAAAACTGCATCCATTTTAGTTGTCTTGACTGAGAGCTTTTATTTTTATTTCGAACACAAGTGTGTGTTTGCGTGTTTTTTTTTATTATTATTTAGCATAGTATCACTTGTAAACAGGTTTGAAAAGTTTGCGAAATCATAGACTATGATAACATTATACTTATTTTACTAACTGGTAACCTTGACGATGTTAACACTGATTAAAAAATCTAATGAATATTTGTAGCACACTTAAATAGCATTATGGAAATGTATATTTGAACAAATATAATTCAATTTGCAGTTGTTTTAACCATTTGACGTCATTTTTTTGTTAAGAATCAAAACATGTATAAATGCTTTGTAATATTACATTAGAAGACCGAAAACACTCATAGATGAATGCATCAATTTAAACATCAGGACGGGTGGTGGCCTCCTAGTACAATGAAAAAGAGGCAGATTTTTCTTAAGTTGTATTGGATAAAATAAGTGCTTATTTTTGATTACATTCAAAAGTTCACGACCTGCTTTAAGAACCATTCGCCACTGGTGACCAGCCATTCTAACGGGCAACGATGCAGGACAGCTATATTGCTATTCGGTAATAAAAGCCTTAAACTCGATGAGGAGCACAGCGTTGTCACATTATAGAGCTTCAATGAACTAAATTTTTTATTGCCTTTTGATATAGGTTTTATTTGATTGAACCCATATGCTGTTACAGCGTGAGCTCTATGTCGAATTTAAGGCTGGTTTTACTACAGAATAGCACTACAGCTGTAATGCGTATCTTGAAATAAAATAAGCATTATGGTAAATCCTTTGGCAAATATTCATAAATAGACTAAAATATTTGATTGCTTTTTAGTGACAACGTTAAAAGTGTAAAGAATGTTTTCTTTATTAGCGTTTCCAGTCTTTGGTCGTAGGACAATAATAATCGCTCTACCTCGTTTCTCGTTTGTAATAATGTAATTTTTTGGCTTATTATGTATTGTTGTTAGAACATTCAAAAAGCACTTCCCATTATCATAGTTCCGATAATTTCAATTAACTGTTTGTTGCCACTTTATGGCTATTTCTGATTGTACCTACAAAACGTGTAACATGACTGATTGGATTGCAATAACTAATATCATATTTTCGCTTCCGACTAATATCAATCGTCATCTATTCCGCCTCATGATACTGTTACAGTTTTATGCTCATTACATTAAAATTTTTAGTACTTACTAGTTTTTTAAGATGAATATGAGTGATAAAAGTTATGTATGATTTTTGATGATTTTTACTGAATGTAAAAGAATGCGTCATTTAAGTTCCTATTTTTTAATAATTTTTCTTCATAATTATTTATAGTGTAATTTTAAGTAATAATAGCACAATATTGATTCTTCAGCAGTGATAGTATGTGACATAATAAATCTGTATTATTAGATGATTTAATTTTTTTCTAATAGTGATGGTGAATTAAATGTTTTAAAATTATAACTGCGTCTTTGTTTCTTTTTACTCATGATTTTCTGGTCCCCATACATAAAAGTTGGATTTTCATTTTGCTTGCGCTACGAATTTAATCGAAAGGTTTGGTTTTAGAAGTAAAAAAATGTATTCTGTCTACCGTTAGATAATAGTAAGAATGTAAAATTTGAGAATTCTAAATTTGTTAGTTATTGAAAACATAAAATTAGTAGCTCAATTAACCTCTTCTTTTAAAAGTTCGTTTTGACAAAGTACATAATTGTATTATGGGCCCAAAATATGGAAGAATATAAAATTCGTACTAATTTCTTTGTAATGTTAAAAAAAATATAGCAATAAAGACTGTAAATTGGAAGCAACCCGCTATCATTTATATACTAAATTCATAGATATGGGTTCGATTTGGCACTATCTTTGAGAAACATGCTTTATTACCAAGTCATGTCGCATCTACCCTCAATCTATGATTCTGAGTCGACTTTTAAGAAATGTTATTAGAGGGTATTTACAAATAGTCCATAGCAGTAACCAGTCATAGTTATCTACATAAATCTATCCTACCTATACATCTAACGTATATATTGTGGTGAGTTAGCGTACCGTGCTCTTTTCGCAGGAAGTGTGCACCGTTGTCAGATCCGTCATACAATTTGATTATTTTCGATATTGTTTTGTCTTTATTATGGATTCTATAACATACAACAATTATAATATGGATGATACGAAACCTATTTTTACTACCGCCAGCGATACTAAGTCTACCACCACAACAGTAAGTATATTAAAATTTTAAATTGAGCTGTATTCAAAATAAATGAATAATTATAGATCATATTTTGAAATGATAATTATAATTAATCACATTATAAGCATAACTTATGATAGTTAATACGTAAATGTTATAAAATGAATTACATATTAGTTGAGGGTAAAATTAACAGACATTGAACCTTTAATGGTGCCTACTGTGATACTAAAAATATGTAGGTGTACCTACATTTGAAATGTTTTCTACATTTATGAATTTTGTTTAGCACTTATCAATAATACGTAAATAACCCTCCAGATTTAACAATAATTATACGAATAATTATCACGTTATGATGTTTGTATATTTAATAACTTCATTCAAGTTGTCCCAAGGCAGATCAATTTATATTTTGCTTCGTGCGACAACAAAAACTCTTTTTTTTGCGTATATTTAAATTTCGTGAGCAATTTTTCTAAATACTTAAGTGTGATGTATTGTTCGCAAGATATTTTTTATTAAATATTATTGTAAAAGTTTGATTGTAAAAATTAGGGGTAAGAGGTTGTACGAAATTACCACTTTTTAGACCAATTTTATTTAAAAGGCCATGGTAATATTTGCAAAATAAAAATATGATCGATTGCTTGTAAAAACAGAAATAATAATTGGCTCGATAGAAAAAAATCGCAAAGATGACTGTAAATAGGGTTAATGGATCGTTTTTACAACTATTATGTTTCACCATAACTATCCAATTAATCCTAATATTATAAATGTGAATGTTTATTTGTTTGGATGTTTGTCCGTCAATCACGCCGAAACTACTGAACGGATTTTTATGAAATTTTGTATACAGATAGGGTATTAGTTGACTTAGATAATAGGATACTTTTTATCCTACTAAATAGTTCCCTAGGGAACATGCGGGCGAAGCCGCTGGCGGAAAGCTAGTATAAAAATAAATACAAAAATAGGTTTCGATATAATATAATATAATGCATTATTTTATAACGGCATTTGTTTTTTCTGTGATTAAAAATGGTTGAAATCAAGCGAGCGCGTCTTTGCTCTCGATGCGATGGGCAGGTAAGCGGGCCTTAAGCTAATATTGTATAGCATTAATATAAGTTTAGATTGGGATGTGACAGAAACTGAAAATATATCCCAACGAGTCATACGTTTAATGCAGGGACAGATTTTGTAACACCGTTATTGGTTGAGAATTTTCATCAAAATTTTTTAACAACGAGTAACAGCGTAACTCATCGGGAATAAATGTTATCCTAGATTCTATGACTATAAAAAAACATACACACATAGAACCTTCCACTTTTCATTTTGTAGTCTGTTAAAAACACCAATGATATCGATATGCGTCTTAAAAGTTTTTGGTTTTATCAGGAAAGCTTTGCTCCGACGGACAGCAGGGGTGGTATGCCCACCGGATCGGAGGCTGTGTTTTCTCCCTTGGCGCCGCCGTTCCAAGCTCGCAATGGTAGTGAGCTGCTAAACCTGCTTGCACAGCAGGAGCCTAGACCGGCTGATACTGGTATAGTAAAACCATGATTAACGCTGAAACCGCATTACGTTTAATTGCACGTAAGGTACAAGCTGGTAGGTAACGTAAAATTGATTTTTTTTATGCAAGATAGGCAAGCACTTTACCACAGATCACCTGATGGTAAGCAATGCAGTGGTCTAAGATGGAGCGTGCTAGAAGGAACCGATTCACTCTTGACTTGAAGAGTCCCAGATTGTATTTATCGAAAACAGCGAGTAGAGGCGAACCGCTTGGTGCGGGTGCGAGTGAAAGAAAGAGTACGGCTTGCATTTTCAGTCTGATGTGTTACATTTGTTGTAATTTCAGACTTGCGTTTAAATGAGTACGGTCTCGGCATAAAAGTGACATCGATGTTTACTATTTGTTGACTCCAAGTCTCGCCAGTAAGGACAGTTAGGCGAGGGTTTACGAAATCACCTCTTTTTAAACAAGTTTTATTCTTAGGATATTCTAATATTTGCCATAAGCATCAGCCCTATTACGTCCATATTGCAGAGGACTCCATTCAAGACTTCCTTATGGATGGTTAAGGAAGATGAACGACTGAAAATGCAGCCGGAAACAATGACTTAACGTGACTTCCGAAGCACGGTGACTGATCCTTGCGAAAGTTGCTTAACAACAAATATCGCGGGCCGCGCCGCTTATTCATTACACTACCGAGCTACTCTTTGCCAAATAAAATGTATTTTATGAAAATTTTACAGGCGATCGATAATTCTGTAAGAGAATTCGGTTACTAATTCGTTTGCCCGTATCAAAACTCGCCATAAAATTAATACTACTCGAACGAATTAACATGACACCTAACGACCCATTCTATTTCTCCGAAAACGAAATTTCATCAATTTTCGAAATGCTAAAACAATTCCAAAGAAACGCAATTTCCGATAATTTATAATGAAAAGGAGGTAGGACCTGACACTGCCTCTGATGCACCGACAACCTCCATGGATATGATTTTAACAAAATTATAAGAACGATTTGAAATTTTCCGAATTTTCGTTCGACGAAAAATAGAATATGGCCTCAGGTGTAGCATAACACCTGAGGCCCTGATTCTATTTCGTACGAATAGTATTTATTTTGGAATTTGAACAGTGTCATGTTGTCTAATATTAATTTATTATCTCATCAATTGATTTCACAGCTCCAGCTACGAGCGACATGGACGATGTTATGATGAACTTCCGTATGAATGGATCTGACCTCCTTTTCGATGATATCGAACACAACCCTCAAAATTATTTCATGGGTGAGTTTTCTTTCACAGAAACTTTTAAGCACTTATTTATCGTAAATTCTTGTACTATGTCAACTACATAAGCTGCAGTAGGTTTCCTTATTGTACATCTTCTACATTTCAAAAAAGATTTTATTTCGTTGTAAAAAAAGTTTTCAGTAATTCATTTTTCTGGTTTTTTTTTGTATTCTTTGCCATTTGAAATGGTGTATCCAACGTCACATACACACTAAACTAAAAATATTGATCCTATAAGCTTTTCAGAAGCTTTTAGCGTTTATATATCTTGCCTTGTTTACATAGTATGTTTGTTAGTGCGCAAATCTTGGAACTCAAATTTGACTCACTTCCCAATATGAAATTTTGTATAGACATGTAAGTCAGATGACAATGCAATGTGTCGGAAGGCGTTCGTATGAACTTGTAATTAAATGACGCAAATGCGTCGCGTTTGGGCTCGTTAGATCCCTCTTTATGTGGACTTTGGTACTGGATGGTTTCCAGACCACAAGCTTATAAAGTCAATTACTGTTAAAAAAATTGTTTATAAGTATTGTACTTTATATGTTTAGAATTTATTTATTTACGTTTTAGTGCGCACAAAAACTTGTTTAAATAAACATACACATAATATGTTGCAGTCCCATCTCAGAGTGCCAAGGTTAAAGTGGGAATTTTAAGCAATTTTCATAATAAAAATTTGTTTTTTTTTTAAATATTTTTATTACTTATCAATGTTCTTTAATGGCGCAGGTAACGGCAGGTCAGAGTCCGTGGCTACGTCTAATCCCAATTTATGGAACGATAACTCTATGACAACTGGCAGAAATGGGGAAATGCTTGATACTTTTGATTTTCTCATTAAAAGTAAGTAATTACCCGTAACTTATAAATGATTTGTGATACTTGAAAATGCAAATAACATGGCCGTGATAGTGAACTTTATGGTTAAAGGAAATCAATCATGTTTTATAATATTATATCATAAATATATGATATAATTTATGACCTCTCTGAACCGGTGTCACTTGATATGTGTATGATGTATGTATGAGTTTATTATTATTCATTATCCCTGATTCAAGCTCGATTTTGTGACCTCCTGACTTAAGGCTGAATCTGCCATTGCTTATAGGGAAATACTTTACGAAACAAATACAAAACTGTAAACATCTGTCATTTGAATTTTTGGCTAATTAAGAATTTTGAAAAATTATCATTTTTTCATTCAAAACCTTCAAACTTTCAACTGGTATGTCACACAGCCTCAACGTACACCCCAATAGTAACCCCATATTAATTCATGTTTATTTTGCATGTCAATCTGATTTTTTTTATTAAGTATGTGCATGTGTGAGTAGTTTGAACAAGACTAAATAAATAAATAAATAACGAACTCATTTTAGAATGAAATTTCAACGGCGAGCCTTATTCAACGAGGTTATTTATGGCCACAGGTACCTTATATGGACCAAATTACATCTTTTGGTTCAGTACTTTCATAATAGACTGATGGTCGAATAAACACGCGTGGTATCTTACAGTACTTAGTTCCGTTTTAGGATCGGTCCATATTGACTGAAAATGGGTGGCGTCGGTCACAGAACGTCAAAACATGAAATGCAACCTTGCACACTCGATGGATGATCTGTTGCGTACAAAAGTGCGGAAATCATTAGACGTGCATACGCCGGACCTCGCTACTATTGTTTGGCTAGCTTAGGACCATCGCAGTTATTATAAGGACCTACAGCAGCGAGGTCATATCTGCAGTCTTACCCGCGGGTAGGCACGTCTAGTGAATCCCCCACTTAACGCATACCTCCGTGAGTGGCTCGACTTCCTTTTCAAATACGGAACTCTAAAAATGTTAATCCGAAATATTTATTAAGGGAAAAATAATGCGTGTTTTTTTAATAATCTACCCGATGGACACACAAACATAAATCTGTCATCGTCTTTATTGTCAGTTCTGACCAAGAAGACACCTTGGTTCTGAAGTAACGCTGCCGATGATACCCGACGGTACTTCCGTCAGTATTGACAATTCTTTCATTAGTTTCATTTTACATGTAGAAATTAATTTATTCACTTGACATTGGCAGAATTGTGCGAAATGCGCAGATTAGCCATTAATAAAAGAAGAAGCCTTGTTAATGACATCACGATATGCGTAGGTCTATCGTCGGCCAACAACTATGTATCGATGCTGACGCGCGAGCAACTGTCGGTGTTGCGTTCCATTCGTCCGAGCCTTCTCTATGAATTTCTGCAGGAGGTTGCGAAGGTGCGCAGTGATAAGCGTATGCGTCGCGCTCTTCCTAACGTAAGTTACTAACTTTTAATACTCTGATGGATAGGATATTAATAAGGATAATATCAAAACGCTGAATACTAGTGTAGCTAGGTATTATAAAGGACCAAACTATTGCAAGTAATTCTTGACTCCACTATCAAACGATTTACAAGGCAAAACAATCGTTTCAAAATAGGCCTTATGTAATAAACAGTCGACCGGTGCTGTCGATTGTACGACATTACAGCGGCAAATAATTTGAGATTTATAAAACAATATGTATAATGAAAAATACACTGTGCAATCTGTGATAGATTGGGGATAATAACCAGCATTCCAAAATAATTATGACTTTGATCACAAGTTCGAATCCCAAAAAGAATTTGCAGCTAATGGTTTACTGACAAAGATATCATATGCCTCTTGATAACTTTCTTATAAATATCAATTTTGTTAGGAAAGCATGTATAGCATTACTATTTTTTTAACTATTAATATCTCATAGGGTAGTGGTATAGGTAGTATTTACTTTTAAAAATTAATTTAAAAACACGACTGCCAAAATCGAATAAAAAAATAATGGAAATAAGCTACATTATGGCTTGGCTAAATTAAATTCTCATTGCAGTCTCTTTTATTACATATGTTCATAGAAAGGTTCCTCAGCCTACTGAAATTTCGATCCTTTTTAAATTCTTGTTTTTTGTTCATATTAGAAAGTTCTAACGAAGATGTTGACCAATGTTTATTAATTTCGAACAACCACTTTGCCTTGGACAGGAATGTGCGTTCTGTAAGAATAACGGCGAGAACGAGGAGTGTTATTCATCGCACGCGCTCAAGGACTGGCGCGGACGAGTTCTGTGCCCAGTTCTGAGAGCATTCCGTTGCCCTCGCTGCGGAGCTACAGGAGACCGCGCGCATACTATCAAGTATTGCCCTGAAAATGCCGACACAGGCAAGTCGAGATAAACTTTTTCTTTTAGCACCAATAAGTCTACTTCACCCACAGCCAAAGAGGCAACTGCCACCTACGGCCAAAAAAAATTAATTGTTGCTTGTAGACAATATTGAAAAAAAATTATTACTGAGAGATTATAAACCTTCGGCTTCGGCTTCTGCCGAAGGTTGTGGCGGTAGCCGGGTAATCGACTTCGGCTTCGGCCAAAAATAGACCTTCGGTCGGACGCTATTAGCTTAACACTCCAACACACGTAGCATGACAAACTCGAGAAACACTTTGTCTACATGAAGCGTCACTTTTCTCGGGTCGAGAGTGAGATATCATATGGGCGCACCCAAGAAAAGTAACATTTTGGTATAGACAAAACGTTTTCGAGTTCATCATACTACACATCATGTGGTTATAAACAGTGGGCCTTATTAAACAGTCTAACTATATCTAGTTTCTATCTATCTATAGCTGTATATAAAATCGATTGCTGTTCATTTGAATTGCTAAAACTCGAGATCGGCCGGGCCGATTTTAGATTTGAAATGTTTGCCGTAAACAGTGGGCCTTATTAGACGTCAGTCTAACTATATCTATTTTCTATCTATCTATACCTGTATATAAGAATCGATTGCTTAAATGTTTGCCGTAGTCCATGGAAGATTTAAATAGTGACAGGTGTTACGATGTACGCCAGGTCATCTAACAGAAACTACCGGATCAATTTAAAAAATTAAATAAAACCTACGGGAAGCTACATCATATGCGATGAACATATGCTATATTTTATGCCGAAAAACGGCAAATAATTTTATGCACACTAAACGGTTCCCTAGAATACGCAGGCGAAGCCGCTGACGGAAAGCTAGTTTTCAGTAATTTGAATTGAGCTTATTTTTAATTTTGACTGTAATTTGTAGGTTCTGACCGTTCGGGTGGGCTGGCAGCCCGCCGCCGCGTCCCCCCCTCAGCGTCGCTAGTGCTGGGGGCGCGGCCCACCGTCCCCCCCGCACCATCGCCCTCACCCGCTGCCACGCCCCTATCACACACCGCACTGTGGTCTACTTTCGGAATGAATTAACCACCTTACCTTTTAAATTCTTGTAGACTACGTTACACTATCATCAACAGTTTAAGAAACTTTTGTATGACTGATTATAGTAAATAATAAATGAATAGGTTTAGTTTCCCACGAGCTATTTTTTTAAGTTTCTTTGGAAAATTTGTTCAATTTATCTATAGAAAATCCTATTAAAAATATCAGTAGTACTACAGTATAATATCGTTTATATTTAATCCGTGTACACGTTCACATTTTTGTAGTTTTTAATTGAAGTGGGCTTCCAATGTACATGTACATTTTTTTTTTGTAACGTAGACTGCAACTATACCATGATAATTAATATTGGACTCCGATTTATTATTTATAGATAAGCGATTTTTACTAACCGGTTTCAATCGACCTTGAATAGAGCCTAAAACCTTTGTGTTTACTAATATAAAAATATCACCCTAACATAATTGTTTGGTGACAAATATTACTCTTTATCGGTGGGTGATTTACAGACTCGTGCGCATATCGTATCAGTTCGCTTTACTACGTTGCGGTAGAAAAGCGAATAGTACATGGCGCAAATGGTCAGCTCCGTTATTCAAACACAAGTATGCTGGTCATATAATGTTTGAATAGTTCCCGCTCGACTGAATCTGTAACTGACTACCACATTTACTTATATTATTCTCGTTTATAAATTTTTCATTGGGTTTTAAATCGGTCCACATAGAGGAAGTTTTATTTAATTAGTCATCGATTCTGCTTCAATACAATTCAATCATTTCAATTCTAAATTAATGAATTTATTGTTTATTAGTGATGAATTCATTCAATTATCAATTACTTAATACATCAACATAATTCCACTATGTAATCCATTATATTTTTTTAACTTCGGCTGATAAATTTATAATTCAATCCAACATGAGCTGTTTTACCAATGAAAAATCTTCCTTCCAGGTGTTGGTTTATATATATATATATATATATATCCTTTGTTCTTTAAATAAATTCTTGAGCATCAAGTTGTTGTCTTATTTCTAAAATAAATGATCCACATGAATTTTAATAAGTTTTATTACAATAAATCTACTTTTTAATGAATACATCGATATTACAACAACAGTTACAGAGTATTTGTATACTTTGTGTCTATAAATTAATCTGTCAAATTCGTTTCGATTATAATCTTGATTAGGTACTGATTTAAATTTGATATTTAATTATCATTACATACATACATCGTTACACTTGTATGTATATGTGGTATAACCTACATATGTGCCTTCTGGCAATGGCACTCTATAGGTACTCTATATGCTAATTTTAGTAACAAATAATGCTATAAAAGGCTTAGATATTTTTATAGAGTATACGAAAAGCAAATGACAGATAATATTGGTGTTACAAAATTAACATCACACAAATCCAATAACACAATTCTTTGAATGTTTAATATTCAAAGTAATTATAAAATAATAATTATCTTATCTTGAAGGACTATCTAGCGTACTTATAATATAAATTCATCAAAAAAACTTTTATTCATAACTGTGATATAGATTGATTTCGATAAAATTGTCGAGTAGAAAAATTGTAATACATTTAGGTATATGCTTATACAATAATTTAATTTAAAAAATTGGTTTAATTCAAAAATTGGCAAGTAGGAATAACTTCAAACTTCGTTAAAGCTCAAATTTATATGCAATGCAAGTAACTGTATATAATTTTATATACTTAAAATTAAAATTAGTAAGCTTACAAAATAATTTCGAGATTCATTTGAATAGACCAATTCGTTTGACAAATTTTATTTATCAATATTTAAGTCTATAAAATGCATAATTAGTAGGAATAGTTTTAAAGTTTATCCGACAAATTTTATTTTGGAATGTTGATTAACTTTCCCGCTATTATATGGAATTATTTAAATAACTAATACATATAAGTAGGTAACTTCTAGTTGATCCACTCCAAATAATTATAATGTATCAGCCGATATCATGAAACCAAATATTTTATCACTGAAAGACTTATATTTTCTCATAATGTGAAGTTATACGAATGCTATATCCAATTTAATACAGACATATCTAAAAATTTAAATAATAAATTTAGATAACTTTTTAATAAAAAAAAACTCATTGTTAACCACAAAAAAAATGCCTCCCCACTTATATAGTTATTTAACATTAAAGCGATACACATTGAATTCAATCAATCAACACTTCTAAAACGTACAAATATGTAATAAACACTACACTAATAATAATGTAACTATAATATATAACGTTAACAATACATTCCCATAGTACCAATACTTGTAATCTTTGGTTTACATACATAATATTAACAGACAACGGGGATATTATATAATGACACAATAGTATCATATGTGAGTACATTTTGTTCGCAAATAAGGCCTCAAGATCTTTGAGCATTCATAAGATTGACTTCATTAGTATAGAATAACAATAAAGTAAAAGTATCCGGAATTAAGGAACAAAACCAAATATCAGACATTACAAAAGTAATATCACAAAACTTTGTAATTTACTGGTAATAAATAAAATAGACAGAAGCGGTTTTCATAAATATTGAATAAAAATATTAAATTATAATCCGGAATAGTATCGTACTACCACATCAATAGTATAGTGAGACATCACGGTTGGAATTTTTACAAAATCATCATTAACAAAACTTATTTTAATGTTACTTTAGTTGATATTCCAATGGTACCTTTACCGCTTCGCCTATGCAACACAATTAAATATAGCCTTTAGACAATCATCCGAAAACTTTTAGTAAAATTAGAGATCAGTGCCACAAATAATTTATTCATAATTAATAATAAATTTTGACATAATACTGTTGACAAAGAAATTAATTCAACCAATATAAGTCTATCTGGTGGTATTTCCATGCGTCCAAATCTCACAGATGCGTAACCTTTTTTTTTTAATAAAGGTATGTAGTATTAGTAATGCGTCACCAAATCAAATAATACGTCCAAATATTCCTTTTGTTTTAGTAAATATATAATAAAAATGGAAGTCGCACTTCAGAGTTTTGAATTAATATCAATCACTGCTCATATTTACAACAAAAAATATAATAATTCGTTTGGTTATAATCACAATGAGATAGTCAATAACAAACAATGGCATGATTTAATAAATTCCCAATAACCTAGAAAAGGTGCCATACATAAACAGCTCATCTTTTCTTTATATACAGACATGAAAAACATTCTATAATTTGAGATTACCTTGAATAATTATGAATACATAACGATACTTTTAGATGGCCTATTATAAAAGCATAATAAAATCTACCTTGCATACTTCAGTTCAGGTTGTCAAGTGTCAGTATCTTATCACCACAGCCATCGTCGCTTCGTACCAGTGTCTCTTCGTCATTCGTTCGGTTGTTCACCTACAAAAAAGAGTTTTTTTTCTACACTAAATACTATGAAAAAGTTTCTATGTTTATAAGAGCTAATCTTTAAAAATACCGATCCGAAACATGACAATTATTTCACCTACGAGAAGCTAAATCATATGCAGTCGACATAGACTATAATTGTATGTAGGAACAGTATGTAAGACATTACATCACGTATCCTATTCGTGACGCGCTTGTTGCATTAATTCAAGTGCGTTTTGTGACTTAATCGCGTGACGGGTTAAACACCGGAATTTTTGGCGCGCTTGTCGTGACGTCAAAGTACACGACTAGAGATATGACATTATAAATCAATATGGATTTTGAGTGATTGATTATTATTCAATTACCCAAATCGATTAACAACTAATCGATTTTAAAGTATAATAGACTTTTTTAATAAATCATATAATTTACCATATTGGTGAAATAAAAATAAAAGCCTAAAACATCAGTTAAATTGCAATCAGTTGTTTATTTTGCGACATAATACATAGCTGTTATTGCATCGATGTTAATTTTTTTGTAATAACGACATCCCTGTACGTGTACATTTTCGTCACATCCGCTCTGACAAGTAGCATGGCGTTTAAATATTTTGAAGTTACCGCATTTATTTTGCACTTATTTTCAAGACGAAAACGAACTAATGTTGAAAAATATTTAGATAGACTTTATTCTAAAGCAACAAAGATTGTAATAAAATATATATAACTAATTTTTAATCAGACGCATATTCTCTATTATGAATTCGAGAGGTATAATTAAAATTTTTAAATCTATTTGGTTAACATTAGTTTTATATAACCTGACCTGACACATAAGGCATATAACAATGCGTTACCGTGTTGTTTACCTTCGTTGTTGTTATGCCTGCGCAGGAGTCGCTCGGGGTGCGAGTGTGCGAGCTGCGTGTAGTCGCGGAACACTTCGTTGTACGTATCGTCGTTGGATGACATCTCGCTTTCGCGCATCTCCTCATTCAACTTTGTCAGTCGCAATCTGAACGCAACCAAAGCATTTTTAATGACCGGTTTACACGTATTAAGCTGATAAGTAGTAAACTAAATTGTTAACTTTATTTTCAGTGATTCTGTGTGATTACCAGCCATTATAATATTAAGTTATCTAACTTAATACCTAATTAAATTAACACCTATTCGTTTTGTCATTTCAACATATGCTCACTTTTGTTTTGTTTGTCTGTGTAATTACTTTGCACTATATGCTAATAATTTGATTGTACTTCGTTGAATTTCCGTACATTGTTAGGTTTCCTGGCAGAAATCGCTATTAAGTAATAAGGCCGCCTATTGTACTATGTTTGTGTAAGATTTTTGCGTATTTGTCTCTTTTCTATTGTGCAATAAAGAATATTTATTATTATTATTATTATTATTATTATTATTATTATTAATACGTGTAAACCAGCAATAAGAATAGGCATTGCAGCAAGCAAAACTGTTAAAGTAAATAAAACATTTTTTTTACATTTAAGTAAAATAGTAAGAAATCCCTTAGTTTTTACTTCTGTTCATTTTTACAACTCTAAGGGATCGGACCAAACATCTGATGGTAAGGATGGCCTGTTCTAAGTAAGTGTATACTTCTATAAAAAGGCCTCAACAGTGTTACCTTAACAAAGTTTTAAGATATTAAATAAAGACATTAAAGAGAAAAAAATGTGAAAAATATATTTTATTAAATAATATTCCGAACAAGTTTTAGACCTCTTTATAGCTGAATTTCGTATTTTCACGTTTCTTGATGTATTGCAATACCATAACTTACGCATAATCATAAAAATTTTTTTGAATATGTTATAGTCCACAGATATCTGTGTCTTTCTTTTCCAAAAAAGATTGAATAATTTCCATAATAGGGATGATGACTGGGTAAAAAAATATAAATTCTATTTAGTCCGGCAGATAGATAAATATATGATACGTATTTACGTGTAGACAGTAAACGAAAATAAATACACATTATCTTTTTTCTGGTAGCGTTTACCGATAACTTAGCATAGCTATTACAGATAATCACACTTTTATACTTATTATATTAACAATATTGCTTAAATTAATTATGAAAAATCAAAAAGTTATACTCGTCGTCACGTGACCGCAAACAGCGTGTGACGTCACGCCCCTCATACTTATATACTATATAGAATTAAAACTTATGCATACACATAGAACGATATTCGTTTCAGCCGGCCGTGACGTCATAGCGACGCCATGACAGAAGTGGCGTTGTAGCGGGAAATTTTAAAAACAATGTTTTTTAGATTTTAAATTATATGAATACTAATTAAACTCATATGAATGATACTTTTTTTTAAATATTTTTTTAGATATAGGTATTTCATGTAAATCTTTAAAATAAACATATTAAATAAAGCTCTACACCTCTATTTAATAAGAAATGGCTTAGATAATAGGCATTAAAGTTAAGGAGTGGGAAAATGTACAAAAGCGTGACATCATGCGACATATCAACTCAATATATCAACGTAATTTATTGATTACGCAAAAAATAAAAATTGCGTGTCACGTTCAATAATCTACCTGACGGACAAACAAATAAAAATTAGTCATCATCCTTATTTATAATAGTAATTGTAGAGTATACTTACAATGTAACAATATCAGCATTGGCGTTTTCAACGGCTATATCGAGAGGCGTACGCCCCTCATTGTCAACAATAGACTGGTCCGCGCGGTACCGAAGTAGCAAACATACCTTTTCCAAAAATTACATTTAACACTTTAGATTTGTCACAGATTCAACTCAAGACTTCAGTCAAACATTGAAATATAAGCTTTATGTCGTGTTTATAAGGTGAATTATATAATAATAACGCAATCGCATACGCGTACCGTATTATTATATTTATGATATTTAAATGGTAACACGACGAAAACTTTTGCTGATCTTTGACCATATTATTATAAAACGAAGTTTTTATAATTACTACTTTGTTTAAACCATTACCCGCCTAAAGCTAATTGACAATTACAAGAGAGATTAGTACAGTCTCACACTGTACATTCTTGTGTAGTCACGTGTAATGATTTGTAGTTCAAGCGTCATCAACGTAGTTAACTTTAATTTGTTTTAGGTTAAGAGAGATCACTATCAGCTAGCACTGAGAACAGACTCATCTACGATACTCAACTTTAACTGTAACTTCACTTTTATAGTGAAACTTAATAACATTTTACAACGCAGTTCTTTTCTTGGTCTCCATCTCAACAAACTATAACATCTACAATGAACTACAAAAAATCTACTGTACGGTGTTTGTGGTCAACTAAGAGGACATTGTTTAAGATCTAATTGAAATGTGTTGACTTAATTTGGTCGGTTAATGGTTTAAACCTGATATAAAAATTATCTTCGTTTAATAATAAGACTGTGAAAGTTTCATAGCATAATAGTTTAAACCAGTTATTTGAATTTGTATTTAATGTTAGTGATATGAAATAAAAATAATGAAGAAATGTTGTTTTACGAAATAAGAACATCTAGGTTACCTGTCCTGTATGCCCAGCTTCTGTTGCGAGATGGAGTGGAGTTTTCCCATCATCATCTTGCATATTCAACTTACTGCCATTGAGTAACAAGAACGAACAAGCCATCACTGAACCCTGAAATATAATAATAAATTAAGGTCTATTTAACATTTATTCCCGTTTTCATTTACCTAGAACAAGGCATAAATCACTTAATAAAGATTTGTCGATGCACCAAACTCGTAACGTTAGGTAATACCTTACTGAGCACTTGCCTAGGTAGAATAGGGAATGTTTGTCTATGATTTTGCATGCTTCAGTTCTTCTTCTTTTTTTTAAGTATGGCCAATTTGCGTTTACACAATTTCGCCAATGTCAAGTTAGACGCCTTTATACGTTAAGAGACAATAACAGAAATATATGTTTTGAGGTAACAAAATAAGAAAATTATACGTGGTTTTGTATTTACACGAGCACCCGAGTCGGCATTGTCCATATACAAAAAAGTTCGAAAATTCAAAATCTCATAGTTTATATCTTAACTAGCTTTCGCCAGCGGCTTCGCCCGCATTGACCCTAGGGAAATGTTAAGTGGGATAAAACGTATCTTATTTTTCTAAGTCAGCTAATACCCTATCTGTATACCAAAGGACAATGCCAAGCTTCCATAGAAACTTCGGCCAGAACCGACAGACAAGAGTGTTATATTATAAGAAAGGGGAAAAAATATAGAAAATTATATGCACATTATATCTTTAATAAAAGCTCACCAAAAAAAGTTATATTCAAAAAAGTTTTTGTTTTTTTCAACAATTTTCTACGTTGTTTTTCATTACAACAGCCTATTTATATACATTTATGGATTTAAGGTAAAGGACGAAACTTTTTAAGTCATAAAAAGGATCTGTAAATTAAAAAACATGTAAAGATAAATATTTTTTATTATCAGTTGTATCAATTTTTAGTTGTAAAAAATTATCTAAAAACTGTGCTGGCTTCCATATTTGACTGATATCTAGCCCATCCTGAATACCAAATGATCGTCATTATGTGAGCACAGCAACATACAGTTCTACGCCCCACCAAAATTATTGTAGATACACTTGCGAGTATTTTCCCTGGAATTCGAGACTGATATAATGTTATCATCATTAAAGTGCTCCAGCTCATGAATTGGCAATTCTTGAGAAGATGTAGAACTTGCAGATAATGAAGATGGTGCAGTATAATTTACAAATAAACTATTACACTTTTGCCAACAAGGGTGACAAATTCTGTCTGATGATCGGAGCTGAAAAGAAATAAAATCATTAGAAATATTGTTACATAATTCCTTCACATTTCCTTCAATGTTTATAGCATTTATTCTAGATAAAAAATAGTTTAGATTTTAATTTCGACCCAGGTAAAAACCCAATTGAAATCAAAATACATAATATTTGTGACAGCTCACAACAATTATTTAGTGCAAAACTAATAAATCTCATACTATGACAACTAAAAAACACATAGAATAATGGATGATACAACCACGATTCAGGTACAAATATTTGTGTTCATCACACAAATAAACGCCCCAACCATGGTTCGAACCCAGAACCTCTTGAGGTGCCGCAACCTTAAGTTCTGTGTAGACACCACTCTGCCACAGAGGTCATCATTTGGGTTTGATTTTATATAAATATTTTTAAAGTACAGACACCATCCCATTAGTTTTTAAATACTATCTATAGTTAATTACATGCTCGGTTTGTTTAGATGTTTTGCATTCCATAGAAAGCATAAGCATAATATAATGGTACATTATAATTGTCAAATTATTACTATAACTTATTTATTATAATTAAATGAATGTTGTTTCTACTTACTTGTTGTGGCATAATCCTTTTCGCAACAACAGATCTTTTGTCAGTATTGTTAACATACGAGTTCTTATACAATATTAAAGATCTTCCACAATGTATACATACATTTTCATTACCAATACGTGATTGACTTATTTCAGGTACTTCATTTATAGTAACAACCAACACTCAAGACACACCACACTGTTGCTTGGTATCTGTAGGTAAAATGTAAGGGTTAATATAAATGTTTTTAGTGATCTATGTTGATATGTAAATACCCACAGCATTTTAGTCGTACATGCATCGAAATACTTACGTCTAACTACGAATAAGCCGAGTCGACGAGAATAACAGGTTCAGTCCAAGTTAAAAGCCGATTCAACATGTAAAACAGATTCTGGTCATAGTTAAAAGCCGGTTCAATAATTAAGAAGTTTCAGATTCAAGTTCGAAACCGGGTAAATAGATAGAATAAAAACGAATACAATAGAAAAGCACTGAACAACAAAGTGAACGAATTGTACCGCAAATGTAATGTTTATTAATGACTATGACAATTAAAAAAAGTGTTGCCATTAACAGATGTTAAATTGTTTTCAATCGATTAATATCGATTGTTAATAAATAATAAATTATATGTTATAGTATGATTATTATATCTTTACTAATTATAGTTATGTGAAATAATAAGGAAAAATATTTTTGTGCAGTACCAAAGAGAAAAATATTATAACATGGCGTATTTATTGTACTTTTATTCACTTTCACAACTATTGATTAATTCATAACGATTATCGATTTTCGACATATTAGTCATTTTAACTTTTTACTGGCAATTTTTTTGTAAATGGCGTACTTTTCACGTAATAGTCGTTGATTAACTTTACGAAAATTACTCGTAACGGTGTGCTTTTTTTAAATCAATTAATAGTTGATAATTTAAAGTATTATAAAATATAAATTGCAATGATAATGTATTGCTTGTCGGCGACAAGCCGTATTTTGGCATTCTCCTTTAATCAAAATCCGTTCAGTAGTTTCGGCGTGATTAACGGACAAACATCCAAACATCTCAATATCAAAATATCCAAACAAAGAAACTTTCACATTTATCATATTAATAGGATTCTAATACATAAACTCCTTGATTCCAACTCATTAAATTGATATTATCTCTTGACACATCTGCTATGGCCAAAGAGTAAAAATATATGTCACATTACGCAAATGCCCAGCGCTAGGTGCCTCACAATAAATTTCCTAACTTTAAACGTCGCTTAACGTCCTTAGGTGGTTCCTTGGTGAAACGCATTTTCACATCTCTAAGTTTAGTGAAAACGGGCATTAGGCTAATGGAGCAAAAAAATGTAAGGACTGGTACTCCATCAGTTTTTCTTTACATGCAAAGGACAGCATATATTTCGAATAATTGAATCTAATCAATTCCATTATGTAAATGTCCGAACTCAATAGTAATGTTTTCCAAAATATCATTGTTTTATTATTAATGCAAAATATTTATACTGTGACTAACTTTCCGCCAGCGGCTTAGCCTGCGTGTTCTTATATATACTCTAATATTATAAACTATTGGACCGATTTAAAAAATTCTTTCACTATCGAAAGCTACATTATCCACGATAAACATAGGCTATATTTTATTTTGGGTAAAAATAGGGTTCTGTAATATATTTAGGTTTTTCGGACACGAGATGTGAAAAATAAACCAGAAAAGTTACTTATTTTGCGTACACTGCCTAAACTATAAAAGATAGAACCATAAAATGTTCTTATTAATTGTAGGTCTTATAAATATCTACAAAAATGTCCGCGACACACTATACCTATCTATGTCGAGTGAGACACAACAACTATTTTTATTTAAAAATCTTTAATTTTTTTTTGGACTGCATTTAAACGCATTTATTCTACTCATGCTATTAATCCTTATCAACGCGTTTATTTTACCCATGCTAATTAATAGCAGTGTAGCTCGGTGGCGTAGTGTATAAACGCCGCGGCCCACGATCGTTGTCGTTAAGCAACTTTCGCAAGGGTCGGCCACGGTATGGGTGACCAAAAAATTATTATCTCGAGCTACTTCATGCTTCGGAAGGCACGTTAAGCCGTTGGTCCCGGCTGCATTTGCAGTCATTAATACCCTCCAATCCGCTTTGGGCCAGCGTGGAGGGTTATGGCCCATGCTCTTTAACCATCTATAAGGAAGGCCTGAGCCCCTAGGACGTAAAAGGGCTGGTGATGATGATGACGATGAATTAATAGCATTACCTTATAAAAATAAAGATTTAAGTATACATATGTATATAGGGGACAGAGAAAGCGACTTTGTTTTATACTATGCAGTGATGCAGCGATACTAACGCTGAGCACGGCGGCGTGCAGCGGCGCCCGGCGGCGGTGCTGCTGCGCGTTCACGTCGGCGGCGGCGGCGAGCGCGGCGCGCATCACCGCCACGTTGTGGGCGCGCGCCGCGCGGCACAGCACCGCGCCCGCCGACAGGCAGCACATCTCCTCCGCTGCGTTTCATTCATTCATGAAAAATCCTTTATCTACGCTCAAATCGAAAAATTCGAATTACGAATAGGGATGACGACTGGGTAAAAAAAAGTGCAATTCTATTTAGTCCGTTAGTCAGATAATAGAAAAATATTAGATACGTATTTTTTTTTTTACTTCAATTTAACAAGAAATAGCTTAGATAACAGGCATTAAAGTTGAGGAGTGGGGCCTCGCTACGTCACAGTTGAGTAGAAAACGTACTTTAACGTGACGTCATGCGAAATTTCAATTCCATGCATAACCGTTATTTTATGATTACGAAAAAATTAAAAAAAATACGTGTTTAATATTTTTTAACACTCTACCTGACGGACAAACAAACAAAAATTGGTCGTCATCCCTATTCAAAGAGGATTCTATACATACGCACTTTATAAACGCATATACGAGGGTCAAACTGAAAGTTCTTAGAAAATCAAAAACTGATTACATTAGCCAGTTATTAGTTTTATTATATCTTTTCAAAATATTGTCCATTCACGTCAATACACCGCTGCATGCGATGGAACCACTGGGAAAAGCACTTTGCCCACTCGTCCTTAGGGGTCTCTTCAATGGCATCGCGATACGCAGCCACCGCTTCTTCAGCATTCATAAACCGCTTTCCTTTAAGTTTTTCTTTAATTTTTGGAAATAAATAAAAATCACAAGGCGCGAGGTCGGGGCTATACGGCGGGTGACCCAGTAATTCAACGTTTGATGTCGCCAAATAGTCGATCGTTCGCTTGGCGGTGTGCGACGAGGCGTTGTCGTGGTGAAGGAGGATCCTACTGCGAGGTCGTTTCTCTCGAACTTTTTCCAAGACAAGTGGCAAACAATTGGTAGTGTACCATTCTGCAGAAACTGTTTTTTGATCCACTAACACAATTGTTGCAAAATGACTTATCCTTCCAAAGAACGAGGCCACCATTTTTTTTCCCGCACTTCGATCTCTCTTCACTTTAGTTGGCAACTCCTCGAAAGGAAACACCCACTGAGCAGATTGTCTTTTGGTTTTAGGATCATAACAGTAAATCCAGCTTTCGTCACCTGTTAGTATGTCGAACACAGCATTTGAGTCACCTCCGTTAAATCTTTCAATCATTTTACGACACCAATCCACACGATGGAGTTTTTGAGCCTCAGTCAAATTATGAGGTATCCACCGGGCGCAAAGCTTCCTGACCGCTAAATGTTCGTGGAGGATTTTGTGCACTTGACTCATACCGATGCCTAAGCTTGTCCGAATCTGTTGATAGGTCACTCTTTTGTCAGTCTCTATCATACGCCGCACAACACAGATGTTATCTTCAGTCGTCGCCGTAGAAGGCCGTCCCTCACGTCATCAGTGAGATTAGTGCGACCACGTTTAAACTCATTAAACCAGTTGTAAACAGTCGCACGAGATGGGGCTTCATCGTGAAAGGCCAATCGTAGTCTATCATAACTTTCTTGTTGACTTAAATGACATCGAAAGTCATAAAAAATCATTGCACGAAAATTTTCTCGTGTTAAATTCATGATGACGTGACACAGACAATTTTCAATTTGCCGCCAAATCGTAAAACAAATGACAAATGAATGAAATATATACTCAGTAATATTGGCAAAGAGTTATATTTTCAAATTTTAGAATTATTTTTTTATTATATTGTTTATAAGTGGCCAGTTCTAAGAACTTTCAGTTTGACCCTCGTACATAAAATTAAAAATAAAACTCATTATAGTACCGTACCATAATGTAGATTATGCAACTGTCATAAAAGAAGGGATATTAAAATACGAGTCTGTTTATCGCATGGGGCGAAGCCGAATGCGATAAAAGTTGACTCGAGTGTTTTAATACCTAAGTTATGTGCAGTTTCATACATTACTTTATCTTCACTGATAGAAAAAAATTTAAATTTGTTTAATGTATGGAAAGCGCGCAAAATTAAGTTCAAACTACGTATGCGTGCGCCATTTTTTTCATATTCAACCTAAAACCATAGACTAGTTTCATGAATAAAAAAAGATAGCGGTACTATAATGAGTTTTATGATACAGTTGGCGGTACTATAATGAGTTTTATTTTTAATTTTATGTATATGCGTTTATAAAGTGCTTATTTATAGAATCGTCTTTGAATTTGTAATTCGAATTTTTCGATTTGAGTGTGAAGGTCGCGGGAAGCCGCTGGATGCGGGAGGCGCAGGACCGATCACGTTGGAGATCTTTGGTGGAGGCCTATGCTCAGCAGTGCGCGTCTCTCGGTTGATATGATGACAAATTTAGACGTGAAATTGAAATTTTAGCGTAAATTAACTCTGACGCTAAAGCTTGTTTGTTAATAGGACTGTATAAGTTCCGAAAATTGCTAATGCGCCGGAAATATACGCATGACGTCATTTCAAAAATAGAATGATAGCACAAAATGCAAGAGATAAATTATATTCCCGAATAATCTCCAAAATATTGTTAAAATAATTTAATAACTCTTGGTTTGTTAATTTATTCCAAGATTTTTTTGGAAAAAAACGATTTATATATGTCTATATAAAAATGTATCTGTTGGAATTCATATCTTCGGTTAGTGAATGTCATTTTACAATGAACGTATACTTTATAACACACAATAAACATTTACATAAACATATATTACAGGTAACATAGATGCAATGTAGCATGCAAAATGTAGCAATTTCTACCAAAAATGTCGTCTCTGAGGACGAATGTCAATCGATTTATAGTAAAAAAATATATATTATAGCATTCCGTACGTATAGTCAAACTCATTAATAAATAATACAGAAGACTGACCCTTGGAACTTGATTAGAATAAAGTAAACCTTAAAAACAAAATGTTTTTTGCATTCAAGACGTTCAGACAGTTGATTAAAAAAAAAAGCTTTTGTTTCAAGTTCGTCAAATTTTCTGATATCAGCTCTTCCAAGAATTTTATTGTATCACAATGAATATGGAAGATTCAGTTATGTACTCAAATTAGAGGTTTTCGATTATCACTATGAAAAATTGAAAAATGCTGCATGAATAAAAACGGAGTTGATTTACCTAGATCATCCGTGTCCTCGCCTTCAGTTGACTCGTGGTCGGAAGGCAGACTGAGATCCACAGCTCGTTCGGCCGCCAATTCAGTTCCTATCAGTAGAACGGGACTGTCCGGTTCTGATTTACTTGAACTCTCTGACACTGCAGCGAAATATAATTATTTTATGAAATGAATTGCTTTCTTTACAAAATATACTTTTTATTCACGCACATTACTCATAAAATCCCACAAAGCAATTTAAAAGTAGTTTTATTTAATTATTTGCAGATTGTGATATTATATATCAAAAATGCTAGGATAAAATTAAATTCTATATTAAAAAGACAGCTGACTGGTGTTAATATAATAAGAAATCATTTACCACTGGTATTGCTATTAACGTCACTTTTCTCGTCACTAATAGTCTCTGGTACATTTGGCGGTGCTCGAACTCTGAAAATTAAAACCACCGTACAATAAAATAACTTTTTGAAGCAACAAAACATGTTTATTTAATGGTTAATTTTTTTATGGCTTATTTAAATTAAAATAAATACTAAACATAACTATTAATTTACCCACCTGCGTCTTGCTCGTCGTACAGACCATCGGCCTACGTTACGTAGTGGCGATTCGGAGGCGCCGCTAACACAACTACCCGCACTCACTATGTCGCGAACAAAACTCAGCGACACATACTTGGCGCGTATCCAAGCCTCGCGTACCGAACTAAAGCGATAAACAAATCAAAAATTAACTCAAGAGCAGATCCAGGGGGCGTCATCTAGGCTATGACCAGGCCTTGGAAACCGGTTTATTTTTTGAACCGGTTTGACGTAAGTACTTGCGAAACTTTACATAAAAGGTTAAGCTCCTTTGAACAGGTTTTTAAACCGGTTCACTAGAAATACGGTTTTCGTCATTAACCGGTTTAAATATGACTCCAGAGAATGATCTCACAAACTTCAGCGCGGTTTTTAAGTGCCTATACTCATATCTATAAAATCCGTACACAGGTATGATAAATGTCGTCGCTTAAAAATGATATAATTCATTGCTTTTTACGAACAAAGCGAATTTTTACGAAATAACCGGTTTTTAATCCATCCGAATTTCACTCCGCATTTAGTTCCGATCCGGAACGAAACATTACAAGAGAACAGGTTTTACCTAAATTAAAACGATTTATTCGGAACCGGTTTCAGGCCCTGGCTATGACCTCCCCCTGAACTGAGTCCCAGGTCAACTACTAATTAATGTCAATGTAATTAATGTGAAATATAGCAATTGAATATATACATACGTTTCACAATCAGGTGTCGCTCGGGCAACAGTAGCACCATCTGTGTTTGCTTCATATATCAAATTTACTATCTTATTGCCAAGTTCGGCCATCACCTGTAAAAGTATTAGTAAGATATTATATATGAATGCGACAAAAGACATAGCAGAGTGCAGAACAAAATTTTACTTTTATAATATCTGGTTCCCAGTCGTCCAGAGTAAGAGATCTGACTTTGCTCACGTGTACCCCTAAAGAGCGATGAATTCCGGAACATTCTATAATAAAAGAAACATAAAAGCTTTTATACATATCAATCTGCCAAAATATATAATGAATATTTTATTTTAATATTTGTTACAGAATATATTGTTTTCCTCTTTTTCTTTTTCAGAATTCTAATTTATTATATATAGATAATAATTTGTTTATCCGAATACCGCCGATTGTGACACAGTTTAATTAATGTTGTTTATTTTTTGTATTTGATGTTAACAACAAAGTTTTATCTATCTTTAGAGTTGAGAAAGATAGATTCAGCAGCAATATTTTTAGACTGGGGTATAGAAATTGTAATGTCGCTACAATGTTTTTTTTATCGCGATACATTACTTTACTAACCAACTTTTACTTATAATAATAATAATGTAATATAATCTTAAAAGACATTTATATTATATTATTTATTATTTATATAAACATAAAAATACATTTATATTCTGATAATTAATATTAAAAAAGTACATTAAACTCACCAATACATAATGTTATGCCAAGATTGATACTTGCCCACCGCGGATTCGGACTACCGCAGTCGCAACAATTGTTGTTACCAGGAATCGTAAGCAACTGTTCCCAGATTCTGAAATAAAGCCATATTCCAAAAAATGCAAAATACTTACAAAACTACCAAAGAAAAGCTGTTAATTTCATACCTGACTTTCCTCATGCGAACATTTGCGACGCTGTTTCTATTGCCATGAGGTTTGGAATCGTCTGGCACGAGTACCAACTGAGAGTCTGGGTTCTCGCGACTTTGTCCCTGTTGTATTGCCGATCGTATACCATTCTGTAATGCTGCTATCCAACTGTTCAACATCTCTTCAGAGTCTGCTTGCAGCATATGGCTTCTAATACGATAAATAACGAAGGTGTGAGCGATCGTATTGATAAAGGATATCTATCTGGGCTGGATATTAATAGCTTGGAAAGGACGTTACAATCAACTGTAGTTAGAAGTTGTATATATATTGATTTGGCATAGAAACATTGTAAGCGTGATGCAGACCGACAGGCCCCTAAAATTGAACCTCAATGCCATCCTGTGACTATATGACCTAACTTATAGCTTACGTCTTACTGTCTATTATTGAGACGATGTTAGCACAGTGAGACGTGGTTGATACAACAGTCGCCACAGGGTATTAAAATTCCTGAAAATTTTAATTGATACTTTTCTCATATACTTTGCATGATTTTAAATATTAAAATAAAATATTCTTTAGCAAAGACTGATACTAAGGCAATATAAGGCAGTGATATTTCTTTGGACCTACTTTTGGCTAGGTATCAACCGTTTTAGTTATGCCATAATTTAACATTTTAAATACCGTACACGGTAAAGTAATATATCTGGCGTTAGTTACATTACTTTGAAGTCCCAAACGGCCAAAAGGGGGCCAGTGGCCAAAACCCGCGTCATCTGCCTTAAACTTAATGTTTTAAGATTTTTAGGGAAATCTTCACTTTATGAATCGAGAACAATATGAATGTCATGTCAAATTATTCTGTCTGTCTATCATTTCACAATTTTTTCCCGGCGTGCGAACCTTTTCACACGGCGGGTTAGGGTAGTTTCAACTGACCTTTCTTTAATTCGTCCGCGATTTATCTTATTGACTATAGTAGTCAATAGAATATTTTAAAAAAACTTACTTAGAAGGAGATAGAACTTCGAAACAGAATCTCCTCTCACCGTCCAGAACAGGTTTTACAGTACAAAGCCTGAGATCTTCCTCCATCACAGTTACATTTAGTTCACCAGTTCTTTTTCTGAAATCGTCAATATTTTATTTTAATGTCATTCCAATTACGTACAGCATACGGTTGTTGTAGCAAATATTGGAATAAACTAAAATAATATGTAAGAATATATTCATTGTACTATCTTCAATAATAAGGTTGCATAGCAGCACTAGTTAGTTAATAAGTGACATTATCTGTGGAATATGGTGAATACTTTAAATTAACAAATCATTACATTAATAAATTAACAGCGTTATAGTTTAACTAAATTACGAAAAAGTACTCTGTAACCTTGATTCTGACTCTTGTAAACACTGCGAATTATGTAATAAGGCCGTGACGCCACTATCAATAATAATTATTTGGTAACCTACATTACGTAGCCTCTAAGTATAGAAATTAAGGTGAAATTAAATTTAAATGGATCATGACAACGATATATTTGACATTCGCTCCTTTATCCTGCTTTGTGTCCAGTTTTGATAAACCAATTCTGATTTAAATTTCCAAAATGTAAACATAGAAATCCGCAACGAAAAGCTATCACTAAAATGAACTTTCCTCAATTGATGTTGAACTCTACCCACAATGCATTAAGGCTTAAAAACAAGTTAGACAATTCGGTATAGACTAGCGTGCTGTTGGAAATCTTGCTTTTTAGCTGGTAATGAACCTATACCAATATAAGAAAGAGATAATTTGAATATTTGTTTGCGTAGAATAATCCTACTGGACGGATTTAGAAAACTTCTTTCACCTATGAAAAGCTACATCATACGCTAGCGACACAGGCTACAATTATACGGGCGAAGTAGCGGGAGACAGCTAGTATATTAAAAAATATAACGTACCTATATACAAGTCTGTTGTCGTACAAATAAAACCACCTTCGGTTCCATGTTTTGAAAGCATTGGATGTCCTCTTAAACAAGTAACCCTGCATTCGCGGCATATTCTTTAGACAGGGTGTGCTCAACAGGCCCTCTTTAGGGTTGCCATCCGCTTCTCCCGCCTTACAACTAGGCAACACTGTGTCTTTACTATTCACAATTGTGTGACGATTTTCCATCTCCTTGTCCAGTATCTTCGTATCGTTACGCATCGTTGAAACCTAAAATGCGTACAATAATAAAACAAATATTTTTATTACCGAGACAACTGCGTCATATGTCTAATCTATGGTACCTATGTAATCGTGTTGGATCGTTAGTTTTCTAAATTTTCTCAATTAAAGAAAAACAAGATAATTAATTTTATTTTAATTTGTAAGCTGAGATCTTTTAAACTACACATTACAATCAAAGGATTGTAATGCGGTTTGATCAATGTACAGGGTGATTCAAGAGGAAGGTTTATATGTAATGAAGGACCACGCAAGCGAAGCCGCTGAGTAAAAGCTAGTGTAAAAATAAATGTGTGTCAATCTTATATAACCATCGAAATAGTTTGCCAAAATCATTAATTCATTTTTTAATTTACTGATCTATTGTTTTCGTTTTGCGTTTTTGCGCAATGTTTTAAAGTAATACGAAGAGACAAAAATGCCCTGAAGTTTCGCATATCATGAGCTGCTATACGTGTTACTAACCGCGATACTTTTCATATATTTGGTAAGTGTTCATTATGTTATAAAAATAAATTATTCGGATAATTAAAAATTATTCGAATAAAAACGAGTTAATTCACACTTGTAATATTTTTTTAATGCGAATTCAGTATATATTAAAAATGTGAATTAACATAATTAGTACAAAACAGTTTTTATTCTTACTTCGTCAGCAGTGGCCTTGAGAAACGGATCCAAATCTTCACTCAAATCAGCGCCCTGGTGGTAATATGTGCAGCACGCTTGCAAATACGATAAAAACTGTAACAAAGTTTAATTCTAATTTGATATTTGAAATATGACAACAATAATTTTTTACTTACTAATGATTCTCGCAACATAATTTATAGGCACTGTTTTTCAACCTTCAGATAAAACTTATCTGTTCGATATCGTATATCTTTTTTAAATAAAAATGAATCCCTATTTCCCTGGGTCACGCCATTACACGTGAACGGTTGGACCGATTTCGCTAATTCTATTTTTGTTGTGTTTGTTATTATCAAGAGAAGAAGTTATTATCAAGAATATTTAACTACCATATAAAATTATTTCTAATCTAATATTTGTGCTTAGATAATATAAACTTTTTTAAAGTAACCTTATGACGTTTCACATAGAATTTACAGAATGCGTGCTGCAAAATTTTATAATTAAGACTGAACAACGTCTATTGCGTCAGGTATTATAAAAATATTATTACCGCTAATGTATTATTTGGAATAGATAATTATCATTGCTGCTGACTTAGTAGGTGAGAGACAAATATAAAAAAGATTGCCAAGAGCAGGGCGAATGCGCAATGCATTGTTTAACACCGCCATAATATTTACATAATTAAAAGTCGGTAAACTCATCAGTTCGGTATCATCGCTACGGTTCAATAACCCGCGGCCAGATCAGTGTAAAAAAGTAAGAGTACCTAGGACTTACGCAAAAGCAGTTCTGTACAAACATTAAAACAACTGCTTTTCTTACAACTTTTCTTCTAATCTATAAAGTATAGTAATTAGAGTATTTTTTCGAAATTTTACTTTCAGTGGTTTCGTGGACGAAGGGCCACTTCGTTTGCTTATATCAAACGAAACGGATGGAATATCAAATACATGTTTTAAAAATATTTTTAATAATAATAAATAAATAATAGTGTTTCCTATAGGTAATTCAAACTCCATCACTTATTTATGTTATGTCATCCTGTTCAGCTTACATACCATTTTGCCTGTTCAGCTTACATATGTATAGGTACCAAATCACAGCTCAACCGATTCAGCGGTTTTGGAGTAAATAAGCTGTGACGGACGGATAGGTAGACAACCGAGTGATTCTATTTAGGATTTCTCTAACTAATCATTTTTTAAGGCCTAAAAAATCCATTTTGTCCTTGGCACTTTGATATGAACTCTGTGGGGCAGTGGATTTGTAAAGCATTTTTCAGTGTAGCATTGTGAATGCATAATTGATAAAACATTATAATAATATACGATATCGACGTTATAAATATTACATAAAAAATATATTTATAAACATGGACTTCCTATCTGTTGTGAATCATAGCCAGGGTAACGGATACATATAATGTATTCAAAAAGTGAAGTTTACGAGTCACGCTAGAAAATGTGTACGGGTCGCCAGACACACGAAATTACAAATACAAACGCAGGTGTGTCTGTTAAACTACTTTCACTGTGATAGTGTGATCTTTTTTCAGATATTCAATATTTAAAATCATGAAAAATATTAACTGTAAAACTTAAATGCACAAACAATTAATTATATTTAGTCTTCGTTATTTTAATAAATGATCAAATAAATTAATTCGAAGTGATAATTGTTTCGATTAGGAATTATCATTAAACTGGAACATTCCCTGTATTCTCGCTATTGTTGTTAAGTTCATAAGTTCTCATTAATTATTTTAGGTCAACGGGAAATATCTTATAGGCGCTTAGGCTTTAGCGTTTCTTTTTTAAGAAAAATCATCTTGACATAGAAGTGACCCTATTAGGGTCATTATTTTTATTTTGCGATACGAAACATAATTAAAGACATGAAAGCGAAAATCGTCACACTACACATTTAAATAAAAACGCAGCATGTTTAAATATATACCTGATTATACCTGTATTACAATTAAGACAATCACAACAGGCCTCGTTCATCGAAACACTAGTCTATAAACACAGTTATTCTTCAGTAAAAAGTATCGTCGCTCTCGCAATACAATACATAACTGTCGCAAAATCTGAACGATGACCGTTCACTACAGAAAACTTATTCTGACTAGAATTGCAACACCTGCTACGTCTACGGTTTGTGTTGGAAAATGAATGGCATCGCAATGGGCGGGTGGTTTCTAACGAGTGACTAATATTACTATTTTATAGATAAGATTGCCTTACACGGAAAGAAGAACGATTTTGCGAAATCGTATAGATAACAGCTAACTACACCCAACTTACAATTAATCATCGTATCATTATTTATCATTAATAAAATTTCCCACACAATTATGTAATTAACGAAAATTTAATAAATCATTATCGATCATAATGAAAGAAATGTATCAACAACATCATCACCAGCCCTTTTATGTTCCCACTGCAGGGGCTCAGGCCTTCCTTATGGATGGTTAAGGAGGATGGGCCATGACCCTCCACGCTGGCCCAATGCGGATTGGAGGGTATTAACGACTGCAAATGCAGCCGGGACCAACGGCTTAACGTGCCTTCCGAAGCACGGAGTAGCTTGAGATATTTTTTTTTGTCACCCATCCCGTGACCGACCCTTGCGAAAGTTGCTTAACGACTACGATCGCGGGTCGAGGCGCTTATCCTCTACGCCACCGAGCTACTTCGATCGACAAGTATTTAATCCTATTTCTTGATTTTACTAGCTAGGTCAAACATGTTTTATGCAGTTGTGTGCCGCCGGGCGTAGTGTAGGTTTCCGTAGTCGTAATTTCCAGTTTTATTTTACTACCTTAAGCTCGAAAATGAGTGTTGCCAGGTTTTGCGCTCCTGCCCGGCAAGCAGCAGTATGCCGGCGGCTTATAGGTACTATACCTAGTATAGGCTACTATTATCAAAGGATTAAAAAATAGCACTGAGATTAATCCTATTTTTACGTTAAACTCCTAAAGACCGTGCAAAGTAATTTTAATTAAATTACCTATTCTAGGGTTAACACAGAAGGATAAATGAAATGATTAAAACGATCGTATTTTTAATCACGTAGGTAAGTATGCCATAATAGAATGTGTTTTTACAATCGACTTGATTGAAATATGTTGTTTTAATTAATTTGTTTTCCCCTTAATTTAAATAATATATTTTTTTTATAATGTAATGGAAAGTTATGTTCAATACAATTTTACAAAGTTATGTATAATTTAATTTCATGGATATCATTTATTTTATTGTTTTATGAATCACGAAATGTCTCTTTTCCCCTTTTTATAAAATCCCTATTATAAAAATAAATAAATGTGCCTCTGTTTAAAAAAGGTGAAATATATTATATGCCGATCATTATTGCTTTAATAATAAAAATTTAATCTGCATAAATTTGGATATATTTAAGAACTTAAAATATTTTTTGATTCTACACATTCACATTAGACTAAAGTCTAAGTAAACATTTTTTAATATTGAAAAATGTTTCGTTTTCGTCTGGAAAATAATTACTAAAGTGCAAAATAATTGAAAACACTCAAACGCAACACTTATTTGTCACAGCATATGTGATGGTAATGTATGTCACAGCATATGTAATGGGGTACATCCCCAAACGTTACCTCATCACGATGATCGATCGACACACACGATGGCCTGAAGCAATACCTACCGATGACGTATCAGCTGATACTGTGGCTGACGTTATCTACAAACATTGGATTTCGCGTTTCGGATGTCCAACGACACTAACCAGCGACCAAGGTCGTCAATTCGAAAGCTTTCTTTTTACCAACTTACTGTACATATACATTACCATCACATATGCTGTGACAAATAAGTGTTGCGTTTGAGTGTGTGTGTGAATGTCGTTACAAAAATTTAACATCGATATATTATTTCGCGAAATAAGCAACAGATAATAATTTAAATTATATTTTAGGCTTTTATTTATTTTTCACCAAATCGGTAAACTAATAAAAAGTCGATTATATTAAAAAAAATATTAATTGTAAATCAATTTGATTAGTAATCAATTACTCAAAATCCTTATTGATTTAAAATGTCATAACGCGTACTTTGACGTCACGATAAGTGCACAAAAAATTCTGGCATTCGAAATGCTTGTAGTTGTGAATTAATTTGATAATTTATTTTTATTACTAAATTTTAGTTTCACAATGCCGGCTATTTTTCTACACTAATATTATAAAGAGGAAAACTTAGTTTGTAATGAATAGGACCAAAAAGTACCGGACCGATTTTAAAAATTCTTTTACCATTCTAAAGTTACATTATCCACGAGTAACATAGGCTAGGTATATTTTATTTAAGAAAAAAAAAAGGGTTGCGTAAGATATTTGGGTTTTTTGGACACAAGATGTAAAAAATCAACCAGAAAAGTTTACTATAAAAGATGGAACCATAAAATGTTTTAATAATTTGTAGATCTTATAAATATCTACAAAAAAGTCCGTGACACACTATACCTATCTATGTAGAGAAATCTTGAATTTTTTTGGACTACATTTTAACGCGTTTATTTTAATCATGCTATTAATCCTTATCAAAATAAATTAAATCACTAAGTATAGATTATGTAGGTCTATATTGTGTCTTTGAATTATTAAAATTGGACGTTTGGTTTTGAAGTTATGGCGAAATAAAAATATTACGATTTCTGCTGCACGGCCCGTTGCTAAGTGGACGTCACCAAGGCGGGGGTGCGCGTGCGGGAGGGGTATTTAGATCTATGAGTAAGGTACCCGGCTCAGACGCGAGGGATTTTGATGAAATTTGGTATAAATACAGATAGGGTATTTGCTGACTTAAATAACAGGATATTTTTATTCCACTAAACATTTCCCTAGGGACCACGCGGGCAAAGCCGCTGGCGTAAGCTAGTTAGTTATATAACTATATAAATTATCATATAAAAAAAAATATGCATATCTCTTTTATTGACTTGAACATATTTCCCGCTTTGGGCGGGATTAACCCGCTTTTAGATTGCCGGTACCACCGTTTCCAACGACAAACAAACCTATTTTACTTTTATCTGTCTACATTAAATTAATTACCCTATACTCGCATAGAAAATGGCAGCATAGGACGTCAGTTTAGTTTCATGAATGAACGACAGAACCAATTTGGACGATTTATAAATTTTAGATATATTTTCATTTATATACAAACACATGAAGGTGTCCAAAATTGACAAGAATAATGATTGGATGCGTTAAGTGTAATGTAATTATTTTAAAATCTATAAAACACTTACAGTTGCTAGAATCTCATGACGCTTCCGAGCTTGCAGCATAGTAATCTTATGGACATGATCCAGGGCAGTGTGTCTGAAGCATGACCTGGTGGCTAGTAAGAGATTAACTGCCTCTTCTACATCCATTGATTTATGACGTGACACCTATATGAACAAAATATATTTCTTTTTCATAAGGAGTAACATAAATAAAATATTACCCTAAAAGACCATAGCATTAAGCAACAATAGAAATGATGACAAAACTCAAATTTTATCTTAAGAAAAACTCAAATGAATAAAAAACATCCAAATATAACAAAAACTACAACAAAAAAGCAAGAAAATAAATCTAAATTTTGAAAATCATTTAATGTTTCATGCTAAAAAACTAGTAATGTCATAAAGTGTATAGGGCAAAATAATACCACCTGCATTAATTTCAATACCTTTGTCATTCACACAGAAAAATGATCTATGTTATATTCATTGGCAACACACAAGATTAAATATCTATTTCCAAGACAGAGATGAGATATTACTCTGGTAATGTATGCTGTGTAACCTTTTTCTACTCTTTGGTTTATTTCTCCATTCCCTGCCTCTATGTAATAAATAAATGCTTAATGTTTAATATACATATAAGCTCAAGTTAAAATTCTTACCTGAGAATTTCTATTTAAGGCAATATCCAGATCATTTGAGATTTTTTCAAAATGATGCTTACTTTCTTTGACACCTTTGATGTCCCTGAAAAAGCCTTTATATTATTCAAGTATAAGTATAAAGTACCATTTCTAAATAACATCAAAACATCTGAAAGTTGTCTAGTCTGATAAGATTTCATAAATTAATTAAATACCTCAAAACAAACAATCTCAAGGTTTTTAGTGATAATTATTAAAGAATAATTTCCCGTTTAGCTCCTTATGACTTGAAAAAAATCAGGATACTATACAATATTTGTTTTAAAAATGCTTTCGATATACAGTGAAAAAATTGTATTGTATGTACAATTTCTGTATTTGCTGCTAAAAATCTGTTTACTTGAAGATACAATAAGTACCATAAAGAAATTCAGCATCATTTAGTAATGGTCATCATCTCTCATATACTTCGGGCATGTGTCAAGGTGGCTTTTATAATGCCTGGTAACTTTTGCTTCATTGTAGCATTCATAAAATATTTTTTTTAAGTTTTATTATGAATGTTACAGCAACCTATAAATCTAAATTTGAAGATCTTTAAAAACTGCAAAAAAGTATAATTGTTATTTAAAGCTGACATTGATTAGTTTTAATTTATAGTTCTGCAATAATCTTACCTCAATTATATTTATTATACATATTGCTTTTATTTTGTAAAGTATCCTCTATAATTCTATGCAAAATCCCGTATTCACATTTTCTGTATTTGCAGCATAATATAAGGAACATATCCTCCACGAATAAGAACCTTCTACTGTACATAAATTATATCTTGAAAGATATATAATGAATTAAATAGACTTACACTTTAATAAAAGCTGTGAGATTCTTTAGTATAGTTCTGGAGGCCTGGTCCAGTAAAATAGAGTGATATTTATTCATTTCTTGCAGTGCATGAATCATGCGATTCAGAGAGGCCATTACTGTGGGGTCTTCAGAGAAACTTCCACTTAAATCCCATAGAGCATTTGTAAAAGTGCTGGACAATAAAAAATAAGCAGTATTTAGTACTGAAATGGGACTTGAAGTTCTTATAAGATAACAAAATTACAGATTTCTGTTTTTCAGTATCTGTGTAAAACTATTAAAAACTTCAAACACCATGTAGATATTGTGTGCCAATTTTAACATATGTCTCGAATATGTAGTAACTTGCAATATGCTGTTCACTTACCCCCTATGAGTCATATAAATCTTCCCTGATTCAATCATAACAGTGCATGCTTTTAAAACTTTATCTAGTTTCTGCTCCAAGTTATCAATACTCGCTTCTTCTGTCTCTAATTGCTCCCTGTATCAGGTAAAATAATCGGGTAACGAAAATTATTAAAATAACACGTATAAATTCACTTTCTATCAATGACTTTTCTTCATTAGCTTTACCTAAATTTTGGAGAGTCTCTCAAGCATTCATCGAAATCTATTAAAGGCTTCATATTAATTTAAATAACGGATTCGCCGTGCAATAATGACGATAAACGAAATAAATTTTACAACATTTTATTTTGTTTAGTATAACAAAAAAACTGTTCTTCTCGCAACCAATACTGACTTTTTTTTTTTTTGTAAATTTTCGACGTAGGTAATCGTACTGCCTAACGTCGACTAGGCTCATACGCAGTGCTGCCATATCTTAAAGCTCGAAATCTGAATCGCTAAGTCTGAAAATCTGTATTATATCTGTATACGACGAAAAAGCTAAAATCTTTATAAAATTTGTATTAATTAAACTTTTTATAAAGTAGGAGACAAGTGAAAAACATACTTATTGTTGATACATTCTTTTATTCATTTTACTAATCATATTTTTACTAACATTTAGCTTGAAACATGGCTCGTTTTTTAATAATTGTTTGGTCAAGAGTAATCCTTCCATAGTGTCTGTACCTAAATGGTTGCGAGTTTTCGTTTTTATCAAATTAATTGAAGAAAATATTCTTTCTACTGTTGCACTGGAGTGGGGTAGGCATAATAAGGCTGAAACTATTTCTTTGAGAGTCGCATAATGTACGATATAATGTAAACTCGTAATAACGTATAATGTAAATTCGGCTATCAATTGGGTTGCCATAGCAAAAGTAATTTTAGCATCCAGTTTAAGGGACAAATAAATATTTAGGACCAAAATGTATTAAAGTTTGAACCATTCACTTATATTATTTTTTGTATTCACACACATGAAAATGTGAATTTTAAAAATCTGTACAAACCTAAAGTGATATCTGGCATCTGTATCAGGAGCCAAAAATCTGTACCAATACAGATAAATCTGTATATATGGCAACACTGCTCATACGTTAGATCACTGCACTATACATTGCACTTAGTGATGAGCCCCTCACTCGCGAGGTGTCTCGTTTGAGGTCCTCATTTAGACAAAATGAGGGAGTACTCGTTTTTAAATTTTAAACCACTTCATTTAGCTCCTCACTTTTTGAGGCTTCAAGCACGAAGCGCGAGTACAGATATTACACCTCACGCAACAAAATAGCGAGTTGTTTAGAATGAAAATGCGACTCGATACTTACTTAATATATTCAAGATTGAGGAAACGGGTTAAGTTTTATGAGTTTTTTTGGAAAGATTCAGGTTTTTTTATGTGTTTCTTCGCAAATACCTATTTCATTTTTTATAGATAAATGATATTATTTAGTCTAAGTAAAAACCAAAGTTAATAAAAATGTATCTATATTCCGTTGTTTTTTAAAATCGATTAATTAATGATTATTATTATATAAATAATATTATTATATAAATATAAATGATTAATCGATTTTAAAAATGGAACATTTGACACTATTAAAAATAAGGTAACTATTAAAAATTTGACACTAGTAATAATAATCTAATAAAGGTTATTTCTTAGAATCTAAAGACAAAAAATGTTTTTTTTTCGCATTACTGAGTCCCTCCCTTATTTTGTACCAAACGGCAACGATGCGCGCGCCTCGCTACGTACTCTTTCACTGCTACTGTAACATTTCCTATCCTCACCTCAAGTGAGGGGTAACTCGCGAGCCCCACACGAGGGAAAATAAGGTCCTCACTCATCCTCATTAAAAAAATAGTGAGTCACACTATGAGATTAATAATGAGGAAGTATTAAAAAAACGAAAACACCCCACTAGATGGCGACTCAAGCAAAAGTTGATTTTTGCAGGGAACCAATGGACCAACGACAGTCATTTCCATTCCTTTTAACTGACAAATTAAGAAACTGTGAAAAGTTCTAAACTTAGATATCAATACAAATACTAAAAAGTACAAACAGATATGAGTTGTTGATTGAGTTTTGAAAACTAATGTACTTATTATTTTATACATGAAAGAAAACCGGAAAGGTTGTCATGGAGAAATCAAGAACGTACCGTATTTAAAAAAATAGTTCCTGAAATGTAACGTGACATCTAGTTAGATTTCGGGAAATATTTTTTTTAAATACTTCCTCATTGGGATATTGACAGTGACCTTCCAATTTTTGTACAATGGTACACTTTATGTTGGAAACACTGAACTACACAATTTTAATACTAGAAACAAAGACAACTTGTTTTGCCGTCATCTGTAATGCAGGCTAAAGAAAGTTCTGGCAACATTTATGAGGCAAGATAAACACTACCACAAACACTACTATAGAAATAATTCTTATAGAACCTTTGAATTTACAATTGTCTAAATTTAAGACTCATATTAAAAATTGTTTACCTAGTAAAGGATATTATACTGTTAATTAATCTGTATGAAATAAAACAGGGAGAAAAACAGCCCATGCCGAGTTTCTTGTCAGTTCTTCTCGGTACAAGGTCTCCCGCAATAGATTTACGAACCGATTGCATAGTTTCAACTTCTTTAGCCAAGACTAGACTGAATAATTTGATGTTTATGTTCTTCATTAGGATAATACTCTAACCAAATAAGTTCAAAAACTAAAACCAGATTCAACAAATTCTCGCTCTAAAAAGTTTGAAGTAAGAAATTAATTTTATAGCAATAGGTATATTATAATAGTGATGACCAAAGGACAGCGTACTCAATTATTATTTTTATTGTTATACTTAATTGCGTTACAATCATTTATTGATTTTACCAATTCGCCTCACTTTACTTTAACGGACTAACATTATTCATATAAGATAACGTTAAATAGGCAGTAATAGCGAAGAAATGCTAAACAGCCATAAAACTGACCCACTCCCTCAATCAATCGTATATGTTGATTATATATCGACTCAACCTTTCATTCGAAGCCACTCATTTCTACCGTGTGACTATTTTACTGAGTGAGGTGTGAAAACTGTGTAAATACCTCGTGTTCGAGGCCTCAGAAAATGTGGAATAACGAGTAGCTCCCTCATTTTGTCGTGACGGGTAACTCAAACGAGGTACCTCACGAGTGAGTCTCATCAGTACAAAATTAGTTTGGGACCTGCCCCACGTGCCTTCTAGGCGGCCGTCGCCAATTTAATGTAACGTCACATAGGCATGCGGACAAATACCTCATCTGCCCAGTTCAATAGTTTCGAAGGGTATTTGATTAATTTTGATAAATAATTTTAAATGATTCTTTAATAACATAATGAGCACATTACATTAAAAAACTTGTAAATATAACAAAGTACCTTGTCATTCCCTCGCTTTCGTAATAGTGACAAAGCACAACAATGTTACAAGGCTCAAACTGATAATTTGACTTATTGAATAATTAATGTTTTATGAAAATTATTTTTCCAGTATTTCCTTTACATATGATCAAGAACATTGATAGTGAAGTAGGTATGATTATAATGCTAGTAATGATTAATTAATTGCAAATACTGATTTCAAAGAAATGAAATGCTTTTCAGTGCAGCTATTTGTAAGTTGAATACTTCTTTAAGAGTAAACTCATATACGTAATTGCATAATATTTGTGCCATTCTAACATTACATAAATACGAATCTTAAATACATAACTTCTTTTATTACGTCACTTAAAAATTAAAGCATTTTGGTGGCACTATTTGTTTTTTCTCCACTTCAAAAAGATCCAGGAGTGCTAACAAAACTGAAGTAACAAAAAAAAAGAAAGCACAAAGAAGAAATAAGAAATTACAGTTGTTTAATAAAACAACATTGTGAATTTGATTTGTATTGATGTATGCAACATACTACATGTACAGTTCAAAATCAATTCTGTTGGAATTATAAAACTGACTGTCCTCACCATGCTTTCTGACCCAAACACCACTTTTAAAATATCCTTCTTGTACCCATTTTTGCATTTGCTCAGTGGAATGAGGGCCAATGACTTCAGCATCATCATTTTGACTCCACTTGAATTCCCATTTAACAACTTGAGATTCTTCATTATCATCTTTGTCTTCTGACATATTAGTATTATCAGTATTATTTTTGTCCATAGTCTGCTTCTCTCTTTGATCAAAATCATCAGCATACATATCTAGATTTGCATCTTCATTTTTATTTTTATTTTTAGCAATTATTAAATTTATCTTCTCATATGTCTCTTGATAGATGTCCATATTACCTAGTTTGGTTAGAATTTGATTTGCAAGCTCTGTTATCCTTGTCACTAATATACTGCTTTCGTCCACAATCCCAGCTTTCTTTCTTTTCCAACGTTCTGCACTGGAAATTTTAGAACTTGTACCTACAATACAAAATAATTGTTTTGAATACAACAGTATATCAAATTATCATAAAGTAGCTTATGCCCATGACTTCGTCTGCATGCTATAGTTACTTTGAGCAGCATTTCTATAATGAATATTCTTTCATTATCTGAAATAAAGTTTCAAAATTTTATCTTTGACAATGATGAACTTCCTTACAATCTATTTAACACAGTAATAGCAACTTATGTCCTATCTCAAGTCAACTCTGTTTAATGGGTTAGATGTGAGAGTGACACAGACCTACTTTGGCATGTATAATTAAATCATTCTCCTTGTCACTAACTACATAGATAAATCTCAAATTATCATAAATAAATGGCCAATTATCATAATTGATTTTTGTACTTAGATTTCAATAGTATAAGATTCAATAACTTAAATAATAAAAAAATTTAAATAAAAACTTTGATAAGTTTACCTAGTCGCTGCAAAGTTTTAGCTATAGTCTCTTTCGGCTTCATGTACTGTAATATTTCTTGGTAGTTTTTTATCAAATCAAATTTTTCTTCTGGTTCATCATCTTCACTGCTTGAATCATCACCCAGACCTTTGTTGTCATCATCTTTATGGACTTTGTATTTATCTTCAGGTCGGCCTTTTATTTTTACCCAGTCTATATTATCAAGCCATCCATCACGTACTTCTTTTTCTTTTTTCCAATGATAATGTCCTTGAGTATCAAAATGGCCTTCTTCAAGTTCTTCTTTCATGTTGAAAGGTGTGATTGTAATCTGAAATGTCATATGAATACAGATACAGTTGAAAACCCCAGGAGAATTCAATTCAGATGTGGTAATACTCTTTTGTTTTAAACAAACAACATAAAAAACTGGTTTTGCCAAGCAATAGGGTAGTTTCAGTAGTAAAAAATAAGTCATACAAAAACTAAAATTTGCAATGTATCAAACATACAGATTCTGAATTTGAGTTTTAAAATCGCATAATTATCTTATTGTTTTAAATTGAAAAGTTGTGATTTTTTTGTCTGTGTCACATGATTTGAAACACAACCTGCCATTGTGTGACGTGACTGTTGTCAAGATTAGTCTTAAAGTTATGTCTAAATCAAATTCCTACTTGGTGCTGTTCTCAGCTCATTTATATCTTTTTATTTCGTGATTGATCATTAGATGTTATTCTTGTTTTATTGAAATCTTTTAATCTTCTGCTCTGTGTATCTGTTTTGTGTACATTTCACAATGACATCATAAATATGAAGCATTTTTGCGGATATAAAAAAGTTTAAATTTGAAGGCAATAAAACAGATTTATCCTTCCAAAATATTTGTTTTATGGCTCTATTCAATGGAAATAAATGGTAACATGTATTAGAATACCCTATGATTACAAGTTGATACTTATGTGCTGGGCTATCAAGTTTAATTTTCATCAATAGAAAAAGTCATGAACCCACTTGGTTTAATATACTATACTTTAGTCTAGATGTATTATAAGTTTTATGATAAAAAAACATAGGGTTTTAATAGATTTTTTATAAAGTAATAATTTTAAGAGGTTGTATTATTCCCCTATATATATATATATATATATATATATATATATATATATATATATATCTATTAGATGGTATAATGAAATGAAATGAAATGAAAATATCTTTATTCAAGTAGGCTATTACAAGCACTTTTGAATCGTCCAAAAAAATTTTTTTTCCCCTACCACTTGTTCAGGACGTCTTTTAGCTGACAAGAAGAACAAGCGAAAGAAACTTACCAGCTTTTTATCATAAGTAATGACATTTACATAAATCATGTCATTACCAAAATAATATGTATTATCACAATAATAAATATAACTTTCAAAGTCTGTAGGACATAGGTTGAACATATAATTAGTCTTTATAGAACAAAGTGAAGGCTATCAATTCCATATAATTGTACTCACTTCACCTTCGACACCTGCGACACCCTCCTCTTCACCTTCAATGTCATCAGCATCAAGAATGTTTCGTTTCTCTTCTTCAGCTCCACTATCTTCTTCATCTGAATCCAAAGAATGTTTCTTTCCCTCTTTTTTAGGTTTCGTTTGATCTGTCTTGGCATCAGAATCGAAAGCCATAGACGCCGATCTTTTTGCCATTATGGTACTTTAAAAGCTTAGATTATTTAATTTCCTTGAAAGAAATCAGTATACGTGAAGGTTTGCTACACAGACTAGTAAGGAGATACTATGTTTTGCTAAGTCGCTGTAGATAACGTAGTGTATTACACTTCGTTCGAAGTGAATTTAACTTCAGTGAAAACGCGTAGGTCTGAAAAACAACAAATCACTCAAATAAATAATAAAAGTATATATTAGGCTTCGATCATTGTTGATCGAAGATATTAGGGAACAACAAAGACGGAAACATACTATGAACATACTCCTTCTTCTTCTTTTTTAATTCATGGCCTATTTGCATTTACACAATTCCGCCAATGTCACGTTTGTGGTCTTTACACGTATAGAAACAATAATAAAATATGTAAAATTTTGAATTTCAATAAAATAAAAAAAATAGCTCTGAGCGCGTCTATCTGATTACATTGTTAAAGATAATACAAATAGAATGTATATAGAAAACAAATATATTTATAAATTAAGACTATTATTGATTGCAAAGAATTTTGCTAAAATTTTGAATGGGCTGGGATTCTCCATACTCAAGATACATTTTATATTTGTTGGACGTGGAACTTTTGATGGTAGCAAATCATAAAGCGAAATGGATAAATTTGAACAATTAAATAAAATATGATCCGTAGTTCCTTCCTCAATGCCACAATCGCAGAGGGGGTGATCGATGAACATACTCCACAACCCGTCAAGAGGGTATGTCAGGTGGGGGACAGTTTCATAAATTGTCATTTTTACAAGGATGGCAGTGACATCTGGTAATTGAATCTAAAACATAGCTTATCTTATTTATCAACAGATGGCGTAACGTCTACATGTGCATGAGACGTACTATTAAAAAACAAAACGGTAATGGCGGGAGATAGTTGATGCTTACGAGTGTTTAGCTATCTTTTTCTTCGTCATTATATCTTACGGCTCGAGGAACATCTTGCTGAGTGTTGAGTTGAGAATCGTTCTCCTCCACCTGGTTTTAGTGTTTTGTGCTGTGTTTTACAATTATAGTGACTGAAATATTTGTTTTGCGAAACGGACGCTTTTAGTTGTTTAAGTACTGACTGTTCAATTTATGATTAAAAATGCCTAAACTGTGTTGTTTGTGTTTTAAGAATGGTAAGTAATCCATAGTCCGCCGTTTTAATATCAATTTGCAGGATAAAAGCCTACAAATCTTAATAAATCTTGATCGTGCTGACACCTTTACAGAAATGGAATTTACAATACTTCTTAATTTACAAGTAATGAACTCTCCTATATACCGCTTCATATGCAGAACAATTCCGGAAATAGCAAGGAAACATTTAGATATAAATATCGTAGATAAATAGTCAAATATTGATATGTGTTTATCCCTAAGATTTATCCAATTGAAAGTTCCTCATCTTTAAAGTTCAGGGTATTTTCACACTTTTCTAAAGCACTGGTCTACTTGGTTACAGGTCATGCCATTATGCACAGATTCCCAAACCCAGACAAATATCCTGAAAAGTTTGTAACTTGGGTTAGGTTGGCTGGTGGTAAACTGGAGACGGCTTTGGATTATGATTGTTTTAAAAATAAAGTTGTCTGCGATATGCATTTTACGGACAAAGATATAAATCGAAACAAACGATTAAATGCATTAGCAGTACCATCACTGCATTTACCAGGTATGTTTTTAAAAAACCTATTACTAAAATTACAACTGTTATTTCTCTTTCCCAGTAATGTAACTATAGGCCGGCAGAATGTCATGCTGCTAAAATAAAATCCCATTTTTAACAAGATAAATTAATTAGTTATTAAAAAAATCATACAAAAGAATAAATTCTATATATATATATATATATGTAATTAATTGTTTCCGTTTTGGTTGATCCTTTGGTTGTTTCTCTCAATATTAAGTTCAAAGATAAACATAATTGTTTCTACATTATATTGTATAATTGTTTCTACTTTTCTTTTATAATAGTTATATTGTTAAGATACAATTTTTAATTTTTATAAATATCTATGCATTTGAAGATTTAATTTTAGCTGGGGCGGGCTTGTCTAATTAATTTGCCATGGATAGATCCATGTATCCATGGAAAGATACATCCACATGGTATAGTTATGCTACTGTTTTTTCCCTAGCCTCACAGAAAGTGTACCCAAATAAATAACCATTTTATTTCTCTACTGAAAGTAGACTTGCAACGAATATTCAGTATTCAGCTGAATACTGAATATCTCCATACTTTTCGGCCGAATATAGAATACTTATGTACCTAATGTATTTTGATGTAATTGAGATAATTGGTAAAATAAAAGAAATTATTGATTAATTTTATAATAATATTGTTTCTACTTTTCTTATAATCATGAAAGTCATTAAAACATATAGTATACAATCATCTTCTATTTCAGAAAATTTAATGACTTTTGTAAATTTGAATTCTTGTTGTAATCAAAGTTTAGAAGCAGAAGGTTATGGTGTAGAATAATTATTTAAATATGTAGTTTATTACTTTTTTCTCATAGACTAGCCCACCTTCAGAGAAAAGACGCTCTGAATAAATACTACTTCTTGGCACCAATAATTATTTTGCTGCAATCTTGATCAAAAATGGAAATTTAGAATTTCTTGCCTGTCATAATGTAAACGGATTTTCATGAATACTTAAAAAAGGTCTATTTCTGTCTCAAATGCATTTTTTCTTTTGATACAAATTTTGGCACTACGTACCAGCCTAATAACTAATGCCTAATATACAGTTATATGGTAATATTTGGCATATATATTTAACATACAAATATACTATTCGTTGCAATTCTAGTTTTTAGTTAAGACAATGTTTTAAAATAAAAAGCTAAATGAAAAACTTAAACATATCCCTTAAAATGCAATAATTGATAGCAGTGTACATATGTTTAAGATATTTGTTTTTTTTTTATTTACAGGTACTAGTAAAGATTTTCAGGAGCAAGTTTCAATTATACCTAATCAAAGTAATCCTACATCTACTATGTTTGTGACAAGTGCAGGTAAATCATTATATATTTAAGAAAGATTAGATTTGACCAATTTTGCATTCATATTGCTTTATTGAAAAATATTTTTTATGAAAAATGTTTAAAAAATCCTCTGGCCCCAGTTAGTCCCATCTCAGGGTGCCTGGAGCTGGATTTTTAAGCATTTTTCAGTATAGCATATTGAATTTTGGCGCCACATACTGGCTGAATAACCAATGCCTAATATTCAGTTTTACTACCAGGAAGCTCATTGAATATTTGGTATTTGGCATATGTATTTAACATATAAATATACTATTTGCTGCAAGTCTAGTTTTTAGTTCAGACAATGTTTTAAAATAAAAACCTAAATGAAAAACTCAAACATATCTCTTAAAATGCAATAATTGGTAGCAGTGTCCATTTATTTAAGATATATATTTTTTTACAGGTACTAGTAATGATTTTCAGGAGCAAGTCTTAGTTATACCTAATCAAAGTAATCCTACATCTACTACGTTTGTGTCAAGTTCAGGTAAATCATAAAATACTTAAAAATTATTATATTTGACCAATTTTGCATTCATAATGCTATACTGGAAAATATTTTTCATGAGAAATGCTTAAAAAATCCTCTGGCCCCAGTTAGTTCCATCTCAGGGTACCTGAAGCTGGATTTTTAAGCATTTTTCATTAAGAATATTTTTCAGTAAAGCAATGTGAATGCAAAATTGATAAAATTCATTTATATATTTTTTAAATGTTAACCATAACAAATAAATATTCAATCATGATAAATGTTCAACAAAAAACATCATTGGAGTCACTTGTCTTCTGTCACACAAATTACTCATAAAACATCCAACATAAAATTTGGTACCAAATTATATCTATCATAATTTCATTTTCAGGTGAATCGTGTTATGATGACAATATACAAAATATTGAGGCGGAACATAACTACAGCAAATGTAGGAAAACCAAAAACAGTATGCCTGTAAAAGGTAAAATAATAACTTTCTATATTTTAACAACTTAACTTTTCTTTCTTTTTTCTTCTTCTTTTGAATTAAATATTTTGTGAATAAAGAACAATGACCATCTGCCTAACATGCTTGGACTAGTAAAATCGAATAAAACGTAACTTGATGAAACATATGTTATTTTGTTTCATAGGCAAACTAAACTAGAACAAAGAAATACATTAAATATATTTTTAAAAGCTGGGAATATTGAGTAATTGTATAATATGTTTGTGAGGTTATGTCGTGTTATTTAAACTGAAGCATTTTGAGTTAGAGGTATTACAGTTGAAATATGTAAAGCACACGTCAGATAATAATAATTTCTTTAATTCTTTTCATTACAAAATTTAAATAATCTTAGGTCCCACAAAACTATATTAACAGTTTGACTGTGGGTGGGCTAGGAGTCTCGTTTTGAGTTACATGTAATGCTACTTGATTAGTATAATGCTACTTGATTTACATACATGTTAAATACAATATGTGTTACAGGCGATTCATTAAATAGTTCTTTAGTAGGTTGGAAAATATTTTGAGGTTACTTTCATGCCTAATATTGTCAGGTAAGCTATTTAATATATATGGGACTCTTTTGTTTAGAGTTCTATCACCATAATAATTGTTAACTCTAAGAACTACATATTTTCCTACTGCAATTGCTCGTAGCCTAATCGTAGTCCTAGAAGTGCATACTTTTACATAATACTTCAAACTTGCTCCATATCTGATATATAATTTTTATTGGCTGTAAGAAATGAAAAAATTTTTTGGGAACCAATAAACATCAAAAAAAATTATAAAATTTTTAAGATTGCTCTCAATAACTCTACTTTTCTATCTTACACTATAAATTATATAAAGTAGTGAAAATACTAATTTCAAAAGGATATAGCAAAACATGTTGATTTTTCTTTTCTTAATTACAACTCTAATGAATACCTCATCACGGAATATATAATTAATTAATATATAAATTGTCTAAAAAAGGGAGGTCGCAATCGATTGAATACTGTAATATCAATGATTCTTATGAAAATTCATTTGTTTTTAATTTCATTATAAATAAACTATTTTTCTCTAAGTAACATCTAATTATATTAGTAATCTAATTTAAGTTTTATAATTTTCACGGATTTATATGGTTAGTAAATAATATAAGATTTGTATCAAATTCGATTAGTCAGAAATAAAATCGATCTTGTTCTTTGAAAAGACAGGGACTTCTTTAGGAATGACATTATTATTAAGATGCGTTCAAAAATAACATAATTTGAACTGCGTTCTAAAAAATAAAGACATATTTTAGAGAGGATTATCTTTCTTTTCCCAGCTTTTAAAAATAAATTGATGGTATATAATAATTACATTCAACTTATACTACATTTCGGTGATAGTTCCATCTTGGTACAAGAATTTTTTTTTCGTAGTCCATTTTGACTATTTCTTTATGTAATATAATACATTATAAAGTGCAAAGCTCTAATTAGACTTATTTTCACAGGTGCTACTCACAGAAAACTTTTCAGTGACCATGGAGTTCAAAGATCTCTGCAGGAGAAAATAAGAAATCTGCAATCAGAGTTATGCAGGTTGCGTAAAAATAAAACGTCATTTACAGGACGATTAGCTGCAGCTGAGACTGCATCTAAAGACCAGAAATTGCAAATGCTGCTTAATAAACTGACAAAACCTGCCCAACTTTTTATTAAAATGCAACTGCAGTCTCATAAAAAACCAAAAGGAAGGCGGTTTGCAACTGATGAGAAAATTTTGTCTCTGTCTTTATATAAGAAAAGCCCGAAATGTTATAGCCTTTTAAGTAAATATTTCAGTTTACCATCCGCAAAAGCGATGAAAAGATTGGTAAGCCAAATCAAATTATCAGCAGGTATAAATAATGTTTTATTTGAGAAAATAAAAACAGCTGTTGCAGAAAAACCTGCTACAGAAAGGCTATGCAGCCTTATTTTTGACGAGATGTCATTGACGCCGCAAATATTTTATAATAGCCAAAAAGATGCTTTTGAAGGTTTTGCCAATAACCAAGATAATAAATTTGCTGACCATGTGTTAGTATTCATGGTTAAAGGGTTAAAAAATAACTTCAAGCAGCCAATAGCTTATTATTTTACATCGGGGCTCAATAAAATTGAATTAAAAAATATACTAAAAGATGTCATTACCCAGATTCAGAAGACTGGTTTGATAATAATTAATACTGTTTGTGACCAGAGTACTATTAATGTAGGCGCCATAACGGAAATGGTAAATGATGCCAGAATTGAATATCAGCGCCGTTCCAAGCAATGGCGGCATGACGTAATTTACATTAATAATAAAGAAATTATCCCCATTTATGATGCTCCACATTTAATAAAAGGAATTAGGAATAACCTTTTAACAAAACATATGATTTATGAGATAAATGGAAAACAAAAAATTGTAAAGTGGGAATACTATCAAAAACTGTATGCTGCAGATAAATCATTTGGAGAGCTCCGACTTCTAGATAAAATTACAGAAGAGCATATAAATCCTGACAAAATAAATAAAATGAGGGTGAAGATGGCTACCCAAATATTTAGCCACAGTGTTGCGGTAGCTACTGAGCACTTGGTAGCACGTGGAAATTTACCACAAGAATGCCACGAGCTGGTGGAGATAACATTGTTATTAGACAATCTATTTGATAGTTTAAATGTAAACACATTTCATATACCAAATGGTAAAATTTATAAAGGACCGATCAGGAAACATTCACCTCACCATCAACTTTGGATTAAAGCAAAAGAAATTTTGAAGACTGTCAAATTTTTGACTGTTGTCAAAAACTATGTAAAGGAAATTCCTTCCATTAAAAATTTAATAAAAACCATTGAAGGCATTGAAGCAATCTGGCAAGTATTGTCACAAAAATACAATTTTGATGTGATGTTAACACGTAATTTTAATCAAGACCCTATTGAAAATTTCTTTGGGAACATCAGAACTTACGGTGTAAGAAATGTTGCCCCAAATAGCTCCTCTTTCGAAGGCTCTTATAAATCATTGTTATTAAATAATTTTAACGTACCACATTCAGTAAGAGCAAACTGTGAAGATGATCGAAGTGAATGTTTGCAAAATTTAAAATTCTTTTTGACAGAAAAAGTACCCACTTCTGATGTTCCTGAGAAAGATATAATCATAAATGATGAACTGCTATTACAGCAAAATAGGGAAACTGATGCAGGTCAAAGTTATTACGTTTGTGGATGGGTTTTAACAAAATTTTTAAAAAAAATTAAGAAATGTTCTATTTGTAGAAAAAAAATAATAAATACAAAAGATAAAAATATAAATGATTTTTTTACAAAAAGAAAAGAATATAAAAAAAGCAAAAAATGGTTATGTTATCCTAACGAGAAATTGCAGGATTGCTTCAATGAAATTCAACATATTACACATACAGCATTAAAAAAAAATGTTCAAAAGAACAACATTAGAAGAAATATTATTGCTCTAGCAGACATCTTCATTCAATTCAATTTTACATGTGATAAACATTTAGACATTTTCAAAAATTATTTTGTGAAATCCACAATTAATGTTTTAATATATAGTTGGTGTAGGTCCATAAATAGGATTTTAAGTGGAAAAATTACATACCAAGGTGACGACGAATTAAAAAATGCAGCACAAATGTATTACAACAAACGTAAACATTATAAAAATAAAAAATGAATAAAATATTTGGCCTTTAATTTTCGTCCTTTTCTGCTATATTGTCATAACTCATAAGTACGTTGAAGATTTCATTCGACATTAGACATTACGTAGGAGCCTTTTTTATTTAATATTCTTATAATGTCGAAAGAAATCTTAATGTTGTTTTTAACTTTCATGGTCATTAACATCAGAATAATTGTTAAAAACGTGATTGCTACCATGCCTTATATTTTATGAGTTTCCGATATTTCGGGACTGTTGCATGATCACTGATCAGTGAGTAAATATCGGAAACTCATAAAATATAAGGCATGGTAGCAATCACGTTTTTAACAATTATTCTGGACTTCATAATTTGAAATTCGCGCGGATGAACTGACGAAAGTCCGCACACATCGATAAATATATGTATGTATGTGTGCGTTTGGTTTACGGATTCAATCAGTAGATGTCGCTTCAATTTCTGTTGGCGAAATTATCCTCAAGAGGGCTCTCTTTTCCCACTGTATTATTTTTCTCTTTGGGGTATGTTGTCAAAGAGAAAAAGAAGGATATGATGAGGCATAGACATTTTTTTTTTTTGGTTCAATTTTCCCATTCCTACAGGGGAAGGGGAAGGCAAAGGGTGCTTAGCCCATACAGCCTTGTCATTTGTAATTATATTCCTTAATATTCTTATTCAACGGCCACAGCCAAGTCTTTTTTAATAGAAATTTGTATTCTCAGTCTAAGTCAAAAGGCCGAAGCGTTTTATGTGATTACATCTTATTTACAAATTAACAAGCGGAATATACAAACGAAGGAAATTGAAAATAAACAAAATTAAATTGACATAGAAAAAACAACGTTAGATTTCCCCAATGGTTGAGGTTACATATTCGTAAATATATACAAAGCACTCCTTTTTCTTCAGAAGTTGCTGAAGCGAACGCGGGATGTCATCAGCTTTTTTATATATACACAGAAGACTGTCTATAAGAATTATACGTTGGAGACTAAAAGAACGACAACTGAAAATTAAATGATCAAGAGTTTGTTCAGCAAGGTTGCAAAATTCACATGTTGATGAAGATAAGACTCCAAGGCGAAACAAGTGGGCACCAAAACGACAATGACCTAAGCGTAATCGGCAAATAGTGGTGTAGAATTTTCTGTTTCGAAAGATTCCTCCATAGAACCATGGAGGAGAAATCTTGGTTTTAATCTCTGCCAACCAATTTCCTTTGTTTTGAACAATTTGTTGCCATTCGTCATAAAATTCCTTGACAGCTGAGGATTTAACATGAGATAAAGCATCAGAAGCAGGAATTGGAAAATTTAAAATTGGGACAGTTTCATAATGATCAACAATTGATTTAGCCAGGTAATCTGCTTGTTCATTTCCAAACACACCTATGTGAGACGGAGTCCAGAAAAAAGTGATTTCTTTAGAATGAGACAAAGAAGAATATTGCTTACGAATGTTGTGAGTTATGTAACTAGTTTTTGAAATACACTTAGGGTTTTGAAGTGATTTTAATATACTCATGCAGTCTGTAATTATTAACCATTTCTTTCCCTGCTGACTTGCAATATATTCCAGAGCAAATAAAATAGCAATAGATTCTGCTGTGTAAATGCTAGCCATATCATTTAACCTATGTCCAAACCCACTTCGAGTTTGTTTATTATACACAGAAAAGGATACAGCATTATTGTTTTTAGAGCCATCTGTGTATAAATGATTGTAATCCCTCCACTTATCTAACTGTCTATATACATCTTGTTTACATTTTTGTTCATTTATAACTATACTAACTTTACAAAATTTTGAATTGTAATTTCCTAAATAGTAGGGATGTAACGATACATATTTTTGCCGATACGATACCGATACCGATTTTAAACGAAAATAATCGGCGATACCGATACAGATACCGATATTGATGGCTTAAAGTACTTTATGTATATTAAACAAATTTGAAGGAAGTTAATAAGATATTGACACTAGGTCCTGAAGACTGAAGGAAAAATACTTAGATAATAAAAAATCAGTTATTAGAATGGAAAAAAAAACGTTTATTAGTTTCAAATAAAATCAATCACATAGTTATTAATTAACCCTAGACACCTAACCTTTCGGCCTGCCAAAAACAGATAATGATATTAGTGTGGCGTACTCTTCAATTCGACGAAAGTTAGGTGTCTAGGGTTAAAAAAGATACATAAAGTCAGTAATTAAAGTTTACTTTTGGTAGATTTTTGTTAAGAAAACAAAGTTTATTTAAATTATCAGCAGATAATCTGTTACGCAAATCATTTTGTATCAGGCCTGCAGTTGAGAAGAGACGTTCTGAAGCAACTGAGCTCATTGGGTAAGACAAATATTTTTGTGCAAGCTTTTTTAATTTTGGATATTTATCTTCTTGGCGCCAATAGATCTTTGGATCTTGTTTGATTGGAATGTTTGGAAATCTTAAATAAGATTCTACTTCCTCTTGCTCAGGCTGAATAGACATGTTTGATAAAGGCTCGTCGTCTTCGGCTTCTTTTATCAAACTATCACAAGCAGACCAGACACCCGAGAAAATCTCATTTTGATTTTGTCGCGGCGCCTCTGTAGAATGAGGACTCTCTCTGTTTGTATTATTTGTAATTAATGAAATCAGCATTCTTCTCGCATTCATTCTTGTAGATTGCAGAGTGAACGTACGCAATTTATAGCGCGGATCTAGTGCTGTTGCTAAAATAAATGTTTCATCGTTCTCTAAATAATCAAATCTATCATTGATCCCAGCTATCAAATTCAGTGTAAAAGCATTATATTCAGGGCTATAAGCATTATCATCATCCATAGCCGTGGTGTTCTTGATACGATCTAAGACTTTTCGCAAACTGTTGATCAGCGGTATGGCGTCAGACAAACAAGCAGACTCTTGGCTAATGGACTTTGTTGCTTCTTCAAAATAAGTCAACGCTGAGACAACCTGTTCCATTAGTACCCACTCTTCTGTAGCCAATTCAGTTCTACATTTCACATGGGGTAAAGATGCTTGAACCGCAACTCGCTGCTCAAGAAGTCTCCTAAGCGCTTGAAGGGTAGAATCCCAGCGAGTGACGACATCCTGGATGAGCACATGACAAGGAACATTATGAGATTTTTGCATTTCAGTAAGGATTTTACGACCCGAAGTAGAATGACTGAAGTGACCAATTATAGACCTCGCCTTTGTAATCATTTCATTTATTTTCTCTTCTCCCGAAAACGCATCCTTCAGCACTAATTGTAAAGAGTGTGCCATACATCTGATACGTTCCACACCCAATTGTGTTACAGCAAGCCCCATATTCGGTGCATTATCTGCTACTACAGCTCGTACCTGTTCGTCAATAGCCCAATCTTGAAATAACTGACGTAAGTTTTCAGCTATGTTTTCACCGCTATGTCTTTCGCCTTCAAAAGGAAATACTGCTAGGCAGTAGTTCTTTAGCTCAAAATTGTTATTCACTCCATGAGCAGTCAGACTTATAAAGTCGTTCACGGATGAAGAAGCGTCGCTAGTCCATAAGTCAGTCGTTACAATTATGTGCGGAAGTTCTTGCAAAAGTTCTTTTATTTTCGTTTTCATACGACAGTAAATGTCTGGTATCACATTTTCAGAGATATGTGGACGGGAAACCATTTTGTATTTCGGGCACAACTGCTTAATGGTGCGTTGAAACCCCTGTTTATTTACTATATCGAACGGCTCCATATCTACACATATTTGTTCAGCTATCGTTTGCGTGATCGCTTTTGCTCTGGGGTCATCAGTATCATACATAACATTTTTGTCTAGAATGTGTTCCAAAGTAGCTTGTTTTTTGAGTGGCGGACCGGCCTCAGTCGTCGAGGTAGATGGGGTGTCGTTTTTCAACTCCTTTTCATGATAACGCTTCACGTGTGTCCACATGTTAGATGTCGTAAAGCCCTTCGATGAAACTGCCTTACTACCACGAGAAACGCTGACATTGCAGTATAAACAAGTTGCTTTTGTATCATCATCCTGTTTTATTTGAAAATGATTCCAGATGGAACTTGTACGTTTTAATGGCGTTGCCATTTTCTATTATATAAATTAAAACACCGTAACAGTCCTCACTAGTCAGTGTCAATAATTAAACAGAATGAATTACAAAATAAAAGCGGCGACGTAACGTAAATTGAAACACGACATTTCTCAACCAAAGCTTAGCAAGCACTGGGGCCGGGCCGGGGGACATTGTGTTGGCCGGCCCAAGCGACCGGTAAGACGACGCGACGCTAAGAGCGGCAACGTCGCACGCGTCGTTCGTTTCGCGCGCTTTTCGAACTGGTTGATATCGGCCGTGTTGTATCGGCGTTGCCGATATATCGGTATCGGTATCGGTATCGTTACATCCCTACTAAATAGCAAGGCCAAATAATACTAGAAAACAAATTGTTATCATGAAAAAACTGTACATTTTCAGTAAAACCCTGGATTAATGAGGTTGAACCGACATCAGCTTTGCTGGCAGCATGTCTTAGCTTAGAAACAAGAGGGTGATCACTGATTGAAAAAATACTGAGAAAGAATTTTGCTTGAAGATATTTGAACCTTAGTGATAAAGGAGGTATGTTGCATTCTACCTGTAAAGAGATGATTGGTGTTGATCTCATGGCAATGATCCTTAAACATTTATTTTGAGTTTTTTCTAATTTCTCTACCAAATTAGTTGCCTGTTTATAACATAGAAAACCATATTCAAAATGACTCCTAACCAAAGACTTGTACAGAACTAACAGTGTAGCTGGATCAGCACCCCAATATACTCCAGCTAAAGATTTTAAAATATTGCAAGCTTTGAGAGCTCTGTTTGCTTAATAATCAACATACCTGTTCCATTTAAAATTGCTACAAAATGTAACACCTAAGAATTTAACTGTATTATCTATAGGCATTGTTTCATTGTTATAGTATATTTTAATTGAATTAGGTTTTACAGCTTTTTTTGAAAAGATGACTACCTTACTTTTTTCATTGTTCACATCTAGATTGAGATTTTGAAAGTATTTTTGTAGGCTTTTTAGGGCAGTATTAAGTTTATTTTGGATATCCAGCTTATTCAAACCTGAACAATAGACTACCAAGTCATCAGCGAATTGTAGGTTAGAAACATTATTACCTAAAACAATATTCAATTGATGGATGTATAAAATAAACAACAAGGGACTTAATATCCCACCTTGAGACACTCCTTTATAGGAATATCTTGGACCAATTAACTGTTTATTGATTTTCACAAATATCTTACGGCCATTTAAAAATTTGTAAATCCAATTTACTATTTTTGCAGGTATATTTAATGATAACAAAACTGAATATAAAACACCTAAATCAACATTATTAAAAGCCCCTACAATATCGAAGAAGACACATGCCAAAATTTTATTCTGAGACAGAGTATCATGGATGTCCAGACACAAATGGCTTAGACTCTCCCGAGCAGAACGGCCACATCGGAAGCCAAATTGGTTAGATGGTAAGATATAATTGTTTTCTATATGAAATGTCAGTCTTTGTTTTATTAACTGCTCAAAAATTTTACCTACACAAGAGCTGAGTGTGACAGGGCGATATGAGTGAGCAGAATTAGAATCCTTCCCTTTTTTTAATATTGGAACCAAACAATCTGTCTTCCATTCTTCTGGTATAATAGACAGAGACCAAAACAAGTTTAAAATATTTAAAAAAATTTGGAGACTGGTATCATTCAACAGTTTGAACATTTTATATGACAACCAATCTAATCCACAAGCAGTTTCCTTCCTAGAATTTAAAGCAGATTTTAATTCTTGAAGTGAAAATGGTTCTATCATGTAAGAGTTAGTATTATTAACTTGAGTGTCTGGCAGAAGATTGCTATCATTTTGGACAGTATCTGGTGTATATTTGTATAAAAAATCAGAACTCCATTCAAAATTGGAAAACAATGTGGTATTAGAGGTAGAACCTTTTAATTTTCTCATTTGAGTCCACACTTGACTCATAGGTGTTAATCTATTAACAGAGGTACAAAATTCAAGCCAAGACTGACAGCGCTCCTGACGTAAAGTGCGTTTTTTTAGGGCTTGCGCCTTTTTGAAGTTAATATAGTTACATAAAGAAGGACTAGATTTAAACAGTATATAAGCCTTTTTGCAATTTTGAACCACTTTAGCACAATTATCATTCCACCTAGGAAGTGTTCTTTTTTTAAACCCTGACAAGTGACCCACCTTATTATGTTTACTATTATTTATACTAGTTATTGAGTCCTGAGCTACTTTATTAATAATTGAACAGAAATTATTATATGATTCCAATATGTTTGAGTTATTGATTTGGAAATTTATCAAGTTATCATTTATGTATTTTTTATATAAATTCCAATTTACTAGTTTCAGATTAATATGTGGAGGAATGTTCGAAGACTCAACAAAGGACACACCATCATTCATGTCAAGAGAATATTTTGTTATAGTCGGCAGATGATAACTGCCTAAGGAATCATTATGTATTGACCACTCACAAGACAAAACTAAGCACGAAGAGACCATAGTGAGATCTAGGCCGTTGGGCCTCCAGATGTGAGAACCTACTGTTGTTGGCATCCCGTTGTTTAAGAGTACTAAACCATTCTCATCCAAGGAATCCATGATGTCTCTGCCTCGAGAATCAGTACTAGAACAACCCCAGAAAGTATGATGAGCATTAAAGTCACCAGCTATAATCAACGGCTTTGGAACACTATGCAAGAGAGAATCAAATTTGTGTTTTGAAAAATTAGCACTACCAGGACTGTAAAAACTTATAATCGAAATAAATTTATTTTTTATTTTTATTTTGATTGAAATATTTTGCAAAGTATCATCATAGAAAGTTTGTAGCTGTTGAAAATTTATACCATTTTTAATGACGATGGCTACGCCATTGTGATCATTTCCACAATCATTTCTGATTATGTTATATCCGCGTATTTCAATTTTTATATTGGGTTTGAGCCAAGTTTCCGATATTAGAGCTATGTGTATATTATTATCGTAAAGAAACTTTTGGAACTCAAGTTTATTATTTAGCAAACTTTGTGCATTCCACTGTACAATATTAACACAATTCAGGAATGTGGAGGGGAATTATTTTTATTTAATAGAGTTTCTTTTATTGCACTACTTATTGATTGAGTACTAATACTAGCATTTTCTGTTTTGTTCAATGTGATTACTTTGACAATTGCTTCAGTGATGAGATTTAATGCAGAACTATTTTTTAAAACTAATTCCATTATGTCATTAGTATTTTCTGTTTTATTTAAAGATGGAAAATTATTTGATTTTAATGCATCTGAGTATTTATTTACAGTTTTGTTTTTATTTTCATAAATTTTCTTTAATTTGATTGGGCACTGTCCTGATATCGCTAAATGGTTACCCTTACAATGTATACATATTGCTTTATCTACTGGAACTGTACATTCCTTAAAAGAGTGACCCTCTGTACAAATAGAGCATCTTTGAGCATTTTTACAGAATTTTGCTAGGTGATCATATTTAAGACAACGAAAACATTGCTTTACTGGAGGGATGTATGGAATTACTGGAAGGCGCCACATTTTAATATGTACATAATCTGGTAGGCATGTTGCCGCAAATGTTATTACAACAGTTTGAGTGGGTTGTAATTCGAAACTGTTACTGCTAGTTTTATTTTTACGCATTATACGTCTGACACAAATAATTTTCTTTGAGCTGGACAATGCTTTATAAATTTTTTTATTGGACATATCTATGGGTACGGATGTAATAACTCCAGATAATTCGGTACATCCTGCAGGAATTGAAGCTTTGATGGACTGTTCCCTCAAAAATGTGGAATTATCCATAAATGCATTTGCTAAATTTGGTCGATCAAAAACTACGCCAATTTTAAAACGATTGATTTTTTTTAAGTACTTTATGCCCTTTACAAATCTAGATAGACAACCACTAAGGTACATCATGTCCCTGCTACCGAGAGGCTGTTCAATAGAACTTTCAATAAAGACTACAAATTCGAAACCAGTCGCAGCATCTTCAGGATACCTTCTACTGTAATCAGAAACCCTATATGGAACATATTTTTCCTTTTCATCATTTGCAATATTTGCACTGAATGTGTCGGAATAACTAGAGTTGCTACTCTCTGAAATAGTATCTGGAAAGATCTCACCCGAGCAGCTCTCTCCTTCATCTTTCTTTGGTTTTTTCCGCTTTTTTGTCATTTCAATTTAATGTCTAACTATAAATATACAACGACTGCTTATAAATAATATTTATACTTAAAAATCTACTAAAAATTTACACTATTTTTTGAAGAATTTACAAAAAATATTTAAAGATTTCGAAAGAAGCGCCCTACTATTTCGAAAGTTTCCCGCGAAAAAAAAAAAACGAGGCATAGACAGTAGTAGTATTATAATTCGTCCATGGGACAGGCGAAGGAACTAAGCCATACAGCCAAATCTTGGGTTATATTATTTTATAAGGCAAAGCCTAATCTTTTCTTTTTGTTTTCATTTTATTCCATCTTGTCTTGTTTATTTTATTTTTTTTAAAAGGCTGATAGCCAGATCTTTAGTTTTAAATTTCTTTGTCTTGTCCAGGGTTATCATTTTACATATCCGGGAGGGTCAAATCAGATTTCTCCAAGAGTGGAGCTAATATAGTCATAGATCGGTACAAAGTTTTCTGGGCAAGCTAAATGAGGCATAGACATAAAAGAAGAGGACCGGCCATACCTACGAAAAAAGCGTATATGTCTTAACTTGAAATGAAAATTCTTCGATGGCGGACTGTCATAGGGCGCGACCCATGATATCGATATTTGTATCGGCATTGAAGTCATATTAAATAAAAGTTAGTATTTAGTGAAACTGCTACAAAACTACTACTTATTAAATAAAGTAATATTATTTCCATTGTTAGGGGCATGGCAAAACTATTACCTATTATACTTCTATTCGTTTCACACTTACGTACCAATCCTATTTATGATTATTATTAATTAAATAGAAAAATTCACGCCAGTTTTAAGGAAATAATATTTTGTTTAAAGTGGTGTGAATTTATCAATTATTAATAAATCTTTAAGCAATCTTTTGCTCGTGTTTTGTTGGACATCTAAAAGTCTCATTGTTCTTGCGACTCCGTTGCGTCAGTAACCTATGTTACCAGCGTATAATGGCGCTTCCCACCGGCAAAAGATTATTCGTATTCCAAACTTCATCAAAATCCGTTCAGTAGTTTTTGCATGAGAGTAACCAACATCCATCCTCACAAACTTTCACATTTATACTATATAAATATTATTTTATAATATGACTGTACCTCGATAAATATGTTTCTTTTTCCTCTAATATAGACAATTTTACGTAGTTTTAAGGACTATAGTACCAAAATATATATCTTAAAAGTTTAACAATAATATCAATCGTGTTTTATAATTATTTCCATATATATTGTAAAGTTGATATTTTGCAATTATAATTAAATAGTTTTTTTTTTAACATAAGTTTAATTTTGCATCCACGGGAAGTGTGACCACTGTCCAAGATAACTGCCACGGTAACTATAATAAGCTTTAAATGAGTCGATTGACGAATGAATTATTATGTTTTTTTTTTGTCTGTTATATATTTTTTATTGTTATAGTGGAAAGTGACATTTTGGTCCAATGAAGTCATTTTTTATTTTTCAGTACGAAATTAAACAGGGTGCAAAAGCAGCACTTGCAGTTTCTTACCGATTCCCCTTCTTCTTTTCTCGGTACAAGGTTTCCCGTTATAGATTTACGAACTATAAGCACAGAGAATCGACTTTCTCATATGCTTGTAACTAGTAAGCCAACTTATCTATAAATTTATTCAATAAATTGTATTGACTGAATAAATTTCGCTTACTAATCATTAAATGAGATACCGTGCGTACTGTGTCACAATTTTAGTTCAGAGCAACTTGTTTAGTAGTAAACATAGAAAACTTGAAACACCTACATAATCTTTGTATTATATTATTTGTAAAAAAACATAAAAATACGGTAAACTTTGATGAATAAACAAGAGAAAATAAAGAAAACAAAGTTGGTAGATGAAAAAGTGATATAATTTATTAAAAAAGTAGAAATTGGCTTTTTATTTAAAAATTTGTTTAGCAAAAAGAAAACAGCCGATAAATCAATGGGCAAGCATACAAATATTTTCTCAGCACTAAAACTGTCTGCAATTCATGTTCTATGAACAAACATGATAACGGTCAGCAATTTCAATACAAACAGGTAGCGTATTTTATGATGCACCAGCAAAATAAACAGCCACGCCGCAAAATAATTATTTGGGTATTAAGATTATACTATTGAACAGCAAAGAAAACCTTTAAATTTTTATTAAAATTATTTAACTGATTCTATTGTAATTTTACTGGGAGTATATTATGATCAGAATTTTATATTTTAATATTATTATATATTGCATTCTGATTTTTTTCAATTAAAATAGTTGTCACATGACCGCAAGACTAAAAATAAGGTACATTTATATATTAAAATGAGGTACATTTATATAGTAACAGTCCAGTCTAACCTACGGTTGCCTGGCAGAAATTGCTCTTTAGCGATAAGGCCGCCGATTGTACAACTAAACTGTATAAATTGTATTTTCTTTATAATTTATGGTGTACAATAAAGAATTTATTCATTCATATATAAAAAGCTAAATAAATAAATCAGTAAAATCAAATGAAAATTAACTAAGTGTAATAGATAAAAAAATTGTAAAATTAAGTTAAAAGCAATTGTCAAAAATTATTACCAGCGTATTTGATTGGCAATGCATCATCTCGTAATTTTATTATATTTAAAGTTCGATTCAAACAACTTTCCCTAAAATGAAGTGAGCAGATAAAAGTAACTTTTTCATTATATTTATTATTTTCGGCTCCAATGGAACTCGGCCATATTCCTTTTTTTGTTTCATCTTTTGGTAATCTAAAATAATTAATAATTTTTTTAAATAATAAAATTATCGATATAAACCAAATGTTAAAGTATGCCACTAGCCATGAAAACAACATTATTTACGGACCGAAATATTATAGAAATATAACGAAAAGAGCAATATAACATAAATATAACACACCAAAATACGATATGTATCGATTTATACACGCAATCATTTTCAGAATAACTTACTTACGTTTTAAAAACTGTTTTTCTAAGAAAGTGTTTAACTTACCGGTGAAACGTAATATTGTTCGGTTTGCGGGATATCGATGACGAACAACCAATTACACTGCACCTAGGCATTGTTTTGCATAAATAATTTACAAGTTTCTGCAATGAAAGTAATATAAATTAAAGTTATAAATGAAAATAACCACAAAACTTATAACACTGACAGCTGAACTACTTCCGAGAATACGCAATGCAACTTTGCAAATGGCGGACAGGTGGTACGATAGCTATATGTCATGACGTCACGTAAAAAATTTTGAACTGTCACACTAGTGCGATCTTTGTTTACTAAAGAAACTTCTTATTAGTTAAAAAAAGACAACATGATGTTTTCGATGTCAATTTCAGATTGCATGATATTTATATAATCATAGAAAATATTTCCACTCTACCTTATCTCTATGTGATGAGGGTACCTATGTTATATTCCTTGACGGGAACACTCAAAGAAACCCACAGACTAGCGATTGGTGATTATTACTTACAATATCGAAATAGTTGATTGTATTTGATGTTATTCGATTATTAACCTTGCGGCGGCAGCGATGACATGCCGCGGTTATCGTACTTACTTTATCTACAAATTTCTAGCGCAACGCCATACTATAACCGTGCATACTACTTATGGTGCGGTGCAGCGGGCGTGCGCTGTGCTCGACTACAGTTATTATGTGATTGGCGCTCATAGGTTATTTAGTTGTCTGTTTAGAAGTCAATCCACCGATTTGAGGGCTGTTAAATTTAAAGGGACGCTGAATGTTCAAATATTAGAAAAAAACCACCATTTCTTTCGAACTGACATCAAAGAAGAAATTTATTTTTCTATAATCCTCTAATAGGGTATTTGACACTTTTCTGAAAACTATTTTAAATCGTTGTTTGCTACATTATAAACACACTGTCATAATATTTCATTGGAATCTTTTCTATTTTTGGTGAAAATAATTGTTAAAATTTAAATAGCCAAAAGCGCGCGAAAAACGCTGCTCTATGTAATGACGCTGATCGTGACGTCACAGGCCAGTAAATATGTCAAATCCATAAGTAACAACTGTCTTTAGAGTAAATATTTTATGCGTGGATACGTCTATGTATGAATGGATATATGAGTAATTGATAAAAAAAAATCAACATTAATGTTGATATTTAAAAAATTCACCAGTTCCAGATACACTAAGATGGGATTCGATAAAATTCGGTTGGAAATTTTTTTTTATGATTTTCGATACCATTTACTTTTGCAGTGCGTTTTTGCTTTTAACAAAGCACCCTACATTTATTTATTCTACCCATATTTGTTTCTTTGTAAAAATAAACTTATATAAAGAATTAAGTAAATAAAAATAAATAAACAAATTGAAGACACTAAACACTAAATAAATAAATATTCGTTGCGTTCATTTGTTGAATGAAAAAAGTATTCACTAGCGCCAACAGATGGCGTTAGTGCATATACTCCTGCTGACAGAATGTCCCTCCCCCTGTAGAGCAAGCATAGTTCACTTATACGCCAATAGATGGCGTTAGTGCATATACTCCTGCTCACAGAATGACCTCCCTGTAGAACGAAAACATAGACGTATCCACGTCAATAAGGGATGATCGTTATTCGAAAAACATCGATATTGACATTGAAGTCAACATTCGATGAAAACCATCGACGTTCCCCAAACATCGATTGCGTTGCTGTTAAAGGAATTGACCAGCTTTAGAAAAAAGCCTCTCTGAAGCCGTGGAAGTAAATATTTTTATGCAATCTTATTTAATGTAGGATAGGTGGATTCTACACCTTAACATAAAAGTAATGGAATAAGACAAGTGTCATAAAAACTCCCGATTGATTTTTTATGACACTTGTCTTATTCCATTACTTTTATGTTAAGGTGTAGAATCCACCTATCCTACATTAAATAAGATTGCATAAAAATATTTACTTCCGAGCCCAACAAGCATAAAGTAACTTTTTTTTTATACATAAATGACCTTTTTCCATTTTACACAGAAATTTTGCGGGATAGTGAGAAACGGTTTTTAATAGTTTTCTTCCTCACTTGTTCCAAAAGTACAACACAAAGCAAACGTCACAAATTGTACTAATAAATTAAATAAAAAATATCGCAATAAATATATGATAGTGCCATGTAGATTATAGTGTATTGTTATATTTTTTAATATGCTTACAAGACGCAAAAATATAGGTATGTTAGAAATAGACAAGATAGTATTAAGGTTAATGGGACAGGGGGTTTTAGATGGAAGTTGCTCATATGAAGTAGGTTGTTTCAGACATTTGAAGAGGATGGGATCAGTGGTACCTTTTTCGATTCCGCACTCGCACGTGGAATTATCTAATGTACGGTTCCTTGAAACTAAGACCGGTGAATAAAGTAACTTATAAGATACCAACGAGCGCTGAAGTTGACAGATTTATTTCTAATTTCCTAGAAAAATGCAAGCAAAGAAAAAACTATTTGTTTGCGTAGTCCAGTTACGAGTGCAACCGGTGACGTCTAGTATAATAGTTGAACTTGATATACGAGATCATCTAGCTTGTAAATCTGGAGCACGTTAGATGGCCTAAAGGCTATCTTGACATTTTATTCATAAACATCGATGTTTGGCACGAAAATATCTATGTGCCGATGTTATCCAATTTAAAACATCGATGAATATCGATCATCCCTAGAGTAAATTGAAATAATAATTTAAAGAGAAATTGAAGTCGTAGTGCATATTTTTTACGTTTTTTATTTTCCTCTGCTCTGGTTTTCTTTAAAAAGTGAGCTACAATTGGTGCGTAGTGCCACAATGTACTAATACTTCTATAAATAACAAACAAACTTCGAGTCTAGAAGAAAATAGATTCACAATCACAATAGTACAGTAGCTATATAGAGTAGAAATGGTTGATAAAATTAGGTAAGGATTCGCTAAAAGTATTAAAACTTTTTTATTTCATATCGATACATTTGAAGGTTTCTTTTTGGTTTTTTCCTTTGTCATTAACATTTTACGACTCAATTATATTTGTTGACAGGGCTCGCACTTTACAGCCTGTCGACCTACAGATGGATGAGACATTAATACGAAAAAGAATATTCTATTTTTTTTATACATGCATGTAGTATGTATATCCACTAAATGCATGGTATTTGATAATTAGATATCAGATACCGATGATTTTTAAAATTAGTTTTTAACTTGGAGAACACTATATATCATCAAAATCGACATTGTAATTTTGAATTATTATAGCAAAGTTCAAGAATTGAGAAAAACATGTAAGTTGCTCTTTTTTTAAATTGCTGGCGTTTTCCCTATTTCTTGTATTTTTTAAAAAGCTTAGTAAATGATTCTTTTTTTCTGTATTTCTTTTTGGCAGTTCTTATCAATAGAAGCGGCAATGTATTCTGTTATCAGTAAATTACTATAAAGTACCTACAGGCATCGATATTTTATGTATCTTTCTAACACTACTTTGACATTACAGCTGATGACGTCACAGGCCAGTAAACAGAATCGCTGTGCAGAATCGTGATTGGTTGTGACGACGACCAATTATAGGACGTTTTCGTTGTTGAATAAATTCCTAAAAATATTGCATTTTCTTTACGTTATTTTACTAAATCCAAACATGATTTTTCTGCAGATTTTAAGAAATAAGCTTTATTAGATTATTATATATCAGGATGACCACAAAATGCAACTTATTTTCGATAGTGTCAAATACCCTATTCACAACATCCTCTGAGCGGCAAAAAAAAAAATAAAATAAATCTGACACATGAATGATGCATAGCTGATGACATGACGAGCTTAGGGATTCAACGATACCACGTAGGAATCGATTCTTTTAATCGATACCTACTTGTATTAAATAGTTTAAAATGCCTCACCACCGTCATCATTTTTACAGATTTTTCAGAGTAGATTTGATACTATTGAAAATCAATAGCTTTACTCTGTATAATGAAAGAAGAGTTCTTCTCTTTCTTGGTCTAGACCAATAAACGATGCATATAGGTATAATGTATTTGGTTAGGTATTGCTTCAAATTTTGTTGGCTGTGCTCCCTCTATATAGATCTCTAATTAATAAGGGTTAGTAATGATTAGTCATACAGAGACAGGGCAGCGTCCCTGTCGCTTGTGGGACTTGTGGGACATTTCATAAGATAGACTTTAGACACCTTAACACAGAGTAAATAGACTAATGCTCACAAGTTTTTGACACTCCTCAATGACTGACCGAGACAGGGCTGTATTCTATCACCTATTCTTTTCAACATATACTCTGAAGCTATAATAATGGAAGCGTTGCTGGACCTCGACTGTGGAGTAAAGATCAACGGCCGTAATATTAATAACCTTCGTTACGCGGACGACACAGTCTTAATAACGTCCACATCAGCTGATCTTCAAATAATGGTTGAGAGATTAGAGGAATGCAGTCAGGGAGCCGGTCTTTCGATGAACTTAAAGAAGACGAAATTTATAGTCGTCTCCGGAAAAGCAGACTGCAATGCCAGCGTAAGAGTATCCGGCCAAAACCTAGAAAGGGTCAAGTAATATAAATATTTGGGCACATGGCTGAATGAGGATTGGAGCAGCGAGTTAGAGATAAAAACTCGGATCGAAATAGCTCGTAATGCCTTCAATTCGATGAAGAAAGTCCTCTGTAATCGTAATATTAACATCTCTTTACGAACTCGTTTGCTCCATTGTTATATCTGGCCCCTGGTATTATATGGATGTGAGGCATGGACCCTTAAAGAAGATCTACGAAAACGCATAGAAGCTTTCGAGATGTGGACTTATAGGCGCATGCTCTCTATAAGCTGGACCGAGAAGGTGACCAATGTCCAATTTCTCCAACGAGTTGGCCAAAAACGCACGCTTATGGCAACTGTTAAACGGCGTAAAGTCTCGTATTTAGGCCATGTTCTTAGACATCAGAGATATGATCTCCTGCAGCTGATCATGATGGGCAAAGTTGCGGGAAAGAGAAAGGTCGGACGAAGGAAGAAGTCGTGGTTGCGGAACATCCGAGAGTGGACCGGGATAGCGAGCGCTGCTGAGCTGTTCCGCCGAGCTAAAGACAAGAGGGACCTGAACATGCTAATCGCTAACCTTCACTAGTTGGAGAGGCACCTTTAGAAGAAGAAGAATGACTGACCGTGGTTTTGATAGAAAAGTTTCGATTAAGCACTTGTATTTACTCGTATCGATTTATCCCTAGACGAGCTGACATAAGAAACGCGCTTAGCGCATTTTATTAGTACGATAGAACGATGGTTTTGTGTGTTTTTTGTTGAAATAAAACATTGTGTTTATCAAAAGTATGATATGTTAAATCATTTCTTATATTTTATTGATATGAATAAAATATTTTTATTCTTAAGTCGAAATAGGAGAAATAATTACAATCATACGAAATCGTAAAAATTCACAAATTCAAAAAACAAAAAGAAAATGAATTATCTATGACATTCTGTATCATTCAAATCGTCATTCGTTCCGAAAGCAATTGTGACTTTTAAAGTTACACAATTCCATAAATCACTATCACCACAACCACTATACGTTTGAAAATGATTGTGATAGATTAAAAAAATAGACAATTAGGCAACTGGTCATAGATTTATTTCCATGATGGCTTGTAAGTAAAAGATGAATTTGGAAAATGCTGGCCTCATCTCAACCCCGAGGTATAGTAAAAATGGAAAATTGCCCAGATCTTTAAGACTCCCTGAAATTCAAAGTTATACCAAAACTATTATATATATTTTTTAAATTTGTCTAGAAAATAAAATGTTCTTCACTGCTGCTTCTGTTATCCTCTCTTTTCTAATGTTATAATGAATGGAGTTATAGTTAGTAGTAAGGCGATTATAATCATGGCGGGGAACTACTAAATCGACAATCGAATCTTGGAATCGATGGAATCCCTCCTGCCAGGGAGATTTTTTCTAGAACGAGATAGAGAGAGGAATATAATCTAAGAAGTTTGTATTAGAGGTGGTTAAATTAGCGCTTAGCGTGAATTTAACACACTAAACGTACTTGTCAGCGTATCGATTGTACCACGATTATTCGATATTGATTCCCAAAACGAGAGTGAATTATTATTCACTCTGGTGAAACGTTAGACGATAGGCCATTATGTCGTGATTGTTTGATTAGAGGCGATAGAGGTCGGACGTCACCGACGGAGGGCGTGATCATCGATACTTTTAATTTTATTAGAATGGTTGCACTGACTTTGACAGTTCTTTAAGAAAAAGGAAGTTGTCGCCATTTCGACACACTGTTTCTGATCGTCGAGGAGTAAAGACATCCAACGACATCACGCTGCTCTCGTTATATTTTCACATGGAAAGTAATAAAATGGAATAAGTCCACATTGGTATACACGCCTGCAGTGTTAATTTAAAGATAGTCCTTCGATATAGACGATCTATTTGGACTTCGTAATAGCCCCCTGAGACTACCCGCCGACATACTTAATGCTTAACGCTGTTAAGTATGTACACGTTAAGGCGTTAAAAATTTAGCGTGTTAACGCGCAACGATCATTAGCGCCCGAGGCCGAAGGGGCAGTATCCGCGTGGGCGCGAACGCTAATGGACGCGTGGACGATTTATTCTCGCAGTACGTTTAAAAACATCGCGCGCGAAGCCGATCCTAGAATCAACGTGAAAGTGCGAATGTTAATGGACGCGTTAACGATTTACTCTAGGAGCATGTCTTTTTAAAACCCGACCTACAAAACAGGCCAGGCCCTACACTTTTCCACACTGAGTAGCAGGCCCTTGTTTTTTTTTTAATTTATCATACATACAAGTTCTCGCATTTGTATCTATCATACTCACATACTGTATATGACACTTTCATTCATCTTCTTTTATGCTTTTGCGGGGGGATTACCCGCCTATTCTACTATGTGTTCCTATTCTACTTTTATTTATTTTTATTTTCTATGGGATATGGATCTAGGTAGCATGTTTAATATAATCGTGTATTACTAACATAGTTTAGTTAGTTGATATTTTAAATTGTTTAGATTAAATTGCGATTATATGAGTAGATTAAATAAAAAATTATGATAGATAAAAAAAAAATACAAATTTAAATATATTTTTTGACATGATTAATAATAATAAGTACGTGTTTACAATAAAGATGACAATGTTAATAAATATTTGTGCAAATTTTAGTGATGATATTTAAAATTGTATTACGTATAGAAAACAAATGTACATAATTAATTTACTTTTATTTCACATGTATTAAAATAAAATATTAATATTGTTTACTATAGCACACACGCAGTCCAAAGATCGACATCTAATAAATAACGTGTTACGAGATTTAGTGTGCTGTTTGATTTAATGCGTTCGCCGCGCGCTCTTTCATTATATACTTAGCAAGTTAATAAATTAACGTATTAAGTAACACGCTAATTTTTCATAGCATTTAGTCTCGGCGTGTTAATGTATTTTAGTCGTTTTGAAGAACTCTAGTTCGTATTTGTGAGTTTGTGAATGAAATGGATGGATGAAGAAATTGACAAAATTTTGTCTATCCAGGTAGATTTTGCAGTTGTTTTGTAATTTAATGAGAAAAATAAAAGATAAATTCTTTAGAGACTATTTCCGATCTGTTCGGTATACGTCGATTTTGAAATAGATCAAAATCAAGTTGAGTTTTTAAAAGTCAATTTTCGTTAATCGTATTGACATAGGATGTATGGAATCCCTCTTACCATGGAGATTTTTTCTAGAACGAGATAGAGAGGAATGAATCTATGTAGTTCGTGGTAATGAAGTATTTAAAAATTATAGATTAGTTCTTCAAATCATACTAGATGTCACTCGCGATTTTCGGATTTTGTTTATGATATTCATTCAAATTTCATTTATGACGCAATAAAAGTAAATTGAGTATCGAAAATTAATAAATATGACATCGTTTTGTGTTTCTTATAATATCTAACTTTCAAACTAATTTTAATTTATTTTAAGCGTAAGTTTAAGTTGTTTATTATGTTACGTGTAAAGGAACAATGTTTGGTTGATACGTCAACATTAGTGATGAGCCAACTTATGGTTGCTCGTAATTTTCATTCGAATTCAGTTTTGGAATAAAGAACAAAAATGATGATGAAGATGAAGTGTCATTATGCATCAACAAAACGAATGATATTCTAGGCTGTTGCATAGTACTTGTGAAAGTCGAAAACTTTACCAATAGTTCACAAAACTAAGGCGGGAGATCTCGTACTGACAAGAATCGGCAAGAAACTCAGCAAGGGCTGCTTTTTTAATTTCAACTATACAACTCAACTATACTCTATTTAAGGGAGCGTAACCACATAACGCACACGATACCACCGCAGAGATTTTAAGAGAGCATGACTACTCTTGGTACTTAGTAAATAATATATTTCAATAAAACTGATTTGCACATTACACTTAGCACAAACGTCATTTTAGCCAGCAGTCATGTTATTTCGTACGAATACATAGTATATTTGATACACGGGTAGTATATAGATAATAAACGGATTTTTTATTATAATTATCGTTTTAATGACTTTTGTTACTGATTAATAAACCCTATTCATCCATTCACCATACATAATATAAAAATATTATTGAGACTTGATGAAGTTTTGTTGTTATAAGTTCAACAAACAACTAATAGCAATAAAATTAATTTACCTAGTTGTTATTGTTTTCAGAACTTTTGTTAAATATTATAATTAAAAATTCTTAGACCTACTATGGTATAAGTTTATTTATAAAAACTATTTGGTGGTAATATTATTGTATACCGTAGCTAAATGCCACTTTTAATTATATCACAGCATTAATTCAACTGATTTCAGTAAATTCAAAAAGCCTCTGTGCTCACTTCCATTATGTTAGTTTCCATTTTTTTCTATACAAATAAAAAATAATTTTATTCAGAGATTACTTTGTATTAATCGAGTTGCGTTTGCATAACTCGAACTACTAGTTAAATTTCAACACGATATTAATCCGAGTATTATACTATAACGCGTGATATCCATCTATTTTTTAAACGGAACTTAAAAAAGCAGTACGCTTTTCGTTGTTGAAGGAAGTGCACATTGTGTTGAATGTTAGTTAATTGCTGAACTTAAATTGTATGCGTAAATAAAATACTCCTTAAATAATGACTTTTGTTGATTCCTAAATTAACAATGTAAATAAGTTTTGTTATGAGGTGATGGTGTGTATATAAAACATTCTAAATATTATTGAACTGCCTTAGTTTTAAGATTGTGTAAGTAAACGGTAATAGTATTGTGGTCTTGTAGTATACATGAAAACCGTCCTTTTGAATCACCCTATCTATGAAAAAAAAGCCGAATCAAAATCCGTTGCGTGGTTTTAAAGATTTAAGCATACATAGGGATATAGGGACAGAGAAAGCGACTTTGTTTTATACTATGTAGTGATAACATAATGTTGCACGCTTATTATAACGATTTCCAAACGTCAGTTGAAAAAAAAAGCGTTTAAGCAATAAGTAGTTTTTAAAAACGCTTTTTAAAAATCGTACAACGTAACAACGCTTAAAAATTTTAAGCAGATATTTTGCAGTTTTTCCACCTCTAGTGTTCTCTGAGTTTGTGAATGAAATGGTTGAATGAAGAAATGGACAAAATTTATATAAATTCAAACAAAAATAGTGGAAGGAAAACACGTCAGAATTAACAGTAACAGTTAAAAATTAAGGATTTGTGCAATTTTTTCGGAATGATTTGAGTAAATCACTTGTTTTACATACGAATATCTGTACTAAAAGATGATCGAAGACAAAAAAGAAGGACGAAATCAGCAACTTACGAATCCTCACCTCAAAAATGACCATATATTAACTGTGTTAATATGTGCAATTTCAATACCGTTGTCAATGTCTATGTGGATATTAAATATTATTTATTCCAAGTTTTCACAAGACGGAGAAGGACACGACGGTATTATTTATTTTAAAAATTACTTTTTAATTCTAAGCTTTAAATCAAGTTCAAATAAGTATTTATAGCATATGTAATATTAAACTAAATGCTTAATATAAAATATTAACTATGTGCAATATACATGTTAAAACATTTTCAAGTGGATTTGAATAGTGTTAAATGTAAATAATATTGACCTTTGTTCTTAATGTATTAACTTAGACAGTACAAAAGACTAGTAGTTAAATTATGTTTCTGTATCTTATAGTATTATCTGAATTTGCCAAGTCAGAAAATAAATAAAAAAATAATAATTTCAGAACCAGTGGTAATATCACCTGCAAGATGGATGGTGTCATGTTTTATACCCTTATTGATGGCAGTTTATGGCTATAGAAGGAAAAGTGTTAACTTTGGTGGTGCGTGCTTAGGTTTTGGTGTGGGTCTAGTGCTCACATTAAGTAGTTACTGTTTCTTGGCAGCTCTTATTACTTTCTTTATCACATCATCAAGAGCAACGAAAATAGGTTCTAATATCAAGAAAAAAATTGAAGAAGAATTTAAAGAAGGTATTGAAAATGTAAAATATGTAATTATTCATGTTCATGAAGTAGCTACAAACTATGCTTAACAAATGTTTGTATACAGGTGGCCAAAGGAATTGGATACAAGTACTTTGTAATGGTGGCATGGCTACTCAACTAGGATTATTGTACTTATTAGATGTTGGTGCTACTGAAAGGCCTATAGATTTTATTAAAGATTACAGAGCATCTTGGCTCTCAATAGGTGTACTTGGTAAGTTCAAATATATTTATAGTTTTTTATATATCTTGACTCCTGGTCTCACAATTTGTTTCAATTTTAGGCTCATTTGCCTGCAGCAATGGTGATACCTGGGCATCAGAGTTGGGTAGTGTCTTTGCAAAAACTGATCCCTTTCTAGTAACATCATGGAAAAGAGTTCCAAAAGGAACAAATGGTGGAGTCTCACTTCTAGGAACATTATTCAGTGCTGCTGGAGGGCTTATCATAGGCATATCATATTATGTTGCAATAATTTATTTTTCTGATAAAGCTTTATGGGCTAATGCTCCTCCTCAATGGCCCGTGATTGTGTTTGGAGGTTTTGCTGGGTTTCTTGGCAGCTTAATAGATTCTTTGATGGGAGCAACTTTACAATATTCTGGTGACTATCAATATTAATGCCTCTGTGGATATTATTTATTTGAATATATTATTTAAATTTTGTTATCTTTTCCAGGTTTAGATAAAGATGGAAAAATCGTATCACATTCCAGTCTCACAATTAAACATATTAGTGGTAGAAATATCCTTGACAATCATAGTGTAAATCTCATTTCGACTGTCATTATGGGTCTTCTTATGCCCACTTTATGTAAATGTTTGTGGCCCCTATTTTAAACATAAAAAGGCAGGCATAGATGCATGTATCATTGTTTATTTTTGTGTTAATTCAAAATTATTATTTGTTACTAAAGAAGTAAAACTAAGTATAACTTTCAGATGCTGCTTAAAATCGTCCTTTTTATAATTTGATTAATAAAAATTGTATTATGGAGTGAGTATATTGATGTGTTCATGTTATTTGTTAAACAGACATACCTATTAACTTGTACTTAGCTGTTTTTATAATGCTAATGTTATTGTTTTTTTTGTACCTTTTTAATGAAACTGTTAGAAATACATTAACATTGTTTTTTTTTCCTTTAGTTGTTTATTTAGTATCTAGTAAAATATGACTTCAGGTCCACCCTGGTTAAATGAATAATAGAACTTGTCCATCTCATTAAACAATGATGATTCTTTTATAACTTTTACCCAGTGTTGTTGCCCTCTTATCTCAAAAATGGTTGGATGCATACATATAAAAGGTTTAGCTAAGAACAAAACTCATCACAAATTTATGCAGATAATGGTTAAGAATGAATTTGACAGATTTGTATTACTTGACTTGCTACTGGCTGACTTGTATGTTTCCGCAGAAATTGTAAATAGGTAGGTGTTTTGTACAACGTTTAATGAAATCAAACGGAAATTTAATTTTATGTTTTGTTCAGTCAATAGCACGTGAGGTTATACATACCTGACAAATTTTCCCATTCGATTTTAAATCTTAATTCTTTGAGATACAATGTAAAATATTTTTTAAATTCTGACGTGCAGCTGTGTATTCATTAAACGTAACCACCCGTGCGCTGGGTAGTTGCATTTTTCGTATTTGGTGAAAGTTAAAAACTGAGAGAAAAGTGAGAGAGAAACTCTAGAAGAAGAAGAAGAATAACAATTTGTCTATAACATCATAATAAAACTTTAATCTGTATAATTTGTCTCTGCGAATATTAAACACAGGACGTATATTCTTTGTATTATAAAAATATTATATTGCGTTGGGTTAAAGTTTGCCAGTAGAGCATAGATTTGGTAACCTGAGATCAAGATTAATAAATAAAGTTTGTCTTTAAAGGGGCTGTCATAATTTAAATTAACATATCATCTTGTATTATTAACAATTATTTAACTTGTAAAAAGATAATTTGTATGTAATACTTAGACTGAATTTGAGACTGCACTTGTTCTATTTATTTTTTTTATTTTATAATATGGCAGGCACGGCTTGTGCGTTTTGCCAATGTCAAGTAAAAAATTTGGGAACGAATAGGAAAGAAATCGGATAAGGAAGGATGGGATCAGGAATGTATGGTATTTATAATCTTAAATCTGGACCTGAAAAGCATTAGGTCGGATGTGCAGAACCAGCTAAAATCACTTATCGCCATAACGTTGCTACACTCTTTTTTCTCTTTCCGGCAAATTAACTCTTGTATGTTTGTGCCTTTTTACTCATGAGCAACAGTCATGCATAAAGTCGGATCAGACGACTTTTTCAAATATTTTGATTGCATTTAGCTATTTCTGTTTTTATACAGTTATGCCTAAGATTCCCGACATCCGACCTAATGCTTTTCAGGTCCAGAAATATACTATATATATTACCATTTTTTACAATTTTATATTATTGAGTATGAGATATGATACATTTATATATTGATTGATCATAAGTATGTAATAGTGTAGCTATGTTAGTCGGGAATGGAACACGAAGGGATGTTAGGTCTTGCCAGAGGGAGGATCTTTGGAATTTAGGACAGGAGAAAATAATATGATTAACTGTTCCTTCATCTGATCCACAGTCACACCTAGGATCGTTGATTATATGGAGTTTAGCTAAATGAGAAGGCGCAGAAGAATGACCAAGTCTCATACGTGTAATCATAGAAGTTTCTAGCTAGCCACACTTCATTAAGAAAAACCAAGGTTTCAAAGGAATATGATTTTGTATCTGAGCATAAAATTTACCTTTTGTCAATTTACTGATTTCCCACATTTGCTCCCATTTCTCGCGTAATATTACTTTTGGAATTGCTAATAAATCTGAACAATAGTTTTGAAAAGGAAAAACATCTCCACATGATACTGCCTCATTAGTAAGCCTATCAGCTATAATATTACCCTTTATACCAACATGAGCTGGAACCCAGGCAAATTCTACATGAACTTCGTTTTCAATACATTTTTGTATCATTGTCTGATGTCAAAAATAACGGGAGAATAACATTTTAATTTAAACGGGAATTTTTCTATCGACTGTAAAGCACTCTTTGAGTCTGAAAATATTATAACAGATTTAAGTTTTATGATTTTACTGTATTCTAAGGCTTTGAATATGCCAAAACATTCTCCTGAATACACGGATGATTTTGGAGGGAGTTTTACTTTCTGAACTATTTTATATTGAGAATGATAAATACCGATTCCAACGCAGGTAGATGTCGAATGTTTAGAAGCATCACAAAATATGTGGTGATAGTCATTGAATTTGCTGTCAATCGCGATTTCAAAGTTTAATTTAGCGTTTAAATCAGATTTTTCAACTATGTCATAATGAATAGTAGGTGGAAAAATTAATGATTTATAATCGACATTAAAAATAGGAAGGTAATTTGATACATAAGTAGGAGAAGAAAGGGAGATGAATTTCTTATAACTAACAATGAGACATGGTGGAGTTTTATGTGTCCAATAGCTTGAAGTAGAAAATAATTCATAAAGTGCCTTAATCTTAGAAAGAAGTGGATGATTTGAACACTGAATAGTACGAAAAAAGAATTTGTCACAAATATATTGCCGTCTTAATTATAGGGGGGGTTCACAGCATTCTATTTGTAAAGCGTTTCTTGGGCTCGACTTCATGGCTCCCAATATTATCCTCAGAGCTTTATGTTGAATTTTGTCTAGCTTCCTAAGGGCTGTAACATTACCTGGTTCTAGCAAAAATGTACCGTAATCTAAAACACTTCTAATAAGGGCGTTGTAAATCAACTTTAAAAAATATGGATGAGCTCCCCACCAAACACCTGAAAGGCATCTTATCATATTTAATAAGCGTTCACATTTATCAGCAACATATACACAATGGCGGGTGCCTGAAAGTTTCGAATCTAAAACTATGCCTAAAAATTTCGCGTGATCTTTAACGGGAATAGCAGCATTATCATACTTTAGGGAAATAGGAGGGAGTTTATTTTTACGCGTATATACTACGACAGCACTTTTAGAAGCAGACAGTTGTAACCCATTATAAGTAACCAATATTTTAAATTAGATAAAGCAGATGTTAATTTAAGAAGCGAATCCTCAATGGAATGACTAATATAATACAATAAAAGGTCATCGGCGTATTGAAGTATTTTGATATATTTATTTAAGCAAATATTATCTTTTAAATCGTATGTGTAAACATTATACAGAATAGTACTAAGGACTGACCCCTGCGGAAGGCCTTTTGAAACAGTCCGAGAATAAATAATATTGTCGTAATATATTTCTATTTTGCGTTCTGTTAAAACGTTGAGAATAAAATTTATGAAATGAGAAGGTAAAGAATACCTAAAGATAATAGTTTAATTTTGAGAATATCTAATAAGACATTATCATACGCAGAAGATAAGTCTACAAAAACAGCTGTTACCGAATCGTTATTAGAGAAAGCTATGCGAATATCTCTAGTGAAGATAGCAATATTATCGAGTGTGCTTCTACCTTTTCTAAAGCCATACTGAGTATTGGCTAAAATGCCTTTACTTTCTAGAAACCAATCTATACGGTTTTTGATTAAATGCTCCGCTAGTTTGAGTAAAACCGAAGACAAAGCAATGGGTCGATATGAAGAAGCTTCAGAAGGAATTTTATTTGGTTTTAAGATTGGCAACACTGTTTGACGTTCCCAAGATGAGGGGATATCATTACCTGAGATCATTGACGAGTTTATTAAATCTAAATAATATTGTAATGTATTATTGCAAACGTTGGAAAGAAAAGCGTATGGGATACCGTTGCTCCCAGGGGCAGAGTTTTTCGTATTTTGGATGATACCTTTTAATTCATATAAACTAAACGGAGCACTAATATCAGAGTCAGCTAAGGAAGAAGAGATGGAGATATTGTTCGAAACCCAGGGAGGAGCTAATTTATCTAAGAAAGGGTTTATTAGCTGTGGTGGTATCATTGATGAAGAGTTGTTATTGACAGCTGATTTGAATCTTTTAATGTTTTGCCAAACTAATGTTGGAGGAGTGTTAGGGGAGATAGAGGTACAGAACCTACGCCACCCTTCAAATTTTTTTTGTTTAAAAAGTTTTTTAGTTTTTGATATCAACTCTGACATTTTATCATAATTAGATTCAGTCATATTTTGTTTATATAATTTCTCAGCAGCTTTTCTTTGTTTCACAGCTTCCGTACACTCATTGTCCCACCACGGAGGAGATGGAATTTTATTGGGGTAAACTTTTTTAGGGAAGACTTCATTAGCTGCATCTATAAAAAGATTACTCAAAGCTTCAGCTCTTTCAGGCTCGGAACTAGAGTTGATGTTAGGGAGCAAATATAATTTTGACTGAACTGAAGTTGTGAATTTTTCCCAGTCTTTACTGTCTTTATTTGGAAGCCTATGTTTGAGATGGGAGATTCGACAGGGGTTTGAAGGTTTAGAGAAAGGAAAAGTTTAATAATAGGATAATGATCACTACCATACGATGAAGAAAGTATCTGCCAAGAAAGAGAAGATGCAAGACTAGGAGAACATAATGACAGATCAACAGCAGTTTTATTTTGATTTGGTTTTGTTACACGTGTAGCTTCACCAGTGTTTAAGATACAAATATTATGACAATCAATGATGTCTAATAATTCATCTCCATAATTGTTTGTATTAGAACTGCCCAACGATTGATGATGGCAATTGAAATCACCTAGTACTAGAAAAGGTTTGGGCAAATTATTTAGAATTAAACGAAGTTCATTAAAAACAGGAATAGATGGATGGGAAATATATATAGACACAATGCATTTGTTAAAAACCCTAACAGCAATTATTGAAATATCTTTATGGTGAGAGGGCAGAGGAATAGGTTTAAAAGAAAGTGATTCTTTAATGAGTATGGTTACGCCTCCATAGCCATCTGATCTATCTTCTCGTAAGGTAGTATATCCACTGACTTTAAAATTTAGATGACATTTAAGCCATGTCTCTGATAATACAAAAACAAAAGGATTATATTTATTCACAAGAAAAATTAACTCGCTTTTTTTACTTATTAAGCTTTGACAATTCCATTGCATAATACTAGCTTGATTATCCATTTTGTAAGCCTTCGATCAAAGTTGAAATTAAAGAAACTGCGTTGGACAGTAAATGAAGGGCTGAAGAAGAATTTGTGTTAAAATGAGTAAGTAATGATATTAATAATTTAATTAAATCCGTGATGGATATCTGAGTCTTATTTTCATCCTGAAGCTTATTATTGAATACACACCCATCTGCAGGAATAGGACTATCAAATTCCTTTATAAGAGCCTTGTGAGCTTCAATATCATAACCCGGTTTTAGTCTAGGTGGAGTGCGAGGTTTAAGAAATACTGTCTTTTTATATGAAGAAGTAGGAGAATTACTTTTATGGTCTACATTTGATGTTGAATTTTTATATAAAGGAGTTTTAAAAGAATTACTGGAGACAACATTGGAATATGATTTTGAAACTTTAGGAAAAGATTTTGATGCTTCTACATAGGATGTGTAATTATTTGCCATATAGACCTTGATTTCTTTTTGTCGAATATACTCTGGACAAGATTTGTTTGTAGCAAAATGGGATCCTTCACATAAGCAGCAAAAAACATTACTGTCTTCCTCTGTTTCACAACAATCACCCGAATGATTTCCCCCACACTTAAAGCATTGGGGTTTGGACCTACACTGGTTTTTGGTATGGCCAAAGCGACAACAATAGTAACATTGTATTGTTGGATAAATATACAGATCTACTGGCAAAGCATTGAAACACATGAAGACACGTTTGGGTAAAATTTGTCCATCGAAAGTAATTACAACTGATTGTGTGGGCTTCCATATAACCGAACCTCCTTGGGAAACTTTATAATTGATACGTCTTACTTTAATTATCTTGCCACATCCCATTGGGACAGTAATATTTTCGAGAACTTCTTTGGGTGTCCATTCTGAAGGGACACCTTGTACAAGACCCATTCTAGTTACATTAAAAGTTGGTATAAAAGCTTTCATTTTATTAATTTCTAATTTTTTGTTAGTGATGAAAGAATTTGCAGATATATAATCAGAAAAAGCTTGTGAGACTTTATTACGGCCAATAGGTTTTACACTACCATTGATAATATTTTCAAATTGGTTATTTTTTAAGAACCTTCCAAAAGTAACAGGATGAATTGAAGTATTATCATGAAGATCAGCTTGTATTTTTTGCACATGGACAGTAAATGGGGAAACATCATTTTTATTGTAAAGAACACGGCCAATGGGTGTTGGTGTGACTGTGGGCTCTTTAGTAACAGATGACGGAATAGAAATATTAAAATCTTTGTCAACTGATTGTGTCTTTTTTTTGGTTACATTCGAAGCAGACTCTTTTCTTGGTGAAAGATCAAAGCAATTGCAATCATTTTTTGAGTCGGAGTTATGATTACGGCGACGTTTTTTATTGCAGTGCTTACATACATGTACGCGACTTCGTTTGAGTGATCGTCCTGATAATGAACCGTCGGTTTCCATTCCAGATTCATTAGAAACGGTAACAAATAGTCCAGCCGGGGGAACACAGTCCCCCGGCGGTTCTATGTCCGGAGGCTCGTTCATAAAATAAAACGTAAAAACTTACCAATAAACTGCTATAATACACTACAAACTAATTCTAAATAAATTTAAAAGTAATTAAAATGAATATATACAAATCTGATCACCAATACTTAATAAAATAAAATAAAATAATTTTCAAACTCGAAAAACGCGCCCACCAAGTTCGTCGTTTCCCGCCTTTTTCCCTAGTTCTACTTTTTTTTTTTTTCCTCATAATATGGCAGGCACGGCTTGTGCATTTTGCCAATGTCAAGTAAAAAATTTGGGAAACGAATAGGAAAGAAATCGGATAAGGAAGGATGGGATCAGGAATGTATGGTATTTATAATCTTAAATATACTATATATATATATATATATATTATCGTTGTTTACAATTTTATATTATTGAGTATGAGATATGATATGATACATTTATATATTGCTTGATCATAAGTATGTAATAGTGTAGCTATGTTAGTCGGGAATGGAACACGAAGGGATGTTAGGTCTTGCCAGAGGGAGGATCTTTGGAATTTAGGACAGGAGAAAATAATATGATTAACTGTTCCTTCATCTGATCCACAGTCACACCTAGGATCGTTGATTATATGGAGTTTAGCTAAATGAGAAGGCGCAGAAGAATGACCAAGTCTCATACGTGTAATCATAGAAGTTTCTAGCTTGCCACACTTCATTAAGAAGAACCAAGGTTTCAAAGGAATATGATTTTGTATCTGAGCATAAAATTTAGCTTTTGTCAATTTACTGATTTCCCACATTTGCTCCCATTTCTCGCGTAATATTACTTTTGGAATTGCTAATAAATCTGAACAATAGTTTTGAAAAGGAAAAACATCTCCACATGATACTGCCTCTTTAGCAAGCCTATCAGCTATAATATTACCCTTTATACCAACATGAGCTGGAACCCAGGCAAATTCTACATGAACTTCGTTTTCAATACATTTTTGTATCATTTGTCTGATGTCAAAAATAACGGGAGAATAACATTTTAATTTAAACGGAAATTTTTCTAAAGACTGTAAAGCACTCTTTGAGTCTGAAAATATTATAACAGATTTAAGTTTCATGATTTTACTGTATTCTAAGGCTTTCAATATACCAAAACATTCTCCTGAATACACGGATGATTCTGGAGGGAGTTTTACTTTCTGAACTATTTTATACTGAGAATGATAAATACCGACTCCAACGCAGGTAGATGTCGAATGTTTGGAAGCATCACAAAATATGTGATGATAGTCATTGAATTTGCTGTCAATCGCGATTTCAAAGTTTAATTTAGCGTCTAAATCTGATTTTTCAACTATGTCATAATGAATATTAGGAAGAAAAATTAACGATTTAAAATCGACATTAAAAATAGGAAGGTAATTTGATACATAAGTAGGAGAAGAAAGGGAGATGAATTTCTTATAACTAACAATGAGACATGGTGGAGTTTTATGTGTCCAATAGCTTGAAGTAGAAAATAATTCATAAAGTGCCTTAATCTTAGAAAGAAGTGGATGATTTGAACACTGAATAGTACGAAAAAAGAATTTGTCACAAATATATTGCCGTCTTAATTGAAGGGGGGGTTCACAGCATTCTATTTGTAAAGCGTTTATTGGGCTCGACTTCATGGCTCCCAATATTATCCTCAGAGCTTTATGTTGAATTTTGTCTAGCTTCCTAAGGGCTGTAACATTACCTGGTTCTAGCAAAAATGTACCGTAATCTAAAACACTTCTAATAAGGGCGTTGTAAACCAACTTTAAACAATATGGATGAGCTCCCCACCAAACGCCTGAAAGGCATCTTATCATATTTAATAAGCGTTCACATTTATCAGCAACATATACACAATGGCGGGTGCCTGAAAGTTTCGAATCTAAAACTATGCCTAAAAATTTCGCGTGATCTTTAACGGGAATAGCAGCATTATCATACTTTAGGGAGATAGGAGGAAGTTTATTTTTACGAGTATATACTACGACAGCACTTTTAGAAGCAGACAGTTGTAACCCATTAGAATCCATCCAATATTTTAAATTAGATAAAGCAGATGTTAATTTAAGAAGCGAATCCTCAATGGAATGACTAATGTAATACAATAAAAGGTCATCGGCGTATTGAAGTATTTTGATATATTTATTTGAGCAAATATTATCTTCTAAATCGTATGTATAAACATTATACAGAATAGGACTAAGGACTGACCCCTGCGGAAGGCCTTTTGAAACAGTCCGAGAATAAATAATATTGTCGTAATATATTTCTATTTTGCGTTCTGTTAAAACGTTGAGAATAAAATTTATGAAATGGGAAGGTATACCTAAAGATAATAGTTTAATTTTGAGAATATCTAATAAGACATTATCATACGCAGAAGACAAGTCTACAAAAACAGCTGTCACCGAATCGTTATTAGAGAAAGCTATACGAATATCTGTAGTGAAGATAGCAATATTATCGAGTGTACTTCTACCTTTTCTAAAGCCATACTGAGTATTGGCTAAAATGCCTTTACTTTCTAGAAACCAATCTATACGGTTTTTGATTAAATGCTCCGCTAATTTGAGTAAAACCGAAGACATAGCAATGGGTCGATATGAAGAAGCTTCAGAAGGAATTTTATTTGGTTTTAAGATTGGCAACACTGTTTGACGTTTCCAAGATGAGGGGATATTACCTGAGATCATTGACGAGTTTATTAAATCTAAATAATATTGTAATGTGTTATTGCAAACGTTGGAAAGAAAAGCATATGGGATACCGTCGCTCCCAGGGGCAGAGTTTTTCGTATTTTGGATGATACCTTTTAATTCATATAAACTAAACGGAGCACTAATATCAGAGTCAGTTAAGGAAGAAGAGATGGAGATATTGTTCGAAACCCAGGGAGGAGCTAATTTATCTAAGAAAGGGTTTATTAGCTGTGGTGGTATCATTGATGAAGAGTTGTTATTGACAGCCGATTTGAATCTTTTAATGTTTTGCCAAACTAATGTTGGAGGAGTGTTAGGGGAGATAGAGGTACAGAACCTACGCCACCCTTCAAATTTTTTTTGTTTAAAAAGTTTTTTAGTTTTTGTTATCAACTCTGACATTTTATCATAATTAGATTCAGTCATATTTTGTTTATATATTTTCTCAGCAGCTTTTCTTTGTTTCACAGCTTCCGTACACTCATTGTCCCACCACGGAGGAGATGGAATTTTATTGGGGTAAACTTTTTTAGGGAAGACTTCATTAGCTGCATCTATAAAAAGATTACTCAAAGCTTCAGCTCTTTCAGGCTCAGAACTAGAGTTGATGTTAGGGAGCAAATATAATTTTGACTGAACTGAAGTTGTGAATTTTTCCCAGTCTTTACTGTCTTTATTTGGAAGCCTATGTTTGAGATGGGAGATTCGACAGGGGTTTGAAGGTTTAGAGAAAGGAAAAGTTATAATAATAGGATAATGATCACTACCATATGATGAAGAAAGTATCTGCCAAGAAAGAGAAGATGCAAGACTAGGAGAACATAATGACAGATCAACAGCACTTTTATTTTGATTTGGTTTTGTTACACGTGTAGCTTCACCAGTGTTTAAGATACAAATATTATGACAATCAATGATGTCTAATAATTCATCCCCATAATTGTTTGTATTAGAACTGCCCCACGATTGATGATGGCAATTGAAATCACCTAGTACTAGAAAAGGTTTGGGCAAATTATTTAGAATTAAACGAAGTTCATTTAAAGCAGGAATAGATGGATGGGAAATATATATAGACACAATGCATTTGTTAAAAACCCTAACAGCAATTATTGAAATATCTTTATGGTGAGAGGGCAGAGGAATAGGTGTGAAAGAAAGTGATTCTTTAATGAGTATGGCTACGCCTCCATAGCCATCTGGTCTATCTTCTCGTAAGGTAGTATATCCACTGACTTTAAAATTTAGATGACATTTAAGCCATGTCTCTGATAATACAAAAACAAAAGGATTATATTTATTCACAAGAAAAATTAACTCGCTTTTTTTACTTATTAAGCTTTGACAATTCCATTGCATAATATTAGCTTGATTGTCCATTTTGTAAGCCTTCGATCAAAGTTGAAATTAAAGAAACTGCGTTGGACGGTAAATGAAGGGCTGAAGAAGAATTTGTGTTAAAATGAGTAAGTAATGATATTAATAATTTAATTAAATCTGTGATGGATATCTGAGTTTTATTTTCATCTTGAAGTTTATTATTGAATACACACCCATCTGCAGGAATAGGACTATCGAATTCCTTTATAAGAGCCTTGTGAGCTTCAATATCATAACCCGGTGTTAGTCTAGGTGGAGTGCGAGGTTTAAGAAATACTGTCTTTTTATATGAAGAAGTAGGAGAATTACTTTTATGGTCTACATTTGATGTTGAATTTTTATATAAAGGAGTTTTAAAAGAATTAGTGGAGACAACATTGGAATATGATTTTGAAACTTTAGGAAAAGATTTTGATGCTTCTACATAGGATGTGCAATTATTTGCCATATAGACCTTAATTTCTTTTTGTCGAATATACTCTGGACAAGATTTGTTTGTAGCAAAATGGGATCCTTCACATAAGCAGCAAAAAACATTACTGTCTTCCTCTGTTTCACAAGAATCACCCGAATGATTTCCCCCACACTTAAAGCATCGGGGTTTAGACCTACACTGGTTTTTAGTATGGCCAAAGCGACAACAATAGTAACATTGTATTGTTGGATAAATGTACAGATCTACTGGCAAAGCATTGAAACACATGAAGACACGTTTGGGTAAAATTTGCCCATCGAAAGTAATTACAACTGATTGTGTGGGCTTCCATATAACCGAACCTCCTTGGGAAACTTTATAATTGATACGTCTTACTTTAATTATCTTGCCACATCCCATTGGGACAGTAATATTTTCGAGAACTTCTTCGGGTGTCCATTCTGAAGGGACACCTCGTACAAGACCCATTCTAGTGACATTGAAAGTAGGTATAAAAGCTTTCATTTTATTAATTTCTAGTTTTTTGTTAGTGATGAAAGAATTTGCAGACATATAATCAGAAAAAGCTAGTGAGACTTTATTGCGGCCAATAAGTTTTACACTACCGTTGACAATATTTTCAAATTGGTTATTTTTTAAAAACCTTCCAAAAGTAACAGGATGAATTGAAGTATTATCATGAAGGTCAGTTTGTATTTTTTGCACATGAACAGTAAATGGGGAAATATCATTTTTATTGTAAAGAACGCGGCCAATTGGTGTTGGTGTGACTGTGGGCTCTGTAGTAGCAGATGATGGAATAGAGACATTAAAATCTTTGTCAACTGATTGTGTCTTTTTTTTAGTTACATTTGAAGTAGACTCTTTTCTTGGTGAAAGATCAAAACAATTGCAATCATTTTTTGAGTCAGAACTATGATTACGGCGACGTTTTTTATTGCAGTGCTTACATACATGCACGCGACTCCGTTTGAGTGATCGTCCTGATAATGAACCGTCGGTTTCCATTCCAGATTCATTAGAAACGGTAACAAATAGTCCAGCCGGGGGAACATAGTCCCCCGGCGGTTCTATGTCCGGAGGCTCGTTCATAAAATAAAACGTAAAAACTTACCAATAAACTGCTATAATACACTACAAACTAATACTAAATAAATTTAAAAGTAACTAAGATGAAAATATACAAATCTGATCACCAATACTTAATAAAATTAAATTAAATTCTTTTCAAACTCGAAAAACGCGCCCACCAAGTTCGACGTTTCCCGCCTTTTCCTCCCCTAGTTCTACTTACTTCATGGGTCCTATTAATAATATTCCTATTTACGCATAATACATTTAGATTTAAAAAGTATACAGGGTGTAACAGAAAGAGGGCATCAACACAACAACAACACAACTTTCCAAAGAAATATAGCTCGGAATATGAAAAAGAAATTTGCCATCTTATATAAAACTGCCGATCAGCTGATCAATTTACTATGGGAAGTCCAATTTTTTATTTCATATTCCAATCCACGTTTCTTGTGAAAAGTTGTGAAATATGATCGTAAAAATAACTCTATTTCGGGTTGATACCCCCTTTTCTATTAATTTACTTATGCTGATGATTACTGTTTTCTATTTTCCAATTCTAAGAAAAGTTTTTATTAAAACAAATACAAAACAAAATACCTCTTTTATTTATGACTATGGGTATGTTCCGATATACACTGCGACCACTGAACAGTATGACGTCAATTTAGTATACTGGAATCCCGTTCCTTTATAGCTAGTTATACTGGTGACTTTTTAAAACGGTACGCAGTCCAGTATACTGTTAATCCTATTTTTGGCGCCATTTTCAAATTTGTTAATGCAAGGTGAATATAAATATAAAGATTCCCTCTTTTCAAAAGAAAATTGGAAAATTGTATAAAAAAATTATTTATCAATTAAATCCATCTTATAAATAAACGTAAGTATTTTTTTTTTGTTTATTTAGAAACTTATCATTTTCTGATTCTGTTTCGACTGATCACGTGATCAAAAGCACTGCGAGCACCTTACCTCGAAATCTCCAGTGCTCACAGTACAAATATGGCGGCAATTTATGACGTCATAAATTTCCCTAGGGTACTGTAGCAGTGTACTGGCAGTCCATAACGGAACGGATTTTTCAGCAGTAAGACCACTGCGCAGTGCTCGCAGTGTATATCGGAACATACCCTATATCTGAATAAAAAACTGACCCACTTAAGTAACTTTTTTTTGACGTGGATACGTCTATGTTTTCGTTCTACAGGGGGGTCATTCTTTGAGCAGGAGTATATGCACTAACGCCATCTATTGGCGTATAAGTGAACTATGCTTGCTCTGCAGGGGGAGGGGCATTCTGTCAGCAGGAGTATATGCACTAACGCCATCTGTTGGCGCTAGTGAATACTTTTTTCATTCAACAAATGAACGCAACGAATATTTATTTATTTAGTGTTTAGTGTCTTCAATTTGTTTATTTGTTTTTTTTTTAATTATTCATTTATAAATGCAATTATGCCACAACGTTGCATAATTCCGGGTTGTTTTGGAGAAGCAAATCGTTCAGTTTTTAGAGTGCCAAAGAATATTGATAGACGTAAAGAGTGGTTAAAAGCTATTCGTGATGTGTTTCCTAACCTGGATGTTGGTGAAAATTTTTATGTTTGTGAAAAACATTTTAAAGAAGCAGATTTTACGGCATATATAATTGACAAATCTGGAAAAATTATTCAAAAGGTATCAATATAATATACAATACAATAAATATAATACAATAAATAAATAAAAAATTAGCTTTATGCCATACGTATGCATATGTACACATCCATCTACGAACACGTAAATATAGCTTTATATGCGTTAGCAATAAAATGTAAAATATTTTTGAGTGAATTTGCTAATCTTTAAATAAAAATAATTAAATTCGTGCAAATTCATATTAAAGGACATCGTCGAAAATGACCCCAATATGAACAAGCATGAATATTTTACAATAAATCGCCGACATCTTTACTGTCATGTCGTACATGAAGCTGTTAAGGATGTTCTACTTGTAATGTATATAATAATCGATAACACATTTTGCCTTAAAAAACCCTGGTTGGCTGTATCATTGATACAGCCATATTTTATGCGTGGATACGTCTATGTATGAATGGATATATGAGTAATTGATAAAAAAAAAATAATACTAATTATTAATATTTTAAATAGAGTTTATTGAGTATAGGTCGATGATATGATAAATATGAAACGTAACGAAATTGGTTAACATTTAAATTACGTGTAAAAGTTAAATCTAAATATGTATTGCCCAGAGTTGTGGTTTGAGTTAGGCAACAATCCAAATTAAATTCTTTTTTTAGAAAATTAAGTAATGATGAATTTTCATATATGTCGGAGTTAAAATCTCCACATAAAATGATTGGTGTTTCAATGTCAGGTTCCACTGTCGGTAAAAAATTTTTTATAGCTTGAGAATATCGAAGTAATGATTGCAATAAGAAAATTTTAACTTCATTTATAGATGTCTTGGGATGAATATATATAGAGCTGCTAAAATGAACTTTGTATTATTTTTGAATGATACTTCAACAGAAGTGAAATCTCCTACGAGATTTATATGGACGTGTGTCTCACCAAAGATGTCATTTATTATTGGCACACATGGCAACTCCACCTACAAGTTTTTTTCCGGTTCGAGTCATGATATTTTGTCGAGATTTAAAAATTAAAGTGTAATCAAGTTATCGATTATTATATACATTACAAGTAGAACATCCTTAACAGCTTCATGTACGACATGACAGTAAAGATGACGGCGATTTATTGTAAAATATTCATGCTTGTTCATATTGGGGCCATTTTCGACGATGTCCTTTACTATGAATTTGCACGAATTTAATTATTTTTATTTAAAGATTAGCAAATTCACTCAAAAATATTTTACATTTTATTGCTAACGCATATAAAGCTATATTTACGTGTTCGTAGATGGATGTGTACATATGCATACGTATGGCATAAAGCTATTTTTTTTTTATTTATTGTATTGTATATTATAATGATATCTTTTGAATAATTTTTCCAGATTTGTCAATTATATATGCCGTAAAATCTGCTTCTTTAAAATGTTTTTCACAAACATAAAAATTTTCACCAACATCCAGGTTAGGAAACACATCACGAATAGCTTTTAACCACTCTTCACGTCTATCAATGTTCTTTGGCACTCTAAAAACTGAACGATTTGCTTCTCCAAAACAATCGGGAATTATGCAACGTTGTGGCATAATTGCATTTATAAATGAATAATTAAAAAAAAACAAATAAACAAATTGAAGACACTAAACACTAAATAAATAAATATTCGTTTCGTTCATTTGTTGAATGAAAAAAGTATTCACTAGCGCCAACAGATGGCGTTAGTGCATATACTCCTGCTGACAGAATGCCCCTCCCCCTGCAGAGCAAGCATAGTTCACTTATACGCCAATAGATGGCGTTAGTGCATATACTCGCTCTCAGAATGACCCCCCTGTAGAACGAAAACATAGACGTATCCACGTCAAAAATATTCCAGGCTTATATCGAATTATTTCCGTTTTTTTCGTATTTGTATCAGGCTATTAAGCGTGTTTCTTCGACTAACGTTGATATTTGCATTACTTTTGGATTCCGAATGGAAATTGATTCGGTTATAGCAATGACAGTTGAATGAGTACATTGCCCTCATGAAGCTTATTCTCCCTATTATACACACACTGTAGTCTTTGAAGCTAATGCCCTTATTTGTAGTATTATAATTCTTCCATGGGACAGGCGAAGGAACTAAGCCATACAGCCATTGCCCTTATTTGTCACTTTCAGTTGTAATGAATGTTTATGTTATAAATGTGTCTTCTATTATAAGTGTCTGGATCTGGTTAGATATGTAATTAATTATTTTAATCTAGTTTATTTAACGGAGTAACCTGGTGACCATTTTCATTTATTTTAACGTCCATTCAACGAAAAAGTAAAGATGCAATATATAACCTCGCAAAGTTTTTTATGCCATATCTTTTTAATCCCAACTTTTAAAGGAAAAATACGATTAGGATTTTGTTAGTTTATCTTATTCCTACAAGTAGACATTTATTTCATTCATGAACGAGACTTTAAAAATTCAGGTCCAAATCTATATGGGAGTTCGCCATTGTTCTTTCAATCGTTATCTATATGTCGCGCCAATATGCTGATTTATCAATATTTGGCTAAAAGTTTTCGTAAAAAATATCTTAATATTTATAAATCATAATAGAAAAAATACTGCTAGTAATTGATAGCAGTTAATTTAGAAACAGTAAACACAATATAATATGTATAAAACTAATACACATTTCAAAAGATAGGGTTACATAAAAATACAGGCCGTTTAGAAGTATTACATGTGAAAAGAACAATGGCCATCTGCCTAACATGCTTGGACTAGTAAAATCGAATAAAATGTAACTTGATGAAACATATGTTATTTTGTTTGCATATGCAAATAGAACAAAGAAAGACATTAGATATATTTTTAAAAGCTGGGAGTTTCGAGTAATTGTGTAATATTATTTTGAGGTTATGTCGTATTATTTAAACTGTAGCATTTTGAGTTAGAAGTATGAGTTAGATATACAGTTGAAATATGTAAAGCACACGTCAGATAATGCCTCAAATAAAATATAACACGTCAAATAAAATATTTTTTTGTGAATCAAGGACCAAAAAAAATATAGAATTTTTAAGATTGCTCTCAATAACTACTTTTCTATCTTACACAATAACTTATATAAAGTAGTAGTGAAAATACTAATTTCTAAAGGATATAGCAAAACCACATGTTGATTTTTCTTTTCTTTATTACAACTCTAATGAATACCTCATCACGGAATGCTGCAGGAGCAGTTACATTCTGTTCGTGTCTGGCCCATCCAAGATACCAAACTATGGTCATTATATGAACACAGCAATTACAGCAGTGGTTTCTTATGCCATCTAATCCGGATGTGTCATTATTTATTAAAATGTACACATAATATTGTTTCCTCCCAATGTCTCGACTTAATTCAACCCCTTATAATTAGGACTTTATTTATATTTAAAGTCTAATTCTAATAAATCTAGAGAATCCGGTATTTCTCTCTTGGTTCCATCTTGGTACATTTGTACATCTTTTTTCGTAGTCCATTTTGACCATTGTTCTTTGCTGTTGTATTCTTAAATCTAACTGGATGGGTATAGATATACTCTTTATAATTAATTTATTTGTTGCTATTTTCGATATTGATATCGCTGATTTATCTATTTCAACTAAGATATTTAGGGGTAATATATCGATATATTTTGGTTTTCCGTTATGTCGTTGCATCCCTAAATGACATCTGATATGACAGTGGAGTAGAAATACTTCTTCTTCTTCTTTTATTAATGGCTTATATGCACATTTCGCATAATTCTACCAATATCAACTGAATAAATATTTTTTTACATGTAAAATGAAAATTAAATGAATGAAAGATGGCGATGATGTCGAGTAAAAATACGTATTATACTCATTTAGTTTGGGTAGAATCTTGGTAGAATGATCATCACGAATGTCAATGAGGAAGTATTAAAAAAAAACGAAAGCACCAAAAAAGCACCTCCACTAGATGGCGACTCTAGCAAAAGTTGATTTTCGCAGGAAACGAATGGACCAAAGACAGTCATTTCCGTTCCTTTTAACTAACATAATAAAAAACTGATGTTTGAAAAGCTCGAAACTCAGATATCAATACAAATACGAAAAAAATACAAATAGAATATCAGTTGTTTATTGAGCTTTGAAAACTAATTTACTTTTAAACATGAAAGAAAACCGGAAAGGCTGTCAGAGAGAAATCGAGAACGTACCGTAATGACATCTAGTTTGATTTCAGGAACTAATATGTATTTTTTAAACACTTCGTCATTTAATTTGACATTCGTGGAATGATATGAGTTACTTATTTTGTGGTAGAACCCAATGACAACTATTCTCCGCAAAGAGTACATTTGATTCTCCGTTAGGAGTACTATTATTCCTAATTATAATACTACTGTTTGTATTAATGCAATGATAACTAGTTCTCTTATTGGTCTGTGGCAATGATTAGGGCAGACAAAGCATTCGGTGAAATTTGTGTTTTTTTTTAATTATTTTGGCCTTTGTTTAAATTGTTTAGAAAACTAATTAAAGTTATTTATGCCAATAATAAAATCTATTTAAAGATATACTACAAATTTGTTGTTAATTATAGATATGATAAATAGTTTGTATGTTATGTTGTTGTGTTAAGTGTAGTGTTAGGTGAATAAACCATGTCGTCGTCTTTAGAAGAAAGTCCCATTATTAATTCTGATATTGAGAATGATGTTACAAGTAGTCAAAGAAATCTTGTCGTCAATGACATAGGTAAGATTCTATGAAATTAAAATGTTATATGTATGAGTTTTCTTCTTCATATACCTTCAACAAAGGGCTAAAGTAGGCCCTTATTTTTATTTTTCTTATTCGAAAAATGACTCTGCCAGTTGATGTATATTTACTTACAGTTGAGGAGACTACAGGATGGATCAAATGTCGGACAGTGCTTGGTATCATGGGGTTCTTGGGTTTTGCCAATGTTTATGCAATGAGAGTAAATCTGTCAGTTGCGATAGTTGCTATGATTAATTCAACAACTCCTATGCCATCTAATGATTCCACTCTCGATGTCTGCCCTGCTACAGGTCCTAGTAATAGTAGTGCACCAGCAGTGAGTTAAATTATACTATTCCTAACTAATAAATACCTTATGCAATTGCAATCTGTTTCGGATTTCCTTTTTACAGAAATGTTTTGATGGCAGTTATCTTTAATAAAAAAAAAATCATTCTAACTTATAATATGCCATTCTACTCAAAAACTACTCAACCAATTCTAAACAATCTTTCACCAATATAAAACTACATTACCAGTAGCTAATAGGCTATGTCTTAATAATTATATGCCAGTTCAAAGTTCACATGAGCTCTTAGTATAATAATGACATAACTAATAATAATAGTGTTATTATTATGTTAAAAAGAAATGTATAATCTAAAAATATATATTTCTTTCATCAGATCTTAAATGAAATTTCAAAATTACTTCTTAGACACTATTAACAGAAAAAGAAAAATTTACTCATATTAAGTTTGGGAATTTTATGCACTTTGGAAAAATTTTATACTTAATATATTTTATTATATATAATATACTATAATATTGTATTGTTTATATATTACTTTCATGGGAATTTACATCTATTTAGTTTACCATGTAATTGTATGATTTTCACATTGCTTGTGATACCTAAATGTAATTAAATCCAACTTTGTATCCTAACAGAAACCAGGTGAATTCAATTGGACAGCTGAACAGCAAAGTATTATTTTGGGTTCATTTTTCTATGGATATGTGTTAACACAGGTATATAATTTTATTAGAGCCAGATATATTTATTTTCCCCTTGATATTTAATCACATTTAATTTTAAATAGGTCCCTGGAGGTAGAATAGCTGAAATATTCGGTGGGAAGCTTGTGTATGGTGTAGGAGTATTATTAACAGCAATATTCACTATACTTAGTCCAATTGCTGCTTATGTAGACTTCAAGTTCTTTATTGTTGTGCGAGTATTAGAAGGATTGGGTGAAGGTGTGACGTATCCAGCTATGCATGCTATGTTGGCTAGATGGATACCCCCAATGGAGAGATCGAAATTTGCAGCTTATGTGTATGCAGGTAAGCAAAGTAACTCATACAATCATCATCATCATCGCTAACCTATGAATGTCCTTACAAATCAGGTCTTCCCTATAGATTGAATTAAATCAAATTGAATAGGGAGAATCGGATATGACCCACCATACATGCAGAATGGGTATTGGTGGGTGTTAACAAGTGCAGATGTAGCTAGGACCAACAGCTTAATGTGCTGTCCGACATGACCCATACACAATCACATTCTTAATACTTAGGTTCATGGCTTTGATTAAGAGGCATTGATTAATTTGACTTGTTCTTAATAAGTCAGTAAAGAATATAATGCAAGGATAATATGTTATCAATTATTTATATTGTGAATCAAAGATAAACGATGTCATTTTAAAATCTATTCATGTTCTTAATGCAAGTTACTTAAAAAAATCCACTTTGTCCCTGGTACTAGTAAAAGCTACACTGATAGTTTTATTGATATAAGTAACACATGCATGAAGGATGCATCAGTCCTGTTAGGTCCTAAGTAGATCAGTGGCTAAAGCAGTCACCCAGATTGCAAATGTTTGTGGGTTCGAATCCCATCTCCAAGGACAAAGTGGATTTTCTAAGCAATTTCATTAAGAATACTTGCCAGTATAGCATAGTGAATGCAAAATTGATTAAATATGATAATTATTCATGTTTTCAAATTGCAGGATCTAATATTGGGACAGTGATATCATTGCCAATATCAGGGTGGTTGTGTACCTTGGATTATGCTGGAGGATGGCCTTTGTGTTTTTACTTATTTGGTGGACTTGGTGTGGTGTGGTTCATAGCATGGATGTTCTTAGTTTATGACTCACCACAAAGACATCCTAGAGTATGTCCAAAAGAGGTTGAATACATTATCTCAACTATTGGTCCTCAGGTAAAGTATTTTAGATACAGTTTTAAGTAAATTATTGATACATTAAATAAAATTCTGACTTAAGTGTCTTACTTCTGACCTGAATTTAAAAATATTTATTGTGAGTAGTAAGTTAGTAAATTAGTGTGCTAAGTTCATTTTCGCACTTTTGTGATTCCAACCTTATTCGCTGCATAGAAAATATTTTTCTAATGTTAAACCAAAGAGGTTTTGATATATACCCTAATTGTTTCTGAATGCCATACATTTAGATTCTGAAATCCTCACTGTTGTGTGTGTAATCTATTATTAAAGATATATGCAAAAATGTTTAATAATTTCTATTGTTGATTTTAAAAAACGAGATACTAAGAACCATGTTAACAAGGTTCCTAATATATTGTTTCACAAACCTAAATAATATTAATTGCTGAAACCAGCTAACTAAATTGTAGTTGTATTTGTTCAATATACAAATCACGATATGCCATTATCTGTAGAGCATGTGGGCCAAACATGACTCATTAGTTACTTTGATCATATATTCACTTATAAAACTTGATAAATGTCTGTTAAATTAGTAACATATTTTGTTATATTTATTATTCTTGACTAATTTTAAAATTTTTGTTTATGTTAAACATACACCATATTTGGTTTTAAATTAAATTATATGGGTAATAAATGAAACATAAAATATATTTCATTTATGATTCATATAAAACAGTTACAATTAATTTAAGTCATATAATGAAGTTTAATCATAGACTTATAATTTATAACTTGATTAATTTCTTTATACATTTCCTATAAATATTATAGGATGACAAGCCAAGTATGTCAATACCATGGTGCAAATTTCTGAAGTGCGTGCCGTTATGGGCGATCCTTATAGCGCAGTGCGGTCAGTCATGGCTGTTCTATACGCAACTTACGGAGCTGCCTACCTACATGAACAATATCTTGCATTTCGACATTGTCTCTGTGAGTTTTTTTTAGTTAATTTAGTTCTTAAACATGAATAGGTTAAACTAAATAGTAAATTAAAATGTTTCTACTCTCATCTGATTGCAGAATGCTCGCTTATCTGCACTCCCTTATTTGACTTCATGGGTGGCTGGTATATTAATAAGTATTTTTGCTGATTGGGTACTCTCCAAGGGATGGATATCAAGACTTAATAGTATGAAATTGTGGAATACTGTTGGTATGTTAAAAGTTTTCGTTATTTAATTTCTTTCTAGATCATACATGTGAATTGTATAGCAACAGCACGTCAAACTATACAAAACTGTCAAAGGAGAATGGGCAGAAGTCTGCTAACTTACGCAAAATTGTTATTTATCAAAAATCTTCTTTTAAATTATAATTTATTATATTCAAATACTATTTTAAAATTATGCGGCATTTAAAATTAAATCTATTAACGCAACTGCTAAATATAACTTCGACTAACTACTAAGTTTCAAGTTATTAATCGACTTAACGTGCGACCTACTACTAATTTTATAAAATAAAATAAAGTATTTTAACTCTGAAAATGTTGATCAGGTATTATATTGGTTAAAGAATCGGTAGTTTTTGGGTTTATCCTTTACAATAAAAAATAAAGCTTTCCATTTTATAATATAGGTATGTACTTTTTCGCAGTTAAATATTTCTTTCTGTTAGTCATCAATTATTTGAAATATATAATTCATTTTATTCCTCTTATATATGTAGATATTATAACGACATAACCTTAAAATCACTGTTAAATATTCAGATTTTCTCCAACTCCGGCATAAATTTAAAATTATGTTTTTCCTACTTATTCTAGAAATAATTCTCTATCGTTTACCGTTAGTTTCATCAAGGTGCACAGTTATACTAAAATAGCCGAACTCTCATAGTAAATTGCCCATTCTTGCGTTTTCGAACTTACAAAATTGTTTTCTGTCACAGTAATTGTTTATGTTACACCGTCGATATAATAATCATTCGCAAATGAATTATTACACACAAGCTGTTTAAATGCAAGTGCAATAATAATGAATGGACTACCCGGCAAAATGATGTGAATGTGTAATTTGTTCATTTGAATGTCATTTGAATATATATTTTTTAATGCGTTTTTCGAGTAAGTTTAGCTTAGTCTGGATTTAGCAGCGGTCAATTTTACCCTGGATTGTTTGGTATTGTCCAGCCGCGTCGGTGCCGGCGTTCGGTCTGCTGGGCATAGCGTGGGCGGGATGCGACCGCACCGCTGTCATGCTCCTACTCAGCATCACCTCCGCGTTCGGTGGCGCCGTCTACGCGGGTGATTGCTCCTTAATAAATAATATATATAGGTCATATTTAGCTGTGCCCGCCACTTGGGCCGCGTGGAAAGTAAAAGTCCCATTAAAATCGGTCCAGCCGTTTCAGAGATAAGCCGGAACAAACAAAACAATAAAATTTTAAAAATGTTATTTTGGTATATGTACCTTGTGTACATAAATATGCGTTGAGTAGAAAACGGTTATTTAAATATTACGGACAGACACTCCAATTTAATTTATTTGTATAGATAATATCACATACATTGTTCAGATTCCAAGATGAGTAGGTAAAGCTCCCGTATTATGGAGTATCTGAGCGTATCCGAGCCAATATAGAAAAGTCCATTTTCTACATTGACCCGACCGGGAATCGAACTTGAGACCTCAGAGATGGCGGCTACCGAGATCGGAGTAATAGGTCCGTGTTATTGTTGTGCTTACAACACTGCGAAGCACGAGTGACCAATCAGAACAAGGGAAACGCGAATAAATAACGATTTTGACGTATAGCACATGGCGGATGAGTTGCCAAGTAGAAATTGACGTGATTCTTTCAGTTTTTACACATTTCGATGTTCATTGATTGATCACTATCCATATCGGATCAGCATCGTATCGGCGATGATATTAATGAAATATATGAACTGAAATAAAAAATTATTGACATGTAATTTAAAATCTAATGAACATATAACAACACTATTTATTTATAATAAAAGTGATATAAATATAGGAACGTTAAAAATATATAATGATAAAATGTATGCGGAATGTCTTTTATATAGATCTTATTTTATTATTGTTACTTTTTTATTGAAATTTTCATGCCTACAAGAATAAGGTGGAATAATATTTGGTTTTGAATCATTGTCGAAAATCCCCATGTAGATACATATTATTGCGAAAATAAAATACTTTGACATTGGCGATAATCGTATAGGCCGAAGTGGCCAAACCATTTTTGATATGGTAACACTGATTAATATATTATAAGAAACAAGTAGGGTAACACTGTGTCATATTTTATACAGGCAATCAAATGAACCACATGGATTTGTCACCGCAGTTTGCCGGCACCATGTACGGTATAACGAACGCCGCTAGTAATATATGTGGGTTTATGGCGCCATACGTTATAGGACATATTATTAGCAATGATCAGGTTGGTTCTAGTTTATATTATAATAATTCAGCTATGTAACTTTATTTTGTTAGAAATTTTAACTTCTTTTTATTGTCAGTAACTGGACTCTGTTTGGAATGCAATAAAATAAATATCCAGTTCCACCTTTAATATTTCCTTATAAATAATTATTGCTTTGTAATGTAATTTTTGTTTTACTTTACTGTTTTTATTGATAAATTGTCTTTTATTTTTGTTTTACAGCAAACATTAGGTCAATGGCGGGTAGTGTTTTATTTAGCTGCTGCCATCGATTTAGCCGCAAATTTGTTCTACTTATTCTTCGCTAGCACAGAGGAGCAGGTAATTATAAAAAACTATTTATTTTTTTACATTAAGTATCTCAAAAAATTTGTCGTAATATTATTTTTCTTTTCCTAAAAGGATTCTAAATCGTATTTATTTTCCGAATACGTTAGGATCTCGAGATTCATAAAGTTTAAAAATAAGTGATATAAAAAATAAGTTTAGTAGATGATCGATCACTATTACTTTAATGCAATATTTCAATGAGTGAACTAACAAGGCGCGTTTACATGGGGTCAGTAACTCCGAATACAATGCAAATCGGTATTGATTTCATGTAAATTAGCCTTTAAGATGTTAATACAACTTCTGACTCGTGATTTAGTTTCCCCATGTATACGTGCGATCAGTTTTCTACGCCAGAACTGAGGCCAGTTACTAGCCCCCCTACTAGTGTCAAAAACAATTTTTAACAGTAGTCCTATTAACAGTTTTTAACAGTAGATTTGCTGTTTCCATATTGATGCCCCTGTTAATTGTTTTCTGTTTCATTATTAATTTTTACTGTGTTCAACTAGTGTTCAGCTTCACCATGTTACATGTATGTTACATGTATGTTACATTGCTACACATGCTTGTGTATGATTTTAAAAGGAAAATGAGTCAGAAAATAAAGAAAAAAGACAATTGAGGAAGGAAATGGAAAATAATTGTATTTTTTATTTCGTTTCATTTTTTTTATTTTATGTCCAATATTATAATTTAAAGATGTGTGAAGTCTTGATAACTAAGAAAAGTATGTGATTTTTTAAATTATGACAACAGTATGAAATATGCCTTTTTCACTAAACCCACTATTCTCCTGTTTTTTTTTTTATTTGTGATCTGTCGTTTTCTTGTTTCTTGGGGTGGGCAATACTGCCTTCTACCGACCTCTAGTAAACGTTTCCTTATTGACAGCTTGTGCTTTTTATAGGATTGGTCGCGACCGGATGACGACGATATGACCGCGTCGGCTCCAGTGGAGAGCATTCTGTTCCCGGAGTCGTAGGTAAACTGCGCCCGCGCAGGTAATATTCACACGGGCCTTTATTACCCACGTCTCTACACACACGTTCACTATCCATGTACATTCGACACAATTCTAATGTAAAATACATCGCCTCAGATCATCTTTACATGAAAGAAGAAAATTTTACTTTAGTCTACAAAGAGATATTCTTAAAAAATCAATTGTATCAACATTCTTTTGCCGGAGCTCCACGTTCGATACTACTGTAAAATAACTATGTAAATCTATTTCCAACTGAGCCATCGGACACTTTAAGATGTTCTCCTGTTTCAGATATAGTTAGATTTTTTGATATATATTTTTTTTCATAGATAATAATAGTAAATAACAACGTAAAAGTGTAATTATAGAAAACAATAATGATTAGAAAGAGATGTATTATTAATACCGAATAGATATTTAAGTTGGCAACACTAAATTCGTATTGCAAATTTAAATATTTGTCCGTGACAGGTACTTATGTGATGTAAGCAAAAATATCGAATAAAACGAAATGGACAACTTTCGTCATTGGTGTAAGATTATAAGAAAACTAATAATTAATTTCTCTCCTATCCAATAAGGTATTTATTTCGCATGATATACCCACCCCTCGCACTGGTCAGGTATTTGTGTTCCGTACACTTAGAATCGAAAGTAGTAAGCCTGGTATATTTTTATTTTACTGTGGTATATTAAGTATTGTTTTTACTATATGATAATATAAAATTTGCTATCTTAACATTGTTGATGCAAAGAAAAAAACTCTCGATTCTAAGTGTATGGAACGCGAATTCTAACGTGCCTCGCAAGGGATATATTAATTTTGTTACATAACGTTTAATAAGACTGTAGGTATATAGGAGTAAAGAGAAAATGAAATGACATCTCAAAGCTATGTCAGTGAGATAAAGAGAGACAGATGATTATTGCGCATATTAATCTATTTCATGCTGTGTTAATAGTACCTTCATTATTTTGTGTTATCGCTTATGACAGTAAGAGAAATAAGCACGAGTGTAAATACCATCAATGGTAATTAAAATTTATTTAATGAACAACTGTCGTATACAACAACTATGGAGCAATATTCATATTATCTAAGATTTTCACATAATGTAAACACTTGAAAACTTTTTGGAACAAAATAAGCGTTTCTAAAACTTCTTACGGCTTTTGATAGTTTCAAAAGGTTATCGTACATATAGTTGCCACGAAAACAAGTTTTTGGGAACATTGATCACAGTTCTGAAGAGAACACTGCGAAAGTATTTTAACTATTCCAAAGTTTTTATTTATCGAACATTATGTTGATACGTTTTACTCTGATATGATTTAGGGATTTAATCCATTTCTAAGAGTAAAGATGTACCCAACTATTCAGTGATGGGCACATATTTACTCGTATAAATATTATGTATTTACAGTGATAAAATCCAATCCTAATATTGAATAATTTAATAAGGCCGCATGCCGTTGTTTTCTTGTACCATAGTAGTAAAAATGGCTGCTCACAGATTTTATCTTTTGATTATTCTGCCGAGTCCAAAGAAGCAAAAAAGGGGCAAGGAAAACCAAAATATTCACCAGTGCATATAATATAGCAATGTAAATGTAAATTTAATGAAATATAATAAAAAAATATTTCAGTACATAATTAACTAGAATTAAACATTTAAAATCTCAATTAGAAAAGGATAGAAATTTACGCAGTTAGTTATCGTCATAAGCTAGCTAATCCTAATATAATTATGAGGAATAATAATAAAAACTATTTATTTGTATTTTAACTTTTTTTTTCAATACAATGTGTGAAAGACTGTTTTGATTCATTGTTAAAGCAGAGCTTTATAGGTATGTCGATTCAATTACATGCATTCCATCCATAACTTTATCGTAGTAAGTTGTTGCGTATTTAAATGAATACTTTCATAAAATACCATTACAGGGTGTCACACTAACTGTAAATCTAATGTAACAACTTATAAGTACTTGTGACATGCAATTTGTGAAATGAATAAATGATAATGTATTATAAAAAACATTACCAAACCGGATATTCTGCTGAATTATTCGGAATACCATTTCACTATTTTGCCGCGTAAACAGGTTTAAGAACGCTATGTTTTTTTTTCTTCTTACATAAGAAGTTCTGTCTTTTAGTACTTCGTGTAGCCAAGAAAATAGAAATACTCGAACTGAATATATTCGGCACCAAAATCGAATAATTCGGCCGAATAGTGAAATACATGCCGAATACACCGAATACCAAACGGACATTCGGCGCATCTCTATGTTAAACTATAGAAGTCAATTTAAAACTATATTGAATAAGTTATAAAAATCTGTAGATTTGAGCCTTACTAATAAGTATGCGTATAGATTTAGTTATTTGTAATTAATTCCAGAGAAAATCCTACATTTCTTTTGAGAATATAGATCATTAAAACCAATCTATGTAAAGGGTTCCCAAAGTTGACTGGGCTCCGACCCATCTAACAATACTTTTGAATCTTGGCTGTCTTAAAGAAAAAATATGTTTTATTTTATACATTGGCGAATCGTTATTAGGATCCAATATCCAAAGGGAAATACTGACAACATGTAATAAGTAATATGTATTATTTTGAAATAAACCAAAAATTATTTTTATTTGGTTGAGCAGTTCCCCCATCAAATTATTTAGGAAAAAAATATTGAATTAAACGTTTATTACGAGATTTATATATGTGCAAATGGTTGAAGGTTAGGTTTCCGCAATATGTCAAATATCTACAATGGATTTTGACATCTACGCTCAATGTGTTAAGGTTTGAGTTTAAGGAATTTTGACAGATTTGTATAACCTGAATTGCTGTTGACTGTACGTACATATATAAATACTTTTTATTGTGTTATTATCTTTAATATGTTTATAGGTAGGTAAATTAGAGTGCTGACTTCCAAATAAATTATTGTTTTAACAAAGTTTATATGTAAAGGGAATGTGATAAATTGGTTTGAAGTAGTGTATAGGGTGAGCTTTTATTTTATTAATGATCCAGTGTGAGCTTGGTGTTTTTGTATTAAGCCGATTGTAAATTGATAAAAAAATAGATTTCACTTCTATTGCTCAAAAATTTCAAAAAGTTCGTCATAATAATTAATTTTGTGTCAAATTTCCCTACACAAGTCTTTCTTTAGTCATAAGAAAGGAGTTGATTTATAACCATTTTATTAAAGAACTTAAAGCGGTAATCTCAACGATTCAGCGCAATGCGTATGTTATTTTGTGCTAGGAAACTGAACTTAAAGCGGCGAATTAGCAATTAAACAGAATTTTGCTTAATGGAGCCACACTAAAGAGAAATACTGTTAACTATGGTATTTCTCCTTCTAAAAAAAGGTTTAAAAAAGATCTCTTGTTACAATTTCGATTGGTTACCGTTATAAATCATTATAAATCGGTTTTCAATTTGCTTTATCGCTTATACACTCGGTCGTTTAGTTTCTTGTGTAATAATCTACTATTTATAGGATTCCATACCCAAAGGGTAAAACGGGAACCCTATTATTAAGAATTCGCCATCTGTCCATTTCCAGACTGTATCTCATAAATCGTGAAAGTTAATCAGTTGAAATTTTCACTTATTATGCATTTCTTTTTGCCGCTTCAACAACAAATACTAAAAATCAAATTAAAATAAATATTTAAGGTGGCTCTCATACAACAAACGTGATTTTTTTTGCGCAGTACCGGTACGGAACCATTCGTGCGCAAGTCCCACTAGCACTTGGCCAGTTTTTTACCATAATCATTTGATATTACCGCATGTTAACAATAGAAAAAAAAAGTGTTCTATTTACGAACGACCATTGAAAAATAAAAATACTATTGTAACATATAAGTATTCATGATCCGCATTACTACATAATAATGTAAATAATAAAAAATCTATTAACTAATATATAAAATCATATCGATCATTTAAAGAAATTTTAATTAACAATGTGCATATGTTCAGCAGAAACATTAATTAAACAATACTGTAAATAAAATCTATGGTGCTATAATAGTTACATAATAGGGATGATAACTGGGTCAAAAAAATGCAATTCTATTTAATCCGTCAGTCAGATAATAGAAAAATACTAGATACGTATTTTTTTTTACTTCAATTTAACAAGAAATAGCTTAGATAACAGGCATAAAAGTTGAGGAGTGGGGGCTCGCTACGTCACAGTTGAGTAGAAAACGTACTCCAACGTGACGTCATGCGAAATTTCAACTCAATGTAACGCCGTAATTTTATGATTACCAAAAAAATAAAAAAATACGTGTTTAATTTTTTAACACTCTACCTGACGGACAAACAAACAAAAATTGGTCATCATCCCTATTACCATCATTAAAATTTTAGCCAAAAATAAAGTAGTCCAGTTTTTGTTTCAATGTGATAATAATAAATCTACAACCGTTACATTACTATTTAGGTCGTTAATTAGGCATTAAATTAAAAAATTACTGACCAGGAATATAGGCATGTACTCGGTTCGAATAAAACTGAATGAAATATCATAACCGCATGTTGGACTTTTAATTTTGTTAGGGACCAATGAAAATAAAAGGAATAATGTAATTTTTCTATTCTTTGTCCGTCCGGTAGATTGTTGAAAAATATTAAACAAGTATTTTTGTTTTTTCTCCTAATCATTAAATTACGTTATAATACATTGCGTTAAAATGACATATGACGTCACGTTTTTGTACATTTTCTACAAAACTGTGACGTAGTAAGCACCCACTCTTCAACTATAATACCTACTATCTAAGCCATTTCTGTTAAATTAAAGTATAAAAAATACTTATCTAATATTTTTTACTAAATAGTTTTTTTCACCCTAATTATACCTAATGTTTTTGTTTCCCGATATTTAAGTTGATACTTTCAAATTTATCACTTAATGTTATATAAATTTAATTTAATTTTAATGAAATATCAGCTGAAGCTGGTCAACTATCAATCATTAGTTAATTCGCTCAAATTAAGCTCACTTTAGGTTTATAGGTTCAATTTTATATGTTGGTTTAATGTGTTTATGTATCCTGCTAGTATTTTGTTAAGTAATAGACAATTTCTTTTTATACTTTATAGATATACATAAAATACATCTAAAAAATATTTAACAAAGCTATCATTCCCATGAAAACGCCACTTCTGTCATGGCGTCGCTTTGACGTCACAGCACTCTGAAACGAATATCGTTCTAAATAAAATAAGGTTGAATTCTCTAAGTTCTGATATGAATAAGAAGAGTGTGATCTCAGCGCCGTTTGCGGTCACGTGACAATTAACATGAAATATTTGTTTTTTTTCATAATTACTTTAAGCAATATTATAAATATAATAAGCATAAAGTGTGATTATTGGTAACAGAATATTAAACATTACCAGAAAAAAAATTATATGTGTATAGAGATCGATTATGAGTTTTGTGTAATCGCGTTCAATTTTTGGTAGTTACCGCTAGGAGCGCAGTACCGGTTTCCATACTTAAAATCTTATCGCGTTCGCTATTGGACGTAAACGTCAAAAACTGTATTATACAATATTAGAAATATATTATAAATTAATTTATGTATTATTATATCTGATTCTCACTTTATTATTATGGTGTTTAGAGGTTAAAAGAGGATTTAGTTCCTTACTTTTTTCATAGATAGAAAACCAGTTTCCTCCATAATAATGTTTGTTCAATTAATCGATTTATTATACGCTAACTTATTTTATTTTATTATCATCAATATTTGAATGTGCTTTTACTTTGCTTTTTATTAAAGGAAGTTTATTTTCAGTGAGTAAATAGGTATTAATTTTGAATCATTAAAAAGTACAAATCGAATTCTTTATTGAGCACAAATTAGAAATTTACGTTTTTTTCATTCGCACAACACTACTTTTGTAGTGTGAACGGAAAGTTTTAATACAAAAATTTCATTTTTACTCCATAAAAATTCGATTTGTACTCGATGATGAGTCTTTCTAAGAGTACTTTGCTGTAATTTTGTATTTATTATAGGTAAAAGTATCTATTTATTACTATTCGGCCGGATTAAATATTTTGAAAACATGTATTATTCATTCCACCGTTTGATAAGCTTAATGCAATCAATAAACAGTATTCGTTTTATGTATGTGATTATTTGTTAAAAATCCATATTTTTATGCATTGTTATTTAATTACTAACGTTTAAGCGTCTGTCAAGCGTCAGCGTCGTGGAAACAATCGTACGATAAACAGATGCGATTTCACCACACGACGAGATTAAGTACACAAAGTTCTTAAAATTATATTGAAGGTTATAAGTGATCGCGCACTAAAATGATAGAAGGTTATACGTAATGGCCGGACGGCCACAGAAACGCGACACCCGGTGAGTTATATCATTGCGCGATGAATCATATTGTGAATCATCTTTTAACCATCGCACGACCAAATCACAATGTTTTCTTCGTACGATCGTACTTTAAAAGGTAATTATATAAAGTTCGGTGGTAAAAAGCTAGAACACTCTAACACGAAAATTCTGGCATGTCAAACTTTCATGATGATAATAACTTTAAAGGCCGAGTCCCTACGTTTGTGACAAGCCTTTCGTTTCAAGTAGTATATGAAAAGAGTTTCCTTTTGATTTATAATTAAACCCAGTTTTTTTTTATAATTACGCTCAAAAATGATGATGTATCTTCGCTGGGCGAAGGCGAAGAATCTTATTTAAGCCCAAATCATAATGAGCAGTATAAAAAGGAGAGAAACGTAATAGATTCCTTATTAGTTTTCAAGATATTAAAATATATTTTTATATCACTTGTAATGTTTTTTTTATTGTCTTACTATTTTTATTATTAAAAAGATTATTTTTTATTTCTAATTACATCTATTTATATACATATAGAAACAAAATCGCTAAAATATACTTATCCGAATACTAGGTTACTACAATTTATGAATCTGTAAACCAAATTATGGAATCTTTAAAGATTTCACTCTACTGTGTCTATTTTCATAGGAATAATATACCTATATTTATAATCGGTTTGTGCAACGATAGCAATATTACGTAGATACCACGTCCTTATTCCCAGCTTCAAATTCTAGTTGAAACGCATGTATGTAAGATTCGTAGAAGAATTTTTGTTTTCCCGAGTCTTGACTATATATTTATTAAGTTTAATATCAGTTCTCTATCCTTAATACTCGTGTATTATCTGAAATATAGTAGGTAAATAGCTGAATTTGTTATTTTAAATATTGTTTGCTTACTTGTGTTTTGATATTTTATGCTAACTGAATTTAAATATATGATAGAGATAATATTTTGCTGTGATTATTTTCTATGAAAAATTCATGTAAACATTAGCTTAAGAATATAAGCAAGATTGTTTAATCAAAATAATGTATTTTTGTAAAACGAGAAATAAAATGTTTAATAATTAAATATGATTTTGATTTACCAGTGATCTACTAACCTTCAATATTATACTTTATTTTAGACATTTATTCAAAAAGGGAACATATGTTAGAATTGAGAACTTTTCCCTTTTAAAACTAACATAAATATTCAAGTAAATTTACTTGTAATTGAACCCAAAACCTCGGAGGCAGACAGCGACGGACTCGGCGCGATCGTTTCTAACTTTTACAGAAAATGTTTTTTAGTATCAAATCCATGGTATATTAAATTTTATCTAGGTATACATTATATAATTATTCTGGAAAGAAGACGATGCAACACAAGTTACCGCTACATTTATTTCAATTTCACCAAAAGCTCCGTGTTGCCACTCAAAACGGTCGTAAACGCGTTAATTTTTTGCCGGTCCTAAGTCCGGTTGTTTCGACGCGAGAAAATTATAACTTGCAAGTAAAATATAAGGGTGCGGACAAATTTCGCCGGCAATCTTTACACTATAGGTGAAGCCCGTGGCGACTGTAATTGCGGCGTGGACGGCCGCGCGTCAATACTAATATTTGTTTTCACCCCGAAGTGTGTTTTTTGTTACAGGATGTTAACGTTTATGATGTAACGAGGTGTGGTGGCTATATAATTATGACAGTCCGTGATTTTCATGTGCATCTAATAAAAAACAGCAGGTGAATAATTCTCCTTTACGTTGTTATCTTTTAGCGGTCATTAGAATTTATGTTGGAGTTGATAATGGAGTTACTAAGAAATTAAAGTGGATGATACATGTTTGGAGTTTGAATACTTTTAATATTCGCTTTTGAGACAGTTTTTGAGATATGGCACATTTTTAAAAACTGCAAACTTTTACACGAACATAATGAAAATAGTTTTTTTTGTAATCCACGTTTCCTACTACGGAACCCTTCATGGGTGAGCCCGACGTGCACTTGGCTATTTTATTATAATAGAAAAGAATGATAAATATATTTTGATTTGATGTCTGAGTAGAGTAGTCATTTGTAGGCCTTAGTAGGCACAAAATTCCTCAAACCCGTATCGTTTTGTTTGTGTATTTATGTGATGCAGCATTAATATTATATTTTTTATTATATTATTATGGACTGAAATCTACGAATTTAGGAACAAGCAACTAATTTTTATTAGGACTTGTTTTGTTTTCTGGAATAGTAAACTTTATTATCTATAAGTAAACGTTGATTTTGCAACTACTTACGCATACAAACGCACAGTACGCAACGAAATTTATAGATTTGCCGATGTGTTACGTCTCAATTATACGGAATACGGAATTATTCCGTATGACGGCACGCATCTATCATCAGGCGCTTAGTAGAAGTTTTCATCATTGATAATAATATTCTTTATTGCACAAATGTAAGAAACATTACCAAGACTAAAAAACCTCAAACATATAGAGGTGGCATTATTGCTAATAAAGTATTCATTGTATTCAAAGTGTTGGGAGATTCGATTAATGGATAATGTATATTATGGCGTGGTTTGATGGTAAATTAATTATCTATTTTATCACAGACATTATACAACGTAGTAGTTTTATGTAAAGTACTTCTCTAAAAGATATTCTTAGGTATGCATTAATGTGCGCTTCTTAAATCAACTTACGTCTTGTTGGGTAACGTATAAATACAAATAATTATTTATGAACCGTTATTTTCTTTGGTGCAAGCCAAACGCAAATATCAGTTTTACAACACACAAATGTAAAACAACCGCCTGCCATAAAAGTTGGCCGTTGGCATTGATTGTTGGTTGTTCGCGCTATGCCTTTGGCGGTAATTTTTTTTCACCATGTTTTTTTCTTAATTTTTATCACAGTTCGACCAATTCTCCAGGGCCAGTCGACCTTCACTCAAATCGACGGGTTAAACATTACAAACTGACAAAAGGACAATCATTGGTTAGCAAATACGGACCGGCGAAAATACTTTTGTTAAACGCTGTAACTGCAAGGGTTTGCTAATAACAGAGGTGCGCCATTGTATTAAACTCTTTTATGTATTCAAAAATGTTTACAACCTCGGAGAAGGTTTTATGTGTTTTATGAAATTTTAAAACTTTTTTTTTATTGTGGTAAAGTTATTGGTAGTGGTCATCCTTTGTAAAGATGTTGACTGTATTGTATTAGTAGGTAATAGGTAGATGCCGTTATCTGGTTAGATTGTTAGGAATTCAAACAAATGTAGATGTTTATCTGATTATCCGATTTATTTTCATATTTTTTATTCCGATTTACATTTAATTTTTGTAACCTTCATTAATCTTAAGCTTATAAATTGATTACTGTGTTACTAATTGATATTCTATTACACCGATTTTGCATTATATCTACTTGCACAATATTGCATCTAGCGACGCGGCCATGTGAATATATCATGAAAAATAAAAGCAAAAAACGGTCTAATTTTTCAAAGTTTACGTCGAAGTTAACTGCACGTCTGATTAAAGAAACTGACAAATTTCCCCACTCCATTTTAAACCTTAAAATATTGATGGTATAGGTCAAAATCCAATACATAAACGTGACATGTTGTTGTAACGTGACGTGCCGGCGTGTGTAAATAGTAGTTATGACCAAAAATTAAACATGTGTTATTTTATTATGCGTCCCCACGCTTGCCGTTTGCCGCAATCTACAAAACTTTACAAATACGCAAACATGTGAACGCGTCGAAAGCGCTGCTTGGGGCAAAGTCCCTTTAATTTTTCATAATAACCCACATCAATCGGATCGACCACAAGCGTTAGCAAAACTACTCAAACCAAGTCAATCATCGTCTACACGTCTGATTTAGTGATGGCTTGTCGAGATTTAGCAAATGTGCGGATGTGGCATAAGCACTCACCTACAAATTGTTTAGTATGTAAAGTATTGCATAGCAAAAACGAAGGTTAGGAATCATTAAGCGGCAGTTTAATGTTCATGAAAAATTCTATTGATCTAGGACAATGATTTTGTGTAGGTTTTTACTAAGTTGTATTATTTTTCACGTTTTGCAGTCAGTTAAATTATTTTTTAATATTTTTTGTTATTGTAATGTAATGTACCTTCAAAATATAGCTAAACAACATGATTATTACTATCTCGTACTGCACATATAAATTATTTTAGTAATATAGGTACGTACTCTTTACGGTTATATATTACTGTTTATAAGGATAGAATTTCGTTTTAAAAATAATTATGCGGCGAACTGAATAGCTGTTGGTTTCGGTAGTAATAAAACACAACATAATGGTTTAGCACAAAACCCTTCTAGGAAACTTCTTCGAACCGCAAACAAAACAAATACTGTTGTTGCCCTTTAAAATGTCATATCTATTGACAAGCTAACTTTATTTAGAGATTTTTTTTTTTTTATATTGTCCTAGTAAAAGAGATTCTCAGTCATTTTCTCTACATATCTAGATTAAGTATAGAATGAGAGAGATATAATTAAAGGCAATGACGAAAGAGCGTACTTGAGATTTTTGCGCCAGTTAGAATTGCCGCCCAATGAACTAATGGAAAATAGTTAAGAATATTTCTACTATAAGTATCTAGAAACCGCGTATATTGAAAAGACTGTGTAAACATATGGACTAAGAATGGTGATAATGAAAGAAAATACTTACAAAAAAAAAATAAAGCATGGCTTCTGCCGCTCTTTAGCCGGCCTTCTTGGGCAATTTTGCCCCTGTACGAGATCAAGGTCGATGGCGCAGTGGTTAGCATATTCGGAGGTTAAATATCTTTTGTATGGATTACCTTCGGGGACACCGGGACAGACGCTCCGACACACACTTACACGCTCCGACCTTCGGTGTGTTGGCCTGACAAACCATTCTCTGCGAGGCCTCTACCTAACCTGAAACAAATGAAATATGCGAATGCAAAAATTGTATAGGAACTGTTACAATTTTAACTTTTTTATAGTAGGACTACTATAAAAAAGACAACGGTGTTACGAGGTAAAAAAACAAGGGCAGAATTACTCTACACAAAAAGAATACAACTTACTCATTGATTTTTTTTTCCCAGTTGTGCTTTACATTTAAGCCATAAAAATAAGTAAAATAGAGCAATCTTTTGTTTGTGTATTATCAAAAAAACGTCCGCAAGGATCCATAATATAATAACTTAATAACGGTTTCTTTTCAAATCAAATACAGTAATTGTAACAGACATATTTTTTTTTATAAAAACTGTATTTATTTTGTATTTGTAACTGTATTTCAATATTGTGTTGTTTAATAATTGGAGATGGATGGAACGTTGCTTGCTTATGATGTGAACGAGAGTTTTTTGAAATTATTATGTTCTCATATAATATGTTAAAATATTTAATTTATCTAAGAGAAGAAAATTACACTTTTTACCGACTTTAAAAAAGTAGGTTATCAATTTGAGTTGTATGGCGTGGGAATGGTGCAATATTCTTTCATATATGGTAGCTTATATGGGCATTAAAATACATGTTCTATATATTTTGTAAGAGTATGAATGTAATGTAATTTCGTGTTCGTGAATTGGACATCGAATAATTATTTTTGTTTTCATAAAATTGCTTTCAAATTCAAGGGAACAGCACCAGTTTTTTCAAAATCGGTATAGTAGTTTTGAATATATACTCGTAAAAGTTTAACGATTCTAAAAGACGTTCAATTAAAAATTAAAACACTCTTTCAAATTAATAGGTATTTTATTTTTAAAATTATTTTTTCCTCTATTTACTTCCATAATAATAGTTGGGTTTATTCAATTTGTTATATCCTCAAAAACATAGGATAAATATCATAAGTATATTGTAAAGGCGAACCATTCATATATGTATTGACTACCGTACCGACTTAACACTTTCCAAGTGACACCGTAATACTACGGTGTACGCCGTAAACATTCCGAAATATAAAATGTTTACTAGTAAAAAGTTATCGACGTCGCCGTAGAATATTCATGAATGTCAGTTTGCCCACGCATTGACGTACTTTTCGACAGGCATGAAGTATATTGTTAAGGTTGGTATGCGGCGAGTTTAGTAGGTAAGTATTGTTCCTGAGAAGCCTGTTAAAAGCGTCTGTAATTAGTTGCAGTCGGCGTTTCACAATAGAGCATTTGAATAAAGACCTGACGCGTGGAGCCGGGTGGTCCGCTGATTGCATATTCATATGCCGCTAATAACGCGGAGTTCTTAGTGACTTATTAAATATTTGTCGCTGGAGCTCAGCGTGGAGAAATAACGTTGAAATACTAAGAGCCATGACTGAAAAAGTTTATTACATTATAATAATGTAACAAACAATTCATTAATAGTGTAGAACATGTGTGTAACCTGCGGTCTATTTAAAGAAACTTTATATTTATAAAGCCGCCGATTGTAATACTACACTAAATCAATTTGTCATGTTAATTAATTATGGTGTATGTGCAATAAAGTATTTATTCATTCATTTACTATAATTTACTATAATAACGAAATTAAATATACTTTTTTTACATGAAAATCTGCGTTGTAGTGTCTAGCGCAAGCCCTAGTTTCCTTTATATTTACTAGCCGTTTTCGAGGTAGTGGTCATAGTGACGGTGTCGGCACTTTGATCTCGCGAGCGGTAGACATGAACTAATTTAAAGGCGCTGTCAATATATTATGTAGAAAGAGAGGCGCTGCGGTCTAATATCACACTGTTAATTATTTGAATATGTTATAGGGATGATGATTTGGTAAAAAAATGCAATTCTATTTAGTCCGTCAGTCAGATAATAGAAAAATATTAGATACGTATTTTTTTTTATTACAATTTAACAAGAAATAGCTTAGATAACATGCATTAAAGTTGAGGAGTGGGGGCTCGCTACGTCACAGTTGAGTAGAAAACGTACTCTGACTTGACGTCATGCGAAATTTCAACTCAATGTAACGCCGTTATTTTATGATTACGAAAAAAATTAAAAAATACGTGTTTAATATTTTTTAACACTCTACCTGACGGACAAACAATCAAAAATTAGTCATCATCCCTATTGTCTTACTTTTTGTAGAAGTAGCTCGGTGGCATAGTGAATAAGCGCCACAGCTCACGATCGCTGTTGTTAAGTAATTTTCGCAAGGGTCGGTCACGGGATTGATGACAAAAAAATAATATGATTACTTACTAAAATTATAATTAGTTGAGTGTTTTAAGCGTGAAAACGTAACAGACACAAAAACAGAGTTAGGTTCGCATTTATAAATATAGTACGGAAAGTATGGATTTTAACATTGATAAAAGCTAAGACTTAGGAGTCATAGTTCAAGAGTCGGTCTTAAAATAAGCGCGACGTAGAATCAATCCATCGCTCTAGATAATTCGTTAAGAATATTGTATATGTTTTATTTATTAAATTGTTTAGTGTGATTAATAATGATAATATAACACGCCCTGAATAACGTTTTACTTATATTTTACATAACATGATACAATGAGTTTGTTCAGTACATAGTATAGACATGTGACAGAGACTATATTTTATGAACTACAAGTTGCAATTAAGCCAATATCGATTATTGAATATATTGACGATACGATATTTTAGGATTCATTCATTCAATTTGAAATATGATATGATACTCAAATTGTTAAGGAATTTGTACCTATAGATCATTTTTTTAAAATCAATAAATAAATGAATTAAAAAAGTTACACATAGGTTTATAAAATAAACAGTTGTGAGATTTTTTTTTTTTGATTTTTGTAATGCTAAAGTGTTTCGTAATTATTAATCTAAGCGACTTTTCGACTTTTTATGTGATATCTGAGAAGTTTTTGGGGATGTTGGGAGCCAGAAGGTAACAATAAGGCATCTGTAATAAAAATAATCAAATTGTCTTTGCAAAGATCAAAGATATTTCTATATGACACTGCATAATTAATTACCCAACGCTGTTGAATTTGATATATTTTTTTATTCTATAAGCAAGATCTCTGATGTATGTGTATTCGACATAAGAAGAAATACATATAACAAGAGTTTGATATTCTGTAAAGAAAAAAATAATTTAGTTATTTTTTGAATAGGTAATTAATAAAAGAGTTTAAAGCGCATAAAGTAGAAAAGGGAAGTAGTGAGTAGGCTGCCTAATACCGCTGGCACGCGAGAGCGGTGCGTGCAGCGGTCGCGTGGCTCGCCCGCGTTTCAACCACGCGCCCGAGTGATGCTGCCGGCTCCTCATCGTCCGCTGCACTGTCGTTCAGTCGCGCGCCGGCACGTCGATGTGACGCACGTCACGTTCGGGATATATTAACTACATCGCGACATGCAGTGACTTTTCTCAGTGATAGTGCAAACGGAAACTATGGTGACTGGTACAGCTGGCCCCCAGGGCGCTACTAACACAGTGGTGGTGAACAACATGACTTCTACCGGGCAACCTGAAACGAAGAAGGCTGGAGATAATAGAAGGGTAAGCAATTAATTTGTGATATTATCGAATTTGTGGAATAAATATATGTATACTATTTTGGAGGACATAAATTATAATCAAGCTTATTTTTAATATCTGAATGAAAGACATCAACGAGGTTTCTGAAAAGTTTTTTAACGCTATTGCTACTAAATATTTTTAAAAAAACATCAAATTAGTCATTAAATAATATTTTTTACTTTTAGAATGGAAATGAAATCTATTATTTTGTTAATATTATTGGAATTTAAAATTTACGTATTGAGAAATTTCATTCAAGTGGGATAAGAATTCATATTGATTATATTATTAATAAATGATATTAAGCTAGTTTAAAATTTTAACATTAATTTTTAATATGTAATTCACTCTTTTTAATTGATAAATGAACATGAAAAACAACATACGGCACAAAGAATAATTGTGCATATTATACATTTGTTATTTACTCTATTACCGTTTTGATAGTAATTTCATATAAAATATGATCACATTAATAGACACATAACGTATAACCCATATTATATAGATACTTTTTGAGATGCCGTCTTTTTTACTACATTTTTATTTAAATTTTCTTGATCACGTCATCCAAACTCAAAATTTGGTCATACGTTTTTCTTTCACCATTTATCTAATTTTCCTTCGGCCTCATATCCACACTCTTTAGGCATATAACCTTTTTCTAATATACATGTAATATAATTGTTATTACATACGCAAGTGCTAATGCAGAGAGCGTGGGACTCTCGGCCCATTAGCAGAGATACGCGAACGGCTCAAACCATTGTATCACGATTTGTCGTGAATTCTACCGGCCACTGGCATTACCGTACATACATGTTGATTTAAAAACAATTACTCACTATCTTTGAATAAAATAAAAAGTTTAATTATAATTAAAGCTTAACGTTCTGGGGTACGACCGCCTATCACTTTAGCAATAATATACGACATATTAGCGATGAAATGGCATTACTTCGTGTCATTTTATTACTTTCACATGTACTTAACAAGAATGAACGAATGATAAAGAATGATGATTACCGATTTGACAACAGTGTTACCAACTCTGTTATTAAACCACCGCAATTCCAACAAAAGATTTGACTAAGTATTAAAATAAGACGAAACCGCCATTATTGCTTAGATGTCCCATGGCTTGAGTTGGGCTATTTAACTATTTCATTTTATTAAATATATACGTATCTTAATAATGAAAAAAGAAATTATAAATGATTATTTAATTTAATTGATAAAACATTATTATAGTTATAGCTAGAGTTATAGAGAGACAGAGAGTTAGGCGTTAAGAATTTTATATAGGCTCTACAAAAACATCAAGGTAATTTATTTTATATGAAACGGTTTTTATATGAGTTTAGAAATAGGCTTGAAGAAATTAATTATTTCGGGAACAAATTAAACCAGTCTGCCAACGATCTTTGCTAAATAGGTGTCCACTCATGAGTTAAGTAACCAGAAGAGATTGAAGTCTAAAACTTAAAGCGGTCGCTTAGTTTGTGTACATTGATTTATTTCCAGTAGTTTTTTTTATATAAAAATCGCAGTAATTTACTATTTTTTATAAGCTATTAACTTTTCTACTCATTGAAATATAAACCAGTTTAGTAGTAGGTTAACGTTATACTCGTAATTAATTATTATACATTGGTACTAGTGAAACTTTTGTTAACAGTATCTCACTATGTTTTATTTTAAATAATATTATCATCATTAATGATTACGTTGCCGTGTAGTTTAATAAGACTACGAGACTACCACCCACAATTTATCATTTTGATCTATCGTAAGACTACTCCTTCCGTGCTAAACAATAACTACGGTACTTACAGGGTTGCCATTGGTTCTAATGTTGTTGTAGCAGTCTCTAAATTAACTAAAAATTCTAATTTTAAATCAAACTTCTTCCGTAAGTGACATGTAATCAAATAAATATACTATTGTCAGGCCCGGATCTACAACGTAACTATCAAAATCTATCGCGTCAATACCCGTCTGATACAATCTAATATAATGCAACGCGAAAGTTTAAAAACTTATATTTTTATTACCTATAATATTTTTATATTAACGACAAGTTAAATGTAATTGAATGTAGAAATTTTTAGAGCTTTTTATTTACAACTTTTGTATTTAATCGAGACAAGTTTTAATGTAGACGGTGTCGGTGAATCAGAAATTTTCGCCGTGTGGGCGCTATGTGGGCTTGCTGTCTCGCCATGACGCACTTATACATTCCCACAATTTGCCCTGGATAGATTTTTCACCAGACACTACTATAATTCATTTTTTAGATCAATACATATTATAAAACAAAGTCGCATTTCGTCTGTTTGTCCCTGTGTATTCTTAGATCTTTAAAACTACGCAACGGATTGTGATGCGTTTTTTTTTAATAGATAGGGTGATTCAAAAGGTTTTTATATGTAAATGTATAGGTATAATACAGGAGCACGTGGTCGAAGTCGGTGGCGGAAAGCTAATATAACGTAAATCTATGGCGTTTAGTAGCCATTAAATGTCAAGACCGTCATATTTAATTAGTTATACATTTTCCAGATTATTATAAATAACGTTAACTCACAATTTTCCAGCTACGTTATTATAATGTTATGATTAATTATAGTAGATTATAATGTTATGATTTATCGATCATAATTATCGGTAGTGTTATTGACGTTATGCATAGATAGCCATGCGTGCGTTCTGTTAGAATATTCGTGATAAAAATGACAACAAAAAAGTTATACAATTAGAGTTTGGTAAATAATACATTTACAAAAATATGTTTTATAATCTTTTATTGTGCGGAAATTGAATAGGCCAAAACATGTGGTGTGCTAAATATTTCATCAGGTGAACCTAGGTTCACAATCCTAGGATTGTATCGATCATCGTAAATTAATTAGTTATTGACAAAATGCTATGTTTTCTCATAAGCTCTAGGATCTAATTTAATGTTATCGTAATTATTGCGAGTCAATGGCGTTTCAATAACATGTTTTTTTGACACAGTTCTTGTTACTGCATCACAAAATAATATTAACATATCTATCATTATTGATTTAAATACCTAACACTGATAATATTGAAGTTCATGTAGTTAGAAAAATGGCAAAACGCAATTAATTGAGACGCCATTATGACGCTAACATTAGCAGATTTGATGGCGTTAAGACATAGATAGATTGAAGATATATATCATTAAGCCCAAATTAGAATATGATTAGATATAATTAACACAGTAGGCAGCCCTAACAAAAACACGAGTGTCGGCACGTAAGGCGGCGTGAGTCAGTTGGTGGTGGTGTGGGCGGCGGTACGGCGTGGGCGCCCAACGCCCTCGGCTAATTGTCGTGGGAACGCACCACGCTGCCGCTCGCCAGCCGACGACCGCCCAGCGCCAATGCAATAATATTTTGATTCTCGCCTTCACATTGGCAAAACAATATACCTACATACAGCAGCAAAACAAACGAAAAAAAACGGCCGAGCGCGAGCCGTCGAGAGTCCGGTCTTCGCAATCTTTCTGTGCTATAAAGACGTTGCTTCATTCCAAATTTCAAGATTCTGAGTTCACGGGAAATACCATGTAGGTTTTGATTCCCTTGCGAGTTTCGAAAATAATACGGAAGTTTGCGGCGTCAACGGCTGTATCTTTTGAAGTTTGAGTTTTCCACAGCTGCAACGGACAGTAGACCTGAGTATTTGATATAAATTCCAGCTCGATACTTTCACGCGTTCTTGAGAAAAAGAATCTTGAAAGACGGACGGATGAACGGACTACAAAGTGATTATTATTATTTATTTATTTTTATTTTAGGAAGACCAACTAGAGATAACAAAGACCGACAGGCTTGAACAGATACATAGCTATTAAATAAACTACAAGAAGCCATAAGGGTTATTTTATAAGGGCTCCGTTTTTCCTTTAGAGGTACGGAACCCTAAACGTATATTTTTAAAAATTTGCTCCAATGACATTAGAAACTTATATTATTCGCACGTTCACATTGGCAAAGCATGCGTACACTAGCAAAACAAACAAAAACAATACAATATTTTTAAGAAATTACATCGCTAATATTAGAGATGTTTACGTTTTGCTGTAACTATCCATCGAAAGAATTTTGAATCGATTTGATCTATTACCGGTACCACTTGCTTTTGTTTATTTGTCGTTTCAATAGGAATATTACAGTAGTCTATCTAAAGGAAGCTTTTAGCTAGCAGGCTATCCATCATCGCATGATAAGATCGCTTTGAGTTTAGCGGGTCGCGTGTTGCTCCCACGCGATCCACAAGCGAGGCACCGGCGATAACACGATGTTATCGCCACCTCCACTCGCCGAATGGGCATTGTCTACTACTTTTTTTTCCACGAACCTACTTTAGATTGAAGGTTCGTGACACCTACAAATCGATAACATCGCCTACCTACAGATGGGGAAGGTAATAATAACTTCTTGTATAACGTTGACAAGTATTACCTAATTATCATATTAGGAAAAGTTATCCAGATAGTTTTCGGTTCACAATACATATTAAACAATACAATACATACGCAAAGAGAAAGATAATGTCTGGTGTTAGCACCTGGTTCTTGGTATTGGTGAGATTTTGAATTATACTCATGAAGTGATAACTGCTCATCACTTGCACTACAGTCTAGAATTATTTAAAGTGAATAAAAGTTCGAGCATGTATGTACATACTTGTAACTAGAAATTGTTTCATCAAAGAAGACTCGAATGAGTTAGCAAAAGAGGGGTGCGCGTATTCGCTTATAGCAAAGAGTATCTACGATTGTCGTGTTACACGTGGTAACGCCAAGTGTGGCGCGCGTGCCGGAAGCCGAGATGGTGTTTGCTCCCACGCATTGCCGGCCGTCTGTTGGCACGCGTCGCGCCGTAGCCCGCCCGCCGGTACAGAGGGGCTGCCAACTCTGAAATGTCTCGATGCGCCCGACGCGACGCGCCTCTACGACCTATTGCGTGTTCACATATTTCTTGGTCTGCTGTAATTAGGCGCAATGTTAACGTTTACGTCATAATTAATCATATGATAACATTATTACATAATGATTATACCCATGTATCTTAGATAAATGCATATAGCTTATAAGTTATCCACCAGTAACGTTTAGAAAGCAATGTAGTTTAGGAAATATGTCACGAGAAGTGGCATGTCATTAGTTTGTGACAACTATAACAAATTGTATAGTACCTAAATATTTCTTGTGTTCTGTTAACATTTTTTGAACTTAAGAAGAAATACACTGTATTACGGTCAGTTGCACAAACATCCATTAAGGTTTAACGACGTCTTTCAGCTCTAATGGCCGTCAAATTTATATGGGTAATGTCACTTTAAACGAATGACAATATTAATGGACGTTGGTGTAACTGGCTGTTAGTTATCTAGACTGCAAGAATATATTAAACGTTTTCTAACCACATTAAGCCCAATAATAGAGCATACATATATAAAATATGAATGAACATTTTGCGTAACGGGTGGGACAGTCGCCCGTCTGGGTCGTTGGGTGTCGATGTATATGTTACAAGACGTCTATAAAAATAGTGATGTATGCTACATCTGCTGGTCGCGCGCCAGACTGCGAAAAATAGCCGTCAACTAAAGAGCGTATGTCGGAACATTTACAATCGAAGTTAAATGCTACGGACAGGGTTATTAAATTGAAAATATAGTGATCTGTGTTCGAATTAAACATTTTTGTTTATTTTAGTATAATGTAAACAATACTTATACCATGATTCTTCATTATTTTTATAGCAACATCAAAATTTTAATAACAAATGTCAATAAGTAAAAATATGTTATTCTGGTAAAATAATGGAACTTGGCAAAATATACTAACCATAGTTTCTTCAATGGAATTAATGCAGAAAAATATCATTTATAAATAATGTAATGAACTGTGATCTATCTGTTGTTTAAAAAAAAGACTAAAAGTCTAAAAGAAAATAATGTTAATATAACACTTATTATACTTTCATGTTTACGTGTTTCTTGATCGTCACGTCACGTGTATCTCGTGGATATCAAGCATGATCGTTTTTGTACACGATAGATAGATCACAGCTCATTATGGAAGCGCTAACATTAGAGTTTCGAAGTAATAATAGGTTTAATTGAGTTTCGTATTACGTTTGACGGCACGTGTCGCGGCGCCTCAAGCTAAATGCGCCTCGCATGAGTCGCCAGCATTACGTAACCGTCACGTTCAAATGCTACTGCAAAGGCCGTGTTACCAACTGTATGTTTTTAGGTTTAATATTAATACACTAGTTGCAAAATAGCCTATGTCATTTGCGTATGATGTAGCTACCCGTAGGTGAAATGATTTTCATTATCGAATCAGTATTTCCCAAGATTACCTTCTATAAATAACTAAAGAAAATGTACCTCTTTATGATATTAATAAAGTCTGAAAAGCTCGATGCATCCAGTGTACTAGTGTGTTCGTTCAGTCTATGATTGTGATCGAAAACAAATTTTCAAATTTCCGTCAGTAATTAGATGAGAAAAAATAAAAACCTATTAATGATTTTTATTTCTAAAGAATTTTTCATATATTTTCACCAGTATGTAAGTACTAATATATATAGTTTAAAATATGTAAGTACTAATATACTTAAAATTAAATAATAAGATAATAGAAATAATAATAATTAAATAATAATAATCATTTCTATTATTTTAAGTGCGTCATCTGAGATTGTTCAATTCGGAAAATCTCTTGAATATTAGCAGATAAAGCTCTGGTTCTTGTTTTTGTAGATAACTTACAAAAAAATTATGCTATTCAGATTTAAGATAAATAATTACATTTGACTATTTTTACTCGTTTCCGTTGTTTTAAAAGATTTATGAATTTTCTGAATTTGAATAAATTTAACCAAGATTTAGTAAAATGACGCCTGTGTTGACGGCACGTTGGGCTGCGTCTGCGGACTTTGATATTTACTCTTCTTGGTCCATATGGGAGCTGTGGTGCAGTATGGAAATCAAAAATTGATCTACACATATGCAAAAAATTACAAGCGTTAAAATTATTGATACTATAACGCAGCAACGTACAAAATATTATCACACGTTTTAGTTTTCTATCTTATCTCGACTTATAAAACCCAACTTACAGTTTCTTTGAATAGTTCTTAATTTTGTCAACTGTGTATTTGATTTGCGATGTAACTATTTGTTTTGATGAGACCAGTGGTAAAAACCGCAAACATTGTTATGACACGTGCACGTGTTCACTATTAATTGCTTTTTATTTATTACTTGTTTTCTGCTAGCGGCTTCACCCGCGAAGTCCTGTATTACATATAAACCTTCCTCTAGAATCACTCTGTGTAGTTTATAACATCTCAACATACAGCAAGATGCGAATTTTTTATGCTGTGTACAGATATTTTTTTATGTTTATTAGATTGACTACTTTGTAATTATAACTACCAAAAAATTTCGCAAGTCTAAAAGTATTCTTCTTGTAAAGAGTTCCAAAAAAAGATTTTATTTTTCGGTAATGAGACCTTCTTACATTTTTTTTGTTTTTATAAAAGTGACACTGCATTTAAATTTAAAAACAATGGTTTCCGTCCGACCTTAGAACTTTATCTGGGATGTGATCCATTCGCGTTAAGCAGTGTTTGTTTGTTTGCTAATTATTTTCAATGGCGTAGTCGGCGGTGGTGGTGGCACTACCGTAGGTACAGCGTGCGGTGATGCGGCGCGAGACGCGTACTCATTGTGATAATGAAAAATCAACTATGATTCTACGTAATCAGGGTTGCGAGCAAACTGCCCGTATATAAATGCCGTTCATACAAATAGATAAAAAAAGTCTTACAGTGAGATTAGAATCATCACATTTTATGATGCAATTTCTGTAAAAAACAGTTTCGGTTAGAAAAATTTGGTTCAGAAGTTTTTAGAGAAACAAACTCGAAATAAATTTCTTATTTATAATACTAGTAGGATTATGATAGAACCAAGAACTATTGATATTGTACGAGCCAATGTACTTAGAAATACTTATTTCTTTTTGTATGGTTCTCCGATAAGCGTGATATGAAATAATAATAAATTACATTAGCATTGTTTGAATTGATTTGGTAATGTAAATGACAATTACTAAAATATTTAGTCCAGTGCTTCCCAAGTTGGGGTGATTACAAAGAGCCCAACAATTTAGACTTTTAATAAAAGTACAATAAAACCGTCTTAATATGAAATATGATTTAAGACGTGCTTTAAGCGGAAATAAAATGTTAATATCATGGGCGCATCTAGATGCCATGATATTAACTAGATATATATTTCCTCCAATTAGGTAAACTCCGCTTTAAGGGGTTTAGATAATCGGTAATATTAGATTTCCTAATAAGTTACAGGGTTAAAAAGGTTAGCAACATCTGTTAGTCAATCAATTTATTTATATTTGAATTGTGTCAGCCCTAGTGTGAGTCACGTGGTGTCGTGCGCGTGACGTTCGCTCCAATCACGGTGCGACCTTCACCTTGAGCAAACGCACGCCGCGCGTAACCAGAGATTAATGTCCCTTTTTGTCACGCGTTTTGTTTGACGCCAGCTATACAGATAACTACTATTGTGCAGTTCATGAAAGGTTTTCATGTCTCAATTATTTAAGATCTCTTTAACTAATAGCGACATGTGATTTTTTTTATTAAACCTTATTGGTTCAGCTCATGTTTTTACTTGATCTACAGCACAGTATAAGAATGACACAGTATAGAAACTAAGCCTATTTGATAAAATAAATACCTACACTCCATTGAAACCATAGGGTTGTCGTTTTGAATGTTTCTTTTACAAAATATAAAAGGAGTTCTGACATTATCAATCAATCGAATTGTAATAACTAATTAACAAACAAACAATATACATACACATTTGTTCAGACGGTGATATCTACTTATATTATTCTATTATCACCACATGATATAGAAATAACATATGCGAAAACTGGGCGGTTAAAATATATTTCCAGATCATACAAAAATCTTATTTTTTATTTCATATAAGCCTACTCCTTTCCTTAATCTTTCCTTCATTTTTTAAATAAAAACGATCGCGGAACGTATAACGTGACCCCTCATCTCGACGCGCTACGCGTTACTGAGCGTCCTGTTAGGTCCACTTAGGCGGCTCGTCGGTGAGCGTGTTTATGTGTGCGTGCGATTTCGAACGCTTGTAGGCAGTTTCACCACTGTATACTTATATTTACACTGTGTCTACAGAATTTTTTCGCCATCATAAATGTTCATAGTCAAATCAAACCATCATTTAAAACATCTTCATGAACTGCACTTTGCATTGGAAAAAGCCGTCAAAAATCAATTCGATAGTATTTAAAATTGCGTTAAGATTATAACAGAATTAGCGATGAAAAACTTCGTTATTGCTATATAGGTAGTAAAATTAAATAAAGATTTACAATAATCTTCATAAACATTTCACGGTAAACTTTTGCCAACAATAAATATTCCGCAGTAAACATAACTCTACGCAAAATTATTACCGAAGAATCCAGCCACTTAAACAAAGTTTATTGATACGAGCCATACTTAAAGCATTTTATAGGTCAGACAATGCAAAACATATACCTTGCTGCTTTAGATGCCTCCTTATATTGTTTCATAATTTTCTGCAACTTCTTATTATAGACATTTTCTTGTTAAATTTTATATTCAGGCAGTTTCCGTAGATAATACGAGGTTCATTTGTTACAGAGCAACAAGCCAATTATGGAAAAACGACGGCGGGCCCGTATCAACAATTGCCTGAACGAACTAAAGGCGCTGATACTCGACGCCATGAAAAAAGACGTAAGTTAATATACAACGCTATAAATTCACTTAACGACGTCAAAGTCATTATAAAAACAGCAAATAAAAAGTTTTTGAGATGATCGTATAAACGCTGCATTAAATGAGTACAGTGTTTTAAGGATGCGAGTCAATTTGTTTTTGTTTTACAGATAAGAATAGGCAGAGTATTTTTTGTTTCAAAATTTTTATGCTACTGATTACGAACACGACTGAGAACTGACATAACAGAGATACTTTAAAGAGGTTCAGGGTTGGATCCTCTGATTAGATTTTGTCAGAAAGATTTTCTGATTAATGAAATAAAACTTATGAATCCATGAATTTAATAATATATATTTATTGCAGCCAGCCAGACATTCAAAGTTAGAAAAAGCAGATATATTAGAGATGACCGTGAAGCATTTAGAAGGACTGCGATCAGAAAATAATGGATCCCCCGACCGGTTCCACGCGGGTTATCAGCACTGTTTGGCTGAAGTGGCGAAGTTTCAAGGTCTTGACGCTGGTTTGAAGAGACGACTCGTTAGACACCTTGAAGGTTGCGTCTCTACAACCAATGCGAGACCGACGGGAGCGCCCACTCCACCGTCTGACGCGGAGGATGCGAATCTTGCTCAACATTCTACAATTTTTATATCAGGTTTGTACATACAAGCTTAAAAAACTTGCTCTATGAAAATTATCTAAATTTGTGATCATTATTTAAATGTTAGTTTTGCAATCTTGGGTTTCAACTAGAAATTTATATTAATTACTTATTGTTTTGTAGTAAGCAATTGATAGTAAACAAAGTAGTTTAAAAAAATAGTAATATAGCTTTGTAATGACAAAACTCTCCAAAAATCTATTCTTTATTTTTTCTGAATCTAGACTTATTCTAAATTTTCTTTTGCAGCTGGTCCAGGATCTGGAGTGCGCTTAGTACCGACTAGACTCTCAAACGGAGATATAGCGTTAGTTTTACCATCTGGTGTTAGCGCCAGCACTTTGGGTACTGTTCCTACCTTAGTCCCTCTATCTCCGAGAGACGGGTCATCCTCTTCCTCATCAGAACCACGATGTTACTCCCCCGCTAGTTCCGGTTGGGGTAGTCCTCCGCCTTCGGTGGATGAACCCGTTCCTCTTGCTTTAGTTACCAGAAGACAACCAGCTGAAGAGAAACCGTGGAGACCTTGGTGACACACTTTTCTACAAAGTAGAATAGATTTAAATATCAAATGGATTTATTATCGTCTGGTTTGATGTTAAACTTTGCACTCCATTCCTTAGATGGCAGTCTGTGATATAATTTTATTATAATTGCGTGTGTTAATAAGCTTATGTGAGAATTTTCGAAGTTCCTATGTGTGAATGTGTAATATGTTTTACAACTAATTTAATGTATACGAAAATGTAATGGTAAATAAGGTTTTATAAAGTTCATTTTTGCGGTCTTGTTATATGTTTGGTCAGTAATATTCGTGTGATATACAACTACAATGGTATTGTTTTTGTTGCAAATTATGTATTGAAACGTATTTTTAATTAAATTATACCAGTATCTATATTTGATTTAATAGTTTTAACACAATAATTGGATACTTCCCGTACTTTCTACTACTAGCTTTCTGTATATATATGGTAAATAAATAAAAATTGAACTCCGTTAGTTGGAGAGTCACGAGTTTTTGTGTTTTTTTTAAATATGTATAATAAGAGTAATCAGTATGAAGAAAAATAAAATAGAGTCCGGCAAATTAGGAAATTTTATTAACGAAGGGCTTCTTGCTATAAATTAATGTAATGTAATTTGACACGAAAATGCTTTGAAGAAATTAGTGCCAGAAAGATAAGGTATAATGGCTCGGTTACATTGCTCGATGACGTCCGAGTGCGGGGTGCGAGCGATTTATTTAGCTCGCTTCGCTTTCATTATATGGTCATTGTTTTATTGGTCAATGAGATGCAGAGATTGCCGCATTTCGTGGGCGTGGGCGTGGGCTTAATCTGGACCAGTGTAACTGAGCCATAACTACACTCAATTTTAATAATTTGCAACGAAATCGATACCGACATCTAGTTAAGTGATTAGTCTATTTTCGTTTAAATAATCAGAAGACCCCTTTATTTAATTTCATGTGTTTTGTACGTACTTAATATCAGCTTAGATTAATTTTGTGTAAATTTTGGGTTGACATCTGAGGCAGTATTTCATGAATGTATATACGAATTTAAGGACTATGTCCTATAATGAGTAAAATAGTTATTATTTTTAGGACTTAGTGCCATGTATTTAGTTATTTCTATCATCATTAATCTACACATAATGTAAATAGAATAATAGATAATGGCCAGTATAAATATATTAAACGTCTTAACAATATCTAAATATAAATAATTTAAATCAGAATTAACGCATTGATTGAATTCATTGTGCCTTACAGCAAAATCGTGCAGTCTTCCATGTTAATTTATTGTAGTTACTCTGTTATTTAATAATGATATGTATTTAGTAATAGAAAATTAATTAAATACTGAGTTTAAACAATGAAACATATTAGTGTCTGTTAATTTTGCCAATTTCAACTTGAATGAACGTTTTTTTACATATTTTTTTATCGTAAACTCAATAAAGTGATTGTTACCGTAAACAAATCCAGTAGTTAATAATAGTCTTCCTTCGCAAGTTACCTTTATAAAACAGTAATTAAAACAAATATATTATTATATTTAATTCTGAATGTGTGTCTTCCATAATATTTTTTTATGATAATATCTTTTCATTTATAATTTAACACAAAAATGTCCACTTTTGTAAACATCGTGGTTTATTTAAGTTAAATAGCCTTATTATCCTTGACGGAAACAAGTTACGTGATACTATTTAAGATTAAAATAAGGTCATAATATAAGATGATGTACCTAAAAGAAAAACCTATGCCATTAATTTGAAATATAAATAAAAAATATAAAGTAATTCATTGTTTCATTCTACATAGTTACCTTTGAAATTTTGCTTGACGTCGTAGTGGTTAGCACTCTCGATCTGCGATACGGTTCAAAAGCAACATTCGTAATGGCCAATCATAGGACGGGTGACCAAAAATTAACTATCTAGAACTCCAGTGTTTTTTGAAAGGCGCGTTAAGCCGTCGGTCCCTATTGCATCTGCAGTAGTTATAACCCACCAATCCGCACTAGGTCCGCCGCGTAGTGGGGCATGGCCCATTCGCCCTATTCGATTTGATTCCATCCATAGGGAAGGTCTAAGCCCCAGCAGTGGGAACACCAATAGGCTGGAGATGATGATGATGATGTCCATTGAAATAAATTATATTTTAGAGGAAACTGGTACTAAGTTATTCTATAATAATAAAGTATGATGTGCAATAAAATTATGATTTATAATGACAGTATGAATCAATCAGTATGAACAAGAAACAGATAAGTTCCAGTGATATATCATAAGAAAAACGGTGTCTGAACACAGAGCTTATTCGGATTCGAAAACTATAAACTTTTACGTTTGGCTTTAGACATCCCAATTCACAAAATCTGGACCTATAATGAGAATATCCCTTTCAACTCGGCCAGTAGCTTTAAGCTTAACATGTATATAACCACAGACAATAAATTTCTGTTCCGATTTTAAAAATAAGTATGAATATCAATATTATATAGACGTAATCATCATCAGCATATAATGTCCCTACTTCTGTAGCAAAGGCCTTCGCTATGGATGGAATAGAATCGAATAGGAAGAATGGGCCATGCATGACCCACTACGCGGGTCCAAGCGTTACTAAAAATGGTACCTACTACAATAGTTGGTGCAAAAAACATATTATCTAATTTTTATACGTCTGCTACGGCGCTGGATCAATGAATTTGGCACTCTGAGCAAAACACTGGAACTTGGCGGTCAAGGCAAAACACTCGTACAACGTCCAATAAAAATCACGACAATATACAAGTCTAATTGATTAAAGAGTGTAATTTAGCCAATTATAAAATAAACTCCTTAGCTGGTCTATTGATTTTGTACTTTTGAATATAACGGACATTAAGTTTTCATTATGTTAGGGTTGTTGTAATCAATTATTATGATTCACTGGAGCGTAATTAATCTGCGCTCACGGTGTGATGCTAATTTTGTCGCTCAACGCCTGTATGGAATGTGGTTCCTCGTGCTTTGCTCTGAATTAATAGATTAACTTAAAAGTAAATTAAAATCGAATACCAAAGCTTTTTATTTTTAAAATATTATTAGTGTCATATATAAATAACTAAAGATTATATGTATTTTCTAATGACGTGGATTTTACAGGTTTTTTTTAGTTATTGTTAGAATGTTTTGCTAACATAGCTATTTTATTGTTGACAAAAACAAATTGTAATAAGGTGTACGGGTAATAAGGTAAAATTTTGTAGATAGTTTGTTAATCAAAGATTTTTTGTCGACTGAAAACAATTTTTATTTTGACATATCATTGTAATAATAAGCCTGGGTGGGCGTCGGGAGTAGGTTACCCGAACGTAGATTGGCTTTTTGTTGCCCAAGCAGTAAGTAATTGTATTGTTAAAAAGGTTGCGCTACTAAAAAGGTAGGGTAAGTTTTTAGATCGAATGAAGCCATCAAAAGTAATCAATTAATTGTATCTCAATGTGCGGTCGAACCGCTTCATCGATGAAGGTTTGATTACAACTGTGTTTACACTGTCGCGCCGCTGATGCCGGGCTATAGAAGAATTATTGCGCGGGCTCAAATAATTTGCCACAATCACTGTTGGCCGCGTGCGTTGCACCAACACGGAGCGAAGATTTTCAGTTATTATTTTAGATGTTTTTTTGCTTGAGCACACGCAGGTGGCCCTAAACGGTTCATTTTTTTTTCTCTCATAAATTATTTTTGCACGTGTGACGATTACATAGTAATTCTTTATATTAAAAAAATGAGTTTTCATCAATTATAAAGGTAATAAACTTAATTATCGAGATGGATGTTACAGATTTTACTTTTTATACAGGAAATTCGCGCACCGAGGGTTCTCGTAACAGTAGGTTATATTTTGAAAAACCATATTTTTTCCTGTTATTTAAAAAAATATACAACAATTTTTTTAAAGTTTTTAACTAAAATAAGGTGAAGATTGTTAATTACTGGCTATTCTCCAAACTAACTACAAGCTATTCAACAATCTTAAAATTAAAAACACTTTAATGATGATAACAAGGATGCCGTTTTTTTTTGAAGAACTACCTCAAAATTGTTCATATTTCAAAGTTGTCCCAAAATGGTCTATGTTATGTTCGTATGCAAAGTATTTATCTTGTAAAAACTTTTTTCAAACAATAAAACCGAATTCAAACTTTTAAAAAGTGATAATTAATACTTATCTTTAAAGCGACTTATTCAAGAAACTGCTATCGAAGTCGGGCGGCAGTTTTCTGTAGGTTATTAAAAATTAAGTGATAGACATTATTGAAAAATTTGATCTTTGTTCTATTTAAAAAAAAAAGTTTTGTTATGATTTTTAGTGATATTATTATTTTTCAATTATAATAGGTAACACTAAAAGTATTAAATATTTATATAGAAAAGTAGACAAGTGAAAGTAAATTTTGATTAGTTGTTTAAACAAGAAAGATTTGATTGCTCGTTTGTTTGCATTAGATAGGCTATTGGACCGATTTTAAAATTCTTTCATCTGCGGGAAGCTACGATAATAAGCGGGGGAAAGAGGCAAAAATTTACGTAGGCAAAGTCGAGGCAACAGTTTATTTGATAGAAATTGGTTCACCATTCAATAAGAAATCTTCCTTTCGGATTTTGAATGAATTCAAAATAGGCAGTTTTTTGTTTTTTGCCTGATATAGGTAAACATGTCTACAAAATATTTAGGCGATATCTGATGAAAAGCATATTTTGTTTCGTCATAATAAGAAAACTACTGATTCTATTTCAATCAAATTTAAATGGGACCTTGGCCCATTAAGCTGTCGAACTAAAAAATATTTTTTAAATCGATCAACTTTTGGCAGAAACATCGTTTAACTTACATAAAAAACACACATCGCCGTCGAATATATAACTAACAACCTATTACGATTTTGAAGTCGATTAATAGAAAATGGGGAAATATTGCTTATACGGCAATAAAAAATTGGTCATACTTAATTTAGTGGTTATTAAATAAATCAAGCTTAAATTTTTTATGCCGCCATATCGTCTAACGCCATGATATATTTTTGCTTTTTGTTTCAAATCTTATTCAAAGTTATTGTTCTTTTAAAAAAAACAAAGAGGACATACACCTATCTAGTCGATAGTTGGACACTTTATCATCTTTTCTCTTATTTTTGCCTTGGTATTAGACCAAAAATAGACTCCATAAAAGCATAAAGTCTGTTACAGGTTCCAAAATGTTTGAATATCTCCTTTTTATATATTAAACTATATTACACTGATTTATTTATTAATTGAAATTTTTGATTTCTACTGATACTTGATTAAGCCACTACCTATATGTGTATAAGTTTGTACATTTTTGAAACAAAAATAATAAATTGAAAACTGACTTCTATAAATTTTGGAAACCTGACTTCTACCACCCAAGTTGCGTCCTGATCGACGCGGGAGTCATGTGCTCAAGCTGCAATTTGGGTTTGGAGCCCCACGTAATTTACCATAAGTAGTGGTTAATTATGTTAAGATTAATTGAGATATTTTCTAAATTACATCGTTACAAAAATTGAGATATAAAGCTGGTGTAATTGAGTATTCAAAAATAAAAAGTTGACGAGTATCGATTAATTTTAGTAGCCACATTGGCTTTATTACCTATCATTCGCCCAAGAACATGTATAAATCGCGTTGCATGTATAAATTGGACTTGTCAAGGATCGGTCGCCGTCGGGACCGGCCGGGGAATGACGAACACGGACACCTCGTTACTGAAAGGTCATTTGGTCGTTGTCATTCTTATCTTTTTGCTTGTGCCAAAGTCGGAGACCAATTAATCAGTGATATGACGCGTGACACGATGTAATGAGAGCCCGGGACGGATAGATATGCAAATGAATTATGGTAAAACTTTACCTGTGATCATTGCGCTCCATTATTGGCTAAGTAATTGAAATGACTAAATTTCTCATAATTTTTTTTTCGTAATAGCAGTAGGTATATTTGTGAGACAAAGCTATTTTTAGATAAATAATTTATTATAGGTAGGTATATAGTTTTGTAACTGTGTACTTCATGCTCTACTTTATTCACATTTACCTATTTCACCTTGGTTTTCTACGATTTCTAAGATGTATTACGGTCAAGTAAAACTCTATCTACATATAAATGACGATCAAAGTTTTGGTTTTATTTTGTCGTACCTCAGCACAATCTAGGTGGTCGTGTTTAGACCGCCAACATTTAGTTTAATATTTGGCCAAACTTATTTAGTTTTCTTGGAAATTAATGTGGAATGTATCATACATGAGCGGCAAAACTTACGAAATTGAATATTGACACAGCTTTCGGTTTTTGATTCGTGATATACACGTTATAATACAGTTTTTAATATTGTTATAATAATAAAAGGAAAAGTAGAGGTTCGTGTAGAATTAATAATCATAATATTCTTTATTGCACGCTAGACAGGACATATTACAGAGAAGATAGAAAAAAGAGAGAGATTACAAAGGGCGACCTTATTGCTACGTAGCAATCTCTTCCAGGCAACCCGAGGCAAAGAAAAACATGAACTAGATAATAAAAAGAGGGGGGGTGCAAGATGGAGAAGTAAATAGATAAATCTGTATAATTTAATATAGTAAATAAAATAGATAAAGATAAAAAGTCATTAAACATAAACATATTAACAGTTTTCAAGGAAGTGTGTTTTTACTTTTACAATAACACAATTTAAGGTTCGAGCCTTTCTTACAGCTTCAGGCAAAGAATTCCAAAGACGTACGAAATGAGTAGGATAAGAAGTCGGAAGTATGATGAGGAATATTAAGGGTTAAATTAAAAGATGAGCATAGAGTACACTGTGAAGAGGAGGTTCGGAAGGAAAAGCATTTTTTAAGGTAAGGAGGGGCTGTAGGTAGAAAAAGGATGGAAAAAAGGAGCGTAAGAGTATGTAAGTCTCTGCGCCGGCAAATAGGAAGCCAGTTTAGCTTGGAGCGGAAGTGTGACACATGGTCATATTTGCGGAGATTGAAGATGAATCGGATGCCCAAGTTCTGCAGACGCTCCAGCTTGTTAAGAAGCTTTTCCGACAAATCAGTGTAGCAAACATCAGCGTAGTCAAGGATTGAAAGCAAGAGGGTATGAGCCAGGGAAATTTTCGAGTGTGTGGGTAAAAAGTTGCGCAGACGGTTGAGTGAGCTATACGCGGCAAACATTCGATTCCTTAGCGATTCTAGGTAAGGCTTCCAAGAAAGGCACTGGTCAAAAATCACACCGAGGTTTTTAACTGATTTTGAATATGGTATAATAGTGTCGTCAAATGTAACAAAAGGCAAATGTTCAAAATCGATCCTCGAAACGAAACGAGGACTGCCAATTATTATTGTTTGCGTCTTCGAAGGGTTGACAGTAAGACCAAATGATTTACTCCAATTAGACATTTTAGAGAGGTCGGAATTGGTAATTGCCACTGCATCGTGAAGATTCGTCAAAGATGCTTGGGTATAAATCTGAAGATCATCAGCATAAAGGTGATAGGAACTAGAAAGTGATTGTGAGATAGAATTTATAAACATAGAGAAGAGAATTAGAGATAAGACACCACCCTGAAGAACTCCGGCATTTATAGTGCATCACGAGGAGAAGTTGTCTTCACCACGGATGCGTTGTCGACGCCCTAGCAGGTAACTTTGAAACCATACCATTGCTGCTGGAGATATGTTAAGAGAATGCATTATACCTAGGAGGATGTCAAAGTCGACCGAGTTGAATGCGCTACTAAAGTCAAGTAATGTTAACAGCGATAGCTGCCGATTTTCAATACCAAGTTGGATGTCATCTGTTATCTTTACCAGTGCAGTAGACGTGCTGTGCCCCGTACGGAAGGCTGATTGAAAGGGATTGAGTTGGTTTTGGTTGAGGAAAGCAGTTAGCTGACGGGATACAAGCTTTTCAAAGATTTTAGAAAGGAAAGGAAGAATGGATATAGGGTGAGATTCGGAAAACGTGTTTGGATTTGTTTTTTTTTTGGAATGGGGATAACGTAAGCATCTTTCCAGAACGCAGGAAAAACACCAGTTGAGATCGATGTATTTAGGTAGGTAAGAATAGGAGTCAGGATATCTATGATAGGTAGGATTATCTTTCGACTTATGGAATCACTACCTACTGTACTGGACCTGACTGACAGAATAGTTCTCTTAACATCACAGTCAGCCAATTGGTGAATGAAAAAAGAGAAATCAGGTGTAGACCGTCTTTTGACCGTCAGTATGGCTTTAGACCAAAACGATCAACTGGTGATCTCCTAGCGCACGTCATGCACCTCGGGGGTGAAGCTATCGACAAGCGCGGCGAGTCCTTGGCTGTCAGTCTTGACATTGCTAAGGCATTTGACAGAGTTTGGCACAAGGGACTTCTCTCCAAGCTTCTGGCCTACGGTCTGCCCGTTCAACTCTGCGCCTGGATAGCCGACTTCCTGCGTGAGCGTAAAATCCGTATTCTTTCTGACGGATGCTCTTCACAGCTTATGTCGGTCAACTCCGGTGTGCCTCAGGGCTCCGTTCTATCCCCTACACTTTTTCTGCTGCTTATCAATGACATGCTTCCACTTGGAAATATCCATTGCTATGCAGACGATAGCACATTGCATGTGGGATATCACGGGGCTCCTACGGTCGGACGGGCGGAAATCCTGGAGAAAAGGGAGAATCTTGTCATTGAGCTCAATCACGTTCTGGATCTCATATCGAAATGGGGTGCTGAAAATCTGGTTGAGTTCAATGCCAAGAAAACTGAGGTTTGCGTATTTACTGCCAAGACCCCTCCATTCCCTTTCCTTCCCTCTCTTCAGGGCACAACCTTGCCTCTACAGAGCAGCATCAACATGCTCGGGATGGAAGTGCGCTGTCTGAATCCCAAAAACCACATCGAGTCTGTTATTAAAACAGCATCACGAAAACTCGGTGTCCTGAACAAGGTGCGGCGTTTTTTCACGCCCGAACAACTGTGCCTGCTTTACAAAACGCAGGTCCGGTCATGCGTGGAGTATTGCTCGCATCTTTGGGATGGCTCCGCTAAGTACTTACTCGATGCTTTGGATAGATTGCAGCGCCGCGCAGTACGCATTATTGGCAATGGTGAAGTCACCAAGAACCTAGAAAGCCTGCAACTGCGCCGAGACGTCGCTTCGCTCAGCGTCTTCTACCATCTCTACCATGGTGAATACTCTGATGAACTCTTTTCCCTTATCCCCCCGTCTCCCTTCCTCCTCAGGACCACACGTGCTGTTTTGCGTTGCCACCAACTAACTGTGGCAACGATTCCTTCGCGTACAAAGAAATTTGGCGACTCATTTCTTTGTCGTACTTCCAAAAAATGGAATTGTCTCCCGGCCCATGTATTCCCTCCTTCCTATGACATAGGGTCCTTCAAACGGGGCGTGAAGAAGCACCATGCAGGTCGGCAAGGTGAGGGTGGCTAGTGCAGTACCTACGAACTGTTTTCACTAGCTGTCCTCGCGTTTGGACTACGCCTCCGCTTACCATCAGGTGGAGCGCAGTCATTTGCCCTCCATTTCATATATAAAAAAAAAAGACAGATTAGAGAGACTATGTAAAGTTTCGGCTTTGCGAGTTCCATCAATAGGCATAGACGAAGAGAAAAAGCTATTTAGTTTATTGATATCCATGTTATGGTTAAGACTGGGATCGCGAGATTTGCCAACACCCAGTGATTTTAAGAATTTCCAGGTTTTAGCCGGATCTTGATGTTCAATGGAATTATGAATATGGCGTCTCTGGGCGTCCCTGACCACCGTATTACACCGATTTCTGATGCTGTTATATTTCATTTCATTTCGTTTCGAAGGATCGAGTCTAAACTTCGTTTTAACCCTATTTTTCCTCGTCATAAATTCACGAATCTCATCAGTTGACCATGGAGATCGATGTATTTAGGATAAAGGTAAGAATAGGTGTCAGGATATCTATGATAGGTAGGATTATCTTGCGACTTATGGAATCACTACCTACTGCACTGGACCTGACTGACAGAATAGTTCTCTTAACATCACAGTCAGCCAATTGGTGAATGAAAAAAGAGAAATCAGGTGTAGACAGATTAGAGAGACTATGTAAAGTTTCGGCTTTGCGAGTTCCATCAATAGGCATAGGCGAAGAGAAAAAGCTATTTAGTTTATTGATATCCATGTTATGGTGAAGACTGGGATCGCGAGATTTGCCAACACCCAGTGATTTTAAGAATTTCCAGGTTTTAGCCGGATCTTGATGTACAATGGAATTATGAATATGGCGTCTCTGGGCATCCCTGACCACCGTATTACACCGATTTCTGATGCTGTTATATTTCATTTCATTTCGTTTCGAAGGATCGAGTCTAAACTTCGTTTTAACCCTATTTTTCCTCGTCATAAATTCGCGAATCTCATCAGTTGACCATGGAGCTGGAAGGTGTTTCATTTTGATAGGGCGAACCGGAGCATGAATATCATATAATGAAGTTAATGCATTATTAAAGTGCTCAACCTGTTCGTCAACAGAGTTTGTGGCGAAGATAGCTGACCAATCCATATTTGAGGCGTCCAGCAAGCAGTCCATATCAATAGCTGCAAAATCACGCTGAAGTTGTACTCTAGGTTTCAATTTTGGGGAACGAATCCGATATGATAGATACACCAAGTCATGATGAGAGAATGCATCTGCAGAATATTGGCCATGCTTTATAGCGAAGGTGGGTGAGGAAACAATTATTAAATCACATGATGCTACATCTTAGTTAATTTTTTACACAGTTGTGACGTAGAACTCCTCAACTCCTAATACTATAATGCCTATTTCTTGTTAAATTGAAGAAAAATAAAAATTCGTCTGTAATATTTTTCTATTATTATGACATCTAAATATGTCTTAAAAAAAATCTATTTAGTCCATCAGTCATATATTAGGAAAATATGAGATACATATTTTTTTTGCTCGCTTGGTTAGATACTCGGCATGCATGATCAAACTTTCACTTACAATGTGAATTTAACATGCGAAGTGAACTTAGATTAAAATTAAACTTTTTGTATTAACAAAACGTTTTCATTGAAGATTCAAATCTCTTCTTCTTCCACTTATCTAAGTTAAGTTTTAATAAGGATTGTGACACAGAAAACTTAGGTTTTGTACACTTACTAATATTATAAAGAAGAAGGTTTGTGGGTAATTTTGGTTGTTTATTACTTCTTTACGCAAAAAACCGAACGGGTATTGATAAAATTTTGAATACGTTAAATTCATAAAAAAATACTTACACTGCTATGTGTTTGATACATACAAACACATAATATTTTCCAATAACATTAAATATCATCTGTCTATATTTTACTGAACATTAAAATCGAATTTGGCTAATAAAATGAATTAGTGTCCGTTTTTAATGACTGGACTACCACCGGTCTTTTGTGTTAGTATATTTTTGACTTCACAATTTACATAAGACATTTCGCTTATATTATTTTTGCTAATGTTCTCGGAGTATGTCGGTGGTCTGCGGGTGTAAAACGGCGCTCACGTGTTATGTTAGATAAAAAAAATCAAAAGCAACACCACCCACGAAGCCCGGGGCCGCAGCACGCGACACGTGCGGCTTTAGGCATGACCAGGGTTGCCATCTTCGAGAATAAAAAAGCCTGAGGCCGGACAATTTGCCCTAAAAGTCAGACTTAGCGAAACATCACTTTTAAAAATACAGATGTGAGGTTTTCGCTATAAGGTGTTTTTTTAACCAGTTTAATAACAATATTCTTAATGATAAATGATTTTTTTTTTGAAAGTGGTCGGAATTCGGTAGAGTTATTCATGTACTTACACTGATTTTATACAGCGAAAGAATAAAGTGGATATGCCTCAAATTCCGAGATTAATTATAAAGAGCAGAAAAAATCCCGTGATTATTTAAATAAAAAGTTATTTACTTTTATACAATTTAAACTACTGCACGCACGACGTTGCCAAACTTACATCAATGACATCGGATGTCCAAAGATGTCCAAGATTGTCCATTAGAAATCCCGGGAAGGTCCACATTAATATCAACATTTCGATGCAAGTACATAAATAACTCTACCTAATTCCGACCTCTGGTTATAAGTGATATGTAATTGGTTGATTATTATTATTTGCTTATTGTAATTTCCGATACAGTGAATATTGTTTTATGGAATAAATGAAAATGAAACATGAATTCTAATAAGATTGTAGATAAATAATGTTTACCTTTTTTCTATTAAAATCTAGTTTAGATTTAATCTGTAGTGATTGATATTTCTATCATGATAAATAAGCTTATTACATAAGCTGAACATTGTTTAAACGTGTAGTTCTAATTAAAATAATAAGAACCATAGTTAAACAAAATTAGTAGTGTGAAACTTGTTAGAGGTCGTCGCAACGTCACGGTGGGTATGCGCGTTATTTTTACCTGCTTGTAGATAGCATTGACGATAATATTAATTTCTGGTTTTTAATACTTATCAATTTATTATTTATTGATCAATTCCTTGAATATCCTCTTAAGTATATCGTAGGTAACATTATTATTGTATACACGTGCACGTCAGGTTACAACATTATTTCAGATTTGTATAGTTGATTTTAAGCTCTACATTAAAGCATTAAGATTTTTATAAAGTGGAGAAATACAGATATGTATAACATGACATGCTCTTGTATATGGAGTATATAATTTTTATAGCTTTTATTTATAACCTTGTACTTAGTTTGTTAATGTGGGGCAAACGCGTAGACTAAAATTGACGCACTTGCCAATTTAGCTGAATTTTTGCATTTGTTTGATTATTAAATCGAAAGGTCTCAAAAAGAATCAAAACAAACACATCCAAATGGACTCTTGATTTGTTTTTAGTTCAAGATTTTGAGAGTCTGACGATTGATTTGGAAGGTGGCCATAGGTGGCCATACACAACTTTTTCAATATATGTATGTAAGTTTGATTTGACTGTGGAAGATCTTTGATTAAAAATAAACACAATCAAAGTTTGTATTTTTGAGTTTGGTCTCTCTTCTGTATGATTCTGTACTATGTAGTTTTGTCTACATGCAAATGTCACTTTTCTGACTGGTACCGTAGATTCTCGAAGTCTTGACCTAAGAAAGATATAGACAAGACGCGAGGTCGTCATGCTACTCGTGCTGATGTTAACTCGAAAGACTCAACGCTAACTAAACGAAAAAGAATCGACTTTTAAATGTTATTGACTAAAATCTTAGTCTATTAAAACCGCTTCCAGATTTACATTCCATTGCAAATACAGTAGAAAGATCAGATACAAAAACTACAATTGAGGCCGTTTAATTAACCACCGGCCCGCCTGAAGGCTTCATTATCAATTTAATCTCTATGTCACAGAGCGTGGTTAGCTTCAGCGGAGCCCATTCCGAACATGCCTTCAATATGTCCGTTCGGTATACAAAGAAAGAATCGGACCACGGGAGCATTAATCGTTCCAATTACGGTCGCACGCTCCATCGGAAAGGTAGCTATCGTTTCAAATTAATTGAACTGATTAACCAATTCAGTTTAGCGCAATTCAGTTTTTGTTCGCATCGCCCGCTGCGACAGGCGCTCGGGCAGCCACGGATGCCCGCAGCAATAGTTTAACTGTACTCTTCCGAATCGGTTATAAATTCACGTCGGAACGCATTACACCAATTTGAAAATTTGTTTTTGCTGCGTATTAAATCTTAATGAGCACTGTTATTGCATTCGGTTTTACTATTTTAACAGTATTTTAAAGAGCTTTAAGGCAACTTAAACGTTAAATAGTTGTGATGTAGTCATTATTTCAGGAAAGCTCGCTCGCTGAAATCATTTTGCGATCAAGTTAAACACCATTTCCTTTCCAGATCATGAATTGTGATCATAATTTACAATTTTTTATTTATTTTTTTTTATTTCCATATCCATTATATTCCTTATTTAAGATATATTTCTTCTACATGTTGCACCCATTACCCCATATTATTTATTTATCTGTTTTCCTCGATAGGTTGCCTGGAAGATATTGCTATGTAGTAATAAGGCCGCCTTTTTGTATACTGTTTTTTTCTTTTCTCACATTGTGTAATTTGTAACTCGTGTGTGCAATAAAGTATATTATTATTATTTAGAGTAACCCCTCAAAGCGGCAGTGATGTTTCGGTGCTTAATACGCCCTGTTATTCTTTTTGTTGTAGTTAAATGTTCTTTTTAAATAAATGACCGGTGATAATTTTTTTGTGGGTCCGTGTTCAGTCGCAACCTTCATCAGTCGCTATTCAACTGTGACCAATAAAAACTCTTTTAATATAAAAACTGCAGACATTGATTTAAAAAGTTGTTATGTTAATAAACAGATCGATTATAAACTCTCGTAATTATATTTTATTTCCACAAATCCCATTCACTAAGTTTTGGGTTTGAGAAGGGGTCAGTTTATTATTTAATCGTTATGATTCTATCACCCACAATAAGTGCCACGTACAATTATGAAAATATTAAAGTAAATATCAGTAATATACATTATAGCCGATCAAAAAGAATATACATAGTTTATTATGGAAAAATATTGTTGTTTGTGCATATAATATAACATATCCATATGTATCCTAACTAAATACGACGTTTAGGAGCTAAACCATAGATTTTCTAACTTCATAGTAGTATTTGCTATTTCGCAAAGTTTTCCTCTTTCCAAACATCCAAAAACAATGTATATGGTTAAGACACATCCAATTGCTCCTTACATTAAAAAATTGATTCATTTAGAGTCATTTTGATTAAGTATAACGAATTAATTTAAACATAGCTTCAACTAAATAATGAACTATTTAACAAACTAATTTATATATGTCACTTACAAATGGTGCGAAAACTTTAACCAACTTATAGATTTAGATGAATAAAAATATCATGGGAATTATAATAAAGTCATCATTAATATTAGCAATATTTTTAACTCATACGAATTAACATGACACCCGAGGGCATATTCTATTGCTCCTCAAATGAAAATCCGGAAAATTACAAATAATTTCGGTAGAAACATATCCTTGGAGATCACATGAGCATCATAAATTTATCTATAAATGAGTTTTTTTGGAAACAAACGTAAGAATTTCGTTTTCGGAGAAATAGCCTTGAGCATGCGTTGTATGACGAACTCGAGAAAAGCTTTGTCTACACCCAAATGTCACTTTCTCGGGTCAAGAGCGAGATATCGTATGGGCGCACCCGAGAAAAATGTAATGTTATTTTTTTCGAATAGGAAGTAAAAAATTTATGTGCATGTGTGGTGTATGTACAGTGCCTTGTATACAGCACAGAGCGTGCCGCGTGAGCAGCAACAGAGTCGGTCGCACGCGCAGCTGCGGGGACGCGCCCGTCACGACTTCGAACGGTTCAGTAATTACACAGCCTCGCTAGTGGTACATCACGCTCATACTTAAAAAGGCATAACTTTATGCATTTTATATAATCGTCAAACGAATCGTTTTTATATAAAACTATTGAAAACCAAAGTCATTGTTAAGGGCGGTTGTTACATGTAGATCTGCCTTCCCACTGCAACCTGCAATTAGATGAAAATATATGTTGGTAATTTATTATTTAAAAACGAATTTGTTTTATTTTCTTGACCTTTTAATTCTCTGTATTTCTACCATATTTTCATTTTCTGGGCCGTAAGTTTTTTTTCTTCATCACACAAAAACTTTAAAAAATTTTAAAAATAAAGTTGTATTTATTTATATCTAATCAAAAGTCTAAAAATAAAGTTTCAAGCCTTATGCTTCTATAATTTCCATCAAATCTTTTATATCCTCTTAAATCCTTGTTCTTGGAGTTGTTCTTTCCCAGATTCTAGACTAATTCTGTACGAAATTTCATCTATATCAGTTCATTAGTTTAGGTGTGATTACTTAACACACATACAGACAGAGTTATTTTCACCTTTATAATATTAGTATGAATAGCATAGTTATTTTATCTCAATTAACACCTACATTTATTGATATCTATCACATTTTGTAAGGGCGGAGGTTGTGTAGCTAATGTCGCTGTTAACCATCCGACTTGAAGTTTCTTGAATCCCCATTTCAATCTCCTTGGAGATATTACTTTTCACTATTTAACCAATTTCAAAAATCAAAAGGTAGCAGACTATGTTCGACTAGTATATTTTCCACATGGTCTTAGATTTCTTCACGAATGTTAAAAGTTTTGAATTTTTTTAAATTAATCCCATGTAAACTATCTATTTGCAATTTTGATACATAAAACAATACCTGGAAGCATTTTAATAATAGTAAATATAAAAATTTATTTCCGTGGTGAGACGACATTTGTTTGTGTCATCCACATATTTGATTTTTTATCCCAATAAAAGTGTAATTACGTGAAAAAGGAGAAAAGTGATGGATATTAATTTTTTAATAGACTTTTTTATTGATATGACTTAGCTTTTTATTATCAATTAAAGTTTATTGAAACATACTTACAAAATTAATATATTTTATCAATTCTGCATTCATATTAAAACACGCTTAAAAATTACTTGGTCTCTGGCATCCCTTTTTTAAGCATCTTCATTAAGCATATGAAGATGAAACCAAAGAAACTTAAAAAACAACATTGAAATTTATCGATTTTTCGTTTAAGCCTATTTCGATTGGTTTATTAGACCTCGAGAATTCAAAAATTTATATTATGTAGTTTGAAGTAGTATAGAATTTATATATATTATTTTTATCAAATATATTTCTCTTTTACCTATACGGATTGGTGATGTCTAGCATTGTTAATTATTTTATCAACTGAAATAAGAAAAGTAATATTTCTACTTAAAACTCATATAAACGTTAAGGTATAACATTTATATCCATCCACTTCCTGTTAAAGAATGTCCGATCAAGGTGAGTATATGAAAAAACTCCGCCTTAAAAGCCTTCAGCGATAATCATTGTAGTGGTTTTCACCTTTTTTAAAGTTTCTTTGGAATTCGGACCGTTAAACTCAACTGCCGCTTACATTTACTTACTATGTAAAAGTTATTTCCTTACCTAACTAAATATAATACAAAATGCTCTTACTGCGTCTAAACTACACATATATACACACCTTCGGTTATTTTAATATAATTTTACAGTTTCTTTTAATTATTTTCCTTAATCCAAGAATAATCAGTTATTGTACAATACCTATATTAATATGATAAAGTGGAATAGAAGAAATATGCAACAGAATGCAACAGAATACCAATATAGTCTTATATAGGTGTAAGAAGATTAAATCTGCAGTCTGAGTTTATTCTTTACAAATAAAAATAAAATCTGGCTGCTTTATGATATTAGAATAAATTAAGGTTTTATGTTAACTTATGGTTATACATTAAATAGTAACTTTTTACGGACGTTAGAGACTTTTGTTGCCTTTGATTTTATAGGTTTGCTATATCTATATACTAGTTATTTCAATTATATATTTTTGTTGGGATAAAAATTCTAATTCTAAAAGAGTTTTACTTAAATAAAATGAATTCTTTTTTCAAAAAAACGATTTAATGGTTAATTTAATAGTAAGCATTGTGTTTTATTTTATTTTATTGAGGATAATAAATGAGAAAAAAGAAAAGCAGTATTTTACAAGATTATTCACTAATAAACTTAAATAAAATATACTTAAAACAAACCTAATAAATAAAATAACGCACCTATTGACTTCAGAATATGTTAATAGGTGCGTTAGTTTAAAACCATAACAATTGAAATTTTGAGTAATTACTGAGTTTGAATACCGACGTGGCAGCAAAGCAGCATAGGCGACAGCACGCAACATCGATGTTTACGGAACGAATATTACAAACGAACGAACCACCCGTTATAGGTTTGCTTGCTTCCTTTTTTAAAATTTCCACCTGATAATACCCCATATTCTTCCAAAACTCAACAACTTTGGTCAAAAGAGTATTGAAAAACTACACAATGCAATAGAAGATTGTCTCTACTGTCTCTACTTTGTATTTTTGAACATAGGAACAAATAAAACCTTTTTATAAAAAATAGAACCAACTTCAAACTTTAAAAATGTAATAAATAATAAGTACTTATCTCAAAAGTGAATTATTCATACTACTATACTTTTTATAAAAAGTTTTTATTACATGATTATTAGTGACATTGATAAATTTTTGATATAATAGATAACACTAAAATTATCAAATACGTATGTAAATAAAAATATTGAACACAATTAAAGTCTTAGAATTTTGTTTATTTACTCGATATTTATTTTTTCAATAATCTATTTCATATTTTAAAGAGGAAAGGACTGATTGCTTGTTTGTTTCCATTGGATAGGCCCCGAAACTATTGGACTGATTTATAAAGTTCTTTCATCTACAGGAAGCTACATAATACGCGGTGGACATAGGCTATAATTTACGCAGGCAAAGTAGCGGGGAAACAGTTAGTTTGATATAAATTGGTTCACGATTCAAAACGAAATCGATAAACATACCTACCTCAATAGATACTTTACTCATTGATACCTATTATGAAAGTGTATATACTCGCTGATGATAGAAAATGTTCCTTTCAGATTTCGAATGAATTCTAAATACGCAATCTTTTGTTTTTAACTATAATGGGTCATGCCATAACATATCATCTTAATATTTAGGTGATATCTGTTGGAAAGCATATTTTATTTTATTATAAAATGAAAACTACTTATTCGATTTCGATAATATTAAAATCGGACCACCTCAATCTATCAAGCTGTCGAATAAAAAAAGATTTTTGAAAATCGGTCAACAATTGACAAAAATATCGGTGAACATACATACAAAACACATCGCTGTCGAAAACATAACATCCTACTTTTCGATTTTGAAACGGTTGAAAATATACTTTGTACAAAATAATTTGTTTGAAAAGAGACTTAAAGTTAATTAGTTTTCACTGTTATATTATTATTTTTTACCTGACTGCGCGACGCAAAGGAGGGTAATGTGTTTATCAGTCTATGTATGTATATTATGTATGTTTGTTTCTATGTGGCGTTCTAGAGACCAAATGCGTTGGCCGATTTTGATGACTCTTATGTCAATCGATTCGTCTTAACCTTGCGAGTGTCACTAAAGACATGACATGACAGTAATCAAAATTCATCACAGCGACAACCAGACGCCATTTTGTCAAAATGAGTAAAATATAAATCGATAAACTACGTCAAGTGGGGTGCCGTTGAATAGGTATTTTAAAATCATCTTTTATTGATAAAATAAAAGATTAGATTGGTAAAATTTGAATTCTAAACTACTGGGCTTGTTTCTTTCTTTTTAGTTTTTAAGACAATTTTTTCATGTATTTTTTAAAATTCGTTTGTACACAGTCGGGTATTTTGCTTTTCTTTAAATTATTTCATTAAATTTGAATTAGATAAGGGATGAAAACCCCGACCTGATAGCGTAGTGGATAAGCGCAGCGCTCTGCGATCGTTGTTGCCAAGCAAATTTCGCAAACCAAGAAATTATTATTTTTACTGAATTTTAAGCCGGTGGTATATTTCAAGCTTCATCTTTTTTAAAATAGGATGCTTTTTAATTTCAATGAAAAAAGACAATCGATACCTTAGTTCTAGGTGAACGCGGAACCTGTAAAGGGTCCGATATGTCATGAAAACAAATAAAAATGAGCTAAAACCGTTCAAAGTTGTTAAATGAAGCAACTTAATATATATCGCGCTTGAAAATATAAGAAAGCAGTATCCCCTATTAGTGTTATTGATTGTAGAGTACGCCTACCTGATATAAAGTATATTATAAACTCTATTTTTAAAGTACGGCTTGTTTTATTTAGTCTATAAATAGACAATCCGATATTGAAAAATACAAAAAACTATATATTGGTGTAGAAAAAAAACGACAGGAAGTGTATATAAGTACCTATTAAACCTAAAAATATTCTTTTAAGATTTTCTTGTATTTTATGATGATTTAAGCGCTCTATTTCAGTAGGCAGTAAATAAGAATTGAGGTCGTGAGGGTCTATAGGTGCTATTTAGCCCTCAAGGTGGTACCGGCCGCTTCGTGACTTACCGCTTGCGCGCAACGAATAAAAAATAAACGGGTATGGTCGGTCGGCCGTCTTAAAAATGTTAAAATAAATAAAATGCACACGTCCAGGCTTATCTCGGCTCGGCGAAGAGCGAGAACAGTAAATAGTCATCGCATACTATACTACACTTTATATATCATATTATTTAATCACTTATTAATTTTCCTAAATTCAAACCATTAATTTAATTATTTGTTTGTTTGCAGCGAATAGAGTCCAAACTTAGTAGCTAGTGTCCGAAAAAAAATTTTTTTTTTCATCTCCTATAAGCTACTATGATGTAGTGACATTTGTTATAATTTGGCAAAATGCTCTTAAATATCAGATTTACAAAATTGTAGAATAGTAATAAATGTAAAAAATATTTAGACTCATAAATACGATTGCTTTGTTAGTCAGTTGACATGACTTCACATGAAATTACAAATGGTCATGAAGACTATCTTCTTGAAAATCTGACTCGCCCATAGAGGATTAAGTAAACACTTATGTATATATGAATGATTTTAATAAGTTGAGCTCCCCTCATCAAATTCTTTAGACAATAAGTTATCGCCCTGCCGTTCTTTGAACGTAAAAAGTATTAAACGCATGACAGTTTGTCAAAAGTTTTATTGTAGTGTGTGTCAAAGTAAGAGTTAAAATTGTTTTTATTCAAATTAAATTATCAGAAGTATTTTTCGATCGTCCAATCTAATTGATTTCTTTAATATATATTAAGAGTGATCACAAAAAATGGATATTCTGCATATTTTATTAATTTTCCTTTACATGCTTTACATGTAACAATATAAAACTGCCAGTGTACGTTGATCATGTGTGGCGTGTGCCCGGCGCCCGCGGCAGGTGTGTTCGGCGACCGGTCCGCACACCGCGCACAATACTGCACACCGCGCATGCGCGCCGCCCTCGCTCTATCACATAATAATACCTCTATCTCCTTGGCTCTGTATGTAAATTCCTATGGACAGTGTTGCATGTAATAGGTATTTTAAAATATAACGATTTTAATATATCCAAAGATAAAAAACATTGAGACCATAATGAATACTCTACGTAGTTGTAGATTCACATCTATGTGTAGGACTATCTAGTCATGCGAATAAAAAAACCTTTTTATTAAAAACTATTTCGTTCCGTTTCTTTTGCGAAAGTCTCATATTTTATTTATTTTCATGTAAAATGTTGCCAAGACGAAATTATATGATTCACAATGACAAAAATTATCGAATCGAAGGTATATGTAGTTTAATGTCTACACGTCAAGAAAGGCCCCATATAATGTACGATTGTTGACACGATCTGTCGTTTGAGATCGCAACGATGAATCGAAATCGATGATTGGATGGACATCGTAATCGCAGCAGTGACTATTTTGTTACGATTTTCTTCAGATCCAACGACGATACGTACTCTATCAGTAGATAGGAGCTATAACTCTACCATCTCTAACTGCATGGCCACTTCGCTGCCGTCATATGGGGATAAGGTGAAAAAATCACTGTTCATTATTCTTTCTTATACGTACAATATTTCTTGTAGAAATGAAGTGAGAATTTATTTACAACTATTGCTGATTTAACAAAAAACGGTTATCAACCTCCATGAACAGTAGGTATGTCATAAACAGCATCGTGTATATAGAAATCTTTTTTTCTTCTTTATCTATACATTAACATTTTTTATTACATTTTTTTTCTTTGTTAAAAGGTCGTCAGGCTCTGTAGCGGTATATATGTACTTTCAACACAATCAGGGATCAATTGATGGATCGACTGAACGATCGAAATTGGTGCATGTGCAGTGACTTGCATATTTGTATCTTTTTATATCGCAATAATAAGCCGAACCCTTTTAAACGCAATGAATTTATTAATAAAAAGAGTAGATACCTAAGGTGAGTTTGCATATTTAATCGCGAATTTGACCCCTATTATTATTGTCAAATAAGATATTTAATTACCAACTGATATAATTCTGTTTTATGCCTGAATATTAGTAGGCTTATTTTGGTTACACAGAAAATATAATGCACGGCATTTTTATCTACTTTTTCTTATTAATATTCTAAATAACTTAATTTATATATATATTTATTTAAAATGAAGTTCTATCATTAAAGTATATATAAAAAAGCAACTTATTTTTTTTTGTTTTTGTTCATAAATACAGTTAGTTAAGAACAATTTTGTTCAACCGCTATAACATTTAAATTACTTACTAGTGACTTTTATATTCTATTAAATTTCATTGATTGATAAATAAAATGGAAAAAGGCGAGATTAGGTATATTTTAAAAATAGTTCAATGAAAAAATAGTGTCAATGTTGCAACGTCAATAAAGGACTCACCAAATACGCCGCACCGACCGCTACAATTCAATAGAATGGTTGATTTCTTTCAATTTAATGATACGATGGAACCGAATTATTAGTGTCACATTGAGAGGAAGTTTAATTTAAAAAAATAAAACGGGACTCAAAGTGTGGAAGACATCGTTGATGGGATTTATTCGACGACACAAATCCGGTTTTGAGAATAACGGTGGCCAAACTGTATTGGGCTTTTTCCGGATACTTATTACACCCAAAATTTATAAGCTTTATTTATTAATATTAACTAAAATGTTCCTTTCATTGTCCTTAAAATGTATTTAAACACAATTCATTAAAAACATAATTTACCTAAGCTTATTTTTAACATAACACTTTCCTAGAAATGTCTAAAGTTTGGACGCAATAAATTGTAATGTCAAGCTATTCCTCAGCTTCGTTTGTTTTTTCATTCGCAAAACTGTCTTATTTAAGATAATTAAGTGAAGTATAAGTTCGTGACTAGTACTGTGGGAGCGACGCGAATATCGCCGAGAAACGTGACGCCCCAGTTTCTCATGACTATGCCTTCTTAACTCATATACAAAGTGATTTTTACGACTCTTAGGTGTGTATTTGTACACATGTGTAATTTTATTTCGGAATAACCCTTTTTCGATGATAACCGGGGGCCCATTCTACTAAATAAATTTTGTTTAAATCGAATCGAAAACGGTTCGCAAACGGATCGAAACAGAACTATTTTAGCTCTATTTTTTCTCTATTTCCAGTTCTATTTTAGCTGGAATTGTATCGTATTTCACTTAGTAGAATAGAAAAACCATTAAAAACTGTAGTTTCGATCCGTTTTCGATTCGATTTAAACAAAATTTATTTATTAGAATTGGCCCCCAGTATTACGCTATATCCTAATTAGAGCGATGCAATAAAAATAAATTATTGATACTTATTTTTTACGATAGTTAAATTTTTTTTACTGCATCGTTCGTTTGGGTCAGAATCCTCTTGTGTCCTGCTTGATGTTAGCAAGAGTCGCGTTCCGATCCTCACGCACTGAAAGGCTATTTCTACGTCGGAGTCGCATCTGAATACGCTCCGTGGTAGGTTCAACAAAAAACTAAAATTAAGAGCAAACTTACTATACAAGCAAAGCGTATATGACATCAAATATTACTTATCATAACATATCATCATCATCACCAGTCTATTAACGTCCCCGCTGCGGCTCAGACCTTCCCTATGTATGACCCATCACTCAGGCCCAGTGCGTATTGGTGGGTAATTTTGACTGCAGATGCAGTCGGGACCAACGGCTTAATGTAGCTACTGAAACACGGAGGTGTTCACGGTAATTAATTATTGATCACCCATCCTATGACTGACCATTGCGAAAGTTACTTGACAACAGTATCGCAGACCGAGTGCGCATACATACATAGATTTTTATTAACCTACTTCCCTGTATTAATATTTTTTTTCGTGGCTGTTTTACTTTGGTTTGTTTTTATTTTTAGTTATTCAATTCTTATTTTTAAGTCTGTTACTATCTCTCGTGACTTATGGCGCTTTCGCGGTAATTCTTGTTGTTATTACTGTTATTATGTACTAGCCTCAAGCTTCACCAATTATAAAATAACAGGGAAAGGAAAAAAATAACCGGCGAAGGTAAAAAATAAGTTTCCAGTAAATTGATCGTGCTTAACATTAATTAGGTATATAAAAAAACAAAGGAATTGATTAAAATGCTCAATAATGTAGTAGTAATGCGCTAGTCATTTTTAAACAATCAATTGCAAAGTGAAATAGACAATCGATGTCACAGTCTTGTGGCTGGCGCGATCGCGAATGAACACGGGTTTGGATCCCGTTTGAAATGACACTGCAATTTTTTATCGTTGACAGTTTCTTACAGACATAAGGAAGGTTATTTAATACTAAAGACAGTATGATCTAAGGGTTAATTACCTTACTGTATTTTCTTATAATACTAATTTATAACAGTGATTTTACTTAATTTCCGACAATTTAATCGTATTTTTAATTTTAGATTCCACAAAGGTACTATATCTTAGTGCTCTAGGCAAAATACTAGAACGATGCCCATAAAAAATCACAACAAAATAAAGACTAATGTAGGTGTACCGATTTAAGTTTCTAACTAAACAAATGAAACTCTTTAGATCTGGTCTAAAAAGTTTGTATTTTTAAAAACGGCGGACATGGACTCATCTTTTATATGGGTCTGCATTTTTAAGGCTCAAATAATTAGAGCACACATAGGAGCGCCTTAGGCAGTTGCCTAGTTCGCTTTATTTATGGAATGGTCGGCCATGAACACGCATTCCAGAATGTCCTTTCGACAGACCTCTTGTCTACTTCATTATCGCGATACCATCATCTAGACAAGAGTCACTCGTATCTACAGTCGAGAGAAGTAATTACTTGAGAGAAAATGTCAAAACTTCAGCAATTATTTTCCACCAAAGTTAGAACTGCTAATAGCTAACAGTTCTGACTTCACTCAAATTCTTGTTTATTTGGTAAAAATATCTTTTTGAGTTATAAGTTATAACAATTCGAGGGTATATCTGCATTCAGGTAAGTGACATTTGGATGTAAAAAAACTTTTCGTCATGCTACGCGCGCAGGTTTGTACTACGACCATTATACTTAATGCATACTAATAGGTTCGCAATAATGTCCGCAGTACTCACGAGACGTTCCAAGAGTGCAGTGTTTCCGCGAAGTTACGACTGAATAAACATCCGTCTGACATTTACATCATGTCTTTATAGAATGTAATAAGGAAATGCATACGTGAAAGCTTCTTCAATGACAGGAAAGGTGAAACAAATTGATTGACATTAGAAACTGCAGAATATGCAAGTAGCGATGCAGCAGAGGAAAACAAATATTGTATTTTACAGTATTCTTGCAATACTTAGTGTTAATTTCAAATCAAATCATTTATTGGTCATATAACTCAGAAAGTTACACTCTTTTCTTTTACAATAAACATTTCAAATAAAATACAAAGGTCATGCAAGTTTTTATTTTAGCGGACAGATAATGTCTTCACCAATAGATGAAATGACTTATAGGGAGTTTTTGATATATTATGAATTTTTGTGAACTGACTTGCAATATGATGACTGTGGAATTCCATATTGTAGAAAGAGAGTTACTACAATATGGAATTACACGAGTGCGAGTTAACTCTTTTGAGTTTACGAAGGCTACCAATATTATTCAATGAATTTATAATTCTAAACGTGCGCATTTAGCCAGTCTCTGTTTTCAGTAGATAAACATAAAAGGCACAGCTCGTTATTTTGAAATAAAAGATTTCATAATAGTCGCTCCAGGTATGGGTATCTTTTATCCGATTGAACGGATACGCTAATTTCATGGTGTGCTATCCATTTTTGGCGCCAATCGTGAATCATTAAACTGCCGTGGTTTCTGATTTCGTTTTATGGTAACTTTCAGGCTATCGTTGATACGGAGCTTATATTACTTATATGTAAATCTTCATGAGTACGACTAAATTATTAATTTTGAATAAATATTTTATTTTCATAGTATTCTACTTGTAAGGACAGATAACTAGGGTTTTTGAAGATCACTATTTCATGAGTGACCTTATTGAACTTATTAGGCAGCAAAGGTATTCACAGCTGTGATGTGTTAAATTAACTGCAAAATTTTCAATTAGTAATATAATACAGAGGTATTCTATGCGTTAGTTAGAACCCTTGAAGTGCCAAAGAGCCGAAAAGGAGGAAATGGCTAAAACCGGGTCTTCTGCCCTACTTATTACAGACATATAATTGATCTGGAAATATCTTTTAGTTAGTTTAAATTATAATCCAATAAGTTTTTCAGGTGACGTAAGAGTAAAGTGCAACCAGTTGAAAGTTATTAATGTGCAATTTATTCGTGACATTTGTGTTCACGGTGCGTTGGCAAAATAAATTGTTCGATAAAGCGAGTGTGCCGAGTAGCGAGCGTGACTCTGTAGTCCATCTGTCCAACATCAGTTACGCCTTTCAAGCTCACCTCTTACTTAACATTACGCGCTAATCTCACATTAAAACCTTTGTAGATAGCTACAGATTGTTTATTTTCGCATGTAACAAAACCCTCAGCGCAGTCATCGCAAATAATAAAGCGTCATTACATCTTCTATATAGAGATAATTCACTGAATCGTATGTTTCGTGATCTGTGCTGCATAATAATCTCGAATCGTAATGAATGGTTTAAAACTTCGTTATTTCTCAAGGATTTATACGTAATATGGTATATACTCTAAAGACTGAATCTCCAAATATAAAGGAAAACGGAAAAGTATTTGTACTTTAGCTATTATTTAATTCAAGTAAAGGGTTATTCTTTAAAAATTAATACATAATGTACACAAAATTGTAGAAAAGAATTTTGTTTTTAATGCTAATAAATTTTAATAATAAATTGGTTAATAATTATTCTTCGACTTAATTACTTATACTGTGTTCTGTATGTGGGATATAAAATTTTATGAGCTCTTAAGGATTACTTTGTTGAGAGAATTTTATGGCATAAAAAACTTTTTAGATTCACTTAATGAATCGGTAAAAGTTGTTATTTATTTTGTGGCTGGCTAACTCTTGTGGAAATGCCTTTATTTTCGCTTTTACTCAGACGCAAGCTACTGGTATTACCGACCCACGATGTAAATACATCTAATATACAGTAGGTAGATGTTTTAAATTAACTTTGCACGAGACGAAGAAATCATTGCGAGCTTTATGCCCTTATTATTATGGTTGTTGTTTTACGATTGCTGATGATTGCAGTGTCCGACGTAGGTAATCCTTTTGGCTGTAATTGTGAGATTACTTTTGTATTCTTTTTTATAACGTACGATTTAAAAGTGTAGTAACAAAAAATACAATTCGCTACAAATAATTTCGAGGCAGGTTCCTCAATCGATTACATCCCACTTTTCTATATGCGGTAATTGTTGTATATTCGTTCGTTCTAAAAGTCATTACTATAATGATTTTGCAATGCATAAACAATATAAAGTGGGGTTTATCTAGAAAATTAGCCTTGAAATATTCTAAGAGTGAATGGAGATTTTTTGCTTAGTCTCGAAAAAAGAATTCGAGTAAAGTTAAAAGTTAGGAGAAGCTAGCGAAAATTAGGAATTCAAGGTAATAATGTTCTAAACCATAGGTAGTCACTACAATATTATTTATTTTATTTATTTAGGAAACAAACAGTCGTTTACAATTGATATACAAATAAAACTTAGGTAACTAATAGACCTGACAGTTCCATTACTAAATACGAGTACTAACAAAATTAATTTAATTGCTTACTATTAACAATGGTGATGATATCGAATAAACTTAACCTACACATCAAACAAACAGCTTCTCCACAACAATCTCAAAAACTCACTCTGATTAGTCATTTTTAAATATGATATCTCCCACTTTTCGTTTATATTGAATTAATAATAGCGAAAAAATGTCAACGTCATTTAAATTATCATTGTAAAATCTACAGGAGCGTCTTATAAAAGTGTTCCCAGCGTAATTTGTGGCAGTGGGTGAACAATGAAAAATGTTTTTAGAACGTAAGGAGACTCTAGGGATTCTAAAATTTATTAATTTTAATAATGAAGATGAGTCCACATTATTGTTTATTATTTTGTAAAGGAAAACTGCATCCAGATAAACACGTCTGTTTTGTAACGAATCAATATTATACCTTTTAGATGCAGATTCATATTAGTCAACAAAGAAATGTCCTGTTCGACAATCTAAAGATTTCAAAAATTTATTTTGTATTTTTTCTATTCGGGCAATGTGAATAGCATATTGGGTTTTGTTCCAAACGACGCATGCATATTCTAAATGAGATAGAACGAAGGAATAATACAATATTTTATAGGTAAATATTTCCTTAAACGGCCTCGTGTATCGAAGTATCATGCCAAGTTGCTTATATGCTCTAGATGGTAATAAAAAAAAGGCACTTATCAATCATCAATAACATTGTCGCGTTTTAGTGATGTATTCGTTACACTATATTAGATTTTGAATTGAGTTTTTAAGTTATTTTAAGAGCACGTGTTGTTTGGTAATACTTCCTCGTTGTACTACTAACTACTTATGCTATTTGCTTTATTGTGGTTTTGTTATTTGTATACAGCTTGACGCTGCGTGACTCAGGAGTCCTCACGCACCGCCTAACGTACGGTAATCTTTGTTATGATCATTAATAACACGGCATTGTGACGTGATAAAAAACAGTAAGAATGACAATAGTTCACTGGAATTTCTGAATTTCAACTTTATTTGTACCTTATTTTAGTACTTTTTAACATAAGTACCAAACAATCTTCGCAGTACTTAAATAAGTCGTAACTAACATAATGTTACGACTAAGGGTTCGGGATAAAAACGCTAATTAAGTTACTTTAGATCACAAAAATAACTCTAACAACAAAATATACACTTTAACTTCACTATTTCACTTCACAACACTAGCAGATCGTTTACCGAACTAGTTATAATTCCGATCGCTCTTGCTTTCAGCCCTTTCGGAAGGCGCAGGAACGATCACGTTGGAGATCTTTGGGGGAGGCCTATGCCCAGCAGTGGGCGTCTCTCGGCTGATATGATGATGATGATGTGTCCGAATTCACGTCATCAAGTGAAAAATTCTATCGATTCCATTTTTTGTATAATAATACAAAACAAAATTGATTGAATATATGTCTCAGATATTCTATTACGTCATTTCGAAACTCACTTCACTTGTGCCACGAAACGTTATTACCAATTCAAGAATGAGTGGACGCCGTTTTTTGAAGTGAATTCGTATACCTTAGTGAATTCGAAATTGGGTTTGGATTTTTACACAATCACAGGGCAGAGATGCTTGTTCACTGAAGAATGCCGGGATGTGTAGCTCACCGCGTATTACAGGGGCCGATACTTCATCTAGAATGTTCAAGGTTAGGACTTACAACATTTTAGGTTGGTCTCGGCCCTACCGGTGTATCCGAGGCATATTACCAGAGTTCTAGAACAGATACTTATAACAGATTTAGATTTCTATTTGTAAAATTTGTAATCTTCGATTTATAGAGTCAGAAACTGACAAAATCTTACTATCGGCTTAATGGCTCTTCTAAAGAGATGCCGACGGGCGTATTATTTCTAATTTATGCGTGGACTTGCGGAGATTGTGCACAGCTGATTATTTATTACCTACTTAAGATTAAAGGACTGAGAGACATAATGGCAATGGCAAATATCAAATAAGATTATATGTAATTCCTCTTTTTGATCTCCTTGTTGATGATTATTTGGAAGATGATGATGAAATCAACAGGACAATCTATGAGACAAGTAGAGGCAGACAACGAGAATGGAGTGACGAAAATTATTTTAGTAATTTTTCACCTTCGTCCTGTGTTTCTAAAAGAGTGATAAAGCATTCTTGAAAAACTATAGGCCAATCTCGCTTTTGAGCCATGTTTATAAGTTGTTCTCTAGGGTCAGTCTTACTCGCAAGCTCGATGAATTCCAACCTTCCAAAGAAGCTGGATTTCGAAAAGGCTATAGTACCGTGGACCATATTCATACGCTGTGGCAAGTTATACAGAAGTCCGAAGAGTATAATCGGCGACTATGCTTGGCGTTCGTGGACTACGAGAAAGCCTTTGATTCAGTCGAGACATGGGTGGTGATGCAGTCTCTCCAAAGATGCCAAGTGGACCACAAGACATCGAGGTACTAAAGTGTCTGTATTAGAATGCTATTATGTCAGTCTGATTACAAAACCAGAACTCTAAGCCTATTCGATTGCTGCGAGGCGTAAGGCAGGGAGACGTTATCTCTCCAAAGTTATTCACTGCTTTGGAGGATATTTTCAAGCTTCTGGATTGGTAAGGATACGGTATAAATAATAATGACGAGTATCTCACATACATATGCTTTGCCTATGATGTAGCCCTAATGGCTAAGCCTTGAAACACTTGAAACCATGCTTGAAGATCTCAGTAGTGCATCCCAAAGAGCATTTCAAGACCAAAGTCTTCGATCAGCGTGTGTTGCCAGTGATGATTTGCGGAAGCGAAGCAAAACGTGGTCGTTCACTATGGGTCTCATAAGAAGGCTCAAGGTCAACGGAGATTGTTCTCTCCGGTATTTCTCGGAACACATAGTGAGAAGAACTGATGGCCGTTAGAGCGGAAGTGTTTTCAAATGGCGATCACATATCGGACGACACTCAGTGGGTAGGCCACTACCACCAGGTGAACCGACGATCTTATAAAGGTTGCGGGAAACCACTGGATGCGGGCAGTACAGGACCGATCGTCGTAGAGATCTATGGGGGAAGCCTATGCTCAGCAGTGGGCGTTTTACTGATGATAAAATTTACGAATATAGGTGATTTTCATTTTTTTTTATTAAAAATCGGTATCGGACTACTTCGTCAAATGTTATGTGATATAAAAAAAAAATATACTAGTTTTATTTTATATATACTCGTATACTAGCTTTAGCTCGCGACTAGCTTTTGTTTTTGATTATATAGTGTAAAATACCAGAAATACAGTTTCATGATTTTATTTTTGACAATGACGAACTTCTGTACAATCTATTTATCACAATAATAACAACTTATGTCGTATCTCAAGTAAACTCTGTTTAGTGGGTTAGGCGTGAGAGCGTAACTGACATATATTTGCGATACTTTGGCATGTATAATATTAATATGGAATAATTAAACGATTCTTCTTGTGGCTCATTACATTATCATACATTATATTATAATAATAGGTTACCAGTCAGTTAACAAAATAAATAGACTAAGAATAATATAAATCACGACTGCGTGGTCGACTTTTAATCTAACAGCTGTTAAAATGGAATTTAAAAGTTTAAACTGTTAATATATAATGGATATGTCGTAGCCAACTGGGTAAAAGATCCATCCAATCCGGCGGCTAGCCCTATAATAGAATGACGAATATGTATTTATTTATTTAAGGTACATCATCAGCAATACATGTAATTAACCGACTAATGTCTAGTATGTTACAGTATATTATCTCTGAAAACTTTAAAGTTATTTAACCAATTTTAAATACAGATAGAAAGAAAACACAAATCTATTGTCCACACAAAACTTAATCATTAAGAATAAACGCCATCTATTATCACCATCATAAACCCTTTTAAGTTTCTACTGCAGGGGCTCAGGCCTTCCTTATGAATTTGTTAAAAAGGTTGGGCCATGACGCTCCGCGCTGGTTCAACGTGGATTTGATGGCACTAATGATTGCAAATGCAGCCAGAACAACGGCATAACGTGTCTTTCAAATCATGGAGTACCTTGAAATACAAAAAAAACTTGCCGGTTCTTCTCGGTACAAGGTCTCCCGCTGTAGATTTACGAACCGATGGCGTAGCTCTCGACTTTCACAAGTGCTTGTAACAGCGTAGACTGAATAAAAAATTATGATTTTGATCACTCGTCCCGTGACCGACCATTGCTAAAGTTGCTTAACAACAACGATTGCGGAACGCGGCGCTTATTCACTACGTCATCGAGCTGCTCATCAGTATAGCAAAGCATAAAGTTCTTATTAAATTTTATTTGAAAACTCAAACTTGATGACGTAGAAGTAAATTTAACGCCAACTAGTATCGCTGAAAAACCATAGTTTATGATTTGTACTTGAATATTTTCAAAAATATTTATTTATAATGTTATTTTTATTATCAATTATGTACTCAAATATCAATTTTGCATAATACCAATTTTTATCAATATAGGTCCAAAAATAAAGAAGTTCCATACAAACGTTCACCTTTTTTGACCCCCTTCCGGATGGAATTTCCAAAAATTCCTCTTCAGTACACCGCTACATAATAAGAGAAATGTATCCTCTAAATTTTAAGTCTCTACGACCAGCGGTTTAGGCTGTGCGTTGTCTGTCAGTCAGTAAGTCAGGAGGACATCTCCTTTTATATATGTATTGATTGTATGTTACATGGTAGCAAGCTCGTGAATAATAAATAAACTAAATGTTAGTGAACATGGGAGTTTATAACAGTATAGTATTTAATTATGCTTTTAAAATATTTGAATGTTTTTCTCACTAACATAGACTCCGTACGTTCTTCGGCTGTGTGAGATTTATAATACGCCGTTCAATTACCTACCTACTTGTAAAGGTGTGTTTATGTACATGATAAGTAAGCAACTATAACAGGGTTGTCTAAAACGTTATGAACTTTTAATTTGCCACGTTGTTAGTGGAATACTTAAATCTTGAAATCTAAAGAACCACTTTGACGTCCTCTGTAGCCGAGTGATTCGCACGCGGTTTTGTCGCCGCTATCTCTGAGGTTCCGGGTTCGATTCCCGGTCGGATCTATGTAGAAAATGAACTTTCTTATATTATCTCGGGTCTAGGTGTTTTGTAACTTCGTTGTCTCAGATACTCCATAATACGGGGACTTTAGCAACTCATCTTGGAAACTGAGGTATGTATGTGATGATGTTATATATTTATTTATTTTTTATATTTACTTTTCCTATTAAAATATGAGTATTTTTTTCTTGTTACACTAGATCTTGTGATAACAGACATTCATTCGTATATGAATTATAAAATCTTAATCAGCATCAAATAAAAAAAATAAACAAAAGTAACGCTGGTTTTCATGACAATGTTGAAAATACTTAATTTTCAATATAAATGAATAATTTTATAAAAACATTGGTATTTTATATATGTATTTATTTACGAAAAGTTAAAAGACTTAAATATTCTTAGATAAATAAAAATGAATCGCTAAACGTGTTGTGATGAAACAACAACTGAATCGATTTAACTGATTTTTAATTATTGTGCTTGGTAAGTCTGACAAAGAGTTTATACAGAAAGAAAAATGTAAAAAATAATATGGTAAACAGTTAAAACAAGAATTTTCTTTACCACTACCAATAAACTCAGTCCCCCAGCTGTTAATCATTTGACGTCACAGTCTTCAAAAGCAGAACTATCACTGTCGCTGTTGCAATTAACATAAAAAATTCAATGTTAATTTGTTTTAGAGAAATAGGGTAGAACAATATCCGCCCGAACAGCAGGCAGGTTATATTTTTACGTGACCTACAAATTGGCTACATTCGGCTTTGTAAATCCTCCATTAGCTAGTGAGATTGCAGCTTGTGGTTGTTGAAGGCTAGATTGTATGAAATTTGGGTACAGTGTGTGGTAGCCCTAGAGGAGCGGCAGTATCATCCCACGAGCGGCGCGGGCGCGCGACCGCAGCGACCTCGCACGCGCACGCCCGCCCGCCGCCGCGCGTCCGTGTACACACGCTGGTGGTGTCGATCTCACTTAGGTTCTACTTATTTTTAATATTTGCATTAAATTATAGGTTGAGAAATAAAAATATATAAATATATATATTTTATGTTTATCAAGAATAATATAAATAATATAATAACATAAATAGACTTAATTGTTGTTAATTTAACCGGTCTTCCCGCGAATTCGCTTACGTAAATTATAGCCTTCAACACCTGAGTCTAACGTAGGTTTCCGTATGTGAAAAAATTTTCATGATCTGATTAGTATTTCCCTACAAACAAACAAAGTTAGAAAGTACTCTTTTGTACTATTAGTAGGTAGGTACATACTTATATATCGAATTTATTATCTTTTGCATCTGTATAACGATGACAGTGGAAAATTGTATCTCTTTGATCTAAGGGATCTATGTTTATCTGCAAATGAAAGAAAAACAGACTGTGTCAGCCTGCTTGCCATTCCGCCCTAGTAAAGTTAGACTGGGTTATAACCGTTTATTGCTCATCAGTTCAATGATGACAATGATGAGTAACTCATCTAGAGATCGGTGCCCAGTTTCATTTACCATCATGCTACTGGATTTTAACATCAACTTAGTTCCTTCGAATAAAACAAGTAAAAAAAGGGAAGTAAAATACTTAAAAAATCCGTCAGCCACAGGTACCCCGAGATGGGACTCAACCCCACGACCTTTGCAATCACCCGAATTGCAAAGGTCGTGGGGTTGAGCAAAGCATTTTTTCAATAAAAATGCTTTTCCAATATCCGCGCACTGAGTGATGTTATACTCTTTAAGTATATGTACTTCAATATACTGAAATATCAAGTTTTAGAAAGCTCTTGCACATTACGATCTTAAGACTAATATTATCACGTATTTCTACAATGAGAATGAGTAGTGTGTGTAGTCGCGTGTTTAGGCGCGGGCGGCGCGTGGCTGGGAACCGTCGGCGCGCGCGCGTTCTCACGGCCTCGATGACCTGCGGCCTCACGTTCCCTTCCCCTCCTCCGAGCGTCGCACCCCCCCGCCTGCACACCAGACAGACTACCTCGCGCAACTCTCTTCCACGCCCACCAGTTAAGGTTAGAAAGACACACATTTATGAGTCGTGTTGTGTTGTGTCGCGGTAGAAGCACATCACTTTGATACGTTTATTATGGCACCTAGTTGCACAAATGTTCATTAAGTATTAATAACTAATGACAATGTTAATGGACAATTGTGCTCAAGGCAGTAAGCGTTAGAGGCACATTTGCATTTTGTGATGAGTGGTCTGTGATAGAAATATATCCGTTCTATTAAAGTGTTCTATCCGTTCTAATTTTAAACAACATGCGACAGCAACTACAATATCAAATAACATTCATACACTCCAAACTTGAATTTTAGGAGTTGAAATAGGGGATGAATATGAAGTTAGTTATCAGCATCATCATTAAGTAGCAGGCGATACTATAAAAAATATTGAAACCATTTTTATTTAACTGATATACGTAATAAATCTAATTTGTAATATATATGAACTAATAAATGAAAACTAAATGTTTGACTTTTATAGTCTGCCTACGTGGACTCTACGTTACATATGGTCAGTTGCACAAACGTGCATTAAGGTTTAGTGAAACCTTTAAATTCTAATGAATGTCAAATTTGTATGGGTAATGACGCTTTATACTAATGTTATTGGACTATTAATTTTAATAGTCTAATAATACTATAATATAATTCATTCATTTGTGTAATGTAGAGACGAAAAAATTTAATTCAAATTAACAAATTTATTTTTTAATTGAATTGTACCAAACCTTTTGCCAATAACCACACTTAAAGATAAAAGTTCAATCCAGAATAGCTATTTGCAGTATGAATACTTAAATAGTATTAAATGGTGGATAGTATTAAATATTGTAATCACCATTAATTATTCCAAACCCTACTATCAGTTTATTTAAACTTTTTAATTCAATATCATCTAGTGATTGTCTGCACAAATAAGTAAAAAGGTTCTTAGCCCACAGACATATAGAAAGTCTCCTTTGCTCTTTTAATGTAAAGAACACTAGAAGACATTCTTTTATAGCCATTAATAAAAAGCACATTAGTATATTTAAATGTATCTACGGTTTCTACGAAGGACATCATGTCATACATTATATAGCTCATAAAAATAAAAACTCGGGTACATTTTAAAGAATGCATAATGTTTTCAAATGTTTAACATTTTCATTATAAGAAAGTTACAAACTTTTTTCATCAATTCAGCTATTGCTTTTGTTAGCTTAATTGTAATGACTTGTACTTTAATAATATTAAATTAATTCATGTCCGATGCGACAAAGATATTTTCTCATAATCAACTACCATCATATGTAGCGGCCCAGCTCATGTTCTTTGTAATAACTCTGCTATATTCATTTTTTATTAACATTAAAGCGAACAGAAACTCTTGCAATCCGAAAAGAATGTTACGTAGTTTCCCACGAGAGCAGTGTGTATTATCCAGATAATAGCTACAAGGCAGCCGGGCCCGCTTTTTGAGTTTCATATTTCAAGATAATTTCTCGGAGCGAGAAAAACATTTCAAATAAGCCACGAGGTTTAACAGAAAAACTTACTTAAGCGGGAAAGTCTTGTACTATTTTGTTCATTTGTTCTATAATATAAATTCAAATTACATTGCGTTAAACAAATGTCCCAAAAAACTATATTATAGTTTGACTGTAAAATAGTTTTGTGGCACTAGTAAGATTAATACATACTTTAGTTATTTGAAACAATTAAAATTTAAAATCAAGGTTAATTTACAAAACTTTATAATAAGTTTATTATTCTTAGATAAAAATGCATAATATTATTAATGTTTTTAAGAAGGACATTAAATTTTTTTCTATTGTATTCTTGCCTTATTAGATTTGGTAGACTGTTTAACAAATATGGGAATACTTTCTTGTGGAAATATACTTATTTATAATATTCTCTAGTCTCATGATTATTAAGTGCTGGTTATTAGCTGCATGTAGCAAGCAAGCAAGCAAGCTTTTTCCGTCTTTATAATTTGTTCTTATTTCATTACACATATCATTATAGTTATTGTAAGTATGCATTATAATCATCAGTACATTTAAAAATCGATCTATGGAATACCGCATATATATTTTACCTAAGTTTGAGTTATTTTCGTGTTTTACTTAAAAATCTTTATATTTATCAAACTCTTAATAAATATAATGGCGACTACATAGATTTGTATTTGTTTTAAATTAATCATTTTGGTTTTTTTAAAAGTTGTATTTGAATCTACATTCCATGAGTAGGTATTCACTTTATGCAGACGGCGGCGAATCCGAGCACGTAGAACGCGACACTCTGATGCAATCTGTTTGCTTTATGCGCTTGCGCATCGGGCCGCCTTTAGCGGTTACCTTGATTGTGCCATTATATAAAACGCAACGCACCGCGGCCGGCATCTTAGGAGAGGAATAAAGATTTCATGGACCAAGTTCTTTTTTATTTATGGTCGTGATATGAAATAAAAAGTTTTTTTGTAATGGAATAGGTCTGCGCCCTCCATATCAAGCCCTGAATGCACATATAAGTTAACAATACAGAGCTATTTTTATATTCTAAATGTTAACGGAGGGATAATATAGCTACAGAAATATTTAAATGTATTTTTATGCTGCAATGTTTTTTCGTTCGTTAGCATCCGAAGCGAACTTGTTAGAGTAATATTATTAAATAAAGAAAACTAATGGAGTCGTATTTACATAAAGGATGGCTACGTTTGCGTCACCGAAACATGTAAAGTACAATATCTTGACTTAAATGAGCAAAACGCCGAGCACGTACGCGGTGTCTTCATCTGCATCTTGGTACATCAAGGTAATTTACTCGAGACGGAGGATTGATAATAGCCCCCGTGCTTTATATTATCGCGCGTGGGTTCTACTTTAGATTTCTACTTAAAGATACAGATTAGTTTAACCTTTGATGTGGTTTCAGAGAGGTCACGTGGCGGGCTCGTGCGAGAACCGAAAATAAAGAATAACCGCCCGACTGGAAATTAAGTGAGACGAGCCTGCAAAAACACACTACCTGCGCATCGTCGTTTTAGGACCTTATTATAAAAGGTGCCGCCTCCGGAGTCTCTAAACAAAATAATGATGCATCACCCGCGAGTAGGGTTGCCAACTCTTTTGATCAGAAATCCGGGAAGTAAAAACAAGTAATGAAAATCAAAAACTATTTTATATAAAGATGTATTTCTTAAAGCTTGATTACAAAAATAATTATATTCTTTACGTTTGTTATTGAAAATTGTGCTCACTTGTATTTCAGATTTTACACGGTTCATTTACATTTAGATATTTTTAAATTCTTATAAGAGTTTTAGAAAATCAGCAATCCATATATAATTTGTCACAGCTTTTTAATTCATACCAGTTAATTTTTTCGTCTATCGTCAAAATATTAATTTCCCTTGTCATCAAATTTGTTCCGCTTATTAAAATTAATCAAACATCAGTCGCAAGTCTGAGAGATTTTTAGCTGCATTCCAGAGCCGCGAGATTTCAAAATCTAATGCCTTTTCTGGGAATATTGGCAACCCTTCCCGCGAGAGAGACAAAGCGTACAAGTCGTTTTAAGATAGACAGAAATGCTCGATCTCTAAGCGAAGGGCTCAGTCAGAAGCTGTTGGTAGCCGAAACAAGTTATTTAAATTCGGTGTTCGGGACTTGGGCACACCTACGTGTAACCCTCTAAAGTATTGATGTGGCTACATACATGTGATATTGAATATACTCGTAATAACCACTAAGTGTTATTCCATTGTTGTCTTGCAATGACATCTCGTTGTAATGAGACATTCAGCGTTCAGTCAACTATAAGCATGTTTTATAATAGTTATAATGAAATTGGGTTAAGATATTTTTCAATTTATAAAAGTATACTACTGATCCCATTTGAGATTATTTATGTTTCGTAATTAATTACCATGACGATTGATCGAATAATCTTTCTTTCTAATAGCATTAATATCAGACAGCATGACAAACGTTGCTCACATACGAAATCAAGAAGTTGAAGCACTTGTAGTATGGAAATCAACATGACAACAAGACCAGAGATAAATAGAAAAGCTCAATTTCTACATTTACAATTGAAACCAGCGCGTAAGTCACTCGGTCACCGAGGTTAATAATAGTCATAGCAATTTTTTTTACTCTGGGTAATGCAGTACTGCGTTCCTCGTTTCCCCGCTTTGGTCCACGAGGTTATGCGTATCTCTCTCCTGCGGACTTTTTGAGGGTGTCCTTAGAAGATGGTTAGTCAAAATAGATTAGTGTAGTGTACCCATTAAAACTGTTCCTCTCTATGACGAGTTAGAATAACTCTTTCTGCATGTTTTCCTTCGTAACAACAAAAACAAGTTGAGTTATATAATTGAGATAAAATTATACATATTAGTATAAAATTTAAGCTGTAAAGATGTTGGTTATAGTGTGTTAACAATAAAGTAATCATTTAGACAGCTTAACCAATTATGCCGCTGTCGACTCATTCGTTGCCAACTGGAAATTAAAATATAATCGATGGCGCGCCGAATGCCCGGTGGCTCTTACCATTTATGCAAATAGAATGTAGGTACCAAATTCAATTTTCACTGTTGAACATGTCAAATTCTTTAATATATGCCAATGTAGTGCAAGAACTCCAATTTCACTAACATATTCACTAACTCATTCAGTAATAAATCTCACAAATGAGTCTAAATTTTTCTTTATAAATAATTGTTTCCCTTTCGAAATATATTGCTATTTAAATAAATAAATTTATTTTAATTCTGTTTTATTGTATCATGTATCCATGTTTGATTCAAATAAGTAAACAATTTTTATTCGATACTTAAAAAGCAGAACGGACATTCTGTCTTTGGCGAAGGAATTTAAAACGATATCCACATGACGACAGACTAAGTGGCTGGATTCGTGCATCCTCTATAAGGGTACGCAAATAAGACTCCTCAACCGATCTCTTTAAGCGACATTGATTGACTTTTAAATGGCCTTAAACATCGGCAAACCGGCATACCTCAAAAGTCGGTGCATACAGCAACGGGTGGTTCGGGATGGGCGTCACGTAAACCGGGTTCGTTTCAATTACTCATATAGAGTAGTTGAAAAACATGCGATACGTCGCTTTTTTTACCGGAATGGTCCGCATTTCAACTCCAAAAGAGCGGCCACTGTTAAGGCAATTTGTTTTGGATTTTGCGGCGCGGATGAATGGCTTCGGCGGCATTAGTCCTACGCTTTTCGCATACTGATGAGAGTGTTCAGTTGACCTCAGGGCTTTAATGCAAGGCCCGATTATGTCTTTTCTAATCTATTGTGTATAATTTTATATGCACTAATATTAAAAAGAGGTACAGTTTTACAGTTTCTAACATGGGAGCCCTTAGATATTTATTTATTCTGTTGTTTAGTATTTGCGTTGTAGCGGCAATAGAAAAATATCATCTGTGAAAATTTCAACTGTATGAGCGAAATCTTAGTAATAGGGTCACGTTTTACCTTTCGTGTACGGAATGCTAAGAAGGGTTTTCTGTATTCTTATCTATAACTTAATAATCGCATACTTACATAAAAAAAAACTCGTGATGTTTATTCCCCTTCCGTAATCAATATCAAATCAGAGACCGAAAACCTCACGTGCACTAATGGCTATTCATTAATTACATTTTCGTACCTCAAGTTACTTGTATGATCCAAAAGTATGATTAAAGTGCGGTACAATTTACTCTTATTGGCCATCGAGATTATTTAATACCAACCACATGAGGTGAAAAATAAGAATCAACTGAGCATTTTCAAAAATCGATTATGGAAGACATGATTAAGTAGCGAGGTTTTTATATTGTTAGTGGATGCGCTCACGCGGCTTTCATTTAAAATGTTTGAATATGGGGTAATAAAGTAATCCGCTTGTAAATAATGGTATTACGAGGTATATTTTTTTTGTTGTTCTTCATGACTCTATATTGTTGACTGTACTACCAACCTTACAACATAAATAATGAAATATCGGCATGTAAAATGTTGCCAAGCAAAAAATACAAATAATTATTACTGATTCTTGCTTTGTTAATGACTAAAAAGCACCTCACTAGATGGCGACTGTAGCAAAAGTTGATTTTTTTTAGGAAACGAATGGACCAGAGAAAGTCATTTCCGTTCCTTTAACTAACAAATACAAAAAAATTGAAATTCGCGACATTCGAAACTTAGATATCAATACAAATACGAAAAAGAATATAAGTTGTTTATTGAGTTTTGAAAATTAATACATGAGAGAAAACCGGAAGGGTTGTCATAGAGAAATCAAGAAAATACCGTAGCGACATCTAGTTTGATTTCGGGAACTAATGTTTTTTTTTTAATACTTCCTCATTGTATTGACAGATAAAGTTTTGAAAATGAACTCTTTGATTTGCAATATAAAATTAAAGATAACGTAATTTAATAAAAATAAACACCAAAGATCATCTAAAATCAAGGTATGTTTCAATTAATGACGACCTGAAGAATCGACACGCCCACAGAGCAAGATTTAATTACAAAATCAATAATCGAATTGCATCGAGTTAATTGATTGTCTTCCGATGATCCCGTTATCGATGTGCGTGCATCGGTGACCGAGAATAACCACAAGATGTTACAAATAAACATTAAAAATAAACGATGATATGGAACACGCGCGGCGGCCGCGAATGTTGGGGTAGATCAAGGGACGATACTATCTTTTCTTTGCATTTCATCTTTAATTTATAATCGGCGGCTGTGTAAAGTTTCTGCGTGATGTGAAGCTCTTTTCATATGCTAATGTTGTACTCGCGTTATGAATTGTATAATTATTCTTTTGAACGCGTTTATTTCTTTCCGTTTGTCTGTATTTATGTATGTATTTATTGTATACAAAATTTTATTTAGACTCTATAAATGCTCATTAATGTGCCTCAAGTGTTGTCTTTCCATCTACTGGTTACCTGGAACCACTTTTAGCTATAAGGTAGCCAAACGTTACATAATTGGGTTAATTTACTTTAAGTTAATAATAAAATAAGCATAAGGTTGTGCTGCTTTAGGATGCACATTATAACACAAAAAATATTAATTGCAATGTTGCGGTCGCTTGTCCAGTCTAGTAGGAATACTCGTATAGAGCTGTTATTCAAATTTTATGGGTTTCTTTATATCCTTAATTTATTGAGCTACTAACTTACACGTAACAAACTCCCTTTTATAATATCTAGTTAATTTACATAAAAGTTCAAATAAGTTTAAAACTTGAAAAACGTTTTATCGCGTGTACTCGACGTCTTTTTTCAAAAGTTTTTTACCGTTTCAGAACGATCCATTACCGGTTCCGTAATAATTTCTCAAAAATACACGTAACAAAACAGTTTAAAAATCATTTTATTTAATGACTCGTGTGCGTGAACATTAAAAAAAAACAAGTATATTAAGCTTATATTGATACATCGGAACTCCTACTAATTAAAATTTATTCGGCTTTCAAGTTCACTTATACAGACAAGTCTTTCTGTCCTGTGGATATATCTAATAATAAAACAAAGTACAATATGCAACTTCAGTCATTTTAACACTCCATAATTTTTTTTTCATAAAACTAACCGTTTTCTTGCTATGACTTCGCATTTGGGAGAGAAACGACCACTCATTACGTATACTTGTGAATTCATCGAGACGTTGGATATTTAACTTAAAACAAATGGAATAACGTTTAAATTGTTTTAGTTACTGAATTTATGTGGTATTCCTTTGCAGTCATTAAAATCGCATCAGTTCTCAATAAATTATTTTATTAAATGCCGATTCACACCTATGCCTCTCAGACAGGATGAGATCGTGCAATACTCAGTTGGCGTGCAAACTTATAGCTTTAATCAATTGTTAGAGATGGTTATTGGTATTCATCCTTAGTTTCAGTACCTGACCATAGTTTCTTTATGATATTTTTCATATAGATACAAGAAACTGTATTTATTTGTTTAATCCATTGTTCTTTCCTCCGACAGCAAAACCTTAAACTTGCTGCAGTTAGCAACCGGTATTGCTACTTCATCGTAAACTATTTAGATATCATACCATTGACTATTTCTTCATTATATCCCAGGAAGACCTAAAGCTAACAAACAGAAATTATTGTGAAAATAGGAGGCAGACATCCAGGTAGAAATTACAGTTACAAATATAAAATGGACTTTTCTACATCGTCTCGGGTCTGTGTGTTGTGGTACCTTTGCTGTCTCAGATTCCAATCGAAGTAACGTAAGTATATGATGTTGATATATTATAGTTTACACGTACAACTGATAAAAAATTGCCTAGATGTAGTAAGAGTCATGGCTTCATGCGATTTTGCCGAAAATTGATTAGTATTAAATAGATCAAATTGAAAATTATTATGATTGTGTTGTTTTCTTTTTCGAATTGGCAATCATTAATGGTTTTCTTTTTCGAATTGGCAATCATTAATGGCAACTTGTGGACAGTTGGCAGTCGTTTCCAATGAAGTTGCTATTTTTTCTCAGTGCTTTAGCTCAGAGCCTATCTATAAATCGACGAACGATTACTACTTATAGGACCTACCTTTAACTGTAAACTCAATATAATCCTACAATATCAGTTATTCGAAGTATCCTATGAAATTATCTTAGCTCTCACTGATGACTTTACAGTACATGCAAAAGCAATAAAATTTTAATAGCCAGTACGAAATGTCGCGGTGACGTCATAAACTTTAGCGATTAATGTAGGCGAAATAAGCTCAGACTTACAGGAATATCGATGTTTTTTATCTTCTTAACACCCGTTAAGTCCGTGTCAGTTGATGATAACTAGTACATTGTGGCTTGTAACGCTAGTCTCACTAAAGCTCGAGAATGGATGACTGTTTTGGTTAATTTAGGTTTTGAAATAGGTATTTGTAGAAGTGCAAGAAAGGTTTCATAGGTGAGAGCGACTAATGAATGTGTATAAATGAAAAAATAAAGAAATTGCAAGGAATATTTAAAGTACCAACTCTATTTTCCCATATAAACTATAAGTACAGTTTATGCGGGAAAATAAAGTTGGTCGTTTGGTTGGACAGGATGCGTTCAAAAATTGATTTTATTGAACTTTCCAGCAATATTTTTTTTGTTCGCGGGTCAGATGGTATCCCATAAATCTATGCTAATATTATAAAGAGAAAAGAAAAATATTTTATTGTTTTAGGGTAATTAGCATACATGTTAATTGTGCCGACAAAGTTGTTAAGTACAATTTAAAAAAAATGTACCTTTCCTACACGTAAAATGGGTATAATGTTTTTTTATAAACGAATAGCTCTCCAATAAATCATACGAAAATAGCCACTATCTCGAGTAACATCACAAAAAGTCTTGTAAAATTTAATGAATAGCAATTACATGGCCATTACAAGCGCGTTATCATCCAGTTAATTAGCAGTTAATACGGCGGTACCTTCACATACGAAACCCTTACAATTCTTAATACAACGCTAATAACAATCAAAATGATTTAGTTCTTCACTGAAACCATGGCATTCATACAGATGTAAGAGCTTCATTTGAAAGATTACTTACTAACACTGAATACTATCTTTTATTTAATTGCTAAGTGCTGTAATTTTACATCGTAAGAGGCATAAAGTCTCGGTTTTTAATAATATTGAATAATATCCCTAGTGTTCTAATTCAATGCTGATGTGCCATTTTCCCGATTAATAAAAAGGTTACCAATTTTAGAGATATTTGATTATTTGTAAAATAGAGCGGTACTTAGCAGGATAAGTAAAGCAATGCTCCAAAAATAAAGCTGATACGAAAGCAAAATAAAGATAAATGAAAAATCAAAAGTTATTGAATTTTCTGTTGCTAACCCTGTGCTCCTTGTTCATATACTACGATAAGATCTCTAGAGAAGACTGATCTAATTCGCGCAAACTATTTTAGATTTGCTATCTTCATAATTGAAAGCTTCATTTCATATGAGGATTATAATCTCCAGCAACGCAATTTACACGCGTGCAAAATAAATTTTTCATTAAAACTCATGAGTAGAAAGTTATTATAATAGTTTATACGCGTGTTTTAATATATTTTTTTTAGTAAAGATAATATCTTTCATTGAAAAATACACCCAAAGTTAATCAATAGTCAATTTACATATTTAAGATGTATATAAAATTTAACTATGCTAATTAAAAAAATATCCCCAAAATATTGCCGACAGGTAAGGTATCTGTGCTAGGAGGCTGAGACTAGCCAGACTTTTGGGAGGTAAAAAAGCTAGCCTTCTGATTATCAGACCTATCAAAAAGTTTTTTTATTAACCCTTGATATAATATAAACTATTTGCTCGGGGCTTTTAAAAAATCATTAAATACCTTTTTTCTATGCGATAATATTTTGTTATTTTTAAGTGTTTAATTAATGTTCTCTGTATTTACGTAAAGTTACATCCAGTGTCCATCTACTCGCATTTCTTGTAATTAAAGCAACCATTAGCGTCCCGGAGTCCGCACCGACAGACTTGAGATTGAGATAGCAATAAAAAGAAATTTTAATGTGAGCGTGCCGCATATTTCATTTCATATTAAGAAATATTTGCATTAAATTATAACCCTTACTTTTCCTTTTTTATGGTTAGGTGTTATACGGCCAGTTGCACAAACATCCATTAAGGTTTAATGACGCCTTTGTGACGGGTTCGATGCTTGGGTCAATTAATAAGGCTGATTAGCTTGAGTATAGATTTATTAATTGTAAAGGTAAATAAGAAACCCTTGTCGGGCTTCTAGTCAAACTCTTGGATCGTCCAAAATACAGATTACAATTTAGTTCATATGTTATATAATTTGTATCACAATATCACATTCTTTATCACAATCAATGAATTATTTTAAAATTACATAATAAAATTTATACCATTAATATTGTATAATAATTTTCATGTTGTGCATAGGAGAATTTCTTACGAACTGACATCCATAAAGAGAATAATCGATTAGTCAAAATTTTAAATTACGAAAGACGAGTAATAAAATGAAATGATGTTGAATTTCAAAAACAAAAAGTTTGTATACTGAAGCCTAGGAACACAAACGGTGGCATGGCACACCGTTACACCTTTAAGCTCTAATGATGGTCAAATTTGTATGGGTAATGTCGCTTTAAACTAATGAAAATTATAATGAATGTTTGTGCAACTGGCTGATAGTCTTAGATATGATTAAGGAAATATTCCTTTATTTGTTATTTATTTAGCGAGAGAACACGTCCTAAATAATCGAAAATATATAGGTTGTCTACTTTCTTTTAGACTAACTATGAGGTTGCATCTGTTTGGATTTGTTCTCTCGGTTAACGCTTGATTTTCATAAATAATAGATGAGGTGAATGGAACATTATTTGACAGTGATGCTCCCTTGATTTAACGAGGCAACCTGGTTCTAAATTATTTATCCATATGCTATCTCACTTATAAAGATTGTCACAAAAAGAGGGAAAATTTTCATTATGCCGTATACCAAACTATTACCACAGATATAATAATAATAATAAAAATAATATACTTTATTGCACACACAAGACGAGTAACAAACTACACAGCTTGAGAAAAAAAGTATACAAAAACGCGGCCTTAGTATATAGCTAGCTAGCTTTCGCCAGCAGCTTCGCCCGCGTGGACCCTAGGGAAATGTTAAGTGGGATAAAAAATATTCTGTTATCTAAGTCAGCTTATACCCTATCTGTATACCAAATTTCATCAAAATCCGTTCAGTAGTTTCGGTGTTATTGACGGACAAACATCCAAACAAAGAAACTTTCACATTTATAATATTAATAGGATAGGATGGATAACCAATGGAGGAAAATGGATAAATAATATCGGGTAATGGGTGAAACATGTAAAACAAAGAACAGATATATCTTAAATAAGGAATATAAAGGAAGTATAAAGGATATATTAAATAAAAGTGTAAATTATGATAATTATTCATGTTCTGGAAAGGTAATAGTGTTTAACTTGATCGCAAAATGATTTCAGCGAGCGTGTCCTGATGTTTTCTGGCAAAGAGTTCCACAGTCAGACAGCGTGCATAGAGAAGGAATAAGAGAAGAAGTCATTTGTGTGGTCAGGAAACTTGAGGGTAAGATTGGAAGAGGATCGCAATGAAAAATGGGATGAAGGGATGAAGAGTGGTGTAAAGAGAAGCATTGTTTGAGGGAGAGTGGGTAAATGGCAGAAAAAGTATAGAATAAATAAACTAACAATATATTTTACTTACATCAGCATTTCAGATGTGAAAATTTAAAGGTGGTTTGCGATTGTTAAATTGTCACTATACGAGTACAAAGTATCATCTTTCTTCTATTACTGCAATTATTATTACGTTGAAAAACTTCTCTTGTATGTACAAACACGTTTTTATCACCGTACAAACCTACGGCTGAAATGGTGTCGGTGAATAAGATCGACAGTGTGGTATGGATCACAGAGGAAACTTGTAAGAGCTAAGGAAATTCTCTATGCACTGAGCAATATCAGGTTGATTTTTATGCTTTTTTTGCCATCTTATTTTAGTTTCTGTCACTTTTTTTTTATGCATACTAAAATTATAAAAGGGAAGTGGATTTCTTAGTCTAAGCTCACAACGAAGCATCGTTTAGGAGGCTGGAAACTGACGTAGGCCATTATTATTATTTCTATTGATTTTAAAAACGAACAGTGCCTACTTATTACATAGAATTATCATTAGCGATTAACAAAATTTCACATAAAATACGAACAAATTAAAGTAAATCTAATACTAAACACTAATATTATCGATATTTTAAATATGTCAGTCATATAATAATGTATTTTTTACATGTAAAAGTATAATACAATTATTATCTTATTATAAAAAATCAGACAGCCTATTATTAATAATTTGTGTACGTACTTATTTACAGAATAAGAATAATGTATTTCTTTTGTAGCATCATTCTTTGTTATCAATGACAGCACGATATAAATGAATAGTAACAATCACATCATCTCTCAAATTATAAGACGGAATTAACGGCCGGCCATGATCGTTGCGCACACCTTCATTATAAATGGATGCACTTTAATAATAAACCTTCGAGCAAATTAAGAGCTAATGTCAATTGAGAAGATACAGAACACCAACAACTGTTAATTACTGAAGTGTAATTACTTTTTCAAATTATGTTATTATACTTAATGAACTGACTTAACATGCACGCTCGGCAAAACTAATGAAAATGATTGCTTTGGTTTCTTAGATGAAGAAAGCTGTGGAGCTTCATCCTGTTATTAGTTATTGATTTATTATGTATGTATATACAGGTATTTGGTATAGAATTAGTATATGTGAGTCTCCTCATGTACATAACTTGGTTTGTTAATTGTAATAATATACGTGAATATATTATAATATCTCATCGACTGCGATCTGGACACGTTCCGTTAAATAACTTTGTGTATATGTAAAGAAAGAATTCTCCCAATTGTGATGATTGTCAAAAAAATGAATATTAAACAAAATTTGCTAGCCTGATGACTTAAGAATTACGTCAGAGAGAAATAATGTATTTTCTAATCTTGAAAGTACCTTATATCCGTTGTCGGATGAAACTAAAATGTTGTGAAATATGGTCTACAAAGTTATGTTTCCATAGGTATAATCTATGTTAAATACGTTTATTTACATTTATTATATTTTAAATTGGAGACTTAATATATTGCAAAGTTCAAAAGCCCATAAAACAAGAATAAAAAAATAAACAAGTACCTAAGTACCTACGGAAGAAAATTTTAAAGATACATAAAAATAGAGTTATTCAAAATATCGTCAGCAAAATAACACGATAAAGCTTATAAAAACTATCACTCGATTAGTTGTCAAATATGGAATATTTATATTTATCGATAATTAAAAAGGGAGAAATCGTACCATTTCACTTTAAAAAGTTATAGTTTGTAAAGAAGCAATTAAAAATATTTCTAACCGTATAAAATTTGATAACATTAAATGATAACCAGTCGATCTCATTCTAGATAATATTGAAAAGGTCTTAAAATTGTTAACGGAGTTAAATTATCTCGGCATCGATGCTACTGTCAATAGTTCCGTGTTACGGAATAGTTTCTATAAGTAAGAGACTATAAATTTTATATTAAGACATCTCTAGAATCCCACATAGATTAATAGTTATTTCTCGTCAAAGTCGAAGTTTTTATACAAATTAAAATCTAGCATTGATACCTCTTTTGAATAATAGAATACTTTTTCACTAACATCAGGTCATTTTTTAAACTGCGAACAAGAAGAATTTGTAAACAAATTGGTTGTAATGTAATAGAGAACTCCCAGACATTAGGATATGTACTATTATTATAAAGAGAAAAGATTTGATTGTTTGTTTGTTTGCATCGAATACGCTCCGAAACTGTTGGACCGCTTTAAACAATTCTTTAACCTACGGGAAGTTATAGGCTACAATTTACGCGGGCGAAGTTGTAGGAAAACATAACTTCATTATCCAGATTGAAGTTTATTTTTTTATTATTTTCGATGCCGTTATTGCTTTAAACTCTTATCCTATTAAACTCTTCTTTCTATATTTTCATATACTTTATCTAAAATCATAGGTTGTCTAGGTTAGCCTTTGATGATGATAGTCGTCCCCGGCGATCCTAGAGTGCGACAATCAAACTCCATGGAGCTATGTGGTCCGATATAAACGACATAAATAAGAACAATCCTTGTTATCCATGACTCAATCCGTTTTTATGACGCTTTATCCTTTCTATAGAGAGGAATCTTCAAAGGCGGACGGGCGGACAGTGATCTTGCGCCCTTTGTTTATCTATACAGTGCGCCGTAAAATCGCTGACTACCGTGCGTAGGCGAATCCATAGAGTAATGAAGGGATAGAAAAAACATCATATTTATTAAAAATGATAAATAACCTGTAGAACTAAACGTAGTAAAAAAACTAATTTTCACCTGATGGTAAGCGGAGGCGCAGTCCAAACGCGAGGACAGCTAGTGAAAACAGTACGTAGGTACTGCACTAGCCAACCTCACCTTGCCGACAGATAATATTCAGCAGATAATCAATAAAATGTTACTTATGGTGTGTTAAATTGAGTATGAGGGACTCCCATTCTATGGAAAAATTACATATAAAAATATATTTCATTTTGAAAATCACATTTCAATTATTTTAATATTTATTCTAATCTAGACGTCTATATTCAGTACGTAATCTGTTACGTAGGTAATTAGTAAGTAATTCATGGGTTTTTTATGACAGAAAATACTAGGAAAGAAACCTTTTAGCGGATCATAATAATAATTAATGTAAAATCTTATTTTAGCATTAATTAACAACCTTAAATAAATAAATTGTTATGTACACACGACTGCACGTCACTCTGCCACAATATGTATTACCTAATTTGATTCTGAACTCTATCTACAAAGAATTAAGGTTTTAAAATAAGTGAAAACATTTGACCTTTTTTACAGCCGTTCACTGCATGACGTGCCGTTCACTGTACCAAAAATAAAAAATGTAATGTAGGTACGGAGGAGAATAATAGATAAAATTTTATTTCTAGCCAGTTGTTGCGTGTCATACGTCATTTGAAACTAAATTAATTGTTTTATTTTTATTTAAAACTATATTTTTGGAATATCTATAAAACGTTTATTCTATATATAAGTTGTACTTTGTCGCAATGAAACACATGAGCACACAAACTTATAACTGGTACTAAGACGCATGTGTCCCGCCAACGTACAAGTCTTTCATTTTTCATACAAATACGACCTTCTCGCTTTTAAGATAGCCGCTACCGTCGTACTAAATATGATAAAGGAGTAATAATACTGTTTTTGACAGAGTTCTAAATAAGGATTATTGGGAGATCGAAAGATTAGGATTCGAGGACGTTAAGTGGTGCTTTGTGAGGCATTTACGTGCCATGATGTATGGGCTTGCATCGTTAGGCGTGTTTACACAGTATTTTTGGCCTTAAAATATTTATAATAATATTTTCGCACCAAATTATGTCTGTTGTAATCTGAAACGGTCTTTTTATTTCTTAAAGGTTATTTATTAAAGGTGTGTATTAGGGTTAAAAGCAAATTGTTAAGTATAACTTTTACTTGTATCGCACGTGTCGCTTAGCAGCAGTTGTGTTCTGTAAAATATACAGAGTATATCTCAACGTCAAGCGCAGCGCTGTCACAGCATAAAACAAGAGTCGAAAAGAGAAGAAACGTGTAGTGTTGAATTTCGGACCACTAACCGCCTAATATTGTTAAGTATACCTACATATTTGAATGCATATTTTATTATTTCGTAGGTATTAACCATTTTTATTATGCATGCGCCTCCGTAAACGCGTAAACGCGCGAGTTTTTCAAATGTATAAATCATTACATAGCTGATTTCTCGCGACTTCATCCACGTAAATTCTAGCCTACAATATCAGCATTTTCAAAGATTACTCCCTTCAAACAAACAAATTTCTTTATAATATTCGTATATATATGGCTATTTGTAATGTTATGCAAAAAAAGTTTTTGTTTTATCTGGAGCTGGAAAATATTTTGATTACCAGACCAACTTTTAAACTACTTGCCGACTTGTGGCATACAGGTTCAGTCATATAAAATCGTCTTCAAAAAATAATAAAGGTTTATCATTTCACAGAATATGTAATCACTGCAAAATGATAATGATAAATAAAGACGAAAAAAAGATGCGTCCTTCCTTACCTAGTGTGTAGTGTAAATTGTCTTTCGATAAATAACACCAAGTTTCGCAATATAGGTCCCCGCACTATAGATTATTTTTAAACGATTTAATAACAATTGATTTCTATAGAAGACACTTGACATTGGTTACGCATTGATTGATAGGTCCGTAATGATCCATCATTATTGTAATTGGACCTGCTGATTACAAAGGTGTGTCATTGATTGCTTTCATTGCATTATTATCTATGGATGATTTATGGGTATCGATAACAAGATATATATTCATCACATATATATTATTGTGTTTATTAATTAATCAATTCATTATAGTTACGCCAGATTATAATTCGTTTCAAGGTCTTGCTGTTTTTTTTTCTGAGTGACTAAATAAGTTGAATTAGATAAGGTTTATCAATATTAATATTATAAAGAAGAAAGATTCGTTTGTTTGTCATCATCAAATAGGCTCCGAAAGTAGTTAGATAATTTTTAGAGCGTTATTTAGCTGTAGTCGGATTTTCGTTTTTGAACTTTTTGTTTATTTAATTAGTTTTCGGGTGTATTTAAGCAAAACACAAGCAAAATCTATTTATATATGTATACATATATATATTTGAAATGTGTTAATTAAGCCCTTTCATTTGATACCCTACACGGAATGATTGAATAGATTTTTTTTTTGTTTCTTACTTTATGTTATCTAGAGGACGCTATTGCCAATTTAATGTAACGTCTCATAGCCTATAGTACGCGAATAACTAAGAAGCTTCTAATAATACCTCATTTGTCCAATTACGATGAGTAGTTTTGAAGTTATAAAGAAACAGCTGAACATTCTTACATACAGTACTGGCCAACATCATAACCACCCTTTTCTCTTCGCCGTAGTCGAGTAAATATAAATAAGTTCCAAATAAGTTGTAATTAAGATGAAACAACAACATAACATATCTCAGAGTGTTGTGATGGAAAAGAATCACGAAGTTACCCCTTACATTCACATTTTTCTTTTTATTATTATTAAAAGAGATATTAAGAGAAAATTGATAAACTTATCAGTCGTTTTGTTGCCGAGGGCTTTACCCACAGTAAGCTTAATGGTTTACAATTAATTAATTAAAAATCATTTTTCGTCGTTTCGATGAGTTTGTCTCTTTTCCTCTTCTCTCTTTACGCTCGGCCTTAATCGGTGTCCAAGCAGGAGTATTGTGAAAGAAAAACGAAAGACAAACACTAAAACGACAACAACATTAACGGGTGTCCGTTATCGGGCGCCGGCTTAACATTTCAATTAAAGGCTACGATTAAGAAATTAAACCTAATGAGTGCCGAACGCAAAAGTGCTGATTACACATCCACTGGATTTACGACGCAAACGACTGCAGTAATTGGTGGTATTTAGACTTAAAGCTCGACTATAACAGTTGTTTTGCTCTTGTAACAGCGATTAAAATACGAATGAGTATAATAAAGCAGTAGTTAACTGGTAGTTCTGTTCGTAAATTGTTCCGAAGTTTAAAGGAAAATTCTTTATTGCAAAAATTATTGTAATTTTAAAAGGCGCATGATAATTTTCATCGTATTTAATGAAAGTAATAGGTAGTATAGAACATAGATTTTTTTAAATTCATTTTGTTGAAGGGTTACGGGTATTATGCCAAAAATTATGTGGGCTTATTTTTTTATAATCGTACAACAATAACGGTGATAAACAAAAACCGGATCCTTACATTTATTATGTCCTTAAAATTTTGCTACGTTGAAAATGCGTCGGAGAAGGCAGGCGTGTCCTCATTATAGTGACACGAAAACACTTGGTACGTTAACGGCAATCGGTAACAAAACACGTTATATGTACATTGTTTGAGAGAGCGAGCGGTGCGTATGCTTCAGTAATTGGATGAGGGCAACTCTGCATAAAAATATGGTTGCAATAAGACCTTTTTATAAAGCAGGAAACTTGACTCTGATGTACACCTACCTTATTGAGAAGTCGTCTATTTTTCAATTCATAATATAGCATACCAAGTTAACAGAATGGGTATACAAAAATAAGATATAGACCAAAAATTTAAAACTTTATTCTTACCTATTTTATATCCATTTTTAACTCTGACATTATCTTCAGCACGTTTCTTTTCATAAGGGAGGTTCATTCTTAAGATTCAAAATAATGTTAGGATATTTAAAAAATGAGTGTGAAGCACTGAAGTCCGTGCGAATGAAACAAGTTGACTTTCCCACTTGTATTTATTTGTCTAGCATTAGTTATGTGCCTCAAACTCCGGCGAGTGGTTCGCACGCCGGTTTCAAGGTGTTGCCGTTTCTGAAGTCCCGGTTTCGATTCCAGGTCGGTTTTCTCAATTGTCTCGGGTCTGGGTGTTGTGGTACCTTCGTTATCTCAGATACTCCATAATACGGGGGCTTTAGCTACTCATCTTTAAATCTGACCAATGTAGGTATGTGATGTTGTTTATTATTTATTATTATCTCAAAATCAATATTTAAAAGTAACAAAATTTACTCTAATTTCTTCTAATATGTACATAAAAGAGTAGTTTTAAGGTTGTTTTAAGAACATGCCTGATTGAACAAAGATTTTACTCTAATCTAGATTTCTTGAAGTATAAAGCTAGACTTTATTTTTTTTTAACATAAAAGAGACATCTTAGATTAAATAATTTCGGTGACATGTTTAATCAATTTTATATTAAAATGTCTATTTGATTTTAGTTGTGTGTGTCTACAATTTATCGCAATTTATTTTAGTAATTTTGTATCCATTTGCATGCTAAAAATAATGTAGCTAAATAGTTATAAGCTCATTGACTTGCAATACTATCTGCAAAATTGTATCACCCTAGTTATAGCAAATAAATAAATAATTTGAACAAGGAAATAAAATAATTATTAGACATAATCATATATATTCTTCAAATTCCAGAGACTGCAATTGTAACGAAGAGTAGCTAAAGCTCTCTTATTATGGAGTATCTGAGACAACGAAGGTACCGCAATATAGATCCAAGACAATATATAAAAGTTTATTTTTCTGTAGTAACCCGGTCGGGAATCGAACCGAGATGGCGACGCTTTGAAACCGGTGTACGAACCACTTGGCTACACAAGAGTGTCAACGTCAATTTTGTAGTTAGACAAAGGGAAACAAGGAAATATTTTTTCCGTAACAACTTGACAACAGAACATTATTTTCACTTGAAATTAAAAGAATAATTACGCCTAATGATTGATGGTGATTACAACGACCAATCAGCGGTAAGCAAAAAGATACATAATTTGTCCGAGCGCCACGCCTACTTGTACGTCAGCAAGTATGAAAGGTAACTAGAACCAGTTGTGCAAATAACAATATTACTGACTGGCTGTAAATCCTTGGTTGGAATGCCAAAACTGAACACATGTTCGTTACAATAAGTTAAGTACGTAAGATAAGTCCTTAAAAACTTGATAAAAGAAATTATTGAGTATAAAAAGTTGCTTTCTAGTACGTACAGATCTTTTAAACTACACAACTGATTATAATAGGCTTTTCATCAATGTACAGAGTGATTCAAGAAGAAGGTTTATATACATAACACAGGACTACGCGGCCGAAGCGGCCGCTGGCGGAAAGCTAGTATCTATATGTTAATACGTGAAGCAAAACTTTCGACCACTTTTTTCGAAAATTGCGAGGACAGCGGAGTATGAAATTTGGCACACTTATAGTTTATATGTAGGAGAAGTGCAAACGGTTAATATTTTTCAATAATAATGCTTATAAAGTACATTAATTCGATAAATAAAACATTACACACACCACTATGCATTTAACACACACAAACAAATATTTGCTACACGCATACATGTACTCTGTGGCCAAATTGTTTCTTTTGAAGGTTGACTTCGCATGGTTTGTGCATTAAGCCAGTGTCAAGTTTTATATGTTTACCATTGACACTATTTATGTGTTTGTGATGTTTACTGTGGTCTTACTGAATGTCAAAAGATTTTCGATTACGGTAATAACGTCTTATACAAATTTATTATGGTCGAATTTCGGCCACTGGGCGACCACTTGTTAATATAATTCCTAGTTGATATATTACAAAAACACAGGAACAAGACCAATAACATAAACTAAAAAAAAAACATTGCTGGCGGTTCACATTATGGTAATTATTGATACTTAAAAAGTGGAAATAAGATTTATTATAAATACTTCAAAGTATATCATATAAGTTAAATCAAAGATACAAATCTTTAAAAATAATATATAAATAGTATTTTTTCGAGAAAAGCTTGCGTTGATGTCTTATGCAAGACTACCACACGCATCTGTTGCTAAAATATACATATACCTACTGATGAAATAGGCACTTTCTGCTTTTTTTGTTGAAGCCGGTGAAAAATACGGAGTTATGATGAATATAAAACTAAATAACATAAATACACAATTTATTTAGTTCGATTGTAGGACGTAAATAACCGTGTATGAATAGTGAATAAATAAAAGTTAAAATAATAGTTATATAATATTAATAAAAAACAAAGAATATATGCACGTGTAAATTGGTGAATTTCTTTTTTACTCCCCGATACACACTCAAAAGAATATTATAGAATATATAATTTAGAGCTTTTTAAAACTATCACTGAACTTTTTCAGATAAGTTAAAAAAAACGAAACAACATAAATATATCCCGACATTGAAATAAAAGACATTATTCTTTCATTATTGAAACTTTCTACTGACTTTGAGAAATTTGAAATAGTCAGTCTAAAAAAATCCGTAGTGCCAACAAATGTTATTCGTCTATAACTTCATGTCTTTTTAACCGACTTCAAAATCGAAAAGGAGGAGGTTATATGTTCGACGGCGACGTATGTTTTTTTATGTATGTTTACCGATATTTTCGTTAATTGTTGACCGATTATCAATTTTTTTTATTCGATAGCTTGATGGGTCGAGGTGGTTCTATTTAAATTTTATCGAAACCGAATTCGTAGTTTTCCTTTTATAACACAACAAAATACACTTTCCAAGAGAAATCACCTAAATATTAAGAAGATATGTTATGACATGGCTCATTTTAGCTAAAAAACAAAAGATTACGTATTTAGAATTCATTCAAAATCTGAAAGGAAAATTTTCTATGGTAAACGAGTATGTATATTTTACTCATTGCAGTATATTTTTCCTCTTTAAAATATGAATATACATATATTATTGGAAAAATGATGTCGAGCAAATAAACAAAATATCCAATTTTAAGACATATTAAATATTATTATTTACATAGGTATTTAATATTTCAAAATTAAATAAAAATAGCAATATCACTAATTAGCATAAAATAAAACCTTTTTAAAAGTAGAACCGACTTCAATCAATGTTGCATTCACAATGTCATATTGAAAAATATTCTCAATGAAAAATGCTTAAATAAAGTTTGGGAGGACTGCTTGAACATTGATGAAAATACGCTCTATAGTAGCGAAAAAGTAACAAGTACTTAAAGAGTTCATCAGTCCGTAAGTCCTGGGTAGCTCAGTGATAAGAGTAGTCACCCGGATTGCGAAAGGTCATGGGTTCGAGTGCCATCTCAAAATTCCAGGGACAAAGTGATTTTTCAGCATTTTTCATTAAGAACACTTTTTTAAAGTTTGAAGTCGGTCCTCCTTTATATATATTTATTCGTTTTCTTATTAAATTTATATTTTACGCTTATTAAAGTCACAAAATCTAAATATTAAACTACACATTTAATTTATTTTTAGTATTCAAATACGCTTAAGGTATATCTTTAAAGGTGATTAATAAAAGTTAAATATCGATAAAATATTATTAAATGAATATGAACGTTAACACTTTCACGTCGAAAACTATCATTGCTTCGACATTTAAGGTATATTCTTGAAATCATTAAAAAAAACATAATAAACAGTCATCTTGACGATAAATTCAGCACCAGCAGAATATTAAATTAAATTACTTAACGACGGTCCTTCGAACATGGCGGCTTTTGGCGGCAAAATTTCAATTTAACTTTTAACGCGTCCGTCCTGTACTATGAATGAATAAAAAAATTATTTCTAATGTAAGAGAGTTATTTACAAGTCGCAGCATAAGGTTTTTTAGTTTCATATTGTCATTATTAGCTGTTTTCCCGCGATTTCGCTTGCGGAAATACCTAATAACCTGTCACCTGCGTGTGATGTAGCTTTCCATACGTGAAATAATTTTCACAATCAGACCAGTATTTGTGAAGATAGTATATACAAAGTAAGAAACATTACTTCTTTGTAATATTAGTATAGTTCAATTACTTTAAATATTCATTAACAAAATAAAAAATATTATATTCATAATTTACGTTTGGAAAGTAGGTACTCTAAAATTATGAATAATTGTTTCAAATGCAATCAATAAATTACAAAACAAGCATTACTTAAAAATATATTAAAAAATTCCTTAACAAAAAAATGCTCGACTGAATTAAATTTCTCTGGTCATTTAATTAATTTATTCATTTAATTTAGACCATGGACTTTTTTCACTCATAGTCTCCGCAAACTCTGCGCGCTTAATGAAACTTAAAAACAGGTAAGTATATATACATAGAAATGTCCTAGAGAGGTAGTCTTATAAGAGAGAGAAAATAGAAAATTAAAAGGAAAATAGTAGAATCAATTTTCCCTTATATCTGTTGTTAGATATTAAAATCATTATTTCTATTTTATAAGATGTGACGAACCTACATACCTTATTATATTTAAACATTGCTAGTTAAATTAAAGCTTCTAAAAATGTTCAAATGTGATGGACTTCGGCATCAGGTTAACTAGTCTATATTAATTATGACGACCGTATTATTGTAAGTGATTTTAAAAGTATAAAAACTTATAATCATGGTAGGGGCTTTAACATACATACACAACTTGTACCGTTTCTGCCGACAAAGCATGTAATAAACAAGAAGAAAAAGCAGGACCTTGGAAACTCGATTTCGATTTTAAGACGTGTCATTTTATCTCAACTTTAGAAACCATTTTACTGTTATGCTGTTTAACTTTAAATATATTATTATACTAATATATAATTTTAGATTACGTTTTATTGTTATACAGTGTAACTTTAAATATAAATTAAACTTTGAGCTCAAAAGTTTCGAGAGGTATTCAAACTTTTGTAAACGTAAAAAATGTGGATTGATCAGAAATTGTGTGAAGTTCTTGCAATATTTTAGTGAGTTCGCGAAATTTTTTTTTTAATGTATATAGAGTATTTTATGAAAAGAATCACCAAGGAAGCGACAAACGTCATGTCGAAATCAACGAATAATTGCGACGATCTCGCAGCCATATACTTTAAGTAGTAATTTCAAATTGTTAAATTTATATTTCGACGTCATTTTAGCAGTTGTAATCACCAAGTTTCTCAGATTCGCGGCTCACTCGTAATATATTCGCGGCTCATTTTTTCAAGTTTTATAGTCGTAAAATACCAACTAATTAGAGATGATTTCCGTTGAACAATAAATAATGAATATTAGATAACATCACATACATTACTCAGAATCCAAGGTGAGTAGCTAAAGCCCACTTGTAGTATGAAATATATGATACCTAATATGATATAATGAAGTATATTAAAATTATGAAATATCAAAATCATATTTTTTTGACATGATGATAGTTCGTAAGGTTAGAATTTTTAAATTAGGCTCTATTTTTTATTTCTATGTCATCGAAGAATCTACCTATTCAGAGGACAACCAAAAATAAATTTCGTCACTCACGACGTCATATTTATGTTATAATGTATATATCTCACTATTGATATGTATCACTATATCACCCGCGTATGATATAGCATCCAGTATGTCAAAGAATTTTCATGATTCGATTAGCATTTCCGAAGATTACTTCCTACAAGCAAACAAGGTTAGAAACTGTACTTTATAATATTAGTATAGATTGAGTCAATTCCTGGAAACAACTATTGATGTAATTAAACGCTTACCTCATTTTGATGGAAAAAGTTTTCACGTCCTTGTCTCGAATGTCAGTAAAAAGCGGCAATTTTAGTTTGTCCGATGTATGAGAGAGGTGGCTAGTTTTTGTTGGTGTTGTATCAATGGAAAGCTGAATGGTTGAAGGGAGTCCAACAAAAAGTTTCACCGCGTGTCGCCATTAGTATGTGTGGTGGGCTCACATTCGGAGTGAGCATTAATTTATTGGCAATATTATGTTGAATAATGCACGCGTCGGCACGCAGAGTGGTCGCGAGCACGCGCTGTCTTCCTGTTTACACGATGCAAGCCCCGGGTTTTAGTCTAAGTGCAGATCAAAAATTTGATAGTTTAAGATAAGTTGTAGAAAACTGACACCTTTGTGATAAATGGCATTTTCCAGTGCATTAAGAATGAAGAATAACAAACAATAAAAAAATATATAGAACAATAATGTTTAATTTAGAAGTAAATTTAGCGCTTCATGAAACTGCCTTCCGGAGCGGACCCGGACCCGGTGTTGACTGCTATTGCGTCTCGGTCTTTGTTAACGGCTAAAGTTCCACTACCCAATCTGCGATGGCGCACAAAACAACGATTATGTGCAAGTTTTGATATATGCATTCATCGGAGAGTTGTTTGCTGGTTCGGGAGCGTTTTCGAAATGAATAATGTTGATTGATCAATTAATGTTTTATACTTTTTTGTGTCAGTATAGGCGAATTAAGTCAATGAATTTTGCTGTCGAGTTTACTCATAGCACATCATTTTTGTTCCAAAATTTGTTCTATAAAGGCGGTGATGCTTCAGCAGTAAATCGTCATGAACGATCTATCTTGAGCTGAAATTGTAAGATATACCACAATAGATTGGTCCGAGCTTAATAAATACATGTTATATAAAACTGTCAATATGTTTACCCGAGGAATGTTTGGGCAATTTGTGGAAACTGTGTGTGTCAACGTTAAGTGTACTAAACAAAGAACAGGTTGAAATCAACATTGTTAATAAAAATAGAGAAGGTATTTAAAGGATTCACTATTCTAGTGATTACATAAACTTACAAAAACTTACAAAACTAAAGCATAATTGTTTGGATTTTGGAAAAAATAACAACATTACTGAATATTCCAGCCTTAATCAGCTCGATGAACTGGAAATTTATGTGTCTGTAGTGTGGCATTAATTAAAATACTTGGCAGGCGTGCACCGAGACACCGCACACGCCGCCGCAATCTGTCAGGGACACTTGTTAAAGGTGGACCCCGATAAAAACGCGAAGATAGCACGGTTTTTTCAACAATTTCTCTTGCCATTCTTGGATAAGCTTCGAGTGCGTGAAGCGATACGCGCACAAACGGATCGTATTTTATCTAAATAAAAAACAAGTAGTACTATACTGTGAAGCTTACAAAATACTTTAGCGTGTTTTTAAATAATAAAACGCAAACATAATATGTAATACAAACCGAAAACTTTATGAAAATAGTGTAGCTGTTAATATGACAAAAATGAATAATTTGTATAGAGACAATTCCAATAATTTAAGAATTTTACAGCAAATTTTCAACTAAAATCTTCCTTTGCTCTATAGATGTATTAATAGCCTTTAAAATAACATCCAGAACTAAAACATGTTGTTCAATAAATTGTATCATAAATAATTTATTACAACGACAATATCACTATTGTTTCCAAAGAACATGTCATGACTGAGCTCCGTGAAACCTCATTTTGCATATCAGAGCGGGCGGTGACAGAAGATTGACAATGAGGCCTCATTAAGTCAACCGATTCGATTCCTGACTCGGTTTTATAGCATTTCGTTCGGAATAAGTCATTTGTAATAATTAATGCTACTATGGTTAAAGGTTAAGGTTACGTAGGTGATTTTGATAGATGAATATTAATAGTTTATTTAAACTTTATTTAAACAGAAGTTTAAGAATACTCTAGTTTTAAGTAGTAGTTGTTCATGATTATACTATTATCTGTGGTGGATTAAAAATTAATTATAACACTTTTTACGAAAATTTAACAGTTGGATACCGAAAGGTGAAATTTTTATAATGCTCGCACCAATGAAACAAAGTAATATTTAATTAACACAATTAAATTGCCTTATTTTTAACATTATAGCACCTTCAGAGTTTAAATGTTTTTTTCTGTAATAAGAGCCACTTTACGAGCAATATGCTCGTAAAGTGGCGCTTATTGCACCAGATAAAGTTTTGTAATAAAGATTAAGTATTATAAAACGCATTTGTTTGATATACAAAAATGTATTAAATATAAACCTAGCAAAGATTAAATAAAGAAGAAACTATGACTTAGTAAATTTTTTAAAGGATTTCAGTGAATTTAAATTAATAAACTTTAATAATACTTAATACGTATATTATACTAGTAGGTCATAGATTAATCGTTATATCTTACATCGAACAAAAAGCGATCTACAGATTTCTCAACTCATATTTGCGTAAAGATGTCGCAAGTACCTCTGATCGAACATTAGTGTAAGTAGGCACCTCCTCATTCATTTGGACGGTTTGAAGGATTGAACTCGTGCCACAATACATCAGTCGCAAGCGTTTTGCCTCAAGAGAATGCATTAATAAACGTTACAAGCTTCTGCAAAATATCTTTACTCGTGAATCGATTTTATATTATTAATCATTCTTCTTGACTCATTCATCATTTATATTTAAGCAAATGAAATCGAAACAACACTTGTATATCATAGCGTTAACCAGAGCGATACCTAGAACCTTGGTATTGGTATAGCCTCTAGTAGAAATGATTACGCATCTACAGCATTGTGTTAGGATAAGGTTCCAAATGACTCTGATGGTAATGTTGCTTTTACGATTGATACTATGGTGATTTATGTCCACAAGCCAAGCGACGCCTGGGCCCTGGGCTACTTCACGCTGGGCGTCAATTTCCACATTGTAACGAAGCAAGGCGTGCTCTGTCATTTGTAACTGTCTTAAACTTGTCGGGGAATATTATACATTAAAGCACTCAGTTATACGAACATCTACAGATATATTAATGCTGTGTGTTAATGTTGAAGCGAATGTATTCCATCGATTATGTTAATGGATCTGCTTTGTAAAGCCTCGCCTTCGAAATACGCAAAAAAAATATAATTAAATGACTTAATCGTGCTCATAGTAAATCGATAAAATTGCAAAAACGAATCCATTCAATATCCGAAATAAACATGAGCGATTTCTTATTGGAAGAGAACTTGTGATGTGACATAATAAGAAAGTAAAATGAAAATTATACCCATCATAAATTCGTAAGATCTGCCTAGATTTTTTTAGTATAATCTGTTGTTGTGTTTGTCTATAATATTTTGATGTATATAATAGATATATGAAAACTAAAGCCATGAAAAGTGGAAGAATGTAATTGGTAGATACGATAATGGAAAAAATAAATATGATTATAATATTTTTATTCTCCTAGATACTACTATTGTGTGTAGCTATACTACTTACCTTACCTTTAACCGCAGATTAATTTATCCCTCCAACTAATATAAGATAAATTAAGTTATACGTCATATATGATATTCTTCTGAATACATCAGTTATTCTTTTCATGTCTTACAGATAATTGATGGTTTTTTCATGAAAAATGGTAAGGGCTGAAGGAAAGAAAATAATTAAAATCGCAAACGACCGTTTTATAATGACTCGAACGATTATAGTTACAGGGCACTCCAGGCCAAACGTGTAAATAATGAAAGATAAACGTCCGTGAGATTCCTCAACATGATTGCGGCACATTCAAGTCGACAATTACAAGTGATCGAAATACCGACAGCGAAGTTTTATGTATATTCAGGTGGAGCTGTACCGGAATCCAGGCACGGCGGCCGCAACAAAAACCAGCACCCAATCCTGACCAGTTATTTGTCAAAAATAAAATTATGTTCTGATTATTATTTCAAGAGGCGGACTGTATCCGCTGCTGCGCGTTTCGCGATCAACGCGATAAAGCGACAATAAAATACATAAATTATTCATATCGGCGATGTGTGTATTGATTCGCAAGAACGTGTCTTAAATGTTTTATTTGCGTTATTAATAAATGGGGCAGATGGGAGCCGGCGCGTGATTGCGACGCCGGTTTAATTAATAAAAATCAAATTAATTATATTTAATGCATTGTTCCTCGACCGGACGTTGCGAAACAGCTGATCGGATTCGGAATCATATGATTTAATTTATAATATTTTCGTTGAATTTTGTCATTGGAAAGATAAAATCTTTTAACTTTAAAATTAACATGCTTGCTTTTAAAGTTTTACGAAAGTTTCAATTGATCATATTTATTAAAATTTAAAGCCTAGGTACTTTGAGATGATTTAATTTTACAGTTATACGATAAAATTTTCAGTATTCAGTGAAAGTACAAAGCACAACGGTGCTTACTGAAATTATAGGTATGTTCAAATATATATATGATATATTATAGGTATGCTTTTTATTATTATTGCTTTATACAATGCAAGTGCTTTGTCTGTATATAAAGTGCTACACCCACTAGCCTGAAAAAAATGAAGTAGCCTCGACCAATGATCAGAAAGGCACAAGGCCAGTGTGGGAGGGACCTGTGTTTACACTGACCGGTCTAGTTGCCATCACCCATTGCTCATTACAACACCCGTCCATAGTATACCAATTAAGGAAAACAATTTAATTGTTTTTAATAATTCGCTTTATCCTTATTTAGAATTTTACAATTCAATTGAAGGGAAAAAACAAGGTTTTGCAAGGTTTTTAAGCAATTTGTAAACGATAATTACTGTTTACTTTTGAACTGCATTACCTACGCTATAATTTGAAAGTCTATTTGTTAGTATACATAATAAAATTTACATTTAGGTATGCAACATCAACATAACATTGCGAATGCAAAAATCAAATACCTATATTAATAATAAGTCCCGTCTTAGAGTGCCAGGGACAAAGTGGAACTTTTAAGCATTTTTCAGTATAGCATTGTGATTGCAAAATTGATCAAATATAATATATTTTTATCCCTTACTTATCACTTACTTGACTTACTATAAAAGTAAGTCAAAATATTTGTAAAAATATTTCTTTAGCTGTTTGGGTGGATCGCCTGAACGTTAATGAAAATACGCTCTGTAGTAGCGAAAAGGTAGAGCTTGAAAAAGTGCTTGAAAAATTCGTCAGTCCTGTTAGGTCCTGGTCAGTCCTGTTAGCAAAAGAATGACGTTTGTTGTATGGTCCCCTTAGATATTTATTTTATTATGTTTTAGTGGTTGTTTTAGCGGCAGCAGAAATACATCATCTATGAAAATTTCGACGTCATAGGGTACAGAACTTAACAAAAATCAAAATCCCGTTTTAAAAGTACAGTAGTGTCTCCATATTCTATAGATTTGGAAAAGGATGACATGGAATATAATTAGAATGACAAATTGATTGTAAACAATGGTTTCTATGATAACGGTTTAATGCCCTATACGAATTTCCACTCCCATTTTCATCCCTTTATGTGATTTTTTTCGAGATATGATAGCTACGGACTTTTTCGGATCAATTTCGTAATACATGATTTTTGCGTAACTTTCACCGTTTATGCAGCGCACGCAAGAAAAGCTTTGAAAAAGTAAAATGTTATATAGCCTATAGGCTTCCTCGATAATGGTCTATTCAAAACAAAAAAATATTATTCAATTCGTTCCAGTAGTTCCTGAGATAAGAGTTCAACCAAACAAACAAACTCTTTAGCTTTATTATTAGTATATAGATATATAGGTAGGGATTGCAAAAAGTTTCAACATATCGTTTTAAATGTGTGCAATTAACTGATTATTCTCATATAAGCGTCGCAGTCCACAAATTCCAGACCTCTGGTTTGGGATCCTTTGTCGGTACTTCCAGCCCGCTAACTCGCACACTTCAAACTTTCTGCTTTCATTAAACGAGTAAGAGAGATAGTTGACATTCGATTCATGTCAAGAACTCGAGAATTGAGCTTCATCCCGTTGACATTTTGCGTAGCAAACATTCATTCCGGCGGTCCCTTTGAAGGCATTGCATTAAGTTTGATGTACGCTTCATACGCTATAAATAATTGGCTCACCCACTTTTCTGAAGGACTATCGTGCCAGTGCTTAATTTCTGTAAAAGACGGCAAAATGCATTATGGTATAGGTAAATATAAATTTTAAGTTCAATTTTATTTTTGTAATCAAAAAACAAACATTTTCAAAAAGCTACATCCAATCATTATTTTCTATATCTATACATAGTATAAAACAAATTTGCTTCCTTCTGTCTGCATGCTGACTACACAACTGCTTTTAATACGATTTTCATCAATACACAGAGTGATTGAAAGTGTTTATTAAACACTATAGACATAGATATAATAATAATAATTTACCTTTAAACCTAATATCAGAAGAAAACCATATTCTTATTAAACCTATCATTAAGGAAATATCTATTAAAGAAATTTTGTTTATAACATTTGTATTAAAACAATATTTTTTTTAATGGAAGCGTGATGTTTTGATCAACCTACCTATATAATTGTTATTACTATTTGTCATCGACTTTTCTACGTGGAAAAAAAATAACGAGTGAATATGACTCGTAGATTTTCTATTTTCAAAGTAATAAAAAACGTAAGAAATACATCCGATATCCACTAGTAGGCACATGTTAAAAGTGTAAACCGACTCGAAAGCTCGATTATCTTTAAACTGCAATTACATTACGTTCAGATAAGCAGCAGTATTGGTTATGAAATCTGTTCTATATGCAATGAGCGCACCGCGCACTTTTCATAATGAGTTCTTATTTGTTGATAAATATTGAAATTGTCCGATTGGGACCACACACAGCGGCCGGCGTATTTGCGATCTCTGAGACTGGTTGAAATTTAACGGCTTATGACATATTTAGGTTTGCTCCCGAGTGTCACATATTTATTAATATGTATGCCTTTATACTGTACTAGCTTTCCGCCAGCGGCTAAGCCCGCGTGGTCTTGTATTATACATAAAAACCTTCCTTTTGAATCACCCTATCTATTAAAAAAAACCGCATCAAAATCCGTTGCGTAGTTTTAAAGATTTAAGCATACATAGGAACAGAGAAAGCGACTTTGTTTTATAATGTGTAGTGATTATTTGACATGGACTATTACGTTATCGCGTCGACAAGACAGCCGTTGTACGAGAAAACAGAGAACCAAGACGGACGATGACAGATACTAGTAGAGTGCGACTCATTTGACGCAAGACTTTAAATCGGTCCAACAGTTCCCGAGCCTATATAATGCAAACAAACAAGCAATCAAATTTTATAATATGAGTATAGATTATTGGAAAAAATTATGTCGAGCAAATAAATAAAATTTCCTTTTCTAAGACTTTCACCGTGTTGAATATTTTTGTTTATTATTAATGAACAATGCTTAAAAATCAACTTGGTACTTGGTATCCTGAGATGGGATTATTATGAAGATAAAAATTTATGGTTTTATTTCTTTCTTTTCAGTCGTATCTATTACGACTTTTTAAAGTATTGTTTAATTTGTTTCGTTTTTTTAATAATAGTAGTTTTCACCCAAATTACTTACTTCTAACTTGTAATAAATGACAAATATGTTTATATTTATCGGTTAAACATTTTCAGTGATGGTAGCAGTATCAACTTACAGATTATGTGGGACTCTTCCCTGTGGATCCACCCCCAAATTGAGGGTCAAATAGCAGGGGCTTACCTATTTATCTTGCGATGTCCCTTTCAACGGGGAACTACGCGCGGTAACTGTCCAACGGGACCACTACCAGCGCCAGCCGCCCCCTTTGGGCCCACCCCTTTTACAGGGCTGGTCCCACCACGAGTTACCATCGATGTCCAGCCCGACAAAATCTAGGTCATCGGTGTACAAAATATACACCGATGACCTGGATATTGTAAGGACACGTGTTTAAAAGCGCATATAAACTAACATATGTGATTATGCCCCATGTTCCATCAAAATGGTCTAACCTATAGGTCTAATTGATTATCTATTTCTTTTAAGGTAGGTTATAAACGTACAGGTCAAATTGAGAACTTCTTTTTAATGCCGGTTAATGACGTACATACTCAGGTAAACTAACTGTCCTTTTTTGAGGTTGGTTAAAAAGAACGTTATCAGTTGTAACTCCTTTATAAAACGGATATAACGGCCTGTGTAGGTTCAACCCCGTATTTACAGGTCATCAGGCCTCCCCCCAAATAAATTAGGTAATATGTTACAGTTAATAAAACTATACAATCCACAAATAAACAAGCACAACACATTAACAATAACAAGAAACTGATAATTTGAAATGGAACTTTATCCATCCATAGGAGAGGTTTTAAATTGATGACTTTTAATACAGCTCTCTGCAGCTATCTCGAGTTCAACAAGATAGGTTTTATCAGCTTCGCCCCAAACCCCTATCCTATACCCCACTACTGACTGTCACAAAGCAAAATAGACGCTTCTGAGAGTACTCATATTATTATTATTTTTAAACATAAAATTAAGTTTCCTTACTTGGCCGCAGAGTGTTGATGGGAAAAGAAAAAATCATACCGCTACCAAATAAAATCCCAAAATACTTGATATGATTTGTCCTCTCAATTCATTGTCAAAAATAATTGAGTACCCCGTATTGCCATCATTTCTTGACAGTGTCAAACGCCTTAGCCAGGTCCAGAAAAAGAGCCAAACACTTTCTACCCCTATCCATATATACATCAGGTAATTGTTTACTTCATGTAATGCAACAGACATTGAATTATTTTGTATGAAATCCAAACTAAGCATTAGACAGCAACTCGTTACTCTAAAGATACTTAATGAGCCATAAATTAATGATTCTTTCACGGACTTGAAATAGGGCGGTAGTTATGCGGTAATTGCCTTCTTAATAACGTCCGGAAAAGCACCAAGAGATAAACAAAGGTTTAGGATAAATGTCAAAGGAACAAGATGTTTATGCTTTTTTGAAAGGCCAGCTTAGATGCGTCCTGCCCAACAGTTTTGTCTGATTTGAGTGAGATGATTATTCTATCAACGTCTAACGTCTTCGTCAGTAAAGAGTAGTACAAAGGAAAAACTTTAAGAAATAAAGGAAGTCATTGTATCAGTAAGTTGGCAATTTATAGGGGCATTCAGAAGACATTTCTGTGCAAGACGCATTTTTGCATGAGCATGAAATAGTAGTAGCTATTTCATTCATGTGCTGATTCTACTGGATTGGGTCTTAAATGCAAGAGTTCCATAGTAGCTTCAGCTTTTGAATCAAGATTTGCAACCTCCCTCACCACAGATTTTTCAAAGTTTAGATAAGCATTTCTTATTGAATATCGTTTGTAGGTGACGCTAATAATATCATTGTCTAGGGACTTTCTATATTTTTATATAGATTATCTCTATTTCGTAAGCATCTTAAGAGTCCTGAAGTCATCTACGACTTAATAATATTTCGTCTTATGGTAGGGTTACAATGTTGTGGTGCTATAGCCTGATTTGGATCACTCTAAATAGAACCAACTTCAAACTTTTAGAAGTGACAAATAATACTTATCTCAAAAGCGACTTATTTAAAAAAAATGCTACTGAACTAACTGCTATTGGATAGCTCAGTGGTTAGAGCAGTCGCCTGGATTGCGAAAGGTCATGAGTTTGAGTCCCATCTCAGAGTGCCAGGGACAAAGTGGTTTTTTAAGCAGTTTTCATTAAGAATATTTTTCAGTATAGCATAGTGGATGCAAAATTTATCAAATCTAATAAAAAGACTGTTTGGTACCCGGGGAGCACAGAAGTTTTTTATGTACCTATAAGTAGTTCGGAATCCTGCTGAAGAAGAATATTTACAATAATTTTATTAAGTCAGTATTATACCTACTTAAATAATTTTTAATAACGCTGATGGGCACAGCATACGGCGAGCATACGGTAATGGACCTACTTTCGGCAATACCTGTGACATGTGACGACGGGGCGCGGGCGTAATCTCCTTTATCTCGACAAGGAATTCGATTAATCCTTGATTAAAATAATTAGCGATTGGCCACGGCTGCGCGAGTCACCACCCGCCTGCCCTGCACACCTATCAACAACTTGCAATTTAGCAGTGTGTTGTCTTATTAATATACTTTAAACGAGATAAAAATGTTCGCATAAAAAGTATTTGGATATTTTTTCTTGACTGTCTAATAAAGCCCACTAATTTCTACTGCTGAAATGCTGAAAAGCCAATTACAATCCTACGTAAGGACTAACAAATGTATTTTAGATCTATTACAGAATCGTCGGGCTTTTTAAGGTAATAGCATCTTGTAATTAAACAACATCTACAGTGATAGATTTACATTTACCGGCCCTACTACACTCTTCTCTTTTTCTGCCTACTTGATTATTTTTATAATGCAACTAATAAATTCACATGCTCAGTATTAGTTCTTCTTGAATCCCGTGGTTCACTGCGACTGTAGAGGCTCGTATCTTTAGTTTGTTAAACTTGATTGGTAATGCTTTCAATAATTTACATATAGTCCCTTCTTATTTTGTACAATGCAAATAGAAGATACGCGTTTTAATTGAAAAGTACAAATTTCATTTAGGTATTTCAAACATGTCACATCTCTGCAAATAATAAAGTGAAAAATAATTAATAATATAAAGAAGTTTTTAATTATTTTCCTTTTTATAAAGGTATTTTGGTATACCTTCCACCATTAACAGATTAATGAAATTGCATCAACGAAATTATAAAATAAAATTTTGTATGTCATTTATGTGGAAGCATTTTTTTGTAAGAGTATATGCTATTCAAATTTAAATAATAATAACATTTTTTCAGTAGAATCATACTTATACAATAACGTCTGATTCCGCAGCGGTGCGCACGTGTCAATATTAATTTATGTATAAATCATGAATGTGCATAATAATTTGTAAGGTACCTTAATCTATTACTTCCTATAAAATCTTTGTTAGCTGCAACCCTTTCATATCAGCGAACAAGATAACAAAAGGATTTTGCGATGAGCGTCCATTAAAATTATTTTTATGAATATTCAAACGCAACAATTGCGATAATCTATATCGGGAATTATCATGATATTGATGACTCATGTGAAGGTCATTATTGATCTTCTTTTGTAACCGAATATCCCCTTACTTTAAGAATAGGTTGGCGCGTTATCGGGCATTCGATTGTTCTGAGCCGAAGTCCCTATTTATTCGTGAATTAGAAAAATTTAAAATACATTTCTTTTATATTCATTGATAGTTTATTGCACAATTTAAATTGTAAAAACGGATACACCGTTTGTATGCCTTAACTTCTTAATAAATGAACTTGAATAAAACGTGTACCTAAATACTTTTTGGTTGATTTGAGTTAAAATTAAGCACATGATTTTTTTCAGATTATTTATATTTAAGCGAAAGTTTAAAAAAGTACTTACACATATGTGTACTTAAGATTTCAACGAGGACCAAAGTTCATGTTAGTATGATAGCTTATAAAGCAATTGTCTTTTAAAATACATATTATATTTTATGCACATGGTACGGCAGCATGGGGAACATGTTGGGTTTCTACATTTAGACGTGAATGTAGTGTCTACATAACGCGGCAAGTACCCTACATTGTCGAGCCTAACTTCTGGTATCGATTATGAGACGATCGGTTTTTTGGTTAGATGGGGCTGGGCACCCCTGTATAGCTAGAGTCATGTCTGGGTCTTAAGGTACTGCCAGAGGTAATAAAATGAGAATCACATCGTATTTCATCATCGCCTTGCCTAAATTGATCCTGTACTGCAGTAATCCCAGCTTATCTTTCGAATATTTTCTTCTTAACCGCAACGTGTACATTATCCAGCAGTTCACGACTACCAAATCGAAAAAGTGACAGAAAGCTCGTAATGTCCATTTCTTATACTTACGCTCCGATAGTATGCTATCAATCTATCGCACAAATCTATCCCGCCCATGCAGCCGTTATAATTTTTCACAATAGCTGGTTGATATACATCAATTTTTCGCCTCCGGACCTTGCACCAACGCTTGGAGCTATCAGTAGGCACACTCCCTACACATGAAGAGAACTGATTTTGTGTCCTTACCTTTTAGAACACATACATTGTCATCGCTTCTCACTTTTTCATCTCATTCACCTCTTGCTAACTGCTTGTCTCTCTTCAATTTGCTGGTAACTGATCCTATTCTATTTGACATGACTCTCCCCGTCAGATAGATTTCTTGTCACTTTAATTCAAGTGCTCAGCTAGTTTCAAACTCGTGAAAAATCTATCAGTGTACAGAACACAGTGGTTGTTGATCATGCGGCAAAGAGTTATAATATCTTTACCAACATAAATTTCCAAGTCCAGGACCAGGCCATCCCGAGCAACTAGCACATAGTTTTTGAGGCCAAGTGGGTTAGGTTTAGATGGCACGTATTGGCGGTACTCGCATCGCTCGGAAAAGGGGATCATCTGCTCATCTATTGACATGTGTTTTGAGCGTGGTAATGTGTGACATTTGTTTTGGGATAGACTATAAGAGAGGTCGAATTTTCAACAGTTTGTCAGATCTAGTGGGTTGTTCTGCCTTTGTGAAGTGAATAAGATTGCGAAGCTCATAGAGGCGTTGCCAGGTGATCGCTTCGCGAATACGCACGCACGATCCTCTCTTCCAGTAGAGTTTGCTCTGAGAATACTTTAGTGTCCCCATCATTAATAGTACACCCGAGCAGCGGATCAATTCAATAGAATTGGTATTAACTGATCTGAGATCACGTTTTTGTGCGGAGTATAAATTTGTTTGTCCTTCTACTAACTTCTAAAAATCTTGCCCCAAATATTCGAAAAAGAGTAAATAAAACTTGAAACTTACCATTACACACGTTACTCCAGATATTCGACAGTAAAAATACACTAGAATTTCGTTATAAAACTTCGTAATCTCATTTTTAATATATTTTTTACTTAACAAAAAAAGCGCGGGATATTGTGGAAATTTTCAAACTGAAAAATTCAAATTAAAACTTCGACAGACCATTGACTCCTAGAACGCCATCTATTGTAATTTGAAGAGGTTAAGACATTCTCTAAAGAGCAGTGCAACAAACAGAAAAAAGCAAGTGATATTACAAAACAAGATGTTTACACTGATACAGTTATATACAAATCATATTAAATCAAGTCACGGTACATAAATATTATACATACATACAATTAGATATTAATATACATACAAACATAAAAAAAATACAAATTAACATTAATACTGATATTTTTTGCAGTCTTTATGTGTATACCCAAGGCATAAAAGATAAAATGCTTTTAATAGCCCAGACAATTAAGCATTTCGCCTCGGAATCCAGAATTCTATAACGCCTCAAAACGTTTACATGGCAAAGTAAAGCGCATTTACAGGAGTTATGTTACGAAAACTGCTGTTGCAATCTCAACGTTGGTATTAACATAGCAATTTGACACAAATCCTTCATGGTGTAAGATTTTCAAGTGAAAGTTTTTTCATTACATACGTATCTATGCAAGATCAATGCGTACGAGGTATATACTTATTTAAAAAACAAACGCTATTCAGCTTAGAGCAGGGTCTAAATTTATTTAAGTTACCTACTATTTACAACTACCAACCACTTGTCATAGTAAATCTCAATCGTATATATTTTTATAGGCACTTAATTATGGATTGATTACAAGTTTTAGGGCAAAAGGAACTCGAGAGCAGTAATTTTACATCGAAAGAACTGCATGCATTGTCGACCACTGGCTTATATGGAAAGGATGGATACCTACTTTGAAAGTCCTCAATTTTCGAACACGAGTTCTAACTTGGTTCTTACTATAACGCGGCAGAAACTGCTCGGAATATTAATGCTGTATTTGGAGAGGATACTGCTAATGAACGCACCATGTGTTTTCGGTTTAAATCATGGAAACTTCGACTTGCAGAACGAACCACGTTGAAGACTGTCATGCACGTTGTAGCCGATCCTAATTAATCTACTTAAGAATTAGCGGTATTGTTTAATGTCTTGTCAAAAATATCGACTAGCATCATAATTCAACAAGATAAAAAAAAAACCTTACGTTGCCTTGTTATCGTTATAGTAAATATTAGAACAAATTGTGAAATGCAACTTATATAGATATAGTCATAAAGTTCTCACACTAAACAATACACCAAAGTGTAACAAATGGCGGTCTTATAGCTGAAAGCGATTTCTACCAGACAACCTTTGGATGAAGAGTAAGAGTAAGAGAATACTAATTGCAACGAAACGGGGGTGTAATCTTAGAGTAGGTTATTCCAAATAAATAATTGAAGCATAGTAATAATAATAGACACCAGATGAAAAATACAATATACTTACAACATAATATATAAATACATAAAATATGACACATACAAATACTTATGAAACGAAGAAAGGGTTCTTAGTAGTTAAATATATTAAAAAGACAAATAATGATTTTTACGATTTCTTTGAAGATATTTAAAGATTGAGCAAGTCTTGAAGTCGGAAAAGCATTCCAATATATGAGCATTCCGACGAAGAAGAATTGGAAGCCACTCGAGCTGGATACAAAATTGAGATATATGATCATATTTGCGCAATCCAAATATAAATCGAATACAAAAGTTTTGAAGCCGCTCAAATTTATTAAAGTAACAATAACCAAACGCTAAAAATGCAATGACTGATCCTCAAGCAAAGCTTACTAATAATAATAATAATTTTATTTATCTCACCAATGAAAAGGTGGGTGGTAATGGTAACTTATTGTTGGTCTATTCATGGTGTTATTTAGAATAGCTTTCGCAACCTAATGGAAGCAATAATAACAGAGTTTACTGAACTGAATTTTGAACAATGATAGCGATAGCAAAACTAGTAGTGAAACAACCCCGAATCCATCATAACGCAAGACCTCACACTGTACGAGAAACCATTGTAACTCTAGTCCTAAACCACGTTGTAGTTGTATCATTGCAAAGCTAAATGAACTTCCGACTAGATGGCAATTGATCAGAGTTTCAGCACGTTTGTTTTTTTTTTATATTGACATTTCGGAACCTTTGCAGGTTCTGTGTTCCGTGTAAAAGTAATTTTGAAACAATTCAAGTTTAAGCGGATGCCGCATTCCAATTCGAATTCACTCATGTGTCCAAATTCACGTTATTTAGTGAACAAATTCTATTGACTCCGTCTTTTATATAAAAAAACAAAACAAAATTGATTGATTATACTTGTCTCAGATATTCTATTCCTATATCAGTGCGAAACTCATTTCACTTGTGTCACGACACGTAATTATCAATTCAAGATTGAGCGGATGCCGCTTATTGATATGAATTCGGACATTTGAGTGAATTTAACTTCCTACCTTACAATAACTACGATTAATGGAAGTAAATGCTATAGTGCTGCCATCTATCGGCTAGTAATTCAAATTTCTTTTCCTTCTTTTTTTCTAATGCTTACTCATTAAGCGTCGGAGAGTGGTCATTAGTTGTTGCTCAGCATCACACTATGTTTTTGAATTTACGTAAACTAATTAGTTAGTCGTGGATAGCGTATTTGACTACATGTTTAATTATTTATGTCATATTTAATGTATCATTGTTAATGAAAAATGTGTAGTTGTTAGCTATTCCCAATAAAGAGAAAAAAAAAATTCAATTCTGGTTTGGATTTTTACAGAATCGCAGGGCTGGTCACGAAACATATAACAAGTTGCCAGAAATCAATTTCGGCACATGTGAAACTAGTTTCGTAATGGCGTGCAATCAACCAACAGTATCTCTGATCTCTGAGACACTGACACCGTCAACATTAAATGTTGACTGTGCACCATATCCTGGACATTAGCAAATTTTACTGTTTATTGCAGATGATGCAAAGCGATACTAGTTTTATTATCTAAATCGTGATTAAATCAGTTTCATCAATAACACCTATGCGCTTTATACGAGACTACTTGTGTCATGAAACTAATGCATGCATACATTCTGAAGATGGATGTAATATTTACACGTGAATTTGCTAGCGAAATTATTTATTTATTTAACACTTCATGTACATAATACATTAGCGGACTTAATTCCTTAGGCATTTTCTATCAGTCAACCAGAAATTTGAAATTAATCAATGAAAGTAATATCGTGTATCTACATTTGTAATGTAAGTTCTCCCTTAATTAATGGGAGTAATCTAATAAAAATCCTGAGAATAAAGTTTAAAAAAAAACTTAAGATTTAGTAAAAAATATATTCATAAAATGTTCAAGCACAACTTTTTTTTAATATATAATTATTATAAAATACTTTTAATTCTTTCAGAATCACACTTAAATGGAAGTCTATCACACACTGATCACAAGTTGGATCATCATTTATCATAACAAACATGAAATATGAAATTATGAAAGCTATAGAGTAAACTAAACTGCATGCAATCAATATGCAATCAATAATACACCTTAGTTTTTAAAGTTTGGAGATCCATTCTTGCACAGCTTTCAGATCAACTGGATCCTCATCATCACCTGTATTGGCGGAACACTCTACAACATCCACTTTGGAGCCAATATGAGAAAATTCAAAATCTTTTCCAGTTTTTCCAAGATATATGGTGTTGTTTGACTGAGACGGATCCACAGACTGCAGCTGGCTTGATTTCGTGACTCTGACGAGATTGCTGCAAAAACAACTTTTTTCAGATAGACTTCTTTCTTAATATAACAAAGTCAATTTATAATGAAGTTTGAACTTGAATGAATTTTAAAACCAACAATGCTACTAATAAATAGTGTTTATGATATGAATACTGCAGGGTACAACTTACATTTCTTTTTCTAACAAACTCTTGATTACTTGGCTTCCCTTAGCAAGTGGTTGGTCTTGTTTATTGCAGAGAATTAACAGAGGTGGGTTATTACCTCGCACTACTGAGTCCAATAATATGGTGTAGAGATATCTACAAAAAAGTTATTCTTTCGTTAACACTTACTGAAATACAGACATTAAATAGAACACAAAGGCAATAAACAAATGAATTTTTTTGCTCATTAGAATATCATTTAGCTTTGGTACTTTTTTAAAATTATCATATTGTCTTTAAGTTTTTTATTTCTAATTTTAACTTTGGTTTAGGAGAGCAGTGGGTAGTTTATTCAGTTATGCAGTGAATAAGAAACATAAGAAGGGTGACCAAAAATATGTTATCTCAAACTACTTTCTGCTTCAGAAGATGCAAGCCATTGATCTTAGCTGCATCTAACCACAACTACTATGCACTGAAAATGTACTGTGATTTGTGGTTTATGCTTATTTGATTCCATTCATTGCCTCAGAAACATCTGTGCCTCTGCATTATGAACATTCATAAATGAACTGTTGATAATGATGGGTCAGTATTATGTCAACTATTGTCATTGTTTGTGTATTTTCCTTAGCAACATTACAAAGGTAGGAGTGGGTATATTAAATGGTATTTTTTTGATATTATTAAATTAATTTTTTTTGGGAAATGTGAATGAAGAATGAAGTTCTTACTCTGCAACATCTCTGATTTCCTTCTGAATAGTGACAGAATCAATCACGTAGATAATAGCCTTTGCACTATTTTTGTACTGATCAAAGAACTTGTTCCTTAATCGTTCTTGCCCCGGAAGGTCTACAAGTCGGAGAGATTTCTAAAAGTATGAGAAGATAAATTAGAAGGTTAAACATATTAGCGCTCTTAATTAAATAACAAATTATATTCTTACGGTTGTAATATATTCTTCCACATTCTCTTTCATTGAAGTAAAAGTTTGTCTATATTGAGAATATGCTAGTCTTACAAACAGTAGAGTTTTGCCAGAATCTGAGAGGCCGGCAAGTAAAATACACGTGCGTTGATGACGACGCCTTGTAAAGCACCACCAGATTACTGTAAATAATTTTTATAATTCGAACAAAACTCTGTCTTGAATTTTGTAAACTTTAACAATAGAAAATACTAGTAAGTATAAAACTTATACCAAAGTAGCACACTAATTAAATTATGAACTATAAAATGAATAGTGTCAAGTTTATTCAAATATTCAGACTTACACAAGGTGAAAATTAGAATAACAACACTAAGCAAGGTTATATACCGCGGATCATTAAATATTGGTTCAGTGTGTATCTTTTCTTTGATCACTTCGGAATCCATGATTGTTTTATTTTAGTCTAAAAAAAGAATAGGAGGACGTGCTTCAAGTAAACCAAATTGACTTTAGTGCACAGACCAAGAAGAAGATACTATTTAGTGAATGAGGAAGTGTTTAAAAAAAAAAATTAGTACTCAAAATCAAACTAGATGTCACTAGCGATGTTTGGATCTTGTTTATGATATTTATTCAAATTTGACATAATTATATAATTTCGTGTTTCTTATAATTTCTAACTTTCAAATTTATTTTATTTTATTTGAATCGTAAGTTTCAGTTATTTATTATGTTACGTGTAAAGGAACGATGTTTGGTTTATATGTCGACATTAGTGATGAGCTAACTTATTGGTTGCTCGTACTTTCAAATCTTTCTCGCTCGAACTTTTCAAATTTCAGATTTTAATATGTTAGTTAAAAGGAACGGGAATGACTGTCTTTGGTCCACTCATTTCTTACAAAAATTTACTTTCGCTAGAGTCGCCATCTAGTGGAGGTGCTTTTTTAATGCTTTCTTTTTTTTAAATACTTCCTCATTAAGATCGGAATTTGAAATACGTGACGTAAATCGAGACATATGTTTATGTTTTGACGATGATTGTACAATATACTATGTTTATGACTTGTTATAAAATATGTTAATAATAATGGATATACTATTAATTCTTGAAACTTAATTGGCAACCGGCCGCGGGAAAATTTATAAGGCAAATGTATTTCCTGGTTTTCTATACAAATCTTAGAATAATAAAAAAAAGGTAGTTATTTTTGGTATGTTGTTAACTTTTAACTTTAATATACAAAACACCTATTCCAATGTAGCATTCATAGGCCTCACAAATTTTAATACTAACATAAAAAACATCTCTTAAAATAAAGATGAGTTTCTTCAAACATTTTCATGAGAAGTGTGTTTGGAGAATAGTGACAAAACATTGTATAACGTAACTCGAAACGACGTAAGTCGGGGACCTCACTCTTAGATAAATATGTACTGAAGATAGGCTGTATGGGCTTAGTTCTCCTGGCATTCCCAAATGCAGAAAACTCGACTAGCTAGTCTTTGGCGTAACAAATCGCATTTGAGATGAACATAGACTGCCTTTTCCATCTACGGATACTGCCCTTTTGTTTAGATAATTAGTGTTTCGTTCCTAGCCCATAATTGTAGGAGCAGTTTCAAAATGCGCGCTTTCTATGTGGCTTCAAACTCAATATTATCGATACTTGTCATTGGATTTACCAAACATTAACACCTAATTGCCCTGTTACGAAATCAAAATTGTTTTAACACATACATGATGGGGATGCCTTAACACGAGACTTCGATATTACCTATCGCAGTGTTATCGATATAATAGACACACGCTTGTTAGTCAGGAACTACCCTATATAGTTTGTTGTCAGCAGCCGGGTGACACTGTAGTATAAAATTAAAATTTTTATTTTTGTATGGAAAGTGGTGCCATCTCTTGGCCATGGCGTTGCAATTTTTACTGTATTTGCATCGGGTTAGCCTAGATGTCGCTATAAACGAAGTTTTAGAGTTGTCAAAATATATAATACAAATTAAAAATTACTAATCAAAATTGTATTGTGATTTCCTACAAGAATTAAATTTAGTGCTTTTTGTTGGAAAATAGAATATTAAAAAATGTTTGCAGATTTTTCTGAAAATATTTTAACTATTGGCAACACTGTTAAGAAAACAAACTTCGGACATTTTCCGTTTCTTTAAAAGTGTTTTGTGAACTTTGTTGTCTTCTGCGCGTTTACAATATTTTTGGTTTGTTTGCTCCCTTATTGACTTGGCGTGTTTTACGGACTTCTGTTGCTTTTTCGAACTTAATTTTGACCATTGAACAAGGACACCGACACGGATTCATTGCACGATTACCCCAGCTCTGCTTATTGGACCCGACCTCTGCCTATTTTGAAGACTTCGCTACACTCACTGGACTTTGCTTATTGAACTGAAACATGCTCAAGAATCCTCGGTCAAGTTGTTATTTAGGGTGTGGAGAAGCCGAACAAAGTAAGTATCTAAAAGTTATGATTTTTTAAGTTTTAACTTCAATATAAATAGAATTCACAAAAAATAATATTGTCGATATACGAAAGAAATTTTAATGTTCCTAGAAATATATAATTTTTGTCATAATATTCATTGAATATATTTATTTCAGAACCACTTCATTGTTTCCCCAAACCATTGGAGAAAAACAATGAAAGATTTAATATCTGGAAGTCAGTACTTGACGAAAGGACTCGAGAAAAAGGAGATATTTATATATTTAACCAAATACGACTGTGTCACAGACATTTCGAGAATTATTATAAAACACAATATGGTCGACTAACAAGAAATGCAATACCAACACTTCATCTTAGAAAAGGTAAACATTTATTCAAGTACTTTTTTGATGTCTTAAAGACAAAGACTTACCACTACCACTACCATATATACCACTAGACAAGCTGTGAGGTACTAAACCATGATGTTTTTCTATAAAGTTAATAATAATCACATAATAGTGAAAATGTACAATATAAACACTGCATTTTGCATTAAAACACTATACTTATTATTATATTAATAAATACATATATTCAACTCACATATATGTAAGCCTGATGTAAAAATAAACCATACTTTATAATAATACAAATAGGTTTTGATTAAATAGATATAAGTTCAGTGTAGTTGTTACATTTGAATTTAAAAATATAAGAATAATATATGTATTATTTTTATGTGTATGATTTTATTAAATGCTTCCGCTTGAAAACATGTTTATTTGGCTATTTCAGATACTACCACTCCTACAGAATTTAAATTGACAGTGGAATCATCAATGGAAACATTGAAAAGTTTGGGTAAGTACCTTAATTAATGTTGGAATTCTCACACACCCTTGACCACTTTAATTAAAAATATAGCTAATTATCAAATGAAACATGTAAAGAATGAGGAGTTTTTACGGTCTAGAAAATTACTAAGTTTTTAGCTTGATCACATTTATCTAATTTTTGTATTTAAATATTTGAGAATTTTTTATTTTAAGTTGTTATTAATATGAATTAATATTTATTTGTCATGTACAAAGGACCAATAAAAGCACCTAAGTGTTGAAAATTGCAGCCCCCATTTCTAACCTGCTCATGTTTGTCTATTTTTGAAGAATTAACAAAATTTTTGAAATAATTGCAAGGGCAACTCTTTCTAATCCAATTTGATGATAAAATACACCGAGACACAAAACATACATAAAAATGAAAAAACACATTTCTAATATTTTTGTTCATTCATATATTTACTATTTGTGTATACAAATAAAGACTATTCCTTTAGATTTTTAAATACTGTGTATTTTCTGTGAAATGTGCAGACCATATATCAGGTAGTTTATGCCTATGAATTTTTACATTATGATTATTTTACTATTTCAGAAGATACTACTAATCCTAGAGTTGAAGAAGGGCCGTCAACCTCATCTGCAACAAGCAGTCATAATATAACAGAATCGCCAACAGAACCATTGACTTTTTCATCCAAAACTGAATTGAAAAGCTTAGGTGAGAATCTATTTATTAATAATTGTTGGAAATGTACATAAAACCTTTATAAATCATCTCTAATTCCCTAAATATTATATTTGATCAATTTTGCATTTGCAATGCTATACATTTTTCAATAAGAATATTTTCATCCCTAAAGTTATATTAATAACACTTAGTAAGAAGCTAGTCTTTTTGACAATCCAGTGAATGTGTTATGGATGAATTCGAGAAGGTAGTAAAAAATGTTTAAGCTATAATTTTGTTTTGTCATAGCTCTAATAAGTGTAATAATTATTTGTTTACAGAACAAACAAGAAAAAAACAAAAAAATATAATCCATAGGTTATCTCAGAAAATTTTAAAATTAACAAAGAAATGTAAAAGTCAGCAGACTAAAATGAAAATGATAAAAAAATTATCAGAAAAAAAATCATTTTTAAAAATTGTTGAAGCAATGCCTGAAACTTTTAAGGTTTTCATGAATATGCAACTAAAAGGCAACAAAAAATCTAGAGGTATGAAATTTTCGATAGAAGAAAAAGTAATGGCTGCCTCCATTTTAAAACAAAGCAATAAGGCATACAATTTCTTACGCAAAATAATAGTACTGCCATCTAAAAGAACATTGCAAAGACTTTTAAAGGTAATAAAAATAAAGCCAGGGCTGAACACAAAAATTACCTATTGAAAAAAGACTTTACATACTTTTGTTTGATGAGGTAGCATTATCGCCTGGATTATATTTTAATAAACATGAAATCATCGGTTTTGAAGATTTTGGACAAAAAAAAAAACGAAAAATATTGCAGATCATGCTTTGGTGTTGATGATTAAAGGTGTGAAATCTAAAACGAAACAACCAATTTTATTTACGTTCTGTAAAAGCGCAACAAAGAATATCGAATTAAAAACAATTATAACTAATACCATAAAACAGCTAAAAGAAGCTGGTATTATCATTGTAGCCACGATTTGCGATCAAGGAACATCAAATGTTAGCACAATTAAAATGTTCCAAAAAGAGACAAGGGAGAAATATTTACGAGAAAATATAGAGTACCAATCTAATTCTTTCGAAATAGACAATTTGAAAGTTTTTCCTTTATTTGACACGCCCCATCTATTGAAAGGAATTCGAAATAATTTTCTGTCTAAAAATATAAAATTCCAACAAAATGGGAAACAAAAAATTGCCAAATGGGAACATTTAAAAATGCTTTTGAATGAAGACACAGGTGAAGACGAAATAAGAATTTTGAATAAATTAACCGAATACCATGTGTATGAGGAAAAAATTCCAAAAATGAAGGTTAAATATGCAGCCCAAATATTTAGCCAAAGAGTGTCAGCAGTAATGGGATTTTTAGCACGTAAGTTTAATTGTATTTATTTATAATTTGATAACCTCCATCATTCATACAAATACCGGGAAAGAACTTGGACATAATTTACTTGTCTTTCTATTTTAGCAATGTACAGTGCTTATGCTTTATCATCATCATCATCACCAGCCCTTTTACGTCCCCACTGCAGGGGCCTTCCTTATGGTTAAGGAGCATGGGCCATGACCCTCCACGCTGGGCCAATGCGGATTGGAGGGTATTAAAGACTGCAAATGCAGCCGGGACCAACGGCTTAACGTGCCTTCCGAAGCACGGAGTAGCTCGAGATAATAATTTTTTGGTCTCCCATCCCGTGACTGACCGGGCCGCGGCGCTTATCCACTACGCCACCGAGCTACTCAAAGTGCTTTTATAAAGTTTTAAAATTGTTGTACAGAACTATTGGTACTCTAGCCACACTTACATTTTCGTGATATTATTACAGCAATTACTACATAAATTATTTTATTATTTTTTTCAGGACGCAATGTGCTACCTGCTGAATGTGAAGATACGGCAGACCTTTTATTGATATTTGACAAATTGTTCGATTCTTTTAATGGACACTCTTACTGTGATACAGCAAAAGTTCTTAAAGGGTGTCTTAAGAATAATTCCCCACATATTCAGTTCTGGACCCAGGAAATAATCCCGATTTTAAAATCAATACAATTTGAAAAACATATTATACAAAAAGATGGTTCAAAAATTGTCAAATATGAAAAAATCCCATCTGTTCAGAACTGGATACATAATGTAAATACTATCATAGAACTGTGGAATTATTTACGAAAAAATTTTAAAATAAAAAATATTATAATGAGAAATTTTAACCAGGATCCCCTAGAAAATTTCTTTTGCTGTATAAGAAGTAATGGAATCAGAAATATCAATCCAACGTGCATGCAGTTTATGAATGCATTTAAAACAGTTTTGATTAATAACATAAATTCAAGCCATTCTATTAATGCTAATTGTGAAAAAGATGATTATGAGCAATTGCAATCGTTGAAATTTTTATTGTTAGAAAAATGTGACTCTCCCTGCTACACTGATTTTGCATGCGAAATTGATTCTTTAATTACTGCTTTGAATGAAATAACATCAAGTGAATCGATTATACATGTTGAGGCGAAAAGATATGTTGCTGGTTATATAATAAAAAAATGTAAAACAAATATTTATAAAAAATGTGAAGTATGTAATGTCGATTTACTGGAATCTGAGAGGAATGTTGATGCATTTAATTATGCAATTGATTATACAAAGAAATCTTTATTTTATACACGCGATGATTTTGTTAAACTTCTCAATGAAATTTATTTTATGATTATTGCATGTTTAAGGGATACACCTCAAATGACCGATATTGATAAAAAAATTATTTTCTTTATTGATTGTCGATGTGATTTTTCAATGATCAGTTGTCAAAAACATAAATTGGTGTTGGTTAAGTATATCATTACGTTATCAATTAATTTAATCATTAATAGTTGGTGCACTGGTGTCAATAGATTATTAAATGGGAAGATTGTTGATTTTGATCGTAATGATGAAATAAAATTACAGGCTTTCAATTATAATAAAATACATCGTAAGAAAAAGTGTTAATTAAATATTTTTCTATCAAATGTGTAAGATAGATAAACATGGTCTTTTTATTTATCATTTTAAAGTAAAGATTTTTGTGTGATAATTTGTCCCATTATAATATACTTGTTAACTTATTAAATATCATCCCAGTAATTCTTCTATGTTGATGTCAGAATTTCTTCCTTACTTGATGAAAAAAAAAATTGTAAATATTTAATTATTCTTCAATCTTTGTATTTTGTCTTACGTTTAATTCTCATCAAAATTTGTTCAGTCAATTTTTACGAGACGTGTTAAGATTGTTTATCTATTTTATCATATTAAGTATCTATGGCTGACTTTTTGTATTTTCAAGTACACACGACTGCACGTCAGGGTACCATGAACTGTCAAATTTCTCTAGTTCATTTTAAACTCTACTTTCAAACTCTTAAGGTTGTAACGGTGCGTCGTACCACCGTTTATTTCGTCCTAAGTTTATCAACTGAAATAGTAACTGTCAATATTTTGCAAACTTAATTAATTAGCTTTATTATTTTAATCATACAAATTGAATATATTTTACATGAAGATAAAAAAAACAGCCTAAAAAAATTATTACTGTAGGTAACATGCATTTCTGATTCCTGATTTTCTTAAGTAAGAGAGAGAATTACTTTTATAGTAATATCTGTAATGGAATAAATTAAGATTATCATTTATAGAAAAAGAGTCGGGTGCTTGAGAAAGAAATATCGTCTAATTTTTTCTAATAATAATAGAAATCACAGTGACCAATGTTTATCTGATTTCTACTATTACCAATAAATCAATTTGATTATTTTATCTTTATAGTTTAGTTACATTTTATTATGTAATTTTATATGATCTGTAATTATATGAATAAAATACGCTAACTGAATTATACTGCTGGTTTGCTTGGAATATAGTATAAAGAAAATTATACATTTGCTCTTTAATTTATAAAAAAATATTAAATATGGGAAAAATATACTATAAAGATTTTTTGACTATATTTTATCCACATATCGACGACACTGGAAAGCAAACACGTAGTAACCCGCAAAACCTAAATTGTTCCTTAGGACAGAATAACTTTTTATTTTATTGAAAAAATATTTAACATCAACATAACTCTAAATTGATTATTAGAGAAGATTTTTTTCGAATAAAATAAAAAGTTTTTCTGCTTTGAGAACAATTTTGGTTTTGCGAGTTACTAATAATCCCTAATAAACCAAATTTTAAAAATAGTTATCAGAGCCATCTATTAGAAATACTGGTCATTACTATAACAGGTTAAATAGCATGCATAAAACTTCGCATAGAAACTAACGCCATCTCTTGGCCATGGCGTCCGCTTAAAATGAAAATTATTCTTAAGTGGCGCATCTATACCAGTATTATGTATTATCTATGGTTGTCAGGAACATGTCAAGAGTGTCAGTCAGGTTACCAAATTATCTGTGTAAAATTTCTACAATGGATTTTGTCCTCTATAGCCAACGATTTTTGATTTAAATTAAAAAAAAAACATTTTTGTATAGTCTGCATGCAGTCGAGTGTACGTTTCTCTTTCTTATTTTTACGCAACTCTTTTACACAGTATAAGAATGACACAGTACAGAAACTAAGCCTATTTGATAAAATAAATACCTACGCTCCATTGAAACCATAGGGTTGTCATTTTGAATGTTTCTTTTACAAAATATAAAAGGAGTTCTGACATTATTAATCAATCGAATTGTAATAACTAATTAACAAACAAAAAATATACATATGCATTTGTTCAGACGGTGAGCTCTACTTATATTATTCTATATCACCACATGATATAGAAATAACATATGCGAAAAACTGGGCAATTCTGGAAATATATCATACGCACAGGTCGAATTGATAACCTTCATTTTTTGAAGTCTGTTAAATATCGGTTAATCTCAGCAAAAGACGATAGTTTAACATACGAGAACAACTTGTAAATCTTTGTTTTTATGTTGATCTTTAACTTGACATTACGGCATAATCTTGTACAAGTTTTGACGAACACATAGCCGAACTCTCTCTTCGGATCGGACGCGTGGTAGGAAGGTACTGCATTAAGGTGGCGCGCTCATGAGCGGCTGTTTTTGGGTGTTTTTCAAGCATTTTCGGATGGGACCGTACTACGTTTCAACCCAAAAAAATTCATGATACTGAAACGGGTATTTAAAAAAACATCTAAATAAAAAAAACTTATTTTTTATTTCACAAAAGCCTACTCCTTTCCTTAATCTTTCCTTCATTTTTTAAATAAAAACGATCGCGGAACGTATAACGTGACCCCTCATCTCGACGCGATATGCGTTACTGAGCACAGACTGTTACTGAGCGTCGTGTTAGGTCCACTTAGGCGGCTCGTCGGTGAGCGTGTTTATGTGTGCGTGCGATTTCGAACGCTTGTAGGCAGTTTCACCACTGTCTACTTATATTTACACTGTGTCTTTTACGTATATTGGGTACTGTGTAGGTGATAAGAAAAACTGTTTTGTGATAAGTATTGCGTCAAGTCAAATTAACCATATCAATACGTATTTGTGATCCGTACTCTACCGTATAATACCTAATAAACTTTAATGTCGCAGAAGATACTAAATAAACCGAAATATTGTGCAACTTTAAAGATAATAACTTTTTACTTTAAGAGACATTTCAACTATACCAAGCAAAACAAAATGAGTATTGACATTGGAGGTATATTAGACGTTTTAAATAGAACTTTAGAATCTCCATAAGTCAACCTTTTTAAGGGGAAAAGTAATTGGTTTATCGATTTATTTTTATTTCTGTTACAGGCATGAGAATAAAATACAAAGACAAAAATGAGACCTTTCTTGAAAAACATTTGGTATCTAAAGAACCATTTGGTCAATTTAAGGCATGGTTTGAAGAAGCTTGTAGTAGAAAAGAAATTCTAGAGCCAAATGCTATGTGCTTAGCTACAGTTTCTAAGTAAGTATAATTTAAATTTTAAATCAAATAACATACCAAGTAGACAACAACAGTAAGATTACAGATTGAAAAAGCAAACTCAAATCTCAGATAAACCTCTACAATAGCATCAGCATTCATCACCATCATGCTATTGTCCTTTATGCTCTATATTTCCTTATGAAACATATAAATATAATATGCCCTAATTCACATGGCTACAGTGCTGGTTGGTTAATATTATTGAATATATGTAGCCAGAACATACGGCTTAATGTGCCTTCAATAGCCTATTCCAAGTAGGTCTGATTTGCAATCATAATGTTTTGTCAGTCTCATATTTATGTAATGATATAGCTTATTTTATTCAGATTAGTATTATCTATTTTCATAAAAGGTAAACCTGACTGACTTATATATCAATCAGCCAAAACTACTGTACCTAGAAATTCGAAATTTGGTATCTTGAAATTTTGGTAGTCAGCACTAAAGAAAGCTTTTTAGAAATTCATGAGGTTTATATGAATACTTGTTATGGATAATTTTAAGATAATTAAATTTAGGAATATGTTTCTGCTATGAAAATTATGAGGTTTTATTACAGAAGTGGATTCCCTTCTGCCCGGTTTGTTCTATGTAAGGGTTATGGAAAAGATGGATTCAAATTTTTCACAAACTATGAAAGCAGGAAAGCCAAAGAAATGGTATGGGTTTTTACTAAAATTTCCATTTTATTTATAATATGGGAGTATGTAATGTAATAAACCTATTCTAAGGATATTGTGTCAGATTTCCGGTTTGGATTAGGTTAATGACAGTAAATCAATCACAGTTGTGGTTTGCTGCTTAGATTATATTATAAAAAATCTTATTTTTTATGTAATCATTAAATAACCTCCTTATGATTTAAAGTAAATTAACTATTGCAAAATATGGTTAAACAGAATATTGTTGCATGGTTTTGACAGTTACACTTTAATTAATTTTAACCAGTTACACTTTAATTACTTTTTAAGTTCCTACTTTTTGCAGTGCGAGAATCCAAATGTTGCAGCAACATTTTACTGGGAAGTGTTGAACCGATCAGTAAGAATTGAGGGTTGTGTTGAAAAACTAACCGATGAAGAGTGTACTACATACTTCCATTCCCGTCCAGTTCCAAGTCAGATAGCTGCTTGTGTTAGTCACCAAAGTATGCCAATTGAATCCAGAGATGTATTATGTGATCGTGAATCAGTATTGGAAGCAGAGTACATGATTCCTGGCAAAGAAATACCGAGACCTAAGCACTGGTAAGACCTTAAAAAAAAGAGATGAATTTGTGAGATATTCTGGTTTATTAATAGATGTTTGAGAGCATCACTATTTAGGACTAAATGAATTTTTCTCATAGTTACATCACAATTTCATAAATATTATTACACTGACTTTCTCAGGTTTCATTTTGGAAAAGTTCCTATTTATGATAAGCATTTATTGTTGTTTAAGGGGCGGATATATTATTAGACCAAAAGCAGTTGAATTTTGGCAAGGCCAGCGTGATCGCTTGCATGATAGAATTAAATTTCGACAATCTGCAGAGGGAGACACCATTGATGGCAAGTTATTGCATGAAGGTGAAGACGGATGGGTTTATGAAAGACTTTCACCTTAAAATTTGCACTTATTTTTATAGAATATGTACTGTAAATTTGAAATCATACAGTCTTCCATAGTATTAATTTATTTTATAAAATAAAAACTGTCATTTTCTGGTTATTTTTAATATTTCTCTTTGAATGCCATCTGTATTCTTCCATGCTGTTACACATTGAAATATATTACTTTTATTAATTGCTCTTTCAAACTGTCTAATCCCCCCTCCTACTCCAAAGTAGCATGTTTTTGCAGCTACATAAATTGAACCTTCAATAGATAATCTCTGTCTAAATAATGCTATTAATTTGTCATAATTTGTTTCATTATAAATAGTTTCTGAAGTAAGTATCAAATCATAAACCACGTTTTCCATCAGATTGTTGTTGAATGATGCCCAATCACCAGAATAAAAAGTGCATTTCTTTATGTGTTCTTTTCTCTCTTCATCTTCAATATTAAGTAATACATTGGGTATAGTAACATATTCTAACACTTCTTTATTCTGCAATATTAAAGACACAATGGTTAATATACAGATACAATTTATTGTCTTGCTAAATAAATAGATGATAATAGATTCAAGTTTTGATATTCTTTTCTTAGTGGTATGAGAAAAAATTCTATTCAATAGTCATCATGCTATTGGTACTAATAAAAAAAAAGCTCTTAAAGTCAACAGTAAACTTTATGGAAACATCAGATTTATAATTTTAGCTACCCTATAATTGTTGTTAGTATAGGTAGTGTTTCAGAGATTGGGGTGATATACTAATTATTAAGAATATCTTAACAGTGTCAAGTATTGATTTGATATTTGGCACACAAGACTTTTCAGTTACTTTAATGAACTTCAAACTACTCTTAATACTTTATCAATATTACAATGGTATAAAATAGTGCTAATTAAAAGAACAACTAACCTAACAAACAGAATGACTACATGTGCTATTGATATTAATACTCACATAATCCTGAAAAGTAACATTTGCACCTTTTGTGAATGTATATATTCCCAATATACCAGCACCACAACCAAGGTCTAATACATTCTTGTCATTTAAGTTAATTGAATGTATATTTTCATTTAAATACTGAATAAGATCACTGGTACACTCCCATATTTTTAAACCACCTGTAATTATGAAATAGTTAATTGTGTTTAAATAACAGGCTTTATAAATATCACGTAACAGATTTTAGTTATAACATAAATAAAATGCCTTAATTCCAGTTGTCTCCAAATTAGCAATATTGTGTTGTATTCTAAATGCAACTATGTATATACTTAACTAAAAGTTACAATAATCTTTATTATTATTGTTTGTTTGCATTGAATATGATCCAAATGTATGGATTAATTTTTATTTCTGTCACCTACCATAAAGTAACAAGTTGCGAGAAAACAGTGGGTTAGGTATAAAATTAAAGTGACAATAAACTAAGATTATTTATAAATCTTCAAAAGAAAATAACTAACCTTCATATATCCCAGTTACAAGATCACTATTTGGCTCTCTTACAAAGTTTGAAGCAATTTCTGAAGATTGTTTATTTATATTGGAAATTGCATCACTCACCACAACATGACCTATTTCGACTTCACCGCACGTAAACATTTTAGCCTGTCCTACAATATTGTCCAACTCTTCTATCTGTTTATCCGGTATAACTTGTAAACTTGGGAGCCAATGAATTACTTGTTCAGCGGAAACTGATATAAAAATATTTTTTAAGGTCAAATAAACATGATTTTGTATATATATAAATATTTATAGCTAATTTTAAATGTACCTTTATTGTCGACCGCCTGATCGCCAGAAAAATTAAATCGAAAAGACATTGTTCGATAATTTAACTTTGAAAAACAAACATACAAGTTTAAAATTAAGGTTATATTTTTAAGATATTTTATCAGACTTCAGTATTTTTATATTTTCTTCTTTTATAGTGGTTAATTTGTTTTTGCTGAGAAATTTAAATATGTGTCTAATAAATATTTTGTGAATTCTTCAAGTGAATAAATAAATTTCTACTAGGACTGTTGATAAAATATCGGTATATCGAAATATCGATATTATTATTTAGAAATATCGATATTTATTACTAATACTTTATTGGACGATATATCGATAGTTTGATACTGAATGATATATTGAAATCTAGTCTTTCTCTAATCTAATATTTTCTTTAAATAAATTTTTAGTTTTTCTCGGCAATTAATTCAACTACGACAATATGTAGCTAGTATCTACTTATTGTTGTTGTTGTTATCACTAGTCCCTGTCACCTTTAGTATCTCTACTTCTACTTCTGATATCTGATTTCGATTTTCAATATCAGATTTTAAAACTATATTTTTTAATATCTGATATTGTAAGTACGAGTCAGATTTTAAAATACATTAAAAAAAAATGTAATTGACATTTTTGCAACTGGGTGTGTGAACTATGACAGTACAAAGCTAGATTTCATTCGTCCTGACTCCCTTGTAGGTACCTACGCACAACGAGTATCAGCTGTACGGCTGAAGTTCAATGATCTCTTACGATTTGATGAAATTAATAAAAAAACCGACTTTAGTTATGTTTTGGAACTGTTACAATCATTTAATACATTTTATTGACGATTTGAAAAAAGAAAATCGCTAAGTAACCAGGAATTGCCGCGCAATGACTTCACATGCTTTTTCGCACTAATCTGTTGGCAAAGAGCTACGGTAGCAGCTTGGCTGGTCCATAGGCATCGCAGCCATGCTTGTCCGGAGCATCGCATCGCAACGTTTGTGTAGTACCGAATCAATCATTTTTCCACACTAAAATGCTGTTAATCTACTCAACATACTATTCTCTCATATCACTACATGAACAAAATGTAAAAGTCAAGATACTTTTTATTACAAAAATAATTATAAACGCCATTTACTCACTACGCTGAAAAGCCTACCTAACAAAATAGAGCAATAACATTATGAACTCACATGTTTTAAGTCTTGAATATTTACTCTAAAACAGTGACTTTCATGTTATTTTATTAGTGATTTATTGGCTTACTTTATTCAAGCTCTCCTATTTATAAATTTCCGGTGAAAATTCATGTTGAACCTCATTCTCTTATCGCGATGGTCGATATTTTAATATGGCAGTGGCGGAAATTGAAACTTCTGTCTTTTAGTAGTCCCACGCGCTTATTGGTCGACACGCAGCAACAAGAAGTGTTCAAAGAAGCCACTTGCGCCATTAACTCACTGCGGTTTTCTTTTATGTAATTCGCTAGTTCGTTCTCTTACGTGGTTACGTGGTAATCGAAAGTGTTCATTCTATGCGTGCACACGAATTTCCTGTTTTAAGTTACTCGGGTGAATTTTTCAAACTCGTACTCGAGTGAAATAATATCACTTTATGACTTTGATAGAACTATATACGTTATATTAGATTAATAATATTAATCGGTTGAAGTAAACTAAGGTAAAAAGAGTAAGAAATAATAAAAAAAACGTAATTTTTACATACATACTTAAAGAGCAAAGAAAGATATTAATAATTAAAAGGTATTCATTCTGCGTAAGAATTTTTTTTTACAATAACTTGTTTTACAACAATATGTAATAGGGATGACGACTGGGTAAAAAAAGAAATTCTATTTAGTCAGCCAGCCAGACAATAGAAAAATATTAGGTACTTTTTTTACTTCACTCATTTTAAACGGGGACTCGCTAAGTCACAGTTTTGAAGAAAATGTACCAAAGCGTGACGTTAGGTGACATTTTAACTCAATGTATTGTCGTGTTTTAATGATTGGTAAAAAAATTGTGTTTAATATTTTCAAAAATCGATCTGACGGAGAAAAAAACAAAAAATAGTGGTCGTCCTTATTATTATAGAATGTTGATCCTTTATTAATCACCTTACGCTTCGCTACATACTTAATCTTTGTGTTTATTTCATTCTCTTTATCTCATCTTAAATGAGGGGTTAAACGTTAAACCACAGATTAAGAATATGTAGCTAGCTACGTTAAACCGTTGGTTTCGGCTGCATATGCATGACGTTAATGTCCTCCAATCCGCATTGGGTCAGCGTGGAGAGTCATGACCCAATCTCCTGCATCCATAAGGAAGACTCGGAACCCTGCAGTGAGGACGTAAGGGGAGTTTAGATTTTCTACCGTGTGAACGTCTTTTTACTAACTCTATGATGTCATCGAGCAGGGTAAATGAACTATTAAATATATTACGTATATTACGGATATAAATTAATGGCTGGAAACATGTATTCCGCATTTAAAAATTATGTAGTACTTACGCCATTATGGTGTCACTAAACAAAACATAGGTAGTGCTTACTTTATTATAAACAAAAAAATAGGAAATGGAGACAAAATTTGATTTAAATATAATTCTAGCAAGGGTAAATATATATTAAAATTATTATATAGTATTTTTTGTGTAAGTCTAATTTTTCAAACATTCATTCTTTTCATGGAAAACTTCGTGACGTATTTATAACTCATTCAGTCATTCTTTTGAGTGAGTGATGTGATTTGTGATTCATTCATTTGCTTAGGACACGAGTCGTTATAGTTGCCGAATTTGTACTATTAGAATTTCCAAATTTTCACATAATTTTTAGTGTAGCCAGGTGTAGAACGTAGTTTAAAATCGACAAAGATATTTTAGAACAATGACAGACGTTGCGAAAAAGGTAAATAAAATTTCTGTTTCATTTACATTGCTTTGTTTGACATGTACAAATATGCAATGATCCTACTGTTTTCTGGAATATACCTACGTTGAATATAAATGTTAATCTATATATTGTATTTCTTAATTAACCTGCTACCCTCATATTGGTTTTCTTCTCATTGTCTCTTTGAGTTGCTTTTATCGAACAAGATAACCTCAACTCGATCGGCCATGGGAATACAAATGGTGTCCATGTAACTATCAATGCGTGCATCTTTGTTTTAGGTTCAAGAGTATAAAGATTCTCTGAAGCAAAAGGCTGAACATTTAATAATAAAGGGATTTCCAGAAAAGATAGTCAAATTAAATGAATTGTTAGAAACGCCAAGTTTTCAGAATCGTGATTTCGCTGATGTTCATCAGGTTTGTTACTCTGAATGACTCTCATAACAGCATGTTGTCAATAAAATTTGATTCATGTATGTAACACAGACAATAACAAATTAAAAATAATGATTTCAGGATTTAAACATTCCAGTACCTCCACCAGTTTCGACAGTGAATGAGCCGAATTCTAAACGTCCTAGATTGGATTCATCAGAAGTGTCTAGCAACACTACATTAGAGGGAACTCGGGTATATGCTTTGCCAAATGGGACAGTTCCGTGCAATAAACCATTGTGTGACCTCATACATCTTGTCAAACCTCATATAAGGGAACTTGTTGAAGACTCTAATTTAGTAAGTCTACTTACTTATTTTGCTATTGATCATGTTTTATTATTTGCCTCAGTTGTTATGTTACACTGGAACTTTGCCTGTATAATTTATAGCCTATGCTACTGGTATATGAGGAAGCATATGTTGGTCCAGTAGTCACAGGTATTATTCAAATGCAAATAAATAATCAAATATTTTCTCTTTATATTATTAGCTGCATGTTTAAAATACAAATATGAATAGTATATTATTGACATTGGCCTTATATAAATGCTTATATTAATCTGAAAATCTATCTATCCGAATGGTTTGTTCCAACCAGATTTTTTTTGCATACAATTCAATTAACAAAAAAATGATATTTTTTTGTCATTTAGAAAAGCTGTAATTAATCAAAAATTTTTAATTGTTCAAGAAAATTTGCTTGATACTTAAGAAAATCATATTTACAGAACACTGTTGATTATCCTTAAAAGTTTGATAAAACTATATATATTTTTTTAAATATTAAATAGTATTTAAAAATTAACTTTCCATTGTTTTTTCTTTTTAGTTAAAAATGTGGATTTCATTTATGATTCCAAAAATTGAAGACGGTAACAACTTTGGTGTATCAATACAAGAGGACACGCTTGCTGAAATACAGTCTGTGGAGTCAGAGGCGGCTGCATTTTTTGACCAAATCTCAAGATATTTCATCTCACGAGCAAAGATTGTATCTAAAGTTGCCAAATATCCACACATTGATGACTATAGAAGAGCAGTAAGAGTGAGTTTATTTGATTTACCTTCACTACATAGTATAAAACTACATTGAATGTAGTTTTGGCTGTAGTAGATAAGTCACTTTCTCATTCCCTATATGTCTATGTATGCTTAAATCTTTTAAACTATGCAACGGATTTTCATGCAGTTTTTTCCATAGATAGGGTGATTCAAAAGAAAGGTTTTTATGTATAATACAAGACCATGCGGGCGAAGCCGCTGGCGGAAAGCTAGTTATTTATAAAATGTATATATGATTACTGACTAAGAAAGAATATCACTCAATAAGTCAATGTTTGCTAGGTCATCAAATAAAGTCTGTGTTCTCAACATCTGTTGGTGGATAAGCTTTTAATAGCTTAATAAAAGTTTAGTCACCCACCTGCTTTTTTGGATTCTGTACCCAAAGGGTTTAATGGAAACCCTATTACTAAGACTTTGTTGTCTGTTACCAGGCTATATCTGGTTAACAGTGAGTGTTAGACAGTTAAAAATATTCACAGATGATGTATGATGCTATTGTCAGTTCAACAAAAAATACTAAAAACCATAATAAATATATAAGGAGGCTCCCATACAATAAACATGAATTATAGGTTGTTTCCGGTATGGAACCCTTCCCCGACCCGACCGGAAGCCGACCCCCACATGCCCAGTTTTTTATTATATCATTGTAACTATTCACAGGAATTGGACGAAAAAGAGTATCTTTCACTTTGGCTGGTGATGTGTGAGATCCGCAACCGTTACTGTTCACTGCATGATATTGTTATCAAGAACCTTGAGAAGATTAAGAAACCACGTTCCTCTAATGCAGAGTCTTTATACTAGACCACCTCAATCTCTATTAGTGTATATTTAGTTACATGCAATTGTAAGAATAATTCCCTGTGAATTTAAGAGTAACTCTGAAGTTTTCTTTGTCTTCAAATTTTATGTTCACTAGTATATTTATGAAGAGAGTACATATTCACAAATGATATTGATGCATTGTCTATGAAATAGATCAGTATTATAGAAGTTTCAAATAACTATGTTGTTCTAAATAATTGCTTTGAAAGAACTGTATCCAAATTCTATATTCAGTGGTGCAAGATTGTAACAATGTCTGCAACTTATTAGATTTTCGAGTATATTAGTGAACAAAAACTTGATCCTGAGATTGTATTGTTTTATAGCAATCTGATGCATTATTATATGAATTGAGAGACTTGACTTTTTTAAGTGTAGTTGACAATGTTCTTACATATAGATTAAATTTTCTATTATGACTAATAGCTGCATAAAAGAAGTGTTTAACACTTACTCTTGACGATATGGTTGGTTAATGTAACAGAATGCTGTAAAATTATACTAAATGACGTTAATTGGTATGATGTCCCAAACTACTTATAACATTTTTTTTTTATTTAAACTCAAAATATATGGCATAATCTCATAGACGATAGCGTTACCCTTGTAAGTTTGATGAATGGACCTAATTTATTTTTATTCGAAAATTTCAGTTGTAAAGTGCCTATAAAGTTTCGAGAATTCCCATCTACTTTTAAAGTGATATGAATTGGCTGTTAGTCAACCTTCATTAATTATTATGTACCCAATGTCAATAATAAAAAACATTTTTATGAATGTGTAGTTGGCAGTTTTTGTTTTCAATACGTATCTACTGCATTGAATGTTTTTATATATTTATTTAATTATTTAATATTTATTGCCTAATTTAAAGTACACAAGTGGCGAAATTGATGCCAAAAAGGTATTCTGTCCCAATCATCAACTAAGAATCGCACAGGCGAATAATTATAAAGGTCTCGACTGCAATTTCGTTCCAAAGACGTAAGGGAAAATGTTAAACAGTGTATTTCAGTGTAAAGTACTAGGTAAATTTACTACCGAGCAAAAAAAAGACCTAATTAGGTTAGTGTCCTATATCCCTATATGCAAATTATACATACACCCTACATATCTAATATCTAACATGGGTTTAACTTAATATCGACGCTGGAAAGCAAACACGTAGTAACCCGCAAAACCAAAATGGACATTTGGAGTGGAAAATCTTTATATTTTTCCAAAAAAGAAAAACTTATTTTTGTTTAAATTGACTAAGGAATACCTTATTTGTTACCATGGACGTTTATAGGAATTATTTATCGAAAAGAAATAACCATTTTTCTGCTCCGAAGAACACTTTTGGTTTTGTAGGTTACTTCGTGTTAGCTTTCCAGCGTCGATATATAAACTAATATATTGGACACAATCTCGTACAATGGATTATCATTATCATCAATAGCTTATTGCTACACAGGCGTTTACTAATATGCAAATTATACATACACCCCACATATCTAATATCTAACATGGGTTTAACTTAAATTAATATATAAACTAATATATTGGACACAATCTCGTACAATGGATTATCATTATCATCATCATCAATAGCTTATTGCTGCACAGGCGTTCACTATGGATGGAAGACCTGCCATGCAGGTCTAGTGCGCATTGGTGGGTGTTAGACTGCAGATGCAGTCGCGACCAATAGCACACGACTGCACGTCAGGCTGTCACAATATCGCACACCTAGATCTAAACTGAGACAACTCAAAAATTTGAGTAAGTTTTGACTTTGTACAATATTCAAATTCTCGGTGATCATACGTATCTATCCAACATAACAGATTCAATAAAGGTTCGGGGATGAGCCGCTAATAACTTTAGCTTTCTTTTGTCGAATCAACAGTGGTCACGTTCCTGCCACGTAAACAAATGTACTGTCAGACCTCCACATTAGTTTTTTGAGTTGTCTTAGTTTAGATCTAGGTGTGATTAAATCAAATTTTCTCAATTGTAATTTTGAAGTTTACAATCTAATAAAGTTTAAAATCAAGTGGAGGCATTCGACAGTTTTGTATAGCCTGCTGTTTTGTTATATTTGCTTTAAAACAAATCCAACTATCGTAGAAGGATCTACTATGTAGTTTTATATCTATATAACATAGATCTAATATATAACATAAGATACATCTATGACCTCATAAACAATATACTATATGACGAAGTAGTCCTAGGTTCTATATAGATTGCGTTACTTATTTTTCTTAATAATGTAATCCAGTGTTTTTCACTTACGTAACTACTTGGACTAGTCTTTAAACGTAACTACTTGGACTAGTCGTTTCTCCTTTTATTTAATATCTCGAGAATTTAGTTTATCGTTTAAAATATGACAAAGCGCTTCGTGAAAAGGCAGGGAATACATTTAGTTCAGCTCGTCATTACGGGCTGTTGTCGTGACCTCAAATCGACTGGATTAATGACTACTGATTGCTGGTAATTGAGTGGTCATCCATTTCTCATCAGGAGATACGATTTGTCGAGAAAAGCAAGAAAACATAATAAAGTTTGAATACTTATTTTACCGTAAAAATGCTGGCCATATATATTGGATACATAAATATTTAAACTGCATGATTGATTTGACATCACATTCGTGAGTCAAGTTACTTTGACTGTTAATGTTCATGTCTTAGATTTTTTACATTGATTTAATATCTATCGTATAGGATTGTAATTTTTGTTAGTGTATATTCGTTATGGATTTATTTTAAATGTACAAAAATGGCGAGCCCTTATAGCAAGGGCCACTTTGGTGATAGTGTACGTAACCAGCCAGAATGGGAAGTAAACGCCAATAATTCGAATCATGTGTTTGATGAAGCCGGCGAGAACATTCAGTATCATAGTGATTCCGAGTCCTTGGGCTCGAGAAAAAGTAAAACACGGTACATAAACCCAGCCATATACATAGAGACGGTAGAAGCGACTCATTCGGTGACGTCACTGCAGACTGATTCCTATACAGAAGATGTGACTCCTCACCCTCACAGTAGCTATCGTAGCAATTCTACACCTTTCCTTAGCGGACGTGATAGTGACTCCTCATGCAGTATAAAAAGGAAGTTGTGCATGTTACCAACTAATATAAAAGTCACTACTGAGAAATATGTAGAAGAGGAGACGCCCCGTTTCAACCAAACTTACCGTGAAGATGGTGCTGATACATTCAGATTGTCAGTGGCATCGGTTTCTACAACTACAACTGCGAAGGAAGAGAGAGAGCGTAACGAGAAAAAGAAACAGGATGCGTTTAAGCAATGGTTAGCTCGTAAAGAACAAGAGGTAGGTATATAAATAAACGTTTGCTTAAAACTATTTTATATTTTTTTTGTTCTATAAGTATTTTTTTTCTATATTTAATCAAAAACACTCAAAATTTTGAGATCGCTACAAACTAAACGACGATATAAGAGATAAAATTCTATTTTTCTTTGGTTAGACCGATAACTCAAACCAGGAGCTCAAAGAAATGCCATCACACATTTTATGAAAACCTCTCTCTAATTTTGACTTTAATTAAAAAGTCAAGCTTACAAAAAGCCAAACCGTTACGAACTATGTTAAATAGCTATTCTGCACAATTCAATAAGTCAAAATTATTATTAAATTTATGATTCTGAAATCAAAAACTTTAAAATTTACTTTACGCAAAAGCAACAGTCGAGATGTAATAGGGTTTATAAGTTATAAGATAAATAATTGACTTTTAGAAAAAGGAGAAACAGAAAATGGAAGGTAAGACACGCCAGGTGGCTCCCTCGATAACTGTTGAACAACGCGAGGAGTCTTTTCAGAAGTGGTTGCAGAGTAAACGGACGCAGAAAGAGCGGCGACGTGCTGATGAGATCATGCGCCAGTACCGCCAGAATGAGAAGGTGGAATTAGAGCGTATGAAGCGAGAGAAGGAGAGGTTAGAAAAGCTCGATCAGTGGACTAGAAAAAAGGAGGAAGAAATGAAAGGTCGGATTTTGTTTCTAATGTTAATAAAATTGTAGCGGTAAATAAGTATTAGGTATTTCCTTGTTAAAATTAGAAAAACATCCTTTTTCTATCGACTCTAAAATTAAAAAGAATTAATTAGGTGCTATGTTAGACTGTTAAAATGTGTAACAAATGTTAAAACAGTAACATATAGGGTACTTTTTAACAGTTCCCTGGGGCGATCCGCGCGCGAAGCTTGAAAGCTAGTTCTGTTATAAAAACAGACTCGAAGCGCTCTATAGCAGAGGTTCAATTAAATAAAACCTATTTCAATAAAACTGCCTAAATGAAATTACTTATTTTTTAGCTATTTGGGTAAAGGGAAATAAAAGTATGCGATAGTTTAGTACACGACGGAATATAGATCGAAAGTGCAAGCTTACATGTAATAATATATTTTGTCAGTCATCATCATACAAAAGATAATACCATAACGATGGACGCGCCGTTAGGATGTGAAAAGACAAATATACTTTCCTATACATAGTATTAGTAAGGATTGATATTAAAGTAATTTTAATTATAGCTATGAAAACTCGCGAAGAACGCAAAGCAGCGCGTGCTGCTATTGAAGAGGAGAGGCGTCGGTCGAACGGTGAGCGTGCGTACCGCGACTGGCTGCGAACTAGTAAGAATAAGCCTCTGCCCGTACCACTCAATCAAGGGGAACTCAGTAAGAAACGAAATTTTTACTAACATTTTATTTGAATTTTTTTTTATGAAGCACTAAGTACTCCGAGATGGGACTCGATCCCACAAACTTTCGCAATCCGGGGACTGCTCTAGCCATTGAGTTATCTGAGTGAAAAAGGACTGACGAACTTTTCAAGCATTCGTTACTTTTTGTTACTATTAGTGAAATAAAATGAAATGAGTTACTACGTACTTCGGAAGGCATGTTAAGCCGTTGCTCTCGCTTGCATTTGTAGTCGTTAATACTGTCTAATCCGCATTGGGCCTGCGTGGAGGGTCATAGCCCATCATCTTAAAACCATCCATAAGGAAAGCTTGAGCCCCAGCAGTGGGGACGTAAAAAGACGATAACGGTACGACGCACCGTTACAGTACAGTTGAGAAATTAGACAGTCTCATACTAAGCCAGCTGAGTTGTGGAATAATCGTCTGGTCAGCATAATATTTGATCTCCACCAACCAGGCGGCATAGGAGCGCAGCATTTCAAAGCAGAACACTCATTAGTAACCGGGCTGATATGATATTAATAAGCTAGTGAATAGGATGGCGTAGTGATTAGCGCGCTCGGTTTACAGTTGTTAAGCAACTTTCACAAAGGCTGGTCATAGGATGGGTGACCAAAATTTTTGAAATTGTTGAGCCGTTGTCCCTGCTACATCTGCAGTGGATATAACTCATCAATCCGCACTGAGCTCGCGTGGTGGTTTATGGTCAATTCGCCCTATTCGATATGATTCGATGCCATCCATATGGATGGCTCCTCCAGCTCCAGCAGTTGGGACATTAATGGCCTGGTGATGACGATGATGAATAAATGCTGAAATCGTACACGACGTTACGTGCTCAAATCCAGTTTTGATCACATGAAATGGTAGATTTTTGTTTTTTTTCTTTAAAACTTATCAAAAATAAATAAAATCTGTTTTATTTTTATAGGTATGCGTGGTTCAGTGTCGCAAATGTACATCAATCCGATACCCTGGCAAGCTCCTACTTGAAGGATAATGTCTTTTGAAGGAAATCAGACGTTCAGATGTTGGGTGCAGAGGATGTAACTTCAATGTTAATTGTCTGTTCATTTTTATTTAATTATCTGACGGTTAAATTATTAATATTTGTGACTATAGTATATTTCGTAACCGTAAGGCGTTTTAGACTAAATTTTCATTTTTTAGATTAATGTTTTGTTGTAGTTACCTTTATTTAGTCAAAAGATCTGTTCTAGGCTGCAATCGGGCTTAGACAAAATAAAACAAGCTGTTTTTATCTCCATATGAGTTTAATTTCTAAATCTAAATTAAATTTTGTATTATATCAACAGGGTCCCGTCAAGTAAAAATTTAAATTATTTCATAGAAAAACCACGAACAATTCACAAACATTTATCATTCGGCACACGAGATATAGAATTCACTAAAGTTAACAAAATTTTAAATTGTAGTGTAATTTTATTAGGTGCGTTGTAACAAGCAAATAAGTAATTCCTTCTTTTATACACACTCCAACTTCGCTATAATAGTCTTTATATTATCTTAATACTGCAGTTGTTACTGCAAAGGGGTTTAATTTTGCGACTGCTATTGATTCCACAAAATTCCCATCTTCAATTACGTATGTAGCTTGTTGTTATTATCAGGCTGTAGTTATTATAATTTATCAGTATGCTTGTTCCTCTTCTTTGAGTCGTAGTATGTCCGATTTATTCATAAAGTAGTAGGAAGGCTGCCGTCCTTTTAGGTCCTTGAGGACCCGTTTGGCTCCAGCTCGTATCAGCACTCTACTTAGGCTCTCCATTTTCTCAACTCCCATTGCGTAGTGAAGTGGCGTACGCTCCAACTATAACGAAGAGTTTCTTTTATTTAACTAATATTTTTTTGTATAGTGTATAATAAAGTCATGAAATGGGCAAAGCCGCTGGCGGAAAACTAGTCCTATTATAATTTAAGGAGTAATTTATTTGAGGTGCATTTTTTTCAATATTGATTTACGACAGTAATTTTTTATTAGATAGTTATCCATAATTTTGCAAGGAAATTTTTAAGATGTAGGGTTTTTTTCATAATATTGAATTAAAAGATCTGACATAACTTGATCGAAATGTTTGCTCACTTCATGCCAGTCATAAATATATTCTTTGATTTTAATTAGTACGGGGTGACGTCCACTTGAGTCATTAGACCATTCCATCATCCTTTAGTGGGTAGCGTCTCATGCTATATATACAAAAATAATATTTTTGCAATCAACTTTCCAGTCGCCTTGCGTCAAGCGCAGTGCTATAAGATAAGACACGTGCAGCTTGGTCTTTATCTGTGTTTTAGTTATATCGTAGCTTAAACTAAAACATGCAATTGTCATGCGAACCTACCGGTGATGGATCGCGGTCTGAATGAATAGCAGGCGCTGTGGTGGGCTGTGGTAGATTTAGTTTTAGTACATATGGCTTGCATGTTGCTAAGGTTTGGGTATAGTGTAGACATATGTCAGATAAAACAAACTCACGTTGTCACCGATTCGCAGTAGTTCTGGAAAGGTTTGCGCTATATACGCAACAATGTCTTCGTGTTGAGCTAGCACAGCGATGTGGAGAGATGTCCTGCCGAAGGTGTTCATGCTGCGAGCTAAGGTACGCCCCCCTTCTGCTGACAGCTGCTCCCGTACCGCCGCTAAGTCACCTCTTCTGACGGCAGCATGTAATGCCTCCCGGGATTCCTAACCAATCGTTTTGAATATTGGTGAATTTAATGCAATGGCCCCAGAAACCGTATTTTGAAATTAAAAGAAATGTATAAGTGCAATCATAACAGTAAATTGTACATTTGAAGGTCTTCAGAAAGCAAATAATATCTCGCAATGTGTAAGTTGCTTAGTATTAACACATGAAACAAATATAATAAAGAATATAATAGGTTTGCTTGCTTGTGAATTTCTAAACTGTTAACCATATGGTACCTTTTTAACAAAAATAGGTGGTGCGGATAATAAAAAAGTACGCTATTATTATTAATTCAGGCTACAAATGTAATCTGTATCAGACATAAAAATTATTCTAATAAAAAATGATTAAATAAATCTAGTCCCAGGTACCGAATGTTTTATAATAATTAATTTAAAATGATTCTTTAAGGACATTTATTAATATAGCAATGCAAACTTTTTACTATTATCAAACAATAATATAAGCAGAAAGTTGGATTCCATGGTGAAAATAATCAGAATAATTAAAATAAGAAGTGTCTTAGTAAAGGATTTAAGTTTACATGAATTGACAATGAAATGGTAACAATACTGATACGATATTAATATTTTTATTAAGCTATGGAACTAATCCAAGAAGTATATTAAACTAGATATAGTAACACAAAAGGCGGCCTTATTGCTAAGGTAGCAATCTATACCAGGCGACCCTAGGATGAAGGAAACGATACCAATTATGGAAATTAATTGCGGGTTAATGCATTAGGAGAAACAACACATGAGAATATTTATAAATGCAAATACATCATCTAAAATAAATTAATAAATATATAATAATAAAGTAAGAGTGCAAGTTCAGGAAAAATAGTCTGTTTCTTTATCAATTTAATAAATGATTTCCGTGACTGCCCGCATCTAATATCTATATGCAGAGAGATCCATAGTTCGTTCCGCAGATCATGGAATAGATTGAAAGACGACGAAAAGACGAAGAGTGAAAGAAAACGCTCCTGGTAATAATGATTTCCGTGACTGCGCGCATCTAATATCTATAGGCAGAGAGTTCCATTGATCATTCTGCAGATCACGGATAAGATTGAAAGACGACGAAAAGACGAAGAGTGAAAGAAGTTAATGCGGTGTGCGTGGGTGAAACAGGATGGAATATGAGAGTGTCAGGATATGACAGTGTCTTTTACGGGAAAAAGGTAGCTATTGAAGTTGGGCTCGATAATTAGAAATATGATCATGCCTAAATAGACTAAAATGAAAAGAATGCACAAATTCTGAATTTTGTTTAGAAAACCGATACTTAGGTTTGAATGGCTTGAATCAGCATAGTCAAGTAGTAGGAGAAGAAAGGACTGACCAAAAGTAATTTTAGTTTTAGTCGGCAAAAGGTTCTTAAGTTGCTGCAGAAATATTAGCAAATCTTTAGTCAATAAATGAACCTTAATAATACCTCAAACGTCGGTATAGAAGCGAGTAGACTGCTCATCTCAGTGTCGCCTCGTTGAGTGATCACGTCTAATACTGGTGCGCCTTCTTCATCTACTACGTCCAATATATGATCGTAACCCTCTAGTAATAATTCCATTATTTTCTCTTTGTTTCCTGTAATATTATTGATTATATGGGGGTAATAGACTTCGTAAACTAAAATTAACATTAATATATTCTCAAAATCAGTTAGTCCACTGTGTAACTTGTTTAGTATGGACTACAATATCGTTTGGCGTACATTCCCGATAACTCTAATTGAAATGAGATCGTTATTCTTATTATAATGTAAATACTTTATTACTTGACATTTAGTAACTTATAGAGCATCGCTTGACGCCACATTTCAATCAACGTCTATGTTGCGAGTGCAATCAGGCTATGCAGTCTTGCAGATAGTTAAGGAGCGATCGCAGAGTTCAATTATCGTACTGTCAAACTCGATCGCTAGGAAACTAATAAATGTCTTCTTGCACTCGATACGTACCAACAAATAACAATGTACCTAATTGTAGAGACTTGCAATAATCGTTAACTTACGATCGCTATGAATCAGCGACTCCACTGCATGCCCACTACTCATGATTCACTGAAATGTGACGTCATGGTTCGAAATGTCACGTGACTGATTAACAATTTAAATAGATGAATAAAGATAATTATGTTTATTTTACTGAATAAAACTTTTTAACAGAAAAATAAGTATGTTAGTAGTTTAAAATACGAAAATATTTTTTCCATAACAATAAAGTAGCCAATTTAATAAGAAAAAAATATTGATGGACATAATAACTGACCTCTAGCGGCTAAGTGCAGCACCCATTTGTCGATCTCGGATGTGTTTTCTGGAACATTTGCCTGTAAGGAGACGTCCCGTGCCGTCCTATAGAGTTCATCCCGGTAGCCAAGGCTGACGTCTGATTCTTGTAGTAATTGAAATAACGCATTCCGCGTGTGCGCCCGAGCCGCTGCAAAATGTAGCATCGACTGTCCGTGTTCGTCCTGTGAATATTATCAAAATTATATAGTTTATAAAATGTGGAAAAACCTAAAAAGGAAAATACTGCCATCACTAGTCTGCTGCTATTGCTTCTTTTTTTTTTTAAGCATTATTGTACGTAATACCCAGTTGCACAAACATTACCAATTAAATTTTGAAATATACAACAAAAATTAGTACTTAAAGTCATAATTGAAACCTTAATTAATGTTTGTGCATCTAATCGAAAGTCATTAAACCTTAATGGACGTTTTTTAAAACGGTGTAAATAGTATAAATGTATTACTACTTGCAATGTGCGTAGAAAGATGCTGGAAAGTGGGTAAAAGAGGAATGATCACTACTAAGGAAATATGATGACTATCTTTTTGTGTAAAAAACTGTAAAATGTAATCATTTCTCTTCACATTAGACTAGACCCTCTACTAGACTAGGCTAGATGGCAAAGGACTAGGCTTGCTCTGGAAAATATCCTTTAGATACACCCATGCTACTTGATTTTTAGTTTATTAGATTAGGCATTGTAATTATGTTTACCCTGTTAGCACTACTAAATGCAGCCTCGGGTCCATCTGGGCTAGGTTCGGTCTGTGGCTCTACGGCGACTACGTCGATGGGCCGTGGTCGCGTCGTCGCTGTTTTTGTACTAATACGTGTGGCTACATTAGTTGCTGCTTTGCCAATGTTTACTGATGCTGCAGCTGGTGGTGGCTGCTCATTTTCCACTTCAGCTGCTTCCCTCGTTACTATCGTTTTGGACTCCTGTAAGTTGTTGAATTATTTTGCTTGTAATAAATTTAAATTGGAAGCTTCTACATTGGAAGCTTCTTTACCAATTTAATTTAAAAAAAAAGATTCAATTTTGTATGTATTTAAATAGTATATAACTACAAGTTTCAATAAATTTACTTAATACACTCTCTCAACCAAAGTCAAATTATTATCTATAAATAAAAATAACGTGGAATATACAACATACAAAAAAAATCTAGGATTGAGAGCCTTCTCCTTTTTTGTCAACGTTCTCAAAACAATTTAGCTTCTTATAACATAATGGCTTATGCACTCGAGATCTAGTGATAGTATCAAATATTTGAAAAGGAAAATTGAAAGCTTTACTACTGAAAAATTTATAAGATTTGTAGATATTATGTACAGTAACTTACCTGTGTACCTAAATGAGGCTTTTCATGGTCAGGAAAGTTATGAAGAAAACTGGCGAGGAATGCAACTGGATCCTTAGGCTTTACATTCGCCACTTCGGTCAGACCTTTTATCAAAGGATCGCCGAGAGCTGCAAAAATTGTATCCGGATAATCGCTTCTATCGCCTTTGGTTCTATTCATTTTAATTAAAATTAACAAAACAATTCATTAAGTAGAAAAATCGCTTACACTTGGCTAGATATCTGCCCTCTTCCGTCCTGAAGATGGGAATGTCCATGTGGCCATTGATAGCGTGGCTCATACCTGAAATCGATTAAATATTCATTGTGATGGCCTTCAGTGTACTGGTGTGGGAATCGACAATATGTGTAGTTATACGGTCCATGTAGACTTGGTTAGTAGAAAAACTACAATTATCAGTTGCCCGTGTTAGTACATTAAATACAAAGCCACTATTAGCACACGAGTAACAATAATTGATATGCCCTACCAACGATCGATCGTAATGATACCAATTCAATAGAAAAAAATGTTTAGTTAGGACGTTTGACGTATTGTGAGTTATTAGTTTTAACAATCGCATTTGATATCGATTTAGTTTAGAAATTAGAGTAGTTAAACAAAATGTATTTTGTATGACGTTTGAAATAGGCTTACTCGTTAAATTTGTACGTAAAAAATTAATTGTGGTATTTTAAACGCACACGAATTAATTCAATATCTAATGTTGTGACGGAATAGTATCATTGGTAACGAACGAACAACAACAACAAAAAATAGATTATTTATTCATAGAAAAAAAAAAATATAGGTTATAATGATTCGGAATAAGTGTTATATTTTTAACCATCACTATACCCTATAAATAATATTAATGGACAAAGAATTAATTGTTTACACACAAACACACGCTATCTGATGTTGGAAAGACAGAATATGGTGGTAGCTGGTGGTAGTGCATAAAATACAAAAGCTCGCTTACATTCGTAAATAGTGTAAGTATAAGCGTGAACGTTAGGCAATCACGTCACTCCAGAAATTAACACGCGAACGTGTATTATTAGTACTGACCTAATATGACATCGGAGAATTCATATATCCTTTTTTAAACTTCGTTGTCAGCAACTACAGTTGTATTTATCCAGTACCTAAATCTTTCCAACATTCGACATATGTATTCTATAAAAAACTTAATAAAAATGCAAATGAATCAAACAATCTTTAAAAATATGATAAAATTATTAAGTATCGGAGTTGTCTAAATCAGCCAAGCTGCTCCGTTTTCTTCGGAATATATTAGATAGCATCGTAGCTATATGTGCAGAATTCTGCATAGCTAAATCCTTTTCAAGGTGTAGTAAGTTTGAAGCTGCGGTAACGAAATCGTTAAAGCAATTTGTTTCAGTCACATTTAAACTTTGATAATTACTTATTCGAGCTATATCCGCACTGAGAGTTTCGCGATACTGTAATCCTCTCATAGCACACAAATGTTTCATATTATCTGCATCTTTTGAAAGCCCAGGAAAGTTTACAATTAGATTGAAACGTATACCAGCTCCTAAAAAGGTAGGTCTGCTACTTAAGTGACCAAGTTTTTCATCCCAGACGAAATCTATTTTGTCATGTAGATAGCCCATGATATAAGACATTTTACTGAAAGTCTGTCCTATCTCTCCTGGGTTATCAACTGGATTGCTTACGAGTACTCGTATATGATCGTGTACGTTAATCCATATGGCTACAGTTTTGTCTTCATTTACGAAAACACCCCGTCCGTAAGGCCAATGGTTTCCATGAAGACGAGTGCAATCATCTATTTCCTCTCTATCACACAATGCTATTAATAACCCGCTAGAGGCTAAATTGGCGCATATTTCTGATGGTTTTTCCATAACTTCATTTAAGGTATAATATGTCCCACCTTTTTGATCTGACTCTGCGTTCAATGAATCACTTAATTTTGCAAACTTTTCATGAATGCATACTGTAGTTACAATCCTTTCAATAGTTTCTAATTGGCCTATTTTGAGATTTAATGGAAGCTCAAATCCGTCTATATTTCTTGAACATTCCATAGTTCCCGAAAGAACAAAATCATCGTTAGGATCTATATTTAATTCTAATAGTGGTTGTGCTGCTATTGTCGCTGTAGGTTTAAGTAATGGTTTGTTAAAATCGGATGGCGGATGGGTATGCCAATCAAAATGAATATTAATATTATGTAAATCTTTGACAAGAGGGAATAAAAATTCATGAAATACTTCATAAACGTAGTAATCTGGAGCAGCTATGCCTCCAGGGAAATCTTCTTCAACTGTTTGAAGGATATTTCTGTTGTCTGGCAATTTTTTCACTGCTGGCCAAATAACATCAAAAAGATCATGATCAAGTTTTGTGATTCGATGTTTAATAGACTCAAATATTGGTCGTTTTAAGAATCTGCCTATAACCAGTGGTGGTGTTGCTCTATTAGACGAAGCCGAAAGAGGTGTCCGATTTGGTTTAGCTGATGCTAAAAGTCTATAACACCGTTCCAAAGTATCCAAAGCTTCAGGTGCGTTCAAAGAACGTCGAGATGATACTCGGTCCTCGGGCACTATCACAGTCAATATAATTGAAAAATCAATAAATTAAAGAGTATTATTCAGTTATTGTTATCTTAATATATAACTTAGATGTTTATTTGTTCATTATTACTATACAAAAAAGGCAGATTTAAGTAAGTATTTTCAATCAGTTGATGTGAATTCATATATAGGATGTTGGTAATGATATTATGTATGGTTGATGGTGGGCATTATGTGCTGTATTCAAATTAAAATCAATGATTTTTACAGCTGATGTATTATATTTCAGTAAAAGTTATAACAGCAAATATTCAATGTGCATATTTTCCTTGTAAAATCTTCAAATGTGTGTACAACAAAATTGATTAAAATTATATGTTAAAGTTTAAATTGAGGTTTAAGGATCAATACCTTTGTCTGATAGCATGTCTTGGGCAGCTTCTTCACTTATTCCAAAATCCGTTAACATTTGACTAAATGGCAACAGGTTTGGATTGCTTAAATAATCTTCAGCTGATCTTCCACTCTAAAATTGATAAAATAATTAACACATATTCCTAATACTAAGTTAAATTTAATCACGGCATCTTACATCATCTAAATCTTTAGAATTAGCTCCAAGTTGTTGTAATAAATTATAATAGTGACCGTTGTCTGGCAATACTGCTGCATAATGTAATGCAGTTCTTCCTTCATAATCTACTGCCGAAAGTGTCTCAGGAAATCTGAAATAAACCAAACTAACTTATGAAGTACGCCTACCTTATAAATATGTAATTGCGGATATTTTAAAGATGTAATTGAAAGTTGTACCTTCCCCCAAGGTATTTAATAATATTTGTTTTTCCAAATACAGTAGCAACATGTAAAGGAGTGGCACCATTTGGTGAAATAGGATCTCGTGCTATTGCAAATTTTCGCCTATCCAAAGCTGCTTGTAATTCTCTTATATCTCCTTCTCTTGCCGCTACATGTACTTTGTTGATTTTTTGCTAGAAATGCCATTATATTATCTTATTCAAATATTCGTGGAAATATAATAATTGCATATAAAATACTCAAACTACGTAAATAGAGAAAATTTGAAAATAATTGGTGGGTGAATGCTTAATAATGAATAAAAAAATACTGTCATTTTAATAGTTTTAATTATATTTTAGTTTATTAGTTATATTAATGTGTTTTATAATTTCATTTATGATTATTTAATTTGTGTCTAACCCAATCTATTTGAAGAAATTTTTCAATAGGTCCAGCTATATATTTAATAAAGAACATCATACTTTAAGTGTGGTTCCAGGGTTCCTATTGATAGACCCATTCACAAGTGAATAATATGTTTTTGCATATATTGCATAAAAATACAATACTTTGAGATCTATACAATAATATCTCTCAACAAAACCTTTGGTTTCGACTTTGAAAAGCTTTTTACCATGTATGTCGGCACATTGTCCAAAAATGCTTGCAATTCAGAGTTACTTGAATGCCTGCCTACTAATCTTGATCCTTCACCGTTCAATACCAAAGTTGCTAACATTTCCATGTTAGTGTTATTTATCAAGTCTGTTACCTCTGGGTCTATTTCATTATCCTGTTAAGAGCAAATATTATTGATAATAATTTAGTTTGTAATTAAAAGACTAAAGGTGTAAGGCGTTCGCGTTCTAAGTTGGTTGGTTCAGGAACACAGAACTAAGAAGCTGGCAAATTATTTGACAGTGGTGTTACGAGGTGTCTATGAGAAATACACGGTGCTACAATGATGCTGCTAGTCTAAAACACCACAACTGAGTATATAGTTTAGTAAGCGTTACCTTTAATATTTGGTCGTGTTTCGTGATCGGTGATACAGTTATAAATTATACTTACAACGACAAGTATATCTTCATGCATCGATCCATCTTTTTGTGTAATACTTGCATCTTGTGAGTCCTGCTCGGCTTCTCCACTAATAATGCCTTCGATAAGACTTTCTTGTGAACTTCGGCCATCGGACACGTTTCCTTAATTAGCAAAATAATTAAAAATATTGAACTTGTCAGGGACCCTCTTATAAATGATTAGGAGATTATGGATTATGTCGTAATTGTTTCGTGTATAGTGCCAGAAGAGATGTCAGTTTTACCTCTCTTGGCACATTCCATTTCAACTACATCAGCGGTATTTTGGTGATTTATGTCATTGTATTCTGTATATGAGTCTCCTTGTACTTGAACATCGTCATCGTCTTCGTTGTGTTCATTATTGTAATTACCTTCTTTTGTTGTAGTATCAATTTCTTCATTAGCATTATTATTTACACTTTCAGAATTGTCATTCTCCTTATCAATGCTTTGTTTTCTTTTCTTTGGTGTAGTGTCTTCTTTTGAATCAGGGTTTTTGTTATCTTCGTTAGGATTATCTAATTCATCTTCGTCACTTTTTCTAATTTCATCTTCTTCAGAATTTTCAATTTTCAAACTTTCTTTTTCTACACATTGGGTGTCAATTTCTTGAGATTCACTGTCTTCATTTTCTTGATGATTTTCATTTTTATTTATGGCCAATTGGGTCAGATCTTCAGTTTCATTAAGATTTTGATTAGTTCTCAAATTTTCAACATCTTTCTGATCACTAAGCTCCTTCTCATTATGAGTATCGTGATTTTCGTTTTGAATGTCACGGTTATCATTTTGTTCTTTTTCATGTTCATCATTACTTGTAGTTTCATTATCATTATTTTCATCTTCAGATTTATTTTGATCAACACAATCTTCATCACCTTTTTTATCTTCATCACCCTTTTCATTTGACTCATTTTCAAGAACATCTTCGTGTTCCTGTTTTTCTTCAATATCTACTTCCGTTTGCTCAGTATTTATAGTTTGATTGTCATCAACGTTAACGTCGTTTACATCTGAATCCTAAAATATAAAACATTAAATTCATGCAGATGCTTATTACAAGCAATGCAAATCAAACATAAGAGCATCTCATGATAATATATCATGCATATCTTACCTTATGATTTGATACATCTGCTTTATGAGTATCATCTAATTCCGGCAAGTCTTTAATAAACTCTCGTGTACTGCTTGATTTCATTCCTAAGTTGTTATCAGTACTTTCAGAAATTGTATTGGTATTTATTTTAGATGAAACATTTTCATTTGATGCCTTCAAATTTTTCCTACGAGATTTTTTACCTAATTCAGCTATAACATCAGTATCCAGTAACTTCCAATCCCAGGAACTGGGATAAGCGCTAGATGCAGTTCTAGGTGCTTCGGGTAAGCTTTTTAATATGTTCTTGTCTATTTCTTGGGGTCTATTTATGTAATATGCTGGTGTTTTATTTTTCTAAAAGAACAAAGGCACATGTTTATATATTTTCACGCGCACTGCTTATTAAACAAATTTACATTTGAACAGTTTTATCATGTGTATATTTGAAAATTTTAAAATAAGAGCATAGCCATCATAGAATACTTATTGGATATATTCACAATCACAATACAAAAAAAATATCATATGGAAATGTTTGTATTAATTAAATTATTTTAATAAAATATTTAAATTATTAAATTTATAGTTTATTTTCTCCTGACTACTATGAAAAAAATCATACACGCGATAAAACCAATTAAAAGCAAATTTATTTAAAGAATACAAGTACTTAAATTTAAAAATTTCGAAAAATATGAGATTTGTAATTATATATAGTTAGTAAAAAGTTTTTTTTTTTTGTAATTATGTAGTACGTCGCAGTTTTGCAACGACTTACGTTATCAGTAACGCTTTCATCAGCACCATATCCTACAAGTGTATTGTAAGTGTGTTGGTCATCTCTTACTGCTGCGGCATAATGTAAAGGAGTGCGTCCATCATTATCCACATCGTTTATGCCTTGAGGGTACCGATCGATAATATATTTTAAGATACCTCCGTGTCCTAATCCAGCTGCCTAAAAAATCATCCTTTGAGGGTTAGATGAAACTCGTTTACTGTTTGGATTGCTATTGTATACAAAGGTAAGATACCATAATTATCATCAAACTTAATGATGACGAATTCATAGAGAAGTAAAAAGTCAGATTACTCTGAAAGTCATATCTTAAAGTGTGTTGAAAAAGAAACATTCCTACATTTAATTTTTAATACAAGTAATTGTTGTTTGAAGGTAAATTGTTTATATATTTAGGATGAGCTTTAAAATATGTTGTTTTTACCTTTTATGTTCATTAACATCACAATGAATTAATTTGAAAATATTTTTTTTTGTTGTAGATTTTTAAATCCCAAAGAAATCGGAAACTTGTCAAATATAAAGTGCATGATAGCAATCCCGCTTATAGCCATCATTCTCAAACTTTATTGTACGCTATGTTTCCAACAATAAGGATCTAAGGTCACCTCGGTCACAAAAATCAATAGCTAAAAATATTTTTCAAATTAATTCAATCAACGAATCATAATCAAAAGAATACTAAAGTCATTAAACTATTTATCGTCTCATACCTTATGCATGACTGTCAAATTGTTCACATCCCTGCTGGACAACGCTTGCGGTGGCACGGGGTCGCCGGCGTGCTTCATTAATCCCTCTAAGTCGTTCTCAATCACTGCATTGTGCATATCTCGGATTGTATTCTGAAAAAAAAAGAGAAAATAATATATTAGTACACCTATAAACACCGAAAAGATCTAGAAGGACAACAATTTTAAGAAAGTAAGTAAACCTTAACCCGTTAGGGATTATAAAACCGAATTAATCTTGAAGCTGTGATTAGTCAACCTGAAGACGACATAAATAACATAGAGATGAAATAGTGGAGTAGGTACACAATTAAAATAAGAGTAACAAATATGAAATATTCAACTATTTTATTCAAATGTTATTAATTTTTATCTGCAAAAGCCAAATTATCTCTATAATTGAAAACATGGAGCTGAATAAGTGGAAGTTAATGAAATAAAGTCTAGAGTAGATTGTAATTTTCAAAGGTACTTTTTTATTTAAAGAGAGATAGGTTAGATAATAAATAAAAACATCATACCATGATATATGGCACGGCTTCTAAAAACTTCTTTACGACTGGCTGGTTGGAGACTTCACTGAGCAAACGTGTCCCATGACCCTCCCACACGACGCGCTGCAGCCGCGCCATGTCGCAGTCGTGACACCATATTCGAATGTTGTGACGTTTTATCACCAACCCTATTAAATCAAGAACATTTATTACGGATTTATTAATTTGATTATGCGTTTCAACCTTCAGAGTACTACGAGTACTTAAAAACAGTTTATCTTACTTTTATATCTAATTTTATGGTCAATGGGATGATGGATGGATTAGATATCTAGAAGTTTTCTATTATTCAGAAGGCAGGTTAAGTAGTTGGTACTGGCTTATGTACCATCTGTGGTACCTGCTCCATCTAAAGTCGTTTACATTATCATTTTGAATCGGTGGAATAAGGATGGCCCTGACCCCGTAAAAAGTAAAATAATAATTGTATTCAATAATAGTTTTATGTAACATTGATACTTATAATTTAATAATTTTGACATTGGACATATGACTTTGTAATTTGATCAATATTTGCATGCTATCACTGATGGATAAATAGGCTGAACTCAAATTATATTTCAATCTACAGTGTACCTCATTTAAAAAGCAAATAAATTTTTATTATTATCCCTTCGGTCCGATGTGTGAGAAGAGTTTGATATTGGGGATCGCCCCCACTTATGTGGAAGTTCTACTGTGCAGGTCAAAGGGGCTTATCTAGTAAAAACCCTGGGTATACTTTCGTTTATGGTTATACGGCGGTTACAAATTCTCTGGTTTCGTAACATGTGGGTGGAAAGTTTCAGGGTATGGCGAGCCTTTCCTAGCAGCAGGGACATTAATAAGCTAATATTTTTTACTTTATTTTTACATGTGATGATTCTTCTCTCGGTATATCTTTAAACGCTATACTGGGTAGGAAATCATAAATTGATTTTTAATTTTTATAAAATATTCCTACCTATTTCTGTCAAATTTTAATTATTGTATTTATATTACGAAAAATAATATAATAATCTAAAGATTAACCTGCCATACTCTGGCGCTAGTGTACAAAACGGCACAATTGCAATATCGATCAGTCGCGATTGCGTTCGATAGCAAGGCGGCTGATATCCTGAGATGAAATCTGAAATCTTTACAGCGTTAAATATATGTCAATACAAAGTCAATAGTTCGTGAAAGAGGACCAGATTTGTATTTTATAAAGTTAAATTCATTCCATGAAGACAAAATCAAGATAACTTAGACCTAATACTTCCAAATTAAAAGTAATTCTTCGAAACACTAAACAACCACGAAGAACCAATTTTCTATAATAGGTAGTTGCCTACTTAACAAGACCTATAAAAAACTTTATACAATCAAGTTTTCCAATACTAACTAACTTCAGACTTGACCCATTAAATGGAAAGTCAATTGGATAGTTTTTGTCAATGGCGTGACTGTAAGGATAGAGGATATATTTTATTCAATCTCTTTAACTATGCTCGTACATTATCCTAATATATGTTCTATCACTAACAATAAAGAGGAAAGGTATGATGTTTTGTTTAAGATTATTGGAATTAATAAAAACTAGTGTGTCTAAAAAAACCGGCCAAGTGTGAGTAGGACTCGCGCTCGAAGGTTTCCGTACTATCTATCCATTAAAAAGTAAAAAAAAAACACATTCGATGGTTTCTATGGAGTCTAATTAACGTACTAATAATGAAACATTTTGTAGTACGAGAAATATAGAGAAGAAAAACTAAGACCTTCTTGTTATAAAAACCCTTCGTCTCATCAGTTTCATCAAATAATTTATTTAAACAAAAGCAATTAGGATAATATTTAAACAATTAGGATAACCGTTTCATCATGTCACAGACATAGAAAAAGTCCTAATTTAATTATTGTAACTGTTAAATCTTTGGTGTTAATAAAAAGTCAGTACCCGTAAAGCCTATATCTGATCTACATAGGTAATACGGCGGTATCAAAATGTTGTCATCTCTGACATCCCGGGTTAGATTTCAGGTCACTTCAATATAGAAAATAGATTTTTTTTTCTATGTAAGTGTTCATTTTAATTCATTCATCGTTTTATGTGACTAGGGTTTTACCTACTCTGTGTGATATCTGAGCAAGGTAAATGAGGTTGTCTAATTTCCATACAAATAAATAAAATACGAAAGACAAAACTTTCACTTTGCAGATAGGCATTTGAAACCGTAACAAATCGTGTCTTAATGTGAAATATGACTATTTAATAAACTTTCGGAGTATCAACGATAGGTTTACAGGAATGGTACTGTTCTTCAGTGAAGTGTCAAGGCCGACCGTACATTATTCAGGCAGAAGCACAGACAGACAGGTTTGTTAATGTTTAATGAGGCGGCGATCGATTGCCGTATGAAACTTGTGTACGTGGCTCCATATGACTTTGTGGTACAATCAATTGTGGCAATACGAGGGTATGAGTCAGATGACTTTGATACGAATTATAAAAGGCTTTGATCAAAGGTACCACCACCATAGTTCTAGGACAATGCTATGAAGGGGGTTAGTGTCCAGGTGACTCGGTCACAGATTCCTTGGTCTCCGAAACGAGCTTGCCAGGCGGCAGTTCCTTTTTTTTGACACTATGAAATGCATTACAAATACTCGCTCTCCTGTAGCGCAAGGTCAGCGGGTTATGTGGGACTCTTCCCTACGGACCCACCCCAGAACGGCGGCCCCATTTTGGATTACCCCTTGCCGGGTGGGTCCCTCTGCGGATTGAGAGTATAACTCAGAGACTCAGGCAGGGAAGCAAAGGACATTGCTCAACGTCCATACATTGGTGGCCCTAGAGCCAAAAAAATATAGGAAAATACTTATTTTATTGTGTGTCACTAACTAATTCTCATTATGTATTTATTATACCGCGACCGAGTTTTAGAACTTATTATCACATTAATATAAATCATTTTGAAGTTATAATTTGTTTGGAAAACCACCAAGAGATGGCACTCTAAGTACATGATATGATATTGATGTCTATATTGTCAAAGCAAAAAAACTCAACTTAAAAAAAAAGTCGGTTTTTCGTTGTGATTTGTAAAAGTTTCTAAGTCAATCAATAGACAAATAAATCATTCTAATAGTAAAATAATATACCTATTGATAAGCTTAAAATTAAAAAACCTATAGCTTTTTGATGGTTTACATCAAAAGATGGCGCATTAAATAGGGTAGACTGGGTACGGTTGTGCCAGGGTACGGTAGTGACAGTCGTCATATTATCGAAAATATAGGGAATAGTGGGGGGCACGCAAGGGGAGGGAGGAGCGGCTTGCACGCGTGAACCTGTATCACAGTGTTGCGTCATCCGACGTCCAGAGTGTACGTGACCAGGAGCACATTTTGATTTTCAAACGTAAAAAGTAAGTATTTTGATTCATTATTGTTTCGTAATTGTTATTACATGTATACTGGTAGGGTATTGAGTGTTGTTCATCGATATAAATCAAATATTAGCAGTTTAATATCAGTGGTTACATTTATTGTATGTTATTTTGTTTTGACGTGGTGAGTGTTTTTTTATGAAAACGATCTCTGGGTACAGTTGTGACATTTTTACCGCGTACGGTTGTGACAAAAGTCAAAACTGTTGTTTATTGTTTTAGATACCTAGAAAACGCACGAGAAAGACAGAAAGAGGACAGTGTAACTTGTCTCAGTATGAAGAGACTTACAATGAAACAAAACGCTGGACTTCTTTGCGTCAAGCTGCGGAGATTCATAATGTTAATCGCATGTCTCTATTAAGGTATATTCGTAAACGCGATAATGCCAGCATGAACGATAATGAAATCAGTAGCACTAGCATGGGGTATGTCGCTCACAATAAAGTGTTTTCGGAACAACAAGAGCAGCAGTTGTCAAAATATTTACAGCGTTGCGCGGACATTTATTTCGGACTGGCTCCTAAAGAGGTGCGGAAGTTGGCTTTTGAGCCTGCAACTCAATATAACCTAAAGCGATCTGCTACTTGGGCTGAGAATGAGATGGCAGGCGTAGAATGGTTCCGTTCATTCCTGAATAGAAATCCTTCTCTATCTGTTCGAGTAGCTCAAGCTACCAGCCTTTCAAGGGCAACAAGTTTCAACGCAGCAAATGTGAAAGCTTTTTACCACAACTTGCAAGTTGTTATGGACAGACATACTTACGAGCCACAGGATATTTACAATGTCGACGAAACAGGCGTCACAACTGTCCAAAGACCTGATAAAGTCGTCGCAAGGCGTGGTACAAAGTACCAAAGTAGAATAGAGTTTAAGTTTTAATGTGATTTATATTTGTTAAGTCAACTTTAACTAATTTCTAATGCAGACTGTTATAATACTATAAGGTAAATAATGGGTATAAATGAAGACTGATATTGTAACCAAAGATCCTATAGTGCCTTGTAAGTTGTAAGAGATTAAAATGTTTGGAACATTTTTTATTTTATTTCTTTTGTTGATTTTGTCATAAATATATAAATATTTATTGCAATTATGCATTGTTGTTGCATTGCTGTTGCATTTTTATCTTATTTTGTGATCCTTTTACAGTATTTTCATCGTGTCACTATTGACCCCCCGTACTGTCACAACCGCCCCTGGGGTGGGTTCAGTTGTGACAATTTCCCTTTTTTCTTAAATTTAATTTTATGAATTAACCATTTGATTTAGACATATAACTTTAATATTTATACGATAAGCAATGAATAAACTAAATTATAATACATTTTTTTCAGATTAATAGCCTAATTACAAAATTATTTGCGATCATATGAAAATTGTCACAACCGTACCCAGTCTACCCTACATAAATGACATGATGTTAATATGTTTATGAGAAATATAAAGGTAATGTAATAGAAACAAAGTAGTTTTTAGGATATGTCGTATGAATATCAATCGTTCTGAATTAACAAGAGTGACTTATCAACGGTTAATGAATTTAGTTTGTATAATATTCAGTTTTTATGTCCTTATGTTTTAATAAATTTAAGTTTATTTTCGGTCAATTTAATTTAATGTTTTTGTGTTCGATGATTTAAAGGTTATCTAATAAAAATAAAATATTTTCTTGATCTGACGTGTAAATTACATCCATCTGACCCAATAGAATTTAAGTATATTGAATGTGAATATTTGCGAATAAAAATGTTACTGTTAAAGTAATTTTAAATATTAATTTTGGATCGCAGCTTGTCCGTGTCAAATAAAAATTGGATTCCAATTTAATAAATAAGTAAGTAATTATTATTGAAGTATTAATATTTAATGGTATTGGGGCCATTTTCGACGATGTCCTTTCCAGTCCGTATTCGTCCATTTAGGAGTGGTCCTCTATAACGTTTACACAGGCATACCCCTTTGTGGACCCCCCCCCCATGGGTTGATGCGCCTGCAGCGAAAGCTATTGCATTTGCTTAACGGAAAAAAAAGAAAAAAGGGCAACGCTACAAATCAGTAGTTAGCATAAAAAATGTTTATTTTGATATCAGAATAGTACATAAAATTGATAGTACGAGTATATGGAGTGTTCATTTGTGCAAAGAATTGCTTGCGAAAGCGAATATTATATGTGATGATGATTATTAGGCTCAGCAAGAAAAAACATTGCAAATGTTGAACATTTTTTTTTCTGTGTTTGTGTGTGAATGTAGGCAATAAAAAAACTACCGAACGGATAGTCATATTGTGGTTTAAAAACGATTTATTGTATCAGATAAATATTGTTTTAGATTAGATTGGATGAAAGATAAAAGATGGTTTTAGTTTTTGAACAATGTCACAATTTTCCCTAGAGAGTCCCTAAAAATTTCATAACGATTGGATTACATACAAAAAAGAGGAGAGATTGAGTTCAAATTGGTGATTTCTTCTATTTTGAAGTTGGTTAAAATTTCATATCATTAACAAAAGTAGGCTTTACCAGTATTTGCTAAGTAACATACTATGAATGTGTTCATAGATTTCTCTGTTGACAATGTGCTATTGATCACTGTATCCAAGTTAATTTCAACATATATAAAAGAGATGTCCTGACTTACTAACTGACAAACAACGCAAAGCCTACACAGCAGAGTCGCAGAGCATGGTCGCAGAGAGTTGAAATTTGGAGAGGACGTTCCTCTTATTAGTGGAAGTTTTTATGGGGAAATAAAATGTTACCAAAGCAACCGTGGACGAAGCCGCGAGCAAAACCTAGTAGGTATTTAAACATACCTATTCTCTATACTCATTATTGTGTAAATGAGCAGTGATAGAAAATATGACTGCAGTATTATTATGTTTTTGGGCCTAATATAAATCTATGATTTGGAATATGTTTATCATCATCATCAGAACATAAGTCTAATAATTATATTTGAACAATTTTGCATTCACAATGCTATACTGAAAAATATTTTTAATGAAAAATATTTCAAAAATCCACTTTGCCCCTGGCACTCGGACGGACAGACCGACGAGTTATGTTTTAAATATTTGATTTCTCTCTTGACGTGTTGATGTGGTCGCCACTGGTTTAGGTTTCAAGAGCTATGTTCGCCAGGTAGCCAATACCTTTCGATTTAAATCTTATCAAGATCAAGAAGGTCAGGAATCAGGTAGTAGTAGTAGGTAGTATAGTAGAAGATACCCACTGCACTTTGTTAAAAGAAGTTTGAAATCAATTATACGCAAGAGGCGGGCGTTCAAGAGAGAGTCTTCATTGTAAAGTGATAAGGGACACGCAAAGTTCTAAAATAGTTTAATAGGAATAATTAGGAAAGGCGAATGAAATGATGAAGCTGCAACAATATCTTTAACATCGTGACCATATAATATCGCTCTTAAAATACGAAAAACAGAATTAAGCTGCATAGTTTTATTGTTTTCCTTCATATTTAAAACTTCAATGTAATAAATTCCATAGACGCAACAAGTTCGCGTGCAAGAAGTTTCCATCGTAGCGATAAACATAATCGGAACTTATACAAAACAGTTGGAAAACCAACTTGATCGTGAGTCCGATAAGCGTCATAACCAAATTCTGAACGCAATCCGTGTTGTTATTGTAAGGCACTGTGTTAGGAATTTAAGTGGATACGTTTTTGTATAAGTTTATTATTATAATTCAATCAAAGGCAAAGGAATCTAGATCATACAGCCGAGTTTCAGGTCAAAAGTAAAGGATTAAATAGTGTTTGACATTTAAATGTTCCTTTGAAGTTTTAGGAGCTATAACCGGCTTCACACTGTGGCTCATGATGGGCGAACACAGGCCATCACCATTATGTAGATGGCATGATTGCCTATATCGTCGGTTTTTGGGACAATCATCAAATGAAGTATAGCCGTGACAGTGGGCGCGTCTACACAATCACCGATCACTCAGTTCGTATTTATTTGTGATATGGCCCGGATGCTTGTTTTCCCGTAATGGATGCTAAAATTTAGCCGAAAAAGACCTATAATTAATCCTTTACGTTTATAGAATTATACCAAAAGGACGTTCCACAAGGACGATTTGGATTCTTGTTAAGACGTCCATATAGTTCAGATGGCAATTAACAAATGTGGGATGGCCGAACGTGTCGTCAACGGCGCAAGGACAGTTGCAATCGTGGTGGCACTCAGTGATTGCCCATCATCATCAATAGTGGAGATAGCCCATTTTATTTGCATTTGAAACAGAGAATGTCTGAAGATCGACTGTTAAACGACTATATAAAAATTTTATGTCATATCAATAACAACATATCCTAAAAATACAATCACAGCAAAACGCAAAATATGAGTTCGAATACTTTGATGACAAAAAATATGATAACAACAAATTTTGGAAGAATTCTTTCTGTGATTTATAAATACAAAACTGATTTGATTTGGATACAATTTCTATGGAATCACCTCAGGATTTAAAGGAATTTGAAATTCGCAAAGAAGTCGTTAAAAAATCATAAAAACAGTCGGTTAAACTGGAAATATACTGTGCATATGATAATATTTGTGACTATATTCAGGTTTATGGTTCACGCGAAACTAATGTATAAAGCTAAGTAATTAGTTATTTATATTTTCAACTGTTATTTGTTTTCGAGCTATACGTACATATCACAAGTAGAGACAAATTATTTACACTGATACCGACAAAAGATAACAGGTAATTTATTTAAAACATAACCGATCAAGATATAATGAGAAATTATAATTATAGTAATAAATTTTTTTAATTAAGTTTGCTTTTACGAAAAGCTTTTAATGATTCCAATAGCACGTCATATGATAAATGGTAAAAAGTGATAACTAATTAACCTAAATTTTTTAATACTTTTATAACGAACGTGACAAACATTGTAAAAGAAAAGTGACCGCCTATGAATGTGACAAAAACAATTAGCTTCTTAATACACGTAACAAGATTTATGTTAAGTCAGATATGGACGACCTTCGCGGTCCACAATAACCAGGCTATATATAGTTTTAAAAGCATAATGGGTGTGCCGGACCAGGGTAGAAAGGCTTCCATAAAATAAATATTCATGACCACGCAAAGTCCAACCCCGCCTTTGATGCCAAGCCTTTATCGCGTTAATGAAATTATGTATAACGTAATGGTATAATGTGATGGACTGTGGACAGCTGCGACAGTTCGATACACGCCTAGAATCATTACTAAATCTGGAACAACATTCTAGAATATCGTAAGCCGATATAAATATTATGATATGGGGATAGCTTTACGTTCTATCGAAATCTGAAGTCTATATTTGATAAATTTTGCATTCGAAATGCTATACTGGAAAAATTGGGAAATATATTATTTAGAACACATTTTCATCTTAATCGAAAGTTTAAAATGTTTTCAAAAATTATTTCTTTCGGCTGTTTGAGTGGATTGCCTGAACATTGATGGAAATATGGTCATTAGTAGTTATAAGTAACAAGTGCTTTAAAAATTCGTCAGGCCTGTTAGATACTGGGTAGCTCAGTGGTTAGAGCAGTCGCCCGAATTGCGAAAGGTATTAGGTTAAAGTCCCATCTCAGAATACCTGGGGCTGGTGGAAATTTTAAGTTTTTTTCATGGAGATATTTTCCAATAGAGTATTATGATTGCAAAATTGTTCAAATATAATAATATAGCCGAGGGATAAATAATACTTTTACAATAATCGTTATTTTTTTCGAGTAATTAATTAAAAAGTTTTTTTAACGCAATTCGGCATCTTCTTTCTCCTTAGACAGATGTTTGTTTTTATGCCCAGCCTTCAGTAAAGAATTATAACTAATATGTAGGAGTATTATGTTTGTTCACACATTATGTCGTTGTTTGTATTGAAAAACGAATAACGCTTCGCCCTTTCCAAGTCAGACATAAAACACAGAGCCTAATGACAATAGGTAATCTATTCGGTTTCAGTTACAACTCAATGGCACACTAAACACGAACGCAGTAGGTTGTTTTTCTAACGCCCGTGTAATATTGTATGTTTTGTTCAATCATAATGGCCTAACTACTACGAGTAATAACTGTATGTCATTTCGTTTTGATGACTTTGTTGTTGATGGGCAGGTTGCCCTAGAAAGCTTTTAAAATGACATATGTACTAATATGTTTCAATTATTTGTATGTGTGCTTGTCATTTCACCTGAAGGGTCAGATGTCGAAGTTTTTTTGTGAGTTTGAGAAAAGGTCTGGATAGTATAAATTATCGTATATGTCACTCGCTTACGATGAAGCTTCCTATATGAAAGATTTTTTAAAATAGATACAGTAGTTACGGGGCTAATTTGCTGAAAATAAACAAACAATCAAACATAAGACTGTTACCTACAACTTTAGCCGCATAAATTATAGCCTATGTCATCGATATATGATATAGTTTCCGGTATCTATTTGTTTGCATTAAATAGGACCGATTTAAACGGGTGAGTCGCGGGAAGTTTTAGATGTATATATGAGTATCGGGAATAATTATTAAGAAACTGGATGATGTTGACATTTAAGTAATAATAGTTAAATGTAGTTAGATAGTGATACGTCGCCATTCGTAGTAACTTCGTAGCCAATGCTACGAAAATTTGTAGCATTACATTATCAAGTTCCTTTGATTTATTGCATTCTACACTTTATTGAATTGAAATGTTATTCAGTACGTTATTTTAAAACATATTTTAAATAATATTTTATTGTGCAATTCTTATCTAAATAACTGTAGTTTTATGATCTGATTTTGCTACGAAGTATATCGTAGCGTCGTAGCAACATAACATGACATGTATAGAGAATTGGTTTTTGTTTAGATAACATTAAATACGCAAAGATTATGCCTAACTGATATTTTAGTATGTAATATCTATTTGATATACAAACTTCATAGAAACTATTTCTTGAGATGTTTATAGGTAATTGTTAATAATTTTGATTTATATGGTTAGCCTTGCTAGTGTCATTGTCATCGTCTCTAATAGTAGTGCCTCCATTGTTGTATATACAGCTATGTTATTCTGTTAAAATACAAGTTCAGGGCTGTCATAGAGCTTCAATGGAATCCTATAATATATTTTGATATAGGTTTTATTTCATTGAAGTTCGATGTAGGAACACCTGCGTTCGTTGTCATGTTCTAGGCTTATTTATATTAGAATAGCGCTGAAGAACTAGCATCTTTTATAGACTAGTAATACACTAGGACGAGTTGGCTATCCTGATTAGTTATGAATGTGTAAGCTTTAAAAATTACTTTTTCAAACATCAGGTCTCTGAATGGAAAATATAAAGTTAAGAACGTCTCAAACTGTATTTAAATATCACTTAAACAGGTTTTCGTTTCTGTTTTTTTTTTTTAATGATCAGTTGATAGCAGTTTGATAAAACTAAGACTTTTTGATTTTTGAAACGCAGAAACTTAAGTTATTGAGCATAATCAGTTGAGTTTTAGTACTTTTCCCAATTTAAAAACCGGCTAAAATACTTTCAAGTTTATATTAATAAAATTTAATGTTTTAGTCCTATTTTTATAAACATTATTTTTTTGGTATTGATATTCTTATACTCGATGGCGCAGTGGCTGGAATACGGTTGTTAAGCAACTTTCGTAAGGGTCCGTCATAGGAGGGGTAACCGAAAAAATATTGACTCTGGTTCCTCCTTAATTCGAAAGGCACGTAAGATCGTTGGTCCCGGCTGCATCTGCTGTCGTTAACACCTAACAATCCGCACAGGATCTGCGTACTTGGTCCAAGCCTATTCTGCCTATTCGATTTGATTCGATTCTATCCGTAGAGAAAGCCTGAGACTCAGCATTGGGGTAATTAACAGGCCGATGACGATGATATGACTGTGAAGTTATTGTTTTAGTAAGAAACGAGTAGGTAACTTTATCGGGTAATTTCTTAAAACTAAGAAAACCTTGAATATTCACAAGTTATTATGGCGTTCCCACTATCGAAAATTCCTATCTTCTAATTAATTTTAAAACGAAGTAACTTCCACCAATAAATAAATCACACTCATAAAATTTTTGATGAAACTATATAGTTTAGTGTCAAATAGATAAAAAATAAAAAAGAATATAACTAAATATTATGAAAAAAAAAAAATACAAAATTAACAGTTTATGATTAATTACATATTTATCAATCAGTTCTATAACGCACACTAATCTTGAACAACTTTATAGCGTGTTTAATTTTCGAAAAGCGTTCAAAAGTCGATTAATTAAATAAATAAAAAAATAATAATAATACGTTGCACTGTTTAAAGAATAATAAATAAAAATATTTATAAATAATGGAATCGGTCGGTTTAACAATTTAGATTTGTTTAAAATTCCCCGGTTGAAATTGATAGTGATTTACCATATATATGGTACTGACCTGGTGGATTCTTGCCGTTGTCGCGCGGCATGTCTTCCAGCGCTGGCAGCGAGAGCAGAGTGCGCGCGGCACCGCGGTAGTGTGCCGGCGTGCGACCGGCCACGTCACGTGCGCCCCGCGACGCCCCCGCGCCTTCCAGCAGCGCCGCTGCGTACGCCTCGTCGCGACACACTGCCGCGTAGTGCAACGGCGTGCGCCCTTCCTGCATGCACTCTATATTATTGTACTATTTATAGCACACAAAATATCATACATAACATCATCAACATCAGCCCTTTTACGCCCCCACTGCAGAGGCTCAGGCCTTCCTTATGAATGGTAAAGACGGATGGGCCATGACCCTCCACGCTGGCTCAATGCGGATTGGAGGGTATTAACCAACGGCTTAACGTGCCTTCAGAAGCACAAAGTAGCTCGAGATAATAATTTTATGGTCACCCATCCCGTGACCGACCCTTTGCTAAAGTTGCTTAACAACAACGATCGCGGGCCGCGGCGCTTATCCTCTACGCCACCGAGCTACTTATACATAATATACATAACATAGATGGGCTTATCTTTACTAGACATCTCTTCTAGGCAAGAAGAGTAAGATGGACCAATAATCTTATATGTCTATACTCTTTATTGCACACAAAAAGTCGTACATAATCAAGTGAAGTTACTACAAAAGTGGCCTTATCTCTTTAAGTGGACTAGTGATCTCTGCCAGTCAATCAAGACGTTGTGGGAGAGTAAGATGTAAGCGGGTGACAAAAAGTTCAGTAATATGATATTACCGTTAAGAAAAAAAGGACCAAACAAATAATAGATATATAATTTGTGTGTGTAGTACTTGCAATACACACACATATATGCATATTAAAAACGTATGTATTTAAGTAATGTATGTATATTATCTTCATGTGAAATACCTTACGTTAAACACTAAATTCGATGTTAAGCATAACGCTGTAATAGCATAATAAAAGCTCCAGGATGTTTTAACAGCACAACAAAGGTGACTCAAAGCACTGTCTTGAGTACATCTTTCGTTTCCTTCACCTTTCGGCCGCTATGGCAACTGAGTTTCACCAGTTATAAAAAAAGGATTATTTCCATTCATATTTGTAAGTTTTTGTCGTCGATTATCTAATATTTTGAAAATTTATTTTTTTTAAGATAGAGCAAATGTTTTTTCACACAATTGTATCGTTATCGAGTATATAATAAATATTTATTGATGCTATCGCACTTACCGAGTCCTTGTCATGAACCAATTCAGGACATTGATGAACTAACCACGTGGCGATGTCCATGTAGTCGTAGAAGATGGCCTTGTGTAGAAGGTTGACGCCGGCCTCATCGCGACACAGTATGTATTTCCGACGGTTGTAGTCGGAATCTAAGAGTTCCTGAATAATATAATATTATTTTTGAGGCATCGTTGTCCATTGCAGTATTATTGTATAAATAAATGATGTCAGTTTATTTATGTGCAACATTTTTTTGAAATCAGAGTTTTATGTTTAAGACAGGACTTTTTTTATAAAATCTGTAACGGTCTTTCCATTAAGAATATTTTCGAACATAGCATTGTGAATCCAAAAATGATCAAATAATATAATTATATAATAATTTTATTTAATAGAATAATTTTTTATCATAATGGAAAGTTTAAAATATTTGTAATAATATTTCTTACGGCTTTTTTGGGTGGACTGCCTGAATATTTTTGAAAGTACGAAAAAGTAACAAGTGCTTGAAAGATTCGTCAGTCTTGTTAGGTCCTGGGTAGCTCAGTGGGTCGTGGATTCGAGTCCCATCTCAAAGTACCTCGAGGCAAAGTGGCTTTATAAAGCATTTTTCATCAAGAATACTCTGTAAATATCCTTTTTATTTACTTTATTTTCAATACAAAGTGAAGGTAGTGTTTTAATTAATAACAATTTATTAATAGAACTAACACAGTTTATATAAGCTAATGTTGTAAAAGGAATGGATTGATTATTTGTTTGCATTGGTTCCGAAACTTCTCGACCGATTTTGAAAATTCTTTTACCTCCGGGAACCTTATACGTGGGCGACTATAATTTACGTGATTACATATTAGCCCGGGTATTGGTTTATGAAGATTCTTTACTATAATTTTATCAATAGTGCAGTTCTTTGGTTAGCTAATGATTTGCAATCTACATGAATGTGGATGAGGGTGAAGGTGTTGATTACCAGTAGTACCTGCAGCTCGGCCAGCGAGCCGCGCTCGACGGCTGAATGCAACGCTTGGCATTTGGCTACAAGCGCCGGCAGGTGGTGAGATAGCGGCAGAGATTCTGTTACTGCCAGCAGCCGCCGGCCCTGCCCCGCTAGCACGGCTCGTTCCAGCCTGCTTTCTGACCCTCCACGGGCCCACTGACGGAGTTGAGCTTCAGATGCGGCACCAATCACTGACGAATGGTCAAAGTTAAGACCAAGCGTGGCACTCAAACCAAAAAATTCAGGGAATAATGAACAGAAAATGTATCTGTTCAAACTCACAGACAAGAGCAGCACACCTGTTTGATGAAAGAAAAGTTGAATACTAATCCAAAAGGTTCTTACGTGACAATAAAATGCAAATGAAGAATCGTGAATGCCATTCAAGGATGTGACACTTGATTCAAGGATGAAGCATTAAAGTTTTCGCTTTTCAAACGTTAGACTTGCTCTTACATTACTGTTTTTATTTAGTTTAGAGAAAAGAAATAAAAATTTAAATGCTATGAACTGATTCCTTGGTGCGTTAAACGACTTTTACTGCTATTTGTTTACCATCGTGACTTCGTGATCTTGTCCTAGCGATCAAAATACTTGTGAATAAACGATTATTTACGGTATGATAAGTTTTGATTTAAATAATTTATATTTTTTGTACACACATTGTTTTGCATTATACCGTAATAAACTTTTTTATTTAGATATTGGTGTGTTGATAACTGAAAGATTGAACTAAAGCAATATTAATTGAGATGCGAGACATGGCAATTTCGATTTCGAAATAAAAGTTTTTTTTTTCATATAGTGTTAGTATACACAAAAAAAGTTTCTAGCAATTCAAAACGTCTATACTAGTAAAAACAATTGAATAAAATTACATTTAGTTTTGTTGAAATATTAAGTTACACCCTAGAAAGTGTTAATATACTAGTGTAGTTTATGAAAAGCGAGATACTAAAATGTATTGCGCTAACAGCCGACCAGCTATCGCATCGTCTGCTGACCTTACACTTTGTTTTACTCGCCACATGTCCGATATGTGAAGTTGCATACAATTTAATAAACGACCTCATTATGTTTTATGTAAATCTGCAAACTTACTTAGTAATTATTTCTTTGTAAGGTAAGTAACATGCAACGTTTTAAACTTTAACATGTTTTTTTTAGTTTAATATGTCAGAAACGCTGTAAATATTATACGCATATACTTTAATATTTGTTTATGGACACGTTGGTACATTACCCTAGCTAATGAAATAAAATAAATCAAATTAAAAAACTCATATGACTGTTCAATGCAGACAGAATTAACACTTTTTTTTTCATAGCGTAAAAATTGGAGAAAAAGTTATGCCGTTTTGCCGGTCTTCTAGAAATTCTTGAATTTGAGACGCGTGTGGGCTATAGCCATAAATATTAAATAAATTGTTCCTAAGTAGTCTTTAGGGCTAAATATTACCTCATTATAAATAAACAAATTAACGTTACAAATGTGTGTAAAAATTAATTTTCTTTTATGTTGAGTAGTACGGTGTTTTCATTTAATAAACTACTACAGTGAACTGAAGAAAAGAAACCGAAAGAAACGACTTATGGATAACTAACATCGAGCATCGCACACAACAATAACTATATACAAATACAGCAATTGTAATCAAGATCATGGATGGTCTCAATTACAATTACAACCTACGTATAACTCAAACAGATCCATTAATTATATATTGTATGTATAGATCTGCCTGTCATTCGTCTACACGGCGTAAATACGATACATGTTCCCGCGCTGACATTGGTGTAATATTTTCAATGACATATGTCGATCACAAAATATGAATTATTAAAAAACAAAAATAAAAATTATTGCACAATTGTCTCTTTGCAACCGACCAACGGCAAGGATGAGGCTAAGTTTTTGTTAAAATATGTAAATGACATTCTTCAAATTCACTTTGAAAAGCTTTTGTTTATCATACATTATAACTACGAGCAGTTTTTTTTATACTTCCCATGACAGTTGTAATTATATTTTTGAAAACAAAAATATTGATAGATCATTAAGCTTTAAAGCACAGAATGATTTATTTGCTACAATAATATGCTGACTATTTAGTATAATGAAAGTACAATTATAATAACAATATAATGTCATAAAAATGAGAACTTCATGATAATCCAACTTCCTTTATTATTCATGTATTAAAGTAGGTTCCAGATTCTAGTATTAAATGGTAATTGACTTGCTGTGCTACTAATAAAATTTCGATTCAAGAAACACGACATGATCATTGAGGACATGGACATAATGATTTAAAAGCTTCGTATGAATCGATAGTTGACGGATGGATTATTAATATTATAACCTAGTGATCCAAATCGGGCAATATAATATTAGTGTCACTGATAATAGTAATATGTTTTTACACCGCTCAACTAAGAAAGTTCGAATATGTTATACCTAGTAAAAAGTATAAATGTAAATGAATAACATTATTTTGAACTTACACCGATTATTAAGAAATTATTAGAAAAAACAAAACTTATTATACAATGGACCCTAATATTTCCTTTCATATTTTTGTTATTTAATGAACAATACTAGTTGCTTAAAGGTCAAATTGGTAAATGTAAAACTGCAATGTCAAGGTAATCTCGTGGTGAATTCATGTAGTTAGTATAAGTATAAATGGATAAATACAGTGCGAGTGTTATTTAAGACTTATTTTATAGTTATTGAAACTTAATAGAGAAAATACCATACAGGTACTAGTTTATAGCATAGGCAAAATGTCATTATTAAATTCATATCCCTATTTTTACACTTGGTTAAATATTAGTATATGCAATGTCAATAATGTGAATAAAATAAAACTAAAAATTTGGCCAGGGAGTCTCTTTTTAACATTCTCGTCAAAGTTCATCAAACGTCTACATTTTATCCAAGTTCATATGTAAAATATTAAAGACTTAATTACAAAGCATTTTTTAAATGTTTTATTTAAGTGGAATATTTAGTGAGGTATATGTATGCAGGTTCTTTGTAAAGGAAACACTCCTTGACAGGCACGCGATGTCCGTCTGGCATTGTTTTCGACTAGTAAAGTGTGCATAACACTGTTTACAAAACACTTTGGTCCATCACTCGTTGTTTTTTAGGATGCCGTTGTTCAAAAGAATAAGTATTCTTATAGGATCGCTCGCGTGTCTACTTTTCAGTCTGTCTATTACAAGTTAACTTTGAAACTACTACTAATCATCAGATGAATTGATATTTTACAACTAATTTGCTAAGAAACTTATCATCAGACGTGATTAAATTTTTACACTGAATTTGCTAAGAAACTGCTCAATAGATTAGTTTTACAACAATTTTGCTCGGAAGCTATTCGTTAGATATAACCACTCAGTATAAATAAGAAAAACTATAGTGAAATTAGATTTACAAAAACTTTTAACAGAAATGATTCTAATATCAATTATATTACTCATTTTTTATTTTCCTTTCTTTTATTTAGATGAAAAGAAGAATATTGAACCAGAAAACTCCTTTATACATCCACTACGCAGTACCACAATGTTATTCTGTTAGAAATACACTAGAACTTTAATAATACAAGTTTTTGCAGTAGATTATTTTTACAAGTTTAATAAATTAGTATTGTCAGAAACGCATTCGTAATGCGAATCTAATTGAAGATTGCATACGAAATAAGAAAGAGTTGTTTGAAAATAGGGCTTTTTTTGTATACAGTATACACGTACACATAGTCTTAAAAGCTATGAAAGAACCTATATATACGCTCTTACTGCTCCTCTTTGTCTCATATATCGGGTAGACAAAGAGAAGCATAGGAACTCGCGTTAGGGAATAGGCGCGAAAATAAATCTGCAGTGTGTAAACATGCGTTAGGAGGAACCAAGCATTACATAAGATTGGCAATCAAAAAATAGTTGCGGCTGAACATTGAAATTAAAAAACATCCAAATTTTAAGAGAGATGAAGGTCGGCATAAACCACCTGCTTGTGATCCAGTAATTAGTCAAATAAAATCTCAATCCAGATCACACATTGCAAAACTAAAAAATACAGTTAGTTCATTGTGTAAATATATTCCTAATAAATATTTTTTTAACGGAGTTTGTTTTGCCAGATATTTTCAGACAATACTCCCAAATAGCCAGGGGTAAATAAATAAGTCAAATGTATTTTTTAAATGTAAAAGTTGCCATTTTTTTTTTGTATTGTGAATGTGTCCAACAGTATTGGTTTTGAAGGTAGCTATACCCTTAAAAGACAATCAATACCTTAGTCTTATGTGAACACGGAACCTGTAAAGTGTCCGAAACGTCAATAAAACTAAATACAAACGCGAGGAAACCGTTTCAAAGTTGTTTCATTTATTGTTTACCATTCAAATTGTTGTTATTATATCTGTAACGTGGTATCCTTCTCAAAATCAATCAATAAATTATTTAAGCTGATAACGCAAGAGTAAATAATTTTTAAGATAAATAAACGAAAACTTTTTTTGTTATGTTTGTAGTCTTTATTGTTTTTCCCATTTTTATCATATAAATTCACTTTCAACTTAGTGTTTTTTTTTTAATAAAATTTTATAGTTTTATATTTTAGACTTTTACATTTTATACTTTTGCCTGATTAATAGTTACATTTGGCTCCCGTTGACATCGGTCAATGGGAGCGTTCAAAATCCGTAGGGTCATCGGATTTCGATTTTTTGTAAAGTTTGTATTCTATACTAGGGTTTTAACCTAATACTTCCTTAGTTGGCGACTAGACTTCATGCTGCGTCTCCTAGATTGCACGATATCCTAAGTTATTACAACCCTGACAGTAGACAGTGGCGAAATTTAACCTTGTATTCTAATGATATATCACCTATTTCTAAAAGAAAACAGATTAAAGACTTTTTTAAATGAAACATAGTTACGATTGTTTTTTTTCCCCCAAACTCTCTCTCTCTCTCTGCATACCAAATTTAATGAAAATCGTTGGAGCCGTTTCCGAGATTGTAATTATATATGTTGCAGTCAACTGGTTAAAACACTTCAATTATTGATAGTTTTTTTTTTGTTTAACCTTTGTTCAGCTATATTGTAAATTGATGCGTTAAGCTAATCGGCTGATAGAAAATCAGCCTGTTAATTGAATGGCGCCATTCAATTAAAGGGCTAGCTGCCCAATTGGTAGTCTAATTATACCAGTGGGATGCGACATATATACATATTAAAGAATTGTTGGTTTTTTAGTATTTTTTAAAATCTTCCATTAATTATTTTCTATTGCTAAATAGTAGGATTATCATTAATATATTGCAGATTGCATACGAAATAATGAGTAGAATTTACGTTTAGGCGGGCTGTAATGCGAGTAGAACCCATTCTTCTTAGTAGACCGTTCCGCAAGCCACTTCTTGATGCTTTCCATCGATGCGGTTCACTGTCGATATTCACATCGTGTACCTTTAATGTAGAATTTATTCAAAAATGTTATATACAAATAAACATTAAACTTAATTGTTATTTTCGTGAAATTTGTGTGCAGAATGTCGTAATATTTATCTTAAAATTCTTTAAAAAAACTCTACTTATATCTACCTATCAAAAACTGTTCTTTTTTCCTTTTTCCCCACTGCAAAGAAGGCTTATGTTTTTCGCGCGTATCTTGTGTATGTAATATTCTTTATTACATTATCTCTTCAGAACCGCTAAATGGATTTGGATAATTGAGGTATCGTTAGATTTATCTTAGTATACCAAGTGTTCTTAAATAGGTGACGTTAAAAAAATTCAAATATAGCTGCTGTACGACGCCATTATATTTAATGATAAAACTTTTTTGTTTCAAATCCTACAATATGGGTATCAAATTAAACGGCTCAATACAAGGATTCCAAAAGTTATATCATGATTATTATTACCGCAATACTACTAAAAATAAGAAATTTAATGATAAAGTTAAAAAATGATATTTAAAAAGCAAAAAACCCGCCTGCGTGAAAAACAACTACTGAAAAGGCTGCAACAAGATAAATAATTTATGCAAAATCATACACAACAGGCAGTTGAAAGCATGCACAAAGAGATAATGATTTGACTTATTATTCATTCATTTCTTGAGTGCATGTTATGTTGCATATCTTTTTTCTAGTTCCAGTTTTATTTTCATATTTTTAAGATGCTGGTGTTAGTAAATAGGTCTCTTTTTTAGCTTAGCTTAAATAGCTAGCTAGCGTTCTAAGCTAATTACTAGGTTTTTCAAAATATACAAGCAAAATCTTAAAAAAATAAATAATAATTATTATTAAATCCAGTTGCGCGAACGTCCATCAAAACTATTACTACTTTAAAGCGTCATTATCGATGCAAAATTTACAACAGAACGTTAATAAGAGTTTAAAGTTGAAATTCCTGACTTAAAATAGAATCAATATGTGTTTAATACAGAATATATTAATAGATAGATATTAATATATTAATAGTGTTCTACGCTGTATCCGACTTCAAAATCCAAAAGTAGGAGGTTATGTGTATATATGTTCACCGACATTTCCGCCAATTGTTGACCGAATTTCAAAATTATTATTTTAATTACCTAATTTAATAATTTAATGGACCGAGGTGGTCCCATTTAAATTTTATCGAAATCAAATATTCAAAGTTTTCCTTTTATAACAAAACAAAATACGCTTTTCACCAATATCACCCAAATACACTCACAGGCACAATTAACCGCCCACCAGTATTTTTCATCACCCAGTTTGATTCCGTCAACTATGGGTTATCAACAGTTTTGTTTTTTGTTAAGTGGCTACTCTAGCAATAAATAAAATACTTATACCATTATTTTCTTTCCTAAATTTGTGTCACCGAAGGGTTTTCGGAATTTAGTCGTTGTTTTACATTGTTGCTGTTGTGTTACCGAGTTACCATTTCCTGTTATTTTCTATAATATTATTTAATTTGAAATTATAATATTTGCTCATTGTTTGTGATTGCAAAAAATGTCACTCGATGCAACTGATGTAGCTTTAGCTGATGCGGGGTATAGCCAACGTCGTATTGCTCACACACTCGAACTACGTCACGAGATGCCATCAGACGAATTCGGGAGACAGGCTTATACACCCGCAGGCCAGGTCTAAGTCGACATCGATGTACTTCGACTCGAGATGACCGTTTCGTTGTCACCAGTTTGTTGAGAAATCGCTTTTCGACCGCTACTGAAGCTCGTACGCGTCTTTTTTAGGTGAGAAATGACATTGTCTGTGAACGTACCATTAGAAGAAGACTAGCAGAAAGTAATTGGAGGGCTTTTCGTCCAGCTCGCGCTCCGCAACTGCTCTCACAATACCGTAGAGCTAGACTTGGTTTTGCGCGAGCATTTGCATACTGGACTGTAGAGGAATGGAAGAACGATCTGTTCTCAGAGCAGAATAATAGCCTTAAGAGATCCAGATGGACGTCAGTGTTATCTACAGGCGTCAAAATGAGAGATTTTCTCCATGCGCTATAACTGAAACAGTAGGTTACCAGGGAGGATCCATAATGGTATGGGAAGGTATCCCTTATGAGGCTCGTATCGATATTGTTGTATTCGATAGAGGAAGTGTAAACGCTCAAAGATACTTGGAAAAAGTTTTTGAAGACCATGTCACACCTTTTGCTTCGTTCACTGGTGACAACTGCAGATTAATGCATGCACGCACGTTGCCATACCACAAGATCCGTCAGTGAGTACTTTAATGAGGTCGGGATTCAAGTTTTACTATCGCTCGTAAGAAGTCATTAGGGCCAGAGGTAACACCCACTATTAATTTCCTATATATTCTTTTAACTGCAGCTTTTAAAACCAAAATTTTAAAATTTCATTGAAGTTTTTCAAAAAATCGATTTTAGATAAGCATCCTTTAATAAAAGTTTTTTTTTCCAATATGTTTGTTGTTTCTTTTTATTTAAGTATTGTTTTTTAAATTCCTTTCATAAAATATGGTCTAAGTTTGGCAATATCTGTGAAAATAAAGAAATAGAAGGTGGGCGGTTCATTGTGCCTGTGAGTGTATTAAATTGACATAATACATTACCATTTCCAGCTAAAAAACAAAAGATTGCATATTTGGAATTCATTTAAAAAAATAGAACCGACTACTAACTTTAAAAAAAATTATAAATAATACTTGTCTCAAAAGCTACTTATTCAAGAAAGTCAGTGAATATCTCACGTTTTAAAAACAAAAAAATATAGATTATACTTTATGTGTAAGGATTGTTGCTTTCTTCCTAAGGAATGATTGTGCTTTATCGAAGAGAAAAATAATGCTCTTACATTTTTTGTTTTCGTATTGTAAATAAGAATAATATGCATTATACTTAGGTATCAAACTTATATCAACACGACTTTTTTTAATTCCTTATCTAAAAATAAAATTTAAGGTAGCTCACCTGTATCCTATGTTTAGATCACAGCAAAATGTTGAGAAATTTAAATGAATATACACCTGTTTATGTATTTATCGATCGATATTGTTCTCTCTGTGATTAGGGAGTAACTTCAGGTAATTAGATAGATTAATTTTGAATGAAAGTAGGAGATGTAGCGACTTAAACGGTATGCAGTTGAAGAATAGACTAACAATTTGCTCGGTGTGGATGCCTTTAATGGGGACAACATGAGTACAGACAGGTGCGAAAACACATGAGACGTTCGTGAAGGACAATAGGTACACACGGTCGGAGAAGTGCGGCCAGAAAAAAAATGTTATGCATTGGATATGTACTACATATAAAATGCTTCTTTTTTAAAGAAAATATTTTGGATTTTATATGATTATGTATATTTTGTACACAAAAAGAATGTTATTATAAAAAAAATAAATGTCAATATTAACATGTTGGAGAAAATTAGATATTTATTATGTCAATTTGAATTATCATCAGCATATATTTTTTTTTATAATACAAATTGGTACTGAACTTATTATTAAAAATGTATGTATAAAATGAAGCTGCTGCTTGATATTCGAGATTTTTTGTGAAAATTTAAAATATGTTTAATATGATTAAGACATAATAAACATATTAAATTATACTTGGAAAAAAAATTATATATTTATATGTATGTCCATACTTGCAATTTCGATTACTTTTCAAGAGTCGAAACTTTGTATGGCTGATGTTCCTGAGTCAGCAAGATTTCATAAATAAAAAAGTGAACGCATACAAAAGCTTCGACATCGTAATTAATGATCTCGCGATGCGGTATTAGTTATAAATTATTTCGTCCGATTAACAAAAATAGTTATTTTAATAGCACACGCGCAAATGTCCTGTATGTTTTAACGTTTTTTTTTATTTCATGTAGAAATTTTAATATATTAGTGTGGGTCAAGTCTTGTTAACTAAATTTAATGCGTTTTTCGTTTGTTATAGATTAGTTTTTATTTTTAAGCACCTTTATGTGGGTAAACGGAAATTTACTAAAACATAATTTAAAAAAAGCTTTATATATACATTATCTTAATACTTATAATAAAACTTGTAGCTATTATTCACCTTATTACATGACTAACTTTCCGCCAGCGTCCTCGCCCAGAGTGGTCCTGTATTATACATATAAACCTTCCACACTTACAAAGATAAAACCGCAATACAATCCGTAGTGTAGTTGAAAAGATCTCAGCATACCGACAGCGGGAAGCCACTGTTTTATTTAGATTTAGGCTGCTCAGATAATTCAAGTCTTCGTTAAAAAAAAAGTAAATATCTTGAACTTAACGCAGCGCAATATTATATCTTAGAGAATAGCTTGAATATGTGTTAAGCACGTGTCCATTCGCAAGCTCGACCTTCGAAGAGTTTTATTAATAATAATAAAAAACATATTGATTGCAGTTTAATTCAATTGCGATTAGAATTTTCTAGATTGCCTATTAATATTTGTCTTTAGGTACCAGTATCCTAACTTCCAGTTGCTCCTACATTTTATTTGCTTGTATGTATAATTAATTACAACAATTACAATTATACCATTTGTCAAAGGTGGTATTTTAGCTCCTCATACACAAGATTGAAAGTTAGAGATTCATAGTATTTCGTACTAGGTTTCATACTTGAATAACTGATCTCATATCTCACTTTGACGTATAGGTATGTACGTCCGTCCTATTTGTCAATATCACTAAGTTTCCCTGTAATATCATAAAAGTATGAAAGACATGCGAGTAGTCCAGTGAAATTAGCTCGAAAACGGATCAAATCTCGGAGTGACAGATATTATAATAAGCTAGAGACGTGTAACCGTTAATTTTGGCGTTATGTTTGTTATATTTTGATTAATTTTGCATTCACAATGCACATTCACAATGCCATGCTGAAAATTATTTTTAATACAAAATGTTGCTTTTAAGGTTTCATAATATTTCGCGTCTCTCTATTTGTCCTTGTGAGTTAGTCGAGGTGAAAAGGTTTTTCGTGGTTATGTAGGGTCTTATTGCTGCAATCATGTTTATACGTGCAATTAACGTACTATAAAAAAAAATAAACGTAACCTGTAAACTATGTGTATAGGCAAATATGATCAATAGATGATTTTTATTAATATATATTTCTTATAGTTATACATGACATATATTTTTAAAATCTAAAAATAAAATCATTATCAAAAATTTCCAGTCAAAACGCTAACCACTGTGATGGCGTCGATGTGACGTCACAGCCCTCTTAAAATTAACATAAACAATAACCACAACAAACATCGTTCTATGTACAGTTATATGTATGTCAATATCAAATTTATGAGATCTTCCTTAAAGAGCTGTGACGTCACGCGCTGGTTGCAGTCACATGACGAGTATAAATTAAATGATTTTTCATTTAATTAATTTACATAATATAATAAATAAAATAACCATGATAGTGTGCTTATCGGTAATAGTATATTAAATACAATCAGATAAAATAATAACATGTATTTATTTTCGTTTAATGTCTACCCCGTATTATAGAAAGTTAAGCGTTTCAACTAAAACCCTTTATGACAACTCTTGTCACTAGATCACAATACGATAAATATATCTGTCACTGTTGATTTGTGAGGAACTCAATGCACTAATATTGGACCTCGGGTAGTTAGTACAATGGCAAAACGCAAATAGTTTAGTTTCTATTTAGATGCGATTATTACGTAAAAAATTAATGAAGCCTGCTTGGTAAAAACCACCCTATGGTACGGCGGCTGTGAATGCTTTGTGGCAGTACCACATCTATAGATCTATGACCACAACTATGATTTATTTACACAGAAAACCACACGTACAATTTTTATGATTATACGTATAATTATGTACAATTATTCTGTTGCGCTTAATTAGTTGCCACTGGCTCACAGCATTAAATGACAAAATCCAAAAACCTAATCGATTTTGTCTTTAAAAGCTTTGGATATTATCGTCCTTTGTATTTTTCCCTTGAATATTGTATTATAAGCCTAAAATAGTTACTTTTGCATTTATAATATTAGTATGGATTGCTAGTACAATCGACTGTGTGTATATTTTAAGGACGTAATTTTTATATTTCATTCTGATTATTATTTTTCTTTCATACTTTGTGGAGTTGAGTAGATAGGTATGTAAATTATTATGGTACTTAAAGCTTTATTATATGATATTCTAAGTATAACTTTAGTATAAAAAATACTTAAACGAACTTCATAAAGTTAAAACGTTAGAAATGAAAGAGCTAGAAATAAAAGAAGAATACGTAGGCTGTATAAATAATTTAATAAATAGTGTTACCTAGTACAGCGATATCGATTTAACTTTATTAATAGGTCAACTATCCATAATTTAGTGTTCATCTACTGCGAGCTATCCGATAAAGTAATATTGATATTAAAACCGACGTCTTTCTTGATATTTTTATTAGAGTTTTGTTGAACAGATTCATGAGGCCCAGGTTCATTTCGAGCTGAAAATAAAAATAGAACTTCAATTTTTAAATGAAGATTAAGTAATGAAATTATTACTTGCGCTGTAACTCGCTGGATTTCAAAATTATTTTCTATATGTGATAATAAATACAAAATGTATTGTGCTAAAAATACAAAAAAAGGCATACCATCATTTAGTTGCACATTTAAAATCCGATGATACAGTTCATTAAATTTCTTTTGACGTTTCACATTGGATGGCGTGCGGACCACTAATGTTGGCAAAAGAATGTAATGTTCAAGGTCAGGTCCATCTTTCGACTGACATTTTCGACGTGAAGTTTCCTTCTTAACCACAAGTCGAGGATTCTTCATCTTATGTTTGTTGGTAGAAATGCTACTACTACTAGTAAGGTACTCCATTTTTCCCTTTCGATGGCATCCCGTGGCTTGCTCGTCTATATTTTTATCTTTTTTTAAATGATTAGATGTATGATAACAACATGTTGCTTCTCTATTAGTTGGTGAACGTGATCCAGCATAACTTGGTCCAGGAACGCTATTATCTGGTTCGTACCTATGATTTCGTCGTATTTCTGGGAACATAAAGCGATCGTGACTGTGTGGACCTTTGTGCAAATTGCGATCTTCTCGCCGTTTCTCTGCCATATCTGCACAAGCAGCGTTATGAGTACTGGCCATTTCTTTTTCTTCGCTGGTGCTTTTGTTTTTATGACTAGCCACAATAATATCGCCTGTTTTACCAACTGGTCTGCAACTTTCGTGTCGATGGTTCAATTTCACAATTCTATAATGACGTCGCCGTCTTCTTTCTACGTGTGCTACTCGCTCTCTTAACAAATTGTCAATCAACCTTTGTAACTCACATCGGGTACTACATCTTTCGGCATGAGGTATTCGACGACTTAATCGGGCATTTGGCCAATGCGTACGACATACATCTTCATAAATAATATCACTTAAAACGGCTTCACGAGACGGTGTCAATTTAATACCGTCGTCTCGTGGAGCAAATTCTCCTTGTGCTAAATAATGAATTGTGTCCATCAACCGATAATCTCTAACAGGGTTTAATCTGTGACGTATTTTGTGAACTCTTTCCGCTGCTACTCTTGGTATATCGTCACGCTTGCAAGGAACGGAAGCACATTGTCGCCTTCCTCGTGCTGTAATACCATCATATGTAGTGAAATCTCTGCCATATTGTTCGGAATTGTGTTCTTTCTCCAAAGTGGTAGCTTTGCTGGGGGATAGTGGAGCCGGTTGGTGAGTGTATTTTTGAAATGCTGATGTTTCAGGTACATGACTATATTGTTCTATATAACTACATCCAGGGCGTGTAGTTCCTGATGCTTTCATAATGTAATCTTTGGCCTCTTCATCTGATGAAGATAAAGGTAGATTAGGGTTCATTGAACGAAATACCATCTCTTGTTTCATAAGTTTACGTTCGAGATGATCGATTCTCTTATTTAATTTATTGAGCGTACTAGTGGAAGGGACAATCGAGCTCTCAGTAGATGTATCTGTACAAATAAACGTACAGACGTCAACTTTTTTAGAATCAACTTTAATCTTATCCGTTTTAACGTCGTTACGTGGAAGGTTCATTATAATTTGTGGCTGAGTGTAGATATAACATTTTTCTGCTGACCTTTTCCTAACATTGTATAAAGTTTTCGGTGACACTTCAACATGGGAACATTTCGAAATGGTTGTAGATGATTCTACCTGATCACTGATCGAGGACTCGTTTGTTAATGCTATTTCACTTTTAATGTTATCCCCTGGTCTGCTAACGTAGACAAAATTCACTTCCTTGGAATTAGAATCATCCTCAGAGAAACCTGTAGAAGAATATAAATACATAATTTTCATTCTTCCTTTTTAGACCAACTAATAAAAAACTGTACTTACTTGCAGTAACTGAAGAATGATCGCCGATACCGAGATGCGATCCTGATTTTTTAGCACCCTAGAACAAAAACGTTTAGTGTACATTGAAAAAGAATTACAATTTACAAGGAAAGTTCAAATTCTTACCTTTTTGCAATTAAATCGGTTCTTTTCAGCAATGTATATAGTTTTAATAGGTGGTGTACAAGGTTTAATAGAAACTAGAACTTTCTGAGAAGTATGACGGCGAGTTTTATTTGTTGGTGTTATTTCTAAATCTGCAATATGTTTAAAAATTGATGTTAAAGTATTGAAATATGTAGAATAGAACTACATAATATTTTTTCAATAAATATATTTTATTTACATAAGGGAGGTGTCTTTTTAGGAGACAGTGACTTCTTTATGAAAGTATCGTAATCAACTTTACGTAACAATTTTTCTTCTTTGATGGACACTAATTTCTTGGATGGAATCTGTTTATTTTCCATCACATTGCATTTTCCTTCTTCCGGGCATATTTATAAAAATAATAATCCCGTGTTGACTACAAAATGGGAACAGACGATAAATTTGACTATAAAGAAAATTTTACATTATTCTGACAGGTACAGGAATGGCGAAAGAAAAAAAAACAAAGAGAATTTCAATCACTATGCTAAGAAAAAAGGTCAATTAAAAAAGAATTTTATTTGTGGTTCGCCGGTAATCAGAAAGTAGACGGTAATCAAAGTAAAATTTTGATTACCGATATTTTCTGAATATAGAGTTTTTTTATTTCTGATTTAAGCGGTATTTCTTTAATTCAAGTATGTAAGACATTTATTTGAGGTCTACGCAATTTGAGGTTGTTATGGTTATTTGTTGAAATAAAACAGCAAGGTAAAAATACACTATACACTTATGTCTGTTAAAAAAAGTAATGGAAAGTAATATAGTTTAACGATTTAAAAAAGTGTTTTTATAACAAGTTTTATTGACGGTGAATAAAGACTAGATCCATTTCCTCTAAGCTTGTACTTAAACTGTTTCATCTCTACTTTGACAATCTAATAGGAAATTAAGAGGAAATAAGCGTGTAAATAATACGCAACCAAAAGAAAAACAATAACAGTAGGATACAATAAAGGAAATACTTTTTTGTGGATCTCTTTTTATTTCGAAAATAGAAGTGGCGTAAAAACAATAAAGTAGTCTGTCAAAATTTTTGCAAAGAGTGACGTTTCACCCATTTGTAATTATCAAAAAAAATCTTTTGCTGTCTGTCTGGTGACAAATTCGTGAAGTTTTTGAATTCAAGGAACGTATGAATGGTTAGTTTTTAGTGAATAATGTCGGACCAAGAGAAGACGAGTGGGGAGAATATTTCGGTAGTTATGGTGGAGCAGACTGCGTCTAGTAGGCATAAGTCCTATAGGCCCATTGACCTACAAGAGGAAGCGAAACCAGACTTGCATAAGAGATCCCGGGCGCCGGCCGTACCATGTGAGAATTTATTACACTTTATTTTTAGCTTTCAAATTATACTTTACATTGACAACCTTCTCGTAGCTCTCGTAGCTCTCGTAGTTCTCGTATTGAATGGTAGATCCATAACAATACTTCAAAATATTTTAGTACTTGTTTAAATATATAAATTTCAGTCTAGACTTTTCATTATTGGTAAATTTGTCACAAAGTCCAAGGTTGTCTTAAAACATGCTACGATATATATATATTGAATCAGAAATTTGTTTTTCTTTATCCAAAATTAAGTCTTTAAGTCAATGGCGTACTAAATATAGCCATACTATTTAATATTCCAGCGTTAACAGAAGAACTCAAAGATGCTCCACCAAACAAGATCACTGACACGATAGACCACAATGAATGTGAGCGAGGTGAGATACATACATTTACTGCATTGAATATGACAATACTAGCTTTCAGTCAGCGGCTTTGCCCGCGTGGTCTTGTTTTATACATAAAAACCTTCCTTTTGAAATCACACTATCTATGAAAAAAAAACGCATCAAAATCTATTGCGTAGTTTTAAAGATTTAAGCATACAAAGAAAAAGCGACTTTGTTTTATACTATGTAGTGATAACATTATTTGAAGTCAATCTTGTTTGACAGTGGTTTCTTCTGAGAGACAAACTCATCCTTCCAAGAAGTTATCGTCAAGCAAGAGACGAGGATCTTCACCGGAAGCTATAGCGATGGTACTCATGGATGCTCAGGTGAGAGAGATATCCATGCTTTTCCTGATCGACTAGAAAACTTTGGTGGTATTGATGGCAAACTTTTGTCCCGATTCACATAAAATCAATAATGTGTATCTAGCGAACCTGGATCATCATCGTCTTGCTGAAGTTATAAATATTTGGTCACTATTCCAAGACACATGCAAAAGATGTGACAATATCATTAACACAGATCGTAAATTAAGTAGATTTTAGCACTTGTATTATATTTAATATTAAAGTACGTCAACATATACACTCCAGACTATATAGAAAAGAAAATTTTCTATATTGAGTACATCGGAAATTGAGTCCGGAACTTCAGATATGGTTACACCTTGACACCGGCATGGGAAACTTTCGGCAACAGACTCAATTCTGCTTCATATTTTGATGTAGCTTCTGCTTTTGTACTCAATACGATATATGTGCGTTTCCCATTTTTTTTCTGCTGTCATATAAATATTACTAGACCTCATGAATTGTCAAAGAATATTATAAAACGTGGGATATTATTTTAATGATAATTACAGAACGAGATGCGAGTCGTAATGAGCTTTCCTGTACATTAACTACGTTTATTGTGCTATTTAGAATAGGTATTTGACATTCTTGTCCAACGAGTTAATTGTATTTTGAATGCGTGTTAAGATAACATTATTATTATGACTACGTACTATTTCAAAATAAATGTTAATACTCATAACTACTTATTTAAGAGTGTATGTTTTCTTGAGACTTGGCAGCGTAAATTATAGCCTATGTCACCCGAGTATGATTTTATCTTCCCCTAGGTGAAAGAATTTTCTTGATCGAATCAGTATTTCCGAAGATTAACTCCACAAACAAAGAAACTTTATCTTTATGTATAATAAATCAATGTCTAAAGAAATAAGAATATTTTTTTGTGTGTATCTAAGCATATACAAACAGTTATAAAAGTATATTAATAATGATAATTTACCCTCCAATCCGCATTGGGCCAGCGTGGAGGGTCATGGCCCATCGTCCTTAACCATCCATAAGGAAGGCCTGAGCCCCTGCAGTGGAGACGTAAAAGGGCTGATGATGATGAATTTTGGTTTCAGAAAGATACTTTACCACAACCAATACCAGACCATAATGCTGTAGTATCAATGGAGTCCGCTCCTAAACTAACTGAGAAAACTGAGCAAGATAAGAAAGCAGACGTTGACAGCATAACGGAGGATAATGTAGAAATACGGACCTCCGATCCTCTTAAAGAACATTCTGAATGGGTAAGTTAGCGCACTAACTTTTATTAAACCACGGAGCAAAATTTTGTAGGGATTTGAAATACGTAATTTAACTTATCCTTAATTTAGGAAAGCTATAAACGGATAATACACGCAACAACACCAAAGTTGCAAAATAGATTCGGTAAACGCGGTAGCCCGCTTGTATAGAGTTATATTAGTTTTAAAATTCTTTATTAACACTTGTTTGTACATTTACTGAAGATCGTTATTGTTCCTTTATAGTCTGACGATGAGGAGGCGGGCGGGCTGCCGCGCAGCGAATCTCGTGCTTCGCGGGTGTCGCGTGCGATGCGGCAACTGTTCTGCTGCGGTGTCGCTTACAGTCCCCCCTCCGAAGAAGACATTTCTCCTCGCGAGTTCAGTGGCATTTGAACTTGCACCCGCTACTCACTTAACGTCGGCGTTTTTTCATCATTTACCCAATTCAAAGCAGCTGGCCATTTCTGATCAGCGTCATATTGCCCTGGTGCTGCTATTTAATATTGTTTTATTTCTATCTTTGAATGTTGGTGGTGATTGGGGATGGCCAGCTGGACAATAAGAATCTTGTGTGTGATTTTTTGCGCGTGTATTTAGTTCTGTACATAAAATTACTAATAAACCTTATTGGAATATTCTTATTCGTAATAATTATTATTGATTTTTAAATATATACCATATATAATATATATCATAGCATGGATGGACATAAGTGTTCTCTCATATTGTCTATTCATGTCCCAAGAAATTTAGATTGTCTCTGGATCCTAATACGTTTTGAAAGACTTCACAAGTAAAATGTTATTCAACCTGTAATCATGATAATAGTGAAACTTATAAATAGCATATCAGCTGTTCACACTATCTGCTACAATCAAACAATTTACCACAAAGTAAAAAAATATTCTGCTCTGAAGAACGATTTTAGTTTTGTGGGTTGCTACGTGCTACGGCTGCTACGTTCCGATCATGAAGGTTTAAAATCAAGTGGAATTTGACAGATTTGTATAATTTGACTAGCTATTGACTGTACATATAAATATAAATGATATACGCAACAGTATACATATAAATGAAGTCAAGTGCTAGTTGTGTAAAACTTTTCCATTTGCAGGTGGAACAACCTACACATTCTAACACCCTAAAGAAAAAAGAGATTACTTGGGAAGATATTGATTTAACTTATTTACAGGTTAGTTATAGCGAAATGAAAATGTTAGAGAATTAAAACTGTTGAAACAAATATGATAAATGACGTTTTGGTAAAAAAAAATACCGCTTTAAGTTTTTACCTAAAAAGGTGCCGTACTTCAAAATTTCATAAATAAAAAGTATGTTTTTTATAAATCCAAAAATTCTTGTGACTGAACAACGATTAATTATTAGAATCTAATAAATAAATCCGAATTTATAGAGTCTAGTGGCCATCAGCGACTTCGTCCGCGTTTTCCATTATTTCTTCGCTCTTAATAGTTGCCTAAAGCCTTCCTCGATAAATGGTCTATTCAACACAAAAAGAATTTTTCAATTCGAACCAGTAGTTTCTGAGATTAGCGCGGTATACTACCGGTTTGGGAACTAGTAATTAGTCAAATAAAATCTCATTCCAGATCACACATTTAAAAACTAAAAGATACAATTAGTTCATTCTGTAAATATGATTTCAGACAAGACTCCCAAATTTTGGAACTGGTTGTAGTTTACGGTAGCCAGGGGTAAATAAATAAGTCAAATGTAGTTTTAAAATAATTTCATTTAATAAATGTAAACGTTTCCATATAATATAAAAGTTTTGTATTGTGAATGTGACCAATAGTATTGTTTTGAAGGTATAATAGTATATTTATGCAAACTATAAATATACTCGAAGGTAACAATAATCTTAATTAAAAAGACAATCAACACCTTAATCTTATGTGAACACGGAACATGTAAAGGGTTCGAAACGTCAATAAAAGAAAAATAATAACGCGATAAAACCGTTTAAAAGTTGTTTCATTTATGGATAGTGCGCGTGAAAACGTTGGTATAAAAAAAAAGTTAAAAAAAAATTGCCGTTATGATTAACATTATGTTACATTTAGAGGATACGAAATAGCCGTTTTTCATAAAATAAGTATATAATTTTTAAAATATTTTTTTTTAATTATTTATATTAATCAAAGTATGCATTCCATGCATGTGTTCCATGTCAAATTTTAGTACAATATGCAAAGTGCGTGATCCGAATTCGAATGGCCTTTGATGTATTTCGTGGAAGCACACGAAACCACTGAAAACATTTTCATTATATTATTAGCATTATAATATTTTTAAGAAAGAATCGTAGATTTGTTATTTATTTTTGTCGTTCGCTCAATGGGACGTACCATGTTCATTGCAAAGGTTAAAAAAATATTAATCTTTCTTCCTTTATTTTCAGAATGTGAATGCAAAAAGTCAAGCAGCATTGTTAGAACGAAAAGCGTCTGTAGGGCCGTGTTTCAAACCTAAGATGCTTTACGGTGGCCCATCTGGTATTACCGTGTGCGTTCCTAAAGTAAGAATAAATATAAATAGTAAAAATAAAGTAAACTAAAATAAACTTTTGTTAATAACAATTTTGAAGAGATAAACTGAAAAAGAATAGGAAAACTCGTTCATTTTTTTTAAAGAATTATGCTATGTTTATCCGTATGGTAAATTAGAACAGGATAAAGTCTTTCGGATCAGAATAAAATAATGATGCCTTTTTTCATTAACCTAGAACTCGCTTAATATTAAGAATAGTTTAAGCAGATTTGTCGTTTCACCAAACCTGTAACGTTAGGTAATGCCTTACTAAGCACTTTTTATTTTGAATGCTTACACAATTCCGCAAAAAGGAATATGCGTCTGATTAAAAAAATGGTTAAATATATTTTATTACAATCGTTATTGCTTTAGAATAAAGTTTATCTAAATATTTTTCAACATTAGTTCGTTTTCTTCTTGAAAATAATTATTAAAAAGTGCAAAATAAATGCGGTAACTTCAAAATATTTAAACGCCATGCTACTTGTCAGAGCAGATGTGACGAAAATGTACACGTATAGGGATGTCGTTGTTACAAAAAGTTAACATCGATGCAATAACATCGCAAAATAAACAACTGATTACAATTTAAATGATGTTTTACGCTTTTATTTTTATTTCACCAATTTGGTAAATTATATGATTTATTAAAAAAAAGTCTATTATACTTTAAAAATAAGTTGTTAATCGATTTGGGTTATTGAATCATAGTCAATCACTCAAAACCCATATTGATTTAAAATGTCATATCTCTAGTCGTGTACTTTGACGTCACGACGAGCGCGCCAAAACTTCCCGTGTTTAAACTGTTCGTAGCTATTACTTATTTTCATCAATGATTCATTTTACAATATTTTAGTTTTTTTACAGTTATATAAAAACATTTTCCAAAAATGTGCATATTTCCTAATGTCACGTTTGTGGCCTTTACACGTAAAGAGACAAAATAAAAATATATATTATGAGGTGATAAAACCTTGATAAAACATTAATAATTATTCATTTATTCACTTGACTTTGGCAGAATTGTGTGAAAGCCATTAATAAAAGAAGAAGACCAAATATTTAGGTGTCAGATTTTGGAAACTCCTAAGTTTAGAGAAACGAGCACGAGTCACTTTTAGCTTATCTCATTTTATATAGTTTGTTACAATTCATATATTTAGTTTTAAATTAAGATAACCTTCAATATTTTCATTTAACTTTCTTTACAGAAATCAGTGAGAAATATGAAGGAAGATTTCAATCCTATTCAATCCGTAATCAACTTTAACATTACAAAAGTGAGTCGTAATTACAACTACTGTGTTTATGTATAGCCGTTATCCGTATAACCTGTGATTATTAGGTATAACCCTTACGTCGTATTTATTTTATCGTCCTTAAGAATCCTTTGTATGTATATCTTTAACACATGACAATAGAGCGACTTAAAAGTGATAATACGGAGAAATCGTGACAAAAATGTATCAGAGGAGGACATCCGTCCTGGTTACTGAGTGATACATGGTACTTTAACATACTGATATTATAAGGGTTTTGTACATTTTTATCACGGGCTCTCCGTGTAAAAGGTGACGAAGGATATCGAGCTCTAAAGTCAGGATTTTAGCATACATAATAAGTACTACTTGCTATTCTTCGGCATTCGTTTTTTAGAAGATGGAATCGAAATCTATTTGTCATATGGAAGCTCGATACGAAAAAATGGTTTTCAATAAAGTAGACGCTCAAAAACAGTCATCGAAAAAACCGGAGAAAGAGGTAACTGTTTTGGGATTTTCATCCCCCTTCATTATACTTATACAACAACAATTTCGTTAGATAATTAATAACCTTAAAGAAAAATTATTAAAAAATCACCAATACTGGGTACCCCTAAACTCAGTATTTGGAACTGCCGACTTTAACAATTAAAAAATATATAAATATCAATAGAGCGTTGTGAATGCAAAATTTATCAAATATATAAAAATAATCATACATTATATTTCCGTGCATACAATACACATTCATATTTAACATGTCGGCAAAAAAATGTTAGGCAGCTCTAAAAACCACGAAATTCCAAAAGATCCTATTTATGTGATGAAACTTTAAATGTACAAATATATATTTGAAACTTTTAACTCATGAACTATGCGGTCCCTGGATGGATAACCGCTAAAGAGTACAGAAGTAATCGGGACCAATGTAGATGTTCGGAAGGGTCAACATAATAATTCTATTTAATTTGCATTTGAATATTTTAGCTCAAGATAACGCCACATCCCAAGTTTTTCGATGTTTTAAGATGCAAAATAGATAATGTGACATCGAAAATTCGAAATCTACTAAATATGTAATTTCTATACGTGTTTGTTATAATTTTTTTTTACATATTTATTTTGAAATTGTTTGTATTTTTAGATATTAAATTAGAGAACTATTTTAATGTATTTTTTTCTGGTGTTGCGTACTTACTAATCGCCATATATTATAGTTACGTCTTATATTAGTATACATATTGCATTTCAGGTTTATATTGTCTTCTGATATTTTATCTGGTAGCTATTGAAGTAGGGAAAATAAAAATGCAATATTATTTTGTAGTTTGACTAAACGTACTATAAACACTTACAGTCGACATCATATCAGACATAGGTACATATACTATTATATTTTAACAGTAAATCTAAAGAACAAGGACACACTTCACTGCCTGACGCAACTGAGAGAAATATTCAAGGTATGAAAAAATCATATCACAAAATATCAATCTGTCATAATTGGTTTATCAACACGCCATTGAGTTAATAATATTTGGCGTCAGCTAAATAAAGTAGTGGGAAAACACTTGATTGAAACGTGATTGTAGTTATTCATCATCATTATTAGCCCTTTTACATTCCCACTGCAGTGGATCAGGTCCTTATAGATGTTTTAGGAGAATGGAAGAACCCTCCACGCTGACTGGTATTAACCACCGCAAATGCAGCCAGTACCTACGGCTTTCCGTGATTTTCCTGAGCACGAAATAGCTCGAGATAATAATTTTGGTCACCCATCCCGTAACCGACAGCGCTTATCCACTATGCCACCGATCCCACCACCACTAGCAGTACTTAGGTCCAAGTTGACACAAATGGAGTGTTATAATTTCTTTTGTGTTTATGATTTATTAATAAAATTTTCCAGATCATGTGCAAAAGGCAGTGTCAATGATCACACATTTTATATAGTCTTATTAAACAAAAGTTGTATTTGTACTCTTTTATTATATTTACCATGACAAATTACAATTTGGCAAGGAAAAGCTAAAAACAACAATTTTAAAGGTCTCGTCAGTTAGGGGATACACAAACAACAGTGCTTACTTTCATAGCTCAATAAAATAACTATAGTTCACATTCTTTGAATTTGTTCTAACTAAATTTGAAAAATAACGATTGCACTAATACAATTCAATCAAATTTTTAAATAAATTTTGTAATTTCCCTTCTAAACTCCAAAACATAATAACAAAGCTCATAAACAACATCGTTTACTTTTACACCTAAAGATCAATAATGTCTAACGTGTGCTGCTTTTTCTTGCAACTGTTGTGCGGTAAGCGTTCTGCTTGATACGAGGTATATGGAGCAAGAGGCAGACCCAAATAGCTGATGCGTTTTATCTTTTAAAGCCGTAAACACCTTTACAAATCTGCAGTTTAAAAATTACACCGATATATTAACATAGGAAGTGCAAAGAAGACGCTCAATGTCTACGTGCGACGTTCCATAGCCAACTCCCGGATTTGTTGTTATATAAGTACCAGTGCTTAGACGTGACATATGGAGCAAGTTGCACCACACGCGGACAACTAATCTATAATGGATTTTTTAAAGTCGAAAAACTTTTACAAAGCTGAAGTTCACAATTCACATTCATACTTCAACAATAACTGCGAAGAAGACTCACAATGTATACGTGCGAGGTTACTTAGCCAACTCCCGGATTTGTTATACTTTAAGCACGCTGCGTGGTATGTAGCATATGGAGCATGAGCCGCCACGAGCTGACAGCTGATTAATAATTTGCCTTCTAAATTCGAAAAACTTTTACAAAGCTGAAGTTCATAATCCACATCCACACATCGACATAGTGATTGCGAAGAAGACCCATAAAGTCTACGTGCGAGGTTCCTTGGCTAGCTCCCGGATTTGTTGTTCTATAAGCACGCTGCGCGGTACATGGCATATGGAGCATGAGGCACCACGCGCTGGCAGCTGATGTGTAAGGTTGGAGGCGCGCGCCGCGTCGTAGTCAACTTTACGCGGCCGCCAACAGAGTTCCGTTGTGCCACACTTGCACGTCATCTCACGGCATATCTGGATGAATGCTAAAACTGATACACTAATTGTAAGCCGATGGTAACTGTATATATGTCAGCTATGAATTTTCTTTATACATTGCATATTTGATAATGACAGATTCGTCACATAGGGCAGAAGATTTGACTACTGTCCCCTTTTTGACCATTGGTGACCTCAAGGCGTTCTAATTAATGCATAAAAATATATTACTTTACCGTGTGCGGCCTTCAAAATGTTGTTTAGGCCAACACTAATAACGTTGAAGCCTCCTATAGAGGAGGAGAAGGGCGACTAATCGCAATATTATAAAGATGAAAGATTTGTTTGGCTATATAATTTATGCGGGAAATAGGTAAAACCAGGGCATAACTTATCATCTAATCTGCGCGTGTGCGATGGTTCATATGTTTGTATACCAAGAATTCAGATAATAGTAACAAAATATCTGAGAACAGATCCTCAGCATGTTGCTAAAAATCTTGCAGTTGGTGGACCAACTATTACTGTATACGTCTCGGGTCTGGAATGAGTCTGGGTGTTGTGGTCCTTACGTTGGTCCAGATTTATTTCTATAATATAAGGACTTTAGCTACTTAACTTACATAAGATCTAAGCAATATCTAATATTGATTTATTACCCGACTACGGTACGACTACTGCGGAACAAAAAGGAGGGTTATGGTTTTTGCCGGTATGTAAACGAGTTGTATGCATGTACGTAAGATGTTCATCTGTTCCCTTATAACTTCGAAACTACTCATCGTTACTGAACATTCTATTATAAGAAGCATCTTCCTTGTCCACGTGCTAAAGGCTATGCGACGTTACATTAAATTTGCAATAGCACCCTCTTGAGAGCATAAAGTAAGAAACTAAAAAAAATATATTATTCAATCATTTCGTGTAGGGTATCAAATATAAGGGAAATTAATTAACCAAAAGCGATGACCAAAGAACAGCGTACTCGTATGTCACAACAGTTTTTGTTTGATCAGTGGCGTACGACTTTGCTGTTCTTTGGTAATCGTTATTATAATATAGCTATCGCTATAAAATAAATTTCTTATTTCAAACTTTTTAAGGCGGGATTTAGTTGTAGTCGGGTTTTAGTTTTTGAACTTATTTTTTTATTTATTACTAGAAAACCTGCAGGAATAGACTTCTCGAAATCGGTTGAATAGGTAAAATTTAATAGCTTAAAGCCGCAATCATTTTTAATCATGCCCAGTTTCGTTAGTAAGGGACTGAATTATATTGTGTACGTTCCGTGTGTCCAGCAAATGTTAGATGGGAGTACCTTCCAGGACTTGGCACCAAAAGATATAATATAGGAAATATAAAACACAAAGAGCTACTCATTTATGAAAATATTACTTACCGAGGCTAGATATTCGTCACGACATGTATCAGGGTAGTCACAAGTCCAATTAACGGGAGGTACGCAAGGCACGATAGGTGGCGAAAAGCAGGTGCCTGGATGAGCTAAGCAGTTTACGCAACAACAATGCGTGCACATTGTGTATACCTGAAATGAAGTATAAGATGTGAAGCATCTCTTTGTTTTTTTTTAATATTAGTAGTCACACTAGTGACAGTTAATGGCGAATTCTATTCTTTCAAAGGTCTGTTTTTTCACTATCCCGTTTTTTCGAACATCCACTTATTTTATATAAGAGTATACCGGTCACGGTCATGGTGTATCTGGTGATATTTGAAGATGCTGTCGTTTTGTGTCGTCATGTCAGATGCAGCCAAGACTAACGGCTTAGCGTGCCATTTTTTTCTTGGCGCAAGGGAAATCCAACCTTTACTCTTAAACCAGGGCTCTCCAACTACCCCGCTTTGAAAGAGGCAGGTGAGTGTGGCTGGCCTACATGGTAAAACCCGATGTGGTCCAGACATCCTCATGTGTAACGTTTACAATCATCCACGTATCCTCTAAGGAGGGCCGGTTTTCCATTAACGCTGGGACTCCTCCCTTAGGGGGGAGAGAGGAGTCACCTTCTACGAGAAGGAAAAGACTTGGGACAGGTTAACGTGCTTTTCAAAGCACGGACGAATTCGAAATCATAAATTTTTGATCATTCATCTAATAACCAGCCTTTGCAAACTTGCTGAGATCCGCATCGCAGACCGAACGCGCTAACCATTGTGCTATCGAGTTTCTTGATGATATAAGACATCATTCTTTAATGTCACCATTAACAGATTACTTGTAAACATTACATATGAGGTATTAACATTTTACGGGACTGGGTGTACTTCATAATAGCTACTCATCTTGGAATCTGAGAAATATATGTGATGTTGTCTAATATTTATTTATTTATTTTATTTATTTAATGTTTTTAACAGGAACATTTACTTACCAGCCATATTGCTCTGCATATTTCGTTTCGCACGTATGGCAAGCAATTGCACAATAAGCAGTTTTCAAATTTTGTTAGTTCCGGCACTCCTAAATTTTTTTCTATGCCAGAGGGTCCTAATATGACCTAATAAAATAGATTAAAAGATTTAAATATAATTAATTCAGTTAATTTGTATTCACTATCGGATAGTTTATGAGAATTTGTGCTATCAGTATCTGTACGAATTATGGCATTCCGTATGTAAGGAAAAATATTGTTATTGTCTATATAAACAATGCATATCGCATTATGTTGTTATTAATTAGAATCCAGCAATGTTGATTTTTTATTTCAAAGTAGAAAATAAATCTATAATGGCAAGTAATATACAAATAAACAAATCCTGATGAAGTTTTTAAGTTATTCTGTATTGATGGACTGGTTTAATATTATCATTAATTTTGGAGATTTCGAAAAAATATAATTACGAAAATATATGTATATATGTAGAACGAATCTGGAGAGACAGTAGCTTTAATTATCATATAAAAAAGAAACTGAGTTTCTGAACACTTCACCTCACTAGCAAAGAATTGGCAGTCAGGCGCGCAAGTGCCCAAGTTATCCACGTAGGCACATTGCACGATATTTTTGGCTCCCTGCAATCCTTTGACGACATTTATTGTGGTGCGCGCTATTGCATACGCGCCAGCCAGACAGGGTGTAGCTGTGCAGCAACATTTAGCAGCGCACACTGCTTCCGTACCGCTCATAATGCAAGAAGTTACGCATTCAATCTGAAATTTGAGTTAAGCTACCTCCACACGCGTGGCAAACAGACGACATAACGAACACGAACAACAAAGACAAACGTGTGATGTTTGCCGTTAGTAGTTCGTGTTTGTCAGTGAACGGCGTCAGTATCAGTTTTTAACATGAATTAAGGGATGCACGAAATTCATTAATGCGCTTGGAAAGGCATGATTTTATTGGGTGTTGTTTGCTATTTGTAGCTATTTGCTACCTGCGCAGCGTGTGGAGCTAGCTTTAGGTTCGTTGCAGGTCTACGGGAAAATGCGTCAAGCGTCTCCTGGAAGTATGCGTCTCTTGGAAGTACGCGACGGATCTTCCCGTGAGTGTGCAAGTTTGAATGTCAATTCACGTATTTGGCAGGTCTGATTTACCGCGACCGATAATTACGCAATACATCATAGTGACGATGATAACGAATATGGGCGGGACCACTGGGTTAACGTGGTTTTGTGAATCAATTTAACAATATTTTGGCTATCCGATGATCGATCTTTGCGATAGTTGCTAAACCTCGATAATCGCAATACAACATAAAAGAAACTTATTGACATCATTAAATATGTACATATATTTATTTTTGACATGCAAGCATAGAGGTTATATGTATAACACTAATATATCCATTGTTGAAAAGTAATTTTTACCTGTTCCTGAGTTAAAGCGTAAGGATTGACTGCAGCCGATAGCACGGGCACCATGGTGTTGGGTGTGGCGCCACCAATGACTGGTACACGTACTGCTTCGGGTGGCACACGCAAGTAATCGGCTAGAACTGTGTTAGCGCGTACACAGTTCAGTTCAACGCAGCCCAGTAGTGTACGTGGATTGTAGATGCTGCGTAATCGCTGTATCTCACTCACCAGGGGCACCAGACTCTCTACCGGTTCCGTTGCTACTATCGTGAAGCACTAATAAGAAATTTGAGAACTTATTATATTTCTCCTCAAACGAAAATTCGGAAAATTTCGAATAGTTCTGATCATTTTGATAAAAATCACATCCGTGAAGATGCACAGGCGCATCAGAGGCAGTGTCAAGTTCTACCTCCGTTACTTCATAAATTGTCAAAAAACCTTTTTTTTAGTCGTATTAGTAATAGACCTTCAGGAATCATATTTTTTCATCCCATTCATACATATGACCATTTCAAGTTCTGAATTCTGCAAACTTACCTTAATTTTAACGTATCAATATCATTAAAATAAGTACCTAATAAACACATTATCTAGACAACATATGTCATTAAAAAAATGATGGATTTTAGGTAGAAAACATAGTGGAATATTGTAAATAATTGGAAAGTTATTGAAATATCATTAGCAGTTTCTAGTATTTGACTTGTTCTTCACGCTCATTGACGCCTATAGAAGATCTGCCTTGGCTGCAATTAAATACATCAAAAAGGTCGTTGCACCTCCAGATTTAAAATTGATAACAGTTTCAGTAAATACGTTGACTGTTATTTGAATCTATTTAATTATTTAAACTGTTAAAACATATGTAATCATGGTAGTACAATATTCGATATCATGTAGCTTTCTTAGAAATCGATACTAATAGTTTACAGAGGAAAGATTTAGTTGTTTGTTACACCGAATAGGCTCTGAAACGACTGGAACGTTATTAAAAATGCTGCCGTTGAAAGTATTTGAAAATTCTGCAGTTTGATAAAAATTTCTCATTACCCATAAACAATGTAAGGTAATAATTTAATTCTAAAATAATATTAAAATTGTTGTTTTACGCTTAAATGTTGTCACTGATCCTCTCGTGTTTTGGGGAAGCTACATCATACGCGGATAACATATACGCGGACAGAGTTATGGAAAAATAGCTACTTTAGAATAAATTACAAAAACAACTTTCTAATAGGTAATTTGTATTTTTGCGCTACGGAAATAAGGTACAAAATTGCAAATAACCATTAACTACATGTTTCTCCATAGAATGAGTAAAAAATACTTACTTCGGGACAGACGTTGCAACACTGAAGAGCTATTTCTGTAATGACTGGTGCATTATTTGCAAATGTGTCCACACGATCACGTGCCACAATCACCACCACTTTGGAACCCTAAAAATACAATAATTGTCATTCATATACATGGAGCATCAGTGGAGATTTCAAACAATAAATTTCAAATTTACTTTGGTTACGATAGTAAGTAAAACATACAAAATTATGTTGGATAAGTCTTTACAACATTAACTTTTTGATTGCTATTATTTTTCATTATGATTTTCAAAAATAAAGACAGTAAAATATGTTTGAAAAATCTAAAATTACTGCGAAATTAAAGTAAGAAACGTAGTTACAATACTCAGGCATTATTTCAAATACGAATTCTTAAAAGTATGTTTTATTTTTATAATATATAGTATAAAAATGAATACTAGAAATATTCATTGAATTTCTGGTGAAAATAAAGCAAGCCGTGTTTGTCCAATACTTGTCGTAGGTACCTCATAATATACTTATAACGCCAGTAGATTTTAAAGTTTCATAAAAACTTATTTACCTTTAGCGCATCACAAAGCATATGACGTCCGGAGTAAGAGGATACCTTACATTTGGTGTCCACGTGGCTTAACTCCATGCCGTAACCACAGGTAGCCATCATGTCATAAAGAGCAATCTCATCAAGCAGTGGACATTGCTTTAGCAGTAAAGCTAGAGGCTGACCTGATGAGTTTCAGATTAGAGATCGTATTTAAACGAAACTTTTGATTACCCTAGTTGGATGCTTTGAACTGGCTTTATTTTTTATGGTTATCTAAGAAAAAAAATCTTATAGCGAATTGGTCCATCGTCGTTTAGCGATAAATAAATAGTAAATTAACTTAATACCGCGTACAAATTGAGCTAAAGAACTCCAAACATACATTCAAAAACAAACCATATCTTTTTATAATTACAAGGATCAATGGACGCCATGAATTGGTGATTCACCAGGTTATTATAATAAATAAAATGTATATTGATTTTTGATCTCTGTCCCCGAGTAGCTAGCACGCCGGTTTTGAAGTGTCACCATCTCTGATAGGCCTGGGTTCGATTCCCTGTCGGTTCAATGTAGAGAATGGCCTTTTTTGTTTAAGATTTCCATAATATAAAACTATATGATATGTATTTATTAAGCGCCCTAGGCCTCTATTGGCTATACTATGATATGTGTGAAAAGTGTAACTTTCTTAAACTATTGTATCTAGAAACCTATTATATATCTAATAATCACAAACGATTTACAAAAATAAGCATACACTTTTATTATCTACGATTTATTCTTCTCCCTATTCGATTTGATTGTATTTCATCTATAGGGAGTAGGCCTGTATCCCTTATAGTGGGCACATTAATATGCTGATCATAAATATACCTTTTCTTACTCAATAACTCAGAGAAAACTATGTATAGAGTCAAACATAAAGAAAGAAAAGAGAAATTTTTCTTCTTTGAAAGAAATATTTCCTATAAAGAAGAATATTTTTTTATAGGATTTAATTTGTAATCTTGGGCACTGTAGGTCTTTTTAATCATATTACTGTTTGTGAAATTATTGTTATTTTACATGACTGTTTGATGCCAAAATAAAAAAAAATACAAGAAATATTGATTTGAAATATAGGTATTTATGTCAAATAGTATACCTACGCATCCCGCTGCCCCACAAATAGTAACTTTCATGCCACATGGGCAGGTGCTGTAGTACTGGTAATGATTCTTGTGTCGGTACTTTTTGTAATTAAATCCAACTGTTGTCACTTTATTGACCATTTGGCTCCGACGACTCACGTTCCATAATGTTCTTACGATAAACATGGTTATTTTTCTATTTTTTCTTTATTAAAATTTAATATAAAAAATATTTAACTACAAGAATATGACATTTTTCTTTTTTTTATGGATTTCAAACATTTTCATAAGAATAGGCATAGACTTTTAAGAACGATAATGTCTATGAGAAAGGTTGCTGCGATTCTTTTTTACCTCAATTATAAAGAAAAGTTTTGATTGTTTGTTTGCATGCTAAGGAAGTCATATAACATGCATGTTATGTGAGCCGCGGGAAACAGCTAGTTTCATTATAAAGAGAAATCAACTGCCCATCAATAACACAGTTGCAGAAGATGGGGATGGATAGAAAAATATTTATAAATTACTCCTAACCCAAGTTTTGCGATTATTTTAAAAGTTCTCTGTAAATTCGTAGTCGGCTATCATCATCACCAGCCCTTTTACGTCCCCACTGCAGGGGCTCAGGCTTTCCTTATGGATGGTTAAGGAGGATGGGTCATGACCCTCCACGCTGGCCCAATGCGGATTGGAGGGTATTAATGACTGCAAATGTAGCCGGGACCAACGTCTTAACGTGCCTTTCGAAGCACGGAGTAGCTCGAGATAATATTTTTTTGGTCACCCATCCGTGACCGACCCTTGCGAAAGTTGCTTAAGTATAAAAAAGTCGGCTATAGTATAAAATAATTATTCTCATACAAAAAGATTCACTTATTTATGAATTTTTTGTAATAATTACGTTAAACAAAAAATAAAAAATAACAGTTCTGGTATAATAAGATTCTATTTTTTTTTCTATCGGAAAATTTCATGTCTATATTTTGACTCTTGCAGTGCATTCTCGTTTACAGGTTTTTGGACGTTATTTTTTTACGAGTTTATGGTATTGGTAATTGAGGAATGATGCATTATGAAGGTTTTGGTATAATTTATTATTCATTAGGCTCTATATATATTGACTTAAGTCTGAAGTTTATTTTTATTTTATTATTTTTTTTTTTTTATTTGGCTTGCACTGTTTGTGCTTAGCCATTGTCAAAGTTTGGGAAACGGAAACGAAAGGAAATAGAAGTTGGAACGGATTTTTTATGGGATAGGTTCAGGAGGCTTAGGAATTGGGAGAAGGAAGATATATTTACACAATTTTATAATACATATATAGAATAGATTAGAGTTTAATATTATTTAAAATTATATATGATACTATGCAATTATAAATGGATAGGTTATTAGTGGATAGTAAGGAAACGATTGATGTCGGGAAAGGAACACGGAGAGACAATAGGTCATTAAGGAAGACCGTGCGATCGTAACGTATACAAGCAAAAAAGATATGGTTTAAATCTCCAGTATCCATCCCACACTCGCAGGTAGCATCATTAATGATTCCAAGTTTGGCTAAATGTGCTGGAGAACAAACATGACCAAGACGCATACGTGAAAGAGTACTTGTAGCAGTCCTTCCATACTTCGCTTTTCGAAACCAAGGTTTATGTAAGATATCAGGTTGAATTAGTAAATAGTGTTTTCCTTTGAATTTACTACTAGTGGTCCAATCAGTATTCCATTTGGTCTGTAAGTAGCGCATGGGCAAAGATAGCAGATCTTGGCTATAATTTTTATAAGGAAACATATCACCACAATTTACTGCATCTTTAGCTAGATGATCAGATATTTCGTTTCCAGTAATTCCACTATGGCTCGGTAACCATGCAAACTCCACCAAGTAACCTAATGAACAACATTTTAATAAGCAGCTCCTTATTTCAAAAATGACAGGTAAGTAAGAGCGATTACAGAATGGAAATTTAGATAAAGCTTGAAGAGAGCTCATGGAATCAGTGAAAATTATTGTTTTCTTGAGTTTCATTAGAATCACGTATTCTACAGCTTTTAATAGACCCAAACATTCTCCTGTAAAGACGGATGACTCTGGAGGAAGTTTAATTTTTTTGTGAAATATTGTACTGAGAATGATAGACTCCAATACCGGTACATTCTGTAAAGGTGGATTTGGAAGCATCACTAAACACGTGATTATAGTCATTATAATTTGCCTCAATAACAGATTTAAATGTAATGTTCGCGTTGTTATCATCTTTAACAATTAAATCATATCGAATTAAAGGGGAAAGTTGTAAAGCATCAAAATTTACGCTAAATATGGGGAGACAATTGGATCGATGGGTAGGAGCTAAAAGATTTAAATATTTTTGATAACTTATTATCAAGCAAGGACGTGATTTATGGATCCAATAATTATTAGTTTCGATGTCTATATTCAAGGACTCAAGCAGCTGGAACAGAGGATGGTTAGAGAATTGTATAGCACTGAATATAAATCTATCAGATAGGTATTGACGTCTTAAACTCAGTGGGGGGTCACAAGCCTCAATCTGTAACGCATTTATAGGGCTAGATTTCATAGCGCCAATTATTATTCTAAGGGCCTTGGATTGGATGTTATCCAGTTTTTTAAGAGCACAAGTATTGCCAGGTTCTAATAGAAATGTGCCATAATCTAATAGACTGCGTATCAAGGCGTTATAAATTAATTTAAGAGATTGGGAATGAGCGCCCCACCAAACTCCGGAGAGGCATCGAAGAATGTTTAAAAGACGTTCAGTTCTGCCAACAATATAATTGCAATGCGCCACACCAGTGAGTTTTGTGTCTAAAAATACGCCTAAAAATTTTTTCTCAGGTTCAACCGGAATATTTACTTCATTATAAGAAATATTGAGAGGAGGGAGAATTCTTTTTCGTGAAAAAACCACTATTGAACTTTTCGTAGCTGATACTTCTAATCCATTAGTATCCATCCACTGTTTCAACGAACTTAGGGCAGTAGAGATATTTTCTGAAGCTATTTCAATAGAATGGTTTGTGGAATAAATTAATAGATCATCGGCGTATTGAAGAAGTTTAATATTGTTTTCAAATACATAGTCAATGTCATAAGTGTAAATGTTGTACAATAATGGGCTAAGAACGGAACCCTGCGGTAAACCTCGCCATACTGTTCTTTGTATCTCTATGTCAGAAGACACACAAATTGTAAGATAGCGTTCTTTTAAAATGTTTAAAATAAAAAAACATAAAATAGGTGGAACGTGTAAAGACTCTAATTTACATTTCAAAACAGATAATAAAACATTATCGTATGCCGATTTTATATCCAAAAATGCTGCTACCACCGATTTGTTGAACGAAAACGCAAGTCGTATATCTGTTGTGAATATACTCAAACTATCAATAGTGCTCTTTCCTTTCCTAAAACCATATTGGGTTTTTGACAACAGGTTTTGACTTTCCACAAACCATTCTAGGCGATTCTTAATGAGTATTTCAGCTAATTTAATCAATACAGATGACAACACTATGGGTCGGTATGAAGGAGGATCAATTAAAGATTTATTGGGTTTAGGAATGGGCAACACTACTTGTGACCTCCAAGATAAGGGGATATTGCCTGATAACATTGTTGTATTGATAAGTTTCAAATAATAGTTTAATATGTTTTCACTAAGATTAGAAAAGAAAGAGTAAGGTATGCCATCGCCCCCTGGAGCGGAATCTTTAGTATTAAGAACTGCGGCTTTAAGTTCAGGTAGTGAAAAAAGACAATTCAAGCCAGAGAGGTTATGTGAAGAAATGTGATCATTCTTGATAGAAAGAGGAACCCATGGTGGAGCAAGTTTTTTTAAAAAATCGTCAGCTTCAGCTGGGGTAACAGAGGTGGAGCTGGGAATAAAAGCGGATCTAAACCTTTTGATATTTTGCCAAACTACAGTAGGGTGTGTATTAGGAGAAATAGAACTACAGAAATTACGCCAGCTTTCAAATTTCTTCCGTTTAAATAATTTCTTAGTTTCCAATATAATTTTACATAGAGTATCATAATTACAGGTTGTCATATTATAACGATATTTTTTTTCTGCTTCCTTTCTCTTCTTAATAGCTATATAACAGTCACTGTCCAACCATGGGGGGGAAGGTATCTTAGTAGAACTACGTTTTTTCATTGGGAACACTTCTGCAGCAGCTTCACTCAATATATGCGACAAAGCATTAGCACAGTCATCTTCATTTCCAGATTTTACTACAGGAAGATAGGCTAATTTAGTGTCTACACAGCTTTTGAATTTATTCCAATCTTCAGAGTTTTTTTCTGGGAGCCTGTATTTACGTATTGCATACTTGCATACTTACGTTAACCTCAATCTATATCATGGAATGTTGTAAGTTTATACGAAAACATGAAAATTTATACTCACCGGTAAAGTTGGCTAAAAAGAGAAACAATCGCACAGAAAACCAAATTAAAGTACCGTTTTCTAAACTGAAATTAGTCACTACAGGACCTCATTTTATGGCCATCAAAATTTATAATCATATTCCGAATAGCTTAAAGAAAATAAAAGAAACAAAAAAGTTTATTACAGAGCTGAAAATATACTTAATAAGTAAATGTTATTACAATATTGAAGAGTTTCTTAACGAGAAGTAACAAACTGTGCCCAAATAAAAAATAAAAAAATAAAAAGAATAATACAAAAAAAGTATATATGAATAAATGTATCAACTATGTTTAAGGTTTATAAATTAAGTAATTAATAAAATAATTATTAAATGAATGTATTGTAAATGTATTAATCGAGTTTAAAGTATATTGGATATGTAAGTAAAATAACTATTAAATGTAATAATAATCACTAGAACAATAATATATATAAGTAAAAATGGCAATAGTTGCCCCTCAGTATTGCTGTGCCCTTACAGGGCGTCACTTGTACAAAATTAATTTATAACATCTGTATGACCTGTGACTTGCATTGAATAAATTGAATTGAATTGAATTTCCTTGTAGATGAACGTAAAGGATGTTTAGGTTTACAAAAAGGAAGAGATATTAATATTGGGTAATGATCACTGCCATATGTGTATGGGAGAACATTCCAAGACAAAAGTGATGCTAATCTAGGTGAACATATTGAAAGGTCTACTGCACTAACATTTTGCTCAGGGTTTGTGCGACGCGTTGGCGATCCATCATTCAAGATACACAGATTATTTGAGTTTATAATGTCTAGTAGTTGTTCGCCTAGGTATTTAGATACTGAACTACCCCATGACTGATGATGTACATTAAAATCTCCCAAAACTAAAAATAGTTTGGGGAGGAATGAAAACAATTGATTTATTTCATCAAGAATAGATAATGAAGGATATGGTATATATAAAGAAACTATACATATATTTTCTACTTTTACAGCGATCATTGATAAATTATTCACATTATGTTGTGGTAAAGGTATGGGTTGGAAATTAATGTTATTTTTAATTAATAGAGCTACACCACCACCATCAGTGGTAAGTCTGTCTTCCCTTACACATTTATAGCCATTTATTTTAAAATTAAAATGAGGTTTAAGCCATGTTTCAGAAAGTGCAAATACACATGGATCATATTTATTAATTAAATATATTAATTCACTTTTTTTGCTGACTGCACTAAGGCAGTTCCACTGTATTAAGTAACTGGTTAAATTGTCCATTATTGGGTGTTACAAAAGTATTTAAAGGGGCAGCGTTGGACGGTAGTACTAAATTAAACTGTAAGAGTAAATTTATAAGAGCAAAGACAAAATCTTTAGGGAGTTGTGTTTCTGATAAAGCACTGTTATTATTGTTGTTATTATTTAATGCACATCCATTATTGGGAGATGGGATATCAAATTCCCTGATGAGGGATTGGTGAGCAACTTTGTCATACCCTTTAATGAGGATGGGGTGGGGTCGAGATTTTACAGGGATGTTTTTCCTATATGATATTGTTGAGGGTACACTAGGAGTCATATTATTGTAAGATGTTTCCTTTTTATTATGAGATGGATTGGATACAATGTCAGCAAAAGATTTACTTACTGGAGGGTGCAATTTAGATGCTTCACTGTATGAGACACAATTTTGGGCCATATACAATTTAATTTGTGATTGTCTTATGAACTCGGGGCAAGATTTATTATTTGCAAAATGGTGTCCTGAACATAAACAACAATAAGCAACATCCTCTGATACTGAACAAGACTCACCAGTGTGTTCTTGTCCACATTTAATACATCGTGGTTTTGATCTACACTGCATTTTTGTATGTCCAAAACGGCAGCAGTTATAACATTGAATGGTTGGGTATATATATAAATCTACACTTATTGAATTATAACATATAAAAATTCGTTTTGGAAGAATTTGACCGTCGAACGTTAGTACAACAGTTTGAGATGGTTTCCATGTAGGAGATCCATCTACAAATACTTTGTAGTTTAATCTTCTAACTTTTAAAATTTCTCCACAACCTATGGGAACTGAAATATTAGACTTAACTTCTTCCAAAGACCATTCCGTGGGAACACCCCTTACCAAACCCATTCTTGTAATATTAAATGTCGGTATAAAAGCTTTTAAGTTATCGGAGCACAGACTGCTATGTTTAATAAAATAATTGGCATCACTGTATTTGGAAAATGAGACTGCCATCTTATTGCGACCAATCTTTTTTACACTACCATCAATAATGTTGTTAAAAGGGTTTCTTTTCAAAAATTTGCCAAAGGTCATTGGATGCATACTGGTCCCGTCATTTGGGGTTGATTGAAGTCTTTGCACATGCACTACAAAAGGAGCTGCATCATTCTTATCATATAATTGCCTACTAACTTGTGTGGGATGTGACAAAAGAGATTCTTGAGATTGATTTGCAATTGCATCTGAGGGTTTATTTTTAATAACTGTAGGAGCAGTATTTTATCTGTATAATCGGTTTTATATTCTATTGGTGATGGTTGAACATTAGAAGAGTCATGATGACAATTGCAATCCAATAAGCGTGCTTCTGAAGAGTGATGCCTACGTCTTTTCTTATTACAATGTTTACAGATTTGTAAGCGACCGCGTTTTCGAGAAACATTTGTAAGAGAGCCGTCGGTGTCTACTCCTGATTCATTATTGGAAATTGTAATGTAGGTGCCAGCCGGAGGGATAAATCCCCCCGGATCCATGTCCGGGGGGTCGTTCATGTTAGAGGATAAATCAAATGACTTACCAGGGCAGCTCGTATATAGATAATAACTAAATACACTATTAATATGATATATAACTAAAAAAAAGCCAACTGAACGCTATTTGAATCAAGTTTAAATATATAAAAATTAAAAATCCAAAAAACACAACCCGCCAATTTGAAGGTTTCCCGCGCTTCCTGAAGTTTATTACCGGAGCTCGTCGTTGGTTAAGGCTGGCCGTAAATAAAAAGAGAAAACAAGACTATCAACGCTACCATCAACAATATAGATACGGATATAAACTTCTTTATACGGACAAAGGGTGATCTAAGCGTCTAAAACTTTTTTTAATTACTCGCAAACTATTACGATTATTGTTGGATTATTGCAAGCGTGTTACATAGTTTTTGGGTACAAAGTTACTTAGGATATTTAATTTGCCTATAAAAAGAGTACAAAATGCGAGAAAAAATAGTAATAATAATAATACTTATAAATAGGTACTTATATAGTGAATTTTAGGGATAACTTTGCGATCCAATTGAGGAAATTTTATAAAATTACCTTTTGACTGTGACAAAGTTCTTAGAAATACATATTCATCCGTGTTAATAAATTCATTAAAAAGTTATGACAGAGTAAACGAACTTACTTTTATGTGTATGTACTACATTTCTTACCCTTCACATTTAAATTGTACATAGTCACGTATTTACACACTTTTTAAGGTAACTGTGTAAAAAATACACTGAATACCGTGTTTTTTCTCGTTAATTATAGTAAACCACAACAACACTAACGGTATTTTATAATCGCACCGAAATTATATAGCCGTTAGATATAATGTTCATACGCTCTGAAATAGTTTTAAACCATTGTGTGTTTATAATATGCATTAAATAGGGTTGCAATATGAATAAATAATACTAATGATCTTATCGGTTCAGTATAGCTGCTCGCGATATTTTAATGAGTTGCTGGTGTATTTTGTGTCTAAACAGTCATCATTGTACTTTTCATATGAATAGATCGCCATTATAATGTTAAATATGTTTGCACGAATACGAAAATTGTTCATGCCTAAACCAGAACCGGAATTAAATTTACTCGACATATTTAAACCAATGTATAGAGTATTAGCAGTCCATGGTTTATTCCCATATACTGTGAAATTTAAAAACAACAATAAATGCGTGATAATACATCACAGCATCCATATCAGCAGTGTTTGTGCAGCTTCATTGAATTTGATCATTATTGCGTTTATGGTAATTCATACACGCGGTATCGTTAATAGAAGTGTAAAAGACTCTCTAAGCGATATAATCACAACAGAGATCAACTATATCATAGAGTTACTTATTTTTGTAGTGTTCTGCCTTGTTACATACTACAGTGCGTTTATAAATCGATTTAATTACGTTCATATATTAAATACTTTATCGACAGCTTGGACTATAATACCGAACAACCATGGCGATATATTAAAAAAACTCAAGCAGAAAGTATCTGTGACTTTATTGAGCCTAGTATTTTTACTAATAATACAGTTGGCTGTGAATTTCACTAGGCATGATAAATTATGGAAGCAGATTCTGGTAATATTTTCATTTATTATTCCACAAATGCTACAATTCATATGTCTTGGTTTTTACTACGTGCTATTGCTCATGGTAATAGCGTTATTGATGAAGATAGAAGAACAATTGAAGGCAATATATATTGACTGGCGCATCGTAACACAATGTTTTACGAAAACTTCATCTAGTGTTCTAATAGCATCATCGGATATATATGCCATGGAGTTGGCATTCATCAAAGTTTGTGAGGTTACACGGGATATAAATAAAGCTTTCCAGGCGTCTATATTGACTACAACAATGCAATGTTTCCACGCGATGGTCAGCGAATCGTACATAATATACCATGGAGCTGTACAAAACCAGACTCTTAACACGCATGAAGTTATCAATTGTTCCATTTGGATTGCTTATCAAATTTTAAAAATATACGTTTTATCTCACACGGGAAACCTTTTTAAAATTGAGGTTGGTAGAAACGACATATACCTAAGTTGTAACTACATTTGTTTCAATTATATACCTAAGTAAAGCATGTAATAAAGAATGTGCGTATGTGTGTGCTTAAAGATGAAAGCGCAAGACCATAAATAGAAGTCTCTTATTATGAAAGAAACTATTTACTGTTTCAGATGTTCCGTATAGGTCAAACACTGCATAATATTCCCATTGCGAAGAGAGATATAACAACCTTTTTAGAGGTAAGTATATTAATTAAATTGTTATTCCATCGGAGCAGGGACTTACACACTTTCAAGCTCCCTTTCTCTATTCTTTTCCCTCCCTCTTCTCCATCTTATCTTAAACAGTGTTTCGCTTTCCGTTCTTCTTCATCACAGTGTACCTTGCGATCCTCGACATTCCTCGTCATCCTACCAACTTTTTCTCCTACTCCTTCTTTGTGCATGCTGTGCGGTTATGGAACTCATTTCCGGAGGATATCAGGAAATCTTGCTCACTAAGTTCTTCTGGTGATAGAGTTAAAAGCCATTTCCTTTCCTTATCTTAATTCTATCTCCTTGTATATAGTTTTTATTATGATATATGAAAGAAAGAAAGATAGAAAGAAAGAAAGAAAGAAATTTATTGATCCACATACATAATCGTAAACAAGAATACAGTAAAAAAGAGAAAAAAAAATGCGAGGCCAAGATGGACCCCAATCTTAGCAAAGACCCTAGTATCGTTCATAGATGAGCAGAATGATACTAAGGGCGCTGTTATTCTGATAGGAGCCTTACAGTTGCATCGATTAAAAATAAAAATTATATACAAGTAAAAGCAAATAATAATTGCACTCAATACTCCATATAATCTTTATCATTTTTATCTTTTGTCCTCCATAGGTTGCCCTGAAGAAATTGCTGCTTAGCAATAAGGCCGCCTTTTGTATACTTTTATTTTATTTTTTATTCTCAGTAACTTGTTTTTGTGTAACGTGTTTGTGTGCAATAATGTATATTATTTTTATTGTTTCAAGAAGAATTAAATTTGAGAACGGCCGTTATCTAAATCATAACGTTTTTTTTTGTCACAGATTCAACATTTTTCTAACGTTATTACATATCAAGCCACCGATTTAACTGTGTATGGATACTTTCCCTTGGATGCCACCCTAAGTTTTAAGGTGAGTTATTATAAGTCTTCTTATTTTGTCACACTGGCTTGATCAAATCATGTAGGCTTTTCTGTAGCATGTTGATCTTTATAAATAAGTGTCCAAAACATCAATTTGATCATCAAATATGAACTCCGATTTATTACAAAGTCTAACACAACCACGGGAGTAGGAATAAAACAGATTAAATAAAATTTATACTACATTTTTCTTTTGAAAAATTGAACCACCTGACTTCAAACTTCAAAAAAGTCACAAATAATCTTATCTTAAAAGCGACTTACGGCCGGTTTCTTAATTGAAAAGTACAAAATCTCAAGTGATTATTCTCAATAAATTAAGTTTTTTTTTACGTTCCACATAGCAAAAAGTCTTAGTTTATGAAACTGCTATTAACAGATAATTAAAAAAGTTTAAATCCGAAACGAAAACCTGTTGAAATGACATTTAAGATGGTTCAAAGACGGTTTAAGAAATTCTCAATTCGGAAACCGGGTATTTTCAAGATATATTTAAGAAGCGGCTATTGAAGTCAGGCAGAGATTTTTTGTAAGCGACAATACAGCAAAAGGCATTACTACGTATGTACCTACTACGGCGCGCGTGCAATACTGAATAAATAAAAAAAAAATGTTCATGGCTGCAAAGACAATTTAAACATACGTAGGTGGGATGATATGTAGCTAGCCCAACCCATATTTTGTATAATAACGATATAAAATCTCCTTAGTATTTTACTCATTGGTTCATTAGCTGCCAGTGTTCCAAATTTCAAATCGATCGTATAGTTTTTCATTTAAATATTGACATTTTAAAAAGCATTCTTTTGTTTTTTCTGCAAAATGGATAAAATTGAGCTACGAGCTGTGATAAAGTTTTTGCATTTAAAAGGATTAAAAGGTGGAGAAATTTTTTCGGAGATGAAGGACGTTTTGGGAGAAAATGCGATCATAAAAAATTGGATGGCTGAATTTAAACGTGGCCGTACCAACACCCAAGATGAACATCGTCCAGGACGTCCAAAAAGTGCCACTACTCCAGAAATTGTGATCAAAATTCATGATGCAGTTTTAGCTGACCGAAGATTGAAACTTTCCGAGATAGCTGATACTGTAGGCATCTCTAAAGAACGGGTGCATTACATTTTGACTCAAGAATTATGCATGAAAAAATTATCCGCAAGGTGGGTGCCGCGATTGCTTACAGTTGACCAAAAACGCGTTCGTATGCAAATTTCACAAGAATGTTTGGACCGCTTTAAGAGCAATACAACTGATTTTCTGCGACGATTTGTTAATAGTAACTCATCTGTAGAGACGAGACTTGGATTCACTACTATATACCTGAATCAAAAATTCAGTCTAAACAATGGACGAAAAAGGATCCCCGGCTCCAAAGATAGTAAAAGCCGTGAAATCAGCGAGGAAAGTCATGGCGTCAATATTATGGGATTCGAAGAGTAAATTGAAGATTGATTACCTTCCAAAAGGACAAAACATAAATGGCGAATATTATGCTGATCTACTGGATAAATTACAGGTGTGTAATCTTTCATCAGGATAATGCGCGCGTTCACACGTGCATCACTGCGATGTCGAAATTCAAAGAATTAAATTATGATTTGCTATCGCACCCAGCTTATTCTCCTGATCTGGCACCATCTGACTTTCATCTATTCCCTAAGCTAAAAAATTTTTTAGGTGGACAAAGATTTGAAAATAATAGCGATGTGATGTCTGCCGTGGACAGTTATTTTGAAGGGCTTGAAGAAAACTACTTCAGGGATGGCATCAATGCTTTAGAGCATAGATGGATGAAGTGCATAGCGCTTCAAGGAGACTATGTCGAAAAATAAATATGCTTTTAACACACTAATTCAAGTTTTTCTATGCTAGGCTAGATATTTATCATCCCGCTCTCGTACAATAAATCTTTGATTTAAATACTCAATTCGTCTAGTGATCCAGCTAGATTATTTTTCTAGCCTAGATTACATTTAATACACCTATTATTTTTTATGTATAAAAATCAAGTCTTTCAATCTCGAGTTGCATGGCTTGAGACAATTATTTTTTTACTAGTGGCCGCCAGCGACTTCGACCGCGTTTTCCATTATTTCTTCGCTCCTAATAGTTGAAGCGTGATTTTTTATAGCCTAAAACCTTCCTCGATAAATGGTCCTCGATGAATTTTTCAATTCGAACCAGTAGTTCCTGAGATTAGCGCGTTCAATCGAACAAACAAACAAACTCTTCAGCTTTATAATATTAGTATAGATCTAACAAACATACAATAAATCTTTGATCACACCTTTCACGATCAAATCAATCGCGTGCTATTAGAATGTGACGTCAGAAGTCATAAAAAACCGCTAGCATGTATGAAAAGGGTAATGAAAGTGGATGAGGCGAAAGATGTATGTAAGTCGTACTTTGTTGCATTCACTGTGGTTCGATCGTTTATCCGTCTTCTAAAAAATACGGCGTGAAGATATAGATATGTATTGCTATATAACATCGAACCTTATAAACATCATAAAACTCTTGAGGCATTAATTTTTTTTATATACTTATTTTATATATCTAAGTTGTATAAAAGTACTTTTAAGTAGTATTAGTTTTTAAGTCTAAATTAAAAAAAACATATTTTCCTATATTTACAGATGATTGCATCAGCTGCAATGTACCTTGTCATATTGGTGCAATTCGATAAAACATAGATGAATAGTAGCAAATATCAAGAATTTAGTCCGAACATGTGACTGTATTCTATGGTCACAGAATCGATATATGGAGTCACGGAACACTGTCTGTTACTATAAATTTAATATATTTTCTGTATTATCATGATGTTTATATTTTAGTTAGTATTTTAATATAGTTTTTGTAGGTTGTGAATACTCAATACTTCTGAAGATACCGTACCGTAATCCATCTAATTTAAAATTAAGTTATTCAGTCTCCAACGGTTGCCCGGAAGAAATTGCAAATTACATAGTTATAGTAAAAAAATTATATTTTGTTTGTACTGTTTATGTTGTTAACTGGTGTTTGTATAATTAATTCGATTCAACAGCATTTTCATGAAAAAGTCGCCTTTGGGATAAGTATATTTAAACCCGATTCCATTTTTTTTAAGTTTATATTTCATAGTTCTTAGTGAATTTGTTATTTTATATAATAGGTAACACTAACAAATGTGCACAACACACACTGCCAGTGATGACCTATGGCATTGAAACGTGGTCCTTAACTGCTGGCCTCTTAGAGAAGCTCAGATTCGCTCAGTGAGGTATGGAGAAAGCTATGTTAGGGGTTTCTTTGCGCGATAGGATCCGAAAAATGGATATACGCCAAAGAACTAGAGTGACCGACATAGCTCGCAAAGTTTGTAAGCTGAAGTGGCGGTCAGCAGGCCACATCGATCGACGAACCGATACCCGATGGGGACGAAAGGTTCTCGAGTGGTGACCACGAACCGGAAGACGCAGCGTAGGTCGACCCCCGACTAGATGGACGGACGACATCGTCCGAGTCGCGGGCGGCAGCTGGATGCAGCTGGCGCAATGTCGTCCGTCGTGGCGTTCAAAGGGGGACGTCTTCCGGCTGATGATGAACAGTAGTAGGTATATACTATCTTTCCGCCAGCGGCTTCGTCCGCATGAACCTAGAGAACTGTTTATTTTGATATCGATTTATATAATGACACGACGACACGAATATAATTACATAAACAAATTGAAAAGTAAACAATCGTTTTCATTCCCTGTATAAACTTATATTCCAATTTTCATCCCATTATTTACTTTTATATTCTGTATTCGGGAAAAATATAGCCATAGGCTATATTTGACGCTATATCATATGCGGTGATAAAATATAGCTATAGGCTATATATTATTAGCCATAGGCTATATTTTTTCACATCATATGATATAGCGTCCCGTAGCTGAAAGAATTTTTATTTTTTTTTAATTAGTTTCGGAGCCAATTTGTTGCAAACAAACAATCAAATATTTCCTTTTTATAATATTAGTATAGATATAGATCTCATCATCATCATTAATCCTTTTAGGTCCACACTGCAGGGGCTCAGGGCTTCCTTATGGATGGTTAAGGAGTATGGGCCATGATCCTCCTCGCTGGCCCAAAGCGCATTGGAGCGTTTAACGACTGAATACGAATGCAAATGCAGCCGGGACCAACGGCTTAACAAGCCTTCCGCACGGAGTAGCTCAAGATTTTCGGTCACCCATCCCGTGACCGACTTTTGCGAAAGTTGCTTAACAACAACGATCGCGGGCCGTGGCGCTTATCCACTATGCCACCGACCTATTCATAGAGCTGATATGGATCTATTATTATATGAATAAAAATATTCAACATAGTGAAAGCCTTAGAAAAAAGATTTTGTTTTTTTGTTCGACATAAGCTTTTCTATACGCATATAAAGAGGAAAGATTTGATTGCTTATTTGTTTGCATTGGAGAGGCTTCCAAAGTATTGGACCGATTTATAAGTCTTTCATCTACAGGAAGCTACATAATAGGCTTTGGACGTAGGCTATAATTTACGCAGGCGAAGTCGCGGGGAACAGCTAGTTTGATATAAATTGGTTCACAATTCAAGAAGAAATTGATCAAAAAAAATATACATACTCCTTGAACATACAAAATCCTCCTTTCGGATTTTGAATGAAATCAAAACACTTAAATCTTTTGTTTTTTTATGTTACATATGATTATGATAGGTACCTACATTAAATATGATATGTGTTGTATCTAAATATCTCAATATTTAGGTGATATATGATGAAAAGGGTATTTTGTTTTGTTATAAAAGGAAAACTACTGATACAATTTCGATAAAATTTAAATGGGCCCACCTCCAAATTAATTTTGAAACGAAAAAAATTGGTCAACAGTTCGCGGGAATATCGATGAACATGTTTAAATAAAAAATATATAATTCCTTTTGGATTTTGAAGTCGGTTAAAAAAAGTAATATTATTTACCTATTATCTTTGATTTTTTATTAAATTTCTTAATGTGTTAAGAGGAAAAAGCGGAAAGGAAATCGTGAGAAATAGGTTACATTTTCTTGTGTGTCTGTTCGTACCATATTAAAAATCGAATTCGAGTAAAAATGTCTTTTATTCAAATAAACTTAAAAGCTTTTGTTTGTCCAATTTGTAAATCATGCTCAGTCGTCATTTGGGTGATAAGAAGAACGGGCATATACTATTCTTTGAGAACGAGTATAAGAAAGTTAGCAGTCGCAAGTAATGAAAACAAAAACTACTTTATGTCATTTTACAGACAAAAATCCAGAAGACAGATCAAAATGCCATCACTAAGTTTGTCGAATCTAAATCTCCAGAGTTCCATCGCAAAGGCATAAATGAATTCCGATTAGAATCCGATTAAAGGTAAACATTTTGATTAAAAAAATACCTATGTTATGTCTTAGAAAAAAAAAGAATTATTTTAATTTTTGGCACAAATAAGTAATTTTATACTTTAACCCCTAATATTTTAAACCAGCTTTCCGCTAGCGACCTCGCCCGCAGAGTAGATTCTTAAACCGTTTAATGAGATTTCTTAATAATTTTGTCCCGATTTTTGATAAAATTCACCAAAAAATGTTGATTTAAAATATTCTATAAACAGAAAATATGCTATGATTACCTTTGATTCATAGTAATTGCTGAGGTAACCGATATTTCGATTTTTATCGATATAGATTAGATTATGAGTAAATATTAAAAATCTTGTTTGTAAAATCCTTTTACAAACAAGTTTTCAACCAAAAAGCTACCAATAATTTTAGTTGAGTCTACTGAATTTAGGAATCAGTTTAGACAGTTTACTTCTTAGAAGCCTTATTTTTAAGTTCTTATTTCGTGTAATGCATAGATAATACTGGTCCTGTACTACACGTAGCATGATGAACTCCAGAGCGTTTTGTCTTCTCCTAAATGTCACTTTTCTCGAGTGTGTCCATACGACATCTTACTTTGGAGAGTGACTTTGATGTACACAAAGGGTTTCTCTACCTTGTTATTTTATGCATGCTGCTTTTGAACAAAGACGTTCAGAAGGCCTCTTTATATAGATTGTAATTGGATTGGGAATAACACAATATTTTAAAAACAAATACAAATTGTAATAAAAAAACGACTACTTGACTGATATTAATTAATATGAAAAATTTAAAAGTACATAAATAAAATATGGGCGGAGAACTTTTTATATTATATGTACTTTTTATACTACTACATAATACCACCAGCAAACAGTACAAAATTGTTTTAAATCTATCGATATCGAAGTCTCGGACCCTATATCCTTAGTACATGACATGGGGGAGTGATATTATTATCTATCTTTGTCACATGTAATTTGGTCTTTGGAATTGTGGAGTAAATCAAATCAAATCAAATAATTTATTGGCTATATAACTCAGAAGGTTACACACGGCAAGTCTTTTACAATAAGCATATTAAATTAAAAATAAAGGTTTAAATCATGCAGGTCAAATCATTGTAAGTAGGAATGTCAAATAAATTAAGTATCTTAACAATGTCAGAATAGTTATTTTTCCGATCCTTAATAATCAATTATATCACAGTCAATTAAATTACAACATCACAAATTAGATTATACAAACATAAATTATATATAATTTTATGTCATAAAATATTGATGATTATTATATCTAGTCATCTACCATAGAGATCTAGTCAATTTCGTATCTCACCCATCTTTATGTAGGAATGAATATTCATTCAAACGCATAGATATAAATTCATTTAAAGAGTATAAGGGATGCTGAATAAAAAAAAAATTAATTGTTCTTTCGAATTCGTCGTCATTCATGTTTTTGATACTGAGGGGAAGTTTATTATACATTATAATTTTATTATATATGCCTTGTTTTTGTACCTTTGCCAATCTTGGCAAAGATGAAGATGTAAGATATAGATGAATTATTCTACTAAAATGTAATCCATCTATAAAAATAATAAATCAATACTAATATCGCATGAGATGATGCGAAGATGCCGTTGAATATTAAGCTGAAATATATTTTCTTTTGAATTTCATTTGATATTAGCTTTTAATGATTATTCTTAATACAAAATGCTTAAAAAATCCACTCGGTCCCTGGCACCCTGAGATGGGAATCGATTCCACGACCTTTCGCAATCCGGGCGACTGCTCTAACCACTGAGCTACCCAGGACCTATCAGGACCGACGAATTTTTCAAGCACTTGTTACTTTTCGCTACTACAGAGCGCATTCTCATCAATGTCCAGGCATCCACCCAAACAGCCGAAAGAAATATTGTTACAAATATTGAAACTTTCGATAAAGATGAAAATTTTGTTCTAATTATTATATTTTGTATATACTAATTATTAATAATTAATATTTTGTATTAAGAATAATTTTCAGTATAGCAGTGTGAATGCAAATTTGATCAAAAATATAAGGTTTTAATAATATTGGTATTTTCGATATCGATATCGCTGTATCTTCGATATCGATATATATCGATATGTATCTGTTTACTGATACATCGGCATCCCTAAGATCAGCCATAGGGAATGTTATTATTTATGAGGTCATCACATCACTATACCGGTGAATGAAGTGTAGTAGGGTTAGAAACGTAACTTAGTTTCTTCAAATATTCTATTATTTGACCTTTATCTATTATTTTTTTAAAAAATCGATCACGTAATTATATTTTATAGTGCAGTTTATTGAACTTATGATATAAAATGGTAAGTTTTGCTATGTTTTCTTTTAAAAACGGTGATTATACTTAAAAGTGTATGACACAGCTTCTTGTAGCACAAGATTATGATAGATCTCTTCATAATATCTTGTTTCATGTAATTTATATATACTTTATGATAATTTAGTAGATCGACGTAGGATGTCAAACCGGCATGTGGTTCAGCCATTTTGATATCTTGTAATGGCCGGCGGTCGCCATGTCAATCGTTTTCGTGTCTAATAAATTATCCTAATATTTGTGGTTACTACCACAAAGTGATTGAGCGAATAACTGACCACGATCATTGCTGTACTTTATTATCCTGAGTATATAAATATTGAATCAGCTGTTTGAGCAATCATGTTTGTAAGTAATCGTTCAGTGCCTTCAACTATCTTTACGATCATACCGTGAGAAAAAGCAAAAATTGTTGTTGAAATTTGTTAATTGAAAATGTTTATCAAGCCATTGAGCAATAGTATAAGCACTTTTGAAGGTTTAAATTATTAGTTGTTATTTATTCTACCTACATACTTAAATAAATTCTCAATACATACGCAGTTACCCTAAAATTTTTAACTAATTGATTTACATTGGAAAGCTAAGATAACTTTGAGGTACCTAAGTACCTACTTGTGGCTCTAATTGATTGATGAAAAAGTATATATTATGAACTTGTTTTATCTTCAGATGGATGGCAATGTTGTCCACCCTCACCCAGGTGTGGTACACGGGGTGCCAGGTGGAGTGGTCCATGGAATGCCAGTGCATGGCGCAGGCCCTGACGGAGAGCATGCTCCACATGGGCCCCGTCGTCGTTATCAAAATAGACCAAAACCAACAAACAATTCGGAACGTTTGCCACTTGATGAAGCTGCAAAAAGAGTATGTACATATAAAATTTCTTTTAAGATTTTTTTATCATATTAAATCATTGTCATCAATCATTATAGTGAGTAGCTCGGTGGCGTAGTGGATTAGCGCCGCGGCCCGTGATCGTAGTCGTAAAGCAACTTTCACAAGGGTCGGTCACGGGATGGGTGACCAAAAAATTATTATCTCGAGCTACTCCGTGCTTCGGAAGGCACGTTAAGCCGTTGGTCCCGGCTGCATTTGCAGTCGTTAATACCCTCCAATCCGCATTGGGCCAGCGTGGAGGGTCATGGCCCATCCTCCTTAACCATCCATAAGGAAGGCCTGAGCCCCTGCAGTGGGGACGTAAAAGGGCTGATGATGATGATTAAATCATTGTAAATAATTTGGTGGTGGTGTTACTTTTTATATTACATTTTTATATGTTACTTTATTAGTATCATGTCACTGCAGAATTATATTTTTTAGTATGTACCCTGAGGTTTGATATTTTTTTTTAATCCTTTAGGAAATGGAGTCTCTACCTATGAAGACACCTGTATCGGTGCTCCAAGAGTTACTAGCACGACGTGGCACTGTCCCGAAATACGAGTTAGTCCAGATTGAGGGCATGATCCATGAACCAACTTTCCGTTACCGTGTTACAGTAGCCGATCTTGTTGGTAAGTAATTATTTATATAAATAATATGTGGTCTATTGGTCTTATTTGATTTAATTGATGTATTGGATTATTTCTTATTTTAATTTATCACATATATTTGGAAATTAAAAAAAAAAGCATTATAAGAGAATAGGTATACATTTTAAAATGTTTGGTGTTTTGAAATTATGGTATTAATTAATAAATAAAGTACTTACAATAAGTACATATTTATTTTGAAAATAACATGAAAATGAGAGTTGTTGGTATATAGTCTTCAATCTAAAAACCTTCACTCTGCTGTCTGACAGCAAAACATGGTAGGAGCAGTCACAGTGTTTGTTATTTAGGAAATAAACTACCTTACATGTATAATTAGTCATAAGCAAAAATCATTAAAATCTTTTAATTTCATCAAAATGTGGAATTTTTAACTGCAGCTTCTTGCCATCCAATGTCATCACAGTGGTTGAATAAAAATGTTATTTATACACATTGACTTCGCCACAAAAAAAAAAAAACACTTTTTGTAGTGTTTAAATCCTTCAGAATTGGAATAATCATAAAAGTATTTAAACAATATATAAACTTTTGCATTGCATTATATTAGATTGTATAAGACAGGTATTAACGTGATAGATTTTGATAGTTAGTTTTTTCACCTACCTATATTTCCTGACGTTTTCGAGCAGGTTACACCGGCAGTGGTCACGGGTCGGTTGGTCAATATAAATAATCTAATATGCAATTGAATTTATATAATATGTATAAGTCGCCATCTTTTCTTACTTTCTCAGTTGATAAACCTTAACAATTATAGAACTGTATTATTTTTTTACAGCTATGGGTACAGGTCGTTCAAAGAAAGAAGCTAAACATTCAGCTGCTAAAGCTTTATTAGATAAATTGACAGGAGCAGCACCATCTGATCCATCTACAAATGGAAATGTACCAGAGGCGTAAGTTACAGATATGTTATTATTATTTAAGTAATATAAAATAGGGATGTTTTTAAAGCAGCTGATTCTATAGTTCAGCAGTTAACTCTTCTGATATCTTATTAGATAACCACTGTCTTTACAGGGGTGCTGTGGTATCATCTTTCGAAGATAAACTGATGGGTAATCCTGTTGGCTGGCTGCAAGAGCTATGTATGTCCCGCTTTTGGCCCCCACCATCTTATCATGCAGAAAATGATGACAATGTCAATAGGCGTAAGTAAATAATGATTTATATTGACACAATAATTTTCTTTAAACACTCATGATATGATATGATCAAATAATTCCTAATAATGGAATTAAGGGTTCAATACAAACTTGCACAACTAAGCGTATGTATATTATTATACATTCTAGGATTACCACATGAGCGTCAGTTTACCATTGTTTGCACACTCTTGAAGAGACGCGAAGTTGGTACAGGCAAGTCAAAAAAACTTGCTAAGCGTCAAGCGGCTTACAAAATGTGGCAAGCTTTGCAAGATAACCCACCAGAATCCTTCCAACCTGATGAAGAGGTAATCTTTCTGCTGTACCATTCCTCTTAGCTCTAATTTCAACAAATCAATTAATTGAATAATATACATCTTAAAATTTTTTCTACTATAAATTCATTAAATAAATTTATAAAAATGCGTTTCGTATCTCTAAAATTCGTAACTAATTTTCATTTTACATTTATTGATTACTAATCCATAATAACTATTGTATAAAATTGTCTTTCTATAGTTCGAGGTTGTAGTCACCGAACATTGGCATTCACTACTAGACGTCAGCCATGTTACCCCGAGTGGCTCTTTTGTGTCATTCTGATGAAAGGGTTATTAGCACTTGGCCAGGTGTTTTACTATCTTTCGGTCGGCTTTTAGCGAGCTCGAATGGACAGAAGGGTCACTTGCGCATCGGCATATTGCTTATAACCGTGTTTGATTTCTAGGGCGGAGTAGCGGCCCGTTATGCCGACCTGAAAGATAGTAAAATCTCCACTTTGACTACCAGTCACAGCCACAAGGTGTCGCAGTTTCACAAACATCTCAAACAGTCTGTCGGCCCTAACCTGGCCAAGTTGCAGGTACGACATTCCAATATATTCCTTATTGCATGGGCGTTGTATTTGTTTTTTTTTATCTTACATGACTATCAATGTCGTCTTCCAAATGCATGAAGAAAGGGTGTGGAAGTAGTTAGAGACGTTGTTCATATTATGTTTTCATTCTATAATTTGTTAATTTTTTTTAAACAGGTCACTCCGTTAAACAATAAGGACTTCAATTTCGTGCAGTTCTTGCAAGAGATCGCTTCTGAGCAGTCATTTGAAGTGACCTATGTGGATATTGAAGAGAAGTCTATGTCTGGTCGTAGCCAATGTTTGGTACAGCTATCGACATTGCCAGTGGCGGTGTGTTACGGAGCGGGCCTCACTAGTAAGGACGCGCAATCCTCCGCGGCTCACAACGCCCTCGAATACCTCAAGATCATGACAAAGAAGTGAATAGTTCAACGTCTCGCGACATCAACGCTCACGTCCAATGCCCACCACCCATGCTTTCTAAGTGAAACTGAAATTTGTACCTATAAATTTGTGTTGCGAACAGCATCGGCAATCGCGCTAAGGTCTGCGCGGTTGATGTCGCTAGGTTTTGAGCCTAACTTATCTTTATCACCACTTCCCATTTGAGTAATGGCATCCTGCCTGTGTGCCAATAGCACTTCGGGCTATGCTTTATGCCTGGCATATTTGCAGTATCTTACTTGTGATTTTGTTTTGGTATATATATTTTATTTACCTATAGGTTTATTTGGAAAAAGATTGAATATGTTATTTTATTTATTACATTTTCTTGTCAAAAATAACATTAACAAGTGATTTTTCACTTGTATTATTACTGCTAATGTGCGAGGATAATTTGCATAGCCCGTAAACATAAAGAAACAAAGTATGGAGTGGTCATATAACAAATACAAGCTATACTTTGCATAGAATTAGTGTAATTTTCCCAGCGTGGAAATTACTTAAAAATATAAAATAATACAAAAAAAAATTAAAAATGTATAAAATAAACAAAAAAAGTGTGGACTATATATTTCCAGTTTAATATTCAGCATTATTTATTAGGCATGTTTTTTGCATTCATTAATATTTAAATGAAATTATTGTGTACTTACCCAAAACCTTGACCTTAGCTTTAAATGTATATCATAATCAAAGTATTGCAATCAACTTTTATTTTAAACAGGCATCTATTTATACAAGAGTTTAGTTATATGGTGTGTTAGAAGATTCTTTTACATGCTGAGCATTAAACGGAAAAAGTATTCTCAGCTAGTATTGTCTTGTTGACGAACTGTTTAACCTTTGCTTTGTAACAAGCTCCGAAATTATAGTTAACTTGAACTCGGAAAGAACTTTTTACAAAGTGCAGGGGTTGGTATATGGGACGACACATGACATAATGTGGAGTGGCAGGATTGAATTGTATTTTTTTTAATCAACTTTGATGTCAGTATCTCTTAGGTTTTCTTTTGAATACATGATGGAAAACTTTGCAGGGAAGCTGAGAACTATGTGTTAGAGTGATATTTCACTGGAATAAGTGATTGCGAAGTTAGGATCCCTTGCCTGTGAAAATGGGCATTATTTTAATGCAAAGTATAGAGGTTGTAACAAATTCTATCTGTTCAGTGTCGTCGTCGGTGCTGGTTTTTGTCGGCAATGACGAGGATCCTGCACGCACCGAGTTTCTTTTAAATTGAATGGTGTGAGTTCAACCTGCCCTTGTATAACATCGCACTGTTCAAGTTAGAAAAGACTAACAGAAGTAAAGGATTGGAGTTCTGTTCAACCAAGACCGACTAAATAAATATTAATGCCCTACCATGGGCCATTATTCATAAATTGTTTTATGTTTAGTGAGTCTTGGTTTTACTTGTTCTTCTGACCAAACGTCAAGAACAAATGTAATTATAATAATCGTAATGTATGTAGATTAACGACACAATTTTATGAACATTAGCCTCTTCTCTACTTATTATAAAATGAATTTTGTAAATTTTAAGATTTTTTGCTGTGCAGTTTACGCATTGAAACTTCAATAAATTTTGGTGTTGCTTAAATGGATTTTTATTTAATTTTGAAATTATATTTCAATAGTCATTTTAAATATTTATTTTGGTTTTACATGCTAAAATGATTGTTTCTATCGTCATTTGGTTTTGAACTCTATCCCAAATCCAATTTTTTTTTAATCTAGCCAATCCAAAACGTTTTTAATCTAGCCGTGGCGCCACTGAGCTGACGTTAGTTCAGATTATTCGGATGGATTGAACATGGAACGATTATTGGCATTCCGGAGATGGTTCCGTTAACATATCCGCGGTACATTAAGTTCCTGGGCTATATAATGTTCATAAGTATTAAGTCCTGTCCTACTTTATTTCTTTTATTAATTGCATATCTGCGCGTTTCGCAGTCTGTCAATGTAGTGATTATATTAGTTAAAATAAATAATTTCGAAATCAATGAGCGATGGCGATTCCTTTCCTTGATTTTACATCTTGCTCTTATTTTGGATCTAATTCAAATGACATTGAGCTTTATGATTTAGTTACCATACATACTCCTCCGAAATAGCTTCACCGATTTTGATGATATTTATATTCAGTAGATCCGAGAATAGGTTGTTATCTAGTTATACATCTAATTAATTTGTGAATCTGATGCCTAGTGTATTTATAAAACTAACACCCGGTTTCTGATTGAGTATTTAAATTATTATATTTGATCAATTTTACATTCACAATACAATACTGAAAAATGCTTAAAAATCCACAGAGTGACAGAGCTCTGAGATAGACTCGAGCTCAGCTACCAGGATTGGACCTAACAGGATTGACGACTTTTTCAAGCATTTGTTAATTTTTCGCTTCCGCAGAGCGTACTGTCATCAATGTTCAGGCAATCTACCCAAACAGCCGAAAGAAATATTTAAACTTTCGATAAAGACGAAGATTTGTTCTATACTCCAGCCAAATTCGATAAAGAATAAATTTAAACAAAGCAAATTAGGGTCATCACAACTTAGATGACAAAAAATATATAAAACTCGTATTTCTCATCAGGATACTGCACATTACTTCGTCATATTTTTACTGCACTAAATTTCTAGATATTTTGACAAAAAATGGAAAATAATAATAAACTTCATATTATTTTTACTTGACAGTCCTACAACTTATACAATTCAGATATTACAAACATGTCTGCAGTTTACATACAGTTTACATGTAGACACTTGAAATTTCGAACATACATTCCTCTTATAACGTGGTGTACTAAGATTTTTTTTTTTGTAAAATTCCACTTCAGTAGGGTGTTTGAATGAAATTTCTGTTTTTGGACCTATAATGATGAAAATTGGTAAATATTTGAGTAGTCTAAGACTATGGTAAGGTAATTGAAAAAAAATTTTATCCCGAAAACTAGCAATTAAAGGCATAAACATGGAACTAGAAGTTCCTTTGGGAAATCAAAATGTTACCATAGCAACCATTGTTTACAATTTGAAATGTTATTGTTATCAATCTATCTAATATTATTTATAAAGATTTCCTTATATAGTGATGAAAATGTGTATTTCAAATAATTTATAACAAAAATGATGTATTTAATTTAAATTATAGTAAATATTCAATTAAAAAATATTTTATTTTTGAGCTGTAGGTACTAGATGGCGTTAAGTATATTTCTACATCGCACTGGTTTGGTCAAGGTTGCGTTTTAAAATAAAATGTAATAAAACTTTAAGCTTTGCTATACTATAAGGCGTTTATTCTAGCTTAAACTGCGTCATCGTTTTGTTAAAACCAAGCCTACAGGCTGTACTTATTTAACTACGCGGCCTCCAACTCGAATTTATAATGAGATCAAGGAACTTTTTGAAGTCATTTGGAGGCCCCTCAGAACCGGAGGCCTGTGGCGGACCGCCCTTCCCTCCCCCTTAGTCCGCCACTGATTCTGTTATAGGGCTAGCCGCCTAATACATTTTTAGTAACCTTTATATGTGTGCGTTATACTTGGTAATTCTTTAACATCAATTTATTAATGTCTCCAATTTTAATTTTAATTAACTGACACGGGTCCAATACTGAATGTGTAACAACTACGCTACTGAGCTATTAATTTTTTTTTACGCATAAGGTGTTTTTATATTTAACGCAACGATGTAGTTATTAGCTAGGTTTAGCCCTGTTAGGTAGTAAAACAAACCAAGAATGTTGGCAAAATAAATCGTATTTTCACAATAAAACAAATATCTCTGTAATCCTGTTTCATTTATTGTAAAAACTAGTGTTAAATTACTTACTTGAATAACAAAAATTGTTAATCTAGAGTTTTGGATTGTATTTATTTTTACGATGAAATTTAAATTGATGTAACTTTCCATGTCTTTGTTTTAGAGATACCGTATTTGGATATACATAACGTTCTATATTATTACCATTATTATAATCATGTATATGATTCCAACTGAAATAATCATCTTCAGTAACATCATCATCGTTATCCAAAGTCCATGTTTCAGTTTCTTTATACATTGAATCTGTTTTATGCTCATTAAGCTCATTTTTACTAAAATCGTGTTGTGGTCCTATACAATCACTTTTAATGTGTAATAGGTTTTCTTGAAAGCAATTATTAGCCAAATAATCATCAAGTTTGGGGGAGTACGTGTTATCAGAAAATTCAGGTGGAGGGGGAATAATATCCGTGTTATAATAATCGTTCCTGTCATAACATTTGAGTAACGTTTTAGGATTCAACATGGCGTGGTCTACATCGAATTCTTCTTTTAAATCATCAACTTCATTTAGTGTAGTACACTGAAGAGATAAAATATTATCATTAATCGTGTCTTCTTCAAATTCATCTTCTTCAAAAGGTTTTGCAGCAATTCGATCTTGAATTTCTTCTTTTTCTATTTCACCTATGGTTGTATAACTCGTAGACTTCAAAGACTCATAGAAATTATTCTTTGGAACATTTCGATTTTCAATTTCAGTCATTGTAAAAAGTTGATTCGGTTTTTCTTTTTTAACTTCTAGTGTATTTTTATTGGTGATAGTTAGTTTGTCTATTTCCGACTTTGCTATGGTATTTGTAGATTTCGGAGAGTCGCATAAATTATCCAACTGGATATTCAAATTTTGTATATCAGTAATTTTGAAAGGTTTATTTGGTTTCATTGGTTTTGATTGTTTGTAATTTAAATTTTGTACACTTGGAGTCCTCACATTTTTATATCTATTGCTGAAAGAAAATAATAAAATAGTATTGTTGTCAATTATAAAACATTTTCATCATACATACCATCTTTTATAAAATATAAAGTATACAAACCTAAACACTTTGCTGTATTTCTTTAAAACGCTTTCTATATTAGTTTTTGTGTTCATGCTATTGTTTGGTTCATTATTATTATTATTGGTAGTAATACCATCCATTACCCTTTCCTCTTTAATTGTTTTACTATTATCAGTTATGTTGTCGTGTATATTATTTTCAGTATTTTTGAAGTTATTCTCATTTGTTATATTTCGTCCATGTGTACCATTATTTATATCATATACACTAGCGTTATAATCAATAGGTATTAATGGTTTATTATTTTCATATGCATTTTCTTGATTCAAATGTGCTTTGCTATATTTATTTATAACGCGTTCTATATTTGTATTTGTGTTCATGCAATTATTTAATTTATTATAATCAACGGTAGTCTTACCATCCATCGCTGTTTCCTTTTTATTTGTTTTGATATTGTCAGTTATCGTATCATGTTTATAATATTGAATATTTTCGACGTTCTCATTTATTATGTTTCGTTCTTGTACATCATTATTTTTATCTTGTTCAAAATCATTTAATTGTTCTCTATTGGCATTATATTCAATAGGTATTAGTGATTTATTTTTAACCTTATTTTTTTCATACACATTTTCTTGATTGAGAGGTGCGCTACAATCAGACGGAACTTTATTTTCTAAAATGGTTTCTGTAATACCGATATCTATCCTTAATTTTCTTATAATATGAATTTCGTTTTCGTTACTGAATTTTGACCGTATATCAATTTTTTCTGTTGAAAATTTATATTTATTTTCCTGTTTCTTCCTTGGTTGATTGTGTGAAGAGCTACTAAAGTGCGCGTTATGTTCATATTTACTAATTTTAGATAGTGGTGAACTTTGTAATGAATTGGCTTTATCATATTTTATCTCATCGACGTCATTAGTAATAGCCGCCTTTAGTAAAATATTATGATGGTTATTAGCCTCATGATCATTTTTATTGTTCTTTGATTTTATAGTATCATCTGTAACGTTTGCTCTTTTGTATTCCTCAGTCTCATTATAGTTATCATCGATGTTATAAGATGTGCTATAATTTTTCCCTTCAAGAAGAGCTAAATAGTTTGAGTTATTATTTTGAGTTAATTGAATCTTTTTGTTATGGGAAACAAATTTTCCTTGTTGATTATTATTTAGCTCTACTCGACTATATTGTTCTTCTTGGCGATTCAAGAATTTTTCATTTGTTAATTGCTCGGTATGAATTTCGTCTAAAACTTTTTCAGCTGTTTTTTCTGTTACAGCTTTGTTACAAACTAATTCTTCAACATTATTCTTGTTTACAGCAGCAGATATGTTGGTCACAGTTTGGTTTTCAGTTACTGGATTTATTGTGTCTATAATGTTTTCTACATTACCACGCTCAGTACTTTTATCATGAGATTTCAGTTTGCTCTCAGGACTTTGTGATGTTTCAAAGTCATGTTCATTGACAATATCTGCTAGCAAGGGATCTGAAACTACTGGGTCATAACGAGATTGTAAATATTTATCTACTTGCTTTTTGATAGCCTCAGAAAATCCATTTTCCTTTTCTTGCATTTCATCATCTTCACTAAATTCTATGTTTTTTTCGAGCAAGTCTATGAAATTATGCCCTTGTTTATTTTTGTAAGGGTTCATTGTAGTCTGTTTGTTATTTCTCGATGATGTTCCTTTTTTAACACCTCTAAGAGCCCCTTGATTAATAAATTTCATTTCATTTTCGATTTCATTAAGTATGCTATCAATTTTTTTATTTTCGACACTTTCTGTGTCAAAATCTTTTATATTACTTTCGAGATATGTAAGATCATCAAAGGGCTCGTTATAAGTATCTTCGTTTACTGAAATTCTATTGACTAAATTAGGTACATTGGTTGTGACAATTTTATCTGGAGTATTGTGTAAAATTTTCGATTTCTCCTCGTATTCTATTTCTTTCGGAGTTTTTTCATAGGATTCTTTCAGTAATCTATATTTTTCTGCTTTAGCACTTTCCCGTTTCTTCTTTTCTTTAGACTCTATTAATTCATCAGAGTAATTTTTTCGTTTTCGTTCTTTTATATTTGATTTATTAGTCTCTGTCACTTTTTGTACTATGTCCTTATTCTTGCAATAGATTGACGGAGGGTCCAAAACCATAGGCATTAAATTCTTAAACATATATTCACAATGTGCATCAATACCAACTGAAAAGATAAAAAAAAAGACTTCTTTTGTAGTTCCTGGGGTGCGACTGCCTAGCTATCTAGTCATAACTCTACCTATATGATAGGATACGATATCTTAACGAATATTACGACGATATATCTTTTCATTTTACTACTTGGACATTTCTTTCGGTGGACAAATCAGAGATAAATAATTAAGTTGGAAACACTGCTTTCAAATCCATATCGATCTTTCTTTATCATTCGTTCTTCGTTAATTAAAGAAAATAGTAAAATGAAACAAAATAGCGCTAAACATTGCTAAGATATCGTATCCTATGGCTAGAGTTATTGCTATAGAAGTTAGCTAGTAAACATTAATATTGTGGAATAATAAGATATATCTAGACTTTACAATATACCAATGTTTTTTGTCTCACTTACCAAATGTAGAACTGATACAGTGGATAAAGATTTTATGCTCAAAAGTATGTCTTCTTGTGATGTCGTAGACCATTACCCCATCAAAAAGGCTAATCAGATCTTTATCCCTGGAAATAAATCAAATGGTTACTTTGTATTCATTGGTATAATAATTTTGCAAATCTATTGCATAAATACAAGTCCTTGGATAGGATATATAGGATGTGGACTTTAAAATTAGTATTGAAAAAAAAAAGAGGCGCTTTAGTACCTATACTATTGAAGAGTAGCTATAGAATGGAAACCCCTTATAAATCTTTTTATAATGGACAATAACTGTATAGAATGGAAACCCTAATAAATCTATTTGTATAACTGAACAAGGTTTTTGATGCTCATGAACCAAATGAGGAAAACCAATATTTGACATACAACAGAAAAATATGGTTTAATAGAACTAAAAACCTCTAAATAATCTTCATACCTACTCCCAATCTACTAAATTATTTTAAGGCCAATATTTACAGATTTTTTCAGTAGCGAGAAATAAAATAATTTTGTAATATAAAATCATCCTAGGACCCAGATTTGAAGCGGTCACCTGCGGATATATTTTACTTACTTGAACGTGTTAAACAACAAGATGTGATTATTAGAATCCCCAGCGACTACGTAGCATTTGTGGTTATCTCCCGCAGTAAGGTTATCCATGTTTTCAGACAAATAGGTTTGGTTTATCAAAAGAAGACGAAACGATACGGTCTTCTCATCAAGGGGCATGGCTTCAATTTGGTATTTGGGTAGAAGGCTTATTTGTTTTCTCAAAATATTACCCGCTGGGGGACCTTTGTTCAAAATCTAAAATATTTTTTTATTGTTTTATTATCAGACCATAGATGTGTAATTTTATAACCTATTTATTATCATGTTAATTAAAAAGAAAGACAAAGCGGCTAATATTTGAGATTGTAACGACAGGCAGTGTTGCTTTATATTAAATAGCTATTAACTCTTTTTACAGTACTGTTGAAGCTAACTTTCAAAATAGAGTATTTCTGCCTACACTTCTATACTAATATTATAAAGAGATAAGATTTGATTGTTTGTTTGCAACAAATAGGCTTCGAAGCTACTGCCGATTTTAAAAATTCTTTCACTTACGGGAAGCTACATCATATGCGGTGAACATAGGCTATAATTTATCCAAAAAACAGCAAATATAAGGATTTAAATGAGAATGGAAGTTTGTATTTTTAATAATCAATTTGTCATTATAATTATATCCGTGTCATGATATGGATCGATATCCAAGTAAACAGTTCCCTTGTGACCACGTAGGCGAAACCGATGGCGGAGAGCTAGTATATTATAAACAGTAAAGATTTAATTTTTGGGTATAGATTCTTTCCCAGATCTACACAGTCAGTGAAAAACATAGTAAAATCTACAATAAGTAAATATCCAAATAAGTAAAATCTTCACAGTAAGTGAAAAACATAGGCTATGTTTTTATAATTATTCAAAGAAAACTAAATACTGAACTTACTCTCTCCAAGTCCCTTGGATGACTCTCTTCCAACAGGAAAAAATTAACTTTCCCCGCGGACGCTAGGAGCATACTAAATGTTGGTCCAATACCTTTCAGCTGTTTGCTCACATACGGCGAGTTATCCCATAAATGGGCTTCAACACATTTAGCGAGTGTTATAGAATTAAGTACAGTTGAGAAGAATTGTCTATGTTCCGATATCAGCTCATGACGTGTGACGTAAGCCACGAGACCTGAGTTGAAAAATAAACTAAATCCTTGATATGTGGAGTTTGACGGCGCGATGGTTATTTTGCTTGGTCGGCAATACGGAAGTCGGTCATAGAATGGGTGACCAATTATCCGTGCTTCAGAAACACGTTAAGCCGTTGGCCCCAGCCAATCCACATTGGGCCCGCGTGGTGGGTTCTTCGATTCGATTCCATGCATAGGAAAGGCTGTTCCCCAGCAATGAGGTCATAAATAGGCTGTATGGGGTAGATCACTATTACTTATAATATGGGACCGGTCAACTTACTAAAGTGTTTTAAATTAATTATTAGGGCCGCTTTTTCCACAAAAATATAGTATATTATGTAAATAAGCCTTATTATGTACCCAAACCTATATCTGAAATTTAACTGTTAAAAAACCGCAAAAACGGCGACGGAAGAAGTGACATCATTTGTGGGGTAAAGAAAAGGGTTTTTAGTGAAAAAAATGAATAGTCACCTGCAGTACTTATAAACTCACAAAATAAATAAAACAGTAATCTGACCCTTGTAACCTTTTAAAAATCAAATAACTAGATTATTTTACACTTTGAATGTTTCCCGCGTTTTTCCTAGATAGGTTTACTACCAATTCACTCAAATGACGTCACGCACTCTGATTGGTGTTTACATTTGACGTGAGACAAAGACTACAAATATTGGAAAATTATATTTTTGTTAATTGATTTGAAAATAATTGTTACTTAGCAAAAATATTCATCGAATATTTTTTTAAATTTTATGAACTTCTTAACCACATACAATTTATTTTTTTACTTAATTGCTGCCCGATCCCCTCTCATCTATGATAAGTAAATTTAAACTTAATAAGGGGGCGTCCATAAATTACGTGAGATGTTTAAGGGGGGGAGGGGGTCGAGGCAAATCTCATCCAATCTTACGTTGGAGAGAGGGGGGGTCTCGGCAAATATCACGCAATTTTTTTCTGATTGAAACAAAAAAAAATACTATTTTGGTCCATTTAATCTAGATTGTACATGCTTAAGATTTAATCTTAAGATCATTCACTAATTCGTTCGAAAGAAAATAATTTCATTCATATTTCGACGCTATACATCGACTGAATGTCAAACCACCATATTTGTAGGGCTCGAACGATACTTTCGATACCGAGTAGGTATCGATACTTTCAAAAGCGATACTCGATACTGGGTACTCCATACTACAACAAGGCAAATACTCGCAAGTACTCATCAAATTGCATTTTGAAAAATCTCACGTGAGATTGGGGGATGGGGGAGGGGGTTGAATAAAATCTCACGATATCTCACCAGAGGGGGAGGGAGGGACAGAAAATTTAAAAAAACACCTCACATAATTTATGGACGCCCCCTAATGAACTAAATAGGTACATATTGTGATGTTGGTCATTACATTTGCAAATTCTTGCGGCGATTCTCATAATCTTCATTGCTTCTTGGTTCAAGGATGGATCAGGAATGGGCAAACAGCCCAATACAGCTTGGATAATGCTGGAATGTTAAATTTAGAATGTGATTTAGACAATTTGCACAATACAACCTTTACCAAATTTTTTTTATTTACTACAATGAGTAAGTATTTAAAAAAAAACGAAAGCACTAGAAATCACTTCCACTAGATGGCGACTCTAGAAAAAGTTTATTTTTGCAGGTAATGAGTGGACCAATACAGTCATTTCCGTTCCTTTTAACTAACATATTAAAAAACCGAAATTTGAAAATTCGTAACTTAGGTAAACAATGTATAGGTTTATTGAGTTTTGAAAACTAATTTACTTATAAACATGAAAGAAAACCGGAAGGGTTGTCATGGAGAAATCAAGAACGTACCGTAGCGACATCTAGTTTGATTCCGGGAACTAATTTTTTTTCAATACTTCCTTATTATGTACACCCTAATGGATGTACGGGTATCCTTATAATGATTAATGATATTTATTTAATAGAGACAGAAACAGTAGAACCATTACATAGGTCATCGTTATGTTTTCCTACTTCCTAAATCAGAATTTAGGTAAGTACAATAATTGCATTAAAGGCAGAATCCTTATCCACCGTTTTACAAAAATATATTTCGTAAGTATTTAATATATGGGTGAGCAAAAAATTATCATTTCAAGCTATTCCGTGCTTCGGAAGGCAAGTTATTACCCTCCAATCTGTTTTGGACTAGCGTAAGGGGTCATGGCCCATCCTCCTTAACCATCCACAGTGGGGATGCAAAAAGACTGATGATAATGACGACTTATGCTGTAATGGAATGTTGAAACTTGCATTTAAACTAATGGAAATTTTAATGGATGTTTGTACAACATACTCTTACCAGTTAAGTTTCATTTGCCTCGAATTGATTTTTCCTTTCATTGGATATCTTATGGTGGCAGCTGTATTGTTTCTGTTGAGTGTGTTCAGGCACCTGCGTTCATCTACGCGTAGGTGCATATCAGCTAGTTCGTGACTTTCGCATATAATAGACAATAGCTGTTCCAGAGTTTCATCGCCTCGTATCTAAGAAAACATAATTATTTTGTTAAAATAAACAGGTAAACTTTTTAATTAATAGATAAAAAACTACAATTTCCCCCACGAAACACTCCTGCAACTCTTGGGCAGCATATTATTTATTCTTTATTTTATTAAAAAACACAAAAGGTCGAAGCTTTAAAAAATATCTACCCCTAGAAGGTAATTATAGAATCTAATTTAGTTGGTAAATATTGAAGGTCATTGGACAATGGCAAAGCTTTAAGGCTATTGATAAAATGTTTCATTTCGACAATTTAAAAACTTGACACCCTCATGCGTTTTTAGAGCAACTAATTAACATAAAAGTTATAACATAAAAGCTTTCAATTTAATTAAAATATATCAGTTACCTATCTGATGCAGTTATGTTACCTCCTTGTAATGAAATTATATATTTAATGATTTAAAATTGACAATGCTTTCTGAATAAATGAATTCCATTGTAAAGCAGGATATCTATGTAACGAATGCTTTGACAAGATATTAATATTAAAATATAATTACAAATACCTAATTGTGCTTGCATATGCGTATAATAATATTTTAAATACCATGAAATTATTTGAGAACTCTCACTATAATTCTAGCAGTATGTATTTAAAATTTCCTTGTTTTATTATTTACATTATTTAATCAATACGAGTAGTTTTGGTTGTTATAGTTTTCTGTTATATTCAGAAAAAGTTAAGTTTGACTAAATTAAAATGTCAAAATACAAAGCTTTTTTGAAAAGGGAAATAAACCAAAACGTTTGATTAAATTTAATAAATAATATTGAAATACCTTCATAATCAACTTCATCGTCTCCAGGTCCAAATAATAAACAGACATGAGTCGACCAGCGTCCGTAGAAGTTATGCAGCTGGCATCGTCCATAGTTATCAAGCCCGAACTTGCTAAGCTGTTCATTGCTCTTACACACATCTCTGATGATGAAAATAGTTAGGGGCACAGATTTAATATAGGTAATAAGGAACATGTTATAATTACGTGATCATAATTCCACCTGCTATTAATAATAATAATAAATGATTATACATATATAGAGTTACAAAAGGCCGCTATATTTAACACATGTCGCATTGATAGGAACTTTTTGGAAACATGGGATAAAATGATATAACCAAAAAAGAGGTCAGACATATCACACTTGATACTTGGTTTAGGACCGTATAGAATATTATAACCGGCCAAGATGAGAAAAAAAGAGAGAAAAGCATAATAATAATGGCGTTGCTCTCGACTTTCACAAGTGCTTGTAACAGCCTAGACTGAATAAATTATTTTGTTTTTTTTTTTATTTTGATTTCATACTTATCAAAAGATTAAGATTATTTAAGATAAGTGAATGGCCGGACATTTATGAAAATACGCTTACTAGTCGCAAAAGCTGCGATAATATCTTGAGAAATACGTCATTCCTATTAGGTCTGGGGTACTTTAAGCTTTGGGTACTTCGCATTTGAGCCTCCCGGATTTGCAAAAAACACCTGGTACTGGATTTTTTATTTATTTTCTTTAAGATAAACTAAACGTTAAGTTAATCTATATAAAGTTTCTATTCTATTAACATAAATATTGTTAAATTCAATAAGGATGTCAAGATGAGTGAGGTAATGAAGCATTCCTATCGGTTGATGTTTCAAACGTTGTTTATTATTATTTAAAGCAATCACACATTCATTATAATGAACTTCAGTGATGACGGTGACAGAAATACCTTTATTGAAAGGCCATCGCTTGCAGCTGGTTCATATAATAAGATAATAGCAATATATATATGACAGAAATATTTGAGAATTGAATGAACAATTTATAATGCCCTTAAAATTTTTTTTTGACTAATATTAAACGAGATATGCGGTCAGTTGCACAAACGTCCATTAAGGTTTAATGACGCCTTTAAGCTCTAATGAATGTCAAATTTGTATGGGTAATGTCACTTTAAACTAATGTAAAATTTAATGGACATTTGTGCAACTGGCTGAAAATCTTACGGAATAACTAATGAAATCAATTTGCATAATGTTTTTTAATAATAGATTCGGTAAACAGTAAAGCTTTATAAAACACATATCATATAATATCACATTGGTTCTCTCTTTTAAATTTAAACGTAAACATACGAGTATCTTACTATATCTAATATGCGTGAAATAAATATTTTCCAGATCATAGAATTTTTTTTTGCATCAACAATTACAAATATCTATAACAGTATTATATTTGAACAATTTTGAATTCACAATGCTATACCGATATATATTCTTAATAAAAGATGCTTTAGCGGAAAAGTAACAAGTGCTTGAAAAATTCGTCATTCCTATTAAGGTCCTGAGTAACTCATGGTTCGAGTCCCATCTGAGAGTGTCAAGGACAAAGTGGATTATTTAAGCATTTTTTATTAAGAATATCTCTAATAGTAATTTTCTTTACTGAAAGATGATTTAAAAATCCACTTACCGTTTTCCATAAAAGTTAATTATCAGTATAGAATTGTGAACGCAAATTTCATCAAATATAAAAATAGAAATTAAAAAAAAAATCTTTTGGGTATTATCTAAATAGACATAGATGAAAAGAATATACATATCGATAATTCACGGTCGATTTAATAATTACTAGATTGTGCCAGACGTCGCATTGCGTGCATCTGCAAATGATGATAAGAATTGATAAGAGCTTGTACCTTCCCAGCTCATCAATCAATCAGCTTCAGCAACTGACAAGGTCGTGTAAAAAGCGCGACGTTTAGTGTCCGACCGAAGGTCAACTTTTGTCTGACTTAATAACCCTATAAATACTCGGTACAAGATGTATTAATCTATCTATACTTATATTATAAAGAGGAAATATTTGATGGTTCGTTTGTTTGTTTTCAACGAATAGGTTACGAAACTACTGGACCGATTATAAAAATTCTTTCACCTACGGGAAGCTACATAATATAGGGTTGAAAAATAAGAAATAAAGTCAAATAATCCCAAAAAAGAGCAAATAAAGGGTTGAAAAGGGGAGTTTGTATAGGGAATTAAAACGTCGCAACCACTGTTTACTATTAAATATGTTCTTGTAATTATATCCATGTCATGATGTGAATCGATATCCAAATTAATTATTAAATAATTAAAGTATTCACACAGAATTAAACCGCTTAACAGTTCTATATGAATGACGCGGGCGAAGCTGCTGTCCTAAGGTAGTAGCAATTTAAACAATCCATTGACGAGAAGATTTGAAATAATATCTCGTACAATTTGTTTTATGTACTTTATGACAATAGGGATGATGACTGGGTAAAAAAAATGCAATTCTATTTAGTCCGTCAGTAAGGTAATAGAAAAATATTAGATACGTTTATTTTTTTACTTCAATTTAACAAGAAATATTATAGATAACAGGCATTAAAGTTGAAGAGTGGGGCCTCGTTACGTCACAGTTGAGTAGAAAACGTACTCTACGTGACGTCATGCGAAATTTCAACTCAATGTAACGCCGATATTTTATGATTACAAAAAAATACAAAAATACGTATTTAATATTTTTTAACACTACGTGACGGACAAACAAACAAAAATTAGTCATCATCCCTATAATAATACTTCATATCGTAAAACTTCGACGTTTGTTAGAAGCTTTCTACTTCAGCTTCAGATGTGGCAGATAGAATGTAGTACAAAATATGTTTACAATCTCATTCTGGTCTCCTGTGAAATTTAATTTAATTGCTTTTACCTAAGATTTTTTTTATTTATTTTTAGAGGTAAACAAACAGTGATACAATTAACATTAATACTACATAATTAAACAAATGAGATAAAATTGTACACCAACACCGTTCACGACATCATGACTTAAGTGTATTATTGATATTTTGTGATAAAAAACAGCCCTTGCTTTTTTATCACAAAACATTAAAGCCTGACATATAGACGAGGATTAATTTAATATTTACGAATTAAAAATGTATGGTATAACAGACACTTGACTGGTTTGTTCGACCATCTCTAAATTGGACCATACGTTGTGTCCCATGCCTCTGTAAATGTAAAGCTCGGTGACGAGAGCTCATCGCTTAGTTTATAAAGCTTATCCATCAAACATGATTCGGAACTTGCGAGGTCGTGTGAGCAGCGCGACGCTTATTGGTGATATCGATGAACTGGATTCACTTATTGATTATACAAAAGATCGCCATTAAAGTTCAGTAAATGCACCGATTTTATCTATTTCAAATAGACGCTATAAGTTATTTTCTTGAATAGAACTTATGGAATGAAGTGAAATCAACAAATTTATATAATTTATCAAAAAAATTATAAGATATTGTATTCCAGGCCTTCTCTACGAACTTTAATTAGACAAAGTTATCAAATTTTACTTTTCTTGCACTGCATGTTACGATCGGCAAGTCAATATCCCATGATCCATTTGAGCGATGTAGGTCAATAACCAAGTACTTTTAGTCAAATTCACGTCTAGGATCGCCACGTTACAAAGGGAATTTGTTTGCCTAGAGGATAATCTGACACTCGTATAATATTTATAAATAACAAATTATCAAGCAGTTAAAATGCCAAAGCTCTATATTTATGTTTATTGTTCTTAAACTATTTATCAGGAGTAATATTTAACGTTTTCTCAAATAAAAAAGACGCACAATTGCAGTGTGTTACTAAAGCAATTAAGTTGATTACACGTATTTAAATATACAAGTGAGAAGTAAACAAATCAATTGTGTAAGATGAGCGCGAGCACAGTGGATTCCATCAGATTGCATTGTATGGTTATTAATATAAAATATTACTGAATGTATAGAGCAAAGTTTTTTGAAAAGAACGCGTACACCTAAGTGATTGCCATTCGATAGTGCGGGGTTCACGTCAAGATTTACGTAATGGTGGCTCACTAACTTGACGATGAAGGTTATAATTCTTTAAAATTACTCCTAAAATGGACTCAATTTGTGACAAAACCGAGCACATCACATTAATATTAATTATATGACTTAATTATAAGACATCATACAAACAGTCTGTTAAAAATAATAACGTTAATATGGTAAATAAACAATGAAATGAAAAAATAATACTACTAATATTGAAACGTAAGAAGTATCAAAATCGGCATTTGGTTTCTAGAACGCCACATAGAAACAAACATACATATATACATAGACTGATAAACACATTACCCTCCTTTGCGTCGAGCAGTCGGGTAAAAAGCCTTACCTATAATATTTGGTGGAAACAGAATGGCAAAGAATAGGACCAGAGGTACGACTTACTCACTTTCTAGCCATAACTCTAGCCAAATAATACATCTTATCGAATATTATAACGATATTTCGTTTTATTTTACTATTTTGACATGTCTTTTGCTGAATACGTTTAGAATAAACGATTAAGCTGAAAACACTTATCAAATCCACATTCTTTATCGTTCAGTCTTCGTTATTTAAGTACATGTCAAAGTAGTAAAATAAAACCACAATGCTTATATGTCGTGTTACAGTTAGGCGATTAACAATTATAATATCTGTGGCTAAATAAAATCTAAATCAAGTGTCATTAAAACATTGAGAAATATGAAAAATCTTTTTATTTATAGCACAGATTTAAAAAAGATATTCCTTTTTCTTATATCATTATTATCTGATAAAATAAAACCTTTCAACACTTAAGATTTTTAGAACGCTCTGAAAGTTTTCCGATTTGTACTTAAACGTAGGTCGCGGAGCTTGTAATTCACAATTTATAGTTACTGAATGTTGTCATCGCTAAAAATATTATACTGTGGTTGCAGTTAAACAAGTTATGGCTAACGCAGATAAAATCACGAGGATATTGGAGATAACAGCGACAATTATCCCGTCACAGTAAACTTGAGTACATCAATCAACGGTTAACAAAAGTTCACGGCTTATATTGTTTTAGTGCATTAAATGTTTCTGGTACTACTGGAATTTAAATACCATTACAGAATGAACGGTTAACGACAATCCCAATTAAGTATTTAGCCATTTAGATGTCACATCGTCACCTTAAAGAACATTATTTATAATGCGGTATTCAACTTTGTTTGAAACAGTGGAATTGCATCTTAATGAAGAAGAATTCACAATGAGCGCTCTTTAACTACGTCAAGATAATCTTTATTAATTCAATTACTTCCACTATACATATATGGTAGTTCTTTGAAATTTTATTTATATTAATCTACATTAATATTAATTAATAGAAGCGTCGAGGAAGTTTTTTTTTCAATGATATGTGATTAAAAACTAATCCAGATATTTGAATCATCTGCCTCGTTAGCAATATCCGTGTCATCATCGCAACTATAAAGCAAATCAATAGCCTTACATAATAAAGGATAAAGGCATTAATAAATGCAAGCGATGTCTATTAATTGAAGCCATATATAGACTAACAAAAGCTAAGTACGCCATCCGTTTAATATATAAGGCACTTTGTACAAAAAATATATAATTAAAAGAAAAAAGAAAAACCCGCCTGCGTGAATAACAACTAACTAAATAGGCTGGAACAAGATAGAAAAATTACGCAACATCATACATAACATGCAGTCAGAGGCATGCACAAAGAGAGAATTATTGTATTTATTATGAAAATTAAGTAAAATGATTCTCTTTCTCTCTTTCATTTTGAAGCGCGTCGTTTTTTTTGTTGATTATAATTTTATTTGTCTGTTTCATCAGAAATTAAAAGTACAGAGTCCATATTTTTAAACATTATCATTGTTTTTTTTATTAATATAATTATATAATATAAAACTTTTTGGAATCTTTGTATTGAACCCTTTAATTTGTTAACCGTATTTTAGTATTTGAAACGAAAGAATTTTTTAAATATAATGGCGTCACACTGCCGCCATATTTGATTTTTATTATCTAACAACACTTGGGCTACTAAGACAAATCTAACGATACATGAATTACTATCTAAATCCGTTTAACGGTACTAGAGATTTGTGGTAATAAAGAATATTACATACATACATGATACAAGAGAAACACATAACCCTTCCTTTGCACTCGGGTAAATACTGATTCCAAAAGGCGTGTTTTAATGAAACTTTTGATTGGGTATCAAATTGAAAAAAAAAAAATACAGTAAATCATCAATAAAATATTAGAAATAAGAGAATTATTTGTACGAGCATACCTTCAATTTTCTTGGATATTTGGTGATATGGAGCTGCTGGAGATAGACCTAAGTATCTTTTTGGGTCTTTAGCCGCTCTAACGTAGAGGAATGTAGAGTGAAGCCATTGTACACATTGTGCCACATCTCCTACAGTACCAAGAGCGGCCTCACTGTTCAAATTTTCCGCTAGGCGCATATGCAAGTAGCTTTGTAATGGTTCAGTACCTTCAACCAGAGCTTGGTAACGGGCCTGTTAAAATACATAATATATTTAGTCATCATTATTAAAACCGGTATGATCCATGAACACAGCATTTATTTTTTATTTATATAGAGTTAATATTATAATGACTGCACATTTTTTTGCTGCTGTTTAGTATCATTAAGAGACCATATTTACAAAGAAAAAAATGGTATCGTAATTCAACGTTTACTGGCATTTCAATATTTATTTAAGTAGGCATATCGACTAAAAATAATTGGATGGAGCCATAAAGGTTTATATTCACAAACTGCCTCGCGATGTAAATACACCCTTAAGGGACTGATCACATCGCGATTTTATTTCGCGCGAATTTATTATCGCAATTCTGTAACACATTGGATATGGGAATATCCGCATTTGTGGAAAAAAATCGCGTTTACTAATACAGAATTTCGCGATTACTCAGTCTGATGCACGACTAGCGGTGGTAAAAAGTTACGCGGTTCGTCTCCCGTTCACTCGGCGGCCACCGAAAATGATGAATTGGTATTGACATGTTTGTAATGCTATTTAAAATAAGCCTCCCCTATGGGGATAAATTTCAGGCAAACTACCATGATAAGCAATTGAAAACGAGGTTGCGGAAAAAAACAAATAAAAATTGTTATGTAGTTCATTTTTATGGTTCCGTACCCAAAGAGTAAAACGGGAACCCAATTACTGTCTATCTAGCTGTCTGTCTGTCACCAAGCTGTATCTCACGAACCGTGAAAGTTAGACAGTTGAAATTTTCTCAAATACTAAAAACCAGAATAAAATAAATATTTAAGAGGGCTCCCATCCAACAAATGTGATTTTTTTTGCTCGTTTCGACCGACTCGCACTTGGCCAGTTTTTTAGATGTTCGTCTCGACCGGGAGCTACATTAAACTGACAAAAATTGCGCGGAATTTTAATTGCAATATGGACAAGGTGTAATGTCGTTGCGAAATATAATCCGCGCGATTAAAAATCGCGATGCGTGCAGTTTACCGTGACCACGTACAGAAATGACACCTAAGACGTTTCATTTGTGTTTAATAAAAGCTTATTTGTCACGTATAAACGAGTCTTTTTATATACTACTGATATTCTTAATCGTCCCTTTGATCAAGCGGGATACTTATGCAGGCCTTGCGATATTATTACGATTTCTCAGACATGAAAAACAACCGTTTAATCAGCGCTGTATTTACTTTGTTCCTTCGATCAATACAACCTTTGTTCCTAGCTTATTAAAACATAAAAACTTTTTGCTTACTTACACAAAAAACAAAAACTAGTAAAAATAAAGATATTTAAACTGTATGACTATTATGAGCAAAATGATAGTAATAGTGTTTTCTTCTTAGTCTGTGGACAGTAAGAAAAACCTTTATTCTTAGAGTATATTTGCTAGTGTTTAAATTATCTTTGGGTACAAAAGTGACACATTACAAAAGACACTTAAAAAAGTCAATTTTCCTTATCTACAAATGTACTTAATTTTTTATATTTAACAAGTTTATATACGTAATGGGTTTAACAAAAGAAGAAAAGAAAGCAAAAAAGGAGGCAAAGCGACTTGAAAAACTCAGAGCTGAAACTGAAGCACGTAAGGCAGCAAAACGTCTGGAACTACAACGTGAATTAGCAGCACAAGCTCAAAAAAAAGGTGAATTAGATAAAACATGGCGTGAACTGATGCTAAAAATTAAAGAACCTGAGTTTAAACAAGATATTGAAGTGATGTGGCACGTCTTCGAGCGGGTCTATGACAAAAAAGATCATCTCATAAAACATACAATGAAACTAATGGACACGGCCGATGACCAATTTCAACGTACAGTTGCAAGTTTTTGCGATACAATCGATAACATGATTATCAAATTCTTATCTGATTTAGACGAGTTGTCTAAGGATAATGACCGAAGGACAGCCGAGTTATTGAAAGAAGGTGAAGATGACGCAGCTCGCATAATGTCAGACCATAATACAGCTGAGACACACTTACAACTACTTCTGTACCATGCACATACTACTGCAGATAATTTAGCGTGGTCAAACCGAGGAGAAAATCTGGTGAAACAAGATGAAGATACTAATAAATATTCTAGTGAAAGAGAAAATCTAAGGTCTATTCTTGAGGACAAATATAACTCCGTTTGGGAAGAGTATAAAGCGGTTCTAAAATCTTATATACTTGAAACTGCGGACAATCAAAAGCAAGTACGTAAATTGCGTCGCAAAGAAAATTTAATGGCTGATATTATTGCTTCACAAAGTAAGAAAATCGCTAATAGTGACGGAATGCTTAAACGTCTTCGCACAGAGCTAGCTGCATATGAATCAGGCACGAAACAAGCTGTGTTTAGGGATCGACGTAACAGACACCGAGCGGCTTGTCACAAGCTTAAAAGACGTTTAATAAATGGATGCGCCCTTGATATGCATCAGATGATTACACTTGTCAAATGTACTGATGGTGCTATAGAATGGCTCGAGTCTGCAGCTAAAAAAGGTGACAAGATCCTTCGTATGGCGGCCCTTTGTAGGAAATTTGAAAGTCAACGCGAAAAAGTTTTACCTTACGGATCATACGGGCCACATTCGCCGGTGCAAGTGAAAACTAACATAAAACCGTCGAAGTCCGACGAATCTTTGGTTTGCAATGCTATATCTTCAACTTGTGGCTTGACGAGACTCTGGCAACGCCTATCGAAAGCTGATTTGATCAAGAGAGCTTTAGAACGCGAAAAACACTTATTAGAACTTGAAAATGCTTATATTATTAAAAAGATTCAGCAACAGAAGGAAAGCACTTCTGGCCCTGAAATCAAACAATGTAGATGTGATCCTGATAGAAAAAAGGGAACTGTAAATCGACCTGTAGCAATAGAAGGAATTTTCGAGGTTAATAAATATAAAATAATTTAAATAAATATCATGCGTGTTTTTTTTTATCATGCTCAATTTATCTTTTATTTTCCGGCTTCAAGTAGACAATGACATAATAGTATATATCAAAAATATTGCTGTTTCTTCCATAGAATGCAGCGTTGCGTGTTGTAATGACGTGAGACGAGTACGAGGTGCAAAGCGATAACTCTTTGACCTTACCTGATTGTAAACTTTAACATTATTCAATCAAAATATTCTCTTTTGTAAATTAACGGAAAAGATACCGATTTTATTTATTTACATCATTCTAGGTTTAATCAAACGTACGTCATAAAATAAATATGTGGAGAATAGTGTTAATTTTGTCACAGGTAACACAAGCTTAGTTACAAAACTAAACGATTTTCTTGAGTTTATTATATTATAGAATAATGTGATGTTTTGAAAGGCAAATTTAATAGATGACAAATAAAAAAAGCTTTTTTAATAGGCTGTCAGTATTGACAAATGGTAAAGAAATCTAAAACCACATCGGATCTTATTTTAAAATTGGATTTCCGTTTTTATGGTAAATACCTAAGACATTTATTATGTCCACATCTACATCAAAAAGTATGTAAAAAAACTACCGTTTTATCCACGCTACGCATCATGGCACAGGAGGTGTGTACTTTTAATATATTTATACCAATTTTAATATAATATCGTTAAGGGCTCAAACAGAGTTTCTTTGTATTTTCAGCCTATTTCTGGCATACTTACAAAAATATACAATTCTAGCTAAAATAGAACTGGAATTGTATCCTATGTCACTTTGTAGAATAGGAAAACCATTAAAAACTGTAGTTTCGTTCGGTTTCGATCCGTTTTCGATTCAATTTAAACCAAATTTATTTAGTAGAATTGGCCCCCAGAATAATTTCAACAACCTCTATTTCTCGATCACTAATCAGTTCATTACATGTTATTTCCAAGCAATCTTCAGATTTAAAACAAAACGGGCCCTACTATATTTTGGGTACTACACAAAAAATACATGTTATAGCTTACAGACCATTGGGAGTTTTTGTTATAAAAATAAATAATATAATTGATACAGACGTATAATCGCATGAGCTGGCAAATATTTTGAAAAAAAAAACCGGAAGATAAAATCATCCTGTCCTTGTATTTAAATACCTAAAAACTAAACCGTTGTTATGCTTTTTTCAATAATATCATATCGTTGAGAATACATTAAGCAGAACCATCAGAGTATTTCATATTATATAATGGATATCGCATAGGAAATATTTTAAGACATCATTAAAGTGATATTACAGATAAGGCGCAAGAACTAGTAGATACCTACGACGCATATTCATGTAAACTTTTTGTAATGATATATTGCTAAACGTGTTTCAGCCTTCCGTTACGATACTAAGATGAAATAAAATACCTATTTCATATCTACATTTTTTTCAAGGTCCTGACCTAACCGGGTTAGGTTTTCAGGTCAGGTTTGGTATAATTGTTCTTTAGTCCCAGTTAGTATTAGGTATATAATATACGTATTTTAGACAGAAGTGTTAAAAAATACTTATTTTAACTAATATCAATTCTTAATCAGACGGTTACTTGAGGTTACATTCTAAAATCTTTAAAATAACGTTGTATTAAAAAATATATAATCTAGTTCTAGAATCTAGTTGTCGTCTCTAAGATCCTGAGGTGGCATGTCCTCGAGTCGGCCCAAATTAGAAAATTGACTTTGCTACATTGTCTCGCGTCTGGGTGTAGCGGACCTTAGTTGTCTTAGATACTGCTTAATACCCACTGTATTACTTATCTTGGAATCTTAACAATACATTTAATGTTGCCTTATATTTATTTATTTATTTACCCACTCACTAAGCGTCGTTTAGTGCTTGGTCTTTCAAAATGTTTGTCACGTCTTTCTCGGTATTCAGAGTATTAATATACATTAGGCTAATTTGTTAAAAATAATTGTAATGTTCAACCAGAATGCATGAGAATGATATCTTAAATATAAAACACTTCTAAACTTTAATGGTTGAAGGAGCCCGACCGATATACATACTAATTATATATACGTATCTGCAATTTGCATGAAGAAGTATCTAATTTTTTCATAATGTATGACTAACGACTTTGATCATTATGAGGTAATTGTACATACCTAATTAGAATTTATTAAGTCATAGTTTTTAGGTGGGAAGACTAAAGGAAGATTAGCAAAAAGAAATTGGCATATAAATAGCAACCTATATATAAAAATCCATAATTTGTTAAAATATTTACCTACAATAAACTAAGTAACAAAGTCATAAATATCAGGATGGAAGGCCGAAAGGCGAATGCTCTTTCAAAATAATCTTTTACATCTCCTTGTTTAATATTCTACATAAGCATCCATATTTTATTTAATTACGATAACTGCGGAAAATTTTAATATACTTTTTAACATTGTAAATGTTCGCGGATTTACTTAATTTAACCGAATCCAAAATCGAAAAGGAGATGGTTCCATGTTAGACGGCGATGTATGTTCAGCGACTTTTATCAATTTATTAGATCGCTTATGGCCTATAGGCCCTATGTGATCCCATATATTTTTTTATTGAAATCGAATAAGTGGTTTTATTTTTATATCATACTTTTATAGTGATAGGTTATCATTTAAATCTTTATTTCGAAAAATAAAATTGCCAGACAATTTAGTTGATAATAAAAAAGGGTTCAAACCAATTTCATTCATTCTTCTTATACAAAACTGATAGATGTTGCGAAATCTATATTCATTAATGGCATGTATATATTAGCCTATACACAATAGGCCTAGAAATTATATATTATGATATATTACGGAGTGTTATTTATGATTTGCTTATAATCATGCTAATACGCGATTATATATAATCTGCAATTTTATAATAAACAATCATTGAACATTAAGAATATTTTTTTTTTATGAAAACAAGAATTAAATATAATGCAAAGTATTTAAATTAGCTAATTTGAATTTTAGTACGACATTACGCGATAGTAATAAAAATATTAAATATATGTAAATAGTTTTTGAGATCAATTTAATTGTATTGTATTCATGATAATAGACGTACATAACCTACTTTCCACATTGTGTATGATTTGCTTAAGTCATGACGCGGTATAGAATCAAGATTTGAAGAACGCGTAAGATCATAAAGACACAACTTATGTGAGTCATTTCCTCATCATGATCTGGGAATGGCAGATTGTGCCCACAGTTAGCTTTCACCGACTGTTATGGAAAGGATCACTACCAGGAAGAAGGGCCGCCATACAAAATTACAATTTTACCTTATTAATTAAATAAAACAATAACATTTATATTACTCAAACATAAAAAAATTATTGTTTTATTAAGTTAATTAAGGTGGCGTAGTGGATAATCGCCTCGGCTCGCGAACGTTGTTGTTAATGAACTTTCGCAAGGGTCGGTCACGGGATGGGTGACCAATTATTATTATCTCGAGCTATCCCATGCTTCGGAAGGTTAAGCCATTGGTCCCGTCTGCATTTACATTCGTTAATACTCTTCAATCTGCATTGGGTCAACTCAGAGCGATCTCTACCAGACAACCTTTGGATGGATAGAACTAAATGAAAATCAGGAAAAGGGGTGCAAACTAAAATAACTTAGTAAATATTCAATATATTTTACTTAGCTACTTCTTACTTTGATATATTTAAAAAGTCCATTATTTATTATATATCTATTGTGTGACGATTTATTTAGGTTCTCAAAGTACAGGTCTTCAAAGTACTTCGTTTTTCAGGTTAATATAAATAAGTATTTCGTAATTTTATAAGGGGGTTTATTATTTATATAATCTACTGTTACTATACTTACTTTACTGTTATTTTAAAAACAAACTTTTATTTGTGCGCACTAAAACGTAAATAATAATTTTGTGCAAGGAAAGCAAGAGTTGAAAAGCTTGCGGCGACAATGAAATCGGAGGCGAAGAAATACACATACTGTTACGTGCTAGTTTTGTCTCAATATGTTGTTGTTCTCATAAAGATGGATCTAAAGAACCCAAACACGATGCAGTTTCGTTATTTCATTGCTAAGTTCCTATGACCAACTTCCAGCTCCATCATCACCAGACCTTGGTCTGGAAAATATCCAGTACCAAAGCCCGTTATAAAACCGAATCTAATGAGGTCAAACACAATGCAGTTGCGTCATTTCATCACTAAGTTCCTACAACCACCCTCAGACTTTATTATCATATCAGATTACTTACACTATAATATTGCATTGTCATCAGACTTCCATATCTATGCAAAATTTCAAACCTATCGGACATTGGGACGTGGGTCAAATTAAAGTTCCAAGATTTGCGCACTAACATACTAACAATGCAAGTTAAATAAAAGCTTGTAATAACGTACGAGTAGTAACCGTCACAAAATATAAAGATTCTTTTCATCTATATTCAATAAAAAACAAACTGCAATCTGTAATTAAAAACTCTTATCAGTTTGATAATAAATTCACAAGTATTATAATAAAAAAGGAAAGCTCTGTGGATCTAATATCTTCACCTTGACCTTGTCTTGTCTAAGTAATGCAACAAGATGTCCTGTCTTTAAAAAAAATATATTGGCAAGTTCAAGATTTATTTAAAAAATTATGACAGTGTAAGTGAAGATGATCAAGGATTCATTATTCACGAACACGAGACTCCCAGTAATTAAAAATAAGGTTCACGGTCACTTGGTTTGATATTTTAATTGGTCGACGACCGAGTAAGCACACAAAGCTGTTATATTATGAAATTATTATCGTTCAAGATGTATGAAGTATCAAAAGATTACGCAAATTTGTATGTGGATAAGCTCTATCACGCACGCGATACAATTAGGCAGATCGACAATGAAGTACTGGCGGTCGGGTAATTAACAATTACAATCTTTTAGGGTTCTGTATTTGATAACCAAAGACGGACGAAACGTTAATAAATGTTTTTTTTAAACATGGCAACCCCATATTTTAAAAAATAAATATAAGTAATTCAGGAAATATTATGTAATTTTTCAAATAAATAATGTAAAGGCTTCTCATTTAAACCTAAATATATAAATAAGGGAAATCAAACGTCAGACGATGGATGAAAGAGAGGCAAGATGTGTGAGAATGAAAAATTCCTTGTGATTTTGCAAAATTAAGAAAAATAAAAGATTTCATTCTGGAAAACATCTCAGTTTTTTTTCCTCATCATTGCCGACGTTTAATTATAACTGAAATTTTCCCAAGTTAAGATGTAGTAGCTGTATTTATAGTATATACATACGTGTTTTGCTATCCTTGAGCAAATTATACCTCTGACTTTATTTTTACATCCCTGTATGATATAACAATAAATAATAAGTGGTTGTAAAGTTTTTAATAATACGAGTATCTTATATAATAAATATCGCTACTATATATAACCGGTTTCTGAATGCGTATTTAAAGTTAAGCACGTGTCAAATTGTACTTAAACGTTTTATTTTAGTTTCATAATGATAAATATAGAATAGAATAGGACTTTTTGCTTTGTGAAAATAATCAGTCGAGATTTTGTACCTTTCTCAATTCAGAAACCGACCGAAGCTTTTAGGTTTTGAAATATATTATTTGAAAGGAACTATCGGCATGCAAGTTCGACCCGCACTTAGCTGGATTTTAACATTGACATTATTATATCAGATAAAGATTTTGGATTTATGAAATGAATAATCAATTAGCCTTTGTTATACTTTCATTTAAAATTTGTACTAACATGAATGAAATCTATAGTGGGACGATATCCAGAAGGAACCTATTCCCTTATGGCTTAAATAAGTCTGGGCTAAATGCGTTCGGGAATATAGACGCCGGCAGGGAGTTCATTGGTCAACTAAACTGTCAATATCATTAGTTTGAGTCTACATCTACATATATTTTATTAATTTTCTTTTATGCCTTAGTTATTTTCAGGGACATAATATGATCAAAACAGTTTGTTAAATAAATAAAAAACAAGTAATTTTTATCTGTTATAAGAAGTTTCACAATACAAATATCGTCATATAAACAATTCAAACAATACACCTCTCCTTGTAGAGCTAAAAATATGATGAAAGTCTATTGATATTATAGTTAAACTAACTGTTTTACCGCGAATTCGCCCGCGTAATTACGGCGTATAGAATCCGCGCACGATATAGCTTTTTGTGGGTTAAAGAATTTTCATGATTAGATAAGTATTTCCGAAGATTATTCCTAGGCCCCTACAAACAAATTAAAAAGTTAGAAACTTTACCTCTTCATCATAACATTAGTACGAGTATATGTATGTAGGAATACATGTCAAATAATATAATTTAGTTTATTCACTGCATTCGAAATATTTATTAATATTATACTTTTGACTGACTGTTGACCAAACTACCAGAAAATTGTGATTAAGCAATTAAAAAATAAATAAGATTCATTCAATTATTTACTGCGCCAACAGAAAGCCTAACTGAAAGCGCGTGAATAATTATAGCCCACAAATCTAAAGTGCGAAATTTATTGACGCATATGATGTTAACGTTTAGAGGGACATCGATATACGACTTACGTGGGGTGCGTATATAAGTTGAGACGTAGATGGGGCGGTTGCCAGTCTCACCACAACCACTGTCACCGGTGTATTGTTGCGCTGTGTAGTGTCGTGTTTATATTGTGTTTCTTGTACGTATAGGTGAGTTCTCACAACGCAGTTATCATTGTGTTCAATCATGTATGACAGAGATGTTTTTATTATATTATTATTTAATGAGCAATTAAATAATGCCTTAATAAGCAGTTTAAATACAAGTTTTTAGGGTGTTATGTGCCATGCGACCTTGGACGATTTTACAGTGCTGAAATATTTAGAAGCCAGGTTTCAGCGATTTATGTAAATAAATTATGTAATTAATGAATAAAAATAAAATTAAACAATTCACATACTCTAATATAGCGACTTTGCACAGAACAGATAAACGGTATATATTTTGTAAGCAATCATCCTTTAGAGATAAATTAAACTGTATTAAAAACTTAAACAAAATTACGACTGTTTCGTTAATAATATAGTAAAGAAGAAGTTCAAAAGTAAAACCCGACTACAGCTAAATCATGCTCTTAATTCTATAGTGATAGCTTTACTATATAGCGATGACCAAAGGACAGCTTTGTAATATGAAGCAACAGCCTATTTTGTTATTATCAGTGGCATACGACTACGCGGTCCTTTGGTCATAAAATAAATGTCTTATTTCAAACTTTTTAGAGCGAGATTAAGCAGTAGTCTGCTTTTAGTTTTTGAACTTATTTTTTTATTTAACTAATACACTATTGGACATGTACTAATCAAGCCCTTTCATTTGTTACCCTTCACGGAATGATTTAATAATATATATATTTTTAGTTTCTTACTTTATGATATCTTGAGGGCGCTGTTACCAATTTAATGTAACGTCACATAGCCTATAGCACGCGGACAACTAAATAAAGTTGAGCACGAATAATGTTGATAAAAAAGAGAATAAAAGAAATAAGTTCTCAATATCTGCTAATAATGTTTTATTCGTCTTACGAAATTTTCGTTATTAACGGACAGATTCTGATGATTCCTTTTAGTTTGAAAGTATCTAACCCAATCCCCGAAATAAAGTTAATTTAATTAGTTAACTGTCTCTGAAATTTTTAGGAATTATTTTTAATATGGTATATTTTTGTTAGCGTAAGACTCAAAATTTTAAACTGGAAATGCCAAAGACATCAACGATAAAAAAAAAACTAAAATAAGTGATTCAGTTTGTTATATCTACATATGTTTGCACACACAAGAAATGTTGTTTGATAACTATTGAAAGAAAAATAAAGAGTTCTGCATGGGCCAATCAGCTAAATATTTATACTTTTAATTTAGAATCTTATTATTTTGATGATTAAAATGGGTATACAACGGGCTTACAATAAATAAGTACGGGCTTAGAAACTATTTCCGAACATTAAAAAAAGTCTCTTAAATTTTAATTAATTTATAGACAGAATAATAGACATTACATCTTAATCGTTTCGGAACCTCTGTACAGTTTCCGAAACTTCGTGGTCACTAGTCTTATCAAAACCATAAAAAATATTATGAAATGAGTGCGCGGAATAAGAATGACCTGACAATCGCATCCGTGCTTCATAAATTGTTTAGGTTAATTGTTTTTTATAGTTTACAAAATGTTAGATGTTGAATAACCTTTGATAATGAGGAAGGACTGTCGAAAGTGGTGTGAGCACTAAGAATGTGAAAATAAAACATGAAGGTATCTTCAAAAGCTTCTAATGCTCACAAAACAGTGTCAACAAAAGCAGTGACAATAATTGTATAAACATCGATATTAATACAAAACCAAATATACATCAAATATATTAAAAAAATTAACTTTAAAGCTTAATAAGTGACTATCGGTTTACTATATCGAACATAATCTTCTCACACCACCATGTAATAAATTTAAAAAAAAATAGCTCTTTATAGCTTAATAAGTGACTAACAGTTAACTAAATCGAAAAATAATCTTTCCGCACCCCTATAATTTTGAAATACCTATCCAATAATGCCCCACTATGGGGAAGCCGAAAAAAAATATCATCCCCACTTTAAATGTAATGGAGGTACCTTAAAAAATCTTTTTCCGGAATTTTACTTTATTACCATGTCGGCGTAATAAACGTGTATACATACTTATGCCAAATTACAACTTACTAGTAGCAATAGTTTTTGAGCTAAGCCACGGCCGGATGGACAGATGGATATAAAACTCTAAGGGTTTCTCTTTTACTAATGAACCCTAAAAACATAAACAAATATAAAATGAGGTCAGTCCAGCTGCCGATTCTCAACAACCTTTATGGATTGAAAAGGTCTTTTTTACAAAATTTTGTATTTAACAGTTTTTCTACCTTTCATCAACCAATTAAAATATCATTGTCAATATCTTAAGTGCAATCGTGGGAAACTAGACAGTATTATTGATTTATTGCATACCATTACTAAGTTACGATTGAAATTGTGAAAACCGCTTGGTAAATATGACATTGCCATGGAAAAATTACAAAGTTACATTGTTTTATGAAATTAATTATCTATTTTTCAAACTTTAACATAGCATAGGTATATTAATTAATAACTCATTTTTAACCGACTTCGAAATAGAAAGCAAGAGGTTTTATGTTCGACGGCGATGTATATTTTTTGAACGTATGTTCACCAATTTTTTCGTCAATTGTTGACCGATTTTCAAAATTATTAGTTTTCCTTTTAGTACAAAACAAAATACGGTTTCCAACAAATATCACCTCAGCTAAAAACAAAAGATTGCGCATTTAGAATTCATTCAAAATCAGAAAGAAAGATTTTCTATGTTCAACGAGTATGTATACTTTATTCTTTGATGTATATTATTTTGTGAAAGTCATAGATAATCGGTATCGATGAGTAAATTATATATATCGTAGGTATGTTCATCGATTTCGTCTCTAATTGTGAACCAATTCTATCAAACTAGCTGTTTCCATCCGACTGACACCTGCGTAAATTATAGCCGACGTATTATGAAGCTTTCCGTAGATGAAAGACTTATAAATCGATCCAATAGTTTCAGGGCCTATCCAATGCAAACAAAAAAACAATCAAATTTTTCCTCTTTAAAATATGATTATAGTTTATTGGAAAAAAATATGTCGAGCAAATAAACAAAATCTCCTATTTTAAGACTTTCACTATGTTATTTTTATTTACATAGAATATCAATAGATATAATCCTATTAATATTATAAATGTGAAAGTTTCGTTGTTTTGATGTTTGTCCGTCAAACGCCGAAACTACTGAACGGATTTTGATGAAATTTGGTATACAGATAGGGTATTAGCTGACTTAGATAATAGAATACTTTTTACCCCACTAAACATTTCCCTAGGGTCCACGCGGGCGAAGCCAATGGCGAAAGCTAGTATCTATAATAAAGTCCAAATATTTGACCGTTAGTTTGTTTGTATTGAATGGCATCTGGAATAGCTGGACCGATATTCAAAATTCTTTTTTAAATATAGATTATGTGATTTAGATTTGGACATGGAGCAGGAATTTTTACTCTCTTGCTATTATAATAAATAATAGGATAAGCTCGATAACGCAGCGGTCTGCGGTGTCGTTGTTAAGCAACTTTCGCTTGGCTGGTTATAGGATATGTGACCAAAAATTATTACTTCTAGCTCCTCCGTGCTGAAGGCATGTTACACCGTTGTTGGTCACGGCTGTATCTGATTCTGCAGTCGTTAATATCCAACAATCCGCACTAAGCGCACGTGGAAAGTCATGGTTCATCCTCCCTATTCTCTTCATTCGATTCCATCCATAGGGAAGTCATGAGTCCCAACATTGAGGCATTAATGGGCTGGTTATGATGGTTATAAATAATAAATACAAATTATTTCTATTTCCCATAATTACCTAGAATTATGGAGTGGATAAGATAAGAATATATTTGTGCTTTTCATAAATCGTCATAATTTTGGGACAATTAACAATACTAAGTTTTTTTGTGCGTTTCTGTGTTTACCTATGTGTGTATATGTGTAATTGCGCATTTGTAGATATACATATTTAAATCTAGAACAAGATGAATAATCTGTCACCTTATTAGTATTAATCATGTAAAGCTAATAGTTGGTTTAATTCTTTTACCGACTCCATGTAAATATGTCTCTTTCTAAAAACCCAAGTATATTAAGCAATATGAGAGACTGTCTAATACAGAGATTATAGTAGATAGCAGATTGAAATTAGGTACATCATAAAGAGGAAAAGGAGGCATAAGAGGGCTTTATCCATGGGCTCTTTTCAGATCTTACATTTTAAGCTCCTCCCTATGAAGGAATGTTATTAGTCAAATTACATCAAAAAAGGAAGCCTTAGAAATTTTTAAGAAAAGTCTTTTTAATTTGAGTTCTGCTTATATAGGTAAGAAGGCTAAAACTCTATTCATAACTGTTACAAAATCATTAATTCGACCGCTTTATACGGATCGTAAATTTTAAAATATAATTAAGCAGAAACAGTTTCACCTAAAATCTGCTTGGGTATTAAGAATCATATGTTAACTATTAAGTTAAAAAATGTTGTCTTTGCTAATTTTTTATCATATTATTAATTTTCTATATTTTTTCTGTCTTGCTATAATTCTATTACACAACTGCTTTAAGACACCATCATAATAACCCGGACCCTCATTACTCGGCTAAGATCAATAACATTGTGTTAATATGATCTTTATCTACTATAAAAACCACAGTTCTAATCCTATCGTGTGACAACAATTATATACTAAATTGAATATCATTATACTGATACTTCAATGACACGTGCAAATAATTTTTCATAATTTTATCTTAACGTCACGCCATTGACCGATAAACATGCAATTAAAAACTATTTATTCAGTAGTCATGAAGTGGAAATGGAAATATTAATTTTAATATTTATAACATCTTTAATCAGTCGTAATTCTTAAAATAGGATAAACCTTGTGAAAAATCTTCTTAATAAAGAATAAAAAATACTCGTAAATACATCAACGCTGGAAAGCAAACACGTAGTAATCCGCAAAACAAAAATTGTTCTTCAGAGCAGAAAATCTTTTATTATTTCGATAAATAATTCCTATAAACATCCATGGTAACAAATAAAGTGTTCCTTAGTCAATTTACACAGAAAAAAGTTTTTTTTTTCTTTTTGAAAAATATAAAGATTTTCCACTCTAAATATCCATTTTGGTGTTGCAATTACTACGTGTTTGCTTTCCAGCGTCGAGATAAAAAAAAATACACGAAAAAAAAATTTGGCGGTTATGATGATTTGTATTATATCGCTTGATACAAAATTCAAATGTACACAAAAAAAAACTCACAAAAAGAATCTGGTATTTTTTTCATGCCACCTTTATCGATCATTATCAACTACATATCAAAGTTTATACAATAAAGATAATCGAAGACTGCATATTATAACCGCATTAGTATACTAATCGCTCATTGTTTGCTGATTTATGAAGAATCTACAGCATCTTTAACTGTCCATCGTAAATTATAAAAAACTTAAAGCCGTCATCGAGGTTAAATGGACTAGATGCCTAACTAACGAAGTATTTTAATGAAGGCAAATTCTATAGACTAGCTTCAGTAAAACAAATGCGACGTATTTAAATGAGAATATTTTATATACTATTTTAATAATAAATAATATGTATACAAGCAAACCTTAACATAAAAATATATTTTCGTATTAATGGGAACAAACAAAATGACAATTTGTGAATGATTTAACGCATGTTATTTGTAAACTTATAACATTCTCTAGGCGTTTTGCAATCCTTGATCACTAAATTATTTGAAAATTTTGTTTTTTATTTGTTCAAGTATTAGATGACTCGGTGTCCTACATATCACATTTGATCATTTAAACGTTCCCTGGGCCACAACATTTCAAAACTAAAATCACCAAAATCAGCCCACCCTGTTCTCGAGTTTTAGCGAAAAAAGCGAACAACAATTGATTTTTATATATGTAAATTAGCTATTTTCCCGCGAAATCGCCCATGAAAATTATAAGCCTGTCACCCACGTATAATGTAGCTTCCCGTAGGTGACAGAATTTTGGAAATCGGTACAATAGTTTTGAAATCTTTTCAATGCAAACAAATAAAACAATCAAATCTTTCCTTTTTATAAGTAGGGTTGCCACCGTTTTTTTCTAATTGAAGAACATTAGTTATAAGTGTGCGTACAAAAATAAAAAAAATGTGTCCTAAATCTAAGTATTCTTTTTATTTCAGAATAATGTCGTCAGGAAAATGGCTAGTGTGCGCTTTCGCGATCGTATGCTTGGGCATACGACATGCGACTACAGCGCCCGCGCCACAGGAGGACTCGCCGCCTATGCCGGTAATTTTTATATTTACCTATACAAAAAATAGGCTGGTGTATTTTCATTAAAACTCGAATTTTCATATGCATGTACCTTGATATCATCATCAATAGAGGTCAGATTTAAATGATATAATCTGAAATCTATAATATTTAATATGAATTTCGGCTACGGCTCTTAAAATTTTCATGTAATTTAGTATGCAGGGGAGTTCAAAGGCCCTGACGATTTTTGTCTTATTTAGTATGCAGGGGATTTCGCGGACAATAAATTTATCTAACTATAGGATTTATTTACTTAAACAGAAAAAATGATATAAACTCGGTCATACAGGTATTTTTTATACGTATAATAATAATATTGCATTTCCAAAAGGCAGTATAAACACATAGTTTTTTTACCACAGCGTTTGTTACATAAATACAAAACTATTTTTTTCTTCTATAAGAGGACCACAGTTTAAAAACATTAAGAATAATACTTAGTAATTTAAAACTTCTTCGGGTATTTTGTGGTTAATATTAGATACCAATAATATCCTGTCCGCCTTAAACAAAAATTTTCGAATCTGTTATCCGTCTTTAAGTTAATTAGAAGATGTGGATATCCCACAGTTCCAATTAAAAGCATCGTAGGATTTGTTAATATATTATAAAGATATAATATCGATATATATTATAAATATATTATTATCCAACGCGAGTCTAAAAGGCTAAATCTTTACAATATATTATGCGTATTTGTTCATAAAAGCATGATGGCTGCATTCTATAATTACCTATAAGTTTATGGAATTGTCGAAGGTCGCAATTTTGTTTCTACTCCATCAATAGCCAAATATGTACTTAATAGCTTTGACGTTTGATATTTTATTATTTTCTTAGGTAATATAAGTACAATAATCTATGTAGTCATCAATTCATATTGAATTAAGCAACCAATCTTAGTGTACAACACTTCTTTTGACATTTTCGTTGTTCGGCGAAATAGCAATTAACGTATGATAAAATATCTAATTATATATTTTTTTGTAATTCAATGGGTTTTAATATTATTTTCCAATAATAATAAATTTGAAGAGTGTAATAATTGTACGTATAAGGGTCGCAAAGTTAAAAGTTGTCTGCCTTAACATTATAAACGAAGATCCCAAGGATACGAAGCCGGAGCATCGGCAATAATTTAAACAAAACGTGCATACCTTTGACCTACAACATTACGGGTACGGATCTAGACGCAACAACTAAGCACATTGCGACACGAAACATCTTCGTGCCGTATGACACTACCAGATTTAATTTTAATCCTACATTTAAAGTGCAATGTATTCAGAAAAGGTAAACGATTATAATGAGATAAAATATTCTTTAATAAGGAGTTGATGTTCTACCTTAAAATCATAGCGAAAAGTTAGTAAAGCGTAAAAACACATAGATACCGCAAACATATTACGCAATAAAAGCACTTTTAAAATTTGTTTAATTTCTGCTAATTCTGATAACTTTTTGACAGCGCGAGCCATATGGTCTCGGGCTTGGCAACACTTTACATGAAAACGTTTTTGATGGGTAAATTAATTTAACTGTTTCTTTTAAATATATATTAGTTTCCGTAAATTCAACATATTTTTTTGTTCCATATGTTACTTAGTTTAGTTATTATTAGTCACTTTTTTCAGCGAGTTGGTCTAATGTAGGGAATTAGGATTAGATGAATATCGATTAATTCCTAACTCAGTAGCTATTCCTCGAACAAATTCTTTTCAACAATATCGTTTTAAACTAAAAATAAAATTATGAAAATAATTACCCACTTGAACAAATACATAACAAACATATTAATTAAAATTATAAGATTTTAATTAATCTTATTTAGAAGTTCAATTCAGAAAAGTTTTACATTCTCGGAAATTTTTTAATTTAAATAATGATTTCCCAATCCAATAAAACGCATAGAAAAAAAAATGCAATTAATAAATAAAAAGTTCATTGACCCATATTTTACTACTAACATGGTAAATAGAAACATTTAGAATTAATTATCCTCCTTTCTGGAATATGGTATTCGAATAATCCTACTTCGTAATTACGCTCTAATTACTGTAAGCCAAAACGATAGTGGCATCTTTGCAAATTGCACTTTACTTGAAAATTGTAGGCTTTCAAGGTGAAATTTTCCTTGATTGTTTGGTACTAAGGTAACATAGCCAACGTTTTTTCACATGCATTCGGCCGCACTGGCCGTGATTGTTCATTCATAGAGCAATATGGTGGCACGTTCGTTTTTAGCTCGTATCGGCGCATCTCAGCTATTATGCTAACTATGTGAACGTACGCCGCGTAAACTCACTAATTGGTTACAATTGCGTCTAACCGCCTTTGTGCGCGCCTTTTGACTGTTATCTCGATTAATTGCAAACAATACTATAAAAAATATATTAACAAACTTGAGACTCGCACTATTTGATAATTAGAATACAATTTTTTTTAATAGGTGGATGTGTCTTTGGTACAATTATATGTTCCGCATTTTATGTGCATTGTATTCGTGATCTCAAAACATAGCTGTGTTACTTTTGCATCAAATTAATGAATGGGCTTCCAAAATTGTTTATATATTTTGTTTTTCATATATAAACGAGAATTAATTCAACTATAATAAATAATAACTATAATAATATATATTAAGCCCAATAATATTATTTTAGCTTATTAGACGAGTGGTTTCCTGACTTTCAATCTTGAACACGATACGGATTAAGAAATTCATACTTTTTCTAAAGAAGGCAATCTGGGTTTTTGTTTTGTAATAACTGCGAATGAGCGTGGTCGTTATTCGCGTCTTTTGTAACATTGCCAGTTGACATGTGACATAGGTTCTTGTAGGTTTTATTGCCAATATAACCGTAAGAAGTTAACGGTACTATAAAACGAAATACCAATTGGAAAACTTACGACATGGAAACTCAATATTATATAAATATATTGTATTTTTAAGAAATAAATTCAGCGATATATTGAATGCAAAATCAAAGGTTTTAATGTAATAATTGATTAGAAATTTTTATGAAATGATCTGTTTGTTATAATTTAAGATATAATTTAGGATATAATTTCGACAAATGCTTTTCTAATAAAAGTACCTTATTAAGGTATCTTAATTATACGTGACACTGAAAAATGTTGTTGCTGTGACGAATATGATAAATCTCATATTAGTCAAGTAGTTTTTTAATATCAGTAATTATAATAGCATAGCACTCGAATAATACTCGTACTATTAATTACGCATTTTTACACATAAGCTCGAACTGTGTTTGTTATAACATTAAAGAGTGGGACATTACACGATATAAACTTCGCTTGGCCTTGGGCGTATTTCCCACGAGAAATTCTGGGAAAATTTATCAAGTTCGCCAGAAAGACACAAGTCCAAATAACTTCAACTAGCTTTTCACGGTCATTTTTAATTATTCTTTCGAAATTTTTAACTTATTTAAATGTTTATTAAATCTTATGTCTAAATCAATATTATACAGTTACAGAATCATCCATAAAGATAGATATAATAAAAGATGATCTAATTGTTAGCGATAATAAAATTAAGAAAAGTGCCGTATTTTTGTTTAGCTACGTCTCACTTTGCTATGAACTCTAAGTACGTTATTACTGTTCGTAATTAACTACCAATACTGAAGAATTTGGAAAAAAATATTTAACAAGGAGGAGAGCGACTTTGATATCTAATTAACTATTATTGATTTTTTTATTATTATTTTGCAGTATGAATACAAATACGACGTAGAAGACCAAGAAAAAGCTCTCTACTTCGGCGCTAACGAATCTGGAGATGCGCAAGGCAAGGTCATCGGCGGGTACAAGGTTCTACTTCCCGACGGTCGACTGATGACCGTCGAATACACCGTAGAGGGCGAAAGTGGATTCGTCCCCAAAATATCATTCGAGGCGAACGCTAACCCGTTCGGTAAAAGCAGAAATTAAACCGAACAAAAGACTAGACAGAAAGAACCTATCACTTAATTCAAAATATACTATTAGCTGACGCAGATATTAATGGTCAACAGTCATGAAAACCCCAAAAGAAAATCAGAAAGAAAACTAAACAAAGTTTTGTCACAAATTAGTGTGTGATGTAACCCAATTAGGCTTAACCGAAAAGATAGAAAAAGATGTACACTAGAAGTATTTTACACTAAAACACTTCTGGTGTACATCTTTACTTTTACACTTTTATTACACTAAAAGTCTTCTTTATTTTGATTGAATTATTGTTAACTGAATTTAAAACATATCAACATAAATAGTTACAAAATTACTGAAGAATAGATTTTTTTGAAAGGTAAGACAAAATCGCAAACGAAGCCGTCACTTGGATAAAAAACTGTCTTTCAAATATGATATTTTAAAACAGAGGGAGTCATTATAATTATAGAACAAAATTAGTTATCCATAAAACATAAAAATATCTTATCAATAACTTTTTATAAAAAAATATATTATTTTCGAAGATGAAAAAATACTGACTATGTATTGATCGATATCACTGACGTAATTTGTTTGATCGATATGGACCATAGTGATAGGTAAAGTGTTTCTCAGATGTTACCATTTACTGTGATTAAATTAGAGAATTTAAGTGAAGGCCATCATTGCCATTATATTAACTATAATATTAAATTTAGACTAAGAAAAAAATGTATTTTAAGGCATATAATAAAGTTTGTATACGACGATAAATATTTTGTACGGATGTATAACAATGAAATTTTATTTTTATCCTCGCTAATTGTCCTAATAATTTCTTATACTCCTTTTTTACTTTAAATAATCAAGGTAATATAATATAGTCACTAAATCTATTAAAAATATCGTCCTGATCAGTGGGATAACAAGCCAGTGCTAGTAAGCTAGCAAGCTAGTACTTCTATCTTAATAATACAGAGCTTTTCTACTATCCTAGTCAAGCTTGATAGCAATAATTTACCATCCTGCCCTGACTCAACACTAGCCTCGTGTATCTCGGGCATTAGGAATATGAATTATGTTGGGATAAATGGGAATAAAAATAACTTCTATAAGCGTCTCTTATTAAAGAAAGTAACAAATACACAAACATCCACATTTTAACTGATTTCAAAATCCAAAAGGTTATATGTTTTTTTATGTATGTTCAACGATAATTCCCCCAATTGTTGACAGATTTTCAAAAATATTTTTTAATTCGACAGCTTCATGAACCGAGGTAGTCCCATTTAAATTTTATCGAAGTCGAATCAGTAGTTTTCCTTTTATCTCTTATATATAAAAATGAATCGCAAAATGTGTTGGTAAGCGCATAACTCAACAACGCCTCGACCAATTTGGCCAAATCTTTTTTTAAAATGTTCGTTGAAGTTCAAGGATGGTTTTTACGGCGAGAAAAATTAGAATTATTGCTGGAAAAACCCTAAAAATAGCCCTTTTCTTTTTCCCATACAAATGATTTGTAACTAAAACGTAGTCAATTTGAGCTTTATTGCTATGGTATAAAGTTCATATTAAATTACAAGCACTCACTGTTGTCTAAGCAATGTAGGTGTGTTCCTAACGTCAAAGATCATATCTATCAAAACAATGTGCGTGTGTGCGTTGGAGCACAGAATACATAGTTGGAGGAGTTCACAACGCCCTATCACCAGGGTGACGGTTCTGTTCAGGAGAATTTTTTTAAATACGTAGGCAAAAAAACTGCCACATTACAAATCTTTTTGACAGGACGAAGTCTGTCGGGTCAGCTAGTAACTAATAAAATACACTTATCACCATATATCACTTAAATAGATAATATGTATTGTATTTCATGTATTTAAGCGAAAAAATAAGAGATTGCGATTTTATTGGCAGTTTCTTAAATTAGTCGCTTTTGAGATAAGTATTATATATCACTTTTTTAAAGTGTGAAGTGGGTACCATTTTTCCAAAAAATATAGATTTTATTCTTAACTTTTACATCATAGTCGTGCCAAAACAATTCTCACCGTAAGTATTTTCTTTGGCTCTTAATACCCTTGTATCTTCTATGATGCACTTTTATAATGATTTGTGTATGTATTAAAAAATTGTACACCCTTTTTGGGCATTCGAGTAAAAGTTTTACGCCTAAGAGAATTGAATACGAGTTTGAAAATCGTATAATTTATACGGATAACGCCGTGGACAAAAAGTTCTTTCCCGCGCTTAACATACCTTGTCTCGCTGTCTCGTCATTATAACAGCAGTAGCTTCAGTATCAAACTGCGGTCTACCAGCGCGACCCAACATTTGCAGCACTGTGCTAATGCTATATTCCTATAGAATATAAAACTTTGATATGATTACGATATGATAATAGTTATCATGACCTTCAGGATTAAGTGATTTATATTAAGGATTCAAGATGTCCCAAGTTCGATGCCATTCTGACAATTTACACACAACAGTAAATTAGGTTTCTACAAAAATCATATTTTTAAAAAGTGCATATTTAGGCGTGACTTGTTGGGAATAAATCAAAAGGAATAAAAGCATTTTCCGCACTATAAAATGTTGTTGTTTCTTGCAATAAGATTTTTACTGTAATTTATACACTAATAAGGTTTCTACAAAAATCATATTTTTAAAAAGTGCATATTTAGGCGCGACTTGTTGGAAATTAATCAAAAGGAATAAAAATATTTTCCGCGTGCAAAATTTTTGCTGTTTTTTGCAATTAAATTTTCACTGTAATTAATAATTAATACCAAGGTTTTATTTGATTCGTTTGACTTTTTTATCAACAAAATAAATAGCATTGAATAATATGTTTTCAGTACATAATTGTATACAACGTTATAACGCAAAAAAACAAATGCGAAACAGATTATATATGAAGATTAGAGACTAAATTAGAACAGATGGTACAATTCACGCGCTAAAATTATTATTTACTTTTTGTGTTCATATTTATTTATAGATAGTTATTTATAAAAATAAATTTCAAATACCTGGTATGCTCCATTCACGTACTGTTGAGTATTTTTGACGATCACCAGATGTGCTGGTAGGTTGACGCCCATGGCTAAATATAGAGTTAACAAAAAAAAATATTTTATTGAAAATTAAATTTCACATTGTAATTAATATCCTTATAATATCAAACAATAAAAACTTATTTTTAAATAGAACCGACTTCAAACTTATTGTTACTTATTCAAAAAACTATAGGTATTATATTCAATAGTATTTTATTAAATATAATTATTTTTTTATTAATTCTGTTTCGACTAATGATGTTAAATTATTACCTAGCGTTGTGGTAGTGATAAGTATTGGCAGATCTCTGTTCCTAAAAGCATGTTCAATGTTGAATCTCTCTTCGTAGAGCATACCAGCGTGATGGCAACCCACTCCTGCTAGTACCAACGCCTAGTAAATACAATTTAAGACTACAGTAAAATGCATTAAAGTTATGATTTTCTCAGCTTTTCCTAATTGACAATGAACACTTAATTTTAAGTTTAAAGCTTAATATTTTTTTTCATGGCAACATCTTTTATTCTAGCGTAAATTGTAGTGATCAGGTTCTTATTTGCATACTAATAATTATTTATTTAAATACCTGAAACTGATGACATTTATATTAATCTGATAATAAAAATATTTTCAATGGAAAAAATTGATTTATTTGCGAATAAATATTGATACAGAAAATATTGTTACGATTCGATAATATAGTCACAGCCAATACTGAACATAGTATAAAAAAAGTCGCTTCCCGCAGTCTGTAAGCTGAGATCTTTTAAACAACACAACGGATTTTAATGTGTTATTAATATACTTCAATTAATATACATGGTGATTGAAACCTCAATCTTCAAGCCGTTGGTCTAAAGCTTGTATGTTATAAATTAAATGTGATTTATCAAGTTACAAAATAGGTCCTTGTACAGACAACAAAATGTCAACAGATGTACATCTAAGTACAAACGAGTAATAGAAAGGACAAGTATGTGCTCATCTTTAACTTAAGATAGCATCGCGCAACCACTGTAACCTACAAAACTTAATTATATTATTTACAATTATTCTAATTCTGAGCTAAAATCAAATAAATGAGCCTAATTCTACCTGTAATTTCTTGTTCTTAATTGTGGACGCGAGTGCTGTGAGCTTTGCTTTCTGCTCGGGGTTGAAGGTAATCGTGATCTCACGAGACAGAGTCTCAGCTGTCAGTAGGACGCTCTTCCTGGTGTTGCAAAATATCTATACATATTTATTTTTACATAAGACTCTGGAATATTTGCATAAGAAACCATCGAAACACACCCCTGTCGCTTAAATAGATTTGATTCGTTTTGGTTTACATCGGATTCAATAATATCGCACTCAACTTATTATACAGTTTAAATGTAATTATATGATAAGCATGTCTGTTGTTTCATTACTAAAGTTATGTTTAAAAAATATGGTCAAGGAAGAATCGGATTCCTGTACGAAGGATTCTTCGTTTGGTAAATATTCGGATAGTACAAAAACAACAATAGGTTTTTTTTTTGTGATATCCGAATATTATGTTTTTATGGTTTTAATTTTTTTATTAGTTATGCTAGTAGTAGTAGTTATAGTGATAAGTATTATGTGAAAATTTGAAGTTCAGCTTATTAATAATATTTATTGTCTACAAAATGTTGTTCTATGTAGAATTAACATTGGAGGCATAATAATTGGGACCCATTGTTACACCTTTAAAATAAAAAATATTTTGTAACAAATCACAAATAACAGTATTAAACTATCTACAATAATCCAACAAATAAGATAATAAAAATATAGTGTTTGCAATTGATTGATGCTTAACTAGTAAATAAAATAATTTAATACCAAACCATTTTTCAATCAATTATTTAATTTCAAACGCAACAGATGTTATGGTTTGTGTCCATGTAGACTTTTGTTCTAATAACTCAATACATTCGCGGGATATTGCGGAACTCAAACCCTCAGCTTTGAATTTTTAAGTCAAAGTTACAGTTGTCTCACGACAACTCGACTATCGATTCTTTTCATTTTACATGTAAACATTTATTTATTTGAAATTGGAAGAACTGTGCAAAATGCGCAGATAAGCCATTAATAAAAGAAGAAGAACTCAACTGTCACATGATAATAAATATTGAAAATTTAGAAATTAAACTCACTAATGTTGGTTTTCCGTTGTGATATTTCTGAATAATAGGCCACAACTTGTAATTTAGTATAATGTCGAATTTGAATATACTGGTGCCGTCTGGGCAAGGGTATCCTTCTACAACACGGTTAATCTTCACTGGACGACATTCGTCACCGTACCTATAGTAAAAATGAGAAAATATGAATTCTACAGACAAATTGTCAATTTCTCTTATTATCAATACTAATAAAAAAGGAGGCTGTGTGTTATTTACATTTGATAGACTCTGACAACAATTCTTCATATACGTGTGTCAACAATGAAATATAAATTTATTTTAATTATATATCCAAAAGTGTTATATGTTTAAAATTTATCGATATTGTTTGACAATGCTTGTGTATTAAAATTAATTTCATTCTTGTGTTTCTCTTCACAACCTCTCAGACTCGAAACAATATAGAATCGTTCATTTTGTCAGTAGACACGGCCGAGAATCGAACCCACGTGAGACGCTCTATTACTCATATACTTACTTATAAAATACGGCAGGTTTATCTTCCTTTCCCAACCAGGCTGCTACATCTTCTGGATTGCTAACAGTAGCAGACACCGCTATGAACCGAATCCTTGGTGGAGTAGTACAAGTCTTTGAGCAGCTTTCATTACTAATTTGATATTGTTCTTGCAGTTTTTCAATGCGATACGCTGATTGTGCTGCAGACTTCACAACAAACACTGATTTACACATATTTTTTCAAACTAATTGTATTGGTTTTTCATTGAAATATTTTCATTACTAAGAAAAGACATCAACGCGCTCCAATTCCTTTTAGAATATTTAAAAATGTTTATCACATCGTTTACCAACATTGCGAAGTAAGAATTTTATTATTTATTAAATAATATTTTGTTTTACGTTTCGGACTTTGACAAATTTTAGATTAATGCATGAAACAAACCTCGATAGCCTTCATTCTACTGACAACAGATTCAAGTACAGGCCCTCGAATCTTGTCATTCAATATATGCACCTCATCAATAAGAAATAGTTTCACCATTTCCACTAAGCCTCTATGATCCCTCCATCTTCTAGTCAACATATCCCATTTTTCGGGAGTTGTTATTATAATCCTATGAATAATATATATATATATTTATAATAATCCTCCAATCCGCATTCGGCCAGCGTGGAGGGTCATGGCCCATCCTCCTTAACCATCCATAAGGAAGGCCTGAGCCCCTGCAGTGGGGACGTAAAAGGGCTGGTGACGATGATGAATAATGAACGACAGTACTTATGTACGTTCCAATTTTGTTAATGAAAAAAAATGTTTTTTTTTTGCATGAATAAAATTCTATTTTTCAATTAGAATACTAATACAATCTTTTGATTAATATGACGTCATCCATTAAATAGTAAAAAAAAAAATCTCGAAACGTTTTAGTAATACTTACTTATAGGGCTGTAGTTGATCGAAGTCAACATCAGTGTCGCCAGTAACTTCTATGCATAATAACCCTAACTTGTTGAACTTTGAATGCCACTCCGTTATTCTTTCTGTACAAAGAGCTTTTACTGGAGCCACTGAAAAAAAAAAACACTTTTTCGTATAAGAAATGGTATAGGTAAATTACAACAAGATATGTTGAATATAAGGAAAGCTTTAGTGATTTTTCGCCATGCAAAAGTTAAAACAATGAAGTTAAAAAAATGAAGAATAAACGTGAAACAATGAAGATACCACAGAACCCAGTCACGAGATAATATAGAAAAGTATAACTTTTACTTCAACACTTTTATTTTCCATATTGACCTAAACGGGAATCGAGATCTCTGAGATGGCGAGACCTTGAAACCGGCATAAGAGCCTTTCCATTACTTAGAGACGATGTCAGTTAATCAAACCTAATAAACGAAATAACGCACAAATTGTTAAGATTATAATAATAAAACAGTTACTGTAAATGATTTTGAAATTTTCGGTGTAATTTTTATTTTCAATTTCCATTAATAGATGAACTATTGCCATTTCAAAGACGACAGTCTTTCCGGATCCTGTCGGTGCGCAAACTACCAATGATTTGTCTGAAAGAAAAATAGTAAAAGTCGGTGAGTAAGTAGGTACCGTACATAATACTGTTTATTATTTTTTTAAACAAGTAAAACAAACCTGTGTATAGTGCATCATCTATTACGCCGGATTGCACTAAATTAAAATATTGATATGTAAAAACATGTCTGTACTTGGGAGCTGAAAGAAGGTTTTCACTTCAAAAATGGTTACAGAAACAATAAACAACACTATAACTGGGTATTTTAGTAATATTTTGTTGTTCAATATAATAATTCTTATACAAAATATTCCTACCTATTTCGTGTGCACTACGAAAGCTTCCAATCTGTCCTGTTCCCTTAGTGGGATGAATATAACTTGCTTTTTCATCTAAATCCTGTCTTGGTTGTTCTTCAGTATCAGCACTTGATGGCAACGATATAGGTTGCGAATCGGGTATTTCATCTCCGAACACATCGGTGAAACTAGAACTAAGAGTTACATTGCCTTTTTGATGAGTGTATCTTATGCATCCAAGCATATTAATTAAAAAACCTGACCAGAAAAAAGTATATTGACAAAATAAACAGAAAGTGATATTCTATCAATTTAAAAAAATAATACCCACAGTGTGGAACTCATATTTTTTCGTATTAATTTTTATCCCAGAATAAAAAATCTGATCTATTTACTATATCTATAGTACTATCAAAATCATGAATGCCTCATATTTTCCTTTTTAGTTTTCCCGCCATATTATTTTATTACAAGGCAAAGGTATTTTAGCTCATACATGCTGCCCCTTATTTTGTAACTCTGGCAACTTCTAAGGATAACTAGAGTAAATTGTACACAGAGCTCTGTGGGAAAGCCGTCATCGTGTGGTTTTATTAAGAAAATATATGTATAGCCAACCAGTTGCTTTATATTTTTTAATTCAAATGAAATCACTCCTTGAAGTTCACTTCCATGGTCATTAATGCTTAGGGAATACGAAATCGATACAGTTTATTGATATAAGACTAAGTGCAGGAGTTCAGTGGAGATATAGAAAATACGATTATGTGAACTTTGATACATTGGAATTGTTCACTTTTTTGATGGATAGTATTTAAACGACTTCAAAAAAAAGAGGTTCTCAGTTTAATCTGTATGTATATATATTTGTGCGCGATTATCTCGCATTTGGCTGAACCGGTTTTAAAGCAGTTTTCAGCATAGTATTTGTCAGACTTAGGAGAAGGTATTAGGTATATTAAGCGACTTCATTGATCTTTATTAAAAAAAATGATGTTTTAAACTTTAGAGGCTTAGATTTCAGTAATTAAGACTATTAAGAATAAAATGTTTTATTATACAAAATATATTTATTAAGTTAGATACAACATAATCGTATTGTAAATCTAACGGTACACTAATGTATATCAACGTACAGACGTTACCAATAAGAAAATATTTATTTCATAACAACACTCTCACATAAACACAGGTAAAATTTTACATTTATTTAATAAACGTTCTCAAAAATAGGTTTAATACGTAGAGACTAAAATAGAGCGGTAAGTGCTATATTGTCGAACTATATAAAGTAAGTACTAAAAATATATTACATATAGATGTATCATATATAAGTTAATGTTCCTTAATCAATGAATAAAAGTTACTCGGAGTTTTAATAAATTTACTGTTTTTAAACACTCAGACGTCTGTAGATTAATCCCAGCACTCTGGAGCAAATGAGAAGTTTGTGAATTGAGGCGCTAAATTATAACTATAGCATTTATGGATTGTTTACTGTCGAAACAGTTATGACCATTCGGCTTTCACGGCTTCTTTTACTCCCTCCTCGTCATTCGCGTGAGTGTAAACCAGGTATAAGATATTCATTTACTCATGTGCATTAAGCGCTTTTGGTGATTGACTTACTATAAAGTAGTAGTAACTGTATGGCTAGTTTATACGTAATTAAGTTGATAAGGAGTAAGTAAATTTTCAAGATACCTAATTTTAAATGACTAAATAGGTGAACATACAAATAAGTAATAAGTAGCAAGTCGACATTTTATTCATATTAAGCTTGTAAGTAGTTAACTATCTTTTTGTTTGCTTACTTATTTCTATGTTTACACATACTTGATCACTTAAAATTAAGTCTAAAATCTACTTACTAGCTAATCATGTGTAAGGCAGCATTGCTCTTTGACTTGTCTATTACTCTTCTTTTATGTCAATGCTATTACTTTACTTCACTCTTTGTTGATTAGTCTTTGGTATCGTTCTTTGTGATTCTATACATATAATAACCCACGATTTGGCTGTATGGCTTACTTCCTTCGCCTGTCCTATGGACGAAACTACTACTCTACTCTTTGTGCAATATTGTCTTTGTGGTTCTTGGTATTTTTGTAATCTTCCTTATTTTGTAATTTCAATGTTTCCTCATCGAAAGTTAACTCCCTAAACCCTCAAGCTATCGATATATTTTACCCATATGATAATTCAACGTTGAGGGTCTTTGCGTTGCGATTCTACTAGATAAATACTATGAACATGTAAGTAAGAAAATTCCGGTGTTAAACTTCAGTTTCACACGAAATTCGGGTCAAACCCACAAATATGTCAAAATCGAATTATTTATGCAGAGAAACTTAAAAATGTACCTATTGTCCTAAAAAGATCAAGGTGCTGTAAGAGCTTTTAACTACAAAAATCATGAGCTCAGAAGATACTAACTCAAAAAAGAACTATTGGACGTAGTTAATCAAAAAGGATCCATCCCACACACTGTCACTTTTGAGATAGACTATTGAAGTTTAAGCTGTATTTGCATGTTGATGTAACATTTTTGTGTATTATATTTTTTTCTAATAGCATAGAAAACCACTTACATTGTCTTATTATAGTGTCATTTTAACAAAACTAATAATATTTAATAACAAAATTAAAATATAAAGGTTAAAGTAACTAAGTCCAATTTTGCTAAACATAAATAGATCCATGGTAACTGGTACATTAATATTAAATTATTCGTTCAGATCCACGCAGCATGAAACTAAATTTTTATATTGTCTTAATTGGTTCTGTGTTAAAATTATTTTTAACATAAACTAATATACTAAATTAACAATTATTCAAATCACATAATATTATAATAGGTACTGTCAATTTTAAAAGCTTCTTTATCTTCATGTTGGATTCCTTGTGGAGTAGGCAGGATAGGTAGGCAGTTTGATTTTCAACTTAAAATTCTTCATTAGATTTTGGAGAACATTCAAAATATCCTAAATTGAAATGGAGTCCTTGATATTTGAAGAGCAGTAATATTCTTATAACACTATTTCGTGTGTACCACATAATATATATTTATTTAAATACTGTACTATAACAAAACTCTCTTAAAACTTTTTGATAAATAAATAAAAGAAAATTTAATCTACAATACTGTTAGAAAATGTTACTAAAAAAAGTAACACTTACTTTACAACATTTTAACAAAAATATTTTTTCTCAAAACTGTCATCATGTGGGTTGGATCTGCCCCCTAATTGTCTAATTTTAAATCTATTGCAATCGCTTTCAGTTTGAAAGGTGTTGCACAACCATTGCTTGTTTCTGAAGACAGTTGAAAAAAAAAGTATTTGTATTATGCAGCAATGGTTGTGCAACACCTTTCAAACTGAAAGCGATTGCAATAGATTTAAAATTAGACAATTAGGGGGCTGGTTTGCATTACATCCATTTCTTCATAATTCTTCCTTTATAAATATCCTGATGATCTTAAATTAAATCTCTTTGTTTGATTTTTCAATACAGGGATTTGTTATATGATTTTGATAAAGCTGATACTCTCAGTATAGATACATTGGCTCTAGAAAATATAGTACTCGAAGAAAGAGATCAAGAAATAGCAGAATTAAAATCACTCAGTAAAAAAGTATGCCATTTACACACAAGTTTATTGTACTATCGAAACAACAAATCCAAAATGGGTTCTGTTTGTTATGAAGCTTGGAAAACCTTAATAAAAAAAGTAGGAGGAACAGTTGATGGATGGCGGGACCTGGGACAACATTTGCAAATTTCAAAATCAGATCTAGATGTAAGTAGTTGTAGTATAGAATGTATTGTTAAAATAATTTAATATTATTTGAATTACTATAATAAAAATTTCTATTTCAGTATATAAATAATTCTGTGAGAGATGATGCAGTTGATGTTGTTCTTAAAGTGTTCATGCAAAGTGAAAAGGCAACCCTGGATAATATCATAGATGCATTAGTAGTATTGAAAAGATATGACATTCTTAAATCTATTGAAGGACCATTTCTAGATTTAGCTCAATGCTTTAATAAAGATGATAGTGGTTATCACAGTAACAGCAAGAGTAATGGTCACAAAGAAGTTATTAGTCTAACAAAAAATTTGCCTAATGACTTACCACCAGCTTTAAATAAAAATTTTGTTATTAAAGACAAAGATCCTAATAAACCAAATCAACCTAAGTCTAGACCACAAGTTAAGAAGACTGACAAAGAAAATAAAAATGATTCACCAATTTTATTCTTAACATTCACTGAAGACGGTCATCAGACAGCACAGAATATTCAATATTATGTAGAGAGTTGGACAGATATGGCTCCAGTTACAGTAATAACATTGACTGATAAAAAGGATGAAGTGTATCAAAATCCTGAAAAGTTCATTAGGGAATATTTTGAAAAGGTAAGAAATGAATAAAAAGATATACTATAATAACAGCCAGACTGGAACTTTTTTACAAAATTTTCTTTTGTGATATTTATTAATGAAAATATATTATTTTTCAGGCTGATTATGTTGTACCTGTCATCACTTCGGGTTATCTCAATGAAATTAGGTCTTCCAACACAAGTGATCCACATGTAACTGATAATTTAGATTACAAATATGTCAATTTTATTTATTCTCTTATAGTGAATCATTATATTCATGCTACTGGTTGTCTTAATAAAAAAGTCAGAACTGTTTTACCACAACAAGTAGATGTAGATGTGTTCCGATATATTAGTATGTATCCTGATTTGATGCCTATGACCCATGAATCAAAATTCAATGAACAATTTAAAGAATTTTTGAGGATTAGAATCTAGCCAGGTTCTATAGCTAGCCATGTAATATAAGTATTTTATAGCTATTTAGTGAAACTGAGATTAGGTAATTTACATACTGCAGCCATTACAAATGTAAATGTATTAATATTTTACTTTAATATTTTAACAATGTATTAGATAAGAATGTCTCTTGCCTTATAAATTAAAAACTGACTTATGGTGGGTAAAAATCAAGATTATGACTAGATAAAATACAATTTCCACTTAGGCGTATGTACTGGTCCAGATAATATACCACTATACTAGTTATGTACCTGATCTATTTTAACAGTGATAGACAATAAAGTAACATTGTAATTGCCTTTATTTTGACTTCATAATTTTCTTGTAACATTACCTAAAATCTTACCGAAATATGCCTAAACTATATTGATGATGATTTTAAAATAATATGCCCTTAGTAGAACAATTATTAGAATTTAGATCTTGAACATTGACTTTTTTTCTATTCATGGTAATATGTATATTAGGAAACATGATGAAAGTAAAAAAGGAAAAAAAAAACTAATTTCAATTACTCTTGATAGTCTAATTATGTTGTGCACTAAAAATTACATAGTAAAGAAAGTAATTGAAACTAAGAATAATACAAAAAAATACAAAACTATAATGCAAAATATAAAAGCACACTAAGCCACTTAAATAACTGATTTATTAAAATTCAATCAGTTTAGTATCTTACAAATAGACAAAAAATTTACTGCTTTTAGTTGTAACAAACATCTAGTCATCAGTATGAGATGTCTCAGATGGCACATGGTCATCAGTTTCATCAGCAGTACTGACATCGTTCACGTCAATGCCTGTGTCATTACTATTATTTTCCAGTTCCTCCTAAAAACAGATATGTACCGATTATTTTGATCATTATAGGTAAAAAAAATCTAATATTTCAAAGATTTTTAAAAAAGATAATCCAAAAATACAAATATTACCTTAACTACTTCAATGAAACTGTTAGCCTCTTCTAACATCTGTTTGGTCAATCTATTTTCTTCTTTTAAATCATCAATAATCTTTAGGAGTTTCTGATTCTCATCCAATGCCTCTTGTAGAGCAATTCTAAACAAAATGTGATCTAATTAAAAAGATAAATACATTTAATTGCTGTGTGTGAAATAAAACATATTATTAAGATTCTTCTTCTCCCTTCAACAGGAGTCTCTGCAACTAGACAAGATTGCACCCATTTTGCATGTGGAGGGTGTGTGGTCAGATACTACTCCATATTATTTATATTATTAATAATAATATATGCTTTATTTTACACTACACAGCAAATTAAAATTTAAGTAATATTGTCCAGGAAATTAAAAACCTCTATTTAACCCAATAGATAGAAGTGATTCAGTCATTAATAATCAGTGGTCCAAAAAAGTTTCACATCTTTAGCTTAAAAAATAACATACTTCCAGGTAAACTTTCAACCCTTCAAGAGTGGAATTTCCACAATCGCTTAAACAAGTATTTACTCATTTTTATATGTAGTCTAAAAATTGAACCCCCTAGGGATTGAAATTCTGTAAACCTTTCATAGTGAGTGTTTACTCCTAAAATAACTAGTAACTAGAGATCATTGGTCAAACTTTAATAGTTTATACTAGTTACTTGGTTATCCTTAATAAAGATATAAAAGAGATCTGTCTTATGTATATAAAATTCAAAATTATTATTATTAAACCTTACCTTTTGCATGTTATATTTCTTTATACCTGTTCAATGGATTTGTTAATTCTATTTACATATTTGTTTGTGATCTGTGCAGAAGTTACATGCTTCTAAGACTTGAGTTACAAGAATTATCAAAAATTAGGAAATATTTAATTCAACTTACTGGCGTTTCTCAGCTAATAGTTTCCAATATGTTTCAGATGCTCCTTCCGGATTAGTGAGATCATCAGCAGAGATTTTCGTCTCAATATTTGCTTGTGTTTCCTTGGTGGATAAGTTTTTGCGTTTAACTTCTACATCACTACAATAACAAAAGCAACTATTAATTTAATGACAATATTTTTATTTCAAAACCTAATTAAAAAACATACATAGGCGAATCTTGAGAAAGTTGATGTTTTAGACTTTTAGATGGTCTACCCACTAAGTTTTCACGATCGCTGGCGGTATGTTGAAGAGTTTTGAGAGATTTTCTAGTAGGCCTTGTAGATTCCTATGAATTAAAAATGCAGTAATAAAGGAATTGCAAATATACATTTAAATGATTACAAAAGCATTGGGGTACCCACAAATCAAACTAACCTCCACGTCTTGAGTACTCATCTTGATGATCTTTAAAATTTTGTATACCGATGCTTTAGGAACAAATATCTTATATAAAGCTGAAAATGAAATAACTATTCGCAGGCCCTTGAAAATTGAAGCAGTCTTATCTCTATAAGAACCAAACAAACATAAATCGTCAACTTTGTTACGTCACTGTCATTGTCAAACGTTTTTCCCGCCAGAGTTTTATTTTTCGTTGTAGAGAGGCAAAAAGTATAATTCATACAGCCTCTACCCTCTTCTGATGTTTTGTTTCTTTTTTATTTATTGATAGAAATTGTATCAAACCTACAATTATTGGTAGTTATACTAATGTTAGCTCTGTCATATGGAAATGAAATTATTTTTTCACGATTTCAGAGAAAGTATGGTAATTATCCTTATTTAACTACCGGTTCTACTATTCTAAGTTGGCAAAAATTTTATAATATCGAAGCTTGCAATCAAATTCATCAATTGCATCAATTGTACAGGTGGTCTACTTACCCCCGGTTTCAATAATATACCGACAACCATCGGTAGCAGCTACCGACCGTTTTTTGAGCTACCGACAACCATTCGTTTTTGCGTTTCACAATCATCGGTAGGCGCCTACCAACTACGAACGGTTGTCGGTAGCTCATTTTTTTTAAATGTAATCATATAATTCGAGGAAAGGGGTTCTTTCCATACAGCCTTGTCTTAGGTAATATTATGATTATACTGAAATGTTAGTCTTTACATTTAATAATTTCTTGGACAAAATCGAAATCGTAAGAAGGAAGACAGAGACATCAATAGGAAAGAGGTGAACTGATTACGTACCGAAACTAAATTTGAAATTTGTTTTGGAATTATTATGACTTATTTATTATATAGTTAGGTTCTTAAAAGTGGTGTTATTGTGAAACAAATTATCGTCTGAAATGGAATTCTGATGTAAACAAAAGAGTTACCATTACTACAAATAGCTTAAATTTATCTCTTTAAAAGTTTTTAGTAATTTTTTTATTTAAACTAAAAATTCTTTTTTTTTTAGATAAAAATAGGATAGAAATATTTTATGCTGCAGGCAAGAAACAGCGATTCGGAACATTTGGCTCATTGAATTAAAACTTTTTTTTATTTAGTTTGATTTATCGTAAAAATATTTATAAATAACACGTTTTCCCTTGTTAATTAAAAGAAAAGTAACAGTTTTTCATTAAAAAAATAATATTGTAGAAGAATTTAATATGTTTTGTAGTTCAGATTAGAAGAATTTAAGTTGTAATCATGTCAATGTTTGTACCTTAAAGGGCTCTTACTACCAATTAATTATTGGTCCAGATGCTTTCTACAATAACATAATGATTTACCTTTTGAAAAACATAATGATTTACCTCTATATAATTATGAAAAACCTGGTTCTGATGTAACTGAATTTGCCATCTACTGTACAAGTATTTTATTCGATATTGATTTACAATTTAAAGTACTTAAAATTGAAAAAGTAATGAAATTCTTATAGGCTAATGTCAACAAATCTTACATTTTTATCCCCACATTGTTATACAAAATTAGTTACACTTGAATGAGAAACCTTCTCTTTCATTGAAGTCGATAAAAAGTAAGACATCTTATTTCCATATTATTATTTGCAAAAATAAAATTATAATTAGAACCTTTTGGAAAATGTTTGCAACCCCTAAAATAACATCATTTGTTTATATAAGTTTTTTTATCTCAAATTAAATTTCGGAATATAAATAAACGTGTGCAATACACAGTTCATTAAAATGGTACGGTGCATGGTTATGAGCAGTGTTTTGTCAATTTAGTAGGTACAAGAACGCGGACGTGTTACTGTAACATACCTCACCATTTTCTAATATATTTCAATTTTTGCTCCAAAAAAAGCACTTAAAACGTCCAAGTGAACCTCAATGTGAATATTGTCACTCTAGACTAGGTTGTATGTGCTATATCCCTTTGCCTTTAATTATGCCAAAAAGTAAAGTTGATTTATGTTCCGTAGAAGCTTAGCGGGAATTTTATATAGAGTTCACCTTTATTATAAATTGTTAATTGTATAAAGTTATTTGTACTATACTTATTGAATTTGCAAGATAAGATTAATGAATTTGACAGTGAACAATTGTGATCCATTGACATAGGATGATAAATGAATGGTTATTAGAAAAAGTGGAATGATTGTGTCAAATCGTATAACAAACGTAGAAAAATGCAATGGAATAATGTAAAAATTATGTAGATTTTTATGAATTGTTTTTTATTTGTAAAATAAATAAGTTATATCCAAATTGGGTTTTATTAAGAATTAAATCAATATCAGTGTTTAATAAAAAATAAAGGGTATAAACTAATGTAACGTGTATAAGTTTGGTACAAGTAGGTGGCAAATTCAGTTTCATTAGAACAAGGTTTTTCATAATTATATAGAGGTAAATCATCAAGTTTTTCAACAGAAACATATTGTAGAAAGCATCTGGAGCAATGATTAATTGGTAGTATGAGCCCTTAAAGGTACAAACATTGGCATGATTACGACTTAAATACTTCTAATTGGAACCACAAAACACATCAAACTCTTCTACAATATTATTTTTTTAATGAAAAACTGTTATTTTTCTATTAGTTAACAAGGAAAAACATGTAATTTATAAATATTTTTACGATAACCGACGGAAAATGGCCGGTAGGCAAATTTGACAGATAAGCTACGGATAGTAAGTTTGACAGCTCTACCGAAAGATATTGAAACACCTGTTTGCGCCATTTTCATACATTTTGCCTACGAACGGTTATCAGTATCAGATCAATCCGTTAGTAGCACACCGTCGGTAGCTTTACCTACCAATGGTATGTTATTGAAACACTTTTTTGCTACCATCGGTAGGAAATGCTACGGATGGTAGCAAAAACGGATAGTTTTTTGGTTATTGAAACCGGGGGTTAGTCAATCAGTCGTCTATTACATGCAAAACCACTATAATGCTGCTAATTGATACAACTTCTAAATTATCTAATATAACCGCGACTATTGGCCAACTATCATTGGTATTAAGATCGTAAAAATGATTATTTTTAATAATAGGTTTGGATTGTAAGCTGATTTTCATATAAACCGAATTTCTTTTTTACAATAAATGGATTTAATCATAGGTATTGTATTTTTGTCATATATCGATTTTGAACACGAATATATCGATATTAGTGGGCTATTCTGGTTGTAATGAGCAAGTATCTAAAAAATAAATATTAGTTCTTGAAATAATACTAGATGTCACTTGCGACGTTTGGATATAGTCTATGATATTCATTCAAATTTTGTTTTTGACGTAATAAAAGTAAATTGAGTATCGAAAATTAATAAATGTGATATCGTCTCGTGTTTCTTATAATTTTAACTTTCAATTTGAATCTTAAGTATAAGTTATTTATTATGTTACGTGTGAAAGAACGATGTTTGGTTTATACGTCAACTTAAGTGATGAGCCAACTTATTGGTTACTCATAACTTTCATCCGAATTCAGTTTTGGAATGAAGAACAAAAAGCGGAGTTTGTATTTCTATGTGTCATTATGGATCCACACGTCGAATGATGTTAATTTGTATATCAAAATCAATTCAGTCTAGGTTGTTTCATAGTACTGGTGAAAGACGAAAACTATGCCAATGGTTCGCAAAACTACGGGGGGGGGGGGCGACCTTGTACTGAGAAGAACCAGCAAGAAACTCAGCAAGGACTGCTATTTCCTCTTTGTTTTATTTCACACAGAGATGTCTTATTGGAATGTGACTTAATTAGATAATGAATAGAATAAAATCAAATGTTCTGTAAAACATAGCACTTCAGGATCAGTATTATTTTTCAAACGGGAAAGGGTTAGTTCTAATATTTCCTTCTTAGAGCGTAAATTATATTTGCATATTCTGATGGAAAATTGTAAAGACGTGACCCGAATTATTCTCGAAAAAGCAACTGCCAACACGGTCGATTGGACTAATAGTCGATCGATTGGTACATGGTAATTCAAAAAATATAAAGAAAATCAAACATCATGGTGTATGAACTATGCTGTTTCATTTAAGATTTTAAAAAGTCGTCGTCAGTGAAAAGTCGATCTTGGGTCTAAACAAGTTGGCCACTCCTGCTAGAGTTTGGCAAGCGAAACGTGACACCACCTATTTTTTCCGGTTTTCATATGGCAACAACATAGAACTGTCAGTTTGACACTACGTTAGACAATTCAAGAATATTGAATTTTGTTGTTTTTGCGAATTTGAACTTGTGTTTTTGGTTAAAAATTATGTCGAAGCCGATAAAAAGTTCATCGAGGAAACTTCTTTCCATCATGATTGACAAGTTTACTGAAGTGAAAACTGAATTAAATAAAAATTTCATGGAGAAATTACAACGATTAGATAAAGTTGTATCTTTTTTAGGTTAGTTTTGTATTATAATTTTGATACTTTCGTTTTAATTTTCTGTAATTAACTAAACAGATATTTTTTATAAAATATTGCTCTATTTCAGATAACTGTGATGGTGATATTCAACCAATAATGGAGGAGATAAATGCAATAAAAACTTTAGAAAAACAAGAAATGCTGAATTCGGAAACGCAGTACTTACAAAAAATTTCTTCAATGACAGGTCTCTTTTCTTGTTTTGATTTAAGATAGATTGATAGTATTCCTATAATATTTACATAGGTTTTTTATGATGTATTGGTTTTTATTGTTGACATCCAATGATGTCATAAGAATGTTTTGTTTAACAAGGAAATTCACAGAATTCATGAAACTAATCAAACCATGTAATTGTTATACATGCTAAATATGCACATAAACTTAACTAAATTAAACATAAATTGCATTCATAGTTGAATAGGTATTTAAATTATTTTGATGTATGTGTCTATCATTATTTAACATATCTTTGTTTCAAAGTGTTTAATCTTTTATAGATGTAAGTATAAGGACACTAAGAAGGATAAAAAATGAAGCATTAATTAATAAAGGAAAATGGGACACTCCTGGGAAAAAACGACCTCATCAACCAACAGTGTCTGCTTTAGATAATTTTGATTTAAGTGCAATTCGGAATAAAGTAAATGAATTTTACTGTGTGAAAAAAATTGTTCCAACATTAAGAAGCCTTCACAATGAATTAAAAGATGCAATAGGATTCAGTGGTAGCCGTGAGACTTTACGAAAAATTATGCTTAAGAATGGATTTTCTTTTAAAAGCAATGAAAATGAACGTTCTATGCTTATAGAAAAATACCAGATTTCTGCATGGAGGCACAAGTATTTGAGAGAAATAAATATAAAACGAAACGAAGGAAAGCAAATTGTGTACCTTGGTGAAACTTATGTACATCAGAATTATAAAGTTAAAAAGTCTTGGCAAGGACCTTCAACAACTGGTGTCACTACAAAGATATCCTCTGGAAAACGGCATATTGTTGTGCATGCTGGATCTGAGGAAGGTTTTGTGCCTGGTGCATTATTAGTGTTCAGTAGTAAATCCAAATCTGCTGATTATCATGATGATATGAACTCATCGAACTTTATGAAATGGGTCAGAGAAAAATTAATACCAAAGGGTTTAGCCGGATACGTATGACGAGTCGGCCCCCAAATGGGAATCGATATTGAAACTTATGTTTTAATATAGACTTGATGTTCAAACACGATTTATGTACTTTTCGCGACCGACTTCCGCTTTGACCTTGAGATAGAGAGCAAAATATCCGTATGCTTGACTATTACTGAATGTGATATATCTCTGAAGCTAATTAAGATAAAGAAGTGAAACTAACGCGAGGTGTTAGGTTACATTACAGAGTATATCACATATATTTTTTTATAATTTTTAGAATAAAAAATTACATTAAAAAAATAAAAATAAAAAAAACATGTTTTTTTTTCTGAGTTCTCTGTGACTTACAATCACGAAATTAATATATGTTATGCTCCTTTGTGTGCTCTATCACCCATAAAAATTGCGTGAAAAAAAAGTTGGTGCAACACAACGAAAAAAAATTATATGTGATTCGCGCCTTGTAGTGTGAGTGTATAAACAAACAAGTTCGAACTTGTTATCGAGCTGTTTACTGCATCGTTTGTTTAGCTAAAGTAGCAGTCATTTGTATTACACAAGAAGGCAGTTTGGGACTCAAATTCTGTCATAGGTATTTTGTATCAGCATTTTGAAATTATTAACTATCGAACCAAATCATTATTAAGTAATAATGTCGAAAAAGTGTAAAAATTGTAACAAGTACCTGTGTAAGATTCCTGGTTATAAAAAAATTATAAAGAATGAAGAAGAAGCTAAAGTGTTTAGTGACTGTTTGAATAAAATCGTAATAGTTAATGATATTTTTTGTGAGAAGTGTCGACTTATCCCATATATTAACAAAAAAGCTTCTACTTCTAAATGTGCAGCATTTAACTTGGCCGAAATAATGGACGATCAAAATAATCTCTCAGTACAATATGTGAAATCAGCACCTAATATCATCAAAGCAGAAGTGAAATCAAGACATATAAATAGAAAAGTCTATCGAATTTACATTCACTATATTTCCGAAAGTAATGACTACAATAGTATTCTTCGTTATTGCTGTGCTTGCCCCAATGGCAAACGTACAGTGGGATGCTGTTCTCATGTAGCAGCTATTATTTATTATCTATCATATGGATGATATTTGTCCAAAATCGTACGTCCTGCTGAGGTCCTAACTAAGTTATTTGCGACTCAAAGTGTTCCGATTGTAATTAATTACAACAGTGACGATGATTAATATTTTGTTTCTTGTATTTTGATAGACACGAAAAAGTAATAATAATAAGTATTGAACACTGGCTGTTTTTTTTTTCATTTCTTTTTTAACTATTATCCCATCTCTTAAGACTAGTTACTTATGTTTTAAAACAAGCTGATGTGAAATTTCGAAAAAAAAAACAATGATGTAATGTGAAAACCTTATAATACAGGGGTATACCATAAGACAGAAATCACATATAATTTTTTTTCGTTGTGTTGCACCAACTTTTTTTTCACGCAATTTTTATGGGTAATAGAGCACACAAAGGAGCATAACATATATTAATTTCGTGATTGTAAGTCACAGAGAACTCAGAAAAAAAAACATGATTTTTTTATTTTTTTAATGTAATTTTTTATTCTAAAAATTATAAAAAAATATATGTGATATACTCTGTAATGTAACCTAACACCTCGCGTTAGTTTCACTTCTTTATCTTAATTAGCTTTAGAGATATATCACATTCAGTAATAGTCAAGCATACGGATATTTTGCTCTCTATCTCAAGGTCAAAGCGGAAGTCGGTCGCGAAAAGTACATAAATCGTGTTTGAACATCAAGTCGATATTAAAACATAAGTTTCAATATCGATTCCCATTTGGGGGCCGACTCGTCATACGTATCCGGCTAAACCCTTTAAGTAAGCCCAGTGTAATTGTTATGGATAATGCCAGCTACCATATAAAACAAATCAATAAACCGCCTATAATGTCTAATACCAAAGCAGATATCCGTAAATGGCTTGTAAATAATGGAATACATTTTGAGGAATATCAGACAAAGGCAGAGTTAATGTGTTTGGTTAATGATAAGAAAACATTGCCTGTATATGAAGCTGAAGAGATTTTAAAAGAACATAATCATGAACTTTTATTGCTGCCACCGTATCATTGTGACTTAAACCCAATAGAGATGGTTTGGAGTCAAGCAAAAAGAAAAATTGCAAGCAGAAACATTGGAATACCAGGAAAGGAAATGGAAAACTTAATAATAGAGTGTTTTAACTTAATTACCCCTAGTGACTGGAAGAAATACACTGATCATGTTTTAAATGTCGAAAATGATTACAAATTAAAAGATGGCATTGTTGAAAACGAACTTGAAAAATTTATTATATCTGTTGGTGCAGACAGTAGTGAAGAGAGTGACTCTGATGATTCCTTGTCATTGTTATCAGGTGTAGAATATTTAGAAACAGATTTTGACTATGAATCAGACTAAAGTATTTTTAGTCTGATTCATAGTCAAAATCTTATCTTAAATTTTCTATTGTGATTAACATGATGATTTTGTGACACCTGTATTATGTAATTTATCCATGGCACTTAATTGTAACAAAAATAAATGTTTTTTTTATTGTAATCTGGTGTTTATATTGACTAATTTAATTTGATAGATAGTGGTTCTGGATCAGAGCAAAAGGTTGTGATGAAAATCCCTTAGGAGACATGTATGTGTTATGAACACATTATAAATATAAGGGCCAGAAATCAAAATTGGCTAACATCACATTTATTAAAAAAATGTGGCCAGAGTCGCCCATATTCATTACAAAAAAACAAAGAAGTCGTTGCAAAAAACACCCTTTTAATTAATGACAAATATGAATTTTTAATATTATAAGTGCTGTTAGCCAATAGGTATAACGAATGGGTTAAAAAAAAGATTCGATTTAGTCCGTCAGTCAGATAATAGAAAAATATTGGATACGTATTTTTTTTCGCTTTAATTTAACAACAAATGGCTTAAGAGGTACTATGCGACGACTTCAAATATGCTTTGCAACAATGTTACTTTAATACAGTTTATCGATACGAAATCAAGTGTCAAAATGGAGTCCAGTGGAGAATGCCGATATTGACATTTCGAAATTGCTCATCATTGATAGAGAATACGAAATAGTGATTTTGACACAATCAAAGTGTCTATTTTTTACGGTGATGACGATTCTTGGTTGTCAGTTGAGTTAGTGAATAGGCCTACTGATATGCTGTTAACTGTACAATTAAGAACAGTCACGCTTTAGTCAAATGTTCCAAAACAAATAATTTTAATTGATATCTAAATGTTAAGATTAAATATAATTAATAAAAGTATCAAAATTATTTTGCAGTACTACATTCAGTGTTTACTGCTTAAGAATTTTTGAAATTGCCGCCCTTTTCTTGTGACACGTTTCGCTTGCCAGACTCTATATAGTCAGCATAAAGATTATTTTTGTCAGATAAATAAGTCACAGGGTTAACATAATTATAAAATGGAAACATGTCAATAAATGAACAGTGTAATTATAATTTAGTGTCCATTCGTTTAAATATGGATTATTATATATTGGCATTAAAATTACTGATTTCTTTTGTTTAAGTTATTTAACATTATACAAATATTGGAATGTAATAAGTGAATGTTATAATCATGATGGCCAAGACCCAAAATTAAAATGTCATTATCATTCAGATTTTTCGTTATGTCCTTTCAATTATTCAATATTACTGTGCTAGTGGCGCCAGAAAATATGTTAGTGTAGGTTTTATACGCCGTTTCGTGTTTTTGTAGGTTCGATTTCATGAAGTTTACAGATAAGCCTCTTAACAGCTCATCACCAATAATATATATTTGCTTGCTGGGGCTACAGTCTCACAATTTGCGATCGCAATATTACCGAATTCGGTCGCTAACTCATAGCGATCGTAATTTAACGAATATTGCAAGTCTACATTTAAAGTTATCGAATTTTCTCGGTAGCGTAGCGAGTTCAACTGTCAAGTTAACGAATTTCGTTAGCTCCTTAGCGACCAAATTTGACAGCTCGATAAGTGGGGTTTGCGACCGCTAATATTTTTTCCGATATTTTACGGAATTTCGAGGTAAGAGTAAGAACTATTTTGGGACTTCTATCGGACATCTATCAGTGGGAACATGTGAGAAGGTAATTTGATTATAGGCACATTCATTTACAATGTAGTACAACGATATAGTTACTCACTTATATTCATTTTAACATACGAAATACACACACACACACACACACACACCTGGTTCTTGCATGGTTACATTAATATAATAATTTATTAATGTTAAAAGCCCTATTAATTTATTTTATCGCTCTTGTTCGTTTGGTATTTAATTTTTTAGGCTGCATAAGCCGAAATGTAACACTAGAGCCTAATTTGGCAGACAGGGCAAATTGATTTGTTACGCGATGTAGTTACTCAATAAAGAATTATTATTATTATATTTGGCTTGGGCTTCTTTTTAGCTGTGGTATGCTTTGGCGTTGTTTTGCAGATGTGTGACAGCTGGTTTATTTTTAATTCATATTCTGTAAGTTTTTAGTTGATGATTTTCGGATACTAAATTTGCAATCTCGTTTTCAGCTATTTCTAGTTTCTCTTCTAAATTATTTTTTTTGCTTTAGATCTTCCAATTTTTCTTTACAGTTTGACTGCAACTAGGAATAACTTGTATTTAAGTCAACATTTGGTGTAGATGATATGGACGAATATTCGACTTCTTCGTCAGAAAGAACTCCAAATGAATTTTGTGTAGGTGTATTTATTTCAGGTTTTTTCTTCAGATCTCGACGAGTAATATTTGCTTGTTCGTGGTCGTGTGTTGTCGATTTGCGTTGGGGGTGTTAAAGTACATCGATCACACTTGAAGGCCTTTTTACTTGCAATAGTCATAATTTTGAATCTACGAAATGTTACACTGGTACAGTCTAAATGAAAATGACTATTGCACAGCGAACATAACAAATATTGTTTGATTGTTACAAATTAATTTGTTACAAACACCATTGAATCAACGTGTTGTAAGTTTTAAACCATTGAAAATATCATTAATTTTATTTTCCTGATTATTAAATACAGAGCTCACTGTTTATCTGACGGCAGCGCCATCTGTATATCTGTAAGTCTATTTCCATTACAATATCAGAAATAACAAGACATATAATTTCCGATTACTGATGAATATGCCGGTTGCCAAGTCATTCATACTCATTGACAAATCAATATACAATATTCGAATTAAGTAGTCCAATGCAAATTCACCCTCACTGGCACACCCGTTGACGAGCTTGACGCATGAGCCAGCCATCGCTTCGCTCAACTATGCATATTTGAAGGAACGTAACGACCCGACGCACACGACACCACCACAGAGATTTTTAAGATTTAGTAACTACTCTAGGTAGTAAATAAATAATATATTTGAATAAAACTGATTTCTAGAGTAGGCTGAGTAGGAAGTCAATCTATTATTTACAATATTATTGTAAGAACCAAAAAGCACTTATGTACGGTACGAATTAACTTAACACCTGGCTCGACGCCCACCGACGGCATGCAAGTTCAGTAGCGATAATCTAATAATAACGTGTCGCACCTCACATAACACGCGTGGTGGTGGCATAAATTAAACGGCCTGATATAATGCACTTGGTGTTTTATTATAATCATCAGCGAGGTTCGACATATTATTTCTTAATTATAGGTAACATAGGTTAGCACACAAGTTATCGCAATCGACGCCATAATAATAAGTGCTGGCGGTGAGAATGTTGCCAGAGCTCGATCTACAATTTATAACATCCCTCCCTGCTAAATCTTAGAGGTCCAGGATCTGTCTTGGTTTAATTGTTCTAGTGCTTCGCCTCAACGTTGGCGGAGAAACTTTTAAATTTTGTTCAATGCAATCTGAAGCGCCTTGTAAACGCTGAGGTGAAGGTATTACATTACTACTAACAGTATCATTACACAAATCCTTTTCTACATTTGTTATTTCAACTGATTCTGGATCTCTACCTGGCAACAATTGGGTCACATTACGGGTAAGAATACCTTTATCTTTAGTAATTACATCATACATAACATTACCTCGTGTTTGTTTTATTCTCCCCGGAAGCCATTTTTGAGAACCATCATACATAGCCACATGAACTAAATCACCAGGTTTAAATTGTTTAGGCATTTTATTACTTATAATTTGTTTAGGAACTACAACTGGTTGTTTTATAGCAGATAAACGTGTTCGTAATTGACGACCAAACATCAATTCACAAGGAGTTTTATTTGTAGAAGCATGTGGAGCCGTACGATAGCTTAACAACCAACTTAACAATCTATTATCTTCAGTATCTTTATCAAACTTACTAGCTAACAATGCTTTCTTAAACGATTGTACGCCTCGTTCGGCCTGTCCGTTACTAGCAGGATGATAAGGGGCAGTGAAAGTGTGCCTAATATTATTATTTTTACAAAAATTATACATTTCCTCAGAAGTCCATTGTGGACCATTATCTGTAACAAGTTGTTCTGGCAGGCCAAAACGTGCAAATATAGCTCTTAAGGCTTTTATAGTAATATCTGAAGTTGTTTTCTTTAAACGAACTATTTCAGGCCATTTGGAGTGTGAATCTATAACTATAAGCCACATAGAACCCATAAAAGGTCCGGCAAAGTCAGCGTGAATTCTTTGCCATGGTTTTTGGGGCCATTCCCAGCTATGAAGTGGATGTTGATTTGGTTTATTTCTTACTTGAATACATCCATTACAATTGTTAGTAATCTGTTCAATTTGTTCATTCAACTTTGGCCACCAAAAGAAACTTTTAGCCATTTCTTTCATTTTGTTAGTACCCAAATGTCCTGAATGTAGCTCTGATAACAATTTATTTCTTAAGCTATGTGGTATGACAGTGCGATTACGCCAAATTATACAACCCTTTACAATATGAAATTCAAGTTCCTTTCCTTTATATGGTAACAATTCTGAAGGTAGTGACTTTGGCCAACCTTGCTCAATGTAAGTATACAATTTACTAAGTACAATATCTTTTTGTGTAGCCTTTGCTATCTCTGTTTCAGTCACTGGAGGACAATCAATGAATTTGCTATTAAACATAGGACTGTCATCATCATCTACAGTATCTATACAATTAACAGGCAAGGGTAACCGTGATGGGAAATCAGCATTAGCGTTTAACAAAGAACTTCTATATTTAATTTTATAATTATAATTGCACAAAATTAATGCCCATCTGGTCATTCTATCTGCATATATGGATCCTAATGTCTTATTCGGATTAAACAATGATACCAATGGCTTATGGTCAGAAATGAGAGTAAATTCCCTGCCTTTCAAATATAAATCATACTTTTTGACTGCCCATATTATGGCAAGTGCTTCTTTATCAATCTGTGAATATTTTATTTCAGTTTCTGTTAATGTTCTACTTGAGAAAGCTATAGGTCTTTCCACTAATTTACCAGTTTTTTGATCTATTACTTCATGTGATAAACAAGCACCTAACCCATATCTTGAAGAATCACAACTTAAAATCAATGGCAACTTAGGATTGTAATGAATTAATACTTGATCTGAAGCTATGATATCTTTAGCCCATTTAAATGCTTTCATATGTTCACTTGTCCATTTCCATGGTGTATTTTTCTTTAATAAATTGTACAAAATATGTAAATGTTTTGCAGCATTTTTCATAAATTTATTGTAAAAATTCACAGTGCCTAAGAAACTTTTTAGCTCTTTGACATTAGTAGGTTCTGGTGCCCCAACAATTGCCTTAATATGGTCTGGTGTTTTATGCAGACCATCTTGATCAATGATATGACCGCAATATTCTAACTGATGTGACATTAACACTGTTTTTTCTTTATTTACCTTAATATTTAAGTCACTCAACTTTTTCAGTACTAATTCTAATGTTTTTATATGTGAATCATCATCACTATTTGCTATTAAAATGTCATCGAGATAACAATAAACATTAGGAATATTACCGAACTGACTGTCCATGAAATTCTGCCAATCTAGGGGTGCAGAAGCAATACCAAACATCATAAAATTTGGTTTGTATAACCCCCAAGGTGTAATTAAGGTCATTAACTTTTGAGACTCACTGTCCATTCTACGATTCATATAGGCTTTACGAATATCAATTTTAGAGAACACTTTAATAGGTTGCATATCTGAGTTTAACTTAGCAAAAATATCATCAATAACTGGAAGTGGGTATTGTTGAATATCTAAATATGGGTTTAAAGTAACTTTATAGTCACCACAAATTCTAATATTAGTTGGACTTTTCACAATAGGAACTATAGGTGTAGCCCATTCAACATATTCATCGCTGTTAACTTTAGTCATTTTACCCTGTTTAACTAATTTATCTAATTCATTTTTTACCATACCTTGTAGGGCATAGGGAATCCTGCGTGCTTTAAATATTTTAGGAATTGCATTTTCTTTCAATCTAAGCTTACCTACTGGACCTTTAATTTCACCAGAAACTGTAGAGAATACATCATATTTATTTATTAATTCCTGAAGTTTATTTTGTTTTTCTTTTGAATTATATTTTACTGTATTGACATTACAACTTTGATTACCTTTTGATACTTTTGACCAATCAATTTTAATAAAGTTAAGCCAATTTCTCCCTAATAAGGCTTTATTACCCATTTTCACAATTATAAGTGGTGCTAAATAAGTTTTACTATTCAATTTTACTTCAACTTTAGCTTTACCTAAAACCTCAATTGACTTACCCCCATATCCAGTTAATTTAATGTTAGTTTTTTCTAAGTTCAATTTTGGGAAACACTTATTTAATAAACATTGTGGTAATAATGTTACATCTGAACCAGTATCAATATCAAAAATAAGTTCTTTATCATTAATGTTTAACATTACCTCCCACGGAGAAGGTTTGGCACTTGAAATTATTACTGTTTTTACTTGAGCACTTTCCTTATTTTCACTGAATAAATCACACAACATATAGTCCTCATAACACTGAAATTCATCATCATATTTAATACTGCATACTGAGAACTGTTCTTCATTAAAAGTATTCGCATCTACCTCGCGAACCACTCTTGACTTGGGACGGAACTGTTTACCTTTTGTTTTGTTAGTTGTTTTCAGTGGCTGCTTACTTTTGCAAACTGAAGCTAAATGTCCTTGCTTCTTGCAATTATGACATGTTTCCTTTATGAATTTACAGTCCGGCTTGATATGTCCCTTATATCCACAGCAATGGCAAATCAAATGATTTGTCATTTTATTTTTTATAACATTTGTTTCATTGACTTGCTCATTAACATTGTCATTTTTATTTTCAGTGATCAACTTAGACCCTTTTTCTGCTAACTCTAAATTAGTAGCAATGCTAACAGCTTTTTGAAAATTTAACTCTTTTTCTGAAAATAACCTCTTAATGATTGATTGGTTATTTAATCCGTGGACAAATTTATCTCGTAATGCTCGGTCTAAATAATTATTAAAATTGCAAGTCTTTGCTAATTTTTTTAAGGCTGCCACAAAATCTAGCACAGTCTCATTTACTTGTTGATTCCTTTTCATGAATTTGTAAGTCTCTGCTATTTCTGAAGGTGCAGGTTCTAAATGATTGTCTACTTTAGTCACTAAATAATCGTAATCTTTATTTTCAATGTTTTCAGGGTAACATAACTCGCTTAACAATGTGACTATTTCAAAACCTACATAACTGATTAGGTAGCTGGCCCATTTTTCTTGATCGATGTCGTGAACTACCATCTTATTTTTAAAAACTTGTGTATATACTTTCCACGTGCATTTACTTGCATCAAATGGTGGCATTTGTACGTTGGCGGGTGTAATTAATTGGTACACCTGTTGCTGATCTGCTTCTGCCATGATAAACTCGTAGACGTAACAACGAGGAATAACAGATAGTTAATAAATCCACTTACTTTGATTAGACTTGTTGTACGTGACCAACAAGCCCACTTCCTTCTTAAACAAAATGTCCACCTTGTTTCTTTAATACTCGTCGCCAGTTTGTCGCACCTCACATAACACGCGTGGTGGTGGCATAAATTAAACGGCCTGATATAATGCACTTGGTGTTTTATTATAATCATCAGCGAGGTTCGACATATTATTTCTTAATTATAGGTAACATAGGTTAGCACACAAGTTATCGCAATCGACGCCATAATAATAAGTGCTGGCGGTGAGAATGTTGCCAGAGCTCGATCTACAATTTATAACATAACGTGTCTTGTGATTTTGAAATTTAAAATTATAACCATTCTTGTTGATTGTTGAAAGTTGAGACAGTCATTTCCGTTCCTTTAATAGGAACAGAAATGACTGTCTTTGGTAACTAACATATTAAAAAAATTGAAATTTAAAAAGCTCAAAACTTAGATATCAATACAAATACAAAAAAAAAACCCTGGTTGGCTGTATCATTGATACAGCCATATTTTATGCGTGGATACGTCTATGTATGAATGGTTATATGAGTAATTGATAAAAAAATAAATAAACAAATTGAAGACACTAAACACTAAATAAAGAAATATTCGTTGCCTTCATTTGTTGAATGAAAAAAGTATTCACTAGCGCCAACAGATGGCGTTAGTGCATATACTCCTGCTGACAAAATGTACCTCCCCCTGCAGAGCAAGCATAGTTCACTTATACGCCAATAGATGGCGTTAGTGCATATACTCCTGCTCACAGAATGACCCCCCTGTAGAACGAAAACATAGACGTATCCACGTCAAAAGTACAAATAGAATATGAGTTGTTTATTGAGTTTAGAAAATTATTTTATTTTTAAACTTGAAAGAAAACTGGAAAGGTTGTCATGGAGAAATTAGGAACGTACCGTGGCGACATCTAGTTTTTTGGGAACTAATGTTTCTTTATAAATACTTCCTTATTCATGACGTTAGAGAGAATAGAATCGTTAGTATTGTTATGGATCTGATAATTCGGATTAATATCGAGGTGAAATTCAATTAATTCGAGTTACGCAAACGCAACTCGATTAATACCAACGGATCTTTGAATAACCTTCTTTTTATTTATATAAAGAAAATGGAAACTAACGTAATGGAAGTGTTGAAGAATATCAAATTAACATCCGAGTAGATCAACAATCATTCCAATTTTTGGATATGTCCCTACGGTTTAAAAAGACAACGTGTTCACTTATTTAACATATATATTTATTACAATAATTGATCAAAGTAGAACGTAAAATTGATTTAGTTTTATTTTATGAAAATAAATACATATATTAGGTCCTTACATCTAAAATTGGTGTTTCGTATGGGGGGAACAAAAAGTCGATTATTTTTTAATACAATATACCTATTTATTTATCAAAGTTACCATTGTTATCAATGCAGTTTACCATTTCATGTGTAGTTCATTGATCCCTTTACTAAAAAAACCATTCCGACGGGAATCAATAAAATCTTTGAAGGCGATTTGCACTGCCCCATTGGAGTTGAATTTTTTCCCTTGCAAGAAGTTATCTAAATATCGAAAAAAAGGAAATCTGTTGGAGCACGGTCGGGGAGCATGGTGGATGTCTTAGACTTATCAATTAAAGCTCTTCTAATTTGGTAGCCGTCTGGTGTGCGGTGTGTGGTGGCGATAGACCTCTACAGCCTCGGTTGTTTAACAGCTAGTTTTTCCAGCATGGTTTGCAATTGCTGACAATAGATGTCTGTCGTAATCGTCTAGCCAGATTTGAGAAAACTGTAATAAACGACACCGGTACTGGTCCACCAAACGCTTACAAGTAACTTTTTTGGGGTCAAATTTCGCTTGAAGCAGGATTTGGCTAGCATGCCAGGGTCCAACCATTGTGTTGAGCGCTTCTGATTATCGTAGAGAATCCACTTATCATCACAGGTAATGATTGGATTTAAAAAGCTTTCATTATTGCGCCGGTTAAGTAATGTAACGCAGCAGTTGAAGCGCGTTTGCTGGTTTGCTTCACTCAATTCGTGAGGTTTTTTTGCTTCAAGGGGATTAAAACAGTTTAATCACTAATACCGCAGCCTACTCGGATGTGGTTTGCGATGGATCCGCTTCTACAATAGCCTTCAATTCTTAATTATGAAATTGGGTCTCCGGCCGTCCACGAGGCTTTGTTCTGCAGGTCGAAATTTCCAGCACGAAAACGTTGGAACCAAAAACGCACTGTGTTTTCTTTTGCGACACAACCGCCATACACTTCATTGACCCTTCGAGCCGTTTCCTCAGCACTGGTACCACGGTGGAACTCGTACTCGTAAATAACACGATATTTCAAGTTTTCCATTTCCAAAATGGAATTGGAATTTTTATACTGGGTGACGTAAAACAGAAAAAATAACAAATGAATACCGCCTAACGAAACATTAATACATGTTTAAATGGCTGTATAAATTTGAATTTGGAATTCCCAACTAAGGAGGAAAACTTTGTGATTAAAGTGGCTAGTACGACAAAACGCCGATTTCATAAGTAAGGACCTAATATTTTAATAAGAAAAAAATCTGTAATGAGAAAGTATTTAAAAAAAAATTGTTCCCAAAAACAAACTAGATGGCGCTATGGTTATTTTTTATCGTAGTTTCGAACTTTTCAAATTGCAGTTTTTTAATATTTTAGTTAAAAGGAACGGAAATTACTGTCTTTAGTCCATTCGTTTTCTGCAAAAATCAATTTTTGGTACAGTCGCCATCTAGAGGAGGTGCTTTTTTAGTACTTTTGTTTTTTTTAAATACTTCCTCATTGTACCGAAGCCATAACTTTGAAAAAGTAATATTAATTTTATTACATTACAAGGTTCTTCTTCTTAAGTTTAATGGCACTTTGCGTCACCGCTATACTGCCAACTCAAGGTTATTTTGAAGTCAACACTGAGAAATGGAGAGATTTCAAATGTGGCTTATTAACCCAACTAGCTTGGTAGCCAATGCTCTTAATAAAAAAAAATTATCCAACTAGTTTCTATTCTGTAAAGTGAAATGTCATGTGTCAAACTGAGTTAAAAAGACCTTATTATCCTTATTTTTAGAATGAGAAAGTTGGTCTGTGTTAACTCACGTTTCGTGGGCCGATGATCGCGTTTGTGTTGTTGATATTTTTTTTATACACTATTGTTTTAAATTAGAAATAATTGTGATATTTCCACTATTTCCTGTAATGTTAACGTATAGAGTATGTGATAATTTTCCTAGTTTTTGGATATGATTCCGATTTATTTGTAGATTATTTTCTAATCTTATCTTTAGTTGAACGTTTTGTTCGTGTACACTTCAAAAGTAAAATCAAGTCATGGATACTTTGAGGTAATTATTAATTAAACTAAGACTTTCAAAAATGTTATGTGACCTACATTGATTTTAATAGGTTTATTAAAATTTATTCATACGTCAAAGTCAAGGTTATTTTAGTTAGCCTGGTAGTCGCAGTTTGTAATGCTAATCAATATACTAAAATTGATTTTCATGTTTTCATTATATTATAAGCTCAAATATATGAACGCAGTATTTGATTATTTTTTCATTTAAATAAATATTTCAATTTCAAGAATTCTTTATATTTACCTAATACTATTGTTATAAATATTCTAAATTATCTCATCAATATTTCATAATTAGATAACTCATATTATAATCTTTGCAGTCAAACACTGTAAAAGTGTGAGTATCGCATAAAATTGATATATACATAGTTATGCAGGTTGGATCTGTATATGTACATAGTTATGCAAACCGGATCCAACCCACACACAATCTGGTAAAATCGAGTTATATGTGCAGAGAAGCCTTAAAATGAACCTTCTATAGGTTCTATGAAGATCAAGGTGATTTAAGAACTTTTAGCTACAAAAATAGCCAAAAATATACTAGCCTAAAAAATACCAACTCAAAAAAGATCAATTTTACAAAGCAATATTTTCATAAGATATAATCAAGTTCATGACTGCATTGCTTGATTTTGCAGAAAAGATCAAAGCAAAATTTATGTGTATAACACTATGTATAAAAAAATTCTGAACTATATATATTACTCTATTTATATAACTTCACAATATGCTGATCTTTATAATCAATTTAATACTATTTGTCAATATATCATTGCCCTTTATGCAAATTAATAAAAAGATCCAATTCACATCAAATATATTTTGCAATAAAAATTCAGAGAGATTTCATAAGAAAAATATTATAATGAATCCATAATTTATGTAAAACCTTTTGATAAATAAATAGAAAAAGAAAACAATCTATAATATAGCAATAAAATTTAACTAAAAACAAGAAACACTTTTTTCTTTACAACAATTAAACAAAATACAATTTTTTTTCAAAACTGATATCATGTGGGTTGGATCAGTTTTGCATAACTATGTCAATATGAACAACATCATCATATGTCAAAGCCATTTTAATACTAGAGGTAAATTTATAACAATTTTTTAACGGTTTTCCTATAGGTACTATTTTGTGACTTGGAATGTGGCTACAAAATCTCCTGGACAGGATCTTAATTCCTTGTTAGATTTTCCCTCACAATATAATAAAAATAAACCACTACCTGATTTCTATGTGATAGGGTAAGAACACTTATTGTTTTTTATACAATTACATACAGTAGCACATCAGGTTACCACAAAATTTTCTCTAATTCGTTTTGAACTCTACTCTCTCTACTCAACATATTACGGTTTGAAACTGTGGAGAAAGTCAGTTTTGTATAACTTTACATGCTGCTGCCTGTAATAAAAGATTATTAATTATAGTTTGAGGATATTGTTATAATAGTTTTAACCTCTTTTAGCTTACAAGAGGTAAAATCACAACCTCAAAACATGTTAATGGATTCACTATTTTCTGATCCATGGACATCATCATTCAACAAAATACTTTGCCGTCAAGGTTTTGTCATTGCTAAAAGTACTAGGCTGCAGGGTCTAGTATTATTAGTATACACACAAATGAAGCATGTAATGCATCTCAGGGATATTGAAGCTCAGTATACAAAAACTGGCTTGGGAGGTATGTGGGTAAGTGTTGTAAAAAAAACATTATATTCACTGCTCTGAGAAGATAATTGTTGTTGGTAATTCTTCTATCTTTTGTAGCTATCTATATCTACTTGATCCTCTTTGTTTACTATTATGCAGTTTTAAATATATCTACTTATTTTAAACTAACACCATAATTATGACTTTCGAGGTTGTTGACACACTGAAGCTCGTCTGTATGAGCCCTATGATATAAGTGATACTTTAATATAAAAGTTTGTATTCATTTATTTATACTTACATTTTCTCAAAATGAAAACTACATTACATCATAAAGCTTCATTTCTTGTTATTTAAAGTTCATTTATAAATTATACAGATTCCCAAACAATATATACCTAATGAAGAGTTGATTTCTTTACCAAAATAAAATGCCTAAAACATTTACTACAGTTTAATTTACATATAAATGTTCATGCTAATTCACTAGTAGGACACATTAAATGAAAGTAGTTCTAAATTAAAGTTGTGTTGCTATTTAATTTTACTTCAAAAAACTTAATCTGTGTGCAAATGTAGAATGAAAATAGTGAATGTTACTTTACTCATATAGCTACATCACGTTAGTTTCACACTGAGAACTAAAAAAAGCTAAAATAGCTCTCATAGCAACTTAAAGTTAAGTTTGTCTAAAACCTAATGTGATTTGCTCTTAATTACGGACATTGTTAAGATAAATTCATGTATTTGGTATGAATGACTCTTGTCTCTAATTATAAATAATTGCAAGTATTGTTTTCATTTAACATGACTATTTTGCAGGGTAACAAAGGTGCTGTGAGCATAAGATTTAATATCTACGGCTGTTCTGTTTGTCTGGTAAACTGCCACTTGACTGCACATGAACATTTGTTGGCGGATCGTATAAACGACTATAATACGATTATTAAACAGCATGTGTACCACGTTGGCGAGACAACCAACATCTTGTACCACGAGTAAGGATTTATGCCATTTTATTAATTGATAACTTGTGTGTGCGCTTCTACAATAAGGTCCCAAGCAAAATACAACAATTAGATATCATGCAGTTTAAATCTACTATTAAAAAAATACTTATTAAAAAAGCTTATTATAAGGTATCCGATTATATAACAGATAAGAACGCTTGGACTTGAGATGATCCAGCAACTGGATAGGTGATTACTTCTAAACTCATTATCTTGTTTCCATTATTATTAAATGATTATGTTATTATTATAAGACCATAGCTTTTTTTATCTCTGTTTATAATATATTGATCTGGTAATGACATGGTTTTTGTAAATGTCATTACTCATATTAGAGCTGGTGAGTTTCTTGCTCGTTCTTCTTATCAGCCAAAAGACGTCCTGAACGAGTGGTAGGGAAAAAATGTTGGACGATTCAAAAGTACTTTTAAGAAGTCTATTTGAATAAAGATTATTTTGACTTTGACTTTGACTTTGGCTGCGTTGCAACTAAACGAAAAGTCGTACATACTAAATTGTATTTTGTGTGCTGACAAAATACTTTCACGTACAATAAGCTCCTCTGTGGCTTCCGGCTTATTCTGAGAACTTAAGCGATTAAAGAATAAGCCGAGGCGCTAGAAACCAATGTGCTATCACATACGTTAGGTTAGGGGTTCCAATTTACCGCACTTAGTCGCTTTAATCGGTCCATCGTGCATAAAAAGTTGAATGTCTTACTCCAGCCAATCCAACTGCCCAGAAACGCAGAAGCGTTTTAGGGTCCCCACAGGCTTCATGGTGTGTTGATGGATTGCCTAGTATGTGTCCCCTGTGTGGTGCCAGGATTTCACATTTCAGTACTGCGTAAGAGATGGTTTGCTCTGTTGACATATTCCCTGCAGAGAGCTGTCGTTGATACCTATAGTGTATACTTTCAGCTACATTCGTGTCCACGTAGTGACTCAGTGTTAAAATCGGCCGGCAAGTATCCGTGCCTACGTTACCCAATAACGTATTGGCTGTCGGTTTCTTGTAAAATAAAGTATGATTTTAGGTATGCAAATACAACAAAAAACTCTGTCTGCCTCTCTGAATTTAGTACTTAAAATTCCATGGTTATGGCATTGATCAATATTATTCTTATATATCACGGATATTTGCTATTATATTACGGATGTTTTTAAATTAGTTAGTTGGCTGGGCTTTGCATAGCCGTACTGTAGAATGTTACATTCGGTTTCGAGTGTCTAAACGTTAAGCACCTAATTTAATTTCTTTACTATGACAGATTTTCGTGCAGAATCACTGGCCTCACTCTTATGTGTCTTTAGTATAGTAGCGCTATTATGTTCTATGAGCTAGCAAGTGATTAAAAAAGAAGATATTTTCTATTCAGGTTGAAACTTAGTTATAGTGACTATTATTTGATCAATTTCACATTCAAAATTTTTCATTAAGAATATTTTAGTTGTAGTAAACAAATTAGAAAAATTAACTATTGCTCTGAGATCTCTTTTTTTTATCAGATTTTTATATATATGCTGTAATTGTTTATAATTTTAAATGAAACTATTTATAAAATGATCTCATAAAAATAGCATGGAATGGTAACATCAAATAGAAATATCGTTATCTCATCAAATTATCAGTATATTGGTCACCTTATCAATTAGATAAATAGGTTAATAGTATATAGTACTTTGATAACGTAAAGTCGTACGAAGTTAGCTTTGAAACCTGTTAGCGTCAAGGGCATGGAAAAGAATATTGTTGCGTCATGCCTTGATAATTATCTTCGCATTGTTTACTCACTTATTCAATTTCCCCATTATATTTGATAAAATCAATAAAAGTAAAAATCATTAAAGTTTCCATAAATTATTGAAAATGAAAATTCTCTTACCTACGAAGAGCTACATCATGCGCTGGTGATAGATTTATCACCATAGATTTATCACCATGATGTAGCTCTGGTGATAAATCTATCACCAGCGCATGATGTACGCGAGGTCGCGGCAATACAGCTAGTGTAATATGAAACAGTAAAAAGCATTCGGTTCTGAAATAGAAAAGTATGTAATGGATATTAAATGTAGGTATATCTGTTCACATGACTTACAAATTTGAAATATATATTTTTTTAAGAAGGCACGACCAAAAATGAGTTTCTATTAATTGGTTTGTACCACGAGACAAGGTCCAAATAAGCTGTAGTTTAAATGAAAAACTCCATCTGTACTGTTGTGTCACAGGCAAAAGCGGAAAATATAAAATTTAAAAAATCTCAGATTATCAATAATTTCTCGTAATTTTACTCTTTTTTTTTCTATTACGAGTGTGGGAATCTGTATGCAATCATTCTACGATGAGCAATAATGGTTTGCGATTAATTACATACATATTTTATTTCGCGCGGTTAAAAAAGACAGAGGCGGCAAATCTTCGGCCAGCTTTAATTTAATGAGTTATTTGATAATAGTGATAAACATATAAATTTATGATTTATATAAAAAAACCTTTATATTATAATTATAGGTAGGTACGTAATTATTTCAATAAAATTAATAATGAAAAATATAAAACAACATTTCAATATACTTTATTGTTTAAATTGAATAGATCCCAAGTAGGTAGAGTTGTTATGCATAATGACGTCAATATCTTAATTACCCAAAATCCCACATCCGAGACATTCTAAGGTGATAAAGAAAGGCAAATTTTTCTGTATTAGGTCGCAAATCGACTTTTGGATTTTCGACAGCCAACTTATCACGCACTTGAACAGTCTTTTTAGTGCGGAATTTTTGGAGCTCCGAATCTAATTTATCGATGGCGCAGTGGCTAGCGCGCTCGGTTTGCGATACGGCTGTTAAGCAATTTTCGCGATGGCCGGCCATAGGATGGGTGACCCAATATTCATTATCTACAACTTCGAAAGACCGTTGGTTTCGGCTGCATCTGTAGTTCATATCCAACAATAAGCACTAGGACCGCGTGATGGGTCATGGCCTATTCTCCCTATTCCATTCAATGCTATTCTATCCACCTTATAGTGATTATACATCTATGTAATAATAAGCTAATAACATTTTTATTTTTAGCTATGTATTCTGGATTGGCGATTTGAATTTCCGGACAGATCACCCTCAAGATGACAGTCCCACATCTGAACAGATTGTTGAAACATTGAACAAAGTGGAGAAAGACAAGTACACAAGCCTACTCAAACACGATCAGTTATTGGCTGTGATGGACACAGGAGAAGCATTCTCGGAATTTGTGGAACCGGAGATTCGGTTTCCACCAACTTACAAATTTTCTGTTGGCGGCGACGAATATGATGTCAAGTAAGCGTTTGGAATTATTAGTTGTGGGTGTATTCAACAAATATTCTATAGACATATATTATTGATATCATAAAAATAGTTGTCCCGACAGACTTCGTCTTGCCCTATTTCTCTAAAACAAAGTAACATTGACCTTTTTTAATGTTATATTGAAGGCATATCAATGATAATTTAAACACCTTTGTTTTGCTTTTATTGACGTCAAATATTTGATAGCTGGGGACGGAGTTAGTATGGAATAAAAAAATTTTTTTTTTCCTATTTCCACCTTCCTCAGACTGCAACAAACAACAAAAATTAATCCGCCAAATTGGTTCAGTCTTTCTCGAGTTTTCATTCGACATTCAGGGATTTTTTCTAATGTAAAAATATTTCCAATAATTATCCTAAAAAAATATTTGTCCGGGAACATGTAAGAGACATACATTTTTTTCGGCCTCTAATTCACTACTGGGATTGATGTAAAAAGTTTCAATTTGTTGTCTACTAAACTTAGGTAAAACTAGTATCATGTCAGATAACATGTTTTGCTGCTGTCTGTGTGTATGTGTGTGCTATATTTCCATGCCGTAAGAATCTGTAACAAGGATAAAATTATTGACTTTGCGTGATATGACAAAAACATTCTTTTTTATTCATTATCTTTTTGGATACAAGTTTTAATCGAGACGCCATAATAGACAAGTTTTTTTTTAATATAATTTTTTCATCTTTAAATCATTCATTTATATGCTATTTGAACAGTGTAAAAAATAATAAGGCGTGTTATTTTTATATGCGACAAAAATATTTTAATTTTAAACCTTGTTAATTTTTTTGAGTGTTATCAAAGGTAAAATGGAGCCATTCTCCAAACTCAAAAAATATTTTTGAATTTGAGGGATGTCGAATTGACACGCAAGTACCTCTACAAAACCATAGAAACGGCTACTACGTATGCCGCCTCCCTTTAAGCATTGTGATTATTACAATACAAGAATGCTTCGATAAAATTGTGTAGTGTTAGAACGAAGAATTGTTTAGATATCAGGCGTTTTATAAAAATGAAGTAGCTCGGTGGCGTAGTGGATACCCGCTGCGGCCCGCGATCGTTGTTGTTAAGCAACTTTCGCAAGGGTCGGTCACCGAATGGGTGACCAAAAAAATATTATTTCCTTGCTAAGTCGTTGGTCCCGGCTGCATTTACAGTTGTTAATACCCTCCAATCCCCAGGGGGCAGCCATCCATAAGGAAGGCCTGAGCTTCGGCAGTGTGAACGCAAAAGGGCTGATGTGGATAATAATTAAAAATGAAACCTTTTATGCCAGGCTTGTGATATGAGCAATATTAGATTTAAAATGTGTAGGAGGATCAGGTCCAAATAAAAAAAAACTTAATGAATTATTGTTAAACAAGCATAAATAATGAACACGCTCTCGTGAATGTTTTAATTTCCATAGAAGTTTCGAGTACAGACTAAAATTTAAAAAAAAAACATGTTTTTTTTTTTCTGTGATTTATTGTGATTGCGGGTCGGATGCAGCCCGCGTGCCGTAACTTTGTATGACTGATCTATGCTATTAAAAAAAACAGCCCCGAATTCATCATGAAGTGCAGCCCTGTGACAGCATTTAAAGCTTCAATATAATGAATTTCGAAGTAGGTTTTATTTGATCGAACTTCTGACAGCGCTGCGCTCGATGACGAATTCCAGGCCGTATTATAACAGAATAGCACTGCATGTGAAATATATTTGGATAATTGGATATAACATTTGTTTTTATCACGACATTTGCGACAGCAGATTTAATAAGCACATAATACGTATAATATGCGTTAACGTAGGTACCGGTTTCCTCAATAGCAGTCTTACTATGACGTCAAACCGAATATGGCATTGACCTACCTTCGTGAGTTTCAAGTAACAACTATATAAGTAAAACAACTTCATTATTGTAATCATGTATACGTCACTTGTGCGGTTTTGTTGAAATTCGAAAATAATAATATGGCGTTCCACGCACAAAACGCGGCTCGGAGAATAGGTATCAGTTGTACGTGCTGTTGAACTTTCTTGCGTCTATAAGAGAGAGTTGACGCAGTTTGGCTTTTTTCTATTAAGTCACGTTGACGTAGATGTTTCTATACGCAGTCATCAGGTTTTATTTCCTTTTTTCCCTATACGAAATGGTCGCCTACTGTAACCGATTGCATATAGGTATGATCGCTTTTAAACGGTATCATTTGCTAATGCAAAAACTTTTCTCCCTATTCTATTCTATCCATAGGGAAGGCCTGAGTCCCAGTGGGGATATTAGTAAGCTGGTGATGGTGGTGCATTTTATATTAGACATTATCATATGCGTCGCTCAAATTCCAAGAGTAGCTTATTATAATCGAAAATAATATTTTCTTATTTGACCTCTGAATCTGTAGATTTTATTTTTTATTTTTAGTAAGGAAACACTTATACATTTTACTTATCATAATAAATTATAGTACATGTTTCTAAACCTATAGTTCCATCAATGATAACAATCTTTATATATTTCTTATGTTAACCTCCGCAATTAAAGAATGCACTCAAAATTATCACTAAAAATAAAATAAAATTGTTTAAAAGTTACTGTAAAAAAAGAAAAACATGAAATAACATAGAAAACAATTACAACAAGCTTCAGTTTAACTGTATATTAGAGATCAGTGATGCGATTTTTAAATATATTTAAAGATGAATTAAATACATCTACAACGCTTAGTTTATCATTGTACAAAACACAAGCCCTCCTTATAAGATATGAAACTAATATGCGAACCACTCGGCTATTAACACCGCATCTTTGAACTGTTCAATATATGTTAATCATGAATGCCCTCAAATACTATGTAAGCAACTGTTTTTCCAGACGAAAACCTTCGTGGACCGACAGAATACTATATAAGGTGATAACTAACAACTACGAGAATGTAACTCTAAGAGCGGACCTGTTGTCATACAATCATATGCCTCACTACACCGTTAGTGACCACAAACCGGTGGTCGCTATGTACAGTATCAAGGTTAGTGGAGTCTTATGTTTTATGGTCTACCGACTGTTATTGTTCATTTAATGCTGAAGTCTTATTACAATACTATTAAAGAACACTTTCGTTCCTGATGACGCCTTTTAAATTTTGCTCTGAAGATCACAAATAGCCTTTTGCGCTATGTGTCAAACAATGGCGTCAACTCTTAAAACTTTTGCCGTATCTCTAATGTGACCTTAGCATAATATGATGTCTGTTTAGGTGCTACTTGGCTGATCTGATTAAGCAAGTGTATTATTATATAATAAGTAAGTAAGTTTTGCTGCCCTGGAGTTAGTAGTTGAGAATTGTTTTATGTGGGAATTGTTATAATATAAAACCTTTTGCAATCATCTAGTGAGCTCGATGGTGGATAAGCGCCGCTGCTCGCGAACTTTGCTGCTAAGCAACTTTCGTAAGGGTCGGTCATGGGATGGGTGACCAAAAATTATTATCTCGAGCTACTCCGTGCTTCGGAAAGCACGAAAAGCCGTTGGTACTGATTGCATTTGTATTCATCAGTACCGTCTAATCCGCAATAGGCCAGCGTGGAGGGTTATGGCCCATTCTCCTTAACCATCCATAAGGAAGGCCTGAGCCCCTGCAATGAGGCGTAAAAAGGACTGATGATGATCCTCAAGTGAAAGTTCGCCTTCAATTTATTTTAAACCCATTAACGCCCACTAAAATCCAACACAAATATTAGTGATCTAGTTTTAAAAATGGTTTTAAAAATCATCCACAACAAAGAAATAATAACAAAAAAGAATTATAAGATGTACTTTTTGAGATATTGTAAGTACAATGGACGCTTACGGGTGATACCGAAAAAAGTATTTTCTATCCAAACACGACATACATTATTTGTCACTTTTGCGACCCTCTTTTGATTCTGTAGGAACATGGGACACATCTATTGGTATATCAGTATTTGTTTAGGATAATGATTATTTATTTTTTCTTGAATGATGGATGGACGTTTTGCTTTTTGTTACTTAAATATGTGCGTGTTCAGGATTGACAGTTCAAAGTAATTTTCGTTGAAGTACAAATAGTCATTCAAGTTTTCATGTCACATAACAATTTGACATAACTTTTTCCCAAAATTCTAGTTCTGGAGATGCGTTCTGAAACTATTGGCATACCAATGTTATCATTGAAACTTCAAATTGATCTTTATCTAGATAATTTATAGTATCCGGTAATATACGGATGACTTGGAATTTGTAAATACTATCTTCTTACAAACCTTATCATGACTGTTGTTTGGTTCATCATGTAGTATTTTGAGTCATAATAAGTTCTAGCCTTGTATCATTGAAAAGTTTCTCGCACTTTAACAAGTGTTAAACGTTTTACCATATTTAAGATTTATGTTTCTGCAGTAGATATTTGGCTTGAATATACCAAAAAACTTAGTAAATAGCTCAGCTTTGGTTCCACTTCGTCCTCTTTTTGCCACATTCTGGGTTCATCATAATCGGTGCTCTAGTATTCTTATTTACATCTGTGAATTACAACGTCTATGCATATTACTAGTCACATTTTCTAGCTATATCTGTGATAACATCTGGATTCGGTAGCTGCATAAAAACATCGTAATCATTATTACTATCTTGGCTTATGGTATTTATTTCCAATTTTATTTTTTCGTTAAAGTACGTCGAAAAATCATTTTATAATTTCTAGGTATGTAGTTTTCTCTTATCATCTGATAACAATGCCACTAAAGAGTTCGTTATTGAGATATTATGAGTAATATTACGACTAAAAAGCTTGAGAACACGATTATAAACTTTTCCACTGAACTGTCTTACGTTACATGTCAATCGCCGATTGTACTAAACTTAGTACAGCAGCACTTTACGTGTTATTGCTTGAATCACTTTTTGTGAATTTAGCTTTTCTAAGTGTTTTACAAACGAATATAAAATTACTGAGTAAAAAATAATTTTTTTATTTCAATATTCATTCTTTTACAATATGATAAATAAATACTCACCGACATATATCAAAAAAATCACTGGCACTAAATGTTATCTACCCTCTGATTATTTAATAATTGAATCATGATTTTGCTATATACTTACTGCGTGACTTCGATTGATAGGTTGAAAGGGTTACCAAAATGAAAAAAAAAAACATTTAATAACTTAAATTACTGTATTACGTATAGTACGGCGGGCGTTAATGGGTTAAAACACGGTATTTCATTCTATTTAGTTTTATGTGTAACTCTTATAAAGTTACTGTTAGACAACGTCGGCGTCATACGCGACAGAAGCAAGCGTGATGAATTTGAATATCTAAATTAACATTTGCTTATACAGTTGTTGCCAGTACGAGTGCAAGAAGTATGTTATGTAGTTACAGTACTGACTTCGGAGCGGCAAATTTAGATAGTATTGTTTGCATACTCATAATGTAAACAAGCATGTATTGGTGTTAGCATTGGAATTGTTTAAGAGCATGTTCCTTTTTTTCATGGTAAAAAAGTAATAAGTAAAGATTAACCAATGTTAGTAAGTTTGCAATGTACGCTAATATAATGTTTTTGATACAATAGTTGTAGATGATTTTTACAATAGGTACCATCCATTAATTTAAATAAATAAATTTATTCATATAAATGTCAAAGTAACCTGTTTGTGACAAGCTATAACTTCACGTATAATGACGTCAATACACGATGAGAAAGTTTTTTTTTACTCTTTGTATTTATTACGAAGACAAGGTCATTCCGAAAGTTGATAATCATTACGCCATTGAGATTTTTCTGAATTTGATAAATACTAACTGCTATCCGCGACTTCGCTCTCATGTTAAAAAATTATTAACAGCATTTGTTGCGGTAAAGAGTAGTTTATTATTACATACTTTTCGTCTATCCAACTAACTCCATTCTCTAAATCATAATATAACGACATTCAGCTGTGAAGCGAAAGAAAGGCAAACAAATACGCTTTTTCATTTGTGATATTAATATGGATATGGTATCGGTATGGATATGGTTAGTATGGATATGACCTTAGTAGCTTAGAAGACTTGGAAAAAAGAGGAGGAAAAAAAATCAAGTCCCTGTAATTACTTTGACCTTCATTATAGAAACATTTTAATGTTTATTGCAGTCAGCATTAAAAAAAAACAAATGGTTGGTTACTGATGGCAGCTAAACTTGGTGATATACGTTTAAAAACAATGTATGTGTTCAGTATCGTACTGTTTCTGGATAATAATCCTTGAACCCGATTTGGTAATATGATGAAATGTAAATTATGTGATTGCATCATACATATTTAATTTTGTTTACGTATTATGCTGCTAGCAGATAAATTTGAGGTGAATGAAACGAACTTGCATTGCACATTAAGATTCTGGCGTATCGCCGCGTACTGATGATTCTAAAATTCGTTTCTTTCGCATCTTTTGGTCCGGTCGATGAGGATTAACGTGCTTTTAGCCTAATGTTGATTTTTATTTCTAATACTTACCGCGTAATTATGTTTTGAATGTGTGATATGACCGTAAATTTTTTTATTAATAGAAAAAACAACTTGGCTAAGAATAAAGTGCAAAATTTAGAAAAAAAATATCGTGTGATATAATTCATGGATGGGCCCTAATCTTTACGCTTTAATAAATAGTAGTAGGTAGTGCTACAGAAAAAGCATAACATAAGAAAAGAAGCTTACTTGCACAATTAATCGCATGCTAGATCCGGAACGGATTCACACGCTCGGTAGTAGCTGAAGCACCACGAGCTAGATCGGGGATTAGGATGCGTTCAGCAATAGTGATGCCTTCTACCACGGACGAGGTGGCGACCGGTGCGGTGCCGTTCGTTTCGTCAGACGGTGAAGGTACTAACGTGGTAGCGGTCGATACGACAGATAGCTCGCTAGCTAATGTCCAAAGTACGGAGGAAGAGGTGCAGGTAATGTATCTTTAAACATTTTGTTTATTATAAAGTTAAATATGTTCAGTATTGCCAGTTGAGATAAAGTTTATAAAATATATTTATTTATTGCAAATCATTTAAAAAGTAACTAGGTATACGCCACCTGCGGCAACAGGGATGACGAATGAAATGTCGCATGACGTCACACTTTTGAACATTTTCCACATAACTGTGACATAGCGAACTAGCTCCTCAACTTTAATGCCTATTATCTAAGCCATTTCTTGTTTGAAATGAAACAAAAATAAATTCGTATCTAATATTTTTTTATTATCTGACTGACGGACTAAATATATCTTTTTTTACCCAGTTGTCATCCCTATTAAGGCCTCCGTTGAAATAAGACCTGCCTATGATAATTCGTGCTAATACACTTATTCTTGTTCAAATTTACTCACACACTCATAACACTGAAGGAAAAGTATTTTAGTACGAACTTATAACCGTGGGCATTGTTACCACGCGGTATTTAATTGTAACTGTTACTTTTATTTAGTTTTTTTTTTTGATAATCATTTGACAAACATTGATTATAATATGCCATGTCTCATTGTCTGACATTTATTTGGGATTTAATGATACAGCAGTTATTGTTTGGCTTTGGTGTTGAACTTAATTTTAAATATGTTTAGGTCATCAATGTAGCATTTGGCATGGCTTGATATGCTGTTGCCTGTAGTAATATTTAGTATTTCTGCACTGCATGTTGATTTAATTGAGTAACACTTTGAATACTGGTTTGATGAAGGCTTCTTGCAATGTGAAAGCAAATGGCTTGAGTTAACTACTGGTTTATACATATAAATTATGTTCCATTTATGCATATACTCGATGAGGTAATGATGAGCTGGACGACGTAGTTGTTCGCGACGACGACTCTTGGTCTGTGATACGGTTGTTAAGCAACTTTCGCAAGGGCTGGATAAAAGATGGGTGATCAAAAATGTATTCTGCATCTGTAGTCGTTGCACCAATCCGCACTGGGCTATCCTGGTGGGTCATGGCCCATTCTCCCTATTTGATTTTATTCGAGTCCATCCATTAGGAAAGGCATGAGCCCTAGAAGTGGGGACATTAATAGTACCAGTATATTATTTCGAGGCTATAAAAAAACAATACTTTTAAATAAATTTATTTTGAGTAAATACTTTAAAATATTTGTTTCTTCGTTAAATAACTGCTAAGTTGTAATAAGAATAATTTTAGTATGTAATATAAAAAACAAGAAATTTCAGACCTTCAGGTAAACGAAGAAAGGTACTATTTTAAAGATATATATCAACACAGTGATGCAAAGTTTACACGATTAAAACACTTATTTGTGTCTAACGGCTACCAATATTTTTTTTTGTATTTGATATCATATTAATATGTGAAGCAAACTATTTGGACCTCTTTTTACGAAAACATTGTCATAGGAGTATGAAATTAGTCAAGATCAAAGTCTATATGGCAAAAAGTATATTTTTTTAAATTAGTATGCTTAGAAAATACATTTGTTTCCTACTGTACATATTGCCAGATTATAACGCATGTCAGATTATCACAACTTGTCATACTTCATTCAACTTTGTCAGTCCGTCACGTCAGAGACATTATTGAAGAATTTTAAACACGTGCTCTTGCGTAATCAATAAATTACGGCAATATATTGGGTTGAAAGGTCACATGACGTTGCACCTTTGTACATTTTCTTTATAGTAGTGACGTAGCGAGGCCCACTCCTCAATTAGAAAAAAAATATTGTTAAGTTGAAGTAAAAAATAATACGTGTTTAATATTTTTTTATCTTCTAACTGACGGATTAAGGAGAATTTCATCTTTTTACTCAGACATCATCCCTTTGCGGGTCTGTGACTTCGGTGTGAGTAAAATTTGGTTTTGTTCCAGGCGTTTTCGAATTATACTGAGAAAACGGTGGAGTTTGCAGCCATCAGCGGTATATGGTATATCGGTGATGCCGATTTCAGAACGCAATGCACATTATCGCCCGACGTAGAAATACATCCAAACGACTGGATTGGAATATATGATGTAAGAGTTTTTGAATATTTTATAAATAAATAGTCCATTAATATTTGAGAAATAATGTAGAAGTAACAGCACTGCGATTAATAGTTTCGGAGATGCGGTGCTGTTTGTGGAACTACTTCTAGTCGGCTGTAAACACTCCCTACAAATTCAATGCACTAAGTGACGTCACATAGTGCTATGTAAACTTTTAAACTTTCGCGTTGCATTGTAGGGTATTAGCGCGATATATTTTGATAGTTAGGTTTTTCACCTACCTATATTTCCCGATGTTTCGACCAGGCTACACCGGCCGTGGTCACAGGCTGACTGTTTCTGCGATGCTACGTCTTCAGAAGATGAGATCGAGTTAATATCCGTCTTATAAGATCTAACATAGTGCTACGGTAGCGATAAACGTATAGACGTCTGGGCAATCTTTTTAATATCTTTATTATTTGTGCGTTTATGTTTATAGCTGTCATTATTAAAGTTGTTATGTTTTATGTAAATAATATAATATACGTATTGTAGCAAATTTTTATACTATATTTTCCGTCCTTTTTTCAAGTTCTCAAAGCGTAATATTTTCCAAATGAGTGTCATAAAATTCATTTTGTTCAATATCAATGGTCATGAGTCAAAATGGTTTATATTTTCCGAACATATAATAGAAATCTGTATTTTCACTTGTAGAACACAAACCTTATTGTATGAAAGAGCTGATAATTTTTTCGTGAAAGCACTATTGCTCCCATAGTAAAAGTTGTTCAGTATATTTCACATTTCCACTTCACGAAGTCCTGGCATATAATAATATTATATCCTATATAATAATATTGGACTTCAGGTGCATAGTACAGTGGCAAAATGTTAATCGTTGAGATTCTATTGAAATAATTATAAGGGGCCGTCCATAAATTACGTCACACAAAATTCATGATTTTTAAACCACCCACCCCCTTCTGTCACATGTTTGTCTATACAAATTCTACTAAATATTTTTCTAATGTCACAATTCGTCGACCCCCCCCCCTCCTAACGTGTGACGTAATTTAAATTGCAAAATTTGCCTACAGTTCCGATTTCGAAAATCGCTTAAATCAGTATCTGCTCTCTCAAATAAATGAAAAATAGGAAAAACACATTAGTACTTTAATTATATGAACTGATAAAAACCATATAAATGCAATCCTCGCAGCTTCTTACCTCGTGCCATGACCTTTGCAACTGCTTAAAAAAACATACATTTGCCGAGATATCGTTTTCCTTGTTAAAGAAAGATATTGCCATTTAGACTTGTGGGTGACCTTATTAAAATTATATTTATGTGAGGTGAATGTGAAATAAGAAAAGTTTTGTCTCAATGGAATTCAAATCTTGAACCCTATTTAAGTGAACAAATAGCTCGAAGTAATTCCTCTATAACAATATTATTGTATTATTATTGAAGACATATTGCATAATCTAGAATGTATGAAATCTGACCGATTTATTATTTTAATATGATTCCACATTTATATTTATTAATATTGGAAATAAAAAAGATTTTATTGTTTGTTTGTTTGTTTGTATTGAAACGGTTCCGAAACTACTGCATTGATTTTATAAATTATTTTACCAATGGTCCTATGGAGTATTTTGATTTTGGCTATAATTTACCTGGGTGAAGTCGCGGGACAACAGTTAGTATTTAATAAAATACAGGTGTAGCATGTGTACCTATGCACTGTGCATATGCATTTAGTAAAAAGCGGTTATTTTAACATTATGAACAGACACTTATTGCATTTATTTGTGTATAGGTTAGTTGTTAAAAATTATATTATTTGTTATAATTTGTTTTTTCTTTCTTTATACTTAATATATTATACAAGAATTACATACCACTTTGCTTGTTTTAATTTTTTTTTATATTGTTAAATATGTCTAGCTGTAAGCATGATATAATAATAAATAAATAATAGGTGATTGTATTGGTTACAGGCCAACTTCCACAGTCTCGACGACTTCATAGCATACGAATATCTTGCCAGAGTGAGCTTACCTCACGCACCCACGACCGCTGGTCAACCTAGAACTATCACGCTCAGTTTTCCAGTTGGCAGCGGTGTTAGAACGCCAGGCTTCTATCGTTTTATATATTTTAGTCAACCCAATCATGATGTCAGAAGTGTTTTGGGTAAGTAATATATTATATAACTAAATATATAATTATATATAATTAATTATATATATAATAATTATATAATTAACCCGCCTGGAAATTCAACCCAGGACCTAGGGATCGCGGTACCTTGTAACCGGGCGGCGTACGAATCATTCGGCTACGGAGTTTAATAATAACAATAAAATAAATTTGTATGACATTAAGTAGAAGATATAAGCAAAAATAAGCAAATTAAGTCTTTAACTTGGCCCTTTTGGAGCTGATTTTAGCTTTATCCAATTTACTATAATTATTCTTTAAAAAGAATACATGCCTAATATTATTCAATATTCTATCTGACGGGCAGACAGATAAAAAATGGTCATCACCTATTAAATTGAACTCCAAATGCAATGGTCAACGATTTAAAACTTCTGTTTTTTTTTCTATTGATACAAAATATTTACCAATTCAAAAACTTTAATAACCACATTTAAGTTAGTAAATGTAATTATTAAGGTCATCTAATTGTTTTCTACTCAACAATTAACAAAATAAATAGTTAGACTTTAACATATTGAAAGTTTCAAATAGGACTTTATCAACCCTCAACGTCATTTTTAAAAGAAAATGATTTTGAGCGATGGTGAATTGAGGCGTCGATAAAGCTCACTTTACCCCCAATCACCAATCAGTAGATATCAAATAGGCAGTTAACGACGTGTTCTTTTGCTTTCAGGTATGTCAGAACCCTTCGAGGTGAGCAGCAAAGAGGACAGATTAGTAGCCATAGATCCCTGCGAGCAAGCGTCAGGCAGTTCATCGCCCGGACGTTCGAAACCCTCCACTGCCACTACGGACATATTCACCGACTTTACCGGCTTAGACGTGGCTAAGTTATCGCGACACTTCTCCAATGACCTGAGCATTGACTGACTAAAGACCTACCTGCCTGGTTCACCGGCCAACTCGAGGAGAAAAGACGCCGTTTAATCGCACGGTAATAAACTTTATTGCACTCAAAATAGGTGTCAGTTTGGATTGTTAGTTCATGATTCAAATTAACGTATATTTCTATAAGCGGCCGTCCATTAATCACGTGACGTTTTTATTTTGCAATTTTTTGACCTCCCTCCCTTTTGGTGATACATGGTGAGGTTTTAGACTAACCCCTCCCCATCCATATCTCGTGTATTTTTAGTAATTACCAAGAATCTTATTATCGACAAATCAATGTCACACCACAATTCGTTTTCGATTTTGAACGCGGGTGACGAAAATATACTTACTACACTCCCCGTCTCTTGTGACAATTTGTGATTTTTGACGAACCACCCACCTACTTTCGAGCGTCACGTGATTAATTAAAGACCCCTAATCTATAGTCAGGTAAAGTTAAATTGTTTATTTAGTTATTAATGGCTTCGGTGCGATGTGTTAGCGTATTTATCTTGTCACTTAGTACTTATTCATATATAGCCGATAAGATAAGTTCACTATCCTGTATCTACAATTACGTGGAAAGTAATCTATGTTTAAATTCGAGATGGAATATGTTAAATCTATTTTAGCTTAGCTATACCCTACCCTATAAGGTAATAAATTATGACACTTCACATGACAATAGCTTAATAATATGAAGATGTAGATTATAGTCGGGCTATAATATGTAAATAGTTTATACAAACATTTGCCACAAATAACATTATCGGTAAGGAAATGTCAACAGTATTATCTACAAAATTTAATTTACTGTGACATATTTGCGTTGCATTTGCTTTAAGTATTTCTGGTTGTTTTGCTTATAACTTGGTTGTAGAAAGGAAGTTTTGGTATATGGAAAAAACAATTTGGGTATTTGATATTATATCAAAATTACGTAGTCAGGTCTTTCCTGTTTTTCTTACATATATAAAAAAAGTCACTGCTGGTAACAGAGTGTATTACTAGTAGATATATCTAATATTTAGTGAGCTTACAGATAAAACGTTAAGTACATGGATGCTTGAATATTACTCGGCATTTTTGTAAATCATACCTTCTGTATACTAATTTGCTCGTTTAAAGTAATTATAAATTCGCTGTGTTCTTTAGAGTTAATATACTGTCTAATGTGGGTGATGCTATAATATGTTTGTTATTCTATTGTACAATAGTAAAAAAAACAATTTTTACCCGATATAATTACTTTCAACACCACTAAACTATTGCAATTGGTCATAACAGTTGTTTTAACAAATGAGAATTCATATCAACTGAAAAAATCTTTTTCGAAATTACTTTCCGAATAACCGACTAGTGTTTAAGAACTTATAAAAATATATTTCTTTGTTGCATGAGAGTAATGCTAACATAATAAATGAATGCTTTAAAATGAATTTTCCTAAAAGTTGGAGGATGGACAAGGTATAGAGAGCTTCCCTTAGACTATTGGATGCTATTTTTATCATAAATGAACTCCATCAGAGAATTGTAAAGCGGAGACTATTGTGAAACCGATTACTATATTATGGCAATTTATTGCACACGCGATTTAGTTGTTCACTAAAATAATGTTATTTTTTAATCTTAAGGATGGCGATTTGTTAAATGTTATTGTTATGGGTTTTTACGTTTCTAAATTAGATTCAGATGAAATAAGGTTGTGGTCGAGTTATACGTTTTTATTAAGTTAAAACAATTGATGTTTTCTAATTTTCTCCATGATACCTAAATTCGAGAAAGCATAATTATGATATAATATTTACAGGAGCTTTGTAAGTGTAGCAATTATATAGTGATTTATAATTACATTTGTTTCATATGGTATACTAGCTTTTGCCAGCGGCTTTGCCTGCGTGGTCCCAAGGGAAATGTTTAGTGGGATAAAAAGTGTCCTATTATCGAAGTCAGTTAATACCCTATCTGTATACCAAATATCATCGAAATCCGTTCAGTATTTTCGGCGTGATTTCCGGACGAACATCCAAACAAAGAAACTTTCACATTTATAATATTAGTAGGATTGCTACTAAAACTTTATAGTTATTATAAATAACTCGTCAATGTTCAAGGTATAAAACAATGTATATATTATTTTATGTTGTGTGATTATACAGTACAATGTAATTATATAGTATGTACTATAGTGCATTATTTAGTTTAGTTAGATGTGATGGTAGTTATGATAGTAACACCCGATATAATAGTTGAAATATTAATCATACGAACGCGATTTCTCACTGTTTATTACGAACAAGCGTAGATATTTTGGATATTAGACTCTATGGAATTGTATTTAAGAGGCATGCTCACTCGAGAAATTTATAAAGCATATTATTAGCGACGGCCTAGTGTAAGATTAGTTATTGTGATTCACAGTTTTGAAATATGGAGCATTCCACGAGAGGTATAGAGATGTGTAGTAGAGAAGTTCGAGTCTAGGATATACCAATTTTTTTTTAAACCTACTTAAAAGCCTTCAAGTAAACGTGAGTAGTGAGTAGTCACAATTTAACATTTTATTCAAACCTTTTATTTTAGACAAATCAAAAACACACATTTGTCTAATGTTGTCTGAACTTTTAAAAGTTAAATTGCAAACGAAAATACATATTAAATAAAATTAAAACCTTACTTTATGAACAATGCCTTATAATATCGTCAGCTATCGCTATCGCTTGATGAAACTACTAGTCCACTTTTTTTTTGTTATGATAATATTTTCACGCAGACCCCTATGAAGTAGTAATCGGACATCACGTGACATAAATGACGTCTGAAGATACTTTATTCGATTCCCACCTGGATAGTGGATTTTTCTATGGAATCCTATTATTCAAAAGTAACTTTAGCAGTAAAACATAAGTAGATATTTTTTTATATTTTTATACTCTTTACAAAAATCCTGTCTTTTTTAAATGCAGAATAATAAACTTGTTTTTTTTTTATATACACTTTACTGAAATTAATTGGAATCAAAGTTGTACATGTAGCTGCCTAAATTGTATGTAACTAATTCGACTTAAAAATAAACATGTATTCAAGATTACGCCATCAAAAACATGTTGAATAAAATAATTAATCTTAGTTATACTATAAAGAAATATTTTAACAAGCATCTAAACAAGAGGCAATACTTATAAATAAAACTTGTGGATTCTGTATATTAAAAAAATAATATGTGATTATTTTATGAATATAAGACTCTATGGAATTGTATTTAAGAGGAATGCTCACTCGAGAAATTTATAAAGCATATTATTAGCGACGGCCTAGTGTAAGATTATTTATTGTGATTCACAGTTTTGAAATATGGAGCATTCGACGAGAGTTGTAGAGATAAGTGTAGTAGAGAATCTCTTTTTTTAAACCTACTGAAAAGCTTTCAAGTAAACGTGCAGACTTCTTTATAGTATTACTAAGATTAATGATTATTTTATTCAACATGTTTTTGATGGTGTAATTTTGAAAACATGTTTATTTTTAAGTCAATTTAGTTACGTACAATTTAGGAAACAATCACCTTAATTTGAAATTTTAAACATTACATGTTTAAGTAATAGGCGATTTTTTTTATATAAGTTCATGATCTAAAAATCATTACTTAATAATAAATGAAATCGAAAATTATCGATTCAGTAGTGTTTATAAGTGTGGGTAGTTCAATAATATATAAATAATATAAAAATAATAGCTTATGCTGTTTAATACGATTTTATGCTGATAAACGCGTGGTCCATTTATTAGGGGTGGTAGATAATATATAAGTAGTATTAGAATTAGAATTCTAGCGACTACTAGTACAGTAAAACCAACCTTAGATTTCACACGAACCCTGTCAAAAACGAATCTTAACGAATATATAACACTGTTCTTTAACACATTCGTATGGATAAGCTTTAGTGCATTTATATAACGATTAGTAGAAAAGTTTGTGTTTAAGAAAAAAAATGTAGAAAGAAAAATATTGGTATAGAATATTGATATGTACTCTAATGCCATTTTTTGTAAATTAATTATTACGGTGTTTGTACAACATTACGGTGTTGTTGTTTGTACAATAATTATTCATTTATTTTTGAACTTAATAATACTGTGTGAATGTAATTCAATCAGTAAGAGTCCTGAAGTTCTTACATAAACAAGTTTAGTAAGAATGCATTTGTAATCAATTAAGTGAACTTGCTTTGAAAGTCAGCACAATATTATTGACCTAAAACGAGGATTGGGTGAGACAATGATGCTAATTGGAAATCCAATGTGTGTATAAAAACATCGGGTTTTGTGTAAAGGTGTTGTACTATTTATTAGCTCAATAAAATTTTAGCTCAGTTACTCCGACAATAAAATTTAGTATACGTAAAGAGCAACGTATTAAAAATGCTTTACAATAGTTTTATTAGTTTTTGTTTATATAAGAAATTCAAATGTTAAAGATGTTAAAGTTAGGAAATAGAAAGTGAACACGAAATTCGACCTAATTGCTAAGCAGTTATAGTTTGATGTCGCTTGTGGGTGCAAATAAAGTAAGGCACAGTGTGGTGTATTGGATGCAATCACTAAATAATACACTCAATCTGAAACCAACTATTTAGTATCTATTTGAAGTTTAATGTGCACTATAATAAAAACGCAAACGTCTATTCAATGTTAAAATTGAGTAAGACTTAATAATTTTATAAAGTAACTTCTAAATTTTAATAATTTTTAGTTATCATAAAAAAACCGATAAAATAGCGGCGCACATGACAATTATATTTAAATGGAATACCTCATGTTGCTACAAGACGCTAAATTTCTGCAATCAATTGTGAACTTAACTGTCAAAAGATAAGAGCCTAAAATAGATTAGAAAAATTTGACATATTGTAGTAAACAGACGTACTATCGACTGTACATATTATGTTGTTAAATACACTCAGTTCTTCTAGAACCGACTCCAAACTAAAAAAGTAATAAATAATACTTATATCTAAACCGTCTTATTCAAGAAAATGCTATTGAAGTCAGACGGGCGTCTTCTGTAGGTTTATTAATTGAATATTAATTAAATAATAGGTGAAATAATTTTAAATATCGGTCGAGTACTTTCGGAGCCTTGAAATCTTTCCTTTTTATAATATTAGAATAGAATAAATATCGATATAAATAAAAATGTTCTACATAGTGGAGCTTTACGAAAGAAGATTTTGTTTATTTGCTGGACATAATTATTTCCAATAATTCTATCATATAATAAAGAGAAAAGATTTGATTGCTTGTTTGTTTGCGTTGGATACTCTGAAACTATTGGACCGATTTATAAAAATCTTATCTATGGGAAGCTACGTAAGTTTGATAGAAATTGGTTCACAATTTAAGAAGAAATCAATTGACAAACTACTTTCTTAAATATGTACACAGGTATTCCATGAACATAGAAAAACGTCATTTCGGATTTTGAATGCATGGAAAATACGCAATCTTTTGTTTTTTAACTGAGATACATGAAATACAATACATATCATCTAAATATTTCGGTGATACCTATATGGTGAAAAGAGTATTTTATTTTATTATAAAAAGAAAACTACTCATTCGATTCTGATAAAATTTAAACCACCTCGATCTATTAAAAATTTTGAAAATCGTTCAACAACGGGCGGAAATATCGGTGAACATACATAAAAAAAAAACATATATAGCGGTCGACAATTTAATCTCCTCTTGGATTTTGTAGTCGGTTAAAAAGGCAATATGACGCGGAAACTATATATAATAACAGTAGGTACATATGAATTTATTTCTGAATGAAAATTCATTTGCCACCTAGATACATCACTTTAAAGAAAAAAAAAATCATGTATGTATTTGTTAATGTTTTTATTGGTAGTTTTTAAGTCCTCATAAAGATATTACTGTAACCAAAGACTTCTAAACATACTATTAGAGGAGTTGTGTGGTACAGAAAAATTGTTCCCTGGCGTTTCAAATTGGAAACGATTCGTATTGCCGTCTCGCTTACTTTATACTGGAATTTCTACTCACCCGCTCATATGAAAGCTGACGACAATACGTCGACCGGCTTCTATATGAATTGTATCAATTTAAATTGTGTAAAGTGTAGATGTAGAAGTCTTATTGTAACAGCGACTTATTTTCGAAAAAATAAAAAGTTGACAGCAATTTCAGTTGGGCGAGTTTACTCTCGTATTGTGCTATAATTTCAATTCTTTATAGAGTAGTAGAATACGTAGAAGCTTTTTATTGTAACAATGACGCGCATACGCTTTAATGTGCAGTCTCTTGAATTTTACACTGTGTAAAAAATGCGTTGGATTTTATTAACAATCATGGATGCCGTCATGCCGTCTTGCCGTCATGAATAGAGGACTTTACGAACATTTCTAATGAATTTAAGTAACCACTTATTTAATTTTCAATTACCTCCTTTTTGTGTAAAGTTTTGAAAGGAGAATGCCAATTTATTAACCTTGCAATGATGAACGAAAACTATCACAATTTCAATAATTTACCAAAAAGTATGAAGCAGCAGTACATTATTCCTTTTAAAATAGTATAAAAGGAATAATGTAATTATTCTTATCTTATTTTAAATGGATATTCAGTTGATTTGGTTAACTTTAGGCGTTTACTGGATATTTAATTGTAAACGCATATGATCGATAAAATTATATACCAGAAAACAATTGTAGGGCCTAAAATAATCAAGAAATATGAGATACTGTTGTAACGTAACAACATTTTAAGTATAATGCTTAAAATGGAACATAAAACATATGATTGTGTAGTATTTAAGTGTTAAAACATAATTTAATTATATCTGTTATGCTATTTCATTTATAAAACAGCTTCAAAGTCGACGATGAACGCAGCCCTGTCACAGCCTAGAGTTTCAATGTAACAAAACCTCTATTACATTGTCAAGTCGGTTCTAATTGATTGAAGATCTGACAGCGCTACGTTCATTGTCGCATTTATAATAAAGCGGGTGCATCCACATATTTCACATATATTATTTTGTTATTTGGATGGTTCGTTCATTCTTTTTAAATTATTCCCTATAACATGTGCTTTAACTGGCTTTCCTTGTGATTAAGCCTTACTAATGGTCGAAGACAACGCTAATAGTGCGTCTCTCTTTAACATTTAAAAATTGGTAAAGCCCTAAAGCATTGTATACAAATGTCTAATGTACCTATATTTTTTTTTATAATCACAACCATGTGACTGAAGTTACATTAACCTTGTAGAATAAATATCTCGTACATACATATATAATGCGATTATTATATAGATGCAATGTTATAAAAAATTATCAGACTACAATGTGATTCAGTTTTAGTACAAAATGTTTTATTTATTGTTACTGTCACTATAGTTGTGTTAATTATGTAAATATAATTTATTTAGTTGGCAAAACTGTTGTTTTCATTATCTCAGCTTTTTTCCTTCTTTTCTGCCCTGCGATTCTGTAAAAATCCGAACCCAAATTCGAATTCACTTCAAAAAGCGGCATCCGCTCTATTTTGAATTGGTAATAACGTTTCGTGGCATAAGTGAAGTGAGTTTCGAAATGAAATGGGAATAGAATATTCCGAGACACGTATAACCAATCAATTTTATTTTGTATTATTATATAAAAAATGGGATCAATAGAATTTCTTCACTCATCATCATCATCACCAGCCCGTTTACGTCCCCACTGCAGGGGCTCAGGCCGTCCTCATGGATGGTTAAGGAGGATGGGCCATGACCCTCCACGCTGGCCCAATGCGGATTGGAGGGTATTAGCGACTGCAAATGCAGCCGGGACCAACGGCTTAACGTGCCTTCCGAAGCACGGAGTAGCTCGAGATAATAATTTTTTGGTCACCCATCCTGTTACCGACCCTTGCGAAAGTTGCTTAACGACTACGATCGCGGGCCGCGGCGCTTATCCACTACGCCACCTAGCTACTTAATTTCTTCACTAAATAACGTGAATTTGGATACATGACTGCAAAAAATATGTTCCAACACCTTACGCTGAGGTTTATTTGAAGAAAACAAAGTCGATTTCCTTTGTCAATTATATGACGGTGATCTTTAAACCTATGCATGCGCTGGTGACTTTTTGGCTCTTGTTCATAATCTTTGCGATGGCGTTCACTTGAACACGTGACAATAAGGTGACTTCCATAGAAATAGCAGGTGACACGGTGATATGTAAGTCGTGGGTCACGAAGATGAATAAAAATCACTATTGCACGCGTCACCTTAGTTCAAATGTCAGACATTTCAGATAACATACTGATATCCAGTTCCATAATATCAATACAAATTTTCTTATTTACAGTTTAATGTCCAAAGGAGGATCCAGAGGAATGGGTAGAGCAATGGGACTATGTAATCACCCCTTGGAGCAACCAAGGGGTGATTACATAGTCATGATTAACTCATAAGAAGTTCTAATTTAATTTTGCCCAACAGGCCGCATATTTCGTAATTAATTAATTTTCGTAATTCATCTTAACTCCGTTACTATCTATCTATCTAATAGTATCTCACTGAAACTTTTTAAGTGAGAGCCGGTCGTACAAGTCTTCTCGATGGAATGAGTATAGAGACAGGGGGTCATACAAAACCCACAGGTAAATTGCGGAATTCGTGGATTAGTAGGAGCTAAAAATGCAGACACAGTCGACAGTTCACGTGTCTTCAGGGGAGCGCCTGCTTGACAATCTTGCTATTACTCTAGCTATAGCTATAAGAACTTTTTATTGATTCTATCAATGAACATACAATGTTCTTGTTTTGTTGTTATATATTTAAACAATGCTTTTTGGTTGGTTTAGTTTATTGAATTATTAAAGTTAGACTAAATTTACAAATTGTCGAATTTAGATAAAACTATTGCAAAAATAAATAAAAATAATTTAATTTTTTTTTTTTATAATTTCGTTAATTATATTCGTTAATAAAACTCTCTAGCCTTGTTTTTAGGCTGTCATTTTACTAATGCACGACGGGATTTGTGTTATTTATAAATTTTTATTCACCCATCCGATTTTCGGCCCTTGTGAAAGTTGCTCAATATTCGCAATCACAGATCGGATGCGCCAATCACCATGCTATCGTGTTTCTGCAGCTAATTATTTGATTCCAAAACAATAATTTATAGGTCCATATGATTGGTCAGTACCAATGTTCGACAACCTTGCCACCATTGAAGAAAAATTTAGGCCATCCAAAGGTACAGTTAATTTTACTGAGAGAATATCACATTACAAAAACATATCATTCGGGAATCTGGGAAAAGAAAGGAAACAATGATTGCTGCTTCTAAAGGAGAACAAATCTAAATCAAAATTTTAACATCATCGAAATCAATATTTTCCCGGTTATAAACAAGTTTTGTCTACAATTGAGACCACAGTTGGTATGTTGGTCAAAACTTGTGCAATTATAACGGCGAGTTCGGAGCGCGGTTCAATTACATTATTAAACCAACAGTCGACCCTTATCAGAATGCCCTAAGTGATTTTATTGAACAACCATTCTGTTACACGTGCCCATTCCTCTGGATCAATCTGTGATCTTTAAAGGCAGTGAATTGTAGGTAACTTTGGATATCCAAATAATTAAGTAGGTACAACCTTTAACAAAGATAAATAACTCTAAATAAAAAACCTAATTAAACAAAAACCGGTGGAGTGCGAGTCTCACTCACGCTCGAAGGATTCAGTACTGTAGACCGATTCCATAAAATTGCGAATCTTACACCTGAGTGAAGATTCGAATTCACTCAGGTGTCCGAATTAACTTCTTGTTTTCGAATTCAATTCGAATCCGCTTAACTTAATATTATAGAGAAGAAATTCTATCGATTCCATTTTTTGTATAAAAATACAAAATAAAATTATCATTAAAATTGATTGATTATACATGTCTCAGACATTTAACAAAATAAATATCATGATACTACTTTGACAGACATTATGCTTTGAAAATTCGAAAAAAGTACGGAAATATATTAGAAAAATTTACTAAAATACATATGGCATTCAATTGGTTACATAATACATTACAACTTTTATTATTAGAGCTATAAACATAAACGCATAAACAACAACGATATTATAAAGATTGCCCAGACGCCCAAATACTTAGTGCTTTGAATTTGTAGAGAGCGTTTGTCGATGTTTGTCGTTTGCCTCAGACATTTAACAAAATAAATATCATGATACTACTTTGAAAAAATATTATTTTTGAAAACTCGAAAATAGTACGGAAAATATATTACAAAAATTTGCTAAAATACATATGTCATTAAATTGGTTAAATAATACGTTACAGCTTTTATTATTAGAGCTATAAACATAAACGCATAAACAACAAAGATATTATAAAGATTGCCCAGACGCCCAAACACTTATTGCCTTGAATTTGCAGAGAGCGTTTGTCGCTCGTTCGCGATTGCGTTCGAGAATGTCACCGTTAGTACACCGACGCATTTGCTTGCGAATGCGAAACCAGCGAAACTATGCGAATAGGGTTGTCACCTTTTCAGAAACAAAATTCCTCACAATCGGATAGTCGGGATGGTTGGCAGCTCTGAATGCGGAACATGTGTGTCTGTTTAACGACATTTTTCACAGTTGACTGCGAAACGTACTGACAAAGATGGAGCTATTTCTTTGATCTAATAATAGAGCGAGACATAGAACATGCGAAACATTGCTATACAACTGACAAGATTTCGCAAATGTTTGTACTAATGGCGTATGGAGTCTGAATTGAAATTTTTGAAGGAAGCTCACTACCATACTGTTATGATAGAAAGCGGGCTTATATGATATTTATTTTGTAAATAAATAGTTGCATTGATACACCATTGAATTTAATTTCTACGTAACGGGCCAAAGAAACGCTGACGATTTTTAAAGCAGCGTCGTTGATTAAAGAACGTCACGGCTCATGATGCGAGCGGAGATTAAAATAAAAATGCAATTTTAAAACGGAGATTTCACAGCGTGATTTACGGACAAAAATAAACTCATTCTTTGTAAATTCTACTTGTAGTACTTTATGAATATGTAGATATCTCAACGTTATAAAAGCATATATCTATACTATAATTAAAACGTAACCGATCGATGTCTGTACATTAAAGATATATGAAAAAAACTATTATGGGGGACATTTATAAGAGTAATAGAACACAAAACAATGATTTTTAATTTTTTGTCTGTTTGTCTGTGCGTTTGTGCACGATAATCTCAGAAACGGCTGAACCGATTTAAATGCAGTTTTCACTATTATATTGCGGCATTCTTCCGTTAACATTTAGTGTAAGATTTATTTCAATCGGTTCACAAATAAAAAAGTTATGTCAATTTGAAGTGACGTGGTCGCCAAAATAGCTATGAAATATTAACTGTTCTATTAAATTTTCGTCGTTGATATATTGATCATCATCATCAACTCTTTCACAGCCAAATTGCAGGGCCTCAGGCCTTTGTTTAATAATTTTTGGTCACCCATCCCGTGCACAACTCTTGCGAAAATTGCTTAGCATTAGCGATCGTGCGCAGCGGCGCATATTCGTAGCGCCACCGAGCTACGAATTAATATTGTCTATAAAATGATGATTTGTATGATGACAAATACAAAAATAAGATTCTAATGAAAAGATAAGATAAAATTTTGAAAAATCCGAAGTAAGTTGACCTCATTTATGTATGGCCAATCATATTAAATAGGGTTCAGCTTATAATGGACATGTGGTATACGATCACGCGAGTAGGAGAACAAGCGGAAAGAGCCTTCCGATGATGCAATTAAGCCTCGAGTAGTTTACAGTGAACGCATATTTTTATCAGATTAGGTTCACGTCGTCGTCAGGGCCAGCGGAGGTGATTGACAGTCGTTCCCGCATTGCACAGTTTCGTCTGTCTGGGAGAGGCACTCGATTTACCCGAGTCTCTCCAATTTTCCATCTGCAAGGGGACCAATGGTCCAATACTTGAGTGTCCTGGTGACTCGGCCATAGCTTGCCGGTTTTCATTTCCCATGAGAGAGTGTTGCGTACGGGTTTTGGTGGGTAGGCCTCTGGGGACCCACCGGGCAGCTCACTGTCGTGTTCACGGAGGAGAATCCTACTTACCCCTGTTGCTTGCCAGGTAACAGAGACAATGTCAGAAGTTTTTCCACGACGTTAAAAAACTTAAATTCACGTCAACTGAAGCTAGGAACTTAAAGACAACTCGATTTATATATATTTTTTTCTCTTATTCGAAATGGACAGTCGAAATTAAAATATGTATATACATATTATTTTATTATTATTTTTTTATATCAATAAATAAAACTCCACGTATCTTCCGTCAGACATGTACTGACCGAATTTTATAGACAAAGAAAGAGATCAGACAGAAAGCGCTCGGTCTCGAGAGACACCTGAAAAACGCGAAGCGTATTAAACTGCCCATCGCGAGGCTCATGCACTATAAAGTTGAATCTAAAGCATACATGCAGTATGGTATGAGTATGAAACTTCTTTTGATAGGGAAATGCGCTTGGTCTCTTAAAGAGCTCGCAGTTTGCACAATAGAGATCGAGAAAGTAGTTTCGATAATCGCCAACCCGTGTTGCCATCATACTCCACAGGCGTACCGCAGATAAGTTTTCACAGGGTATAATGAAGTAGCTATTTTCCCACGACTTTGCCGCAAAATTATAGCCTATGACATGCGCGTCTGATCTAGCTTCCCGTAGGTCGGAATCGCTCTGCAACTATCGGTCCAGTAGTATTGGAGCAAATACGATGCAAACAAACAAACAACCAAATCTTTCCTCTTTATAATATTAGTATAGCTTGGGTATAAGGGTCCGATGGCGTAGTGGGTTAGTGCATTCGGTTTAAATTGCAGTTAAATAAGTAAGTAAATACTGCACAACAAGGACATACATGAATACTTATTTTACATAAATAAGTACAAACGACAACCTCATCGCTAACCAGCGATTTCTTCCAGGCAAACGAGCATTACATGAAAAATAGAACAATAAATAGCCAATTGTGCATACAACTAGATAAATAATAATAATTTAAAAAGATCAAAACAAAAAAAGGATCGTTTAAAGGTACGAATAAAATGCTCAGACACAAGCGACAACAAGAGCGCGAGAAACGACAAAAAAATAGAAAAAAAACATTCGTAAGGACCGTTTACAGGATGGGTGACCAAAACATTATTATCTTGAGCACTGTGCACAACACTGTCATAATGTACGTTAAGCTGTTAGTCCTGGCTGCATCAGCAACGTTAACACCCACCGATCCACATTAAGCCCGCGTAGTGGGTTGTGGCCCATTGATCTTATTCGATTCATCTGCATTCATAGGAAAAAAGAATTCTACCAAAATACTTCCCACGCAGACGTAGTCGCGGGCACAGCTAGTATATATATAAAAACTTGGTATAAACCTAGTCTTGAAAACTTAAGAATTGTTAAAAATTCGTTGGATATTAATAAGTTTGGCCGTTTAACAGATTGCTATTGAATTTTATTTAAAGCAATACATAAAGGTGGTTGTATTGTAACGCTAAAGTAGTTACAATACAACCACCTTTATGGTGGAACCTGGAAGCGTTACAATTCAACCTTAATGTTATCTCGGAAACACTCGAACTCTCGGAAACAGGATTTTTAAACACACAAATGTGTTCAAATGTCCTTGTTTTAGATGGGTCGTTACTTTAAGCAGAAAGATAAAATGACACTAGTAAAATAGCCAGCATGTTCTAACTCTTCCGTGATATTGTAATGAAATAAAACGTACGCCGGTTTCAAGGTGTCGCCATCTCTGAGGTCCTGGGTTCGATTCCCGGTCGGGTCAATGTATAAAATGAACTTTTCTATATTGACTCGGGTCTGGGTGTTGTGGTACCTTCGTTGTCTCAGATACTCCATAATACGGGGGCTATAGCTACTCATCTTGGAATCTGAGCAATGTATGTGATGTTGTTAAATATTTATTTTATTTATATTTATTAATTACACCTTATGACCTCTAGGTCACTGAGGATCTCAGCCACTATTTCAATGCCTGCGATTCTGTGAAAATCCTGAACAGAATTCGAATGCACTCATGTGTCCGAATTGATGTCAATAAGTGTAGAAATTCTATTATGAATGAAATGAAAATATCTTTATTCAAGTAGGATTACAAGCACTTTTGAATCGTCCATAAAAAAAGATTTCCCCTACCACTTGTTAAGGAAGTCTTTTAGCTGACAAGAAGAAGAAACGAAAGAAACTTACCAACTCTTTATCATATGTAATGACATTTACATAAATCATGTCATTACCAAAATAATATGTATTATCAAAATAATAAATACAACTTTCAAAGTCTGTAGGACATAGGTTGAACATATAATTAGTCTTTACAGAACAAAGCGAAGGCTTTTAATTTCATGCATTGCGATCCTTAAAATAATCATCAACTTTATAATAGCCTTTACTCATAAGTATGTTCTTTACATGAATTTTAAATTAATTTATATTCTATCCCTATGTTATTTTGGAACTCACTTCACGCCACGAAACATTAAGGGGATCGGACAACATTCTAAAAAGTATTTTAAATCAATCATTATGGGCGCTTATTCCCTTATAAAAATAATAAACATTTGCAGTCGTTAATAGCTTCCAATCCGCATTGGGCCAGCGTGGAGGGTCATGGCCCATCCTCCTTAACCATCCATAAGGAAGGCCTGAGCCCCTGCAATGAGGCATAAAAAGGACTGATGATGATGATGTACTAAAAACTAAGTTTAAAATTTAACTGTTTGAAAAACCGCGTAAATGGCGACTCGGAGGACGTGACGTCGTTTGTGGGGTAAACAAAAGGGATTTTCAGTGGAAAAAAATAAACATCGTCTGCAGTATTTTTATGTAAACTCACAAATATATAAAACAATGTACTGACCCTTGTTACCAGTAAAAAAAAAAATTAACATTATTTTGCACTTTGTTTCCCGTGCTTTTCCTAGATACATTTACCACAAATGATGTCACGCGCTCTAATTGGTGTTTAATTTGACGTGAGATATAACAAATGTTGAAAAATTATGTTTTGTTTTATTGATTCAAAAACCTAAATAATGAGGAAGTATTTAAAAAATCACATTAGTTCCCGGAATCAAACAAGATGTCGCCACGGTACGTTCTTGATTTCTCCATGACAACCTTTCCGGTTTTCTTTCATGTTTAAAAGTAAATTAGTTTTAAAAACTCAATAAACAACTCATATTCTATTCGTACTTTTTCGTATTTTTATTGATATCTAAGTTACGAACTTTTCAAATTTCACTTTTTTAATATGTTAGTTAAAAGGAACGGAAATGATTGTTTTTTGGTCCACTTCTTTCCTGCAAAAATCAACTTTTGCTAGAGTCGCTATCTAGTGGAGCTGCTTTTTTAGTACTTTCGTTTTTTTTAAATACTTTCTCATTGTTATTTAGCAAAAACATTCTGCGAATAATCTTTAAAAACATTTTGACCACACACAATTTAATTTTTTACTTCATCGATGTCCGATCGCCTTTTCAAGGTTGATCGGATGCCGCTTTTTGAAGTAAATTTGGACAACTGAGTGACTTCGAATTCAGGATTTTTTTACAGAATCGCAGGCTATTCGGTAATAAAATCAGACTCGATGTCGAGCACAATGCTGTCGCATCATAGAAATACAACGAAATAAATTATTGATTACCTTTTGTAGACAACTTTATTTAGTAGCAAAGAAGCGCCATAGTCTCGCCCTCATTAATCCGTTATATTAAAAAAAATCTTGAATTTTTTAAAGTAATTATTGGTTTTATTTTTTAATATTATGTGCCTTTGTAGTCATTAAGATTATTTTTGCGACTTATAAGTTTTTAGTTTTATTATTAATAGATTTTATAAAATTACCTACAGAAAACAGATGATATTTAGTTTATTTATTACCTACACATTACAATCAAAAGCTTATTACCCTGTGACATGGTGTGAAATCGCTTAACGCACCGCCAATTGACATTATGATAATTTATTACTAATAATTTGGACTTTATGAAGAATTAGGTGCTTAACGTTACCTTCATAAATAATAATGATTTTTATTTATTACACCTGTTTCTAATAGTAATTTATATCTGAGAGCATGTGGAGCCGTGGGCAAATATCTCTCATTAACCGTAATTTCAATTATAAGAGGCGATGCTCTTATATTAGTATATTGAAATATGTTTACGGGAGTATTCATGTATTTTGAAAATTAGAAGTAGTTTTTTATAAAGAAAATTTTAACGTCGTAAAAATTTTTGAATAGATAAAAATGTAACAAATTACATTTCTATTTGGAAAAATATTAGCAGATTATTAATTACTGGGGTACGTACTCTATGTGATACACGTTTTTATGACGATACAATACAATTAAAAGAAACAAATGGTTGTGTACATATTGTTTTGTGTTTATCTACAATGTAATAAAATGTGTTTATCTACAATGAGATTGTATAATTTCATCAATTAAATGTTAGCGACAAGGATCTTTGTTTTTTTATAAACTAATCAAGGTATTACTTGTTTATTAAAGAATATTTCGTGGGAGTTTCTAAGAGAAGCAGAGAGAGGTATCTCGATGTTTCTTAGACGGTGAATTAATTGGAACACCGTTAAAGTTTTTGTTTCTTTTTATATGAAAATTATGTTGATTATCGTAGCTAACAAACTGGAACATCGTTGGTTGCAGGAACACTAGATTTTTAGAAATTAAGACAAAAAAGTATGCAGTTACAACGATAATAAGACTAAGAGCCATGTGATTCAAAAGAAAGTCAAAGATGAAATGATTATGAGTTCAATCGTTTACTAGAGGTAGAACTGCTCGTAACCAAGTGTTATCATGTTGTCAATAAAATCGATGGTGATAAGCTCGTAAGTAGTTATTATCAGTGGGCGAGCGTTGATGTCGAATGCGTGCAGAATCGCGGCGCGTAGCTCGTAACGTTATCGGAAAACGCGGGAAAACCTTCCGTGCAGTCAGTCGGCTCGCGCCCGTCGAGAGAGATGGTCGGTTCCGCGCGCTCGTTTGTCGCAGCACTCGTGGCGATAGCGCTCGCGACCGCGCGCGCCCATATACCATCCCACGATAACATACTCAGAATACAATTGTGGGACGCGGAGGGTCTGAGCCGAGATCCTATCACGACCTACGCTCCTACCGTTCCTCCGAAACGAAAGTTAGAAGTGAACTTGGAGTCTCTGAACGAAGCTATGCTAGAAGAATGGTATGGAAGCGGAAGATTTACCAAGCACAGGGTGCGACATAAGCGACGCCGGCCGCGACACAGCGGCGACTTTCCTTGGAAGTTCCACTCTGGTAGAGATCCCATCAACGTGCTTGTGTATGACCCAGAAGTGCCGTGGGATGTTATTGAAACGGAACTTAAGGTGAACGATAGTGGTGTGAGTGTGAGTGCTGGTTCGCAGCGGGAGGTGTCACCGCCGATGACGCTGCGCCTTCCCGAGGAGGTAATGAGTGGCAAACAAGCCTGTTTGTCTACGGAAGGGTTCTTTTCAGTGTTATCGTCGCCCGAGGTGGTTAATAGCCATTCACCGAACTGATAGCCTGCCGGCGTTGCCGGAGGGATTTCTATTCACAGCACCTTTTCAGAATGCCCCCTCGAGCGGCGATGCGTTGATAAAAGTGAATGCCCTTCATTGTTTTTTAAAAATATTTTCACGCGGCTGCATGTAGATGTTATCGTTGACGCGGGTGGTAGGGTGATACTTATAAGGAAGCTCGCAGGATGTTATCTCGAGATATTACACATGATTACCTCTCGGTGTAGACACACCGTCAATATGTATATTTTGAATATCATTAAAGTAAACATATATATTGAAACTTGTGAATGTAATTATATATTGAAACTTTTTAGTTAAAATTCAGCTAATGTTAGCGTAATTATGGAATGTCAGTAGCGCTTCAACTACAACCTTTTATGACACAGTTCATGTTTTTAGATCACAAAATAACAAATATTCTGTCACCATTGATTTGTGAAGAAGACATTACACTAATAATATTGGACTTCAGGTCACACTAATTATATTGGTCTTCATATGTATTAAAATTGCAAATTGCAAGTAGTCCAGATTCAATTGAGATGTGATTACTACTTAAAAAATAACAGGATTAAGGCCCTGGTCACCTATATTGGCTTTTTAATAAATTACAATGGAATATTTATTTATTTTATATATTTTTGACAAAAATATCTTTCTTTACTAACAAATGCGTTATCATTGGTATTATGTTGAACATCAGTCACTTCTTGAGGAGAGTAAAAGAATTCATCTTTGTTTGAAATAGTTTCTTTATTAAATGTTTACAAATAATAGATTAAGAAGGCTCTAACTTAAAGTGATAGGCTCATAGCATATTTGCACGGCACGTTTCCAAACCTGCGGCGATTTAAGTACTTGTCGTTTAAATTTGAGCATTAAATCCCTTTGACAATTTTATATCATTTATAATCTTTTCCATTAAAACTTACGATTTGTTGAAGATATTATTTTAAAGTAAATTTTAAATAAAGATTGCAAAATTTATCTCTTATTATATCTTTCAAATATGACACAGGTAAGAGTTAATGGCCAAACCAAATAACAAGTTAGTTAGGTTGGAGTAGCTCAGTGGCGTAGTGGATAAGCACCGCAGCCTGCGATCTTTGTTGATAAATAAATTTTGCAAGGGTCGATCACGGGATGGGTGACCAAAAAATATTATCTCGAGCTATTCCGTGCTTCGGAAGGCACGTTAAGCCGTTGGTCCCGACTGCGTCTGCAATCGTTAATACCCTCCAATCCGCATTGGGCCCGCGTGGAGGGTTATGGCCCATTTTTCTTAAACATCCAAAAAGAAGGCCTGAGCCATGCAGTGGGGACGTAACAGGTCTGATGATAGTCGAGTTGGAGATGTTCTACTTATGTCTGCTATAGGCCATAAAAATTAAAATATTATTTTAATTCAGTATTCTAAATATCAATAATCTAAAAAAATAATTAAGCTTACTATAATACTAATTCGAGCATTTTTTCATATATCGCACTCCCGGTGCGACACTGTCACTTATGCAAAAAAATAGTTTTTCAGGAGAAGAGTTTTAAACACTGCCACCTCACAAAACAATGACTTTAGAAGATACAGATGAGATGAATCATACGGAACATAGTTCCGTAGTCATAGTCCCTACAAAAGGAGCATTATCGCATCAAGTAAAGGGGGCTTTAGGACAATTATTACATATTTAACTAATTTTTGTATTTTTTGCAAAAGTGACAGTGTCGCACCGGGGGTGCGATATAGTATACGTGTATTCTATATTCCGTTCAAAAACTACCTCGTCAATATTGGGTCAGCGACAAATGTTGAATGTTCGGCACCCGGACATTTGAATACGTTCGCACATGACCGGCTTCGCGTCGGCCTTTCACCTGAAAGTTAACCTTTTTGCGTAACTAAATAAAAATCGCTACCCGAAAAAAAGTTCGAAAAAAGTTGACAGGCATTGCGGTGTTACGAAATCGAAATTTAAAAATAAATTATAAAAATTGTGAATTAAACATTATTTTATTCTAAATAGTAATATTGTTGTCACATACACGTTAATTAAAAATTATTTCCAGCACTAAAATAATAATACTAACAATGATATAATTTATTCTAAATGATAAATACAATTTTAAATCCAAAGTTTGAGACAAACGGTTTATGCCTAAGTGACAGTTGAGTGCACCTACAGTCTTTGACATAACCACATATTAAATTAATATTGTATATATTATATTTGATATTTAGGGGATTAAAATTATGACCCTTTGTCAATATCAGTTGATGAATTTCAAAAATTACTCACTTCAAAATCATTTTTATTGCTTTTACTTCGAAATTATATATTATTTCATTAAAAATCAAAATTCGCGAAAAAGAAAACACCATTGATGTATACGTTTATATTATTTTATAGACCTTATGCTAAAGCTTATTATAAACTTTTTAAAGTAGAGGTATACTGGAAAAAAAAAAAGATTTATTACAACCATTTCCTTAAGAGTTACGTCACAATTATTGTGGTTTCTGTGTAAACACGGACGTCACCACGATATCTCAAATTTCCTCAATTGATTTTCTTTAAGGTTTTAAATTAAGAGGAGAAATAAGATAGTTTCATATAGCATATCGTGCTGTTGACTGTACAAATCGTAAGTTTGGTTTTGTGACATGACAATTAAGAATTTTCATTAAGAGTTTATGAATAATGCTTAAAAAATCCACTTTGTCCCTGCTAGTCTGAGATGAGACAAGAACCCATGACCCCCCTAAGTCCGGGCGATTGCACCACCCAGGAACCAACAGGACTGACGTATCCTTCAAGCGCTTGTTACTTTTTCGCTGCTACAGAGCGTATTTTCATCAATGTTCAGGGAATCCACCTAAACAGCCGAAAGACTTTTAGCTTCACAAAGTTTTCTCTTATTGAATTACATATACAGCTTTTGCTACGAAAGATCCAGTTGCATCGGCTATGTATGAGCTAACTACATACATAATTTAATTAAATTAATTATTTATGTTAATAAAATTCATATCTAAACATAGAAAAGATTTTAAAAACAATCAACGAAATGTGAAATGTGTTACTGGCTACACTGCATCTTAATATGCCCCGACAGATGACCATATCTATAACGTAAGAAATTTATAATTATATATTTTTTATTTCGGACTAATGTATTGGGATGCTTCTTTGCCATAATTAGGAAATAAGGAATTACGGAAAATTACGAATTAATACAGAATCATGAATCTATTACTGTTTTAGCGAATTGCCCACAATGTAGCTTCCTATATATAGGTGAAGAAAGTTTTAATATTCGTTCATTAGTTTCGAAGATTATTCAACGTAAACAAACAATCAAAGTTTTCTTCATTTTTATATTAAAATAGACTATTTTTAATAGTTTAATTGAGCGAAAAATTCGGCTTGAAGTAAATTCTTTTCCTTTTTAAACGACTTAAAAATCCAAAAGGAAGAGGTTATATTCAAGGCCACAGCGATGTATGTTTTTTTATGTATGATCACCAATATTTTCGCCAATTATATAAGCGAACTTACAAGCAGATCGTGGATTTGCTAAACTTATTGAAAGATTACAAATTTCACCTTTAATTTAAGAAGACATTTTAGTGTTCCATATTGGGAATACTATCCCATATTTGGTTACTTTCCTCTAAGGATATCAACTATTATATTGTGTTATACTATTTGGCGTATCCAATCAGCCGGCTACAAATTCACTCTGTGCCCAATACATTGTTAGCATAGGTTAGGTCATCTGATTGCCTTGGTAACGCGAGCATATAGAGGGCTTACATGATTAAGAAATTGCTCAGAATATTTGCTAAAAGACGTAATACATAGATGGGTATTTATAATAAATGTAACAAGAAACTGTCGGAAGAAAACAGACTTAACTTTTGATACGAAATTCATAATATAGTCGTGTTAGTAAATTATGTGTAGCGGGTTATCTATTTTAGCAAGTAATTTCTTTTTTTTTTAATACGTTACTGAATAATTTCTATATAATTCTACTTATTCTTAAATAACATACCAAACTGACTCACATTTCTACATTTTGTTGTTTTCAAGTTTCCAGAGTTTAACAAAAATTGCGGACTGTAGCCATATAATTCTAATGGCTCATTTGCACTGGGTGATGGGGTCAGCACGCGGAGTGTCGGCGACCTCTGCACGCTCCTTTCATTACTAAAACAATTACCGGCAATTGAAAGCGAGGAACAGAAATCGGCTGTACGCCGCACGCGCATGTCATTGAACAGTGTAAATGCGCCATAACAACAATAACTACAACCACAACCATAAACCATAGTATTCTTCAAAAATGAAAGTTTGCAAAAATTACTTATTTTATTGTGAAATAGGGATGATGACTGGGTAAAAAAAATGCAATTCTATTTAGTCCGTCAGTCAGATAATAGAAAAATATTAGATACGTATTTTTTTTTACTTCAGATTAACAAGAAATAGCTTAGATAACAGGTATTAAAGTTGAGGAGTGGGGGCTCGCTACGTCACAGTTGAGTAGAAAACGTACTCTAATGTGACATCATGCGAAATTTCAACTCAATGTAACGCCGTAATTTTATGATCACGAAAAAAATAAAAAAATACGTGTTTAATATTTTTTAACACTCTACCTGACGGGTAAACAGACAAAAATTAATCATCATCCCTATTATGTACTTAGCAACATATGTATTATCGGAAGCAAAGTTATCTTTGTGAGATTATGAAAATATATATAATTTAATCTTTGAATTATATTAAGCACCAGACATGACCACGTTTTGGATATTGCAAACATGCACTGAAGATAATGTGATAATCGATTAAAGGTGTTGTTATGTGACAGCGGTATTCTGTTTTAATTTAGGGTCTAAAGCAGGAACGAGAATAGCGTTCTCAATGTGAGGTTAAATAATAACTATAACAAAAATACGTAATAATAATTTTTATTTTCTAAATTTACTTGCATTAAGTACAATAAACCTTCGTCCACTATCCCTTAAATACAATCGTGGCGTATCATCTAACTTAGGAAATATTGTAGCCGATACCAAACAAAGTTAACACGCGTAATAAAGATTTATTAAGCGATAAAGTTCCCTACACTGATTTATGTAAGAGCCATAACCGCTAATTCGGACAAATGGATAGCTTGAATAATATCTCTATTGATTATGTTGATACATAGGCAGATTAATTTTGTGGCTTATAACGGCAATATTGCCAACGAAGAATACGACAAATTAGACTGTTTTGCCAATTTCTAGATGTTACTTTATTGTACATTTAGAATTGAAAACAAATCTTATCTTATTTATATGTTCTTAAAATACAATTCTATAAAATAAATCTGTTTTGTTTTCGTCATTCAATGAATGCACCTTGTATGTAATATTTACTTACCTTTAAATTAAGTAAAGGAAAACTTTGTTTCCTTTCATAAAAAAATCTCGAAGTTGGGTGTTATAATTGCCGGACTTTATGCCATTAGGCATGCTCTACCAGACAACCAAATCGAGATTTTAATAAGGCAGTGCTACACAAAAACTAAATGAAGTAAATGTAGACGCTTGTACAAACCAAAAATAAATGAAACAGAATTGCGTACATAAATATAAATGTATCGGATTAATTACAAGCGGTAGGAGAATTCAGAATATTTTCACGGAATAACTGTTTGAAAGTCGATTTTTATCTAATAAATATTTATCCGTGCTTCAGAAGAGAGGTTATGCCTTTGATCCCAGATACGTCCCAGATCCATAGGGAAGGCCCGAGCCCCAGCATTGGGGACATTACTAGGCTGCTCGTGTGTAGATATTTTATAGTTTTCTATAAGATGACAGCATTATAGATGAAATATATTATAAATTTGTTTCCATTAAATTAATAGGTCACTTAAGTTGTTATTAAAACTAAATACGAACTAATAGGGATGACGACTAATTTTTGTTTGTTCGTCCGTTAGGTAGAGTGTTAAAATATATTAAACATGTACTTTTTTAATTTTTTCGCAAACATAAAATTACGGCTTTACATGGAGTTGAAATTCCGCATGACGTCACGTTATGGTACGTTTTCTACTAAACTCTGACGTAGCGAGCCCCCACTCTTTAACTTTAATGCCTATTATCTAATCTATTTCTTGTTAAATTGAAGTAAAAAAAATACGTATCTAATATTTTTCTATTATCTGACTGACGTACTAAACGGAATTGCATTTTTTTTACCCAGTCGTCATCCCTATTGGTGACTCAACGCATCTGTAAACACATAACACTAACTTTCGCATAATAGAAAGATGGTAGCAAAATAGAATTGCCTGTGTAAGACGCAGGTGGTAATTCCCCAGTTGAACACAATCATTCTATCGATTTTCACCAAGATATTCATCCTTTATAATTAGGGGAGGGTACAATATAATTAATTTGCTTCAAAGCGGCGACATCTCAAAGGCAGACGTTTGACTCAACATAAGAACCTCATTTAGCCGCTTTACAATTTACGGTTAATAATGTGCATTACTTTTTAGGGTTCCGCCGTAAACAAGGCACCGTTATAGTTTCGCTATGTCCGTGGTTTAGCTTAAAAACTATTGGTAATTGAAAGTTGTAATTTGTCATAAGTATACACGTATAACGCAGATAAAGTAGTAGAGTTGAATTTCGAAAAAAATATTTTTAGAGTACCTCCTCCTACATAAATAGTGGGAATAATAATTTGTTTCGTCTTCCACATAGTGTGGGGCATCGTTGGATAGGTCTTTTAAAAACTTTGCGGGTGTGGGAATGCTGTTTTACGATTTAGTAAACCGTCTGTGACTTATTAAGCTTTACAGAGCTTATTTTCTTTAAAGTACTTCCTCTACCAACTAAGCGGTCGTTAGTAAAAATTTAAAGTTAAAAGGAAAAAAAAATACATTTAAACTGGCTTTAGAAGTTAACGAGTACCAAATAGTCAACCAATTGTATTTAACTCGAAAAATGAGTTTTTTTTTACTTTATATTATGGATAATGATACGGAACCCTTCGTGCGTGCGTCCGAATCGCACTTGGCTGGATTTCATAAAGATTTTGACGCGTGCAATAACAATGAACGTCATTATTAGCATACGAATATCTTTACAAAGTCCATTGAAATAAAAGCGGAAATTTCATGAGTCGTAACATTTGGATTAGGGTTTTTGTCACGCGAATGGATTATTTTTTACAATCGTAAATTCCAGTAATAGTGTAATGAAGATAAAACTGAGTAACGGTAATGTTAGCTTCGTATTTAGTTAGGCATTTTCCCTTTTGTATCTCGAAATGTGACCGTAAGTTGCATTGTAAGAATACGTACTATTATATTACGAACTTGATCCCTTTATTAGGTTAATAATTAATGAAAGCTTGGGGGATTTGGCTAACAGAATTGTGTGGGTCGTGTGCCGCATATAATTCGGTAATTAGAGACTAAGGTAAAGCGAAGGTGTAACTGGAGTTAGGTCTATAATACTGTGCAAACACGCAATGACCTTATAAAAGGTAACCTTAAGTGACATGGGATATGTATAAAGCGCAATATGTTACTCGTTATGGCAACATTTATGTTTATATTAGTACTTAATTAATAGTGGAACTAAAAGCATTAGCATTAGCTGCTATTTAGCAGAAAGAGAAAATATTAATAATGACTAAATAATGTGTTCGGCTTTGTCTTGGCTGTAACCAAATTGAAAGTAAACATTTAGAATGTTCAATATTGGGAAAATCTTAAACTATAAGACATATGAGGATCTCTTCGTAAGCTTAGTGTTTCTCTGAAAATAAAAGGAGTCATATTAGGGTTAGGCGAATTTCTGATTTATAAACTTTAATATGACTCCAAATAAACCCATTTTTCGATAATTTATCATGCAAGGAATTAATATCTTCGCGGATATGATTTTGAAAAAGTATAAGAACGATTCCAACTTTTCCGAATTTTCGTTCTTTAACAATTAAAGTAGGTATGTGATCGATTTGAAAGACAAGAATAACGGCGTTCTTAAATTTAAAAAAAACGTAGTTAACAGTTTCAAACTTTTTTGTTCGACTGTTCGAAAACGTTTTGAAAAATATAACTTATATATGTGTTGTGTAGGTCTTAATTATTAATTGTGATTCTAATAAATGATTTGATTCTTATTAATTTATTTAATTCTTAATGCACAATCGTACAAAGGCGGACTTTAATGCCTTAGGCATTCTCTGCCAGTCAATCTTTAGGTAACCTATATTAAAAAGTAGGAAAATAATTTATATTGTCTTCATTGTTTTAAATTTAAAAATAGAATCTTTCAAATAGACATAAATATGTTCATTTCGTAAATCACATGATAGTCTGTCTCTATGGACTCAATCAGAATCCATTAGCGGACGTGATGCATACGGCAGTATTGCCGGGAAATTATTGATTTGCACCTAATATCCGGACGATATCGGTGATCGTTGTGGACTGGGGGGCGTGAACGCGGTCTATCTGTCTATACGTACACGTTGAAGCACTAAAGAGTTGAATAAGTAATAGTTTATACTTCAAAAATACACTGCGTATAATGGGTAAATTAAAATGTCAGCTATCTAATTATAAAACGATAACTAACTTTACTACAGGGTTTAAACCATAGCAAAATAAGTAAAAACTTAATTTGAAGTTTTCTCTTCTAAATTCAAATGCAATATTTATTTATTTATTTAAGAACAACCAACAAAAATACACCACAATTATATAACAGTAAAGCTTACATCAGTAACTTGCAATAGTGCTGCTTTAATTACAGGTTGTTACAACATGTACCTATAGCAAGTAAACAAAGTAAACATAACCATTAGATGATGTTTAGTACAGAAGCTATTTTACACCTGCAGGATATTGAGAACCGAGCAGGTATATAAAAAAAAACCGAAAGCAATAATAGTGATAAAATTAAAGGCATATCAGACCGAACAGATACAATAACAGAGTATCATTAGCACTAACAGCCGTCAAGACAAAGACTGTAGTTCAGAGCTGAAATTATTATACAAAATATTCTTAAACCTATGTAGTGATTATGACATGTCAATGTCATTGTGATGATCCGTCGAGTATAAAAATTGATTATAATGTATCTATAATTATAATATATAATTAATTGTAATATAATAATATCATTTATTAAGATCTAGCAATTGTGAACGTCGAAAACTACGCCATTGATTCGCAAATCTACGGCGCGGCAGACCTTGTACTGAGAAGAACCGGCAAGAAACCCAGCGTGGGCTGCTTTTTTCTCCATTTTATTTCATACAGAGCAGTCTTATTGGAAAGATACTTCATTAAACTACGAACTCCCTTTCTATTACAATAACAGAAATAACTAAACAAGATCTGTCATAAAGTAAATTGACAAATTTGCTTTAGGCGGCCAATGGTTAAAATCAAGTACTAAATTTGGTCGTCGTTGTATACTAAGTCAGACAGTATTTTAAAGTTCTCTTAAACGATTACAAAGAAAATTGTAGGTGACATGATATATCACCATCGAAAACTATAAGATATGTTTTTGGCGCAAATATTTTATGCGCAAATAATTTGTGACATATTTTTTTGTAGTGAGATTGTTGTGTATGTCTAATGTTATTTCGCAAGATGTATAATACGTATAATACGAAGTATAATAGAGTGAATAATATATAGTTCAGTGAATTAATATGTCTCGTAAACAGGAAGTATGTCGTGAACGCGAACGGGTCACCTCTTTCTTCTAGACTTCATTGTGTCCTTATTCCTTAGATACTTTTGTTATTACATCTAATTAGATTTGCTTTCACTTTTTCCATCTTTCATTGATTTTTCCAAGGAGCATTCAATTGAGACGTTGTATATCAACATTATATCTAAAACAAACCAATCGATTTTATTATATATTCCTACTTTAAAACTTAAATACAAATTTAATAAAGTTAGATACGACGCTACGATTTTAGGGATAGTTAGTTATAGTTTTAGTTTTTAGTGTTACAAATTATATTGTATACGTTTTTATAAAGATATATGTATATTTTGAATTATATAGTGTAAACTGCATATGCTTTATCAATATTATCGTGATTGTAAATTATATAGGTACTAAGTCTATCTGTGGCAACCTGTAAGTTACCGTCTGTTTTGTTAAGATTTGTTATTTTATAATTTTGGCTGTTGATCATCTAGGTACATATATAATAAAACAAACAAATGTTACGCCCATATTATACTCTTATTAGCTTAGTGACTGCTTGATCTTTGTTGCATAATATGATTTTGACTAAGCGCAATTGTAGCGTAAAACTCCGACGCTAATTCCTTCATTAATAACACGGCTAGTTATTTCCCTTTGACCACGCGAACAGCTATAGTTTGTTAATGCTTACAGATAGAAATTAGATAGGAATTAATTTTGGTCCTTAACTGCTGGCCTCTTAGAGAAGCTCAGAGTCGCTCAGCGAGGCATGGAGAGAGCTATGTTAGGGGTTTCTTTGCGCGATAGGATCCGAAACGTGAATATTCGCCAAAGAACTAGAGTGACCGACATAGCTCACAAAGTTTGTAAGCTGAAGTGGCAGTGGGCAGGCCACATCGCTCGACGAACCGATAACCGATGGGGACGAAAGGTTCTCGAGTGGAGACCACGAACCGGAAGACGCAGCGTGGGTCGACCCCCGACTAGATGGACGGACGACATCGTCCGAGTCGCGGGCGGCCGCTGGATGCAGCTGGCGCAATGTCGTCCGTCGTGGAGTTCAAAGGGGGAGGCCTATGTTCAGCAGTGGACGTCTTCCGGCTGATGATGATGATGATGATGATAATTTTGGTTACGGAAGTTGTAAAACGTCATACTCAAAAAGTAATCAGAGATTGTTATACGCTATGATGACGATAGGCGTAATTTAAGCTTCCGCGTATTATTATGTTCGACGTCACAAAAAAAACGAGGTCAAACAAGCTTGACCACTACGGTGGCACTATTTTTTATTAAGTTATATCTGCATAATTTCGGTGGCTGTCTAGTGATTTGTAACCATCAAAATAAAATATTTTGAAATTGTTCGAACACGGATGTATATGATCATTTGTTTTCCGATTTTCCTGATAAGATTTCTTTTTTTTTTTTCTTCTTCTGGAAACTTTGTTCGGTTTAGTACTAATATTCTAAAAAGGAAAGATTTGATTGTTTGTTTGTTTGCAACGAATATGCTCCGAAAAGAACAATTGATCTAGCCTAGTCAAGATCATTTATCATGATCTGTATAAAAATTGTATTGTTATGGTTCGTAATAAATTAACAAATTATTTAACTTACTTCTATCCAACATTTAGCAAATTTTCAGAATTTTCTACTTTACTACTCTGAAATAATTGACAGGAAAAAAATTATAGTCAGCGCTATTATTTTTTTAATTTACTTCACGTTTTTTTCTCTCTTTTCCTAAACCTAATATCGGAGACCCGGCAGCCGATTACCTTTTTTGTTAATACATGTTAATTTACAGTATATTCAAATCTACTTATATACGAAAATGTTGATAATATATATGTTATAAAATATTAAAATGGCAAAAAATATATTCTTTCTGAATATTTCTTAATAATGATACCAGGCTATAGGGAAAAATCTGCATTTATAACAAAATTTCACTGCATATCTACAGTTTCTTTTACATTACTTTCATTTGTTCGAGTGAGAGTTTGTCTTCTTTCAATTTACTCGTATATATGGTATTTATAAATGGCAAAGGCAGTTAACGACGAGTATTCCACATCAAACGGAGTACAGTTGATTTATGGAGACACACTTAACTGATTGAAGGTATCAAATCATCTCAACTCTTATACGTATAAAGGCTCCACATAAAGAGGGATACTGTGGTTTCAAAGAGGGAGATGCTAAAGTGATTTCAATCCAATGTATTTTAGGAAGAACATATCTATTACATATATGTGCATATGTATTTGTAATTCTCATTTGTTTTGATGACGTGTTTTTGTTCGTACTTATTTTTTTATTAGTTCTGTGCATATCTAGAAGCAATCAGGTTTTATTTTATGATTGCAGCAGTATTCTTGTTTCTTTTATTTTTTTTAAGTACGGAAATTCATGATTTTGGACGAGGCCTTTACCCAATCCGAGGAACTTGCTTAAATAAATTAAATCACACAGTTTCTTTTAGAAAATAAAAAATTCTGCCAAATTACGTACATATTGATTTCTCATATTTTCACGCGCGTTATCCATAAATGAAACAATTTTTAAAAGGTTTCATCGCGTATGTATTTAGTTTTATTAACGTTTCGTACTTTTTACAGGTTCGGTCTTCAAATAAGACTAAGGTGTCGATTATCTTTTTAATTAAGAGTATCAAAACAATACTATTAGTCACAAACAAACATTTATATTTTTATGGCAACGTTTACATTTACTTAATTGAATTATTTAAAAAAAATACACTCATTTATTTATCCCTGGCTACCGTAATCTACCACTAGATTCAAATTTGGGTGTCTTGTCTGAAAAGAATTGGCGAAACAAACTCGGATAAGAAAAGTGAATTGCTTTTCTTATCGGTCCCTTTGATTTAATATTTACACAATGAACTAACTGTATCTTTTGGTTTTGCAATATGTGATCTGCATTATGATTTTACTTGACTAATTACTGGATCACAAGCAGGTGGTTTATGCCAACCTTCATCTCTTTTAAAATTAACTACTCATATGTAAATTAGCTTTGTCAAATAAAAGTATTTTTATTTTATTATATATTATTTATTATAGTGCTTGATGTTTATAATTCGAATGTCATGTCAAAAGTTATCCCTAAAACTTATTTAGGGATAACTTTTGACATGACATAAATACCAAATAAAATGATTACCAAATAAAATGATATCTCTTCTCTCCCACTATTTGTATAGTGTAGGTATTATATATTGTTATAGTAAGCGTTCTTATTATGAATTGTTTATATTATTAACTTTTTAATTAATTTTTCACGTGGTAATAAAATTAATCAACACAGTTGGTCGCGTGTCAGTATTTCTATTTCCTTAACGTTTTAATCTTAAGGGAAATAAACAGTCTTAAATCATTAAAAATTATTTCAGTAACTAACATTTTTAGTATACTGTATTCGCTTTTAGATAAATTGCCTATTAGATATAATGTTAAGCAAATTACTTAATAACAGTTATCGTCAGAACATGCAAATATTTTTAAAGGTAAATAATAATGAGAAAACAATATCATATTTCTAAGTTTAGGTGAAAGACAATCGGCTAAAATTTCAATTTTGTTGACAAAAACATCATAAAGGTACCCCTGAAATCAACGATTTTTAAATTATTTGATTTCATTCCTTTTTGTAATTCTTTATTTTTTTACATATCTTTAAGCCAGTTCTTTTGCGAGATAGGCAGTGCTATGTAGATGCTGCAGGTTTTGTTTGATTGAACCTCCTTGCTATGCTCCTTGCTCCTTGCGGCGCTGCGTTCGACGACGAAGTTCAAGGCTGTTTTTAAATAGTATAACAACGGTTTCCTTTCAACAGCACACTTCGATTAATTCAAACTTTCACATTATAATGTTTCATCTAATTCCGACATGTCTGAACATACAGAATAATATGTTTTATTGAAAACTACATTAAAATACGTCTTGTTTGAAAGATATCAGCATACAGATAGCTTGAAGGGACTTTCTTTATGTTCTGTATCACTACATATTATAAAACAAAGTACCCTGCCCCTTCTGTCTGTTCGCGATAAACTTGAAAACTACTGGACTGATTTTCATGCGGTTTTCAACAATAGATACTGCAATTCTCATAGGTACAGCAATTCTCGAAGAAGGTTTTAGTGTATCAAAATTAATAACTTACGAGTAATAAAAATCTGCGCGCGACAAATTAAATATCGATGAATAAAAATGAATCGCCGAAACGTATGTACGCGCATAACTTCCGAATTCCAGTTCCGAGTGCACCAAAATGGATGATTCTATTCTTTATGTGTACCATGATTCACGACACAGTTTGTATATGAGAATAAAAAAACGGGTATAAGGCGGCACGAAGTCCGCCGGGTCAGCTAGTAGATTATATAGTTTCTAATTTAAATTGGGTGTGAACATTGACATGAGGATTACAAAATATTTATTGTCTTTCAACATGTAAAGCTTTGGTTGTCGATTTATTTATACGCTACATCTTCATCGATGTATTGTGTGGGTGTCAGCGCAACGGACTTTGAATATATCATCTCCAAACAATACCATTGTACGATTTGAATTTCAATGAGACCCATATGAGATTTCTTTATTATCGTTCACCCATTACAACATTTGGTGCGTGTTGTTATTAAATTTTTTCCGGTATGCGTTTTCTAGTCCTATGTATATTTTAACTCGTTCAATACGAACGCAAATTAAATGCGGGAAAGAGATCTATTGTTTATCAAATTATTACATAAGAAAAGTAAGTTCTGCAGAAGCCGATCTTTGAGTAGGTGACCAAATATTTAATTTAAGAAAGGTTGTGTTAAATACAATGCAATAAGCTGATAGAAACAAATGAATTATGTTTTTATTTTAGATCCTGCTGTGGTTCTTGCCTACACTATATTGATACGCTACAATAGAGAAGTAAATTTTATTTTCAACTTATATTCAGAGACTGTAACAAACGCATAATACATTTCGGAATATTATAGTACATAAGTACAGTGTTTACACTCTTTGTTAATTAAAACTAATAAGTTTAAAATTTAAAAATCGAGTAAATGGTAAAAATGATGAATCATTTTCTAAGCGAGGTAAATACAGCTTTTGAATTTCAGGCTACCAGTTCTAAGTATCGTGTAATGACGTAAATTATGGGTAAACTTTCTAATAGCCACCATTAGCATTGAAGATAAGCATCGGTCAGGCTGTTTGAATACTTCTAAAACTGGTTTGGTCTTGATTTAAAAGTGGTTTTGTATTATTACGTGCAGTAAATTAAATATTGGTCATAGTTCTTCACACGTCTGAAATGTATTAAATTTTAATATACAGGGTACTTATATTGATCATGCTTGTGTTGTCTCTGATATGAATGTAGGAATGCGTTTTATATCAGAAAATATACATATTTTCTGAGAGTTTGCAAACTAAACCGATAAATGAAATTCATACAACCATGAAAGAAATGAGAGAAATTTAAAGTATTTATTCTCATTTCAAGATTTTTAAGGGAGAATAACAATTCGCTTTTTTATTTACTTATTTTAGTAAAATTGGGGAAATTTCGGTCCTGATTTCCAGAACACTGGGTTCGAACGTTGCGAAAAATCTTGAAGGTAATTCTTTAAAGTTTGATATTTGTACGAAACCCTCAATGCGCCATTACAACTCGGTCGATTTTCCGGTTTTTTAATTTGAGTTTTATTTGTCATACAACCGGAGAGGTATGCAAAACGTAGATCTAAATAGTAGTAGTAGGTAGTCTACACAAGGAGTATGTTACGGTCAACTTATTTATAGCGTTACATCATTCTACCATTACGCGAGTTACGTATAGTAATGAATGACATCAACAGGTGCGTGATAAAAAATTGACTCAGTTTTGTAACAACACTTTTTTATATTTAGAACATCTAGTTCTAAATATAAAAAAGTGTTGTTTTTGCTTTTAGAATGGTGGCATAGTGGATAAGCAACGCAGCCCGCGATCGTTGTTGTTAAGCAACTTTCGCAATTGGGATGAGTGACCAAAAAATTGTTATCTGAAGCTTCAGAGGACACGTTGAGATGTTGGTCCGTGTGCATTTGCAGTCGTTAAATCTCCAAACCGCATTAAGCTAGCGTGGAAAGTCATGGGTCCTTAACCATCCATAAGAAAGACCTGACCAGCATTGTGGACATCAAAAGGCTAATGATGATGATTTATTTTTATATTTAGAATGTTTAGTTTAGCTGAGGTTTAATAAACTGATTAACATAAGGGATAATGAACATGTTTTATTTAGTTTTAATCTATACTTATATTATAACGTGCTAAAGTTTCTAACTTTGTTTGTTTAATACTGATCCGATACAGAACATTCTTAGCCTACAGGCACAGTGTATGGTAGCTACTTACATCATACGCGGATGTTATATGCTATAATTAACGTGGGAGAAATCCGGGAATGTTTTCCCGGCTAATTAATATAGTTCTAATATATACCAAAATGACGACTTTTGTTATTAATAAAGAAAATATAATTTAATGACGAATCTTAAGCTTGACGTTAAATTAATATAATATTACATTTTCCTGATAGTGTTACAATAATATTAATTAAATTATGTTACCAACAAAGATAATGGGAGTAAATTAGTATATATGAGTATAATTATATTTTACTAGCTTTCCGGCAGCGGCTTCGCTCGCGTGTTCCCTATTTGTTTGTATATCGATTCATATCATGATTTGGATTACATTGACAAATTGAATAGCAAACAACGTTACTATGGTAACGTTTTAATTCCCTATATAAACTTCCACTCCCATTTCATCCTTTAATTTGCTGTTCTCGAGAAAACAAAATAGCCTATGTTCAGCGCACATGAAGTAGCTTCCCGTAGGTGAAAGTATTTTTAAAATCGGTCCAGTTGGTTTCGAAGATTATTTGATGCAAACAAACAAACAATCAAATCTTTCCCCTTTATATTATTAGTATAGATAGATTAAAATACATAAATTAAAATAAATAGTTTTTACAAAAATACTGATCGCCTTCGTATTCGTTTCATATCCGAAGAATGTCATCGGGAGATCTACTTATATCCTTTGTCAGATTATGTATATACTAGTGTGTCTGTCGGTCACATAGTTGAAATTTTCATTGTGTACGTGCTTCTCAGTGTAGAATTACAATAAATAATAATTAATGTCAGTAATAAATAACTAATTAATAATAACATGACGTTATTAATTTTAAGAACGGAGTATTTAATATGCAACGGTGATAGAATGCAATTTCGAAGAATAATTGAACTTCCAACTGTTTTGTAAACACTTAATAACAAAATGTAATATGAAGAAATGAAAATAAGAAAATCAATGAAAGGTAAGGCAATATCAATCTTCGATATTTATTTTCTCATACGAAATCTGCCTTGGGACATTCGTCTTCTTTAGAAATGTCGACTTTGGTGGTATTTTATGCTATACAATCAGTCGAATTGTGTGTCAGCCTATAAATAACGTACGAAGATATGTTGAAGCAACTAATTAAGTTCTTGTGCGCTCGCGTCTGCGTGGGCGCTTAGAGTCTGCCCCTTAACGATGCATTCGCTACTGCACATAAATAAAAAGAACCTTATCACGTCAATAATACGAATCAAAATATAACGAACGTATCAGACGTATGAATTGCTTATGTAAATCCATAAATATTTACCGGGCAGCTTCATTTCAACTGTTGATAAGCCTAATGAAAAGTCAAGTAAGAAATATGTATTCGGATTATTGTTTTTTTATATGCAAATCAGTTAACAGTATTGAATAACGTTATGTTAATTTGATTCGAGTTTAATAAATATCTTAACGGATAACATTCGTCTTATCAGAATCTTGTTTCTCATAACAAATGGTAATCGTCGCCGAAGTAACGAGAAATTTTATATCAGAATATTTTTATCAAAGTTACTATTTATAGGTGTAGTGAGAGACAGTCTATTGTAATAAATTATTATGACGAAAGAAAATAATGGAAAATAATATTTCGAGTTTTAAAACAATATTAAATGCGCACCTTTAATTACTAAGTAAGTTAATATTCCTGCTTTGATGTACATACATTTACACCCGGTTTCTGAATTGAGTATTTAAAGTTGAGCGTATCTCAAACTGTGCTTAAACGTCAATTAAACAGGTTTCCGTTTCTGAGTTAAGTTTTTCACGATCAGTTGATATCAGTCTAATAAAAGGTAAGAGTTTTTGCCTTGTGTAAAAATAAAGAAACTTAAGTTATTGAGAATTATTAGTTGAGATTTATCATTTATGATGCTTTCCTCAATTCAGAAACCGGTCGCAAGTATTTTGTCGGTAAGGTTAGGTTAGGTTAGACACGACCCGACCTACGGGGGGGGGGGAATCCACGATAAGGGCTATGCCTGTGTGGATCCTCCCAACACGATGGGTAGGGGACCGGACATTGCACAGTTGCGCATCTCTGGTCTCTAGTCGGGGGCAGCTGACCGGTTCGCGCACCGGTCGGCATTGCACGCTCCTGCCTCGTCGTGGGGGTGCGTCTCGAATGTCTCTGAGGCGTACCCCCAACCCGAGTGGGACCTGCCCTTTTCATAGCGGGCCGAAATGGGGGCAAATCGCGCGGTGTATGGCCTTCGGGCCGATCCCGCGCATCGCCTACCATGAGAGGGACATCGCTGAGTTTTAGTGGGTAAACTCCTGTTTCTTGTCTAGCCCCTTCGGGGGTGGGGCCACAGGAGGAGTCCCACATCACCCGTGGAGCCCGCGCAGGGTGAAGCGGGTATGCGTAACGCATTTCTCAGCGTTAAAAAAAGCCCTAATATGAAGCTTAAGGTATGTATGTCTTAAGGTATGTAAAAAAGGTTAGGTTAGACACAATTTGAAAATAATAAACATTAATTTCCCTCAACGCGTGTCGCTTTTCATCGGATAAGAATTCCCAACATTATTCTAGTCCTCAGTTTATGTGGGCTGTCAATAACGAATAATAATATCTTAACATATGATCATTGTCCCATTGAAAATGTCGATTGACAATAGCTTACTCATATAGAGTGGTTGCATTGTAAATGAATTTAACAATATCTGTTTTCAATCGTCGCATGCGTAGACTATTTGTCACACAGCTTGTTACTTCGCCCAGATTTATGATAACAATTTTCGTTTTATTAAAAATCGATTCTCCATGTTTTATTTTTAGTTACGGTCATTAAATGTTTATAAACGTAAAGTAAATCGAAACGAAGTTTTGAACGAAGAGCCTGATTGGCCAATGAGAGAAGATATTATGCGAAATAATGTGTTAAATACATTTTTTTTATTAATTAATAAAAAATCATCAGTAAGTATATTTTAAGAACTGCTTAATCACACCTCGGAAAGAAAGCGACTTACATATTTATTAATTTTCTTTTTCATTCACTGTACTGATATAATGTATCTCTGATTTTTAATTTGAGTTTATTTCTATCGTCAAACACTACTTATATGCTTATTATATTTGATAAATTTTGCATACGCAATGATTTAAAGATATTTATTTGTTAAAACAATTTTGCAGTCTCAGGATGTCTGTGACGGTATTCGAAAAACGACATTGGATACTTAAATATTTTTTTATAACATAGTAAAAAATCATTTACTTTTATTAATAGCTACGCCACCCGTGCACGGAGCTCGTATTATATATTTACGTAGGGTTAGAGTCAATGAAATAAAACCTATATTATTATAATCAAGGTTTCGGTTTTTATTTATTTCATTAAACCATAAATACGGTTACATATGAAGTTGTATTCGACGCTGTATTTGTAAAAAAACACCAAAGCACACACATACTGTGAAGTTGGAGTATAAATATGATGCATTTACAAGGTTACTTTCGAATCCCGTAAGACAATAATTTTAAACAAATATTGTGCTTGCTCGAAAGATATTTTTAAATCGTCTAGGGATAAAAAAAATTTACAGTATTATTTATTATTCATAGAAAACTGAATATTGATCATTTTTGAAGGGCATAGACACTACTTTTATATTATGAAATATTTTTAAAATCCAATAAAGCTGAGCGTAGATAATAAGTAATGTCCCCGACAAATGACTGTGACACGCGAGTCTCCGAGCTACAATAAAAAGGGTTTATTAGTCATTTGGGATCGTTCGTCATGTTCGATACGTAAGGTAACATATAAACAGAAACATGCTGTAACCAGTTGGTAATAAATACGAAAATCGCTTACAATATTTTTATCACTTTAAACTTTAGAAACTTATAGCTACGATGATAAAATTTATATTCAGTTTGTAGTTATTTCTTTTTATAGCTACAATGTGTTTATTATATGATATTATCTGTGCAATGGGATTATTTTTTTTGTTGAGACCTATAATAATAATATCAAAGTGTATGGGAACAGCAGCAAAGTGATTTATTATCAAATAAATCTAACATACCAGGCTAACCCAGGCCCGGATCTACGATGTCCCTGCCCTGTGTAAGCCCCTGTGCCCCCCCCCGTAACCCCTCAAGGTTCGGCCCTAGGCTAACCGAAAGTTCACAACAGTTTGTTTTTTCTACATTGACCTGAAAGAGAATATATTCCGGAAGTGAAGCTCAGAGATAGAGCCACATCGAATCCAGCATATTAGCCACTCAGCCACGGACGCCGTCGTAATAAATTTTAATTACTGTTGCCGACGATGCCTCAATAAAACTTTTTAATAATTTTCACCAACATTTTTATGTTTTTAAAATTTTCTATTGAATTTGATTTATTAAAAAAAAAGATATAACCGTACAGTCTTTTTATTAACCGAATTCAAAATCGAAACAGGATAAGGTTTTATGGTCGACGACTACTCTGATGTCTATGTATTATTTTATGTATGTTATTATTATTTCTCTTAAATTAAGTACATATACATTTATTGCGATGGCTTTATTCGCTTTGACCGGTTAATTGCTAAAAGACTTTGCAGGTAATAGCTTTTCCCACGTAAGTACATAATTTTAAATCTTTATTATAGACTTAGATATTGTATTTCCGGCGTTTTTTTGTGATAAGAAAATATTATTAAACCTTAAAACTTATTAGATTTTCATTATAGTTATTTGTCGCTTGTATTAACCTCTAACTATCCTCTTATGATAAACTGAGTAGACAATCTGATAACATTATTTGCATAACAGCAAATTGTGAATACTCAGCCACATTATCTTTCAGCATGCGTATGTTATCTTTTGAATGTCCAGTCTACTTGTAATGTAGATTAGATATGTTTTCTACTTTAAGGTAGGATATAGGACACTCCCGTTTAATTTATCTTAAAGACTGTAGATAAAATTTTATTGTGATAAGAAAATTCCGATTCTCCTTACATATTATAAATACATAAAACATTGATTTCATGGAAACTTGTATGTGAGATTTTGAAAGAATGCGTTAATCTTTTATTGCTAAGTCACAAAGGTTATTTATTTATTTAGCTACCGATTTTATATCGTTGTGTATCTTTATATAGATAATGAACTTTTTTATCGTCGAAGATAATAATATTTTGGTATATTTTTTACTTTTTATTGAACGAATGTTACAGTAAAGTAAAATAAAGACAGTTTATTATTATTATATTTGATTAATTTTGCATTCACAATGGCATACTGAAAAATATTTTTGATTAAAAAAACTTAAAATATCCACTTTGTACCTGGCACTCTGAGATGGGACTCGAAGTCATAAATCTTCGCAATTCGATCAACTGCTCTAACCACAGAGCTAGCTAGGACCGAACAGGACTGAATTTTTCAAGCACTTGTTACTTTTTTTGCAAAGCCGGAAGAAATATTTGCAAAAATATTTCTTGAACCGGAAGAAATATTTGCAATAATAAAACAGCCGGCTGTTTGGGTGGATTGCCTGAACACTTGATAAAAGTACGCTCTGCAGTGCTTGAAAATTTCACCAGTTCTGTTAGGTCCTGGGTAGCTCAGTGGTTAGAGCAGCCGGATTACGAAAGGTCATGGGTTCGAGTCCCATCTCAGAGTGCCAGAGACAAAGTGGATTTTCAAAGCATTTTTCATTAAGGTTATTGTTATTTTAGTATATTGGTTTCTTTTATTTTGACGCGGACTTTTCATCAAATTTGCGTTACATCCGTTTAAAAGTACAGTTAATTTTATATGTTTTGAATACGTTACAGGTTCTGAGTTAACACTGTGATTTGTAAATGATCCGAAACGTCTAAAGTCAAATATAAATACATTAGTTACGATCAAAAGTAGTTTTATTTAATTATATTGGTATCAAAATATAATGATTTTATGACTGAATTGTTTCATGTATTTGCAATGTGACCCTTAAATTGAGTGCAAACATTGTAACTACGCAATGCTTCACATTGCTTGTTGGTTTGTATACCGTTTATTTGATGTTTTTTACTTACATGCACTGTTTACTGTTAATATTATTATGAAAAATTTATGGTACTATCGGTCTGTTTGGTAACAAATATGCTTTTGGTAAATAAATATAATATTGATCGGACTTTTACCATAGAGCCCAGTTTGTTTATGTTTACACACATAACATATCTTTTATCTATATAGATAGACGACATGGATATAAATGTTATCACAATTAAATAGAATTACTAGAAAATAAAGCAACAAAATCTCGGAAACAAGACATTTTGGGTGATTTTAACTTATAACCATTCTTCTAAGTTTTGGAACTGTTGTGTGGCCATGGAAGTTGTCAATGAAATAAAACAAAATGGCGAATTAAGTGTATAGACTTATATTCTGATAGCCTTATTAAACTCTAGTGTTATAAATATAATATAATACTACCACTATATTGAAATAATAAATATAAAGACAATAAAACGCAGGATTATAGAATAGAATTAGATACGCTGAATTACTGAAATGTTCTAGCAAAAAAAAAAATAATTACAGGAGTGTTTAAATCTCTAGAAAATAGATGACAAAAAAAGAAATATGAGTTCGATTGTTAAATTATTCAGGACACTCGGGTGTCGCGTAGGGTTGTAACCGTATTCAAAATTTTGCCTCCTTTGAAATCAGATATAGGTACTCTGTTTATTTATTCTAATATTTATTAATTTGTTGGCAACTCTAATATCGGAAGAGGTACCGAGGAATGAGGTTACGTTCTTGTTAATCAATAAAAAAACGAATCATTGCACTAAAAAGGTATGTAAGTCTGATAAGCGAAAATAATATTTTCATTTTTTCATCTCGCTAAAGTTTAAAAGCATTGTAACACAACATATTTCACTAGGAAAATTGCTGCGATGTGTTATTACGATATGTTAATGGTCTCCATTAAATTTTAAGCCTTCCAGTTATTAAGTTACGCCATCAAATTTCGCAGAACGTTGATTGACTGCAGTTATTCGCTAGCTAAGTACTGTGTAGGTAGTCAAATTTTAACTTAGGTCTAACTCTTAAATAGGTAAAGAACGAGTCAAACTCTTACTTGAACGGTTCAATGAAGTGTAAAAAAGCCTTGAGTTTAAAGTTATCGTCACTTTTGACTCTTAAATGATTTGTTGTATTGAAGATATCAGTGACACTATATCTGTGAAAATAATATCTATAATTAATTTATTTCTAATCAACTAAAGAAGTATATAATTAATAATTATATTTATCTAATCTAGATATAATTTTATCTAGTTCGCAAGGTTACCTGGAAGAAATTACTTTTTAGTTGTAAGGCTACCAGTTTTGTCCATTGGTGTATAATAAAGAGTTTTCATTTCATTTATAATTTTTCATTTGTTTTTCATTATATATATCTGCGTTTATGAATAAGATTAGGACTACTTCATATATATATATATATATGTATAAAAAAGTTATCATTTCTCATAAACCCTCCGATGAACCCCAGGGGTCCATATAGATTCTATTAAAGTATAATACTTTGACTAGCTTAATTATTAATGAGTGTGTAGGACGCGAGCTTATTTTTAGATGTTATTCCATAAATTAAGCCTTTATTTTATAAACATAACATCCTTAATTATTTCAGTACAATACTCTTAAGAGTTCTTTTGACGTTGAAAATAGAACAAAATATTTTCGTGTGTTGAAATTATTATTTTTCGGTGTTTAGAAAAAAAGGTTTCATCAATATAAATGAGAAATTTATGTCTTTTCAACTAATTCTAATATTTGGGGCTTTACTCTTTATAGCACTATCAAGTTTTAAAAAGTTTTGTTAAGCTACTTGAGTAGGTATATAATAAGAGTATTTTTTTCGACAAGCCGTTCGTGTTGTTAACACATATTTACACACAATTTGACTTCAAATCGGTCGAACATATTAGCTTTATGTAATTTTTTCTGTCAAACTAACAAATCAGCATGAATACGTAACCGAAATCAACGTTCACAAATTCTTTGTATAGAAAATGCTTTTGTGTTACACTCATTCGATATTTGTCCAATCAATTTCATTGAAATCTAATACCTTTTTCGGGATGTGTGCTACAAACAAATAGTTTTCATATGTAATTTTGTTTTTTCTCATTTATAATTGAATATTTAATTCACTAAATCTTTTTCCTTTCAACTATAGATTTTTCTAGTGCAGGCGAAAATTGTATATTAATAAAATAAAAAAAGATAGAAATGAAAATTCAGTCTAGACTGTTACAAGCATTTGTGATTGTCGAAATTCTATGCCATTGGTTCGTAAATCAACGGCGGGAGACCTTATACCGAGAACAACTGGCAATAAACTCAGAAAGGGCTATTTTTTTCTCCCTGTTTTATTTCAAACAGAGATATCAAAATAAAAATATACATAATTACACCATGAATCACTTTCCAATTCAATATTAAAAATTTAGAAAAAAAAAATATTAAGATAATTTACTCGCCATGCCGCGAAAACAAACTCATTGATAATAATTAATTTTTATTTACAAAACAAAGTAGTATGTTGAAAAAAAAAAACGATACATATCGACACCATAAAGCTCCGTAGCATATTCGTGAAAATTTGTCGTTTCAGCGATCTGTAGCGTAATTTTTAGTTTCTTTTTCTTTTAATTTTTTAGTGTACATGTTTATGATTAAGTAACGTGTGGTCAATAAAATTCTTTCCTTCTAAAAGAAATACAGTCTGAATAAATAAAAATAAAAAATATTGTATTTCCATTAAATTCAAACTATACTTAATATTTTAATAAATTGTATATAAACCAACACGAAAATCCTGTGTTGTTTATCTATCAACAATAAAATAATTAAACATAATCATTTTAATCCTTGGCAGAAAAAACAATATATTTTTTTTTATAAATCCCATAGGTATTTAGATATACTTTTAGATAGGTGGAGAAAAAATTGAATATATGGAATAGTGCCCCAAATATGGAATACATAATAAATTTAACTTTATATTATTCTAATTATATCGTTATTAAAAAAAATAAGTCCAAAAATTTATGCATGGACCCTTAAATCTATATAAATAAAAATAAATTATGAATAAGATTTATAAATTTCACCACATTAGGAACAATTTAAGAAGGAAAAGGATGTATAATTGTATATTCCATATTATGGGTTCTTTTCACGTTCGGCGATATTTACCTCTAATAAATAAATAAAACGTGACTTAGTAAAAAATTAATTTATTATCTTTAGTATATTTATTTACCTCTTAAACTCTACAATATTGAATCTCTTCTAGTAAATAATTCTATTGTTATAACGCTTTTGACGTTGATTAAGCCGACAGTTGACTTACCATTTGACAATCATCGTAATATTATCTAAAATTAATTATGGCTTAATTTTATTTTAGAGCTCGAGATTACGTGTCGTTTTTATGATTTATTTTCCTAATTCTGGCAAATAATTATCTCTTACCCTAGGTATCGCTAACGAATACCATATCTAAGTTTTCCAAGAAAATTTTTCTGCATATTTTAGAGTATTGTAGGTCAGTGTTTGTCAAGCTGTGGTCCGCGGACACATGGGATTCCTAATCAAATATTAAAGATTTACTTCATTTTATAACAGTATATTAATATCCCTACTACTGGGTCACAGGTCTTCCTATGAATGGAATTTAATCGAATGGAATATAGAGCATGGTCTATGACCAACTATGTTCCAGTGCATATTGATAGTTGTTAATGGCTTCAGATGCACATTGTTAACATCTATGGTAATCGTAATTGATTCTGCTTAATTATGTAGGACAGTGTAATACCCATTCTACTCTAAGACGGCTTGTACGTATCAATGTATAAAAATATCTACCAATATACAAAGCCCTGAAGGCTCCATAAAAAGACATAAAACGAGTAATTTGTCAAAGCGAGTGTAATTCGAAATATGTTATAGAGACAAACAATTTGTTGGGAAAAAACCGAGCCAGAAGCAAACACGAAAAATAATGTAAGGTAATATCACACGGGTTGTCGTTGGTAAACTAACAATTTATGCATGGACCCTAATGGCCTGCTCCATCAGCCTTTGTTTGCGAAGCTTTCTGTGAAATTTTATTCGGTAATAGCTAGGCCTTTGCCTCAATTTCATGTCAATATGACTCTTTAAGTGATTTAGCAAGGGTGTTCCGTTACATATTTTAGAGAAATATCTGACGAGAAAAAATATATTAAACAGGTATTATGTTTTAAGTTATTTTTAGATATAGGTTATATTTTCCTGGTTTAATAATAATAATATAAATAATAAATATTTAACAACACCACATACATTGCTCAGATTCCAAGATGAGTAGCTAAAGCCCCCGTATTATGGAATATCTGAGACAACGAAGGTACCACAACACCCAGACCCGAGTCAATATAGAAAAGTTTATTTTCTACATTGACCCAACCGGGAATCGAACCCGGGACCTCAGAGATGGCGACACCTTGAAACCGGCGTGCGAACCAGTCAGCTAATTTCGATTCCGACTTATTGATTTATATATTTTATTATTTAAGCTTTCCTCCAGCGTCTTTTTGCGATAAAATCCTTCCTATGTACTTTCTTAAGGTTTACTCTATCAGTGTATAAGATTTCATTAAAATTGGTTAAGCAGTTTAAACGTGAAATCGTAACACACATGTACATAGATTGAATTACTCTCGCATTTATAATATTACTAGCTTTTCGCCAGCGGCTTCGCTCGCGTGGTCCCAAGGGCACAGTTTATTTGGATATCGATTCATGTTATGACACGGATATATTCACAATGACAAATTCTACTCACATTATCATGCCTTTATTTGCTGTTATTCGGGATAAAATATGGCCTATGTTCACAGCATATGATGTAGCTTCCCGTAGAATCGGTCCATTATTTTCGGAGCCTATTCGTTACAAACAAACAAACAATCAAATCTTTCCTCTTTATAATAGTATAGATATAGAATTGGGCATTTCAAATATTTACTAATATTCGTTTATTTAATCTTTTTAATGGATCTGAGTGAATGTAGTGTTTAAGATCTTTTTACATTTTTAATTGTTTTAGATCCTATGTTAACATCGTGGTAAAGTTGTTTTACACATTTCTTTATCTTTTACTTACAAAATTACATATTTTTCTTATCAACATAATAGGTAGGCCATCAACATAATAGGTTTTTAACTACTTATGTAGACCGTACATAAGAACAATATGTGTGTATAAATAAATACTATATATAAAATGTTCTTATATATTTTTCACTGCCAGAAATGATTTAAATGGTTCTACTATTTCTTTTAAATTGTTTAGTGGGCAATTATTGACTGACAAGTACACTTTTTCCATGACAAGTTTCATGATTGTCAACATGTGAACCAGTAATAATAGTAGCATGCTTTACCTTCTCAAAGTCAACATGACTCATTATAATGAGGAAATCGTGATGAATGTAATTACTCGTACAATATAATTTTAGTTATTTTAAACTTATGATTGTGTATATGAGTGTTATTGATTGAAATAAATGACATCTCCCGTCGACTGTCGCCCATTAAAACGCGTCCAATGACTTAAGTGTCGAGCCTTTTCGCTGCTCTAAACAAACGCATTGTTTTTTTTGTATTTATTGATTGGTGTAGCTTGGAGTAGCTCGGTGGTGTAGTGGATAAGCGCCGCAGCCCGTGATCGTAGTCGTTAAGCAACTTTCGCGAGGGTCGGTCACGGGATGGGTGACCAAAAAATTATTATCTCGAGCTACTCCGTGCTTTGGAAGGCACGTTAAGCCGTTGGTCCCGGCTGCATTTTGCAGTCGTTAATACCCTCCAATCCGCATTGGGCCAGCGTGGAGGGTCATGGCCCATTCTCCTTAACCATCCATAAGGAAGGCCTGAGCCCCTGCAGTGGGGACGTAAAAGGGCTGGTGGTATTTATTGGTGTTGAATAATATTTCTAGCAATAAATTAATAGAAATAATCAACATAAAAAACACAATGAAATGAGTTATATAAAATTTTTCGATTTACATTTTATTCAATACTTGTATTTATCAAAGTTGATGACCTCCGTTGTCAAGTGGTTCGTTTCAAGGTGTCACCATCTTTAATGTCCCGGGTTCTATTCTCGGTCAATGTAGAAAATTAATTGTTTCGGATCTGGCTGGCACCTTCGTTGTCTCAGATATTCCGCAATACTGGGACTTTAGCTACTTATCTTGAAATCTGAGCAATGTAAATGATGTTGTCTATTAATATATACTAAGGTATCAATTACCATACTATAGTTACTTTTTATAAAACAATCAATCATGTTTGAATTTGTCTCGTAAATAACCTTTGTTTTATATTTTTACTAGCTTTCGCCAACGGCTTCGATCGCTCAGGAAATGTTTAGTGCGATAAAAAAATCTGTATACAAAATTTCACCAAAATTTGTTCAGTAGTTTCGGCGTGATTGACGGAGAAACATCCAAACAAAGAAACTTTCACATTTATAATATTAGTAGGATTAGATATAATAAAAAGCATTGCAAATATATTACCTAGTATGCATTTTAATTTTAATAGAAAGATCAAAAGCATCTTCTGGTTATTTAAATATGTAATAAAAAAGTAGGCCTAATATATAAATGTAATACGCCCATTAGTAGGAAAATAACACGTAGGTACTTGAGAAATATGACATTCTTGTTTAGTTTTCTGGTAGTTGGTATGGGTCAGGCTATGCTGGATCCTGCAAAAGTAAGAATACATCAGAAGGATTTAGTGGGTATGTTATCGTTCTGACTTAGCCCTCGGGCGGGTCGGTGTGGTCCCACACGGACCTTGTTGCCTGTCAAGCGGCAAGGCAGGATATAAAGCATTCCCTCTACGACACCAAAAAAAGTTTCTGATAATTCACTTTATAGCGTAGCCGTCCAGTTAGCGGAAGGTTCGTGTTTCGAAAGAATCTTGTCTAGAGCATAACAAGTATCTTATAATATATTTCTTTAAGATAAACAGTGATATTGTGAACTCAGAACTAAAAAATAAATAATTTAAAGAAACAAAAAACCCGACTGCCTAAAAACGAATTTTGAAAAATACATGAAATATTTACTTCAATAAAAACTAAAAAAAAAGAAACAAGCCCAATAGTTTAGAATTGTGTTAAGTAATACTAAATAGCTGTGAGTCGTTCTGTTCTGCATTAGAATTTATGATTTGTTTTATGTATGTATCGATTATAAAACTATTTCAATTGTGTAGTTATTTAGTAATACCTAACAGCGGGTTTTTTGTTTTTCTTTAAATTATTTTATACTTTTTAGATATCAATCGAGCTTGGCGGTAAACTTTTTTTTACTTGGCAACTTGGCGATGTATAAAAGTTATTTTTTTTTACCAAAAATATTTGTTCTTCATGTTTTTTCACTATTTTATTTTGTTTGTATATCGTTTATACTTTAAATAAAATCTTAAATCAATAAGTAAGAAAATAAGCTAGAATGATTGTTTTGTTAAACAACTTTAAATGGTTATATATCCTTAACTATTATTTAAAATGATAAAAGGAACCTAAAGATGATTTTAAAATACCTATTCAACGATACCCCACTTGACATAGTTCATCGATATATTTTTAATTTTGACAATATGGCGCCTGGTTGTGGCTGTGTTTAATTTTGATTACTGTCATGTCTTTAGTGACACTCGCAAGGTTAAGACGAATCGATTGACGTAAGAATCATCAAAATCGGCCTACGAATTTGGTCTCTAGAACACCACATAGAAACAAACATACATACATACATAGACTGATAAACACATTACCCTCCTTTGCGTCGCGCAGTCGGGTAAAAACATATCCTTCAATGAAATAAATATAAGACCTTTTCATGTTACATATAATATACGCTTACGCTTTATAAATATCCTTTTAAAAGGCATATGCGAACTTATTTCAAGTGTACTAACACCAAGGAACTTCGTTTCAGCCGGGAATGCTTTCAATAGAATTCTTCTATCGAAGCCTTTATCGGCTCTAGCTGCCACCGGCGGCGGCGCTGTTACCTCCTAGGGGTGTGAGTAATAAATATATCAGACTATTGAAAAATCTGTATCAAAATTTCGTGATGGAAGTTATAGCTTGATTTGAAATTTCTATACTTCATTCAACTGACATTTTTTATTTATTTCAACTCGATCAGATTAGGAGATCGATGGCGTTGCAATACGGTTGTTAAGCAACTTTCGCTGCTTTTTTCCCGTGCTTCTAAAGGCATATTAAGCCGTTTGTTCATACTGCTTTTACAGTCGTAAACGCCCACCAATCCGTACTGGGACCGTGCGTGGAGGTCCATTCTTCCAACTTTATTCGATTCCATACATAGGTGCCCCAGCATGGGGGATATTAATAAGCCGATGATGAATCAGATTAGAATATTAAAGTGTGAAGCTTAGCTGGCATCTAAAATTTTACCTGAATTATAATTAATATTTGTCATCAATAGAAATTGGATTTCTTCTAAAGAGAGTTTTTGAGCCAAAGATATTATAACCCTCGTGTTAGAGAAGCCCGTACATTAATTTTATATTATAACCCTCGTGTTAGAGAAGCCCGTACATTAATGAGACTAAATCTCTTAGATCATCGGTTTGATATTCGGACATACGGTACGTCTAGGAGTTTGGTGGTGTTACTTTAATTGTTTCAGATTTCCATAACACAAGAGATTCAGCAACTGTGTTTGGCATTAGAAAATTATGTGTGACGATATCCAATGGTTATTTATTAAAAACGATTACTTTATCGCTTTAAATTTTATAACAATAAGAAAGTAGCGCCAACCCTACAGTTGCTTGCCTTAATATCGTAGGTATCAAGAGGAAGGCGGGTTTTCACTGTCCCGATTGTCAAACGTGGGATTCTTCGGCTCATAGCAGACGGGTTGAATTTCATTACTGTCGTCAAAGCATTCGGTGATGACGATAAGAAATATTTTAACTATTTCCGAATTAAAATTTTCTGGTGTCTATTAGATTATTTTAATAAGATTACTTTCTTTATATTTTTTCTTCAAAATTAACCCCAGCCTGTTCTCTGAAACAGAAAGAAAAATCACGAAACATTTCATTATATTAATTTTCATTTTATTAATATATTAGCTATTTGTCCGCGACTTCTCCCGCGTAAATTATAATCTAAGTAATGATGTAGCTTCCTTTAGTTGTTTTTTTTTAATCAGTCTAATAGTTTCGGGGCCTCTTCGGTGCAAACAAACAAACAGATCTTTCCCTTCTATAATAGGGATAATGTCAAACTTTTTTTGTCTGTCAGTCAGGCAGGTTATTGAAGAATATTAGATACGTGTTTTTTTTTATTTCAACTTTAATGACTATTATCTAAGCCGTTTCTTGTTAAGTTGAAGCAAAAAAATACATATCTATTATTTCTCTATTAGCTGACTCACGAACAGACATCATTCCTATTATGTTTAGCTTTAGCTGAGAAAATCACGAAAGATGTTAAAACTACAACTCGATTTTTAGTTTTTTAGATTGACATTAGTCTACATCCCTGCTGCTAGGATACAAGAATTTTGGATGGATCAAGATGGATGGAAGAGAACAGGCTAAAATCCACCACGGTCTGGTGCGGATTGGTGGGTGTTAAACGATTGAAGAAGCAGTCGGGACTATTTTTTTTATGGGATAGGGGGCAGACGAGCAGACGGATCACCTGATGGTAAGTGATTACCGTCGCCCATGGACACCTGCAACACCAGAGGGGCTACAAGCACGCTGCCGGCCTTGGAGGAAAGGGTTGAGGGGTAGAGGGAAGGGAATAGGGAGGGGGTTGGGCCTCCGGTACCCTCACTCACACGACGAAACACAACGCAAGCGTTGCTTCACGTCGGTTTTTTGTGAGGCCGTGGTATCACTCCGGTCGAGCCGGCCTATTCATGCCCAGGCGTGGCTCTCTCACGGATAGGCTTAGTGTACCTTCTTATGAATGAAAGAGCTTTTTTCACCCATTCTGTGACCAACCCTTGCGATTGGTACTTAACTTCACATCATAGATCGCAATTCAACTTCATTTCAATGATTTGATTAAACCAATCATACATAAATTAGTTAAGTGAAATGATTAAAAGACGAAATAAATATTTGAGATTTGATTTTTTTGATGTAATAGATAATCTTATAAAATAATAATATGAATAAGTGGTACAAGTAATATTACTTCATTAAAAACAATTAAAAAATAATAGGTTGGGGAAAACATTTCTTCGCATTTTATATGAAAATCCAAAACATTTTTTTAATAAAGTTTTTACACATTCAACTAAAGGATGTAGGCACCATTTTGTTCGATAACTTTTTACGATCTTGTAGGTAGGGACAAGATCCTATTGCTATAAAAAATTCGGGGCTTCTGATCAAAAAACCGCGACATGTGGTTTTGGCAGTTCTCGCGTGATGTTAACCTGATACTGTCTAAAGAATTCTGTGGAGACCGAAACAGGTGGATATCTGAAGATGCAAGGTCTCCTGACCTATTAGGTGGATGCATTAACATCTCCCAGCCAAACTCTTTTTTTTTCGCGGCTTGCGTTGCAATTTTACTTTTTTTCTAATAACATTCACACAATTTGACAGTGAAAAAAAAAAAAGAATTAAAATTAAACATGTTTCTAATGTGGTTTCGGATTTATCTTTTTTAAAATCGAAACTTTTCAATGATACCGAAACCAGCCAGATACAAATGGTATAGCCAGAAAGATTTTATTACAAGTTAGTGAATACTATATGTGAAAAGACTTTTTCCTCAACTCAATATTTATTTGCTATTTTCATATCCTAAGAGATTCGCCCAAATCTCTATTTTTATCATAACTTTATATTACCAATATAACTTTATATTAAGAAGAGATCTTCACTATATATATATATTGTTGAATTTAATCAGTACATATATATCTTAAACTTTTAGTATTATTGTTTATAAGTCACTTGAATACAATTTTAAATATTATTCCAAACAGGTCTGAATATTTCTTTACTTATTTGTATTACACTTTCATGGCGCAACGATTGTAAATTCAACAATAGTATCGATATCGGAGGCCTTGAGTAAAGCAAGGTAACAACTCTCCTTCTCGACAAAAATATCATAGATAAGACCAGTGATATTAATAATACTGATATCTACACTAATATTATAAATAGGAGAGGTTGGATTATATTTTTATTTGCATCGAATAGGCTTTGAGAATATTGGACCGATTTTAAAATCCCTTTCACCTACAGGAACTACATGACAAAGGTTGAAATAGGCTATAATATGCGAGTGAAGTCGCGGGACAACAGCTATCTATATAATAAACGTAGACTAGCAAGACCGTCGATAACTGTTCTCTTGTCCAAATTTAAACTTAAAAAATACTTTCGTAGAGAATATATTTTTTCCCTTTCTATATGAAACTCGGCACATTTCTAATTTAAAGAAGGCATTGAGAAAGCTGTTTTTACATAAGAATGCACTAGAAATATATTAAATTAACAAAAAAATACACACAATATTGTTTGTCTTTCAGCATTGTTATTCTGGTCTTAAAACAGCCGAAACTTGTCGAGAACAGCGATGTCACAGCACAGAGGTTCAATCAAATAAAACCTTCTTTGAAAGGTAATAAAGATTTTATTTAAATGAAGTTTTATGACGTGACATCACTGCAATCGAAGGCGAGTTTGGGGCGTTTTTTAACAGAATAGCATAGGACTTTTATCATCTAATTTAGATTAAAGCAACAATTAGTAACAATAAATATCATAATCAGCAGACTAGTAATGTCATTGTCATTGCTGTCAATGCTCAGGCTTTCCCTGTGGATGGAATCGAATCAAATCGATTAGGGAGATTGGGCCATGATCCACCACGCGGTCCTAATCCGGTCTACTAGGTATTAACGACTGCAGGTGTAGCTGGGACCAATCAATTCACGTGTCTTCCTAAGTACGGAGGTACTCGAAATTTTTTGGTCACCCATCCTCTGACCGGCCATTGCGAACCAATGGTATCGCAGACGAAGCGCGCTAATTACTGAGTCATGTAGTTCCTTCTCTTCCTTCCTATAATGACTCAGTAGCATCCACCACCACCATCAGCCCTTTTACGTCCCCACTGCAGGGGCTCAGGCCTTCCTTATGGATGGTTAAGGAGTATTATGCTAAAGTAAAAAGCTAAAGTATTTTAGCTACTATAGGTTTCTCAATAACGGGACGCCGAAATAGCCGCTTGAATAAACTAGAACAGAGCAATCGGGGTCCCGGAAATCGTTTCCATTGTTTCCACAAACGTCCTTGTTCCCTTGAGCCGACCGTGAGTCGACGGCTGAGACTAGCCGTTCGAACGGATATCTCGTTTAGCTAGCAATCAAAGAGACGTCTGTGAGTTTTGCTAATGCATAATAGGTACTATAAGTAAAATGACATTAGTTTATTATCCATTCAGTGATTTTTGAGTTTATTCACTACAAAAAATATAATGTAAAAATTAAAAAAACACGACTGCCAAAATCTATTATATAGTATTATTATTGTGACGACAGTATAGGTATAATTAACTGAGAAGAGTGACTTTCCATTCCTCCTTACCGAGTCATCCTATTTTTAAATTGAATTCTAAACTATGTTTGATTTAAAAAGGTTTTATTACTTTTATTTTTTTTAATAAATTTTATTTCTATACATTAATCAATCAAGTGAATCTAGACAATAGTCTCGGGTTCGGACGTTACGGCACCTTCGTTGTTTCAGATAAAACTTAACTAAGCTACTTCGTTTGAAATATTTTTTTATACATTCGTAATGCATTGAGTAACTTATTTGAAAAGTTGTGAGCTTTATATAGGAATAAAATATCAGGAATTAAAGCTGGTCGCACAGTCAAGCACATAAGTCATTTTATTTTTATTTTATACATTCTATTCTTCTATTATATTTAACAATTCATACAATTTTCTACTTAAATTAATAGATCTCCGCCTCTTCAAGTAAAATGCTTTATGATTAATCTGACTTTTATCAATTTTAGAATAAACATCAGTTTCTAATAACTTCATTTACTTCAAGTCTAGGTAGTTAATCGAGCTTTCACTTCAATAGCTGGATAGAAGCCCAAGGGACCGCAACAATCGCTCCGATATCATGGTCCAATTGTCTCACGTTTAGCCTTCTATTAACTTCACAAACTGTCTTTCATTGACTTAAAACTGGGGGCTAAATTTCTAATTTAAAAATCTATCGCATCATTTTTAATTTGACATTTGAATGATATTTACGAACTCCACACTACAACTATTTTATACGTGTTAACGATATATTCGCGACCCTTTTGAAAGATTATTATTATTATTTAACACTTCATGTACATAATACATTAGCGGACTTAATGCCTTAGGCATTTTCTACCAGTCAACCAGATGGGTGATGTGGAGATAAAAAGTGGTAGTGTTCACATTATTAACAAAGGAAATAAGACCTATAACAAAATACATAAACTTACATAAACAATACATATATACTTTCATAACTACATATACTAATATAATATATCGACGCTGGAAAGGCAAAATGTATTAAGCGCCACTTTGGTCGAATATGAGTTATATATATCGTTGGAATCGCCTGATTTTTCTCTTTCGAATAGTCTAGGTAGCGACTTAATCTGAGCACTTTCATGGTGGTTAATACACCGGTGATTTTCGACTTTTTCGTATATTTTTTTGTATTAAATCCATTCATTTTTTGACATTGGTTCATAAAGCGTACATGATAGTAACAAACTATTGATAAGTCATTTATACCTGCTTAAGCTTACAAATAGATTTTTTTTCAAACTCTTTACCTTTCCATTTTTCAAAAAAATAACGCTTTAAAACATTTTATAGATTGGCAATTATTTTAAAATCTAAACATAAGTCAATTTCCTTGTAAATAAAATATATGGTTTTGTCGTTTAAAACATTTTACTTTTCTGCATGTTACAATTATTTGGACATTAAAACAATTTTATTGAAAACATTTAATACTAAAATGGTCGATAATACGATTTTACCTGAAGCTATTCTAATGTGTTTATAGGACTTAAATTAATTTACTTAATGCAAAATTTATTACATTTGTGAGTTAAACCTACCAAAAAAGAATGATAAATACGAAACTATGGTGGTTAGACGGTAGTTCAAGACTGTCATTCTAAGAGACCGCGGCTGTTAGTTAGGGCCGAGAGCTTTGCGCGGGCGCTTCAGTCACCCGTGTGATGTCGTCGAGGGAGGTCACACTTGCTGTCGCAATACGCTGTTCGTAAATAATTTTACCAAAAAGTGTTAGACATTAAAAACCTAACAACGTATATGCCTATACCCTTAGTAATGCGCAATATAAGTTATCAAAGACAGACATGAGGGGTAAACACATACCACCTAATCAAACCAGTACACAAGTCAAAGACAGTGTTATAAATTACATAAAAAAATTACCAGCAGTTCCTTCCCACTACTGCCGCAAAGATTTGACGCGTCTCTATTTACAACAAGAATTTAAAAATTTGAGTAATTTTTACCAATTATACAAAACAGATTTTTAGAAATATTTTTACTCAGAGTTTTAACATATTATTTTACGTCCCAAAAAAAGATAAATGTCTTAAATGCATATCTTTTAAAAACAATCCTGATGGATTCACTGTAGAAGAAAAACTAGCCCACGAAAAAGAAGTTGAAGATTCTAAAAACCGTTTCAAGTACCATCAAGATTTAACAAACGGAATCCTCAAACATTATGCGTATCTTTCGATTTGCAGAAAGTGTTAAACACGCCATACGGTGAGAGTATGTTATTTTATTATTCTCGAAAATATTCGGTGTACAATTTGATAGTATACGAAAGTCAAACTAGGGAAGTTTATTGCTACTCATGGGGAGAGGCTGGTGCTAAAAGGGGAGGTAATGAGATTGTGACGATTTTAAATAATTATATAAAAATTGTGGACCAGCTTCAAACAGTGAGGCATTTACTTTTTTATAGTGATTCTTGCTGTGGCCAGAATCGGAATAAAATAGTTTTTGCAGCTGTTCACACGGCGTTACAATCCTGTGAATTTATAGAAACCATACAAATGAATTTTCTGATACCAGGTCACACTTCTATGCCGGTAGATAGTGTTCACGCAGTCATAGAAAGAAGTGTAGAAAATTATATAATTTATGCTCCATCACAATGGGCAACCGTTTTTCAACTGGCTAGGAAAAATCCAAAACCCTATAACGTTGAAATAATGTCCCATCAAGATTTTAAATCATGGGATTCAATTTCTGAAAAATATTTTAAAAACAATTTAGTAGGTAAAATAAGTAAAAATAGGATTGTCACATTTAAAAAAATGACTTATCCAACATTTTTGTTAAATTCAGTGTGGATAATACAGCAGAAACTGAAAAAATTGAAGTGTTGGGTAAAAATAAGCGGCCAGCAGATGATTTATACAAAATTCGTCTTCCTATACCCAAACAAAAACACGCTGATTTGGTAAAACTTTTGCAATCCCGCGTAGATATCATGAGGAGTACCTTAGTTTGCAAACTTGCAATGCCAAAGAAAATTTACCAGTTACTGATATAGAAGATGTTAAAAATTGATTTTTTGTTTTATTTTTTTAAGTGTGATTATTTTAATTTAAGATTAGTCTTATAGAAGATGTTGAAAATTGATTTTTTATGTTACTTAATGTCTTGGATCTTTTTCAAAAGTGAGATTATATGTTATATTTATAAGATTAATACTGATACAGAAGATGTTGAAATTTTATGTTATCTAATGTCTTGGATATTTTTTCAAAGTGTGATTATCTTTTATTATGTATTTGATTAGTATAAGTCTAAGTGCAAGTACCTATTAACTTGTGATATCTGATCTCTAGGTATATTTAAAAGTATTGCCTTTCCATTTTTTTAAGACTGTTTGATCTCAGAAGTGTGTGGTTTTATATTTTGTTAATGCATAAATTGTATTCTTGATGTCGTGATTAAAAGTCCTTATAAAAAAATATTTTTGTGTTATTTAGTTTTACCCGTAACTTCCATTAGTCATTAATATTGTGAGATAATACTTAAAACCTAGCGGTAACTTTAGCTTAATGCAAGATAAGACACTTTAGTTTTCATGGTCTGACTTGACTGGGCCTGATAAAACATTTAACTTAGACGTGTTAGTATGCTGTACAATATATAACACATTTTTCTAGCTCATTTCATGCAGCTTTTCGTTCGCTAAAACATGTTTTACCTGAGCACGGCGTACTCACCGTCAACTGACTTAAGTCAATTTTACCTAACCAAGATTATGTATGTGCATTGTATGAACTCCAAAATCTTGGACACAAAAACACCTAGATTTTTTTCTATAATTAAATTTCATAGTAAGCGTTATTCGTAATAACTATTTTGATTTTCAATGAAAACGCTCAAGCAATTAATTAGTTATGATTTTTTTTGCAAAATTTGACACTTTAAATCGCTCTACTCAACAATTCATATAATGGCGGTTAATACATTTTGCCTTTCCAGCGTCGATATAATGTACATATATATAAGATATTGAATGAACGAGATTGCAAACGTTAGACGTAAACATATTTGAAAGCTATCGAGAAATATTTAACGAAATAGTTGTATGCTGACCGAAATATTATATAAATAATCGTCCCAAAAGCGCTATCACAATCGTCTAGCGATTTTTAGCGAGGGTTTACTATTTCTTTACGGCGGCCATTGTTGATTACAAACGATCCAATATGGGTTAAAACATTTCTATTGTTTCTGATTGCGTCTTCTAAGTGTTTAAAGTTTATAGGAGTAGTATCAGTGCACTTATCTGTCTTGTTTAGTGAAGTACAAAATCGGCCCCAATTGTTTCCCTAGATATCTATTCCCGGGAGAGTTCCTAATGGAGTCTAGTGGAGTGGACAGTTCGCTAGCGGACGATTGGCTTTGTAATATCCTTAATTTAATTATTTTCGTCTATTGCTTTTGTTTATTTATTTTTGGTAACGCGACGGAACGGAATATCTCAATAGTAATTGATAATGGTAGCAAGTCTGTTGCAGAAACTTAAATAAAAGATTAAAGAGGAGAGATTTGGTTCTGAAATTTTAAAAATTAAGAAACTGCGACGCAGTTTGGCGACATAGACTATAATTGATTTAAGGAACCCAAATTAAAGGTATTCAGAGCGGTACAACAGAATCAGCACAGTTGATAGAGCATTTTAAATAAAACAATATTAAAGTTTAAAATCTTCTGTTACTTAAAATGTTTATTAGTTTTAGTCATAGCATGGATAAGTAGTTTAATATTTTGTAAATATTTTTAATTATTTGAATTGAATTATTTGGTAACTTCAACTTCAACGAAAAAATGAATGATATTACAACCCATATCCGACATTGTTTATTATATGAGTACCAATCTGGCTATTCCACTACAGAAGCTGCACGTAACATATGTCCATGAGTTTCAACGATTCCGCAGTGGATTCGACTATTCCTTGATAGATCAACTGAGGTCTGAGCGTTCAATAGACACAAATTTAAATAAACTGAAGACGTTAATTGAAGAAGATTCTAGACGCAGCACACGTGATTTGGCTGTTTCGTGCATAAGGAAAGTCTTACAAATTTGGCGGTTTGGTGCCCCATCAGCTGATGGGGTATAAAAACACCAAATTTCAACTCGCTTACCGTGGATCAACTCACTCACCAAGGATCAACTCGCTTACCGTGCAGAGAATTATTTACATCTATTTTTATTACGTCTTACATTTAACCATCTCGTCACTGGAGACGAAAAGTGGGTTATGTATGTAAACCATACGTTCAAGCGCTTGTGGCTAGGCGGCAACGAACCAGGCAAATCTACACCAAAAAGGTCTTCATCCTCGCAAGGTGATGCTCTCGGTATGGTGGGATGTATATGGTGTAATATACTGGGAAATTCTTCCTACCATTACCACGATCATAGCGTAAATGTAATATAATTAACTCGATAGTCTGAAGCTTGAACGTTATCGTAAGCGTCAACAACATGACAAAATATTTTTCCTCCATGACAATGCCCGACCGCATATTTTAAGAATACTCGACAAAGACTATTGGAGCTGAACTGGGAAACAGTTCCACGTCGTCCGTATTAACCGGACTTAGCACCAACAGATTTTAGTTTATTTTGGTCACTTAGTAATCATTTGCGTGAAAAAAGCTTACATGATGAACCCCAGTTACAAGTCATTCAATACATAGATGACTTTTTCAAATCCGAATCGGCTAAGTTTTACAGAAACGCAATCCAATCTTTGCCTGATCTCTGGCGTGTAGTGGTAGATAACGACGGTGATTGTATTGTGAATGATTAGCTATTATTTCATAAATAAAAATTTAAGTAACCCGAGTCGCTCATTATTTATTAGCCAACCCGATAGTTATGGCATCTTTGAACTGTGTTTCATAGGTTCTTATTAGTAGCAATGCAGTGAAAAATTTCAATGAAAATGCATCTTTAAACATGGAAATATTTTTAACCACCACGACCTTTCTCCTAATGTTGAGAATCCTAAAGAAAATCTTTCAAGTTATCGCATTCAGACAGACAAACTTAATTTTATAATATTTGAGACAAACAACAAGAAAACAATAACGGTTAAAAATCATCAAAAGGTATAAAAGATTTTAGTATAATAACCAACCGCAGCCATTGCTCAATAAATTTGAAGATTATTTTTATGCGGAGCTCCAAAACACCTTCCGTCAGGAATAATCTTAACGACATTAGGCTAGAAGGCAATGTAATTTGCCTCACAAATGTTAGGCATTTTCTTTGGCAGCTTTGACTATGAATAAAAATGAAACAGATGGGATTACTTTTTCGCTACATTATGCCTACAATTTGAAAAATGATAATATCATTTGTAACAGAAACAAATGAATATATTCATAAAGCGGAAATAACAACCTTATTATTATAATATATATCATTATTATTCGGTTCCTTCTTACTTTTTTACTTATTGTTTTAAATAATGTTAAGGGAAGATTATACATAGAGGTATAAAATTATTATTTCATTATTTTTAGTAATATTTTCTATAATGTATACAATATAATAATCGGTAATAATATAGGTAATATGTACTCGGTAGGTAATCTTAAAATTATTTAGCTGGAAATGTGATTGGGTATTGGTGCACTTGAATGTCCAAATGGATAAATAATAGAAAGTGGTGCCTATTTATGCTATGTCAAAGACGTCTTTTTTTTTAACGCACCAGCCGTATATTAACTGCCATATGACAGAAAAAATATCTTTAATAGCTCGTATTTTACTAAAATAATTATAAAAAATCTACCAATAATCTCGTCTCCTGTACAATGTTGTAAAGTTAACATCCAATAACTTAACAGATAGCCATGTTGTGTCGAAACGTTTCACAGCTTATACGGTGATTTACAACTCTGTTTAATACCCGGTAACATTTTTACGAGCAATCCAATTTTCTAGCCTTTGTCGGGTAATATACGACGCCGCGTCGCGCATTATTACTCTTCATATTTCTTTAATCTATGACAGGGGAAGGGTTCCGTAATAAGCCATCAGTACATGCGAAGGTTGCAGAGAAAAATGTTTCGTATTTACTTGAACGTAACATTTCTAATGAATAATTTGTGATGGCGTTTTAATGATGCATTATACTTTGAAGGTTTTATGTGATCTTTTACATAATACAAATACCAATTCACATGATGATTTTTAATAATTTTGACAATTTGTCTCCCATCTCAGGTATTTGAGACTGTCAATTATTTTTCTATAATATTTAAAACAAATACAAATCTAACCATATATTCAATAAGGTTTAATTTTGAAGACTATTTAACTTCATTGACTTTTGGAAGCTCGAATTCACCGTCCTCAAAATGAATTGTTTGCAAATCCCAATGAATAATGACTGGACTGAGTTGTAGGAGCTTTCTTCTCAATGAAATTGAAATTACAGTTTACAAAGATGGCTATAAAAAGTACAAAAGTGTAGGACTTTTTCTCTCATTATACTCAGTCGGAAATCCAAAGAATCGGTCCACGGACGGGCCAAATTAAGGAAATTAACTTTTTTTATAATAAAAGTCGGCTTTCTTGCTCTTGCAAATGACGGCCCATTAATTTGTGTGATGTAATTACGTTAGAGAACAAATAGCACTTTGATATTAAGATTTTTTGTTGATATTAGATTCATTAGGCTGTGTTGTATATTTTTTTGCGAAAATGCTTGTCGGGGCGTTTAATTGAAATTGTTTATGTTTGTTTCAGTAATATAAATATTATCTAGTCTTTTACCGGAGATTTTCAAGATTTCATATAACGTATAAAGTCAAATAAATATTTCGCAAATAAAAAGTCAAAGCAAAGAAGTATTATTATATTTGATAAATTCCGTATTCACAATGCTATACTAAACAACATTATTAATTAAAAATGCTTAAAAAGCGTAATAGATTCGTCAGTTCTGTTAGGTCCTGGGTAGCTCAGTGGTTACAGCAGTCTCTCGGATTGAGAAAGGTCATGGGTTTGAACCCCATCTCAGGGTGCCAGGGACCAAGTGGATTTCATAAGCATTTTCCAATAAAAAAAAAATTATGATTGGATTATTTATTTTCTATGACACATTGTTTTATCCACAAAAAATTGTTTATGTATCGATAGGTGATTCTGTGAATTCAAAAAAGGCACAGTCCTTAGCTTACTTTAGCTACTTATTTTGGGTCTATGTAACGTATGTGAGGTTATCTAATATTTTTTATTCTACCAACTTATTTACTTATACACACGGCTGCACATCCAGTTACATAAAATGTCTAATTTCTACAATGTATTTTGAAATCTATTTGAAATCAAGTCGGAATTAATGAATTGATGCTTTTATTATGTCATAATATTTATTTCATGCGTGCCCTATTAACTGTCATAAGTCAATCAAATGCACGTTTTTTTTTATTAATGTCTTAATACATAGTTATTTTGCTATCCCGGGCTAAGAAAAATGTAACCTCATGAAATCATTAAACGTTCTTAAATTGAAATTGTAGGTAGACATATCTTTTTTTCTGACTGAAAAAGAGTTTTAATATCATTTCAGGTACTGTTTTAAATTTATTGGCAAGATAAGTAATCTTGGATAATGTTACCGAGACCCCTGGTACTGCGTAGGATGACGATCTTGCTCGAAAGCGAGAAATTTTCACAGTGGGGACATTAAGTGCCTATTTTATTTGCAACATACGCACCTGATTCTCGACTGTGTACATTAAAACCCTTATGTAAATTACAAAGTCGATATCAGCGAGAATTTATGCGTAAACTTGAAGATAACCGTCAAATGCTTCTCAATAAAGAACTTTGAATATGGGCTGCCGACTAGGATCTAACGATTATTGGTACGCGTTTCCGTTTACTCACACGACACGGCATTTTGTCGTTATGATTATTAATGTAAACACAAATGTAATAAAAAAACACAACTGACATTATTACCGACAGATCGATTTGAGAATTAAGCTGTTATATCGATGACTGATAGATACCTCTTGTGTTATTTTGTAGGAATTACGTTCGAGTAATTCCCTTATGCTTTAGATTTTAGGTAAGTTTTTCTTTAGAAAGTGTTTTATTTTAACAGATTTGATTGCAGTTTTTTAGATAATTATAATATTTTGATAAAATATATGTTTTCCACTCTTAATCAAAGTAGGTAATATTTTGTAATAGGGAAATTATACAAATAATATATACATCATAAGTACTTAGCGCAGACTTTTACTATTTTTTGAGTTGAAGAGCGGCGAAAAAAATTTGCGCTTTATTCAAATGTCATAAATCATACAGTCAATCAGATGTAATGGGGTCACAACAGCAAAATAAAATTTACCATAAGAAATTTTATGAAACTAAATGTTATTTATATTATATTATATAAAACTCGGAAATTTTAAAATATCCGAGTTTTATATCGTATCATAATGTTGTTATGGAAACAGATCTATTGAAATGTTAACGATATTATTGAATACAGTTCTCGAAATGAATACTTATATATGATCATTTAATTTGCTCGGACCGTTTATTTGAGCATTGACTCTTACAGATAACATGTAATCGAGAAGTCGATGTGCCGCTTTTGATCTGTAATTTTAGATTGGTATTTAACCCAGATAAGCCTACTGTCCTATATTTAGGACAATAGAAATTAAAAAAAATATCAGAATACCCTCTTTATCTAAGATTATTTAGTCTTATGATTTGCAGTAAGAAACGTGTCAGCTTTATTAGAAAAAATAAAAAGACAGTTATTATAACAGTTTTTACCTTATATTTTACCTTATAAGTGTGTAATAAAAGTACGTTGCAGACATGGCAAATAACAGGTATGTATAAAAAGTTATATTTTACTCGTGAGTTGTTTTTTTCTGTGTTAATATCTAGTTGATAACCTTAACTTTTGTACTAAATAAATGTTCTAGCAAAATAATATAAATAAATTACGTATAACTTGTTACAAATACTAGCGTACTATATATAGGACAGTAGGATAATATACATGATTTTAGTACAATAATACAACTTTTTCTTTACAGACCGTTAGCTGCGCATGAAATTTTAGATGCTTTAGAAAATGTTTCTGATAATGAAGAAGATTATAGAGAACGACTGATATGTATTCTACCTCCTCCTGTTGATCCTGACTGTCTCACTGACGAAGATTCGGGTGAAGAAGATAATGTAACTTTGAATAATTTGCCACGAAACATTCTGCTTCAACCGGCTGAAGTAATGATTCAAGGGCAGATTATGGTGAGTGATACAGAAGAAGAACCTTCTGATTCTACAGGTCGAACTAAACGTAGGCGTACCTACGCATGGAGAAAACGGGACTTGGCAAAAAATCCCGTGAATTGATCAGATGTTCAAGGCGCTTGCCAAGATAAGCGCCCAATTGAGTGGTTTGAAAACTTCTTAGATGAAGATGTTATTTCGTTGTTGGTGTCAGAGAGCAATAAATATGCTGTCAAAAAGAATTTGCCTGGAGACATAACCACTGAAGATATGAAATGTTTCATCGGCATATTGTTGGTTAGTGGTTATTCATGGTTCCCCCGTAGAAGAATGTATTGGGAAAACTCCCCTGATACAAAGAATGAATTGATCAGCTCGGCTATGACTAGGGATAGATTTGACTTTATTTTTCGCCACCTTCATGTCAATGATAATCTGGATTTGCAAGACAAATACACAAAAGTACGCCCCCTAGTTACACTTCTAAATAAAAAGTTCTTAGAGTTTTCTCCTCTTGAAGAGCATTACAGTGTAGATGAGGCCATGATCCCCTACTATGGTAGACATGGCTGCAAACAGCACATAAAAGGTAAACCTATTAGGTACGGGTTCAAAGCTTGGGTTGGTGCTACACGGTTAGGGTATGTTTTATGGATGGAACCATACCAAGGTGCTACAACTATGTGCAATCCAATATATAAAGAATTGGGGCTGGGTGCAAGCGTTGTTCTCACTTTTTGCGATGTGCTGATTTCACGTGGCTTCGACCTTCCTTACCACGTAGTTTTTGATAATTTTTTTACTGGGACGCCCTTGCTGGAAGAGATAACAAAGAAAGGCCTTCGTTGCACTGGGACAGTTCGAGAAAACAGGACATCTAGTTGTCCTCTGATTACATCGAAGTTACTGAAAAAAAAGGAACGTGGTGCTGTCGATTACAGAACGACACATGACAACACATTCATTATTGCTAGGTGGCATGACAATAATATATTCAGTATTGCTTCTAATGCTGTAGGAATAAATCCTAAACAATCTGCCAAACGCTTCTCACAAAGTGAAAAGAGAAACATTGTCATAGAAGAACCACATATGGTGTCCATCTATAACAAATATATGGGAGGAGTGGATCGGTCTGATGAAAATATTTCACATTACCGAATTGGTATACGAGGTAAGAAATGGTACATGCCGTTGCTCACACACATGATTGATCTTGCCGAACATAATGCATGGCAGTTATATAAAATAAATCATGGAAAACTGGATCATCTTGGCTTTCGCAGAAGGGTAGCAATTGCTTTGATTGAATCAAACAGAAAAAATGCCAAAAGAGGGCCTAGCCGACCCTCCCATCATGAACATGCTGATAGTCGTAAAGACCAAATGAATCATCTGGTTATTCCTCAATCGAAGCAAACACACTGTCGTCAATGTCACAAAAAATGTTTGACACGTTGCAAGAAATGTGATGTTGGAGTGTGTGTCAAGTGTTTTGAAACATATCATTCATAAATAGTGTTAATCTAGTAAATTACATATAACAATGGGTAATATAATCAATAGTTATCTAATAAACTACACTTTTTGATTACATTCTGTTTTGTCATAAATGGTCTTTTATTTCCTCTTATTATCCTACTGTCCTACATATAGGACGGCTGTTTCCCTGAAAGCCTTACACTTAATTTTTTTTTCATAATTTTTTTTATGTTGCATAAGATCTAATAAACTAAATAATGTAAATTTTTTCAAAATTTTCAGAAAATTTTAGTTTCAGGCTTATCTGGGTTAAGTTTTGTAGAACTATTTGATTCCTGTATATATTTTCTTATTATTAATATTGCATATAAAAGTAAAAATAACTACATTAGAAGGTACTTAATGAAAATTAACTATAGTTGCGCAATAGGAGGCTGTATTTTTATATTTCTGCCAGTCAACTTAAATATATTTTATTACTTACACGCCGCGTCCCGATCTTGGGTCGCGAGCCGAGTTTAAGAAACTACCAGTATATCACTCATTCACAAAATCATTCAGCCTTGAATTCATCCAGCACAACGCTGTCACAGTATAGAGCTTAAATGAAACACAATCTTCTTAAACCTTGTGAAGTGGGTTATATTGGAAGAACCTCTATGATGTGGAAGTGATAGCTTGTCTTCAAGTTCTAGGTTAATTTTACTATAGAGTATCACTACTACTTTCATCAATAGTCTGAGACGTTAGTTGTCTTAAAATGAAAATGAGTATTGTGTGTCGAATTATAAGAAACAAATATGATAGGATCGATAAAGCTGTTTTAATCTACGCGCTTTCCATAATTAGCATCTGCTATCGACATCACCCTGTGTTAGACGTGCACAAAGCATAATATTTCACGGTAAACATCCTCGCTAAGCTGCCCCGCCCATTAATTATAAACCGGTGACATTCGAATAGGAATAAAGGCATTTAGCGTCCCTGAATGTGGACGAACATGCAACCGACGGTATGCGACAAAATTAATGAGATATCGCGTAACGTAAACATGTACATAGAGTCAGTTGATTTATTAGAAAATTTATTGTTATAATGGTTGCTATCGACTGTGGATCGTGGACTATAGAATTATCGAAATAAATATAAGTTGTAAGAAATAGTTTTAAATATACGCAGAAAGAAATTTTAAAAATACACACAACACAAGCAAGACAGTAATAACCGTAATAAACAATAAAAACTGACTTAAGTTATAAAAATCATAAAAAAATCTATAGAGGCTGGCAAAGCTGTCGACGACAATAGTCAAGTGACAGTTTATTTATATAAAACAATTGTGTCATTGTTGAGAGTTTGTTGCTTATAATAATTTTGCGTATTTGTACATAATTGTAAAAAAGCAATTATTTGAGAGGTTACAGACTTTTTTATTATAAAACTTCTCAACCTGTAAAATAGATTCGTTGATCATATCAAGGTCGAGTTATTTCAGTATTCATATAAATTTTTTGTTTGATTTAATTGATCCAAGTCACTCATTACGGTAAATAATGACAATTGTAAAAGGTAACATGAATTTGAAAGTGTCAGTTGAGTTTTATTTAGGCGTGTATCAAGCAGTTGACGCATGCTATTTGGTTTCTTATTATAGAGTATTGAATGCTATTCTCAATTGAAAATTAAAAGCAGCAGAAAAGGATATGAATACATAACACATGTAGGGAAACAAAAAGAGACAGAAGATCAGGAAAAGTAGAGCGCTTATGTGATTTTTTAATTAATTCCTCGTAAACCGTTTTAATTAATGCAAAATATTTCAATATCACCGAAGTTAAGATATTTTACAATAATTTTACTACAAAGATACTGGAAATGAATAAATTACGAGAGTTCATCAATATTTTTCATTTTCTAATATGAAAACACTGAAAAAGTCACTAGTATCCATTAAGTGTCCGAGATGTGATCATTAGTAATGAAAAAGTAAGAAGCACTTGAGATATTCGTTAGTCTCGTTTAGATCTCGGTTCGTTCAACGGTCAGAGCAGTCGCTGGTATTTCAAATGGTTATGGCTTCGTATCCCATGTGAATGATAAAGCATTATTCTATGATTTGAGAATACCTGCCAACATTTATCTATTACTCGAAATTTCAAAGTTAACTTATTATTTCTTTTATATCAAGAAAATTTAAGAAATTTGCATTTCGCCTTAATCTAACGTTAGTGCCTTAAGACTAATGCAGCTTTCTCTTTATTTATTAAATTTCTTTTTGGTTTTTATGTGTCTTTTGTAAATTTGTAATTCTTTATTAAGGCGCCCTCTTAATATTAATAAAATGTCACAGAGTCTCAAAAATTGCTTGTATATTTTCGGACCTTGTACGTGTACATTCACCGGTCGCATTCTTGTGGCGTATCTGTTTTGAAAGGGCTTACGTGGCAAAGAGATCCTTTAACATCATGAGCCGACCCAAATTAGGGTGGAATTAGCGTATTGTCTTAAAGCTGTTGTGTTGGTGTTATCTGGTTAAATGATATTGTTACAATCCAATTGAGTCATATAATTTCATGTATTCAGATTAAAAACGATTATCGATTCTTATTTTTTGCTAAATTAAGAACTATTGGATATCTAGTGTGATATTTAATTATATAATTTATCATTAACTCATATTTTGTAAGTTTTTCATAGCATCAAACAGTAATACTTATTGTCCTACATAAGTTTTTTTTTTTACAAATCACATTTTATACATTAGTTTATATAACATATCTGATTCGTTTCCTGCGTTTTGCACTTAGCCCCCTATTAGTTCTTTTTAATTATTATTTCAGGAAGGTTTCATAGACGGGATTGTTATTTAACAATAATACCTCTTTGTATTTTGTTACTTGTCTATTGTCGTGTGTAACATAAATTATTATGAATTATTATTCCTTTGCGGGGTATACAGAGAATATTAATAATATAATTATTTCCCATATAATAAACTTATTTTCCGCCAGCGGTTTCGCTCGCTTCGTGCCGCTTCATGTCGCCCAATATTAACGTTTCGTGGGGTAAACTGTAGTAGTTCGTTTAATATTCTAAATTAACATATATTTAATCCAGAAAACTAAAAGAATCTCTATAAAAATTAGTAACAAACTATCTTAAAAACAATGTCTTAAGGGTCAAATTCTGCATATCCCATCTTAGTGAGCATCTATGTCCTAAAAAGAACCCCCTTGCAAAGAGTTTCCTAGATATAATGGGATACAATTTGGCAATTTTCCTTACTTTTCTTGAGGTCGCCTAAATCTTGTTGCTTTTGGAAATATGTAAACATACCTATTCGGATGACAGCGCCATCTTTGCTGTCAGCTGGAATAAACAAGAAATATTAGATTTCTAAGGGAAACCTTTCGTCGCGTTCAAAGCGGCAAAGATGTCAAAATTCCACAAAAATAGGGCATGTCAAGTTGGAGTTAAGAGTCCCAATGCCCGGAGCGGTGACGATTATGTAACCAAAGCCTGAGCGTAGGGTTGTCACGAAAGATGTGAACAAATATTAACAAATGAATTTTGTGAACTTTATTACCTAATGGACCTTTTTCGATTTTTTATAAAATGAGATGTAGCTGTAGTACCGATGTGAGGTGTAAAAAATCCAATAAAAATAAGTCAACACGTCCCAAATTGATGTGTTTGTTCCCTTCAATCACTGTCAGTTTGCTTTAGCCTGCCAATAACATAAGTACTTGTACTTTCTAGTTTTATAACGAGATAGTAGAGACTGCGGTCAATAGAATGAGATCTGTTGTTTTAAAATTATATAATTTTCATAATACCGTCTAACAATATTTATTACTATAAATTATTTCCGTTTACCAATTTTAGTGATAGTGAAATTATTTGAAAAGCTTTTTTATTAAAAAGTAATAGCGATGGACCCAAAGCATCTAAAAACTTAAGTGTAAAATTATGTGCCGAACATTTTTTATTCCGAACATTTTTACTTATAACCTAATTAATGAAGTCAAGCATTCGATGGAGTATTCCATTGTTAATTATAACATTTTATATCATTAGCATCTATAAATAAGAGAATAAATAATATTATTATTGATCTATAATACTATCTATAATATTTGTTATAGATCTATATATATATATATCTTCACTTCTACACATTTGCGGGGTTGTTAAAAGACTAGTAATTATTATAATTATGGTCATCATAAAATCTTAAATTCATGAAGTAATAAACCATTCCGACATGCTCCTCTTATAAACTTAATTAGAGAATATTGTATCATGTAGCCGCCGTCGTTGCAGATCTTAATATCAGATAGCTAACTTAGTAATTATGTTTTTTAAGATTGAGCTTTCTGCTTGCATTTAAATGCATGTTATCTTCCAATTTATTCAACCTTGTTCCTTATTAAGAAGTAGCGAAATATCTTTATTTTATTTATAAATTTCCGGAGCTTTTTATGTCGACGTTATTAGCCTATAAAAAGACAATAAATTGTGATTCCATGGAAAAAATAAGAGTCCTTGTCTTTTTAGAGGCTGCATAATCCGACATATAACTCTTCCCCACCCCTCTTACATAAAAGTATGTTTTTACGTATGTATTATTAAAGTACTAATAATATATATGTAAAAGCATACTTTCCGACAGAACCGAACTATTAATATCAAATAAAACGACTACCAGTACATAATTATGAGACCGTGAAACGATAACCGAAAATTTTATTTGTAAGCATTTAGAGAAATAAAAGCTTAAATAAATTTAAATTAAAATTTGACTACTACATAATATAAAGCTGCTCATTGCGTCAAAACATAAATATTTGTATAAACAAACAAAAAAAAAATCCATAATATTCACTAGTTATTAATTCTTTTTAGTAATTTTAACTTTTTAACATGAAAAAAAACTGAGAATCATTTTATAATCAAAGGGCCTGGAGACATTTTATGAAATAGTTCGAGACGCTTGATTTCATACGCTATCACTCTCCCTATTAGCCTCATTGACTGTTGATTTTGTCTCGTTTGCTCTTTATATACATTATCTTTACTTATATTTAAAAAGGCTAGTCTCCGAAACTACTGGCACGATTTTCTCTCACCTACGGAAGTTATTTTATATAATATACGAAGTCGTGGTAAAACAGCTAATCCCAATATTTTTTTTATCTGGGATTCTATCAGTAGCCAACCCTATGTAGAACGCGCCGATGGGTGGCGCGCGATGCGGAATGAAAGCCCTGTGACGACCCTCGTCATCTCAAGGAGTGCGACGAATGCTCCACATTTCACCAGAATGACCGCAACAACCTTATGATATTACAAACGATTTATTTTGTGTAAACCTCCTTTCGTGTTCGATTCACTGACCGTTCAATTATATATAGATCACTGAATATATATTATTATGTGAGATTTGAGTCTAAAATCGTTTATCCTTTGTTTTTTTTATTCTTAGTCGGGTATATTTGGTCTGGTAACACCATTTGTGCTTTTAAGACAGTAGAGACTGTGATATGAAATTGTAAAAATATGACCTGCTAATGAGATCGTGATTCATTTCAATATAGATCTTGTTATAAATTTTGAACGCATTGCTGCCACTCTGGGACTTTTTGTTGTAGTTTTAGATGTTTAAGGACATTAATTATATATATTTTGTATTTGAAACTACTCTACTTTGGTTATTTTATTTAAAAGTATTGAAAAAGTCATATGTCAAAATTACAGGTATTCCTTTGATTACTGTTTAAATAAGTGGTCAATAAAGTATGCATTGTTTTTTTTTATTAATATTTTATATATTTGTGTTTAAATAAATTATATATACAGTTTTATTTATTCTTTGGTTTGAGTGATTTTTCTAGATGCATTTTAAAAATACAGCTTCTTTGTCGGAAAATTATTTGTTTATTCATTAACCGTAAATTATATACTAGTATTTCTACATTTTATTGTGGTAATGTTTCCGTCAACATATCTTCTCTTATCGCAGTCGAGCAGTGCATTGCACTTATTGTTTTCCGCCAAACGACTTGTTATTCTAATATATTCTGGATATTTGTAGATAAGTAATTCTTGCGTCGTCTGTAGTGTTGCCAAGGCCTGCAGGCTGAAGTCTCGATAGAGTTTACGATCGCAATCATACTGAATTCGGTCGCTAATTCTTAGCGATCGTAATTTAACGATTATTGAAAGTCTTTACAGTTAAGTATATTGTTGTTAGGCACGTACTGAGTAAAACTGTCAAATTGTCGATATTCGTTAGTTTCCTAGCGATCAAGTTTGACAGGTTGGTCAGTGAACTCTGCGACTGCTACTTAACGATCTCTATCAATGTCGTGACTACAAAATGGTGCCGTTTGTTTTAAGTCAAGGCAGAAGGTGAAATAAATTGGGATTTAGGATTGTAGAATTAGAAAAACAATATAAATAATGTTTTTTAATAAATCTTTTTAATTTATTATAAGTCACATATACGTAATAATTTTTAAGTTACATAAACTCTTGAGATGTGTTGGGCAATTTTTTTATGTTATTATAACGAATAGTAATTGTTAAGTTTAACGGAATGTTATCAGATGTCAATCGGATAACGCTTGCAGACCCCAGACAAATATATCCCACGATCGAATTGCTCATTACAAATATATTGGATATAGCTGCGGTTTAATAATTTAATTTACTAACAGTATTAATATCGAATAACGTCTCATGGGCATAAAAAAGTCTCAAATAAAGTGTCATTTATCACGTATAAGTATTTTACAGTGCCTGATTGAGACTATTTGATGCTCTTAGCAATCCTTATCATTATCTAATCTGTGCACGCCTCTCACCATTATCTATGAGTAACCTAGTATCGATGTTTATAAAAAGTAAATATTTAATACAACGAGATAATTCATTAAGTATCTGAAAACATGTCTGAAAATCAAAAGATTTGCGTAGAGAAAAATCTCCGAGAATTTATTTACTCGGAGATCTTCAAACAGGCCGAATTTTTATTACATTTGATCTATTTAAAAAAAAATCAGTATGGCTTAATTATATTTAAGCTATAATTATTAAATCGCGACAAATGGTAACGCTAACCTTAGAGCATGTTCTATACTTCATATATTTCGTTCTAATATCTCGGAGATCGCGGCTAGTTTCCGTCGGCGTCTCATGGGAATAATGCTGATGCTTGTATCTTGCTTTGAATTTGTTTTATGCTATTGCATATCTGAATATACAGAGCTGCAATCTATTGATTTATCGTTTTAGTACTTGTTTGATAAATCAAATGTTGAAGTAGATTTATTGCCGAGCGGTAGTTCAAGGAAGTCTGTTGTGCGGTACCGATTTTGATCGGTCAGCACTTATTGAGTTTAGATTTACATAATATATAGCTGAGCATATTTTAAGTTAAAAAGAGTTTTAAATACACGATAGACAAAAATATTGATAAATAATAAAAGTAGTTACGCTAATAATGTCAATTTTTTATTTGAGTTTCAAAACTATGTACCGATTTTGATGAAACTCTCTTAGTTACCGTACAATTATGATAAAGAATATATTAATAAGCCTTTATGACAATGTCACAAAACCTAGACTTCCAGTTCAGCTACAAAACAAGTTTCTTGAATATGTTTTTCAATTTTTTATGACTTATAGTCTCCTATTGTTTTTACTTAATAATCTAAATTTCCAATTTATTATTTTAAGAATACAAATTATTCTGCTAATAAATGCATGCAATGGTACTTTGATGTAGGAATTATCTTTACAAAGATATATCTTTGTTATAATCTTACGCTGTTAGGACTTAGGAGGTAGGTGTTAATGATGCTGTAAAGCATATCTTTTTATTTGAAATAATGTTTAAAACTAATGATGTCTATACTAGTATAGCGATAATAAACTTGAAGTTTTACAATCATGTCAATTTAATGTTATATTAAACGAATGTATAAACGAAGAGATCTAATAAGTAAACGAAGAGATCTTTATTGACACAACTTTCCTGTTGTTCTTCTGTAAAAATAGTAATAAATTTAATGTCAAACACAGTGATGTTCCAGCATAAGAGGTTCTATTTCCTGCGCTGTATTTTTGAAAAAAATGTTTAGTGGCTACATTATGTTACCCTCTTTGGTCTTTGTATATTTGTTATATACTATCCTCACTTGTTTAAGAGTACAGGCATGGAATCTTTATTGTGTTCATTTATTTGAACTATGATACTGTAACCTTTTTTCTAAATGAAATTAAAAATCATCCCCTATTAATGTCCCCACTTGGGTTCAGTGTTATCCTTCCCCATGGATATAGTCGAGTAGGGAGAATGGGTTATGAATGATCCAACACTCAGGCTCAGTCGGATTGGTACTGCAGATGCAGCCGGGATCAACGGCTTAACGTGCCTTCTGAAGCACGGAGGCGTTCGAGGAAGTAAAGTTTTGGTCACCCATCCTATGATCGGCCATTGCCAAATTTGTTTAACAACCTTTTAGCCCTCGAGCCATCGAGCTTCCCAATAAATTAAATAAAAAACCTCTTAAGCTCCGACAACGTTGCGTTCGAAGCATTATTTCCTAGCTCATAATTACATTTACATTACTAATTCAGATTAACAAACCTTATATCCAGCCAAGTACGTGAGTCGGCATTAAGTCCTGGCTAATTAGATACTCCTAATGTATGAGGCTTTAACTAATTGAGCGGAACGGAGGGATATTTGAGGTTTGTTCAAAACGATACTGTATTCATGTTATGAAACTGAACTATATTGGCTTCAGTAGAACAATGTATGAGTTGTTGATTAATTTTCCATTTTTTCATTAATGTAATTGCTGTTGTGGTAAGCATATACGTACATCGCTTTGGCAAGCTGATGAATAACTTTTGGAATTAAAAATAGAATGAAAGTACCACTATGGCAGTGGAAATTAATTAGGATTTTTACATTAGCTGGATTGAAACTAAGCAATATTCTAGCAACAGTTATCTATATAATATTATTATACAAAGTATAAGACCAAGTTTTTTAAAGCGGTTTTCATTAATATACAGAGTGATTTAAAAGGAAGATTTATAAGTAGATATAATACTCGGTGTAGCTCGGTGGTGTAGTGGATAAGCGCCGCGGCCCACGATCGTAGTCGTTAAGCAACTTTCGCAAGGGTCGGTCACGGGATGGGTGACCAAAAAATTATTATCTCGAGCTACTCCGTGCTTCGGAAGGTACGATAAGCCGTTGGTCCCGGCTGCATTTGCAGTCGTTAATACCCTCCAATCCGCATTGGGCCAGCGTGGAGGGTCATGGCCCATCCTCCTTAACCATCCATAAGGAAGGCCTGAGCCCCTGCAGTGGGGACGTAAGAGGGCTGGTGATATATAATACAGGATCACGTGAGCGTAGCCGCTGGCGAAAAGCTAATACTATACAATTCTATTACTTCTTTCTCTTTATTCGAGTACATTTTGATTGTACGCGCTCGTGTGTACTTCAAGTTACACCGTTTTGAATTGGAGTAATGTTCGTACAGGACGCGTCTATATTGTGATACGTCAATGGACCTCGCACTTTTTAGAGCAGACTTCATTACAGATGATGATAAAAATATTGCCAGTCAACAGTTAGTTGTCTGAAATCTTATAGTGTTTAAAATTGTCAGTGCAAAGAATGACGCATATTGGAAACACATAAAGGAATGCACATTGATATCTTATAGACGTACAAAAATGATTCATATTACTTTGGATATTTGAACGTGATAACTATGTAATGTATTATTATACACCATTCATTCATATATCGACAATGTTATTTACATTTATAATACATATATGATTCACTATAATAACTAATAAAATTATTCTTTTTATTATGTTTTTTCTTGTGAAATTAGCATCCCTCTGGTCTATGAGAAATACTTTCTCAAAGATCAGTCTAGATAGGCTGGAAGGCTGTTTTCTTATAATTCAATGTCACCATAAGCGTACGTAGTCTTTAAAAGTTTTAAATTTCCTTCAAATTAAAATACCTAAGTCATTAAAGTTTCTATAGGTAATTAGTACTTTATTTAGGTTAATACTTAGACTAATAATAAATATAATTTAATTCAATTAATAAGTAAAAAAAATAATAATATAGACATTGCTAAACTAGAAATCGAATCATTTAATATATCTATCATAAAAATATGTATTTATTTATCAAATAATAATAATAATAATATTTATTTTTCCAAAAAAAATTTTTTTTTTATACATAGGTTTAAACTCAATGTTACAATTGAGTAGCTTCTGTGCCTGAATGAGGTTTATATTCTAAACCTGAATCTCAGGCTCTAGTAATAAACATTTAATTCCATAATTAATCCATTTTTGTTTCAATAAATATAAATTATCAATTAATAAATATTAATCAAATAGTAATAATAAAAGTTAAAATCAAAATAAAAAGTGGACGTTAGTGAGTGTGTGAGAGAGGGTGTGTAGTGGAATTATCATTTTATCTTAATACCAAAGCTAACTAGTATTCACTTCTACGGCAATAAGAGCATTGGCAGATGACAAAAGAAACAAACTGCTGTTAATACCACACATGCATGAGGAAGTTAAATAGATTTTTCATTAGCCAAAACAGAACGCTAAATTATACTAAGTGATGAAGACATTCTGTTAAGGCGAGGTTATACGATATTATATTTTATACAATTTAATAATGTTCGTCTAAATGCAATTTATTTGATATCATCGAGCCAAGGTAGTTATATCATCATGGTCACCACAAGCTATATAGACGCGGAACAAATTCGATTCGTATAACGGTTCCCGGTATTGTTATAGAGTAGTATAATGATAAATTGCTGTTCGTGTAGCTCGCAGTGATCATGTTTGACGATTCTTTAGAAACGGATGAATGTTTATGATAAGAAATACGCCGGATTTGACTTATAACGAACTGAGTCATTGGATACAAAATTTACAATGACCCGTGATATTATTTGATTATTTTAGGGCCGATTGAACCAAATTACTTTAACTATAACACCCATGTTAAAGAACCAGTTAAGCAAACAATTGGCATTGGTGTGATCACGTCATAACTTTAACTTATGTAACAATGTATTATAAACATACTAAGTTTCTATAATTGGCGACAATGCTGCATACTTATTTTTGTATTGAAACTTTGTTAAATGAATAAATAATTATTAAACCTTTGTTAGTTAAAATTATTGGTTAAATTGTTCACTTTGTATAGCAAAGAAATATGTTGCTTTGCTATTTATTGTTCCTTTTCTTTTGTCTATTAAAACCTTCATTGTATTTCGAATATGACGAATTATTTCAGCCTGTCTCAAGTTTTGAACTTTGCAATCCTCTTATTTATAAATTAAAAATTATATTACTCGATACGTGACCTGAAAAATATAGACATTTCCTAGTTAACGAGCACCTATATATAATAAATATTTAGTATGTAGATAGTGTGAATAAGTGATTTTATAATACATGCGAAACCGAAATGCGAAAGTTATTTTATTCGCGTATCTGTCACGTTCAAATAGAGAGTTCATCTCATGATTCAGGGGAAAATTATGGGGAAACGCAGTGCTGGAAGAAGGCGACCTGTCTGGCTGTTAGGATGGAGTACTACATCCCTGATCCAAGCAGCAGCTTCAAAAATAAAGATAGCTATGATGCTACAAAACCTTCGATAGTAGTGGCATAGAGAAAGGAAATAATTTTTATCGCGAAAAAACCTAATTCCAAGCGGGCAAAAAGTTACTTTATTTTAATATGACATTGTTAGTTAACAATGTTTATTATTTATGAAATAATATTTTAATTGCGTCGTCCTACTTTGTAAGTCAGCGAAATATTTTATAAGTGTAACTTCACATAACACAATTTAAGAATATGTAAGTATTTAAAAGTCGATTTAGTATACGCATCGCATAATTGGATGTTATTGGCTGGTATCACCACGTGTCGCACGGGAACGTGCCGGGCGTGTTGGCTGGCGGTCGATAATTCGGATTCAATGTCGTTGTGACGTGACTAAACAAACAGAGCCAGGTGCATTTTTATCGACATATCCTTTTAAGGTTCTCGCGAATTCTAAAGAGGTTGGTTAATTAAAACTACATATTTGATATCAGGTTCTTTGTTTATCAATCTACAGGTGTGAAGTAGCAACATTTTTTTTATTAGCTAGTTGTTTTTATTTCTATAACTAAGTATGCAGGTAAATGAATGTTATTATTTTTTGGGTATCAATATATAATAATTTTAGTTTGTTCGTATTGGTGTCACGAAAAATATTTAACTACGTATTAAATATTGCGATCTGCACTATTTAAATCTAAGGTTAATATTTATTTCTTATAAAAATATATTTTTATTTAATTTCTTTTAGATAGGTAAGTTGATATTGAAACTAGTTTGTTTTTATAGATATTATGAAGTTTATTGCGTTGGTGAAAAAGTGTATTGGCGCTTCTAATTGAAATAAAGACAATTCTTTCGTCAACTATTGAGACAATTTTTAACTGTTTTTGAACCAGGTGACCTCGTCCGATTTATCTGAAACATTGTACATACGTTTAACGACAATGTATAACCAATTAATTCCGCCGATTTAAATCAAACGAAATTGAGATTTCTCAATTCTACAACATTTTTAAATGAAAAATGCTTAAAAATATCATCGTCTCAGATTGTGAAAGCAAAAATCGATGCATTGTTGTAATTCTACGATAAAACACGTAATATGCAACCCCTTTGATAATAATCTATGAATTCGCAACATTAAATAACTTTTTTTTACGATGGTTTTCCATGTTCCCAAAGTTTTAAGTAATATCTAAATACTTTTTCAATATCGGCTTTTCACTGCCTCAATGTTATCAAAACTTTTTCGGGTAAAACTATTTGCATATGGCGGAAAAGATGGTCATCTGTAAGCGCAATGTATCAATATGAGAGGAAATTTCCTATCAAATTCCAATAAGTTTTTTAGGTTTAGAAGTCGTGTGAGGTTTGGTGTTTTAATGATATAAAAGTTAATTTTTTAATTAAAAACCGAAAATATTAATATATTAGTATTCGAGAATGGTATTTTTTATATTATTTTTCGTATATTGGTAATTTAATGGAGTATGTGATTTATTTCATATAATGTTAATTGAATCTACTCCAAACGAGTAGAAAATTGCACTAGCTAACCTAAAATTCCTAAATTTCAAAATCAAAAGCCAATATCTCGGTAGCAAATTAGTTCAAATAGGCCAGATTGGGTGACGACAGCTTTTCCAGACGTTTTAGATAAGTTTTTATATACATTTTTAATTTGTTTTTTTTTTATGATTTTTTTACTGTCTCACTGTTATTGCCATGTCTGGTACTTTGTTGTGTTGTACTTATTTCAAAATATATATCTTTCTAGCCATTATTATTTTTTAATTTAAACAAATTCTATAGACGAGACGTAAACTGTCGATAACATTAGATTTCAATTTTCAATAATTGACAATTTATTTTTGATTTTGAACCTCTTTAAAGTGTCTGGGTTGTCATAGTTGGGATCGTGACTGTGCTCGACTAATAAAATCGGCTCTCGGAATGTTTCGTAGTTCTATAGCGTTAGTCATTGGTAATAACTTTTTGCTGCAATCATCATGTTCCGGTTACTGACATTATTGTATCAGATTGATGGCACAAAAACCTTTTATGTCGACTCATTCTTCACACGGCTACTTTCTTAGTAATGCTATGAACTCATTCGCTTAGTTGCATTTTATTTTAATCACGTTACTTCAAAATAGTTTGCATTACTCTTAAATGGCAGGCAATTAACACAAGGTCAAGGTTAGTTATAACATTTTTATATTCAAGACTTGGAATATTTTCTGTATGTCGGAATAACATGCAAGAAAATTTTATTTTTTTTACTTGTGAAAGTAAATAAAATATATATTAAATAAACATTAAATAAATATAATGTGAAAGTAAGTAAATAAAATATTTTTTTTATAAGGTTTTAAATATTATATTGATTACTATGTACACACGTAAAATAAATATATGTGTATAGAAACACACAAAGACTCAATGTTTTTAAAACTTATTTAAATGAATCGACAGAGTGTTCCTATTACACAACCATATGTTACACAACATAGGTCCAATAACAAAACTTATGACTACCTAAAGTACATACATTAATTATATTCTGCTAATTGCGTATAACTTTTTTTTATAATAGATTTATTTTAATGCTACTACTATAATAGATTTATTTTAATACCCCTTATTTGGAAATGTGAACTAATTTACAGTTATCCTTCAAGTGGCTAAGAATACAATTTTAATGGCATTTATTTATTTCTTGCACAATTTTCATTACATGTGTACATTTTAATATTACCACTTTTGAACCATTTAGGGCGCGTTTTTTTTACATTTTTATTGAACGGCTAATAAGCATAAATTATTTCTGAATTCTTCGGTTATTTTATTTTCCACAAATTTTTATTCAGATAAAAATATACAATAAAGATCGGCAAATCAGTCCAGCCGTTCTGAAACGACTTTCTTACTAATGAACAACATTAAAATTTTATTCGAATTAATTAAATAAAAATCCATCCACCATGAAATTTCAAATTAAGTCTTTAGATATAAAATGGAAATTGTCTCAATCACTAAATTAACAATCGAGCGAAGTTAAAAATTACAAAAAGAAGTGTAGAAAAATAAATTTTATACAATAAGAAAAACGTACTTTATTCAGAACGCATACGGTGCAGACTGAAATGTAACGTACGCATTTGATTGTACAAAGAACGTAAAAAGAAGGTCCGAAGCGTAAAAAGCCGGTACGACAACAAGCTATACGGTAGGGTTACCATGTAGAAAAATTAAATGTTCAGAAAAAACATATTGAAAAGTCTTGAGGTTTTGATTTCTTACAGAAAAATATATAAATGTTAAATAAAAAGGATAATGATATGATATGATTCATAAAGTACTCGTAGTTTAACTTCTTTTTACATATAAATAAATGAATATTGATTTGTTTTTATATTAATTGATCAATTTGATTTCTAATTACTTTCTAAATAAACTGATGATGTTTCATGTTTCATGGCGGGTTTTTCTGCAACTCGACATTCGGTGCCTATTTTGCGTGACCCGGGGTTGCATCGGTCCTGCCACCCCAGCTCCTCCAGGAAGCCCATAAGTTCTCAAAGTTTACCGGATGCCTCTACTAGTGTCTTTGAGCTACCTATATGTGTAGTCCTTTGTCTTGATAGGATTATGCATTCCAGTAGGACATAAGCGCTTGTCTCTTCAGACTCCATGCATGCCCTGCACAGAGGACTGTCAGAATAGCCCATGATAGAAAGGTGTTTGTTAAAGCTTCCATGTCTAGTAAATATACCTACTATTTGCGTTAGAGTTTGTCTAGTTTTTTTAACTTTCGTGCTAGTCGCAGGTCTACTTTCGAAATTGCTTATGGTTTGCCTGCAGTCTGCCGTTTGTGCCCAGTATTCATCATATTGACAAAAAATACGTTCTCTACCCTAGTTTAATAAACAGATGATTTGTTTAAGACTTATATTTTTTTAATAAACTATCTACACAATTTTATTAAAACGAGGTACTCAAAATTCAGCCCCAATCCGCCATTCCAAGATCAAATCCAATTCCAAAAGAATTCAAAAATCCTGAATCCTCGAGATTTCTCCTGATATGGTTACCCTATATACGGGTGAGTTAATAAAACTGCTATAACATTTTAAACGAGTAACCGTGAACGCTTGGTGTTATTTGAATAAACGCGACAGAGATTCCGGGAACGACTTTACTGGCTGATGATTTCAACGACATGCTGGCAATTATGACAAATTGTCTCTACTGCGTGTATCGACTGACGTAGTGAATAAAATATATATATTTATATTATTACGCTCTATAGCCGAAAGAATATTGTTCTATTCATGATTGGATCTATCTTTTCGATTGTTAAAATACTTTTAAATTGCTACAGCACAAATTTTTCGGTCATTACCTTCAGTTCAGCAGGTATGAGTGTCACTTTTAGTAAGATACTATTTATTAATTTTTAATATTTAATAATAATGACCTGCTATATTATCTAATATAAAAAATATATATTATCACGATAAGCTCAATCTGATATAAAATAGCATTTTAATTTCAAGATTCGATAGCGAAGTATATAAACAAACTGTGCTAATTTTAGCATTTTTTTGTTTCAGGTACGAAAACGACACATTTGCAATTAGTTTTTGTAAGTATTTATCGGTTTAAATTAACAAAACACCAAAGGGGCTTCCATTTCATTAAGGTAAAGTTCTTTTAAGTTTGCAAGAAGTTTAAGTTTATCAGAATATGCACAAACTAAGGTAAGCAAGTAAAATTAATCTTATTCTTTAAAAAATATAAGGGTATTAAATATGATTATTGTTAGATGTTTGTGCGTTTCTTTTGAGTTCAGAATAATTATAAATTCTTTCAAAACTTGTATGTATTATATCTAAAAAAAAAAACAATTTATTGCATAACTCATTAACAAGGCTCGATTGTACGTACGTTCTGTCATCATCGAAATTGGTAGATGTGCTTTTTGGAGATTCACCATGCGGCTGATAAAATACTATTTGTGGTGAAACGTAATGAATAGTTTGCCGTGTTTTTAAAATTATCAAAAATATACATATTATCACTGCTTTGTATTATTATACTTTGGTTGCAGCTTGTTTGGCCGTTGTTTCTTTGTTGATCAAGTCAAACAAATCAAGTTGATTCACTGATTTATAGACTACGCTTCCGTTCTGTAGAATTATATTTGTATAAATTTATGATCTTCTATGTTATAAACGCTGAGAGGTAGGGATAGGGTTGCTAGGGAGGACGAGTAAAATACCTGGGCAAAATTTCATAAAATCGGAATTACTCGGGAAAAATCGATACATTCACCCTTCGCGTCGGAAAAATATTCACTGAGAAAATATTAAAATATCATAGGCAATTATTTTAGGTTGTTTCAGCCTATTAAGTAATGATGGATTGATTTAATGATTTTATCAATTATTTAATATTTGACGGGACAGGACGGAAATACAGACCAATTCGGACCAACTGGTAACCCTAGGTAGGGATCTGGTGTCCTGAGCAAACAGGTTTTAATTACCTAAGCTTTTAGATTTCTTGTATTTTATAAGTTTATAAAATGTGAAGAGAAATAAATATTTATTTTTAATATGTATTTTGTAACACCTTGTTGATTTATAAACAATTAAAAAAAATATATATAAATTTATGGAGCCGTTTATTTAGACAAAGATATTCAGAAGACTAAACCAAATCATCTAATTTGTGTTTGTGTTCTTACTTTATAATAATTCGTAATATTCCATCCCAACATGAGAACAGTGCTTTGGAACGGGGTTCTATCCAGCCAAAGCACCGAAAAAAAATCTATCAAGATATATTGACTTATGTAGTCAATATATCTTTACAAGTATAAACTTGTATCTAATATTTTTTTGGCTTTACTGTTTTAATCATAACACGTAGGTACATATTTATTCTAGATGTATAAAAGTCGTATAACAGTCGTATTAAAGTTAGTAACATTCCAACAAGATGGATGTTTTAGCTTTTTTATGTTTGTATTTTTAAACGTTGACGCATGTTGAAATATGAAATACTTTTGTTGGACGTGCAGGTGCCAGTTCATTAACGATATTTATGTCTAGGAACAAGTATATCTAGTTAACTATACTTACTAATCTTTAATCTACTATAAGTAACGAGCGGATATTCTTATCTAACTAGTTTTAAAAAGTAGAAACTTTAATTACCCTGTTTGTCTTTATAACCTGATGTGATCACTGATATTTACTTATATCTGTTGTATTTAGGCAGTATAGTACCTTTCTTTTTGTAGGTTGCTATAGTAACCTTTCACTATCTTTGTTATCTTTATCTACGTAAAAGCAATTTCGTTGACTTTTACGACTTTGAAAACGGTTGCCATATTATTATTTGTTTTACTGTCTAATAATGTTGCGTAAAACAAAATTTGATATGTAACAGATAGTAAGGTCCACATAAAAATATCTTCAGGATCAACAAATATTAACTAAGTATCTAGTTTACAGTTACGGCATTTATTATTGCGAATGTTTTATTTACTTCATAAAAATCTATTATTTTATTAAAAACTCAATAGTATAAGTAAATAGTTAAATTTCTGAATAACATTACTAAGAAAATGTGTGCTTTTCACGAAAGAAATGAAAAAGTTGCAAAGAAATACGTCATCACGATTTTGTTGTAGCTCGTAAGTCGTAAATAATATTTTTTTTGTAATTTGTTTCTTTTTTGTAATAAGACCTTTTTAATGATATCAAAACCAAACAAATACTAATAGTATAGCCGAAGTAATTCCTTTGCAAAGATGTATAATATATACGATTTCTTCAAGGCATTATTGTAATATTAGTCCATTTTCGGCACATTTTTGACGTTCATATTTTTTTCCCTTTTTTGACATAAAGGTGTACATAGTATTGTAGGGATTCTCGACGTCATACATTTTCTGTATTAAATTTTTTAATAAAACACCTATTGTCAGTTCTGACCTTACGTTGCGAAGTGCTCAATTGAAGTATAGAATCAGTATGACGTCATCGGCATGCATAAAATTCTCTTTGCTCATTTAATACGGTCAGTACGGGTAGTGGACAGAGTGCTACGCAAATGGTCAGTTTCACGAACAGTTCTTATTTTGATTTGATTTAATGATGTTCTAAATTTGAAAATTTTAATGCACGTTTATGAAGCACGATGAAATTCTTATACAGCTATGGAAATTCCGTTGTATCGGGTGTGTTCACTGCGTGCATCTGGAGACAGTGGATGTTCACCTTAAAGGTGCAACGATGTATAGGTTGGTACGCCTTAAAAGTACGACGTGGGAGCCAAACTGTAAGAGGCAACGCTAACATAATTACTACTAATGGAGCTATTTGTTTGTTCTCGCAAACACCAAAATGTGCCGTTTAAAACTTTGATCCTTAAGCATTACACCAATTTGGACCTTAATTCTCTTATAATGGGTGCGAAGTTTGTTTACGACAACACGGTTGTTTACGCTGAATAGATAATGATTTGTAAGTATGCTCGTGTAATTGAGACGGAGGTGTGTTTCTAGTAACATTGCTTGCTACATGTGTTTCTATAAAATGTTTTCTAAATAGATAAAAGGCTATAAAATACTTAAGAATATTTTTTTCTAAACCTTTTACAGTGCTGAAGGTAGTAAAGGTTAAGCTACCTGGATCCCTATCCCCTATCATATCATCAGCCTATAAATGTCACCTGTTAGGCCACATACCTGCCCTATGGGTGCTATCAATTTGAGTCGAATAGGGAGAATGGGCCATGACCCATCGCGCGGGTCTAGTGCGGATTAGTGGGTTTTACGGCTGCAGATACCGCTGGGATCAATCGGTTAACGTGCCTTCCAAAGAAAAGAGCGACTCTTTTTTATCAGATCGAGATTTGAACCCAGAACTTCATAGAATTTCATAATAACTCACTATAAAATCACGCTTTACTGAATTACTGAAATACATTTAACTGTACAGTAATAATAATCAAAGTTTTGGTACATTCATTTGTATCTTTAAAATGTCTGCTGCCTAGTTGTAAATAACATAATAATTGATAAAATAATATGCGAGTACTCCAAATGTTTTCTCGGATAAAGGATAAACCTCCATGTTGTATAAATAGAACAACTCCAAGTGTTATTTGATCTCAACGCGGCATTTGTTTGCTTTAATAAAACAACAATAATATATGTTTACAGAGTTGGCTTCTGGATGGGTTTCTATCTTTTATACTTGTACTTATTAAATTGCTTATTAAAAACAATGTAGTATAAATGTAAATAAAGATTATTAGTCACTGTTATGAATAAGAAATTCTTCGTAAAAACCTCATCTGGTTTAGGTGTAACGTTGCATCGTATCACACCGTTAATATTATAATATGTTTTTATTATTCACTTTTCGTGATTTGAAATTTTAAGTAACTGTTTTACTTAACCACTTTATTATTATAATTTTAGAAATCAATAAATGTTTTTTTATTCTTTTTATTTATTATAATTTTTTTTATTTACTTTTTGTAATATGCCAAATTTTAATAAAAATTCACTCGGGCTCTGGTACCCTGAGATGGGTTTCGAACTCATGATCTTTCGTAATTTGGGCGACTGCTCTAATCATTGAGCTATCGAGGACCTAACAGGACAGACGAATTTTTAAGCACTTGTTACTTTTTTCGTTACTACAGGGCATTTATCTAACTAAGCACCGAACCCGTCACAGTACTGAGACCACCCAGACCTGAGACAAAATTAAAAGTTCATTTTCTACGTCGAATCAACCGGGAATCGAACTCGCGACCTCAGCGATGGTGAAACTTATTTCACAAACAAAATATTCTTCAATCTACCTATGGATTAATTATTTCTAATTCTCTTTAATTTTTTTTTGTCGAATTTTATTTTTACTCTGCTTTACAAAACATTGAGGAGATCAATGGCACAGTGGTTAGCGGCCAGCGATACGATTGTTAAGCAATTTTACGCAATGGCCGTTCATAGGATGGGTGACCAAAATTTTATTATCTCGAGCTCCTCCTTACTTCGGAAGGCATGTTAAGTCATTAGTCCCGGCTGCATCTGTAGTTGTCAACACCCACCAATCCGCTTTTGGGCCGGCGTGGTGGGTCATGGCACATTCTCCCTCTCGATTCCATGCTTAAGGAAGACCCGAGCCCCAGCAGTGACATTAATAGGCTGGTGATGGTTAAAAACATAGATACTTTCGGATATTCATTTAATGATATTTTTCTTATATTGAGCATCCTTAATACAAATTCTTGTACAGAATTATTACTATTAAAACAGTTAGAGTATTTCCTTTGATATATAAAGCGTTAACATTGTCATTTGTTATGCCCAGTGAGTCAGTTATATACATAAAACTCAAATATTTGCACCGCGAATAACATTCAAATTCATTCCAATTCGTGTAGAAGACCCCAATACTATAAAGTTTAGCTAGATTGATTTGACCACTGACGAATCAACCCGACTAGCCTAACTTGCCTATTTAGTAGACCCGTAATTCGACGTTATCGATTGGGTACTAACTTTTGACACCCTACCACTTTAAGGTTAAAAGGTTATAAGGTTAGTTTTCCATTGCCAATTTCAACATTCTGATCAGTTAATATTTGAAAATAAAGTCTCCCAGCCTTGTTTATACTGAGAACACAATAACTGATGATTGATTTTTAAGATATTTTCATTGTAAATATTAAAAAATTAATCATATATGGTAACGATTGATTTTCGTGCATCGTTCAATGAACGGAGTAATTTAATAACATTTGATTTTGTAAATTAGCTGACGATAATTGTTGGGAATAATCATGCTTTCTCAAAAGATACACGACTATACGTTAGGTTACCATAATATGTCAAATTTCAGCAACGGATTACATATGTATCCTGTTAATAATGTAATCAGATAGACGCTCTAAGAGTCTTTTTTTCTTGTTTTATCTATTACCCTAAATTCAAAATTATCAAATGTTTATTATCGTTTCTTTACGTGTAAAGACCACAAACGTGACATTGGCAGAATCGTGTAAACGTATGTATCCTTAATGTATTAGTAGTAGGGAAATTTGACATTGTTATATAACTTGACGTGCTGTTGACTATGATTTTTTTTAGGGGAGCTTATCTTAAAAAAATATATACAAATAAACTGACTCATGTTTTTAGGCACACTACTTAAACGACTTTGAAATGGTTTTATTGATTTTTATTTTTTTGAAAATTTTGCCACTATTTTCAAAAGTTTCGTATTCTTTAAAGCTCATTCACACTGTCGATGTAATCCACTTGCGGTGTGCTGGACAGCTTTCATTGGTAATAGTTTCATTAACCAATGATATATGCCCGTAGACGTTTCCTGCGTTTCGAGTGTTTCTATCGAACCATCGACCTGTGTGTAACTGAGTTAATAAGGTACCTATTATGTTCACAAGACTGAGCTGTTAATTAAATATGCGGTAAAACCATTCAAAATAGTTTAATTTAATACCAGTATGTTTAAAACATGACATAAACTCATAATCGATGCTTAAACATGTTCAATATTTGCAATCCGTTCTAAGAATGTTGACGTAATAGTTTAAATAACGTTGTTTTAATGAATGTACACCTTCACCTTATTTTTTATTTGTTTACACCTTATCAAACACGGATATAAAATAAGCGCTTTAACGGCCGTCAGTACACCGACGCATTCGCATGCGAAAGCGAAAAGTTTGCGAAATCTAGTCTGTTGTATATCAATGTTTTGTCTCTATCTATTCTTAGTTCGATGAAATAGATAAGCGCCGCGGCACGCTATCATTGTCGTTAAGCAACTTTAGCAAGGGTCGGTCACGGGATGGGTGACCAAAGAATTATTATCTCGAGCTACTCCGTACTTCGGAAGGCACGTTAAGCCGTTGGTCCCCGCTGCATTTGTAGTCGTTTATCCGCATTGGGCCAGCGTGGAGGGTCATGGCCCATGCTCCTTAACCATAAGGAAGGCCCGAGCCCCTGCAGTGAGGACGAAATAAAGGGCTGATGATGATGATGATGAGTTGCAGTGCGGTTTCACTATCAACTGCGTAAAAGGTCGTTTCGTAGATGTTTCGCTATCGCAAACGAACGCGTCGGTATACTAACGGCGTAAGTCGACGCGTATACCAAAATTAAATATCTTTCAAGTGTTTTTTTTACAAATAAATAATGTCTGAATAATCTGTAATTCAAAATAAAACAGTTAAAGTTTAATTAAAAGTTAACAGTTACAAAAAGTTAAAAGATATCATTTTGTAAATTATTCGTTATTGCAAATTGGAGTTATCGTCTTTTGTAGTGTAGTAATGTATAATCTATTTTTACAGATTACCGTATATTAATACTCTTGTAATTTCGTACAGCCATGCGATTCTGTAAAACTTCAAACTCGATTTCGAAATCACTCGGGTGTCCGAATTCACTTCAAAAAGCGGCATCCGCTCAAACTTGAATTGGTAATAATGTTTCGTGAAATAAGTGAAGTTAGTTTCGAAATTATATAGGAATTAAATATCTATGACACGTTTAATCAATCAATTTTGTTTAGTATTTTTATGCAAAAAATGGAATCAATATGATTTCTGTACTAAATGACGAGAATTCGGACACACGAGTGAATTCGAATTCGGGTCTGGATTGTTACAGAATCGCAGGGCTGATTAGTTTAAAGTATATTTTTAGTGAATATTTGTTTTGAATCACATAGGGACTGTGAAGTTTACCTTATATACCGTCTTCGAAAATAAGAAGACCCAAACAAATATTATTTTCAAATCTAAAATTTTCATCATAAAGTAAATATAATAGTTGACAAGTGATACGGGTACTTTGTGCAGATAATGGGCCATCGGACCTGAAGAATTTACCATAATATCTATCTATATCAATAGACAGTATTGGAAATCTTCTGTCCTCTCTCTAGAGAAAAAAACACTATCTATAGTGAACCTGTATAATTTCTTTTCAGACATGATAGGTCTCGAATTAGCAATTTTATTTTATTTCATTCTCTAGATACTTATATATGTGTAGTACTAAAACGAAGTGCACAGATCTGCAGATTAACCCCGCATGCGTTCCTTTTATCCGATATAACTGGTTGTGTAACGCAAAACCTGTCTGATGCATCTGATACCCAGGTCGAAATGTAGCTCGTTATCTTCCGTAATATCAGGCTTAAGGCGTGTCTAAACGATGTCAGAATCTCATACTTAGGATTATCACAATAAAGTTTTTTTTTTCTTAATTATAAAAACTATGCTTTTTCAGCACTCTATATAGCAGCATCAACCTAAGCTTATGTTTTGAAGAATACTGTTAGCCTAGTTAGCTTAGCCTATACTGTTCCTGCGAAAACGAAAATTGATTCCAAAGAAACTGATTTTTCGATATTTTTTTATCTAACGGAGGTAGGACATGACACTGCTTCTGATGCACAGACAATCTTAATGGATATGATTTTAATAAAATTCTAAGAACGATTCCAGATTCACCTAATTTTCATTCGAGCATAAAACACTACAACAGGATGAACATCAAAGGTTTGCATATTTACTTATATATTTATGCAAACTGAATTCCAATGATTTTGTATTCATTTAATATTGGATGCGATATGTTGTAGCTAGTCGACAAATATCAAGGACGGATCACTCGACTAAAGCGAATTTCTTGATGGCCGGTGTGGGAAATTACACATCGGCTTTGTGTAGATAGATAGCAGCAAAGCAAAGTTGACGGACCGGGCACTTACATTAGCACAGATGCGTGATTGAATATCGCTACGTAGGTTATCTTTAGTCCACTTATCATTCTGAATCGTAACAAAACGTACTGTTGTACTCGTATTGGCATAATGTTCAAATTAATGATAATTAGAAAATAACAACAAATACCACAAATATAAAGAGAAACATCAACGAAAATGACGATAATTAATTGTTGTTGGTGAAATTTCCATGTAAAATTGTACCATCTAAAAGTGTAAAGAAAATGACAAACTTTCTAAAAAGGCTCGATAAAACTTGATAGCTCATAGATTATATAATAAAAGATATAATTACAAAATAAAAACTGTAAATGAAACAAATATTGGTTTGAAGGTAGCTATTGAAGGTATACTCTTAATTAAAAAGACAATCAGCACCTTAGTCTTATGTGAACACGGAACCTTTAAAGGGTCCGAAACGTTATTAAATCTAAATACAATCGCGATGAAATATAAGTAATCAATATAAAAACTGTAAATTTAGAGGCAAGTTTTGAAAAATCATAATATGTAGTTCACTTGCCTGCCGAATTCTTATAACATATATTTACTATGATATTATAATATTATCTTTCATATGGATAAGCGCCGCGGTCCGCGATCGTTATTGTTAAGCAACTTTCGCATGGGTCGGTCACGGAATGGGTGACCAAAGATGATTATCTAGAGCTACTTCGTGCTTCGGAAGGCACGTTAAGAAGTTGGTCCCGGCTGCATTTGCAGTTGTTATTATCCTCCAATTTGCGGCGTAGAGGGTAATGGCGCATCCTCTTTAACCGCCCATAAGGAAGGCCTGAGTCCCTGTAGTGGGGACGTAAAAAGGCTGATGATGATATTCACATTTATTAATTTTATTGCTTAGGTTATGTTATATGTAGTATGATTTAAAATACTAATATTTATGTTATGTGATGCTATTATGACTAAAAAATGTCTGTCTGTTTGACTTCTTAATGTATTATCATTAACGGACAAGTTAAAATAATGAATACGATAAGAAAGGTATTTTAGAAAATTCGTTAGCTCTAATGACAGTGTTAAAAACGATAATAAAATAAGTAATTTTCTTGATAAAATATTTACCAAAAATATTATGTTGGAATATTATTTAATTATATTGGTACAGAGTGCAGCGGCATGGTTTGTCTACACATTACTAGATGGCGTAATGCGCCAATGAATCGCGCTATCACTGTTGAAATTACGTGTGTCATATAGGTATACATCGGGTCGGGGAGAAATGGATGGTCACCGGGGAAGAAAGCTATTTTAGAACTACGTTTGAATGATGTCACAAAGAAGAACCGCTATCCTCGATCCCAGGATAGATAACACATTGAACAGCTTGGCTGGGATGAAGTAATTCACAACCCTGAACCTGAAGAGTGCCTATTAGCAGATGGAGATGGACCATAAGGATAAGGAGAAAACTGCCATCTCAACAGGAAAGAGGCTGTGGCAATTTAAATTCATTCTATTCGGTTTGTGCTAGGCACCCGCTACTTTCAAGGAATTGATGGAACTTGTGCTCTCTGGATTGATCGGTGACGCCTACCTTATCTACTTAGGTGACATAATCGTCATAGGGCGTACATTCCAGGACTACCTGCAAAACCTAGACAAAGCTAAAATCCATGGGGCAAATCTCAAGCTAAGCTCCAAGAAGTGTTTAAGCGGCAGGTCTATTTCTTAAGCCCCATGATATCTGAAGTTGGTGTTTGGACCGACCCGAATAAGATAATCGCTGTCAAAGACTGGTATCAATATCAAGTGGCTGAGAAACTGGAGTTCCGTTGGAAATACACAGCGACCAAGGAAGGAATTTTGAATACCAAATCTTCTAAGAAACATGCCGTGTGATGGGTGCGGGGTGACTACCTGTCCGGGCGTTCTTTCAGTGACAAGTGAACTGGAAACGAGAGAGGAAACTTTTAGAAGTTAAATATTTTTAGAATTCATAATCGAAACGAGTGTAATTTTATCCAATAATACATTATAACTGCATATTTGGATGTAAGAAAGAAGGGCCTCATTCATTTCCAAAAACAGAATGTTCGAAAAAAATTATTTATTCAGGGGCACGGAAGTGTCTCCGTCAAGTCGAGCGAAAAGTAATAAAAGTGTACGGCCTCGTTTTCTCGAATTACATAGTGCTGCTATCTACGCCGAGACTTTTTCCATATTTGTATTTGCTTATTTCATAACCCTGAATAATGTTAATGAGGAGTTTGATGTTGCAGTTGTTAGCGTGCTCGGTCTGCGATAAGCTAACAACTTATAAAGCAACTTTCGCAATGTCCGGTCATAGGACGGGTGACTAAAAGTTTATCATCTCAAACTCCTCCGTTCTTCGGAAGGCACGTTAAATTGTTGTTCCCGGCATCTGCAGTTATTAACATCCACCGAGTCGCTGGGCATGGTGGATCATGACCCATTCCCCCTATTCGATTTGATTCGATTCCATTCATAGGAATCCTGATCCTGGAAGGCCTGATACCCAACAGTGGGGAAATTAATATGTTGGTGATGATGATGAATAATGATTTAGCTAAATTACTTTGACGTATCTGTTTAAAGTTTTTCTGTAAATTGCGATTCAGAAATCGATGCAAAGTCGCAAGAAGTTGACTAATAATATTGAAGTGATACTGATTAAGTTTCTTTTCATCTTGTAAAATTTTCAGAGTAAAACCTCCAAACTGATTACAATAATACTTTTCATTCACTTAGCGTGAAGTTTCCAAGAGATATAAAAGCTCCTGACGTAAATTAGTTAAGCAATTGAGTAAGAAAAAAGCAATTACATGAAAATTAATGTCAAAATAGACCGGTGTTAATTGTAAGTATATAATAAAAATAATACTAAATTTGACCTCTAGATCATATTGCGGCGAATTCATCGCAATATTAAAATATTTCTGTCATTTTATTTATACAAAATTTGAATCAAAATGAATGTCACCGATTTGCGCGTCTGGATTTTTTTTTATCTCCCCACGATTCTTGGGGAATTGATATCGAAACCGTACAGGTAGCTTTAATTAAACCATTTCGATCAATGAAGTTCGTAGATTAAAGTTGTCATCAGAAAAAAATATATTTGACACCCGGTATCTCGTTTAATAAGAACCTCTAAAATGTAATTCCTTTTCGACCTCCCCTCGAGTCTTCCCGTTAAAGGTAATTTTATAAAAAAAACATTTCATGGCTCCCCAAGTATTTAATCCCGTTTGGTGGGCGATATCAAGGAATAATTCAATTTATACTCCGATAATTGTAATGGCCTCGACTTAGGCTGTGGACACAGTAAACATCAGAACTCAAAACTGTGCAGAATTGAAGTTGAGTCACAGTGAGTCATTTTTATGATTTTTCAGGTGTTTACTCCTCTGCAACGTATGCAGAGGAGTAAACCACTATATCATTATCTTTACCAATTTACTATATATTTAACCTTTTAATTCACTGGTGTTATTCAAGATTTTTATTTTATTATTACATTCTTTGCGTACCTTATTCACACATTCTATTCTATCCCATTCTTTTTGTCAGCTACTAATGTCCTGATTAAAAACTCAAAAATTTGAAAAGGGTAATTTAAATAGAGAATATTTTCATTTGAAATTTTATTGTTACAATGTTTACTAAATCTAAAGTGAAGTTTATTCGGACTTTGTGATTATTTTGCATTTGCGATCCATTACTCCAGCTGAGCTTGAATCGAGCGTATCATGTTTGGGCTAATTTGAACAAAATTTGAATCATAAATACCAGCTTAAATATATAATAAGGATTTATGTGAAATGTGTGTATATAGATTTAGGTAATAGTGGTAATTATTTTTTGCTTGTTACCAAATCTTCGACGATAACACTTTTAGTCCTAGAATTGAAAATGTTCACTTAGTAATTTTCTAATGCTATTTCACAATTTTCTTCAATTTGTTAGTGGTTTTATTTATCCTGACATAATAAAATATAATATTAATAAAGTTATATAAAAATACGTAAAGATTTCAGAATTTAATTAAATATACTATGTGATGAAACTTAAAAAAATCGGTTTGATCTCTCATCAACCTTTAAATTTCTAAAGTAGAACTTACATTTTTATAAAAAGGCAATTTCACATTCTAGTTGTTGTTATGTTTCAGCTAGATCACTTAAATATTGTTTGTAAAATTAACTGCCCCCGTATATCTGACACGGAGGAAATTCCGCCCCCGAAAAATGTTTAATGATTGATGAGTTCCCCAAGCCCCAAAAGAAATTATAGACTTTATAGGTATTTATCCGATTAAGCATTTTAATCTCCAATCTTTTACGAACATTTTTCCCCCGTCCTTCGGTCAAAGTAATTAATTTTGTTATTTGGGATTATCGAGAACAGTGAGGGGCGTTTTTTGCATCGCTCATTTATTTGCTCTAACGTTTTGCTTAGATAAAGTGGTCAATTAAAGTATTTTAAAGCATAAAATCAACACATAAAGACATTAAAGGCTATTTATCATAAGGCAGTTTTGTTGCTTCACATTTACATGTCCACTTTCACACACATTAGTTTCACGACATTAGAGTAGTTTCGTGTGATGCGCATATTTTTGATGAAACTATACAGGCAACTAATTTCGCCAAGATTTACATGACGAAACTAGTGTCGCGCAATATCTACGCTTAATAAAGCTCCGATTTTGACTGAACTAGTGTTTTAAAGATGTTGTTGATCTATATTCATGTATTAATAAATTTTGTTTCATGCACAAAACTTAATTTCGTAAAGTAAGTCCGGCGATCGCGCCTAGGCTGTTAAATAGCGATAATTAATTGTCGAAATTAAAATTAATTCTATGTTATATATACAATATTTTATTTTCTTATTATAGGCTAACACTACAGATTGGTCAATTAGAGACAGAAACAATTTGCACTGCAAGAGAAAAACAAAGAAGAATAGATACGGCACGTGTTGACTCGACAAACATCAGATGTGGAATGAAATGAAGCGAACGAGCGTCATCAAGTGTCACCCCCTAGCGGGCAGTGTCGGTGGTTTTATCAATATTTACCTAGTATTATCTCTGGAGATACAATGGGAGTATCATGGGCTTTTAAGTAGATACTCTGCATCGCTGATGCTTATGAATTATCTGAAGGGACGTTTTCATTTATTAATGTTTTCATAAATAATTTCAATAGATAAAAAGGTTCACCGAAAGCACGATTCACTCATATTTCATCCCTTTGCTTTGAAAAGTATTTGATATGTTTATATTTTGATTTTATATTTTAAGGTCATATTTTATTTCTATAGGAAATGACGACGACGAATGATTAGATACTGAAAATTGATAATCAGGAAAATGTTGAAATATGTAATAAATAAATTTATCAAATAGAGTATCATTTCAAAAATAAATTCATTTAAAACTAAATGAATAAAAGAGTAGCTCGGTAGCGTAGTCAATAAGTGCCCGCGATCGTTGTTGTTAAGCAACTTTCACAAGGATCGGTCACGGAAATGGTGACCAAAAAATAGGTAAGATAGATATTAAACATGTTTTTTTTTTGTTTTGTGCATAATCTAGTTCATTTACAAATCGGATTAGCTTTTGTGGATACTGAAAAAATTTAATATTATTTTTTGCGCATCACTATAATTTAGGGCTGATAATTCGTTCGTTAGAATCCCTAAAAAAATAAATGTACCAAAAAATGAAAATTAATAGAAAAAAGAATGATGGATTCATTTTTATTATTAATTTATTTGTAAAATGAAAAGAAAGTGTGTTTTACCTTCTATGGTACTGGCTAGTGCTGTCCTAATCGGATTACGTTATAATGGTCGACAGTAAACAAAACTGTAACAGAAGTGGTAAAAACAGAACAAAACATTAAAAAGTCTTCCTTTATGATGTCTGTTAAAATAAACCAATGTTTAGCACAAAATATATTGTTAAGATTGTCGATCGTTGGCCAAAGATAGCAGATAACTCGTGTTTTTTGCTCGATATTAAAGTTATTTCTGTATTTTATTGCCCGCTTTATAATATAAAATTAGTTTAGAAATTCCTTTCTTGCTCTCCGTTTTATTAGATAGCAATTTGGAAAAGACTATTTTAAGTTCATTCAGAAATCTGACTGGCTTTTGTGGATACTGAAAAAAAAAGTTATATTTTGCGTATCACTCTAAATTAGGAGTGCCAATTCGTTCGTTAGAATCCTGAAAAAAATAAATTTGCTCGACATTAGTAGGGCTCCTAGAAATAGTTCCGGACTAGAACTTTTCTGTTCCGACTATTTCATAATTTGCCCAGTTATTTTATTGTACCCACTGGCAACCCTAGTCTTTGTGGACTAAAGAAAATACATTATTGAGCAGATATAATTATATTAGATTGTATAAGACGGGTATTACGGTTATTTATGGGAAATATAGGTAGGTGAAAAACCTAACTATCGAATATTTTATCGCGTTAAGATATAATTATACCCAACTTAACTCGGTGGCGTAGTGGATAAGCGCCGCGGCCCGCGATCGTAGTCGTTAAGCAACTTTCGCAAGGGTCACGGGATGGGTGACTAAATAATTTTTATCGCGAGCTACTTCGTGCTTCGGAAGGCACGTTAAGCCGTTGGTCCCGGCTGTATTTGCAGTCGTTAATACCCTCCAATCCGCATTGGGCCAGCGTGGAGGGTCATGGTCCATCCTCTATAACCATCCATAAGGAAGGCCTGAGCCCCTGCAGTGGGGACGTAAAAGGGCTGATGATGATGATGATGATACCCAACTTTATCTTTCCCGCGACTTCGCTCGCGTAAATCATAGTCTATGTTATTTGCGATAGATGTAGGTTCTTGTACTAGGTGAAAGAATTATTCGATTCATTAATTTCAAAGATTATGTTATGTAATTGAACAATCAAACGTCTTCTCTATATAATATTAGTATAGATACTATCAAAACCAATTTGCGATTTATATTCCCATATTACCATTGTAATGAATTGTGAAATACGTAAATTCTGCGATATAATTAATGTCAATTTTATGAGTGCAAATCTTGCTTAGTTTTTTTGGTTTAATTTTCCCTGTTCACTGATATTAGTGTAATATTATTTACAAGACTGACATTATAACCATGTATATTTCAATAAATTTCCGTTAGTTAAATAATCGAGAATTCATTGCTGTTATATACAATAATGAACAGTTGCGTATAAACAGCATTTGTTGATAAGGCTTTGAGTTCATAGTATTCAGATTAAACATTGTTTCATAATATGAAACGCTATTATATTTAGTAAACAATTAATGTTAAAACAACTAAAACATAAGCAGATATGCCTTAGCTTCGGGTGAAACACAATCTGTGCAATCTAATTGCATTCAATTGCTGTTCTACGTAGCCGGGAGGAGGGTTAGAGTTTAACTGATCATAATGAACTATCCTGCGAGAGCGAGCAATGTTTTTATATATATAATGTTTCATAAGGCTATGGCTAAAGGGGATAATTTGATGCTAGCGTTCGATATGCGATATGTGGCTACAAAATGTACCTATTTCCTGTAATATCTACGAATGTTTAGAGCAACTTATTTGATGAGTTTAATAGATTATATAATAGATTTCTTATGAAAAATATGTGAAATTCATCATCAGTATTATGTATCTATATTTGTGCTTTTGTATGTATATATGTAGTTGTATGTATACAACCTTTAGGATCTCTCCCAGTTAACCTTTAGGAAAAACGATAAACGCGATGGCGGCATTAAGAAAATATTTACAATGCATTTTTCTTAATGCCGCCATCGCATTTATCGTTTTTCCTAAGGGTTGACTGGGAGAGAATGCCATTAGCATTAAGTCCGCTTTTTCTACCTTTTTTTATTACTGGTCAATAAAGTTTAATAAATAAATAAATAAATTATATGAATTAATATGCAAATCCTTGTTTATACAATGAAAGATGTAAACTTTATTAAAAAAATCGACGATACTGACGTGTTTTATGACGATTTACGAGATATTTAAAAAATGCACAACCCATAGTTTGCAATCCATTAATAATAATAATAATTCATTTATTTTTGTACAAATACCAGTTACATAAATATTTGAGGCTCTGACTTCTAAGCTAGTTTTACTAGTTTCAATATTTAGATAAGTACTAAGTACAAATTAAAAAAATAATAATTTCGTGTTTGCAGATCTAAGATTTTTTTCCTACATAAGAACACTCTTAAGCCTCATTGGATTACAGTCATACCGAAACTAAAAGTAAGCACTTATCACGTTACGGTAATCGACGTATGTCACTTAATACAGAAAAAAAAGATGGCGTCAAATTGAAATTATAGGTCCGCTAGTAAGTTGATGTGTGTTTATTTATTTACAAGCCCTTCAACGTGGGAAGGGAATAAATAAGGCTCGTTAGAGAAACGTGTCTTCTATCGATCCTGTTTATATAATTTCATATATCGATAGCTCATCAGCAGAATGAGGGGTTAAAGCGACGAGTGTTTAAATTTTTTAAGCGGTTTTGGTTTGTATGATATGAATTGACACATATATTATTTGAAAGTCTTTTTTTTCAATACCATGATCAAGTGAAGGCTGCTTTTAATGGTTCTCTATTCGTTCACTCGTGTGTATGAGGAAAATAGCCGTCCGAGATGAGTGGTGATTTATCGTGAGGCACGTTACAACAGACGACTACGACCACTTTGTCAAGAGTTCAGCGAAAAATGCAAAATATTTTTTAAATGAAGCTCGAGCTTAACAGCTTTCGGTTTCGACTGTGTGATCAGAGGGTGCTGTGTACACACTGACCTGCTATACTGGAGTTTTAAGCTGTTAAAGAAATAAGTTAAGGAATACTATACACAGGCTTGGAACAAAAAAAAAACACCTGTGCATCTTCATTGTGCATCTAATGTGGAGAACGCGCATTTCTGTGCATAATAGTTCAGTGGCTCATCTTTCCATATTAGTCCGCTGTAGAATCAAAAAGCTACGGAAGTAATAATTTCTTTAAAAATCAATTAAACAACTGTAGTTCTGTTTGGAGCTGTATATTTGACTACTATGCTTGTCAGGGCTATTTGTTCAAGACTCTATGACCGATCCTTTAAGCAGTTTGGCACTCGGCATATTTCATGGACAAGACACCCAATTCTTTTTCGTTTTCTTTCGTCTTAAACTCTCGGGGATTGATATCTTGATCACTCTAGATAATTTATCGGTGCTTTGGAATCTATATATATATGCAATTATACAGTTGTCACATATATTGCAGTAATTTTTTCTATTTAAGTGACAAAACCTAACGTATCATGAAAGAAAATAAAATGTTATGGAAATAAAATTGAAAAATAATCCTAAATGAAAACGATACCTTAAAAACTCTGTCATTACGCAGAATTTTTGTTAAAACGTTGCTCATTAATTGCTTTCTCATCGTTATACCTCCTACTCTAAAATATATTATTTCGTAACTTATAAAGAGCAATTTAAATCTATCTCCTTAAAAACTATCCACCTTCATAACATTATATGTACCTAAATCAATTTCACAAGAGTACAGACACTAAATAGCTGCGAAGTGAACATCACAAAATACCGTTGCAAAGTAATCGATTCTCGATAAATCTTCTAGTGTAGTAGATATTAAAGACGTCTTAAAGCGTGCGTTTAATAGCTCAGGCTTATCTCGTCTCCGATGGCACCTAAAACACGACGGGGCGCGAGGCGGTAGCATCAGACTGACGGCTGCCGATAACACCCACGCTCTCAACACAGCTTAGAACATGTTAAGACTCAATACCGGTTTATATTTATTAATTAACACTTAATAGTTTCTTTTAAGATTTATTATGCAACATGTGACATTAGAAGAAAAACTTTTAACCAGCACGCGTAGACAAATTCGAGAAATGCTTTGTCTACACCCAAATGTAACATTCTCGGGCCGAGAGTGAGATATCGTATGGGCGCACCCGAGAAAAGTGATATTTAGGTGTAGACAAAGCATTCTCTATTTTTTCACGCGTGCGTACCTAATGGATAATTTAGAATCGGAACGAAACCAAGAAATGGAGAGTTATTAGACAAAAAAATAGAGCCAGACTCGTGCACGAAGTCCGTACTATATGTATAAAAAACGCAACAAAATCACATTTGTTATGTAGGAGAATAAAAAAGTAAATATTATTTAAGGGGAGCCTTAAATATTATGTACTTTTTTATTGTATATATTGTTATAGTGGCAACAGGAATACATAGTGTAAAAATTTCAATTGGCTAATTTATCATTGTTTATGAGTCCGCCCCGTGACAGACGGACGGACAGCGGAGTCTTAGTGATAAGATCCCGTTTCACCCTTTGGGTACGGAACCCTTTAAATTGAGTACTTGTTAAGTTACACAGTTTTAAAATTAGTGATTTATATATAGAGTTTGTAGTAAAAAAGAAAACAATATTAAAATATATGTTAGTGTCACGAAATTAGATTGTGGAGACGTTGTATGTATTGGATTATGTTTTTAGGGTGGCAAGTATTTGGGTAGATTTGATTTATAGAAAGAAGATTAGAATGATCAAATCAGCTACACAAAATCCTTTGAATTTTTAAGGAATCTTATAAACTAAATTACATTGATAGAATATCGACTTTCCGAACTTGTAATTGAATTTGACCAACTTCCCGATTTGAGTCGAATATTTTATGTTTCACTTTTTAACGTAGTCTGACATTTGATTAAATTAAGCACAAAATATGAAGAACTTCTGGCTAATAAACAAAATATCAAGTGGATAAGATTTAGTAATAAGTCAATGGCTAGTTAGAATTAGAGCTAGAACTAGCGCACGCACGGAGAGGAAAATATTTTATTTTTCTTGACATAAAACATAATTGAAATTGATGTTCCATGACCATTTTTCTTTTTTTTTATAATACAAGCTAAATAGGCCTTAAATTTTTCTATGTATATTTCTAGACAAGCTATGCGGTACTGAAAAATTGCTCGCTGATGTGGTAACAATTTGCAAAACCGCCATTTTGAATGCCATTAGCAAGATTGCAGTATTGCCAGATCTAATAATTAGAGCTTCTTAATTTATGAGGCTTTAGTTTTTTTCATTAAGATGAATATGCGTATATATATTACGCATTCATTAATCAAAATAGTAGTAAAGTTAAATGTCTTATGCCTATTTATAATCTAATGAAGATGTTTTAGTATAATGAAGACATATGGAAGGTCCATTTGACAGCTTATCTCACATGCTGTGTGTGAAGCGCCGCGGTAGCTGGCGACTGACAGATGACGATATTAACTCCCACACATAATTTTAATGCGTTCTACATTCAAAATTCTTAATTTGATATTCAAGTTAAAAAGATTTAATTTTAGTATGTTTGACAGGTTTTAATAAAAAATTGCAATGGAATTTTTATTTTCAGGGATTTTTTTTTTAAATATGAATGCTTAAGCCATATAGGGCCTTTAAGTTTGTGACAGAGTCGATGCTTGGGCCAATTAAAAAAAGGCTGACTAGCTTGAGAATTGATTTATTTTATGGTAATAATGGGTAAAGAAAAGAAATTGTAACAAACATATGAATATAAAAATAGATCGTATGTAAACCTAAACATAAAATTAAAATTGCTAAATAAAACAAATACATACCCACTTTTTGGGTTTCTTAATGAAAAAAAACATGGTCGCTATTACAGGATATAATTATATACCTATATATATAATTTATAATTTCTATTTTAATCACATATCTTCATTATTATAATATTTATATTAATATTTATACGATTTAAAATAATATGTTGCCAACAGAAGAATTTTTTACGAACTGACATTCATAAAGAGCATATTTGATTAGTCAAAGTTTTAAATTAGGAAAGATGAATAATAAAAAGAAATGATGTTGAATATCAAAGACAATTTTTTTTTATGCGTAAACCTAGGACGAAATAAACGGTGGTAGAGTCTGGCAAGCGAAACGTGTCACAAGAAAAGGGCGGCAATTTCAAAAATTCTTAAGCAGTAAACACTGAATGTAGTACTGCAAAATAATTTTGATACTTTTATTAATTATATTTAATCTTAACATTTAGATATCAATTAAAATTATTTGTTTTGGAACATTTGACTAAAGCGTGACTGTTCTTAATTGTACAGTTAACAGCATATCAGTAGGCCTATTCACTAACTCAACTGACAACCAAGAATCGTCATCACCGTAAAAAATAGACACTTTGATTGTGTCAAAATCACTATTTCGTATTCTCTATCAATGATGAGCAATTTCGAAATGTCAATATCGGCATTCTCCACTGGACTCCATTTTGACACTTGATTTCGTATCGATAAACTGTATTAAAGTAACATTGTTGCAAAGCATATTTGAAGTCGTCGCATAGTACCTCTTAAGCCATTTGTTGTTAAATTAAAGCGAAAAAAAATACGTATCCAATATTTTTCTATTATCTGACTGACGGACTAAATCGAATCTTTTTTTTAACCCATTCGTTATACCTATTGGCTAACAGCACTTATAATATTAAAAATTCATATTTGTCATTAATTAAAAGGGTGTTTTTTGCAACGACTTCTTTGTTTTTTTGTAATGAATATGGGCGACTCTGGCCACATTTTTTTAATAAATGTGATGTTAGCCAATTTTGATTTCTGGCCCTTATATTTATAATGTGTTCATAACACATACATGTCTCCTAAGGGATTTTCATCACAACCTTTTGCTCTGATCCAGAACCACTATCTATCAAATTAAATTAGTCAATATAAACACCAGATTACAATAAAAAAAACATTTATTTTTGTTACAATTAAGTGCCATGGATAAATTACATAATACAGGTGTCACAAAATCATCATGTTAATCACAATAGAAAATTTAAGATAAGATTTTGACTATGAATCAGACTAAAAATACTTTAGTCTGATTCATAGTCAAAATCTGTTTCTAAATATTCTACACCTGATAACAATGACAAGGAATCATCAGAGTCACTCTCTTCACTACTGTCTGCACCAACAGATATAATAAATTTTTCAAGTTCGTTTTCAACAATGCCATCTTTTAATTTGTAATCATTTTCGACATTTAAAACATGATCAGTGTATTTCTTCCAGTCACTAGGGGTAATTAAGTTAAAACACTCTATTATTAAGTTTTCCATTTCCTTTCCTGGTATTCCAATGTTTCTGCTTGCAATTTTTCTTTTTGCTTGACTCCAAACCATCTCTATTGGGTTTAAGTCACAATGATACGGTGGCAGCAATAAAAGTTCATGATTATGTTCTTTTAAAATCTCTTCAGCTTCATATACAGGCAATGTTTTCTTATCATTAACCAAACACATTAACTCTGCCTTTGTCTGATATTCCTCAAAATGTATTCCATTATTTACAAGCCATTTACGGATATCTGCTTTGGTATTAGACATTATAGGCGGTTTATTGATTTGTTTTATATGGTAGCTGGCATTATCCATAACAATTACACTGGGCTTACTTAAATTTGGTATTAATTTTTCTCTGACCCATTTCATAAAGTTCGATGAGTTCATATCATCATGATAATCAGCAGATTTGGATTTACTACTGAACACTAATAATGCACCAGGCACAAAACCTTCCTCAGATCCAGCATGCACAACAATATGCCGTTTTCCAGAGGATATCTTTGTAGTGACACCAGTTGTTGAAGGTCCTTGCCAAGACTTTTTAACTTTATAATTCTGATGTACATAAGTTTCATCAAGGTACACAATTTGCTTTCCTTCGTTTCGTTTTATATTTATTTCTCTCAAATACTTGTGCCTCCATGCAGAAATCTGGTATTTTTCTATAAGCATAGAACGTTCATTTTCATTGCTTTTAAAAGAAAATCCATTCTTAAGCATAATTTTTCGTAAAGTCTCACGGCTACCACTGAATCCTATTGCATCTTTTAATTCATTGTGAAGGCTTCTTAATGTTGGAACAATTTTTTTCACACAGTAAAATTCATTTACTTTATTCCGAATTGCACTTAAATCAAAATTATCTAAAGCAGACACTGTTGATTGATGAGGTCGTTTTTTCCCAGGAGTGTCCCATTTTCCTTTATTAATTAATGCTTCATTTTTTATCCTTCTTAGTGTCCTTATACTTACATCTATAAAAGATTAAACACTTTGAAACAAAGATATGTTAAATGTATTTAAAAGCAAATAATGATAGACACATACATCAAAATAATTTAAATACCTATTCAACTATGAATGCAATTTATGTTTAATTTAGTTAAGTTTATGTGCATATTTAGCATGTATAACAATTACATGGTTTGATTAGTTTCATGAATTCTGTGAATTTCCTTGTTAAACAAAACATTCTTATGACATCATTGGATGTCAACAATAAAAACCAATACATCATAAAAAACCTATGTAAATATTATAGGAATACTATCAATCTATCTTAAATCAAAACAAGAAAAGAGACCTGTCATTGAAGAAATTTTTTGTAAGTACTGCGTTTCCGAATTCAGCATTTCTTGTTTTTCTAAAGTTTTTATTGCATTTATCTCCTCCATTATTGGTTGAATATCACCATCACAGTTATCTGAAATAGAGCAATATTTTATAAAAAATATCTGTTTAGTTAATTACAGAAAATTAAAACGAAAGTATCAAAATTATAATACAAAACTAACCTAAAAAAGATACAACTTTATCTAATCGTTGTAATTTCTCCATGAAATTTTTATTTAATTCAGTTTTCACTTCAGTAAACTTGTCAATCATGATGGAAAGAAGTTTCCTCGATGAACTTTTTATCGGCTTCGACATAATTTTTAACCAAAAACACAAGTTCAAATTCGCAAAAACAACAAAATTCAATATTCTTGAATTGTCTAACGTAGTGTCAAACTGACAGTTCTATGTTGTTGCCATATGAAAACGGAAAAATAGGTGGTGTCACGTTTCGCTTGCCAAACTCTACGGCACACCGTATCAAGTTTCTAATTTTATTGAACAATCTGACGATGGACCGGTAATTATTACGATTCCGTGCTGTTTCGATGAGAGAAGAATATTCAAGAGTTTGAGTGGATGGTGAAGGCATGGGTTCTTTATAATTTGACTAGCGGGCAGGTTTTTTGTCTGTAAGATATTATTGATTATGGAATTATTGATTACAAACCTTTAGTAAAGTGTTGCCTTGTAATAAAAGGGATAGTAATTTGCAACATTAATACCTAATTCATTTATTGTTATTTTATTTTTTTTCTTTATTGAGGACTGACTCTATTTATATAGAATTGTGTGCTAATTCATTGCGTATATATTTTCATGAGAGCATGTGAAGCTAGATGGCACAGTGAGTAGCTCACTCAGACTGCGATACGGTTGTTGAGCAACTTTCGCAATGGTCGGTCATAGGATGGGTGACCAAAAATTTATCATCTCGAATTCCTCCGTGCTTTGCAAGGCACTTTAAGCCGTTGGTCCCGGCTGCATTTGCAGTCGTTAATATCTAGCAATTTGCATTGGGCAGTATAATAAGATTTATCGGAGTGGGGACACGCTACCCCGCACCGCGCGGGAGGGGAAGGTTGCTTCGATCTTCCGTCGGCGGCGCTGTCGTCGCAGCGTTGCTCGGTGTCCTCTACCTTTTTTATAAGTTATCCCGAAGTGTTTGAACTGCATTTTCAATTTTGAAAGTCACTAAACAGCCTTGACCAATTATTCTACGTTTACTTGCAAGCCCAGTTTGTTTCCTATAAGTTGTTATAGTTCCTTTTAAAGTGGATATTATTAAGAATCTGCTTTTCTCTGAACAATTCAATAATTCGAGCGTTAACTGCCTATTATGATGTCTCTTTTACCGAATGAATTTGTTAAGTTGAGATAATTTAAAACTATCAAAATGTTTCCGTTATTAAAACGACAGCATCAGAAATTAAATCTTATTTTGCAAAACGAAATTCCCTGATTATTAGACCTTGATCACAACCCATGTAACATATCTACGGAAATTGCTACAAAACAATGCAATTTCCATGAAGGACACCGCTAAGGCCGCGTGAGAATAAATAACTAATAAGACCGATAAGGTCGTCCCAACGGAGGCCACTTAAAGAGATTGCCGGAGGCCTACGCGCACATTCATTCTCCGGAGATGGGATTCTGTTGATGTTAGTTGAATTCAGGCTTCGCTGTATCGTTTTGTGAAGCAATAAGATTGTAATATGAAAACTCATTCGTTTTATTCGTGTCGTTGTTGTGTTATATATGATCTTAAAATATTCCGTTATGAATAGTGATTTTTTAATAGCCGGTTAGTAACAATTATTAGATTATCTTATTATGTCTTAGAAATAATGAATGAATAAATGAATAAACATTTTATTGTACACCACTAAGAAAAACATGAATACAAGCAAAATATTTACTCAATAAACTCATGGGAAACAGGCCAGAATTCGAAGATAGGAAGATAAAGACTAGCGTAGAAGAAGATGATAGAGTAATTTAATTATGGACGCCAGTCTGATACCGGCTTACGTTTAAATTGCTTAACTTCTGAATGTCAGACATCTGCACTGAAGTAAGTAACGACTATAAAGTTAACCGGGACCATCGGCTTAAAATAGTAGATTTTTGGTCACCCATTCAACAATCAGTCCATGCGATAGTTGCTTACTTACACCCGGTTTCTGAATTGAGAATTTAAAATTGAGAACGTCTCAAACTGTATTTAAACTGATTTTCGTTTCTGATTTTGAAACCACTGCACCATAGAGTTCATCTAAGATAATATGCGCTAAAATGTTATATGTAAATCTTTGTGTTGTAAATTAAACATTTGGTTTAAGTTGGACTTGTACATATTATAGGTAAGTTGCTGTAGAAACTTCATTAGCGCGATGCACGCATTTTGGCGTCGTCTTTTGAGCCAACATATCTGTCTTGGCGTCGATTATACGAGGCGATGTTAAGTCATTAATTTTGAGGCACCACAATTAACAAAATATCTACAATATTTATGTTATGATATGAAAGGATAATGATTAGTGCAATTATGTACCAGACTGCAGCGACCGAGCGCAACGTGCAACTTGTTATATATACCTGTATATCATAATTTAATATCATACCTAGTATCTGTTGTCTACATAATTATACTAAAATAGTACCAAAATATAACTGTCTTGTGTAAAATAAAGTATCATTTGGGTGATCATTGATAAGATAAGTTCATCAGTTTCAAGATCATTGGTTCATTGTAACTAGTATTACACTGAAAAATCTATTAAAGTTTTATATTCCAAAACGTGATTATATGTGTAATGTTTATTTATATCACGCAATCAAAGAACACTTCAGTTATTGATTACTATACAACAACACAAAAATGTATCTATAAAAAAATAAAAACAGAAAACTACAAGCGGAACATTAATGAGCAAAATTATGAGTTTAACTTCAATGTTTATATTTTTACTTATTAGGGCATTTAACGAATCTATTGTTTTTAAAAAATCTGATTTTTAGTTATTTTATCGTAATTTTCGCGGATTATTAGGTATATTTATATCATTCTTAACTTACCTTGTACGCAAAGGAAATCGGCGAAAATGGCCCCAATACCAGAAAATATTAATACTTCAATAATAATTATTACTTAATTATTAATTTGGTATTAAATATTTTTTGATACGGACAAGCTTCGATCCAAAATTAATACTTAAAAGTGCTTTAACAGTAAGATTATTCACCAATATTCATATTCAATATACTCAAATTTTATTGAGTCAGATGGATGTCATTTACACGTCAGATCAAGAAGATGATTCATTTTTATTACGTTACCCATAAATCATCGAACACAAAAACATTAAATTAAATTAATCGAAAATAAACTTAAGAATAAATGTCAAATCATTTACTAAAAGTGCCATCTCTTGGTGGTTTTCCATACTAAACATGTGGACATAAAAACTAAATATTATATGAATTAAATAGTGTTATTCATTAACTGTAAATAATGATAATTCACTCTTATTTATTCAGAAAGCTTAATATTCACACGACCAACCCTAAAAACTACTTTGTTTCTATAACGTTATCTTTATAATCCTCGTAAACATATTAATATCATGTCATTTACGTACTTAAGACGCCATCTTTTGATGGTTTAGAAAACTATTTTTTTTAAATTTTAAGCTTATAATAGGTATCATCATTTAACTATTAGAATGATTTACTTTTCTATTGACTATAAAACTTTTACAAGATTTTTTTTCTTCGTCGGTACGTGAAATAACGTGGTGGTTTTCCAAACAAATTGTACCTAACCTTAAAAAATTATATATTGTGCGTAATAATATGATTCCACACAGTGTCCGTGGCATTATAAATGCATTATGATTATTTACTCGTGATTCCAAATATAGCAATATGTTTTTTATTTCTATTGCACATTGCACTATCGATGTATGGACGCTGAGCAATGTCCTTTTCAATTTACATTGCAATGTAAATCTTATAAAAAATGTTGTCAGATCGCGTAATTCTTCTGCACATTAAAAGGAAAATATCACCGAGGCTGAATACTTAGATATCGAGGAAAGTAAGTTTTTTTTATGAGATTGTTATGAAAAAAGTTCACGAATCTGGGAACAGGGACAGATGGCTGTCGTCGGGTGTATTTGTGTCCGTTCCGAGTATCTTTTAGTGTCCATTTGTTATGCGTCTTATCCTTATTATTTTCCTTATGTCAACCACAAATGTTATTTGCAAATAATTTATTAATAAAACTGATATGTAACTTTATGATATTTATTTATGTACATTTCGGATGCTTCCGACAAAAAAAAAAACATTGAAATAATCGAATAAGAAGCAGGTGTCATAAATTAGGCCATGCAGAGAGCAAAAGCTCTCTGTCTACCTAAATATATAGGATAAAATATAATAATGATTTGACATCATATTAGCCTAGTTACACAAAAAAGCCAAAGAAACTTAAAGATAATATTTTTGTGCCTGAACTAGGTTAACCTGTATGTCAGGCAAAACAAAGGACTTATTAATTAACGATAAACTATCACTATGCATAAAGTATTTCATTAAGTATAATATAATAATCGAGTAAAGGTATTATAAAATCTGTGACTTAAGTAAACAAAGCAATATTATACTTTTTACACAAATTAAAAGTTATTTTTACATTTGAGGCATTTTATTCAATATAGCTTTTTATATTATTCAATATAGCTTATTAAACCCTTTTGTTATTATGACAAGGAAAAATCAGCGGCATCAAAATTATAATCTAGGTTTAATCAGTATTGCATAAATCTTCACTATTTGTAATATTTATGTTTATTTTTGGAATTGTTGTTCAAAGTTTTGTAAGCCATAGTATAAAAAACAAATAAAGTAAAAGTACTAATTACATATAACTTGATGTAGCGTTCTTTTATTAGGCGCCTTTATAATCAATAGAGTTCTGATGACGGCAGTGCCTGGCGTACGCGAATAACATTATATCTATTTGCAGTCATTTTTTTTTGCAAAAAAGGAACTTATTGATAGGTTTGGTGGTCTAGTTTGTACCTGGCCCAAAGAATTAGGCAATTCAAAGAGGAACCGCTCGCAGCCTTCTGGGCACCTTGTTGCCAATGATTTGGGGGATATTTTTTATCTAGTATAGTTTTAGTCGTAGCATACATAAGTAGTTTTAATATATAGAAAGCTTATTTTTTAATTCAGACTAATATAATAAAACTATGAAATAATAAATCAATATTAAAATGCATAATCTTTTTATGAATATGTAAATTAAATACAAAACATCTTACACTTAATTTCATGTTTCCTTTCGTATTTATTATTTCTTTCAATCCACTGTACAAAAATATATATATATTAAAGTATAACAACAAAGAGGAAAATGCCTAAAAGAGGATTTTCTCCGAAAATTCGGTCCCAAGCCGAAATAAATATTGTTAAGTACCCACGGCAGTGTCTGGCGCACGGACTTCGGTGATATATCTGGCAGGAACAGCTGATAATGTTGTCTGATGTAAATAAAGGACCACAGAGATTTGGGAGTAAATTTTCTCTCTTATATAAAGAATGCATTACGGAAATACATCATTTTAAACAAGGGCCGTCATATAATGCTTTGGTTACCTATCCTATGACCGGCTCTCACCAAACCTTCTTAACACATCATGACACATCATGCATCACCATGAGGTCATCATAAGAAAACCGAAGAAATGCTGGAAACAAATACTTAGCAACTGGCTTTGAAATAATTTTATTCTTGTCATCTGCCAATGCTGTTATTGCCGTGGAAGTGAATACTAGTTAGCTTTGGTTTTTGGTAATAAGATAAAATGATAATTCCACTACACACCCTCTCTCACACACTCACTCACGTCCACTTTTTACGCACCGTTATTGGAATCGTCTAAGCAAAGCGATAAATGCTTTAAAGCTATTGAGAAATGGCAAATCAAAGAGTTGAATGCTAACTGCAAAGGTTTCTTTCTTATATGAATGATCAAAGCATCGTTCCTTACAAAAGTCACAATTATTTTAAATGTTACATATTTCTATAAATGGCTATCATCATCACTATTTTAAAATTAGACAACCAACCTTTCATGCTCTAAAAATCGATAATTATATATAGTGTTTCGTTTTTTGTCTTGCTTTAACTTACGCATTTTTAATGTCATAGAGTGGTACTCTACAGAACAAATGTTTCCTAAGTCAATCGATTTGGTTTGATCTCTTTAGTGTCACTAGAGACATGATATTACTCATAATTCAATATGGTGGTAATTAGTCGCCTAAAATTATTCCTTTTACAAAACTACACAAGCAGTCTTATTAGATTTTATCGTTTATTATTTCGTCACGCGGGAGCTTCGTAGAAAAGTATGCGGTTAATTATGGGTTCAAAGAAAAGCAAAAAACTATAAAGTGAAGATTATCCCTAGAGTATATTCGATAGATTTAACCGACTTATGTAATAATAAAAATGGCTTTATTTCACATAAAATGTATTTAAAAAAATACAGTTAACAATCTCTCCTTTTAGATAATAAATATTTGTATCAAAAAACATAGCTGTAACAAATATTGTTTCATTGATTTTATAAAAAAATATTTATAAGGAATGCAGGTGTATTAATAAAACATATCTATGCCGATAGTTCTGAGTAGTGTCTTGTGTTGAGTATTCTCATGTGTGTTTGGTACAAGGTACAAGTTGTTGAAGATTTATTATTTTCAAATGTACAATATTTCAGTAATAATTCTGTCTTTTCATTAGGAGGCAGTATATTATAATAGATTAAGCAAGGGCTATATATAGATTGAGTTAAATAAAATTTTGTAATATGTCTCAAAGTTTTAACTACCCAAATTAATTTTCTTATTCTTCCACTAATAAGATCAATATGTTTGTCTCAAGTTAGTCTATGGCCCAGTTTTACACCCGAATATTTTACAGAGTTTACTTTGCGTATAGGACATTTGCAATCACAAGCACTAGTATCTAGACATTTTCAAAGATTTATTTTTACACCATAGTTGATGTCCGGTTGTGTTCTGTTGTAGATGCATAATTAGTTTCAGCCACTTGCGAAACTATTAATACGAATACGGTTGTCCTTTTTTGAGAAACAAAAATCGATATTCGGATAGTCATCAGAAATAGGTTGGTAAATCAAAGTTGGCAACCCTGAATGCGAAACATGTGTATCCGTGTAACGATGTTTTAGGCAGTTGACTGTGAAATCGTACTGATAAAACGCAGCTATTTCATCGAGATAATAATAGACCGAGACGCGCACATGCGAAGCAATGCCATACAGCTTACGAGATTTCGCAAATTTTTCGTATTCGCATGCGATTCCGTTGGTGTACTTAAGGCGTAAGTGGTTTACGGTGAGGTTCAGAACGTATTGTAACCTCTGTTTAGGTTCCTACAACGAGGATATACTCTTCTTGGGATCCTGGCACCCGTGGCGGTATTACAGAACAGCAGACCCCGAAAGCATATTGGATAATCCTTTAGCCCCATTTAACTCATGGAAATCAATGTGAAAAAGAAATTAGTAAGGACAGATACTGTTCAAGCGGCTTCTTTACTACTCTTAGTATGGTTTATGCTAAGGAGCTAAAATTTTCAATGAAGTCGAGACTCACAAATATTTAAGTTTAGAAAGAAAAAAAATATTTGTGGTGTCTAGTTTACTAAAATTATCTATAAATGTTAACAGTATTTTAATATGGCTGCATGTCAGGTTACCCAAAATGTCAAATTACTACAAGTGGTTTTGTACTCTACCCAGAACATATTATGGTTTAAAATCGAGTAGAGAAATTTGATATTTTTGTATAATCTGAATGCTGTTGACTGTTCAATATTGTTTGATCATGAATGGCATATATTTAATTGATTATGATTTTGGCAAGAAACGAATTGTTTTATTTATCGAAATATAGAATTTATCTCGAAATATGTTACCAAATGGATATTGAAATGGAAGAAAAAAACTTTGTTTTCACCATCAACAAACCCCACGATATCCGCAAAAGATTACAAAAGCGTTCTCCTGGCGCGTCGAATGTATTTTTCTCTGCCATATTCAGTGCTATCATACAAAAGCAAATGTTTGTCAGGCCTGCCACGTCCCGAAGTTAGTGACGTCACAGTCGCAGAGTTTTGGAATGCTCGTGAACCTTATAAAACAAATTGTTTTAACATTGCAAATACCAGCCAGAAGTTTTTACGGACTTTAGACGCTCTGTTCTTTTGTTTTTTCTTTTTTTTAATGTTTAGGCTGCGGAATGCCCATTTTTATGCCGCCGTTATTTACTTTGTTTCACTTTGTTATTTTGCAATTTAGGCCTTAGTAAACCGTACTCGGTAGCAAAATATGGTAGATAATATAATAAAACAGCTGCGTTTCCTGCTTAAATCTATTGATATTACTACAGAACACAGACACCTCTTTTCGGTGTTTTGTGGTAAGTAGCTGTTTTTCCGCGACTTCGCTCTCGTAAATTATAGCTTATGTCACCCGCGTAGCTGAAAGAATTTTCATGATCGGTACAGTATTTCTGAAGATTATCCTCTACAAAGAAACGAACGTACAAAGTTCTAATCTTTAGTCCTATATAATATTACTATACCTACATACATGTAGATTACTTAAATTATGCCAATTTTATTCTCATTTATAAGCAAATGAATTAAGATACAATTTGAGATTGAAGGCTGTGACTATAACGAAGGGCATAGTAAAATCGTGCGAATGAAAAAACAGCCTGTCCAAAGCACCTATAATATTTCACGTCATTGTAATGAAGGCAGATAAGATTGGAACTACCTTGAGCTAATCAAGAGCAATTTGATATGTGGCGAAACAAATGTTTACAATCTAAAAGAAGTTTATCTTCATTTGTTACTTGGACAACCGACAATATTGCGAATTAACTGGCTAATGGAACTGGCAGTCTTCAGTAATCATACAGTTTGATTCGTATGTGTATTATGTATTGCGTATAGCCTAAGAGATCGTGAAAAATAATCTAAGGGCTGTCTAAAGCTTGATATTTCAAATTACGTACGTTCAGTACATTAAACAGTACGTTCAAATACATCACTTAGTACTCAGTGAGAAGGTTAGGTGCTGGAACACCCGGTGGCGGCGGCTCATAGTTAACTATACAAAATCTTTATACATATTAAAGGTGCTTTTTAATAAAATAAGCGCAAACTTCAACTTCTTCTTTTCAGGGTATTGTTTTGGGGATTTTTGGAGAGCTTGCTTAACCTCTACCAAATAGTTAATAAATAATTAATTATTTAGATTTTTTTGGTACTTAACATATTAGGAACAATTAAAATTGGTATACAATCATCACACCTAACCACCATGTAAGTGGGCCTGCCAAGTTTCTCAAGTGACATGCAACTTGTTTGTTTTTATTTAGTTGATATTCAACCTGTGATATCTAATCTAATCGTAATTATACCATAAATAATGACAAATAACAATTCAAACACGTGTCATATGTCAGAATTTACATTGCAGTACATTGTAGTTGTTTTAAGATATACAAATACGAAAACTATGAAATACAACTAAAAGATCCATATTGTAAAAAATGTACATTATAAAATGTTTCATAAAATGCGGCCATGCTGTATATTGCACCGGTATATCATATGTCAAAACTAATATGGTATGGATTTATAACCAGAAAGTTTATCTACAGATGTCTCCTAACGTTATTTACTTCATCGAATGTTGTTTGATCAGATGTAACAGTATTTTTTTAATAATTTCTCGTGCAAAGGGACTTTCGATTTCAATATATATTAATTTGTTAAGTAAATAGCACGTATTTTATTAAATATTATTCTTAATGTGTCATTTAATAGTAGTTTTGTTTAATGATATTTGGAACTGGGAATAACCTTTTTGGGAGCAATACTGTAGGTGTAGTATGTTAGGCAGCCAACGCATTAATATAAGAAGTACATTAAACTGGTCAGATTGCACGGGAACGCAGCACTCTGCGAATCTCAGAAGTTGGTGTCTAGTAGGGATTATAGCAGCCGTCAAAGAGTAATGCTTAAACTCTGGATCCATATATCCTGATGAACCAGATCCGGTGTTTGTCTAATAAGATTTCGAACCTTTACGTCCGTTTTCACTAACCTAGAACAAGGCATAGCTTAACTAGTAATCACTTAATATTAAGACTAGCTTAAACAGATATTTCGTTTCAAAAAACCTGTAACGTTAGCTAATGCCCTACTTAGCACCTGCTTAGTTAGGTAACGTTTGTCTAAGATTTTGCATGCTTCAGTTCGTATTTTTATAATGTATGGCTTATTTAAGTTTACACAATTTCACCAATATTACGTTAGTGACCTTTACACGTAAAGAGACAATAACAACAATTAAAAATTTGAGGTTATTAACTAAGAAAAATAATACGTCGTCTTGTATCCTCATGAGCACCTAAGTCGTCAATGTACATATATAAAAAGTCAGAAAATTCAAACAAATCTCATTGTTTATATCTTATTTGCCATATAAAAAACTCCTTGATTCCAGCTATTAAATTGATTTTATCCCTTGATGCATCCATTATGAATTTAGGGTAAGTGTATATGTCACATTACGCAAATACCCAGTGCCAGGCATCGCACAATCGCACAATAAGCGTTGCCCAATGTCGTTAGATGTCTTCTTGTCATTGGTGATACGCATTTTCACCTTTGACAGTGCGAAAATATTTAGGCGTCAGATTTGAGCGACAACTAAATTAAGCGAAAACGGGCATTAGATTTTGATTTAATTTACAATAATACTGATAGACAGTATTATATAAGCTGACCAAAGCTTAGATTTTGGTCGGCTTAGATTAGCTTTTTATTTGTTTCTAGAACGATAACTGTATCCATTTTGTTTCTAAAACGAACGCTAACAAGAAACACTATTTAAATTTGAATTAACCATAGACACAAAAATTAGAGATTCTATCTATGTAGAGATAAGTAACGTGTGCCGCCGTTACAGTACAGGGTCATAGACTAATTTGCATTGGAAATCAGGCAGAAGAATATTTGTGTCGTGTTGTATTGTTGGTGATGCTGTCGTGATTCTTTTTATTTATTAGAACGAAACGGATATACAACTATCGCGACACAATGCAACACACAAATGTATCACTAACTATTTAAAAATTAAACCCATATAATTTTAATGCGACACATTAAATGAGTTTTATTTACGGAAGCTCTGTGTAAAAACATATATGCTCGATACGAATTGGATTCGCACTCGATAATTTTCATGCTAAGGGCACTGATCGTTAGCCCAACGGCGCATTCGGCGGTAACCGGTTCAAACTAGATTTCGTGAGGGCATAATGGAATTACAGATTTTCCAATATTCAGATAAAACTTATTCGTCGAATATCTCATTATACCGCCATTTTAAAATCTGCTTTGACTGTATTCATAAATAACATGCTGAAGTCGAGTATTTTTTTTAAATAAAGTCTTTTATTTAAACGACATCAACTCAATTATCACTGAATTCATTTTTATACTATTTTACTAATGGATAAAGTTAAACAAAAAATTAAAACCGGCTTGAAATTAAAAAAAAAATGTGAAAAGTAATACTTATCTCAAAAGCGACTTATTCAAGAAAATGCTATTAAAGTCGGGCGGAGGTTTCCTGTATGTTATTATTTAAATGATAGGCGCCCGATTTTCGTGCCTAAGTCGCTTTTGAGATAAGTATATGAGTTTTTAAGTTTGAAGTCGGTTCTATTATTTTTAAGTTTTTATTTCACGCTTTTTAATGATATTGATGTTATATAAAAGGTAACACTAAAAGTGCTTTTCTGAAAACCGCGTCAAAATTGGTTCAGCTAAACGCGAGATAATCGCGCACAAATATATGTATATAAATACATAGATACATACATATAGGTCAAACCGAGAGCAAAAAGGACCTCCTTCTTTGAAGTAGATTAAAAAAAGATTTTTGTAATAAAACAATTAAGGTTTCATATAAATCTACTGCATTATAATATGTCGAAAAAAATATTGTTTACTAGAAGCCAGGGCAAGTTAGTAGTAATAAATAAGTGCAGTGTGCTTTGATTCCCGAATGTAGTTTGACTAGATAAATGACCCTAAATATTAATAACAATACTAATAAATAATAAATTAAACTAGGTTTGTAGCATCGAATAACTACAATTTTTACTTAAGTCCATATTTGTCATATAAAATGTCTAGGACGATCTCGAATCCACACTTTCCACACGTGACATTTACTTTCATTCTTGTGTTAATGAGCGTAGAGTAAAGATTTTATAATATTTAAATGATGATATTTGGCAACTACTTACACCGATAGATCTCATTTGTTTTTCTTATAAAATTAGATATTAATTTGGTAGAATACCCTTTATAAATAGTTTAATTCATAGAGTGTGTAGACGGAAAGCTACGACATCATTGTTATATATAGGTGTACCTATAGTTCATGTCCAAATTTCTAATCTCAGAATACCACATTGTTACACATATAATTAGATATATATTTAAGAAATAAATGAGGTACAAATATGCGTGATCTCACTTTACCAAGCGCAAACAATGACTATGTTCTGGAAACAATAAAAAAACTTTTTTTTAGAAAATTTAAAAAAACAACAAAATTAAACAGCCTTCCATACATGGGATGATAGTAGCTGTTCTATTTTGAAGTATCTGACGTCTTGTCACGTTCAAGTGATGTAGGAATTTGTATAAACCGACAAACCATTAATGTATAGAAATGATATCAAAAATTCCCTTATTCAAAGCGAGCAAGAACAAACTTGTGAATCATGTTACTGTTTTGTTACTCGGAAACAATAAAATATTGTACGCAAGTAAATTGTGTTAAGATTTCGGCGTACACGTTCGAAATTGGCTTAGGTTCTATGCTATAGATGTTATCACTATCCCGCTCACGTCGCTAACAAGATGACACAATGACAATTTGATGTTTTTTTTTTGTGTATCAGGGATACGATGTTTTGGTTTAGTTAGGAAGAGGGAGAAAAAGGGGCACAATCGAAGGTTTTATTCTGAGTGCAAGATAAACAACAGAAAACTTTCTTTCGAATTAAAAACCTCTTTTCGGTTTAAAACTTGAAATCTTGTGCACTGATTTTATTAATTATAATTATCTTTATAAGTGTCAATGTACCTCAGTGTGTAGAACACTGCATAAGACTTCCAGGGTGTATAAAAATAATTTATTGAATATATAAAATGAAATATACATCATAAAAACTGCCTGTTCGTTTATAAAACCACATATCTATGCAGTTTAATTCAAGTAATCCCATTTGGCTTTATACATAGTTTTAATAAGTTTATTTGCGTCAAATCCTTGTATATACTGCCATTATATTAATTGATAGCAATCGTTAAATAGTGATTGTAAAGTCCATTTACCGATATGTTTCTGATCGCTAGGAAACTAACGAATTTCACATTTACTCGTAGAGACTTGCTATAATTGTTCAAATACGATAGCTATGAGTTAGTGCCTGAATTCGGTTATATTGCTATAGCAAACTCTGTCGATACTTCATCGACTAGCTTGATGGTAATATAACGATATATTGGCCAACTTAATGACAGTGGCAATAAAATTCTATATTGTGCATTAGAAAAATAAAATGGAATTAAATTAGATACTCAAACAGCAAGTTGAGCTGAACGGTGACGCTTGAAAATTAGCTAAAATCTAGCAAACGTCTTCTCTCTTCATATTATAAAGAATTCTTTTAAAAGTTATTTAGATGCATTTATTGATGTCTAAGTCCAATAATCAGTATACCTATTGCTTTCTTATTAGTACGCTATCGATCTGCTTCGGCTACACACGGTTCCAATAATTAACAAGTAATTTCTGTCTCGGTACGATATTTTCCGATATTTCCAATAATTATTGTCACATATTATATAGCATGTGCTATAATTATGTGACGATAATTTATATAGTATTAATGAAGACCATATGAAAACTTAGAAAACTTTTGATGATGAAATTACATAGGTTGTCATTATTTTTTCTTAATTAGGAATGAATTATTAGTTTATAAAAAAAAAATAATACTTAAACAATACGGCTGGCAGAGTAGTTGCCTTTTTATCAAAGGGCCTGCATCTGTAACACTAAATATTCTACATGGTATATGAACATGTTATGTCATTATTGTTGATATAAAGTTGCATGCAACAACTTTAAATCAACAATAATGACATAACTCACTAAGTCATATAAATAAGTAAATATAATATTGTTGGTCTACATATAAAACATATTTATATTTCATTATTGCAATTAAATACAATTCTTACTTCTTTCTGGATAACGTGGTTGCATCGGTCCTTGTAAGCATTCGTATGAGTAATAATGAATACCTATACTCTGTAACTGTACTGTACTAGAAGCAACCGTTTTTACTCATTAATCTTTTTTTGAGATAAATGACGTGGGTTTTACAGTTCTTTTGTAGATGACTGTGCTGGTTGTGCTATTTATTAATTGTATTATTATATATTTATCCCTTTCCATTATTTTACTTGCTACAGAACTTTCTGGAATTTAAGAACTAACAGCACTAAATTGAGTTGTTGTAGAGTTGTCAATAAACATAATATGATCATCTAAAAATATGACGCAACCAATTACGTGACCAATTTCAAGGCATTGCGACTGTAAACCACAGTCTTTCTTTTATGAATAATGTTAAAGTTCAAACGTTTGTCTTGAATTTTGATTAGAGCTTATCAAGGCATAGTGAACACGTCATAAGTAAGTCACATGCAAGAAAATATGGCAATAAAGGCTGTAATTGTAAACTTTAGAATTTTAATTATGATCGCAATTTGTTAACGGCGTGGGTGACGATGAATAGTGTGGGCACAGGTGTGAAAATAAATCCAAATCAGACCTTTCACATAACTTAGATTGTCCACAAAAGCAGGTCTCTAATGATAAAACAATATGTCGATATAAAAACAATAATCAAAACAAATCTCTAAATATATTATAAATCTATCAAAATATAGATAAGTATAAAAAGAGGTCGGTCCGGCTGCCTGTTCTCAAGACTATTTATTAATTTTCTCTGAGACTATTCAATGTTTAATGAATTGAATTGTTACTAATAGACTGTATTGTTTGTTTCAAATTAACGGCAATCACTTCTATAGTAGCAATGATAAATTTATAAAGTTTTTAAATGACACTTCGCATCCGCTAGCGCACTAAAATGAATGAGACGTTTTTCCTCTCCTGCCTCCCCGTTAACTTACACAAAAATAATACTATTACGATATATTGCTGTGACATGGAAAAGGGAAAAATTTATATAAACTAACTTTCCTGACTGTATTAGCAAAGTATGGACTTATATAATGATATTTTAAGAAAACATACTGATAATGTTGTCATGAAATCTTCAGCAATTTATCATCGTTTGAATGACGAGCGTAATTAACTTGTCCTTACCTTGTAATTCAGCTTTTATGGAACATGACCTAATTTGGAATAATGTGTCACGCGACTCAATCTAGTGGAAATTCTGTACCATTTCATATATATATATATATATATATATGTTCATAGAAACATACCCAGACTTTAATCATAGATAATACAGATTTTAAGTTATTTGTGAAAATATACGAGTTTATTATTTGTTACAGGAAGAAGAAGTCAAGCAGCTACCCGTGGTTCCAAAATGCTGTGCCAGTGGACAAAACTTGAGCGTCACCTTCGAAGATGGCAAAGTGAAGTCGACATGTACACGCACCAGTTTGACCTTCCAGCCCATCTTCCATCAAGCCAACGACACGCATATGTGGAGTTACGACAGCAATGTCTACGAAACTATCGTCGGCAACCCCTGCTCCTACGACAGGTCCTTGTGACATGTAACTGCCTTTGTCAGAATATGCTTTTCAGGCTATTTTTCAATTCGTAAAGGGTTTAGCCGGATACGTATGACGAGTCGGCCCCCAAATGGGAATCGATATCGAAACTTATGTTTTAATATCGACTTGATGTTCAAACACGATTTATGTACTTTTCGCGACCGACTTCCGCTTTGACCTTGAGATAGAGAGCAAAATATCCGTATGCTTGACTATTACTGAATGTGATATATCTCTAAAGCTAATTAAGATAAAGAAGTGAAACTAACGCGAGGTGTTAGGTTACATTACAGAGTATATTACATATATTTTTTTATAATTTTTAGAATAAAAAATTACATTAAAAAAATAAAAAATAAAAAAAACATGTTTTTTTTTCTGAGTTCTCTGTGACTTACAATCACGAAATTAATATATGTTATGCTCCTTTGTATGCTCTATTACCCATAAAAATTGCGTGAAAAAAAAGTTGGTGCATCACAACGAAAAAAAATTATATGTGATTTCTGTCTTATGGTATACCCCTGTATAATAAGGTTTTCACATTACATCATTGTTTTTTTTTTTCGAAATTTCACATCAGCTTGTTTTAAAACATAAGTAAATAGGCTTAAGAGATGGGATAATAGTTAAAAAAGAAATGAAAAAAAAAACAGCCAGTGTTCAATACTTATTATTATTACTTTTTCGTGTCTATCAAAATACAAGAAACAAAATATTAATCATCGTCACTGTTGTAATTAATTACAATCGGAACACTTTGAGTCGCAAATAACTTAGTTAGGACCTCAGCAGGACGTACGATTTTGGACAAATATCATCCATATGATAGATAATAAATAATAGCTGCTACATGAGAACAGCATCCCACTGTACGTTTGCCATTGGGGCAATCACAGCAATAACGAAGAATACTATTGTGGTCATTACCTTCGGAAATATAGTGAATGTAAATTCGATAGACTTTTCTATTTATATGTCTTGATTTTACTTCTGCTTTGATGATATTAGGTGCTGATTTCATATATTGTACTGAGAGATTATTTTGATCGTCCATTATTTCGGCCAAGTTAAATGCTGCACATTTAGAAGTAGAAGCTTTTTTGTTAATATATGGGATAAGTCGACACTTCTTACAAAAAATATCATTAACTATTACGATTTTATTCAAACAGTCACTAAACACTCTAGCTTCTTCTTCATTCTTTATAATTTTTTTATAACCAGGAATCTTACACAGGTACTTGTTACAATTTTTACACTTTCTCGACATTATTACTTAATAATGATTTGGTTCGATAGTTAATAATTTCAAAATGCTGATACAAAATACCTATGACAGAATTTGAGTCCCAAACTGCCTTCTTGTGTAATACAAATGACTGCGACTTTAGCTAAACAAACGATGGAGTAAACAGCGCGATAACAAGTTCGAACTTGTTTATTTATACACTCACACTACAAGGCGCGAATCACATATAATTTTTTTTCGTTGTGTTGCACCAACTTTTTTTTCACGCAATTTTTATGGGTGATAGAGCACACAAAGGAGCATAACATATATTAATTTCGTGATTGTAAGTCACAGAGAACTTAGAAAAAAAAACATGATTTTTTTATTTTTTATTTTTTTAATGTAATTTTTTATTCTAAAAATTATAAAAAAATATACGTGATATACTCTGTAATGTAACCTAACACCTCGCGTTAGTTTTACTTCTTTATCTTAATTAGCTTCAGAGATATATCACATTCAGTAATAGTCAAGCATACGGATATTTTGCTCTCTATCTCAAGGTCAAAGCGGAAGTCGATCGCGAAAAGTACATAAATCGTGTTTGAACATCAAGTCGATATTAAAACATAAGTTTCAATATCGATTCCCATTTGGGGGCCGACTCGTCATACGTATCCGGCTAAACCCTTTGCATTTGATTTGAGAATTTTAATTTCAAATGTAAAATGTCATATAAATATACAAATATAGGACCGTTTTTAACTACAGACACAAGCAAGTGATTGGAATAGATATAGAACGTCACCTGTGTCCGCCGCTTTTGCTCATCATTGCCGTGGCTCTAAAATAGATACTAGCTTTCGTTTAAACACATAATACGCAAATCTAATTGGGCTGGGCAAGGTAGAGTGCTGAATTGATCACTCATACCAATAGGTTTTGGCTGGCGTATGTAATTTGACGATAAAGTGAGAGTATGCGTCAGCAAATACAAAGCTATTTGCTCATCGGCGCTCGAAAGACTCTTGACGTCTTTTAGTATTCAGTGGTTTTAAAACATTTTTTTATTTTTGCAGGTATAAATTGGAACCCGATAAAGTTAGCACCGATGAATTTTATCTCTTAGTGAACGGTTCACTATTTGTACCTTTCAATAATCCTTCATTGCTGGGCACGAGGGATTTTTGCATGGAAACATTTTGGAATGAGTCCAATCCTGCTGGAATAACATTACCTTTGGTATGTTTTACTACACCATTGGAGGAATCTAAAACATCAGCTACACTAATTGCATATGCAACCGGTGAGTCGCTTGGATTGATATAATTTCAATATTTTGGCTGTTGTTGTCAATTACATACTGTCTTTATTAATAAATCACAACCAAAGCACATGTCAAAAGAGAGAGTAGGAGATGACAATAATTTGTTTGAAAATGAAACTAACTCTAGTATATAGTAGTTTAAGATTCTAAATATTTCTGTCCAAAATGACGTATACAAATATCTAGGTATTAAGATTTTACAGTCAGGGAAGTTCTTTGTTTAAGAAGGTAAATGTTATTTCCTTTTATATATCTTTATCTATTCACTGAAATCATTTTAGGCATCAAAGAGCTTTGTTTCCTTCCTTAAATTTTTCATCCATTGTTGTTATGCCGTGTTGCAGACAAATAGCGTAGTGATTGCTAAGTTCGACCTTGGATGCGCAGACTAAGAAACTTTCATAAGGCCACAAACTACATTTCTGATGACTTTATTGTCGGAAGTTTAAACCATTAGTTCTCTCTATATCTGCAGCTGTTATCACCCACCAAACTAAACAGTGATGGCCCGTGGTGATGATGTTGATGTAATAATATTGCTAAATTTAATGAATTTCTATTTTAGGTCTAATAATATCGGTTCCGTTTCTACTAGCGACAGCAGCTGTATATATCCTTATCAGAGAACTTAGAGATACACACGGAAAAGCACTGGCATGCCATACGATTTGCTTGGCAATTGCATTCTCATGCTTGGCGGCTACTCAATTGGCAGGCCATGCTTTTCCAGTGGCAGTTTGTTCAGTTATGGGTAAGATTTCTTGAAAAAATTACTTATTTTATCTGAATAGCGAAAAAATCAATAGAAGACTAATTGAAAAATATTGTTTCAGCCTACACCATCCAGTTTTCATTTGTATCATGCTTTTTCTGGTTAAACGTTATGTGTTTCGATACCTTTTTAAATGTCAGGTGTGTATATGACTTAATTATTCTGATTTGATATAAAAATATGAATTAAAAGTATTGATTAAATATTGTTTTGCTTCAAAACAGGCGTTACATCAATTCAACAGTTAGTAGAAGAAGTATGCGTCGCCGATTTGCGTGGTATTGCGCATACGCAATACTGCTCCCAGTTATTCTATTGGTGGTCACCGTTGTTATGGAGTTATCTCCAGCGGTGCCTAGCACTTATTTGAAGCCAAATTTTGGAGTCAAAGGCTGTTGGTTTAAAAGTGAGTAAACAAAAATAATCAATTTTTTAATGATTCCATGAACATCAAAAAGAAAACAACAATTTATTTATTTGGAGTAATTTGTTGTGTACTTTTTTGCAGCGGATCAAGCAGCATTGCCTTATTTCTACGGACCAGTAGCCGTGATTCTCATCGCCAATATTTTGATATTTTTCTTGACGTCAAGAGCATTTGCGAAGCATTACGACAAACTAAAAGATATAACACGTAAGATATATTTTGGATATTAATTTAATTAAATCTTAATAAAGCTATTTTACTCGTAGCTAAAAAGGCGTTGATTGAAAATATCTTGTCTAGCTTGTTTTTAGATTACAATAAAAATATTTAGTCATTGTTTAAAATGGTGCTACCTTGTTTTTCCGATATTAGTCATTTCCTTTTACAATAAGTGCTTTATTTACTTATTGTAAAAGGAAATGAAATTACTAATAGATAAAAGATAATGCTTAAGTGATGTTGAAGATATTACAGTATTTATTCTTCAAATGTTCATTTAAAAACGACTTTTAAGGTACATATAATGAAACAATGACATATAATGAAACAATGACATATAATGAAAATATCGATACACTATAAAATTATAATAGCATAATTTATACGTACTTAAAGTAAAAAGTAAATCAAAGAGTTTCACTATGTTGATTATGGGTACAACTTGAGAGTTGAATATACAAAAACTTATTAATGAAAAATGTTTAAAGATCCACTTTGTCCCTGGCACTGTGAGATGGGATTCGAACCCATGACCTTTCGCAATCTGTAGTCACTTTTCATTAAGAATACATAAAAATTTCTGCATTATCTGTAAAAGTGGGGTAGTTGATCTGATTTGGCCATTTTATAAGTTACGAGGAAGTGAACTTTGACACATCAAAGTAATCAACGCAACATTTAGTTATGCCATAATTTTACGCATTTGATGAAATAATATATTTGCTAAAGCTTTAATTAGAACGCATTGAAATCTCAAATGGCTAAAAAAGCGTGGCCAATACCTGGTCTTCTGCCTTATAACTAATATTTAACCTGGGATGATTAACCTTGAACTTTTTTAAGTTGTCTCTCATCATGTTATATTTTCTTTTAGCATTAGACATGACGCACTCAGATTTCAGTACATCGGATGATTGGGTGCGACTGGGAACTGTGCTTGGTCAAACTATTCCACCACATGAGAGGACATCCTCGCCTCCCAGAGAGTCACATGACAATTTCCGATACCGAATAAAGAAGTATAGGAAAATGTAAGAAGTATTTCTGTGAATTAAAATATAATAAAACTAGATTATCCGGTGTATTTCGTATCACCTCTTGTTTAAACCTTCCCTGGACTATGACAAATATTGAATAACAAAATCAGCTAAATCGGCGCAGCTGTTCTCGAACAGCAATCGATTTAATTTTATAAAATAGATTTATGTACGAAACAATATAATTTTTTAGGATTATAATTAAATTCTGAGACTGACACGAAATGCTAAAATTTACTTTAGAAAATTATGCCAAATTCCTTTTTGAAATTCAGGGATATCCAATTATTTGTTATAATGAAAATTAAATTAATTTCTCTTTGTAGTCGACACCTAATAGGTATATAAAGCCTCAAATAATGCATGCTTCTAAGTAACCAATAATCTTTCACAATATTACTCCACTTCACCTTCTGCAATTGCATCGTGATAAATACATAGGTATTCCACTTCATATAGGAAATACCTTGTTAAGTTATGAATCATACTTTAGATAAGTGTTGGAAATAATTCTTAAACTAAAAATATTTGGTTTTGTTTATGTTCATCATGTAATCATCATGTTATATGATTATATTATTGCTTTTCTGCATATAATCAATGCGTTTACTATTGTTATCTTAATTTAGTCAGGATTAAAACTAAAAGTGTGGTTGTAGATAGCCACCATTGCCATTTGAATATCATGTTTTAGTAAGTTTACACGGAAAAATTATTCTGGTATGTGTAACCATATTCTGGTTACCATTACAATATTTATTGCTCTATATGTGACGACCACTCGTATCGTAAGCGTTACACAATGATTCTAGTTAAACATGAATTGTAGTTGTCACATTGTTATTGTTAATTTTACTATTTAATTTTTCAGGTCTACAATCCTTTTTTGTCCTACCAACAAGAAAGTTTATGTTGTTAATCAAAAGTTTTGTAAATAACATATAAACGTTTAATTAAATTTACTGAATGGCATCGTTTAATTTACTACAAAAAAATTACTGATACGATTTATTGTGTACCTCTGACAAATATTGTATTATAAATGGAACAGAATGATACGTTCACATTACAAAATGACTTGTAATGACAACAATAGAGTATTGTGTAGGTAACTTCTTATTTTGTAAATGGACCAGAAAAAGTAGTTGGCTTATTCCACCGGAACTGGCGGTAAAGACGTGATTGCTTAAAATATGCTTTTATTTCTCAAGATTCATTAAGTTTTCCGAGAAATAAAAGCTCTGAACTTTAAGCAATCACGTCGATACACGACAGTTCCCGCAGAAAATGCCAATAAAAGAATAACAATCAATAATAAGAATCAACACTTTTATTAATTAAAACGTAGAATCAATTAGAAGTAGCTGATACCCTGTCGGCTTTTTTAAAACAGGGTGCTCATTCATGTAGTCAGATACTGTTATATTTTTAGTCTCTTCAAGTCTAATCTTGAATGTATTTTTCCTTTTCTCTTCAACTGTTTTCCAAGGCTCCCTGGATTTTCTAAGCCACTCAAGGTCTTTATGAATATTTTCTGAAAATATAATATGATTCATGAACTTGGCACCGACAGATTAATGCCTAATGTGCCTGAAGTGGGAAATGGTAGCAAATATCTATACATATAATGAAATCGTAGGAAAGTCAAAACTGTACATTGAATATTTTGTAAAAAGAATACTTGAGGTGTGATCTACAATCGATATCGAAGCCAAAAATATAGTTTTTAGAATTTTTGTCTGTCTGTTTGTATGTTCGGGCTAAACTCAAAAAGAACTGCATGGAATTACTTAAAATTTTGCATGAATATTACTATGAGGTTGGGTCAACACATAGGCTACGAAAGCCACGCGGACGAAGTTGCGGGCAAAAGCCCTATATATAATTAAAAGTATGTAAATCAAATTCTTACTTGTGATTGATTGGATTGATTGTCGTTCTCAGAATCCATCAAGGTCTTCCAATTGTTTAAATTTTTAATAAAATTTACTCTATGTCCAACTGGTGGTATGAGCTTCTTAATAATATGCGAGTCCAACAGCATTAAGCAGTCCATCATAATGTGGTTTTCTGAAATTAAAAATACATAATCAAAAAAAAATATATAGATCAGTCAGCCCGGTACCTAATATCTAAAAAAGAGGTAAGGATTTACTTTTATATCCCAGTCCCACCTACATCTCACAACATAACATTTTGTATATTTACAAAGTTATGTACTCATACGCAGCTCTGGGAGAAAAAGATAAACAGCCGCCATCATTCCCGTGCAAGATCCAAAATCAGAGTATCAGACTGAAGGGAAAGGACATTTTAAAGTACTCTATTGAGGCGACGGGCTGATGAGCACTTGTCATATCACTACTCAGTAACACAATAAAAACATCTAGCTCCCTCGCCAGACGTGGCCGCTTGTGTGAATTACACCGTAGGGCTCTGCTTGCCCCGATATATGGGCGTGATTATAATTACCTATGTATGTAATCTAAAAAGTCAGGCGTATATCATTTATGATGAGTACATATGAAATAAATGAAACTTACCAGAGAACACATCCACATAACCGCTGAGAACCCAAGCAATAAGTAAGTTTCTGACATCTTCGTCCATTTCAATTTTAAAACAATAAAACACGATTAGGAAGCGTAATGGCTAATAAGCGTAATGGTAAATAATAGTAATCCTATCACTGTCACTTCACTGCGCGCGCGACTAAAAGAAAGAAAAATGATGCAATAAGTTCACTGCCCCTCACCCCCCCGCATCTCGATCGCCGCCAAGCCGCGCGAAGTTTTGCAAATGCAACATCACTGATTGTTCTCTATACTAATTGTATTGTAATTACAAACGTATTTTCAGTACTCATCATAACTCGTGCTGTAGATTTTTAAAATACAATTTTTCTTGTAATGTTTAATATACTTTCAGTGCTGATTACAATTTCAGAAATAACAGAACTGTAATTGTATTGCTTACAAAATGTCAACTTATGTTAACAATATTTCTGTTTCTGTGTACAAAATTATAGTTATCTTTACAGTATTTCTCTTAACCTAGACGTTTTGTAGTATTGTAAACTAAAAAGTTTTTCCGTGTAATAGAACTAATAATTTAGTGAAATTTATACAGCGTTTTGATGACTTATTTGCTTTCAGATTTCGGACATGTTGTATGCTGTCCTTCATCATGGGTTTGTCTTGGGTACTTGAGGTAGTTTCTTGGGCAGCCGGTGCGGGCAACACAGCGGTCTCTGTGTGGTCCGTTTTCGATCTCATAAACGCATTACAAGGAGTAGTCATTTTCGCCATTTTCGTTCTGCAGCAACCTGTCAGATCAAAAGTTAAGGTAAGTTGACTTTTAATGTTTAGATGGTTAGCAGATTCGAGGATCTTGTTAATTTATTACACATATTTATTTGTAACCATAGCTGCCCCTCGAGCCTAAGCCGCAGTAACAGCAAAATTTTAGTTTTTGAATTTCTCTTATCATCTAAAAGCCTAATTCAAAACTTGCAAGCTTAACTTATTCATTTTTTTCTACGACCAGTAAAGGTAATTTATTTTTGTTTCTTTTAAAATCAAGGCGCCAAATATACAGGGAGCCCAAAAACGACCGACAAAGCTGAAAGTTTCAAGTTAGGTAGCATGCAAATGTTCATATTATTTAATAAATATTGAAAATATAGAAAAGTTGAAAAATTGGTGTTAAAAATAAGAATTCTAAATGTTGACAGCCATTTAACGCGCACACGCTCGCGCGTTGGCGTACACCAGAGTTATACTATGCGTACACGTAATGTCGATGTGTGCAGATTACACCGACCGACCCTCGAAATAACAGCAATACATTTAATAATAACTAAGTTTAATGATGTTTATTAGTAATTTAATAACTTACCTGGAGTCGATGCTCGAAATGTCCAACTCCTCTCTGCAGACAGAGCCGAGCACGCGGTTTTGTATGCTGGTGCACGCGTGAAAGTACATTACTATCGTTATTTTGCCGGCGGAGCTCTTCAAATGCCCTCACCAAGCCTATAAAGTGCGCTTGTAACAACGCGAGGGTTTGTAGGGTGTGGAGGAGGAAAACGTTCACGGTACAAACGTAACGCTGCCCTTGCGTTATAGTCATACTCTGCGTTTAATAAAATAAGGTTCAAATAATCGCTTGCTTCTAAAGACATTTTCAACTTTATGAAACTAAACTAACTAGTCTTCACTAAACTAAACACACACATTAGGTACTAGTTAACTTAAAATTAAAACTACAAATTAAAAATCGACGAAAAAGTCGCTTCGCAGCGGTACGGTGGCAGCGATGCAGTTTCGTATCTCACGCGTAAACGTCCGGCTGTGACTGAGTAGAAAATCGTGACCTAGGTGCCGTCGCCGACGAACAAAAGAGCCGCCAGGCGAGATCTGTGATATGATTGGCTGGCGCGCGCGGCGAGTGGATAGAGCCCGGTTCGCTTTGCCTTTGATAACCAGGGATGAATTCAGTTATCTTTTTTCGAATTCGTTTTTTGTTGCCACGCAATGGTTTTTGAATTTTCTTTTTAAAAACATTTTAAATAAGTAACCAAACCCTTACTTAGTGTTTTAACATAAATTTGTGATAATGGTTCATTATTATCACAAATGTACTTGATGTTAATGGATGATGTCTATTTGAACTATTTGATCTAAACATATTTTTTTTTACATCATATTAAAGACAAATAGTAATCTCCACGAACCTCGGGAGTGTCGGTCGTTCTGTTCCACCGGGTGTATAAATTTATCTGAAAATACGTTATGATCACCACCTAATTAATATGCAGTAATAATTTTGATCGACTTAGTGCATTTTAGTTAGTTAATGTAATAACAAAATATGCATGAAACAGCTCACTTTACTGCATTTAACGATTTAGCAATAAAACAAGAAGCAGGTTAAAAAAAATATAATAAATTTAAATGGCATGTTTTCGACCTGAAATTTGTGAATTATTTTAGTATTCTTACTTTTCTTACACTTTGCATTAAAAATTTGATAATAAACAGTGATTTGTTAAAGGTACAAAAAAAAAACACTTCACGGTGTTTTTCTCGGTTAAAGCTTAAAGCTATTACTGCGATTTAGGTTTGGGACGGCAGATAGAGTGTTTGTTTTCAACTCCGTAATAAACAATGTAGGTTTTAGCTGTTTTATTAATTTTTATGTTATTTTTTAAAGAGTAGGCTTATTATTATTTATTTTTGTAAGGGGCTATACAGTTCCCTGAGGAACTGTAGTCACTACGACCTTAAAGGTACGGTTTTCCACCAGTGACTTCATCTGCGTGGTCCTGTATAAGACATACAAACCTTCTTCTTGAATCAGTATATTGATGGAAACTGTATTATAATCCGTTATGTAGTTCAAAAGAGCTTACAGACAACGGCAAGCGACTTAGTTTCATACTATGTATAGAAGAAGAATGTAAATCTAGGTCGGACTAAGGTAATAATAGTAACAGACTTTTAATGTGTGAAAATCAAAAACTCATTTAGTGGATATGATAGCGAGATAACTGTGGTAGCCATCAGATGGTCTAATTGGTTGCTACCTTGTTGATTCAGTGCCTAATAAATATCTCTACCTGTAGAGTTTACTTTCACTCAATCTTAGTTACTCTTAGTTCGGCTTACACTAGTAGGTAATTCGATTGTTAATCAGCACGTGTAGCATGACAAACTCGAGAAATGCTTTATCTACACTCATTTGTCAGTTTCTCGGGTCGAGAGTGAGATATAGTATGGGCGCACCCGAGAAAAGTGACATTTGAGTGTAGACAAAACGTTCTCGAGCTCGTCATGCTACGCGTGCTGGTCGGTAGTATCTTTAAGTAAACAACTGTCAAAAAGCAAAACAGATTGTCTTGACGTATCATACACATAGTATTTAAAAAGATCCTATATAATATATGCATTATAATACATAACGTATTTTAATACGTCTTTCATCAATATACAGAGTGGTTTAAGAGGAATGTACCTACACATTAGCACGTTAGTAACGTTAAATTACTGATATAAATTTTAAAATTTAAGTAAGTCTTAATGACAAACGGTGATTTTTATTACAACCCGAGGTGCTATCGGCAGTATCTAGAAGTAGATTTATGGCATAATTTATTTTATTTTTCAACAGTCTTCGAGGATATTCAACTATTGCAAAAGGAGAACGAACGGCTCAGATGTATCGGTGGTGAGTGACAGAAACAGCATCATCGGCCCTGGGAGGAGAGATTTTGTGTAGTGGACTATTCGGACTTAAAAATCTGCGATCTCTCTTTAACCTTATGGATTATTGGGACAGTAGTGAACTATAAATATATTTATAGGACTTATTTTATCGATACCGTATGTAATCGATATAATATCAAAGGTATTTTGTTTTAACTAAAACTTTTAACTTGTCAAAATTGCTTTGAAGTTTCCATGTCTTAGTGTATTTATTTCTTTATAATATAATTGAATATGAAATTAAGTTTATTTTTAATACTGTATAATTTTAATTTTGATACGATACATAAATATTTAATACTTATCGAAGTTCGAGACTGATTGGACCAGTATTACTCGGTAACGTACAATCACTAACAGATGCAGTTTCAAATACTTCGATGCAAACAATAAAGTGGACTATAAAAAAATCTAACTAAATATTTTTACGAAGATCAGAAAAAAATAACAAATAAAGAAATAATGAGCGAAAAATAATCGGTTAAGTATTCGATGCAGTTAAAACAGTAATGTACAATTGTTTTGTTTTTATCAAAAATAAGGCGACGAGTATATGTTTAAACTCTCGCATCTATCACGACCCTTTGTAATACAGCGCCCCTAGGCATATGCCTAGTTTGCCAGAGGATCATCGCTGCTGCGCCCCTTTAACTCTTAGTTCTTCACAAGTACAGGAACCTAAAACGTTTGAATTTTAAGCAATTTATAAAAAATATTCAGCAATATTTTAAAAATGAAAAAATGAATATTATTATTTATTACCTACTAATTTATAATTACTAACTTTTAAGTTTAAATATATTTAAAAAAACTAACTTTTCAAAAGAAGATGAAAGAGTGTTTATAACAAGAGTTCCATCTACTTTAGTATCCAAAACTTCAGGAAGGTTGCATTCAAAGTTAACGAACTTGCATAAACTGCATCTGATATTACTTACATCAAAATTAAACGGGAGTTGAATATAACTTCTTTCATAATTCACGACGCCTGTGATAGCGCCTTAGAAATTTAATGTTAATTTGCTTCAGAATGAGGAGTACCTGAATCATTTCAACAGATCATTTTTGTCTTGTCCAATTTTTCATTTTTAAACTACCATACGATACATTTATAATGTAAGTGAACAAAATGTAGAAAAACTATAATATGCTTAGGTACTTCTCTTACCTATTTTACTTGTATTTTTAAGTGCTATTTTCCTATGGTTATATTTTAAAACGTTATCGCATTATGTTAAGCTGAGAATAGACGTTACCATTTAATTAGTTAAGCTGAGTCTGTATTCACACACATACATTTTGTTATTGCAAACTTTATATTACAAATATGGAAATCTACATTAAGATTAAATACTGTTAACATATTATGATGCTATCTCTGTCCTTTTCGCATTGATGTATATTAGTAAGAGTGAAAAGGTACGAGGTAATATCGTTAAGTTCGCTATACAGTCTCAGCTTGGAATGCTTGTTATTGCTACGGTTGTTAATTGTTAGTGTAAGAGAATAAGATATTTTTATAATGCTGATGATATGTATGACCAATACGATTCGTTCTCACATAGAGTTATTAGAACAAAGCAAATAAAATTATAATATTAGCACAATTGCATTACACAAAATAAACTTCAATTATATTTTTTTGAGAAAACTCTGTTATAAAAAGTGTTTTATTTAGTGTTAGCCTTATAGTTTTTTTATGTTTTAGAAGTTTTTATGATTTAGGTTGTGATAAGAATAGAAGGCAACTCACTTGTGTCAGTACATTAAATAGAGTCATGTGAGGCAAGAGTGTACACGTTGTGTCCCCTGAAATGTGTGTGGTACACATGATGTACCATTTTTTCGGAGAGAATTCAATCCATTTACTTTGTTGTTGTTAGTTATTTACATTTCTCCTAGGTTAATTCTTGTTTGTTGAACGAGATTTCTAAAGAAAGTTATTAAAAAAAGAACATTATATTTACGTCCATAATTGACCTTTCATTGTATATATAATCGGTAGAAAATTAAAAACGAAAAATAAATTAAAGAAATGTGAACAAATTCCTAATTACTAAGGATACTTTGGCGTTATGGCTTGTGTCTTTAGAGATACTGAGACGTGGGATTAGTGTTCATGTGTTTTCAAAATTATTTAGTTGTTTCTTCCTCGATGCGAACAACAAACCACATGACTCTATTTTCTTGTAGCGTTAGTTTCTAAACTCTTGTTAGGCTACCCGCGTTTTATTATCTCCTGTCGCTTGGTGATCCTTAGGTATCTTACATAGATGGGGGAAAGGAGCACGCTGACAAAAACAAAGATGGACGGACCATTTACACAAGGCCAATAGCCAAGTAAATTCAGTAAGCTAGTTCAGTAAAATTAAAAACCGTTCTATATGTCATTGGACTGACTTGATTACTGGCTTGAGGATTTGTCACCATTTACACTGGGCCTGGATTGGTTTATTGGACTGTTTTGGCTTCTGGCCTTCTCTAAATGATCCATTAGTCACAGTGACAGAAAATTATTAGTGCGCGCGTAGTCTTCTTCTTCCTATCTTTTAATGGCTTCTTAACGTCAATCAGTTTCATCTTAATATGATCAGTTATCTTTTTTGTCGTTTTTCAAAGAAATATTAGAGAAGATCATACAGAAGAAAGTAGAAACTTTACCTAGAATATTTACCGTTAAAACTATAGCTAATAAAGGACAGATAGATATTTTTTGGCTTAAGTTATAAAATCTAGTTAATTACCTGTACAGTGCCATAAACATTTACTGTAGAAATAGGTTATAATAATAAAAGAGGTGCATTTTTTATTTCTATGAGATGCTAGTCATAATTAACGAACGGATGCTATGAAAATTTGATAAAGTATTTATTTATTTGAATACTAGTTTTAACTTGTATAATTAAGCTGTTAAGTTCCATTTTATAAAGATAAGTTGATTACATCAATAATTGATAAACATCATATATTTAAGTATAATCAGGATAGGTTTTTGCTTGTAAATTTCTATGCATAAAAACATAATACCAGTAAAAACTAATTTATATAAGACTGTATGTAATTTTCATTGCGGAAATCGAAAAATGTATACGTAATGTAATTATTAAAATTGTATTACAGTTACATGATAAGGGTAAAAACGTTTGCGCCGAGGAAAATTGCGTTCGATTGCTACATAATTATTGATAGACTTTTACGCTACTTCGTCTGTGTGATATCCCAATTTATAATATCCAGAGAACCTTAGTGGAATAAAAAGGATTCCGAATGCTTCTTCTTCTTCTTCTTTTATTGATGGCTTATCTGCGCATTTCGCACAATTTCAATTTCACGCCAATTTCACGTGGATAGCCACTACACGATAGGGATTCTATAGGCTCTGAGTTACTCATGTGTCGTTGTCAAAAAAGCCCATAATGAATGCAACTGTCTGAATCACTAGCCATAGACTACTGGTAATAGTTCAAATACATTTAATATTTATCAATTGTATATGTTCCAAAGACGCCAACATTTGGTCTTTTATTGAGAAATTTACAGCTGTTACGAAAGTCTACTGCTAGATGGGTGATCGAAAATTTATTAATAAGTGACCTCTGCAGAGATGTGATTCAGGGTAACGATTAACGAATTCCCATTTATATTTGTATTTGATATTTATTTATACGAAAATGTACAACTTTCTGGATTAACGTTTTATTACGCTAAAAGCTTTCCCGGGGATTATAACTCTGAAATACATTGAGAAGAGGTCGCGAACAAAACCATTTAATAAACTTTTCATTCAAAACTCTATAGATTGAAGTAGCAGAAACATGGTTTAATTTTGAAATCATTCGTGTTAAGTTTTAATAACACAATTTACTAATCAGTGTCTTGCAATCGATCAGTTTATTGAATTCTATGTGGAAAAATAATTGTTTCATAAGTCGAACTATTCTAGCTTGGATTTAGACTCAAAATTTGAAATCGAATGACTCCAAGACAATAATTAGTTTTTCTCTAAAGTGCGATCGTGAATCTTGAGTAATCCCCAGAATGTTACTTTATTGTAAAGATAAGTTGATTTGTAAATACTTAGGAACCATATAATATGTAACTATATTAAGTGTATTTGTATGTTTTGTATTTATTCGAGAGACATATGTCGATGTTTCGATAGCGAGAGCTTTTTTGTTGTCGAAACTATTTCGTTTCCTTGCCATTATTTGAATTAAAAATAAACTTTTATTTTTATTTCTACGTGACGGCATACGTAATGTTGGTATACGATGGTAATATTATAATGTCAAGATCTAAGTTTCTGTAAACATCGACATAAAATAAACTCCCGAAATTGTATTACTGTAATGTAAATTGTAATTATTCATATGTAATAAGTAAGTTGAAGCTCGTGTGTAATATGTATTATACTATTGTTAAATGTTGATGAGGATTTTTAAGTGAAAGAACAATTTAAAATGATGTATATTTGTCTATTTTGCAAAACATGAAGTTAAAATAAACAAGCTTTATATAAAAATGAGTTTTTATTTTATAATATACCTAGCTCCATGGCATAGCATGCACATTAAAAAGGGTAGATGGTCATGTCAGTACTAATGCTATGTCAAAAACTCTCGAATTATTCATAGACTATAATTGAACATGTCACAGACCGGACGTATAATGATTTAATGCATGTTTAATGCCTACTTTTACCTAAAAGAGTTAAAGACTGATCAACAGTTCAACTTAAAAATTTTAATGTCTAACATTATTATTTCTCCTTGTCGTTAGTGTTTATATTATTTGCTCGTGTATAAATAATGAAGCTTTCAAGCAATAAAATAAACCTGACCTGTCGTACTGTATGGTTCTGAATGTTGGGCTACAAAAGGGACGGATGAAAGGCGAGTACATGTGGCAGAGATGCGAATGTTGAGATGGATGTGTGGAGTAACGCGAATGGACAAGATTAAGAATGAGTACGTAAGAGGAAGCCTGAAAGTTGCACCTGTGACGGAGAAAATGAGGAGTAATCGACAAGCGTGGTATGGGCATGTTATGAGAAGGAACGAAAGTCATGTTACGAAAAGAGTGATGGGTATGCATGTGGATGGATATGTGAGTAGAGGCAGACCGAAGAAAAGATGGATCGACTGTGTGAAAGAGGATATGAATAAGAAAGGTGTGGATGTGAGGCTGACGTCTGACAGAGAAGAATGGAAGAAGAAAACATGTTGTGCCGACCCCACGTAACGTGGGATAATGGGCAGGAGGATGATGACTGATAAAATGTATAATAACACGAGGGCTACCATCGAAATCGGAATCGGAATATTTTTTTTAGCTCCGGAGAAAGGTTTGATGCTCCGAATTCAAACCCTGGAGTTTCAGTCTCATATAGATTTTCTAATAAATGTAAGGTAGAGCGTAGGCACTAAAATCGAATTGTCCGTTCTGTTACTCATATAATCTTCGACAGATCTTTTCCATAATTTGTAACCAGAATATTTACTCTTTCTTTTTATGATTTTTAATCATAGCAAATCAATTAAAAATGCATACTTACGAATGAAATGTGACCCCTTGGTCTTTAGACTAACTTATGTTGTTTCTACAGTTTCGCATAAAACAGGATGGCATTTTTTAAATAATTATGGTACATAAACTCACACAATCAACGCTTTCGCCAGACTGTGCTCAGGTATGCTAATTAGCATAGTTTTAAAGTGACACTTTTTGAATTCAAGTAACCTATCTACCCTTTTTTATTGTAATATCATTCACTTAGGTGATATTTAATATCCTTCGTCATTTATCATGAAAGTCCTTCTTAAAAGTAATTTAGAAATCACATTCTCAATGATAAATGCTTGAAAAATCCACTTTGTCCCTGCCAGTCTGCTTCGGACACGAACCCCTGACCTCTCACAATCCGGGTGACTACTCTAACTCATACGGCTACATACGCTTTAAATTATGCGGGCGAAGTCGCGATAACAGTTAGTCAATAATAATTATAATCTGCATATTCCTTTATATGTTTTATATTAATCAGAAGCACATAAAGCCTATAAAGGAATATGCAGACTATAATTCGCAGTCAAATGAAATGAAAATTAAACTTATAGGAAAAAATCAGTTTTTAATCGTTTATCAAAACACATTTGTACCTACCCGGGTATCTTAGGTGTCTGCGATGTCGGGTTATTATAACTTCGCGGCCAATAATAGAGGTAAATACACATATGCAACCTCAACACTACCATTCTATACCACTACCTACTGTATTTGTGTAAATATCGTAGGTCAATTCTTATATCGTGCCGATCAAGAACTGCCTGGGAAGAACATGATCTATGGTATTAGCCTTTTTTTATTTGTTCGTTGAACTCAACAACGTCACAAACTTCACATAACAGAACTATATTGAAACAATGCGTCCAGACATACCTATATTACTGTAGCAATGTGTTAGCTAAATAAATACGTTATTTTATTAACACAAAAGAAATGCACACTACCCCTCGAAACAGGGCTCTCCAACTAATGGGATATAAGACTGGTTTTAATATCGCGCTGACCGGCTAGTTTGTATAATCTATGTGTTACCATGTTGTCTTAGATAATCCATAATACGGGGACTTTAGTTACTCATATTGGAATCTGAGCAATGTATTTGATGTTGTTTAATATTTGAACTCCTGTGCTTTTGTTAACCAGATTCAAATATCTGACGGAATAGTGAATGCAAAATGTGGTAGTAAATGTGTAATATTATAGATAGTAAATATAATAATTTCTTATTTTTCTTGTCCAAATTTATTCCATAATGATAAAATAATTGAAGTGTGATCAATACAATATCTTTATTTATTTTCCCTGAAAATTCACAGCTTTCTTTGTGCATTGTGCCGTAATGTTTATCTTGAGGAATTCCACCCCATGGGGGTATTTAGATCGTCATTCGTTGTTTCGGTTTTACTCGAATGATTATTATCGTTTCTATTTAATCAAGTAGGAGCTCGATGGAGAGTTTTTCATATGCTCGGACGATGCAGACATTTTTCGCAAGGTTTGTAATAGTGTGACCAGAAAATCATTAGTTCCCCTGAGTTTCGAAAGGCACACAAGTTCGTGTATCCCTTCTGTATTTGCAGTAGTTAAAATCTGTAATGGGCCAACGTGGTGGGTTTTGGTCAGTTACTCTTATTTCATGCATAAAGAAGGGAGACATTCCTAGGCCAGTGATGACAAAGATGTCAATTTTATAGTAATTTAATGTGGTTAAAAAGACTTAACATGACTGACGAATCTTTCAAGCACTTGTTAGTTTTCGCTACTACAGAGCGTATTCTCATCAATGTTCAGGCATCCACCCAAACAGCCAAAAGAAATATTATTACAAATATTGAAACTTTCGATAAAGATGAGAATTTTGTTCTAATTATTATATTTTGATTACTTTGCATTCACAATGTCATACTGAAAAATATTTTTAATACAAAATGCTTAAAAAATCCACTTGGATTTTATGGCATCGTGAATGCAAAGTAATCAAAATATAATAAAAAAGACTAGTTAATTTGATATAGCCATATATCCGGTCCAATAGTGCTACAGTGATAAACTAAACTACAGACACATATGGAATTTGATAAATTCGGAGTTTATCAATGACATAAATCGTGATAAGAGATTTATAAATATATAGATATATCACTGTGCCTTTAAACTGTATAAGGTTTACTTTACGCTTAATTAAATGTTTCTTTATTTTAGATTATCTAAAGGAACAGCTGGCGTGGTTTTAACGACCTCAATCAAGATGCTTCAAATCACGCAACACAAACAGCCCCCGGCGAAATGGCACGATGATTATAAACTTAGACGAGTTGTGAAATATTGTTCGTAGAGATCTATGGGGGTGAGAGGGGATTCGTTAGGTGTTATACGCACATCACTCGAAAACTCTGATGGACAAATTATTGCCAAATTGTTTCGCTCAATTTAACGCTTAAAAAAATACAATTCAATGTGCTTAATATTTATATGTCTCAATACACAGAGTATACAAAAGGTTTTGCGGACCAGAAATCTCTTTAACTGTCTATGGAAAACATAAATGTATTAAGATTATGGGAATTTAGAACGAAAGAAAGAGTTATAACAGCTTTGTCAGTCTAACAAGATATGTGATTTTTATATTTTGAATTTTTACGACTATTATCACTTTCTTCTTTTGTTTATTGCTTACTCATAAATTTTTATCTTCAATTAAAACAAACTTTACAGTCCACGCTCCACTGTCGATAAAAGAAATTTAAAAATAACCGTCCACATGTGATTAGGCGATTCATTTAATAATTTTAATTTCAAGTCTAAAGAATCTTAAGCGAGCGTAATTGATAGCAAAAATGTCTTTAACTGACCACCGTTTATTTCATTTTTTCTCTTTCATCTTCAACATCATTTATTTATATAATTCGCTTTTTGTAATTTGAAATTTTGGGTTATCCAATATGCTCTTTATGAATATCAGTTCGTGATAATTCGTGGAGTTAGAAGCCTTATATATATTTAACTTCAATCAATAGCAATTTGTTGTAAAGAAAGCCTTAAAGTCAATCAATAATAATAATAATTATTAGCTGTTGTAAATGTATACTTTATCAAACCTAATATAATAAAGTTAAATACTCACCAAATCCGAGGAAAAGGGGTATGTAATTGTTTTATTTAACTATTTTAATATTATTATTTAGGTAACCATACGAACAGTTTTTATAGTCCTTTTTTGTTTATTACAGTTTTTTTATTGTTTACAATTAGTTGAATCAAGTTCTCAAGCTTAGTCAGCCTTTTATTCATTTGCCTAAGCATCGAACCCGTCACAAGATTAATAGTATACAACCAACTTTAAACATTCTTCATAAGCGAGTATAAATTGTAAACAATTTTGTTCTCGAGTGAGTCCCGTATTATTTCCTTGTCCCGTTCATACTCTGTTTATAACGCAAAGTGTGATTGATGGACTCTTATCTGAGGTGCACGGGGACCTTCTCGCTTGAAATATGGAGCTTCACTGCATATTTAGGGATTAAAGGAAAAATGAGAGCGAGCATTAGGCGTAGTGCTTTTACATGGGTATTCCGGAATTACCTTTTGAAGTAAGAAACAGGTTGAATATTTTATCATTTGCCTAAGCATTCGCTCTTTTCTTGCGCAAAACGTATTATCATGTATTTAATCCTGCGAATATAAAATACCCGCAAGGGATCTTGCGCGAAGATATATTAGTAGTACCTACTAGTGTAAAGGGTAATGTGAAAAGATGAATTAGGATTAGGAAAACGTAATAGATATTTGGCAGCGGCCCCATTGAATATAAAACAAATACGTATGCATTTATGCACAACACTCAATTAATAAGTACTAAAAATATAAAGTTTCTATTATGTTATTCTGTTAAAAATAAATCGAACTGATAATTTCCTCCAAATCTATAATACGTTGAATGTAGAATTCAAAATTGATTAAAACAACTTCGAGCTCGTCGCCGAATCGAGAGCTGTTACGTCATCATAGTTCATAGAAAATATACCAGTGTTATATACCAGTATTAATAAACAAGGCTTAGTGTTGAAGTAAATTTACGCTGAGACTGCACTTAGCATTACTCAAAATTCATATTATTAAACAGAGACTTAGCAAAGGTTAATCTAGTACGAGGTTTTACGGGAGTAATACTTACTCCTAGAAGGTAATAGGTTTGCTTATCCCCTGTATAATATAAATTTGGACTAATACTAAAATTTACTCAAACGCCAAACCTATGGAACCCGAAAAAAGTTATGCGATGGCACCACTATCACATGTAAATTAGTTGTAGCGTGAAATATGTGAATATCTTCCAAATTTCACATTGAGAGGGATTGCGATAGATTAATCCAGGTGGATTATCAAACAAATATATTCGTATTATAGATACACTCAATTAGCCAATAATAAATATAATCAATGAATTGTTACTTCATATATCTTAAGATAATAAATCATCTCTTGGGTGCGATGTCTGAGATTAATAAATTATGTGAATCGACCAAGCATATCTCGTTCTAATAAATTGATTCGGTCAAATCTCGGATTTGTTTGTGATTACTACATTATCGATGTTAGAGATACTTACCACTACCATTGTGATGTGATAGAAAATACGTACAGAAAATTTTGGGGTAGCCTCTCAGTTATAAAAATACAGAATGTAATTAATAACCTTAAGTCTCACATGGAAATTTTGTATCGAGGAAATGTCTATTTTTATTATAACAACGAGTCTAACGGCCAGTTGCACAAAAGTCCATTAAGGTTTAATGACGCCTTTAAGCTCTAATGAATGTCAAATTTATATGGGTAATGCCACTTTAAAGCAATAAACGTTTGTGCAACTGGCTGTAAGACTTGCGTGAGAAAAACAAGATATTTAATGTGAGTTTTTAAAATTATCGAAGAGCACTGCCGAATTCATAAATTTCAAATAAATTACTGACTCTTCCATCTTCGTGTATGTTATATTTGAATGCGTCGTATTCGAGAGATAACATAGAAATGTTCGAGTTCTTCAGAACAAAAAAGCCTTCTTATGATACAAAATAAAACACAGCTGTTGAGTGAACTCCGTACATATACATCACCACCAGCCCTTTTACGTCCCCACTGCAGGGGCTCAGGCCTTGCTTATGGATGGTTAAGGAGGATGGGCCATGACCCTCCACGCTGGCCCAATGCGGATTGGAGTGTATTAACGACTGCAAATGCAGCCGGGACCAACGGCTTAACGTGCCTTCCGAAGCAAGGAGTAGCTCGAGATAATAATTTTTTGGTCACCCATCCCGTGACCGACCCTTGCGAAAGTTGCTTAACGACTACGATCGCGGGCCGCGGCGCTTATCCACTACGCCACCGAGCTACTCCTACGCCACCGAGCTACTCCACCACCGAGAAATAAATATTATATACTGATAAAGAATATTTTTTTCCGTATATCATTGTGAATTTAAAATTGATTGAATATAATAATTAGGCTGATAAATGTTCATTAACAATAATGTTATTGAAACGTTAATTTTCCAAATAAATTATCAAATGTTGAGTATTGAGTGGTTTTGTTTCATAGCGATAGTATTATATTTTATTTCATTACACTAGAAAAGTTACCATCTATTTCTCTCTATGAGCTCACAGCTGAATAGATACAATTCTATTAAAACAATTTCGAACTCGATTCGCGCTATCCTCGTTGTCGAGTTCGAAGCTTATTTCATAATAGTACTGCAGATTACCATACAAAAAATTAACAAATTCACGAAAAAGTTTCAATTACATAACTCTTTAAGATTTTGCCTGAATTAATTTAAGTGTGAGGACGATAAAGTGTAGATTAACCTTTATATTTTTTACATGATCGTGGCTATGTTTTTTCAATTAGAAATTATCATAGATAAAGTTTCCGAATAAAGATTACCAAGACCAAATTACCAAAAGTACAAGAAACAACTTCCAATTATTATTGACGCAGTTTAATAACTAATAAGTTTTATAATGACTCATAAGAAGGTAATGTTGGATTATTAGAACGATTTTATTTATAATTTACGTTCAAAGTTATGTGAAAACTCAGCAATAACTGTAAAAATTTGCGATGCCATGAAAAGCGGATTTCTGCTTTGTTTCCAAGGTAAATGTAAGTAGTAAAATTGTAATTTTATGTTAGAAGGTTATTGTCGGCACTTAAGTGAACAAATCAAAATCTTTAAGCGCTCTGAATTACCTATTATTCATTACATAAAAAGGTTTTAATATTGCCGAGCACTAAAAACATTTCCATTAGTTAAATTCAATAAAAGCTCAAAGCTTTTTTTTGATTAAAAATCTATCTAACCAATATAAAATTATTTTTTCTCGTAAGTAAATATTTTTTCAATTTAATTACATCCTAAATGAGTAGTCGAACCATGTTTATGACCTCCTTGACCGAGTGACTAGCACGCTGGTGTCAAGCTTCAATTCCCGGTATATAAATGAGTTTTTATGTATTGTCTCGGGTCTAGGTGGTTGTTTCAGTTGGGCATAGTTTAAAAGTTTTAGCTACTGAATTTTATATCTAACCAATGTAAGTAATGTTGTACACTATGTTTTAATATACAATGGATTTGTAAGAATATATTGTAAGATTGGTAAGAATATATTATCCGACATCAATAAAAAGAAGGTTGTCAATACAATTTAAAAAGAAATAATTTGTTTGGTAATTCTGGTGAACCTTCTATAGTTTGTATGGGTACATTTTCAAGTGTAAGTGCCAAGTGTTTATTTTTTCTTATAAAAAATCGATTCACAATAAGAAAAGTTAATAAACAAAAAGGTTATTTATGTTTGCCTACATTCGTATTTATTGGGCACTAGCAAGGAGTTTATAATAGTTTGTTGACACCGGTAGTAATGGGATTCAGTACGTGACTTATCTCTATACACGAGACATCCCTCATCGATTGGGCCCGCCAGAGCACATAAAGACAAATTGTGAATACCCCAGCTAATATTCCACCGAGGGGCGCACTCGTTGCATTCAATACTGCGATCATAGAAAGTATTCGACCTCTTTAGCGGAGAAAGCAATATTTGGGGGAACATTGGATTTATAGACTGTTTTAGTTAACGAATGATAGAACCATTCTTATTTATGGCTATTATTAATGATACATGATTATTTTATTGATATTTATGATATTAATGTAGCGCTTATTTGGGGGAGAAGAATAGCTATAGTCAAAGACGCTATCATTTATATTGGAAGGTTTTTAAAAATAATGAATATGAACGAGAAAACAAATAACACTTACCTTAGCGAAATAATATTAAGATTTTTCATGATTTGATACAGATTTTTTGTATCAGTTAGTTAATTTAATCGAATCAAACCGAATTTGGATTGGTGGTTGCTAATGACTGTAAATGTAGCCTGTGGAGGCTTAACATGCCTTCTAAAGAGCTTTGACTATGACTGGCCTTTGCCAAAGTAGCATGACAAACGTATAATCACTACGCCATCAGGCTGCTCGTATGTTCGTATGTTGTCATTAAAATACAATTCATTACATAAGACTAATCTTATATGTTGTTATAGCGATGCCAGTAACTCTTTGGGGTCACCTTTGGCGTACCATGAGGTACCAAAATTCGTCATTTTTAGGATTCCATACCCAAACGGTAAAACCCAATTACTAAGACATTGCTGTCTATCTGTCCGTCACCAGGCTTTATATCACGAACCGTGAAAGTTGGATAGTTGAAATTTTCACAGATGATGTATTTCTGTTGCCTTTTCAACAACCAACAAAAACCAGAATAAAATAAACATTTAAAGTACATACGACATACGTTTTACTTGTTTTTCTCGATATTTATAAGACAACTACAGAATATGTTTTTCTCTAGTAACTTAAAAAATAAATTGAAATTTAACAATTATTTTTCCATACAAGAAACGTGATTTATTTTGCTTGTTCTTGTACGGAACACTTCGTGCGCGACTCGGACTTGCACTTGGATGGTTTTTTGTTTTATTTATTAGATGTACAAATTGGTTGCAAATAGAAATGGTGATGTAACATCATTCACACACAATGAACTATATTGTAACCTTCTAGATGTAACAACATGCATTTTAAAACAGACAATTATTCTATTTCAAACATAAATTAAACAAATTAAAATGTACCTTACAGTTTAATATAAATAGCTCTCAAGATCCGAAAACAAATATCACAAGCAGATCAGGATGAAATAATATGAGTATGATATATTCACGAAACGTCACACTTTGTATCTATCCATACAACAGATAAATAAAAGTGGAGTGTCTGTTTGTAATACCAAAATAACAATTTTTCACGAAATACACGGTACATACACAACAATTTCATTTTTTATATTATTTTGTCTGTCTTGTTTGTTCTGGTTAATCTCTGAAACGGCTGGATTGATTTTGACGGGACTTTCACTGGCTGATAACTTATATAATATAGGGTAAATAGGCTTCTTTCCACACGGAAGAAGTCGCTGTCACAGCTAGTTAAATAAATAGGAAATCAACTTTTCTAGTGTCATCATTTGATTGACATAAAAATTTGACGCGTAATGATTTTCGAGATATTCAAAGTCACTTTGTCTACATGGTAAACTTAGTATTATAGCTGTTGTTCTATTGAACTACTCTATCATTTATACTACGCTATACACACAGGGCTTAAAATGTACAACCACATCACAGAACATAGACAAAACCACAACGACATCATACGGGCGGGCGCCAATTTAAATGAAAGTGCATAGTTTAATCAGTTACAAGAAGCTGCGGCAACCGTAATTATAAAGAGAGAAGGAGAGAGAGATTAATACAGCTTGAGATAGAGAATATGAGAGTGTTAATAATAAATTAAAAATGTATTATTTTCTGTGGTCGTGAACTGTAAGGTTGTCGTCAATTACCAAATTGCTGGAGCTTGGGCCTTGGGAGAATAGGCCATACCTTCCACGCGGGGCCAGTGCGGATGCAGCCGGGTCCACGGGTCTAACGTGCTTTTCGAAGCACAGAGGATTTGGCAATAGTAAATTATTGGTCACCTGTCATATGACCGGCTTTTGTGAAAGTTGCTTAATAATCGTATTGCAAACTGAGCGCGCTAACCACTGTCCCATAGAGATCCTCATGTTACTAGTATCCTTCATTAATTCGATGTGAAATCAATTCACCATTTCGTCCAAGGAAAATTTAATCATTTATTGTTGGAATTCTATTAATTAACTATTGATATTTATCATGATTTGTCTGAATAGACTAATGAGATTAGTGCATCTCTTTGATTATGTAGTTGTCTGCAATTATTTGATATCTAACATGAAAGTTATTGTGCTCGTATCTTGGTCTATGTTATATTGTAATTTCGAATGTTCATTATCATTATGATGTTGACTTGTTGGTTATCCAGTCTTGGATATAGGCCTTTTCTCTTATCTTCCACTCCTGGCGGTCTTTCGCTTGGCTCATCCAATCTCGACATGCGTGCCGTTGGATATTGCTGCGGTGGTCCCAATTAGGAACCTTAATTAAATAAAATGAATATCAAATACCACAACCTTTTTTTTTAACAATACTTAGATCTAATTGATGTTTGGTTAAAATATTGAAACCTTTTTATGTTAGTAATTGAATGGTACTTCAAATAATTTATACCTTAAACAATTGTACAAGTATTGATGTGCTATTATAGTTTACTAATAGTTTAACTTAATTTTTAGGTATAATATGATTTTTGTTTGTTATTGAAAGTTCAACATAGGGTTGTTGTATATTATTTTAAAACAATTCAGAACCGTTAAATTATTAAAACTGTATAATTATGGCATCTAGGTAACTTCTATACCTAGTACACCAATACACATGTATGAATGGCGGCAAAACTATCAAAAAACTCAAGTCAAAAACCAGCTCAAATAGAAGTAACAATATTAACAAAGATTGATCTCCGTTTTCATTAAACTTAAGAGTCGCCTAAACATTTAGGAATTATCTAAGTTGAAAATGCATTTCACTAATAACTAGGAACACGTAACAAAATTAAGCAATGTCTTATGTTATGAGATGATTATGTAGGGATTTACGCTAGACATTTGCGTAAAATGATCACAAATGAGTCAAGTGATAAAAAAAATGTTTATTTGGAATAAACTAATTTTCTTGGGCGATTCCTAAGATAGGGCGTTTCCTAACAAGGCTGTGTCTAGTTCTGGGTTAGTGAAAATGGGTATATGTCCTTGTCGGGTGTAAGGACTTCAACTCTTTATGATACTCCGTCGACGGGTGTTGTTAAGAAGTGAATTTTTCGAGAGCTGTTGAAGCATGTACATGTTGATTGGGTGTGTTGTGTAAGTTACTAGATATAGTAAATGAAACAGTTATAGCAACGGACCAATGGACTTAAATACAAGTAAAACTAATCGTTTTATATTTATACAAGCGGTCCACAGCAAAAATTAATACGTCCAGTGTCGTGGACGATTATGTTCCGGATGTTGTTCCGAGGGCGGGCGCTGACTTCAATTTCCGGTGCGGGCGTGTGCGCCGGAAACTGCGAAAAACACTCCATATGTTTATAATAAAGAGCGGAGAGGACGAAAACGTAACAACGAAATTATTTATTTTGAAGTATAATTGATTACTATTGTAGTTTATTTACTGAGAATAGAAAATGTACAAAACTTTTCCTGTATTATCATTTTGGAACTGGTTTGAATGCGTCTATTTTATAAAGATTTCATTACATACTCAGACTTATTGATCAGTAGTGGTATTTTGTTAAATGTACTTAAATTTGAATACAGCGCTGTCGCAGCATTACAGATTTAATCAAGAACTTTTGAAGGCGGTGATAGAACGGCAATGCGATCCACTATTTGCTCCGATGTTACTAATTTTTTTTGTAAATATTCTAATTTATTAATTAATTTACGTAATTAATAATGAAAAAAAATTATACACATAATATAAGAAATAATTTGTTTTTATTAGCATCTGTTATTTATTAACTGTTCACTAAATGGGACGTGGTACAAGTGGAGAAAATAATACATAACTTCAATATTTCTCCACCTGTGCGATAGTAAAACCTCTGCTAGAGTTTAGGAACAACTGCGGATATTTATTATATTGGCGGATTTATTTACTTCCGTAGCCGAGTGGTTGGCACGTCGGTTTCAAGTTGTCGCCATCTTTTAAGGTCCCGGATTCGATTCCCGTTCGGGTCAATGCAGAAAATTAACTTTTATATATTGTCTCGGGTCTGGGCGTTATGGTACATTCGTTATCTCAAATTAATTCATAATACGGGGGCTTTAGATACTCATCTTGGAATCAATGTATGAGCAATGTATGTGATGTTTATTTAATATTTATTTATTTATAAGTAGACCGCCATCACCCTTTAGTTACCAAAAAGTGATAAAAAAGTTCTATAATAGTAACCATTGTGACGGGTTGTACTATAACGGTTTTCAACAAAGCGTTTTAATTCTATAATATTGAAGAGCATTTTATGTTTTCAGAACAAATAGCCTTTTTAGGGTTATTTAAATTATTATAGAATTGATTAGTAGGTAATAAAACGTTCTTGAAAACTTCTATAGTATCGAATTTTGCTACTTGGGTAATCATCACTCTTTATAATTCATTCATCATTATAGTACATGTCAATCTAATAAAATGAAACGAAATATCACCATAAAACATCTCTCTTATCCTATGGCTAGAGAGTAAGTCGGTCGCTCTACAGGGCTCTCCAACCCTGAAAAGGGCAGGTTGAGTGTGTCTGGCTGACCTGGTAAAACGGCTGCGGGTTACCTGACGCGGATAGACAAGGATCCAGTATCCTGTAAAGTGGGCCTGGTTATACTGTGAAAACCTTTTTTTGTCGTACGGGGAATGTTTTATGCAGTGTCTCTGACGCTTGATAGGTAATAGGGGGTGTGTAAGACTCTTCATCCACACGGACCCGCCCGAAGGCTAGTCAAAACGTGGATAGCATACTCACTAAGCCCACTCCGATGCCCCTCACTTTTGGGCGTAGGATCCAGCAGGCACTGTTCCACATCGAGGAAACCTGAGGTACTGTTATTTTAGGAATGACTAAATCCGAGTTGTTTAAATATCAATACTTCAGTCTCGCCTGTAAAGAAACTCCATAAGGTTTTTATTTAATATTATCCTCTAATATGGTATAATAATAGAATATATCTATTTTTATCAAACTTTAGTAATAATAGTAGGTATGAGTTAAATGTTATTAAATATATAAGTAGGTGGTAGATTATTATACAGACGTCTCTCTAAATGGCTGTTCATCAAATCAAATTAGATTGATTAAAAAAACCAATACAGGAATAACAACATAACAAACATGGCTTTGAAAATAGGTACATAAGTAGGCAATTTTATCATAAAGCAAAAAATACCGTTTTTGTTTTCGAACCATACAAAACGTGCGTTTATATTCTTTAGATTTTATTTCTTTTTAATTTTAGATTAGATTTTAAAATAAACGGTTTTAGAATCGTGGTCGCGTTTTCGCTATTTCGTATTTTACGTACCTCCAAACGTTATATTTTTGTTTGTTAAAAAAACTTTCTAAACGAACGTAGATTGATCTTTTTTAGGGTTCCCTATCTTAAAAAGTAAACGTTTTCAGTCTGTCATTGTAATTTACGACCATTCCAACAACAATAATAATATTAGGTTTACTTAACATTGAATTTAATCAAAATGTAGTCAGCGACGTTCAATACTCTATTACTAGATACAGTCTGATCGTTCAATACATCGGGTTGAATCAAAATGTACACTAGGTTGAGTACTGTATTATTAGTAGTGTGTACGTTCAATACGTCGAGTCGAGTTGAATTAGAATGTACTCAACCTAAGTTGCGATTGAATTAAATGTTTCTTAAATTTCAATAAATATTTTTCCCATTCCATTTTGTAATTTTAAGTTATACTATATTGATTGATCGTTAAATATTGACGAAAAATCACCGCAATTTGTACGAAACTCTTGGAATATGAGTCAGATGCGTAAAAGCCTAAATTTTTTGGTGGTCGCATAGGTAAGCAACGAACTCGCAATATTTTAATCTAACACAATAAAGGAGGACAAACTGATTGATTTATTGAACAAAAAAAAAATATCAAGTCTATATTCTACAGATTTTTTCTTTTGTTCGAATATTTACTTTAAGGATTTTCATTGTTCGTAGCCTCTTTGTCTCTTTTTATTGATCACATTCACGGTAATGATGCCTTTTAGTTTAACGTTTGAAAAGCCGAGTTCTTAATTTAAATATAAGGTAAGGTCTTCTTAATTTGAAATTCCTCATTTAAATTTAATATTTTTAATCTAAAACGAAAGGTTTTTGTAAATAGAAGAAAAATAAATTGATAAGATTTGTATATTAAAATGTCTCCTTTTGACGAAATCTAATATTTGTTTATTTTATTTTTCCAGTCTGAATAATGGTTAGATAGACCTGGAGCCTCATAGATTGAGACAATCCACTGGCATTCGGCTGTAGAAGTCGTGAAAGATAATAGAAAAATACTAAACGCGTATTTTTATTGCTTCGATTTGTAACGGTGTGCTGTACCACCGTTTATTTCGTCCTAGGTTTTCGCATGCAAACTTTTTGTCTTTGATATTTAACATTATTTCTTTTTATTATTCACCTTTCGTAATTTATTTTTTTTTTAAATTGTATACTTTTAATCGAAAACGAAAGGTTTTTGTAAACAGAAGAAAAATAAATTGATAAGATTTGTATATTAAAATGTCTCCTTTTGACGTTATCTAATATTTGTTTATTTTATTTTTCCAGTCTGAGTAATGGTTAGTATATGGTCACGGGCTTAAATACCGGTAAGAGTTAATATTTCATAGATATTAACTTATACCTAATCGACAGGCCGTCGAATAAAACCAGATATTATTTTTTTTTAAATAAATAGGATGTTAACTATATGATCGTGAAAATTTTCTGACGTAAAAATAGTTGTTAATTTCCTTTGCTCATGCAATTTCTCGCTGCCTTCAAATGATTGATGCCCATTTAATGCTCCCGTAAATTACTTACGTTTTGATGTTGTTTCCCATTTTCCATTAGAAATTTATTTATGACGATATAAAATAATAGGACAATGATATTAATATACGATAATCGCAATATTGGAGTTCTAAGCATTCGAATTTTTATTACATATCCAAAAAACGAATGAATATATTATGATTTTGAGTTGCCCTGAAAGTCATGAATTGGTTCATAATATTTTTGTAATGGATTAGTTGACATCTTTACTTATCCATTAAAACATAAATGCCTCGGTCCACGATCGTGGTTGTTAATCAACTTTTGCAAGGGTCGGTCACGGGATGGGTGTCCAAAATATTATTATCTCGAGCTACTCCGTGCTTCGGAAGGCATGTTACGTCGTTGATCCCGCATTTACAGTCGTTATCACATCCAATCCGCTATGGGCCAGCGTGGTAGGTCATGGCCTATCCTCCTTAACCATCTATAAGGAAGACCTGAGCCCCTGAAGTGGGGACGTAAAAGGATTGATGATGATGATAATGGATAAATTATTTCTTATTTATTTTTAATGATGTTCTGATATAAAAGTTATTATATAATTTTTTGTTAAATTTAAAAAAAATCTTGAATTCAAATTCCTTATTAGGAATAATAGAAAATAATTTTGTGTAAGTTTTGATTCAAAAAAAAAAGCGTTTCATTCTGACGAAAATAATATGTCGTCGTTTATCTTGCTCTAACTTACTTATTTTTAATGCTGTAGAGTAGGACAAGTTACAACGAAGTTCACGATGTAACGAAATTTGATTGTATGCCTCCGGTTTTAAAAAAGTTACGAGTGAGCCTTAAGCCGGGTTAGCGGCTCAGCGCCAATGGAGCGTAATAACACCCCTACAACCTGCATGTTATATATAGGTGCTCTATAGTTGAGTGCTACCCAAGATAACTATTCGAAATATGGATTATTCATAAGAGATGAAAACCCTTTTTTTCCAATAAATATTATATTCAATTACAGTGCTCTTCACTTTCACTTATTTACACTAGTGATTACTTCGTTGTCAAAATTCAACCGCAAAGTATGGAGGTTTTATTATGTAAGAATTATTATATACCTACTTCTTTATGACTTTTTGACATTTAGGAAGAGCCACGCTTCGGCATGAATGGGCCGGCTCGACCGGAGTCATACCACGGCCTCACAGAAAACCGACGTGAAGCAATGCTTGCGCTGTGTTTCGTCGTGTGAGTGAGGGTACCGGAGGCCCAACCCCTCCCTATTCCCTTTCCTCTACCCCTCAACCTTTCCCTCCCTATGATCATATTCGTCCCTCAAAGGCTGGCAGCGCGCTTGTAGCCCCTCTGGTGTTGCAGGTGTCCATGGGCGACGGTAATCACTTACCAACGGGTGATCCGTCTGCTCATCTGCCCCCTATCCCATAAAAAAAGCAAGAGTGTGAAATAAATGGTAATAATAATGTGTGTAATTTATAACAGATAACATCATATAAATTGCTCAGATACAAAATTAGGAAGTTCAAGTACTTGTATTATGAAAATCTGAAACTACAAAGGTACCACAATTACCAGACCCGATATAATATAGAAAAGATCGGTAACCGCACCTGGAGCCTCATAGATTGAGACAATTCACTGGCATTCGGCTGTAGAAGTCGTCAAAGATAATAGAATAATACTAAATGGGTATTTTTATTGCTTCGATTTGTAACGGTGTGCTGTACCACCGTTTGTTTCGTCCTAGGTTTTCGCGTGCAAACTTTTTGTCTTTGATATTTAACATCATTTCTTTTTATTATAATTACCTTTCGTACTTTAAAATTTTGACTAGTCCAATATTCTCTTGGTGTCAGTTCGTAAAAAAGTCATCTGGTGTAAACATGATTTTATAATAATAAAATAAGAAAAATGTAAATCTAAAAGTATATCTTCGTGAAATATCATCCAAGTTTTACCTCTTTTCTACATCAAGAGGGCAAAATGTGCGCAGCAAGTAATTTTTTTAAACATGGGAGTACCAAAACTCCCTTCTCAGTACCTCTTCGGATGTTTCTTCTTATAATTTACTAATCTGTCTTACGTATTTTTAATTTCTGATATCATCTATTTTCTAAAGATTTAAATACAACGTGTCTCTATCTACATATATCTAGATAAAATTAAAAATATCTAAATCTATGTGTATACACTTGACCGCTTCATGAATATATAAATAAAATTACAAAACACCGGCGCTTACATATTCATCGTATATATGTTTTTATGTAAAACCTCCCGCTTGCAATTCATGGAGGCTTTTGTGGAGTTGGCCTTACTTTAGCTACGCGGAGAGTTCGCGCCTCGAGCGCGTGTAGTGAGGCAAATTTTCGCCTCACACTCATTGCCAAAACTGCTCTATTGTCTTCCTCGCCTATCTGCATTTACGAAACATGCCCGTTTTGTGAGGTGCAGCTAATTTCACCGAGCATTGTTGTTTCCGCCTGATGCTCAGAGCAAATAAGACCGGTTTAATGTTACGGAATTAGTATATTGTATTATTATATTAATAATTTTGTGTAATTTTATATTCACAATCGTATATTGATATAGAAGTATATATCTAAGACTGATTAAATATTAGGAAACATTTTAGTGTTAATAAAAAGTTGAAAAAAATATTTGTATAATTATTTCTTTCGGCTGTTTGGGTGAAAGGCAAAATTGCTAGTAGCAAAAGTATCAATTGCTCGGGAAATAGCCCTAATAGGTCTCGGGTAGCGGTTAGCCGAGTCGATTGGCATAGCCATTGCATTGCTAGCTATCTCGGATTGCAAAGTGTTGGGTTTGAATCTCTATCCTCAGCACCCGGGTTTGGTGATGCCAAAAAATGCCCATATATACTAATTATGATGCCAGTTCTGGTGTACTACTCTCTAAACTACAAATTAAAACAAATTTATAAAATTTTAAGCATAGAAAAAAATCTAAATTTACTTTAGAAATTTATCATTTTATCTACGTCTTCACGTCATAATAATCTTTTAAGAAAATATCCATATACACCAATACTGCTGTACCACTCCCTAAACTACAAAACTGAAGTAAATTTTATAAAATTTTAACAATAGAATTTTTAAAAATAAATTGTAAAATTTACCATTTTATCTACGTCTTCTCGTAATAATATTCTTTTTAAAATATATAGGGATAATGATCTCATTGTTACTGGTCAAATTCTTACTAATATTTATTTTATATTATCAATCCTTTTATAAATGTAATAGTATGTGAGTATTAACGAAAAATAATCCGCATGGCGGACTAAACGCATTAAAAATTATTACTTTGTTACTAATTTCTTCTATTATCACGTGTACTACTAATTAAATAAAACTATTATGAACGAGAGTAGCGCGTTTATATTTGATTTCATGATCAAATATAAATGCGCTACACCCCTTCAAAATTGTTTTAATTAATTAATAATTTGTTCTTTAAAATTATTGTAGGTTTTATTACAATGCTGTAAGCATTACATTTTTATAAAAATGATAAGTAAATTTAAAGTACTTGTGCAGATATTTTTCCATTTTTCAATGTAAATAAAAAGTTATTTTTCGCTTTTAATTTTCAATTAGTAAAGCATAACAACCGAATTGGTTTTTCCATCAATAGTTCGAGTGAGAAATTTTTGTAATATTTTAACTGTTTTAATTAATCATAAAGTATTAAATACAAAACAGACTAATCAAGTAGTTGATACTTAAAAATACATCACAACTACTTTAAAACGTAATTGATTTATTAAATATATAAGAAAAATAAAAAGGATACTAGAAAAAAAATAATAATGTACGATTACTGTTATGTATCTCTTGAATCTAATCAGCGATTATCATAACCTGAAATCGCTTCTGCTGGCGACTTTACAAGGGTTAAACAACTTCGTCGAAAGTTTGTTTCACAAATTCATGCCACATTCATTCCCCAACTACACCAATTGTCTTGCGAGTTCTCATTTCCATCTGGGAATCAGTTAATTTTGTGTTTGAATTTCTGTTTCAGTCCGGAACATTTAAATATAACCAATAATCCAACATTATTTTCTATTTTGAATTAGTCGTAATTTCAATTTCCTACTAAAAGGTTATGACCGTTGTCCCATCTTTTTTGTCAAAAGGCATTAACGCAATTTGATAAAAGTAGAATGGGATGGCCGTTATAGGAGCGAGAGCACCGCAGCCACGACGAAGGCCTTCTTACCGAGTTCCTTTCAGAGAGGGCCTTCGGCATCTTAAGAAAGATAGAGATGGATAAATGGGATACCCCAAATTTATATGTAAGGGTATCCTTACATTTTGCGTGTACGACCCAGAGGAGAGGCAGGATGTGTTCCACGTCCTCTTGGAATGCCCTAGCCTGAACAAGGAACGACACACTCTACAAATGCATATCAACACTAACCTCAGTCGGGACAATTTATCAAAGATAATGGAAAGTAAAGAGGAGAGGGATAAATTTAAAGAAAACGCAAAAATTATGGTACAAAGAATTGTAAATATAATAAAGACTAAAATTATAGATGATAAAATATGTAAGTAAAAATATAGAAATAGAGATAAAACAACACAACTATAAACTGTGATATTGGTAATTAAGAGCATCCCATATGTATAGATATAAAAAAACAATAGATAAATTGTAAATACTATAAAAGACAAATGTAAAAACTAACATAAGCATAAGAAAACATAGTATAACAAAAAATGTATAATTAAAAATAAGTAACAAAAGTGTACTATAAAATAAGAAAAGAAAGAAAGGGAAAAAGAAAAATCCCACATGGTATTTAAATACCTACCATATATAAAAGAAAACAAAGCACAAAATAAAACAAAAATACGTAGAAAAGACAGCCTGCTAAATAGAGGGGGAACACGATTAAAAAAAAACAGGACTGCTGAATTTTTCAAGCACTCCTTACTATTTCGCTACTACAGAGCATATTTTTAACGAAATAAATATTTTTACAAAATTTTAAAATTTCGATAAGTTTAAATTCTCTTTTTAAGTCTATTTGTTTTGCAGGCTCTTAAATTTTCATATAAATTTAGTTATTTAGTCATTAGAAAAAGCAGGAATAAAACTTTTATAACCTAATAAGGTTTAATACGTGGCATATAAATTGAAGAAAAATATCAATTTTCCGCGCAATTGCAGTCACGGACTATACTGCGTTGATATGGTTACAGGTTACGACTCACCCCCGCACCTCATATGAGATCATGAAAATTTGATACTGCACATATAACTCACAATATTTAACATGACACTTGAGGGTCTATTCTAATTGCCCTCTCTTAGGGCCTGTTTTACCACTTCCTGATTCTAGATTATCTGATATATATCTGAGACTTGTGACACCAAAATTTGCAATTTATCTGGTCGATAAGTTTCTGGAAGGCTATCAGGGACTTTATCAGTAAGTGGTGAAACTGGCCCTTAAAACATATCCGTGAAGATATTCTGTGGATCACACAGTATCAGGTCCCATCTCTGTTGCATTAGAAATTATCGAAAAATACGTTTTTATTTATTTAACACTTCATGTACATATTACACATTACAGTCAACCAGATGGGTGATATGGAGAGTCGTTTCTATCGAAACAGGCGCAGTTAATTTTCAAATAAATAAAATACTTATATGCAGTGTTTTATACTAATGTACAGTTTTCGATTGTAAGGTATATTTTTTGTCCAACTCGCAGATGTTATTATTAGTTTTGCTAGTAATTCAGTAGCCGAGTTGTTCACACGCCCCTGTCCCGGATTCGATTCCAAGTCGGGTCAATGTAGAAAATGAACTTGTCGTGTCGCCATAATACGGGAGCTTCAGCTAGTCATCTTGGAACCTGGGCAATGTTGGCAATATACACCTATGATTTTCATCATCATCAGCCCTTTCATGCTCCCACTGCAGAGGCTTATTCGTTCCTTATGTATGAGGAATGGCCCTCATCCTCCACGCTGGCCCAACGCAGGGACCAACGGCTTATCATGTCTTCCGAAGCACAGAGTAGCTCGAGATAACCTATGATGTTGTTAAATATTTATTAATATAGAGTTACATACATTTTTATATCCCTATCCAATTTTAAAGGTAATTAACCAACTTCAAAAAAGGAGATTATTTACAAACATATTCCATATTCAAGTTAGTAAAACAGATGAATTGATATCATCCACTATCAACGAGTCATCTTGAATTGTAGGTTTACTCAACGTCGAATCCTGATCTATAGAAGGATAGAGGTGGTCAATTGAAATTTATAACAGTTTTCAAACACTTTCAGTTCGGAAGTTGGATACGAATAAACTTTACTCATGCAATCCTTCTTTAGGATTTATATAGTGTGCTTCCCTAAAACTGGGTAGATAAGGTAAATAAGCCAGTCAATAATTTCGTCTTCCATAATTCTATAATATTTCTCTTGAATTTTTGATAGTATTTAACTGCATGAATATGCAAACCATGCAAAGTGAATTAAGTTTATTAAATAATATAAATAGATCAAGCATAAAAATATTTGAAAAGATAAAACCTACCTCAAAACGTTGAAATAATATTCATCTTCAAGGCACCGAGTTAATTATTTGAAGTTTAATAAAAAAAGCGTCTTTAAGATGAGTATTACTTTTTATGTTTCTGGTTTGGTTTTTATATGTAAAAAAAATTATATCTATAAAAATATTATAAAGAGCCCTTTATAATAACATTATAAAAGGTTAAGCTCTGAAACTTTTGGACTGATTTCAAAAGTTCTTTCACTTTATGCTATAAATTACGCGTGAAAACAACTGGTTACATTATAGAAATACGATGTAGGACAGCAAAATCCACGATCATTTGTTGTCTTCGTTGATATAAACATGTCGTCTTATGTATTTTTTATTTGACAGAATGTAAAATTGTTTTTAAATCGGTTTACAATCTGCAGAGAATAAATTTATATAGTGCTACTAATAAAGCTTAGCGTTGGAGGTTTAGCGTTGGAGTAAATTTACGGTAAAATTGCAATTTAAGTATTAGTCCATATTCATATTACACAGAGAATAAACAAATCTACTATTTTCTAGGAGCAAACATTACTCCCGTAGAACCTTGTACTAGGTTAAACTTTGTTAAGTCTCTGTTCAATAATATGAATTTTGACTAATACGAAGAGCAGTCTCAACGTAAATTTACTCTAACGCTAAACCTTTTTTAAAAGTAGCACTGATAGTCTTTAAAAAATAATAATAAAATTTACAGAACGCCTGCATTGTAGAAACACTGTGAAACATTATTTTGGACGGGAAAATGGAAATGGAAAATGAAGTTTATATATTTTGTACATCTGAACAAGGCAATATAATTTATCAAAATTTCACTTAAAATTACAGCGGAAACATAGATATTATATCGTTGATCTAAATTATCAAACTTAATTAAAGTTTGATATTACAAATTCAGTACACATTTGCCAGTTTGTGCAATGTCGACAGCGAAGTCGAAACAATTTCGACGAACTTTACCCAATAACACATATCAGATATCTGTATCTTATTTATTACGAGAAGCGATTTAATATCACTTTATATTCTAACATTAGTAATAAATTTTACTGGTTTTATGATGCAATTATATCTGTTTTAAATTAAAAAGTTGTAGTGTATTGAAAAACTTAATTCGAACTGAGCCTACTCTGTTTGTTGTCGAACTTTATTTTGGTAAATGGTAAAACATTCTAAAAATGTTTGGTCAAATTATATTCGTGAAGATACCACTTCTATATGTGCAATGGGAGAAGTCTCAGGTCTTATTTCCGTTGCATCATAAGCTAGTTGAGTACTTTTTTATCTTATAAATAAACATTCTATTAAAATCTGAGAAATAATGCAGAAGCAACATTATATCTGCAATTAACAGTTTTGGAGACAAGGCGAGACAAGGTTTGAAGCTGCTGCTAGTCGGCCAAAAACGCTCCATACAAATTCAAACCAGAAAGTGACGTAACACCTTGCCACGGTAGTTAAAAATATGGGTGTCTGGGTAATTTTTGTTATTTGTGCGATTATGTTTATAATTGTTACAATGAACGTTTTATGCAAGTAATTATGGCATTTGCTAAAATACATATGCATGCATATGGATGCATGTATGTTAACAAATTTTTGTGATACATATTTCCTATCTATTTAATTTTTTCAAGCCGTAACATTTTCCAAATTGGTTTTATAAAATATATTTTGCGAAGAAACCTATATTTTCGTTCGTATATCACAACACTACTATCGGTGAATGCTTTAGATTCATATTAGCGTTCAAAAATAGACGAAATTTCATTTTCTAAGAAACATAGGCGTCTTCTGCTAAGTTGGGGCAGATGCTTTCGGTTGGATAGGCCAATAAGTCTCTCAGACACTAATGTAACCTTTTTAAGTTATCCTGCAGCGCTATTGTGTATCAAATAAAACTGAATTAAAAGGTCTTGAATTCGGTTTTATTTGTTTATACATAATTATTTATACCTTGAAACAACTAGGACTATGTAAATATTATTGCAGCTACTTATAATAGGGTCATACCTAGTCATCATTGACTGGGTATAAAAAAAAAAACTGTTTATTCCGTCAGTCAGATGATAGAAAAGTGTTATTTGCTTCACTGTAACAAGAAATGGCTTTCATAAGGGCTCGCTACATCACAATTATATTGAAAATGTATAAACGTGTGACGTCATGCGATGTTATAAAAACGTTGTAATTTATTCATTACGCAAAAAAGCCTGTTAATATTCCTTTATAATCTACCCGATGGATAGATATACAAAAAATAGTAATTCCTACCTCAGATCTAAGCTAAGTAAAGTCCAAACTCGATAGAAATATTTCTGTCAAGTAGAGAGAAGTTATTAAAATCCAAAACAAATAATAATAATAATAATAATAATAATAATCTTTATTCAAACCAAAACATAACATTCTCTTATATATATAAATTAATAATGTTGCATTTTTGGTTACAAATTAGCACCTAAATTATTGTGAGCCCCTGACCCCCAAACTAGAATTAAATCTGTTTTTTGGAAGTCAGTGATTCCTCTTATCTCAATGAACATTTTACAACCATTGTTTATATATATATCGGTATCGGTAGAACTTTTGTGTGTAAACCTATGCGTGAGTGTGTGTGTGTGCGTGTGTGTGTGTGTGTGTGTGTGTGTGTGTGTGTGTGTGTGTGTGTGTGTGTGGGTGTGTGTGTGCGTGTTGCCTGTGTCGTATTTGTGTGCGTATATATATTCTATTTGGTTTGCCTACTTTAACATGTCCTCTGTTTCGTGATAGTTAAATGACAATAACAAATTTTCGATAATGGTTTTCACAGTGAGCTTTGTATGCGAAAGTATTGGTTTAATTTTATTCACTCTATTGTACAGTTTTAAACTTAGCGCGTTGTATTGCTGTTTCGCCCACGAAGTCCGACATTTTATTTGATGACAAACAGGAGCTCCCGACCTCCTCATTGTTATTTTATGATCAAAAGGTATTGATGAATGTTTACGTAAAAGAATACGAAGTATCGACAGCTGCCTCACTGTAAGCACTTTACATTCATGAAATAATTTTTCCGTAGAGTATGTTCTTGGCTTACGCAATAAAACCTTAAGTACAGCCCTCTGAGCTCGTTCCAATCTCAAAAGGCTTGTTTTATTTGCCCCACCCCAAACCGAAATGCAATATGCTATTACTGACTGACACAGACCCTTATAGATTATAAAAAGAGTGTTTTGATCAACTGAACTGCACAGTCTCTTGAAGACATAAATCAACCTACGAACCTTTGCTGTGAGAATCTGAATTTGTACATGCCAGTCGAGTTTGTCATCAACGTACACTCCCAAATATTTGACACTATTCACAACTTTTAAAGGTTTGCTACTACATACACACGGATCTTTGTCATGACAGTGATGAATTTTAATGTCATCATTAGGTAGATCTTTAAGGTGCTTCTTGGAGATGTCAAATCGAATAACTTGCGTTTTATCTTGGTTTAAGGTAAGAAGATTCTCATCTAACCAGATCTTGATTTTTGCAAGTGCGCTCTCTGCATTTGCCTTTGCGGAGATCCAACTATCACCATAGACTAATAGTGCAGTATCATCAGCATACGTAAAAATATCGCATTTCTCAAGAGACATGCGACACAGCTGGTCAATATATATTAAAAAGAGAGTGGGACCTAGTATGCTACCTTGGGGAACGCCATAACATATTAATTTTTCATCACTAAATAAAGATCCTATTTTTACATTTTGTGTTCGGTCTGTCAGGTAACTTGTGAACATATCTAATGTAAGGCCCCGTATACCTACCTTTTCAAGCTTGGCCAGAAGAATAGGCACAGAGACGGTATCAAAAGCCTTGGAGAGATCCAGGAAGACACCGTAACATTTTAACTTTTTCTCTATTTTTGAGACAACCGTACCGACAAAGTTAGAAACGGCGTCCTCCGTAGAAATACCACTACGAAAGCCATATTGGTTGTCAGACAGTATTTTTAATTTTGTCAAATATTGCACAAGTGAAGCATTAAGATATCTCTCCAGAAGTTTCGAGAAAGCAGTCAAAACGGAAATGGGCCTGTAATTAGAAAGGACATCCACGTCGCCCCCTTTATGAATTGGTGACACAACAGCTCTTTTAAAGGCACCCGGAAACACTCCCCTCTCTATGCATAGATTGAAAATATGTACCAGGGGCGGTGTCAGTGCACTGCAGGACTGTTTGATAACTCGAGAGGGTATTTCGTCCCATCCAGTCGCACAATCACTACGAAGTCCCAAAATCAGATCTTTTATTATAGACTCGTCTACAGGTAGGATGGCAAAGGAGCCACCTCCGGTGTTTGTTTCTTCAATATTACTCTGGGTCTGTTGTATATGGGGCAATATTTTAGAGGCAAGATTTTTGCCAATATTTACAAAATATTCATTCACACAATTCAACGAAGCTTTACTATCATTTTTAATATTGAGAAGTTCAACAGCAAACTTTTTACATTGTTTAGTGTTAGTTACCGTTTTAACGACATTCCATAAGGCCCTAGGATTATTTTTTGCCTTTTCAAACTGACATTTTTCGTAGGCAGCTTTAAGATTTTTCAAAAGTTTGTTGCAAAAGTTACGGTATCTGCAGTAGGTGATTTTTAAAATATGATTATCAGGTGAACCTCTCAATTTAAGGTGCATTGAATCGCGATTTCGTATACAACGTAGGATGCCAGGGGTTATCCAGGGTTTAATAATAACATTTTTACGAGATACTTTTCTAGTTGTTTTGTGCTTTTTGATTACAGTTTGTATAATGGTTATCAAATTGTTTGTCGCCAAATCTGCATTTGATTCTTTTAAAACTATGCTATAATTTGCCGTATCCAATTCGTGCTTTACGCCTTCGAAATCAATTTTACTAACTGTACCACAGGATCCATGTCTCTTTATTTTATTTTTAGTTTTTAACGATAAAGCTGTAGGATAGTGATCAGTGATCTCACTCTGCATGACTACTGCAACAGCTACAAGCTTTGTTTTTAAAAAGATATGGTCTAGGCAATTTTCTGATCTAGTAGGGTAGGTGCAGGCCGGAAGGAACCCCAACGACGACATAAAGGTAAGATATTCATCCGAATGATGGTCTTTATTATTATTTTCCTTTATGTCCACGTTGAAGTCTCCCATTATTGCGATATTAGGATATTTCAATGAATTAATTATAATTTCAAAACTGTTGTAAAATTTGTCAAGATTGTAATAAGATGGAGAGCGATATACTGCAACTATAGCAACATCACCAATACCACAAACCAAACAGTTAGCGTCAAAGATGTTTGGTTCACTAATTTGATAATTTAAGGAAGATCTTATATATATTACAACTCCATCATTTTGAATTGGATTATTCAACGTTTGATGGGCAGTGTAGCCTGTAAGAGAAGGGAGAGGACCAGCAGATTTCAACCAACATTCGGACAGTATAATAATGTCAAACTCTATTTTAGTTGCTATCAACGTGGCTAGAAAATTATCGAAGTTTTTATTTATACTCCTAATATTGGCATGTATTATATTAAGCGATAAGTTATTATACAAGTACTCTATACAGGTTTCGGGTGTACAGCAATAGGATTGTGCGGGTCTTATGCTGTCAATATCAACTATTATATTATCTAAGTCTGTCATTTTTATTTAAAGCAACATTGTTTATTTACATTTATCATCATTAGAGACAACATAAGACCGGCACAGTCCAACAAATATAGTAAATTATTTTGTAAAATTTTACACCCTCTACCTGAGAAGGAGAAAGCCTGTACTAGCCATAGGACAAATGTACATTGTTCAATATCTATCATAATAACAAGTTTAAAATGAGACATAGTTAATATATACTTGTAGAAATAGTGATGTGATAGGCGTGCGTTGCAGTGTTTTTCGTGTTTTTGTTTAAATGTGAACAAAAGAAAACGAGATGTTGTTTCACATAGAATATTTGAGAATTTATAATATAATGAAACAACCATATTTAACAATTTAGGACATGTATGTATGTTAAGGAAATTTTTATAGTAGGTTGCAAATAAAGTAGTGTAAATAGTAGTATTTTTATGTGTGTTGAATATGTGTTCGTGTATTGTTTGACAGTATGAAAGTTTATTTCTTGTACATTTATATATCTGTAATGTAAGATAAAAAAGAAAGTTAACCAGCCTACAGAAAAGTAAGAAGATTAGGCAGACATTTCTCAGACTTAATATGTATATATTTAGTGTTCGAATCTTTGCGGAGCAGCACCCTGCCCCTAGATATCCAGCAAAATTTAAAATTATGTTGTTTTGCAAATTCACGGGTTTGAAACAGAAGTTTGCGAGTTGAGTAGGGAAGGTGCTCATCCACATAGATTGGTCGCTTGTCACCCGACTTTCCGATGTGCTCATGATTGAGCTTCTCTGATGCCTGCCGGTTTCTGTTGAAACGACGGGTGGAATGAAGAAAGTTGTTTTGAAATTGTACAGAATTGAATTCAACTACTATCGCCTTAGTCGTCCCCGGTTTTCCTGGGCGCCTGTATATATCTCTTATATCTTTGTCTTCTATATTAATATTAATGGTGGAACCAAGATTTTTAATAATTTCAGTAAGCTCCTTCTCAGTCTCCTTCCCTTCCTCTGTCACATTTCTGATTTCAATAGCTGAAGATCTTGATAATTGTTGGAATTCATCCATTTGCTTTCCTAGCGCCATTAACAATTCAGTATTCTGGTTTTTCTCTAGTTCCAACTTTCCAATCTTATTTTTTACTTCTTCATATTGTGCACCTAAAGAAGATATCGATTTTTCGATTCCGCAATTTGTTGTTTGTATATCAAAACATTGATTTTTCAGTGCTGTTATGTCCGCAACAAGTTTTGATAATGTGGCATCTTGATCTGTTTTCCATGAGGTAAGCATAACCATAAGCTCTTTTTTTAAATCTTGCAAATCATTCTCGGTATTACCTTGGGGCGATAATTCCATTCGTAAGCGTTTTGAACGAACCGCTGTCTTATAACTTCCCGTCGGCGGCTTATCTGCTGCCGATGAATCCGATTCTGTTTGTGATTGTGTCTGCTTGGATGGGGAAACGGGCGGGCTACGCTGGACTTTAGGCATTTTCACGATAAAAGTACGATCGAAAATAGTTTAACAGTAATCACCGACTTCGTAGATGCAGTGTAGTGCCGTAGCAGACGCAATGAATTCGTAGCAAACGTAGCAAGACGTAGCACAACGTCACCTTTCGATAAGAATCTTTTATTTCACCGGTTGCTACACGGCTTTAATAGCGGCGCAGTTTTCGTACCAGACGCAGCAACAATCCACGAGACCGAGTTCGAATCTCCGCCCAGCACACAATTTTATGCACACGGATTTATGTCAAATTAGTTATCCCACTCTAGGACTGCCCAGTAGGAGGAGTTACTCCGTTTAACGACCCCTTGCGAGACAAGGAATTAAAAATTTCACTCACGGCCAATCACAAAAATTGAATTAATTAAATATCTGAAAAAACGACACTAAGACAGCACACGACCGCTCCGAACCAAGGAAGGCGGAGGAATTAAAACTGAATTAAAAGGTCTTGAATTCGGTTTTATTTGTTTATACATAATTATTTATACCTTGAAACAACTAGGACTATGTAAATATTATTGCAGCTACTTATAATAGGGTCATACCTAGTCATCATTGACTGGGTATAAAAAAAAAACTGTTTATTCCGTCAGTCAGATGATAGAAAAGTGTTATTTGCTTCACTGTAACAAGAAATGGCTTTCATAAGGGCTCGCTACATCACAATTATATTGAAAATGTATAAACGTGTGACGTCATGCGATGTTATAAAAACGTTGTAATTTATTCATTACGCAAAAAAGCCTGTTAATATTCCTTTATAATCTACCCGATGGATAGATATACAAAAAATAGTAATTCCTACCTCAGATCTAAGCTAAGTAAAGTCCAAACTCGATAGAAATATTTCTGTCAAGTAGAGAGAAGTTATTAAAATCCAAAACAAATGCGAAATAAGAAACAATTCCGTTCAGTGATATCGTATTACGAAACATGATGAGTCATCAGACGATCTTGAATCGACACTGCACTGCGGACACAGTTTATGTCAACGAAAAACAGTAAGTCACGTATTAAAACACTAACGATCCCGGTATCATAGATTTTTTCGTAAAACCTTAATGAACTATATATCTTTCAATATTTATTATAGACTAGCTCTACTCGAAATAAGGAGGATTTTTTCTTTCCTATAGATGGAAATCTAATCTTATAGGATCAATGGTCCATAACCGACTTTGCGGGTCCAATAAGTATTGGTGAGTGTTGACGGCTATGCAGCCGGGACCAACATAACTTCTAAAGCACAAAAGAGCTCAAGATTATAATTTTTTTTTTCCATCTAGCGATAAGTTTATATTTTCTACGTAGTTATGTAAAATATTTATGTATGTTCATGTCATTTTCTTGTTGTGCTATAGAGTATTATTTACTTAATCGCATCGTAAACCCAATGCGCTAACCCACTACGCCATTGGACCTCTTATAATCTATACTATAATATAAATATATTATAAAGAGGAAAGATTTGATTCTTTTTTGCATCGAATAGGTTTCGAAACGACTGAACCCATTTTAAAAATTCTTTCTGATACGGGATGTTACATCATACTCGGGTGACATCAAACATAGGTTATTATTTTCGTGGCTAGTTAACAGCTAGTCCATTATTAGTGTGACAATTTATTTGCGGTACGCCTGTGGGATACATGCAGGGTGAAGGCGACACTGGTTGGCAATAATCAAAACTACTTTCTCGTTCTGCAAAGTCTGAACTCTTTAAGAGCTTGAGCGTATTTCTCTATCAAAGGAAGTTTCAGACTCATAACATACTGCACGTGTGTTAAGCTATCTGTAGGAGTTTCCTGAGATCAAACGCTTGCTGTATGTCTGAGAGCTCACGATATTTTCCCTGACAGTGAATGCTTCAGATTCAACTTGATAGTGAAATACGCTTCACGTCTTTCAGATGTAGCCTATGACCGAGCGCTTTCTGTCCGGATTCTCTGAGGGCTCAATCGAGTGTCTATGTCGTCGGGTCTTAGGATCTGAATGCTATGACTGACGGAAGATAAGTAGCGTCGCGGAACATCAGAGATCTAAAAAAATAAATGATATTAAATTCTCTACTTACTTTGTGTTTAAAAATAATGACCGGTTATGTGGTAGGTTAGAACGGTCTTTACTCTATTTGAAATACTTATAGTAAATTATCGCAACTATGGAGATCGAAGCTGCCTCCACCACGATACATCGTCACGAATTGTTGAAAACATTATTATACCTAATCTTATTTTATATATTTTATTAATACAAAATGCCATTCGAGTAGTAGCCATACTCGGTAAAGTCAGACTATATTATTTATGAGAATAAGATACTATCATCTAATCGTCTACTGCGTTCAACTTGAGTGTGGGAGCCAAAACGGGGCATTATCCATGACAACGCAACGGTGAAATTGAAACCAATAAAATACTTGGTAAAACGTTTTCCTTGTATCGGACGGGGAGACAGCCCTAGTGTTTGACAAGGGTTGTCATAAGTCTTCCTTCCGCTCGCCCGTTCGACTATTTGCGTGTACCCAACCAAGTAGACGTGACAAGCGTTTGACAAGCGAGATAGTGGCGACATAGTGCTATTATACTAGAGGGAAGACATATGACTGCCTGTAAGTGAAAAAGTAATGCGGTTAAAAAGAGAAGGTAGATAATACACCAGTTTCTCTTTTTTCTCTTACATGCGTAGTGAAATACACTATGTTTCTTGAGTAATATAATCAGAACAACTTCAATATCAAAACTCATTTAGAATAATGAAATATAATATGTAACATTATAATCGGACAGGACGTTGGGTACCGCGATCTTCTCTCTCTTATTAGACGAGTCGATTCATGGCATACGTACTCTAGTATAAAAATTCACCGAGTGGGGATGATATCATGTTATAAGATTTCTTCTTTCAGTTAAATAATCAGAGAAATGAAGTTTATTTATAAATATATTTTTTACGTTAATATATTTTTATAGTGATAGCTAATGTTCTAGTTGTTTTGTGAACATTTGATAATATCGTATAATAATTAGGTCTTACAAGACTATTTATAAGTAGTGGTACGAATAAGTTACTTGTAGTTTGATATAATTATTATTTATTTATTATGTTAATTTTAAATGACACATTGATTGTTTGTGTATCTGTGACAGTGCTAAATGAAAATAACTAAGATTCCCGTAACTTATAAAAAAATACTTTTGTATTCAATATGGGTTCGATTCATATTCGATAACTTTTCGTGCCTTCGATAACTTGTATTTTGTCTGAGTTTAATTTCTTATCTCAGATAAGGCTTTTATTTTTAATCTCATCTTTGCCCTCCGGACTAAATGAAGATAATGAATACCTGTCTAAAAGTGTACCATTATGAATAATAGTATACTGATGTTAATTTATGGTAGAAAAATTACATTTACTGAAAAACAATTTTGTTTCAATTTGCGGGTTTTCCAAATTACCTGTTTGATATCCAGCATAATTCTTTTTGAATCTGTATATCGATGAAAGTCACATTCAAATCCGTTGTGTGGTTTTATCAATGTACAGACAGCGGTAAGCGACTTACCGTATTTCTATACTAACGTTATAAAGTGGAAATATTTGATTGTTTGTTTGCCGATTTCGTTATAAAGAGTCCGAAACTGGAATGATTTAAAAACTTCTTTCACCCACGGGTACATGATACGAGGTTGACATAGGCTATAAATTACGCGTGCGAAATCGCGGGAAACACAGTTAGTTATACTATAACTATAATAGAACACAGGTTCTTATATTTCATTGACGACCACTGTAGTCGAGTGGTTCGCACGCCGGTTTCAAGGTGTTACATCTCTGAGGTCCCGGGTTCGATTTCCGGTCGGGTCTATGCAGAAAATTAACTTTTCTAATGTCTCGGGTCTGGGTGTTTATTAGCTTCATTGTCCCAGATACCCCATAATACGGGGGCTTTAGCTACTCATTTTGGAATCTGAGCAATGTATGTGATATTTATTTATTTTTATAATATTACTAAACTGGCGGCACGCTATGATGGCCGTTTTGACGTTTGTCCGCTCATGAAGTTCCGTATTAATTGATAACGACTTTGAAGGAAATAATTGCATTACTTTATTGACGATAGTGATGTGCAGAGATTCATAAGTTTTATCGAATGTAGTTTTAGGAACCAAAAATTAATTTATTAAATTGATTTCTAAAATGTATACAAGTGTAGAAAAATCAGTTTGCACCATTTATAGAACTGTTAAATTAATAAGGGAAGATTATGAAAGAGATGTGAAAATAGATGATATTATAGAAAACGAACTTATAATTAATGTAGGTGATGATAGCAGTGACGACAGTGAAAATAGTAGTATGGACGAATCTGATTAAATATGGCCTTTTGTGGCACTTTTTTTGGTATCTTTTGTATTCATATGTTTCTTGTGTGCATATAAAGTATGTATATTCATTTTCATTCAAATATTCAGTTCGTTCAAATATATTAAATAAACATTTACATTTTTGTTTTATTAAACCTATTTAATCAGGTACAAAAACAAAACTTATTTGTTTTTTTGTTCGAGAATAAATTGACATTCCACATCACTATTGTAATATGTCAAAACGGCCATCATAGCGTGCCGCCAGTGTAGTTTCAGATGGTCGATAGATATAGAAACAAATCAAGACAAAACATCATTGGCGCTGATCTGAAACTTTATCAAAGTTACAAGAATTGGCTGTTACTATCCATTGGGAGTAACTTGACACCTCTATGAATAAATTATTATTATACTCCGGTAAAATAGATCACTTGTCAGCTGTCACGGAGACGTCTTCCAAACCTACGATACTGTCCGTTTACTTGCAAACAGGATTAATAAACCAAGGAGGTCGGAAATATGCAAAGCTGAAACCCAAGAACGACCTTATTTGGAACATGACATGATTTATTAGATAAGAAAAAGAGCAGCCAGAAAACCCTAAGGATACAAAAGCAACGTACATAGTTATTTGTGCAATTGTTTAAGCAATTTATTGTTCTTTTAAAATATTAGTAGTTAATTTAGTTCACCTAAAATTGTGCCTAATAGTTAAACATCACTAGACAACATTACACAAATTACTTAGATTCCAATTTAAGTATCTAAAGCAATAGAGTTTGTATTATGGAATATCTGAAACAACGAAGGTAACACAACACCCAGACCCCAGACAATATGTTATCTATATAGACCCGATCGGGAATCGAACTCGGGACTTCAGAGATGGTGAAACCTTGAAATCCAAGTACGCGCTAACATAAGTTGGTCTTTTATCTAAGTTGAACCAAGAGTGAATGTGTTTATATAAGAACTCTCATGCATCAGTCCCATAAGTCAAATCCCATATGAGGGTATTATGTAACTTTTAGTATATAAATTATTATATTATATTTTTTTATTACATATAGCTTTATTATAGATAAACGCGCGGCGTTTATCATGACGTTTAAAACGCGCCCCCGATTGGAATTGTTAAGCAACTTTTATAAGAGTCGGTGACGGGATTGGTGACCAAAAAAAATATCTCAAGTTACTACGTGCTTTGAAAGGCATGTTAAGATGTTGGTCTCGGCTGCATTTGCAGTCGTTAATACTCTCCAATGCGCATTGGGTCAGCGTGGAGGGTCATTGCCATCCTCCTTTACCATCCATAGGGAAGGTCTGAGCACCTGCAGTGCAAAAGAACTGATGATGATGATGAATAGCTATGTAACAAAAGACTTTAATGTTTAAAATTTTTAATAATTAGATTATTATATTACCAGTTGAATAAGTACTAAATCCTTATTAACTCCTCTCCTCTCCTCTTCTCTTCTCTATATTTATAAATTCCATAACTGAATTACTTTCTTGTACCTATCACCTCTATGCCGATGATCTTCAAAGGAGAATGGGCAAAAATCGGCTAAAATTACGTAAATTGCGCACACTACGCATTTATTTATCAAAAATCTTCTCTGTAATTATAATTTATTCAATATAAATACTATTATAAAATTATGCGGCGTTTAAAATTAACCGTATTAAAACAATTGCTAAACTGGCCAATTTAGACTCATGATATGGCCTTGGGTAAATGTCAACCATGCAACAATAGACTCGATTAGGATGATCGCCTTATCGATTATAGAAAAATAAGGGATTAATCGTTGTATCGAAAAAATCTAAGATAAGATTTCCTTCGGTTTGCTTTTGAGCATGAACACGCTATTCCATAGTAAATTAAGAGAAAAATTAATTTAATCTTAATATGGCGCGTACAAACTGAACCAACGATTGGCCAAGTTAATATTCATCACTAATCCCAAAGAATAGGCTTTGTTTATTCGTGTAGGCATAAGGATAAGTTTTCACGGAGGAAGAAACATGCGTGTTTAAGCGGTGTTATACATAAATATAACAAGATTCCATTAGATAAATACCCAAATATCTTAAATTAAGATTTCTAGTGACATGCGTTATAATATTTTCTTTAGTGGTGAGTATATACCTACCTACTACAATATAACTACGACTACCTACTAAGTTTCAAGTTATTAATCGACTTGACATGTGAACTTCCTACCACTACTTTTACAATATGAAGTATTTTTACTTTGATAATGTTAATTAGGTACTATATTACTCAAAGTCTAGTTTTTAATCGGCCCAGTCGTTTTAGAGTTTATCTTTTACAATAAAAAATTCAATCTTTCCTTTTTGTAATATATACTTTTTTCGCAATTAAATATTTATATTCGTTAGTCATCGATTGTTTGAAATACATTATTCATTTTATTGCTCTTATATACGTAGATATTATAACCACATAACCTCAAAATCTCTGTTAAATATTCAGATATTCTCAAACTCTGGCAAAATTTTAAAATAAAAAATAAAAAATGTATTTATTGATACAAATAGTTTAACAAAAGTATAGTGTACGATAATAGTCGCGGTAGTTTAAAAAGAAAACTGAAGTGCAACTATTAGCGCCCACCTCCAGGTAGTAAATAATGATTATGTTCCTTATTCGACTATATTATTATAATTATTATTTGTAATAATTATTTGAGTTAACAGAACAAAATTATAACTTATAATATTTAATTTTTAAAAATGTTTTTTTTTTCTACTCATTCTAGAAATAATTCTCTATCGTTTACCATTGGTTCCAACAATGTGCACGGTTATGCAAAAATAGCCGAACTCTCATAGTAAATTGCCCATTCTCCTTTATACTCAAGCACATTTTTCGCACTTATCAGAGACAGTCTCAGTAATAAACTCTGACCTGTCTCGCATTAGTAAATAGCGTGATTCATAGGTCTTACTGTGAACCCCTCTAAAACTCAAGTGATTCTAATTGGCAGTTCTCATTACATTTCTAGGGTCTATTCTGAGTTACTACCTTTAGTAATTTTTAACGGCATTGTAATTCCCTATTCAAAAACTGTTAGGCGTCACGTACTTGGCGTCATCTTCGATCAAAATCTTTCCTGGAAGCCGCAGGTGGGGGCCGTTAGAAAAAAGGTATTTGCCATGTATTATTCACTTAAAAGTCTACGCAACGTTTTGCCTACTAGAACTAAAGTCTCTTTAGCGCATTCGTTATTGTTATCAATCATAGACTACGCTGATGTTTGTTACACGGATCTATCAGAAGAACTTCTTAACAAATTGGAGCGTCTGCAGAATATTTCTATCCGATTAATTTTCAACCTTCGTAAATTTGACCATGTGTCGAATTTTCGTTCCAGATTATCTTGGCTCCTTATTCGCCAGCGCAGGGACTTTCATTCTTTAAAGTTACTATATTCTATACTTTTTCTACCTTCCTCTCCACATTATCTCAAACAATGTTTCTCTTTTCGTTCTTCTTGAGTTGAAAGCTATTTCCTTTCTCTATGCTAATGCTATTTACTTATACTTTTTTATTTAATATGTAAAGATATATCTTATCATATCCTTCTGAGTATTGCACCCAATACCCCATATTTTCCATTTCCTTTTATCATTCTCCTCCTCCATGCCTGGAAGAGATCGCTGTTTAGCGACAAGGCCGCCTTTTGTGTACTCTATATTGTTTTACCGTGTAATTTCGTTCTGTTTTCCTGTCTGTATACACATACCTGAATTTATATATGGGTCTTACGGTCTTTCAGGAATAATTGTACTGTTGACTCTACCACGAGGGCGAAGTAAAGCTAGTATTAAATTATTACGAGGGTCAAACTGAAAGTTCTTAGAAAATCAAAAACTGATTACATTAGCCAGTTATTAGTTTTATTATATCTTTTCAAAATATTGTCCATTCACGTCAATACACCGCTGCATGCGATGGAACCACTGGGAAAAGCACTTTGCCCACTCGTCCTTAGGGGTCTCTTCAATGGCATCGCGATACGCAGCCACCGCTTCTTCAGCATTCATAAACCGCTTTCCTTTAAGTTTTTCTTTAATTTTTGGAAATAAATAAAAATCACAAGGCGCGAGGTCGGGGCTATACGGCGGGTGACCCAGTAATTCAACGTTTGATGTCGCCAAATAGTCGATCGTTCGCTTGGCGGTGTGCGACGAGGCGTTGTCGTGGTAAAGGAGGATCCTACTGCGAGGTCGTTTCTCTCGAACTTTTTCCAAGACAAGTGGCAAACAATTGGTAGTGTACCATTCTGCAGAAACTGTTTTTTGATCCTCTAACACAATTGTTGCAAAATGACCTATCCTTCCAAAGAACGAGGCCACCATTTTTTTTCCCGCACTTCGATCTCTCTTCACTTTAGTTGGCAACTCCTCGAAAGGAAACACCCACTGAGCAGATTGTCTTTTGGTTTTAGGATCATAACAGTAAATCCAGCTTTCGTCACCTGTTAGTATGTCGAACACAGCATTTGAGTCACCTCCGTTAAATCTTTCAATCATTTTACGACACCAATCCACACGATGGAGTTTTTGAGCCTCAGTCAAATTATGAGGTATCCACCGGGCGCAAAGCTTCCTGACCGCTAAATGTTCGTGGAGGATTTTGTGCACTTGACTCATACCGATGCCTAAGCTTGTCCGAATCTGTTGATAGGTCACTCTTTTGTCAGTCTCTATCATACGCCGCACAACACAGATGTTATCTTCAGTCGTCGCCGTAGAAGGCCGTCCCTCACGTAAATCATCAGTGAGATTAGTGCGACCACGTTTAAACTCATTAAACCAGTTGTAAACAGTCGCACGAGATGGGGCTTCATCGTGAAAGGCCAATCGTAGTCTATCATAACTTTCTTGTTGACTTAAATGACATCGAAAGTCATAAAAAATCATTGCACGAAAATTTTCTCGTGTTAAATTCATGATGACGTGACACAGACAATTTTCAATTTGCCGCCAAATCGTAAAACAAATGACAAATGAATGAAATATATACTCAGTAATATTGGCAAAGAGTTATATTTTCAAATTTTAGAATTATTTTTTTATTATATTGTTTATAAGTGGCCAGTTCTAAGAACTTTCAGTTTGACCCTCGTATACACACAACCCTATTTCACTTTAAATACTTTTTGACCATTCCAAAACGGCCTCATTAGTTATATCGTATTCAAAATTTTCCAGAATTTGTTGATATTGCCCGGTGTTGATATCATTAACTTGGAATTTCATTAAGGAGTCCTCCAGGCCACCAGCTTTAGCAGTATGTAGCTACAATTAAAGTACGTAAAAAGATACCAGATCCCATCATAGTCTCTAGGCATTTTTTGTAATGATTGTTATACTTTAGTCAATTTCGCAAAATTATAATGAGTTTATACACAAAAACATTTATTATGAATTGATGAAAACCGCATGAATCCATTCAGTGGATTTTAAGTTTATCTCGTTCAGACAGACACGCCAGGGGTCTTTGTTACATTATACGTTAGGTTGTTGGAATATTGTCTTTTACATGAAGTTAATTTTAAAATTATAAATCAAGAGTTTATTCCTGATAAAATTTTGTCATTGAGGTTGAAAATGACACCCGTTTGTATTGTATGTTTATCGTTTATTTTAATATACTTTTGTTCACTTACTCTTGAAATTCATATTCCATTCTGTTATAAAAGTACAAATAAACAAAGAAAGGGTTTTAACTCTTTCTTTCTTTATGTGTATGTACTTTTTTAATTATATAGAATAGAACAAAACATGGTGAAGATTTAAAAGCATGAAAAATGAAAATATTGATCAAAAATTGTTATTTCTAACATTCTTCTAAATAAATAATGACACTCTTATGATGTAGGACAAGGATGGCGAATCAATGGCACGATCTACAATATGATGGGCCGCCACTGATCTCAAAACTCATTATGCACAAAGAAAAAAGTAATTATTTTGTAAATAATGAGATGGTCAAAATTATATGATATCGCATCAATTATCCTCATTTCATTTTACAACATTTAGAAAATTGGAATGTTAATACGTATTATATCAGAGATGGTGAATCTTTCAATAAATTTTCATTCATTCATTCATACGTTCGTTCGTTCGTTCATTCGTTCATTTATTTATTTCACCATCTCTGATATAGGTCCTAAGATAATTTTTTGTTACCACAAGTCGGCATAATCATAGTCCAGACAAGTAAATGTTAAGGTTAAAATTAAATATTGTACAGATTGTCACTTATTACCTAAAAAAGTGACACATGGCCTAGCCGAACAATTTTATAACACTATCTCTGTAGCATTGAAGACATGCATTCTATTATATTTAGTTATTTTCGATGTACCTAAAAGTATTTTTACAATCGACTGACTGGATCGCATCAGCTTAAATCATATCATGCAGCCAACAACATGCAAGTTGTCCAAAACTGTTATATTTCTTCAGTTAATTTAAAACCTTAATTTGTTCAAAATTATGCTCAAAATCGACTGTGGAGTATTTTATAATGTGACAAACTGTTTTGTTACAATAACAGAGTATATCATATTGCTACACACAAATTAATGCCTCGCACAGTTTTGCTGCACGCTACTGATACGATGAAATAAGCTTGAAGATTTAATTACGTCCTGCTTATTAACGCTACGATGGAAATTCTAGAACCTTCACTAATATTTCAGGGATTTAGTAATAATAATAATAATAATATAATCTTTATTGCGTGTGCAATAAAGATATTATAATACTAGCTTTACTTCGCCCTCGTGGTAGAGTCAACAGTACAATTATTCCTGAAAGATCGTAAGACCCATATATAAATTCAGGATTTGCATTATCTGTGTATCAAATTTCATCGACATCTGTTCAGTAGTTTGCGTTAGAGAGTAACAAACGTACGTATTTCTTCACAAACTTTCGCATTTATAATATTAGCTACTGGTCGTCAAGTCAAGCTAGTGTGAGTTTATATGTAGTTATATTATTTATCAAAAATCGGAAATATGATTGTTAAACTATTCCGCAGTACAAAATAGAAAGAGTTTATTTCTAACAAGCTAAAGAGAGAACACGAGTAAGGATACTTTAAATTTAATTTGAGTTTAATAACAAAAATAAGCGGCTAGGCTTGACGTCTAACAAGGCTTTCAGAGGGGGTGAACAATCTTCTTAAGGGGCCTCTACAGCTTCTTGATTGAGTCGAGTGCTGCGATATCGAGAGATTTATTATTTGAAGTGGGAACTTAATAAATAAAACAGCTATATTTTAAATTTAAAATAACAATTATTTTTGCTTTTCACGTCGCTGAAACATACGCGCAAACGAACAGTAATACAGAAATCTGGTTCAGTTGTAAAGAAGATTTTGATTTATTTGTGCAATGCAAATGTATCATACGAAAATCTGTTTCATTATCGAATATTTGTCATATAAATATACTTGGCACGTGTCGCGATAATTAGATGTCAAAGTATAAGATGTCTCAAGTAATAACTTTTTGTAGTAGCGCCTAAACGAGAGATAATTGGATAAGTTTCCCTAACAAGATATACCTTGTATTAATTGTAATAGGTAATAATATTTTTCGATATAAGCTAATATTTATGCCACATTTTTTATTTCATCAATTTCTTGGGAAAAGACGAACATTCCCGCTTGAAGTATCTTGTTTGTTAATTATAGGTGAAATCAAAACACATTGTTAGGTTGACGTTGGTTTATTAAAAGACAGACAATTAAAAATTATTTCCCGTATTTATAATAGTCATCAACATTATACTAATACATGCACACATACACTTAATATAATTACACCTAAATTATAATTATTAAATGTCAGCATTTGATGTAACCTACTTTGTAAAATAAAGTGTAAAATAAAAAGTTTAATTTGTTATTTAATAATTGTCATACCATTTCACGCTGCATCCCATGTTATCCTTTTTATTGTTATTTTTAAGTTTTCGGTTAAATATTTAATTAAAGTTTTTTGTTAAGATATATTTGTACAGCGAATAACTTGTGTGCACTCTTTTCCACTTAATTCTAATGTGATTATAATATATTTACTATACCATTGGTCAGTTTTGAATTGAGCATCATGTCCTTATCAGCTAATTCAATATGACAATTTTTGATCCCACTAGTAATGTGATAGTAAAATATTTTACGTTAATTAATAATACCAATCATTCTTTAACTTCCTAATCGACATCCCATCTTGTGTATTATAATACAAGCGGGATGCTCTGAAGATTAACTCTGAAATCTCCCTGGAGTCCCTCTATCTTTTACTGTCTCGAGTTTTATTGGATCAATTTGTCGAGATGAGTTTCGTATTTATTAGATTTTCATCTATGAATTTGACGTATTCATATCTATAGACACATTTGGAATATTTTTATTCTATAGATAGAATGCGAACCATCACATTTTATTGACTTTTATTGGTGTTCTGTTCCATTTGAATGATGGATTTGAACTATTTTTTTTTAAATGAGTCTAGAGTTAATTTTAAGATAATTATTAGCAACAACTATTTATATTATGTACCAATATTAACTGGTTTGATTTACTTCAAAGTTTGTTTTCTTTTTAGAGTATTCAATACAAGTCTGTTTCTATATTTTTACATTTATTTTCATTTTTTCATCGTAGTCTCCTTAGTGATTAGTTATTCCATTAATTTGATATCTATATTATGTGAGTGCTTAGAGCATAATTAATTGGTACATCGTCTATTGTGGTCTGCCACATTGAATTTATAATAAAATCTATTTTATCTTCTTAGTAAAGCTATTCATTTGATATAGAATCCTAAAATATTATACAATCTAAGAAAGCAAAAAGCTTTTATTTAATATTTTTCGCACGCAGAACATACTACCCTCGCGTGGCATCCTTCAGACCCTGAAATTGAGTAGTCACTTAAATTCACTGTAATAAATTTGCGTACGCCTAGTAATACTAATGTAAAGGTTTGATCTTCGATTTATACGCGATAAGGAAATATTTGATACATGTTACAGAGTTTGGGTTAACAGCAATTTGTTTATAAAATGATCTTATAAAAACTGTTTTACTGAAGGATTTTATTCTGACTACGTATTCAGAATTATTAGATATTAGCTTAGTGGAAACTAATATACAAAAATAAAACTGTCCAAAAAGTTGTGGAACTTGCAAGACATGCTTAAAAATTATAAGTAAAAAGTTATGTTTTTCCTGAGCTCATGAAATATAGTAAAATTATTCCTTTACATAAATCGGGTAGCACATCTGACCCTACTAACTTTAGACCTATATCCGTGCTACCTACGTTTAGTAAGATTTTTGAAAAAATCATGCTGGATCAAATACAAACGTACTTTTACAAGAATAAGCTTATGAATCGACAACAATTTGGTTTTACAAGGGGTCGCTCGACAACCGAAGCCGGTGTCGAGTTAATACAAGAAATTTTTAATGCCTGGGAGGATTCACATGATGCGTTAGGTGTTTTCTGTGACCTATCTAAGGCATTTGATTGTGTTTTTCATGAAACATTGATTAGGAAACTGCATTTTTATGGATTTAGAGATATCTCATTGGATTTTACTGTCTCATACTTGACTGACAGAGTACAGAGGGTTGATATCAATGGCAAAAGATCCCCTGGATCGAAAATTAAGATGGGCGTTCCGCAGGGCTCAATACTTGGTCCTTTCTTGTTTTTGATTTACATAAATGACTTGCCTTATTTCGTAAGGGATGATCTCGAAATAGTTTTGTTTGCGGATGACACTTCACTCTTGTTTAAAATTAAAAGAGGGTTACCTCTAAATGACGATGTGAACAATTCTATCGCTAAAGTAGTACATTGGTTTAATGTAAATAATCTTCTCCTTAATGAAGGAAAAACAAAATGCTTAAAATTTGTACTACCTAATGTTAAAAAAGTAGATATAAATGTTAATGTAAAAGATAAGAACATGAGCCTTGTGGATACCACAGTATTTTTAGGAATAACATTAGATTCTAAACTACAGTGGGGCCCACATATTGATAGATTGTCGAGTAGACTTAGCTCTGCAGCATATGCCGTAATGAAGATACGTAGGTTAACTGACATAGATACTGCCAGATTAGTATACTTCAGTTACTTTCATAGTGTTATGTCGTACGGTATCCTATTGTGGGGAAATGCTGCCGACAAACAAACAATTTTTGTGCTCCAGAAAAGAGCAATTCGATCAATTTATAATCTTAGGATTAGGGACTCTTTAAGGTAGAAATTTAAGGAAATAGACATTATGACTGTTGCTTCTCAATACATATACGAGAACTTAATGTACGTTCGTAAAAATATTAGTTTGTTTTCTATAAAAAGTGATGTACACAATTTTAATAAAAGAAATAAAAATAAATTAACGGTGCCTGTCACTAGACTGCAAAAAGTTAATAACTCTTTCAAGGGTCTTTGTGTGCGCTTCTACAATAAGGTCCCCAAGCAAAATACAACAATTAGATATCATGCAGTTTAAATCTACTATTAAAAAAATACTTATTAAAAAAGCTTATTATAAGGTATCCGATTATATATCAGATAAGAACGCTTGGACTTGAGATGATCCAGCAACTGGATAGGTGATTACTTCTAAACTCATTATCTTGTTTCCATTATTATTAAATGATTATGTTATTATTATAAGACCATAGTTTTTTTTTTTATCTCTGTTTATAATGTATTGATCTGGTAATGACATGGTTTTTGTAAATGTCATTACTCATATTAGAGCTGGTGAGTTTCTTGCTTGTTCTTCTTATTAGCCAAAAGACGTCCTGAACGAGTGGTAGGGAAAAAATGTTGGACGATTCAAAAGTACTTTTAAGAAGTCTATTTGAATAAAGATTATTTTGACTTTGACTTTGACTTTGTAAATTTTGTCAATTAATATAATATCATTAAAGTAATATTTTGCTCTCAAACAAATGTGAAGTACGGAGCCGATAATCTGGGAATTGAGTGGCGGCCAAGATTTTACTCAAGGAGTTTGAAACCTATTATAGGATAAATTTCTTTGAGATTAGTTTTATGATAAGTAAATAATATCAAACTTCCATGTCGTAACCATTCCAGCGAATGTTGGAGGCTCTACACTGGAAGCTGTCGACGAGTACGTTTACCTGGGACAAATAGTCCGATTAGGTAAGTTCAACTTTCAGAGAGAGTGAATCCACGGATCCAACTCGGCTGGGCAGCGTTTGGGAAATTACGCAGTGTATTCTCGGAACATCTACCGCAGTGTTTCAAGACGAAAGTCTTCAATTCATACGTGTTGTCAGTGATGACATACGGAACTGAGATGCGGCCGCTTACGATGGGCCTCATAAGGAAGCTCAAGGTCGCTGATAGAACAATGGAAAGGGCTATGTTGCGGTTTCTTTGCGAGATCGAATCAGAAATGATGAGATCCGCAAAAAAACGAAAGTCACCGACAAGAACTGCGAATCTCAAATGACAGTGGGCAGGGCACATCGCTCGCAGGATTAATGGCCGTTGGGCTGGTAAGATCCTGGAGTGGTGCCGCGTACCGCGAGACGCAGCGTTGGTAGGCCCCCACAAGGTGGACCAATGATCTGGTGAAGGTCCCGGGAAGCCGCTGGATGCGGGAGGTGCAGGACCGACCCCAATGGAGATCTTTGGGGGAGGCCTATGCCCAGAAGTAGGCGTCTCTCGGCCGAAATGGTGATGATGATGATGAAGTAAATAAATGAGTCGTGATTTAAGTATTTATTGTGATAAACCGGATTGAACTTTTATGATATAAATTCCACCATACACTTTCAAGACTCACTACTCGTACAGGTACTAATTTTCGATCGGATGCTATAAATATAAAGTGACCACCAAGTAACTTCTGCAATTTCTTGAAAAAGTCAATCAACGATTATTTTCAGTGACTTCTTGCAGCAAGCAAACCAGTCACCAACATTTGCACAAGGCCCCCTGCGTGAGCGTTTACATTTTGCTAGTAGCTTGCGCGTGTCAACTTCCTTCTGCAAATATGACTGTTGGTGGACACTTTGCGATTAACATATTTCTTGAATTTCTATGGAAGGCTGTTATTTTAATGGAAGTGGCATCATAGTCTAATGAATTTCTTGTTCTGTAAGAATTATAATATAAATAGAGAAAGACACATACATTTCAGCTACAGGTCTCTTGCTGAAGATTTACAATTTAATAGCATTTGTTTTTGAATTCATGAAAATTAAATTTGTTTTTATAAAAACTAACTGGACTCTCATAAAAAAGACTAAATCGCGTATCTTGTTTTCTGTGCCTTTTAGCATAATGTTTAGACTATTTAAGGAATATCACTGTAAATATTAAAACATCTTTTTTTAAATGACTAGACTAGATACTGAATGGAGTAATCGTAACGCTTATAATAGTTTTTTTTCATATTTTATAATATATTTTCACACATCCTCAAAACAATACACGGTATACAATCACATAGATCAGCGGAAATAAATCAACAATTTACGCGGCAATTTCCATAATTCACACAATATCAAGTTACCCGCGTGGATAAAGAAAAATCCAATTTCCTTCGTCTACGCGATGGGAAAGGAACTTCTAAGGTGCGATCACACTGAAGCTTCTACAAATAGTTAATATAGCAGCTGGACCGACCTCTTTTTTTATAATTGTTGTTTTGACAGCTTTGATTGTATGTGGATGTTTATTTAATATTATTTTATATTGACCTTTGTTAATATTATTAACGACACGTATGTTTGACAAACAGCTTTTTTTGTGGACATCAGAAGCTTTGAAGATGTTAGTAGTTTTATTTTCACACCAATAGCGCCCACACCAACCAGGTCATTTTCGTCGTAAATTTGGTGAATTAACGTCTTATTGCACAAACATCCAAGTTTGACTTTTACTTGACGACTTTAAGCTCTGACTAAATGTTCTAAATTTAAAAATTTATGTCGGTATGTCGCTTAATACTAATGTAAATTTTAATGAATGTTTGTGCAACGGTTAGTAAATGTTGTTTGTTTTACTTAAGACAATTTATAGGTAAAATCCTGTTATTTTTTTATTTTATTCACACTACATATTTAATGTCTATTGGTTCGGTAATGGTTGGAAGTTTTTCAAGATTATAAGAGAAGACAGAAACTGAAGGAGAACACCATTTCATGTCTTTTGAATGAGTTTAGAAATGGTTGGAGATTACTCGAGACCTAAATAAATGGCAGTAACTGAAGGAGGCCTACACCAAAGCGGTAGAAAGTGGTTGCAGAATAAAAAGAATGGGTTAAAGTCGTGTATTTTGAGACAATTCTGATCCTGTGTTTGGTCTGTGGTTATTAGGCTGGACCTCTATATTTACGACAGCATTCGCAAAGGATCTGAAGCACCTAAGGGCTCATTTAATCTGGTTGATGATAGTAATTATTTGTAGGAGCACATCGATACAGGTCAAGGAAAATTCTCTTTCTCGATCCTTCTAGGTTATGGGAAAGACGTGCCCCAGCAATGAGTTTCCTTGAGATGAAACAACAATCACACATTTAATCATTTATAATATGAGTCGTCTTAACATTCCTTTTTTACTCACCTGTTTTACGTTTGAATCGATACAATTTTATAAATAAATTAATGGTTGTCAAAAAATTAATTCATTAAACTCGTATAATTATTTTAAAAATAAGGAACAAGTATAATTTGGCTGATACACTGTTCTGTTACTTTTTAGGTAGATATTAAGTTGCTGGATTTCATGTAGTGTTTATCTGTAATTGTCTTTGCATTTACTAAGTTATAAGATTTACTATTTTTGTACATACAATGCATAATGTTTAAAACGTTTGGGAAATAAATAAAATAAAAAAGAAATGAGTAGGAATTAGGATTTCAAACATTGTTCGGAAGGTCTAAACCAAAAACCAAAGTCCAAATTGGCAAATCGAAACTAACGTGTTTCGGCGACTGTTTATGTTTTTCGAAGTATCTTTGTCGTAAAACAAATTGTTGGGGAGTTATGTATAGACAATATTGCAACTACATAATAGAGACAAAAAAGTTTGTCATCATTTACAATAATGTGAAAAGTATAGAATCACTTTGTCTTCAAATAAATTAAACTGGGAAATATTTCGTACAGAAATAATGATCCCTCTGCACATTTTTCGTAAAGTTTTGCTTCAAATATTTATATCATAATTATTACCCACACACACGCCTAATAACATCAAAACACACATAGAAACGTTATAAAACGCATCTACAATCAATTTAAAAAATAAAATAAACACACTTTTTTTTAAAAAAGGATTGAATAATCAGATGTTATATCTACGATCAAACAACATTAAAAATTTTAATCATATATCTTTCCAAATCTTGAATAACTACACTCAGTTGCAAAAACATCAATTAAAATTTAATGAAGATTTTAAGCTCTAATGAATGTTCTTAATTTGAAAGTTTGTATCGGTAATATCGTTTTAAACTAATAAAAATTGTAAATGGACGTTTGTGTTACTGGATATAAGAGTAATTAAAAAAATAAAAATGCTAGTCTAAAGCATTGGGAACAGTTAATTATTTTGAATTCATTGCGATACATCATTTCACTATTATTCCAAATATGGTAATGTGATAGTGAACATACAATCCACTAAAACTATCGATAAATTCTAATCGGTTAATGGAATTTGGCCAATTATAATGTACAGTAGGGGTTTCATTACGTATGTAAATTATGTGGTTGTATTAGTCTTAATTTGACTTACAAAATTAAACTTAAATACTAGTACTTAGTGATATTATTACGAACTTAATATAATTTTAAAATAATAAAAGTAGATATTTGTATTTAAATTAAATGTAACATTACTAAAGACAGGACCAGGTACTAAGTCTTATCAAGAAAAAGAGATAGCCATCAATAAGTAACTTAATTAAGCTAAAAGCAACTTCAGACTGTGTCGTTTCTGGCTTAAAAAGGCTAATAAAAAGAAAATGATGAGCCTTAAAGGGAATTGATATTACTTCACTAGCTAAAAGTGATAGCTTGTATATTCTAAATGGCATCTTGTAAGATCGTAAAATTGTTTTTTCTTGTAAAGTATGGTGGGTCATTTAAATGAGTCTTCGTGTATAAAAGCCGATTTTAATTCTATGTGTTTCATACAAAGTTGATTTTCGTTCACAATAATCGATTTTTCAATATAAAGGTAATAAAGTAGCTAATTATCTTTTATATAAAAGTCAAAATTGATTGCTTTGCTCTGTAAACAAAAATTCTTTTATCGTATTAAAAATGATTATAAATATTATTAATTTTAAGACGTTCTAATTTAAAAACACTCGAGTATTAAAACTGAATTTCAACAATAAAATAATTGTTATTCTAATTAAATTATTAACTCAAAGCGTTAAAGCATGTTTTTGTGTAACGTGTTAAAACTCACTTATTCATAAGCAAAATTGGCTTAAATAAGCATCCGTTTGCTTTTGTTTGGTGTGGAAGCGTCTCCAGGAAGGTGTTTCGGATATGACCGATTATTCAGGGTCGATAACAATGGGATAATAAATTATGATTGATGAAAGCCTACCCCTATGCCTGCACCTCTTTAGTTGAACAATAACAATATACGTTGGTCCCATGAAATATTATTCGAGTTAATTTGAATAGTCGGGATGTATTAGACATGTTGTTTTAGTAAAATGAGGTATTTTATGAAATGGATTGAGATTTCTGATAACATGGTATGGTAGGTTCATATAATTATAAAAACCGACGTGTACCGCACCCAGTTTCAGCGCCAGGCGTGGGCAAATCAGTGCAGCGTTCAGGGCCGTCAACTTTTATGGTCAACAGTAGCGACGTTAGACAAAAATTGTAACGTATCTCTTCCTAATCGACTTCAAAATAATAAAGTAGGTACTCAATTGTATGATGTTTGTGTATGTAATAACAGAACTTCGTAATTGTTACATTTATTTCGTGCAATACATCATAATAGATTCGTATTTAACTTATTGATCGGTCACGACTTCGTTTCATTTTCTCTCCGCTTAAATGAAACCTTTTTGTGTGGAAGTTAGTGAACTTTAGAGACAATCTATTTCTATTCCGAGTTCGTGCTTTAGTTCCGTAAGGTTAGTTGTAGGATGTCATCTGCACGTAGTAAACAGTCCCACTTCAGAACGGACGACCCCAAGCAACATTAGTCATATGTCAAACGGAACCCTTCCGATGGGGAACCCGAGGGGATTTAGGAACGATTGGAATATTTGTGAAATTTTGTGGAAGATATTCCTCTTTCATCGGTCCACATACTTTATAAAAATGATATTTTTAAATGTCTCTTTAAATAATGGTTTTGCTGACGCGTTCATATTTTATAAAAGTTTAGTAATCTAACTTATTAAACATTAGATGTTTATGCAGAAAGTTAATCAGGAAGATATTTTAATTAAGCAATGATTATTTTTCAAATTTTGAACTTTGTTTTATTATTATCAGCCGTTTTATGTCCCCACTGCAGGGGTTCAGGCCTTCCTTATAGATGGTTAAAGAGGATAGGCCATAAACCTGCACGCTTGTCCAATGTGGATTGGAGGGTATTAACGACTGCAAATGCAGGCACGACCAATGGGACGAACGTTGTTAACTTAAAATTAAATAGCTGTCAAAAGTTCGAGGAATATAATACTGAAGCCATATATACAGCTACTCCGAAAACCGATAGCTGTTGCACAATTATTTGATTTTAGTTTGTTCAAAAAACAAATGGTTGTTCGGATTTCCAAACTAAAAGCTCAATTTCAAAAGCAAAACCTGTACAAAAACTTTATACATACTTTGGAAATTTATGTTCTGGACTTTTTGTATTATTGTAGTTTATGTTCTTGAATAGCCCTGTGCTTATATTATCTTTATTTTAGATTAAGTGTTTAAAAGTATGTATATGTAAGATGATTCAGAAAAGGAGTATATATGATTATATCGAGTTCCTCTCAATATAATTATATAATCTATACTAATAATAAAGCTGACGAGTTTGATTGTTTGATTGAACCCTAAAACTTCAGGAGCTATTGGAACGAATTGAATTATTGTATTTGTGTCGAATAGAAAGACTATATAACATCATACTATTACTTATAGGAGTGAAGCAGCAATGAAAAATCTTGCAAAATCGGGAGGATTTCTTTAAATCTTTCCCTGTGTGCGCTGCGTAAACGGTGAAAGTTACGCAAAAATCATGTATTTTGAAATTGTTTCCCTTTAAGTTTCTAAAAAATGTCCGTGGCAGTATATGTCTACCTTATATCATATCCCGAAAAAAGCACATAAAGGGATGAAAATGGGTGTGGAGGTTCGTATAGTGCATTAAATCGATAGCATAGAAATCATTTATTAACAATTCAATTTGTTTTGTCATTATAAAGATATTCCATGTCATCCTTGTGTCCTTTTTCAAATTCATTATTAAATGATTTAAGCTGTTTATGCAGGGTTAAATAAGGTTTTACTTAATTCAGATCGGTACAATCGTTGTTGTTAATATTAAATGTATATGGTTTGTTTGTTAAGTACACGAAAATGTTACATTTAGTTCAGTTACTGATCACTAGATGACACTACTATACTTTCAAAACAGGATTTTGAATTTTTTAGGTTGTAATCTTTATTTTTTCAGATTTTTATAAAACAAAGTAGCTTTCGTTTTTAATTTTGCAATTTTTCAAATAACATAATTTAATGGGGAATTGTTAATCATACGAAAAAATTAAATGTTACATTTAAATAATTTAGCATCGTTTACACTTTAATGACGCCGACAAAGAGGTTAAATAAAATCTTAAAAAAAAAAACTTTTATTTTTTCTTTCTACATGTAAAGTCGAGGATGATATTTTTTTATCGTTCCATCTTTGGATAGGTCTTTCAAAAATATTAGAGGGGTGTAGGGAGACCGTGTTTCGATTTCATTAATCGTTCGTGATTTATCTAAGCTTCAAAGTGCTAATTTTCGTTAAAGTCCCCTCCCTATCAACTAAACGGTTGTTGTTAGAAATTCAACGTTGCGGCAGTGGTGTATATAACGTATTTAATATAAAAACTATCACACTTAAGTTGGCTATAGAAATTTACGAGTAATAGTCGACTAAATGTATTTAACTAGAAAATTTCGAACAACTTATTTGAAAACAACAAACCAAACAGGTTTATTGCGTTTTTTATGAATAAACTATTATCCTTACAAAAGCACAAAAAATCAGGTCAATACAGCATTAGTACGCTTGTTCGGTTTTCTTAATAATATATTTTAGTGAAGTAATAATTATAGGTCGACAAATATAAGTTGACTATTGACGAGATACTTTAATACTTAACTAAACCGTCGATAATTCTGCATTATTAATGATTAAAAGTATAAACAAAATACCTACACATGGTAGGAAACAGTTTTAAAATAAAAAAATATATTCCTATTATATTCACTATACTCTTTGCCCACTACTCTGTAAATGACGTTAATATAGAACTCTTTACTACAAGAAAGTTACATGTTATGATGATGCAATCAAGATAGATATTCAGAAAAAATATGACACTATATCTAACAAAATATTATTATAACTTTGCATAATTTTCTAATACCCCAAAACAACGGCTAGTTTATTAAACTAATGAGTCAGCTTAATAAGTTACCGGTTAATTTTGTATTCGTATTGAATAATTTTAATTAGTCCGTCATAGAGCTACTTTGTTTATCGGTTTTCATAATGTGAGGTGTCATATTAATGATGTGGAATATTAAAATGGTTACAAACAATATGTGCTTTTGTGTATTATGTTTTCACTATCCGATATTCAACAGATGCGGTTACAATGGGAATTTTGATAAATAATTATGTGGTATGAGAATGCATGATATGGAAGCTTAATTACATGCGTTGTTTCAGCCAAATGGAAAATAAATCGGTGATAAGTGCTTTTAGAACAAAGTACATAACAAAGTTGCTTCCCGCTCAGATCTTTTAAATGACACAATGGATTTTTACCCGGTTTTCATGAATATACAGATTGATTCAAGATGAAGGTTTTAAAATACAGGACCACGTGAACGAAGCTGGCGGAAAGCTAATTGTGCATAAATCAATATTTCATTTTTCAAGCACTTGTTACTTTTTCGCTACTACAGAGCGTTTTTTCATCAATGTTCAGACAATCAACTCAAATAACCGAAAGAAATATTTTTATAAACATTTAAACTTTCGATCAGAGCAGTAGCCCGGATTGCAAAAGGACATGGGTTCGAGTTCTGTCTCAGATTGCCAGGGACAATGTGGATTTTTTAAGCATTTTTCATTGAGAATATTTTTCGCGGTCGCAGACAACTAAGACGCTTCTAATAATACTTCATTTGTCCAGTTACGATGAGTAGTTTCAATGTGATAGGGGAACAGATCCATTCATAATCATATCCCTCCTTTTCGCATTTCGGTTCTTATTCCAGCAATAATACTTTACGTATTTATTTTTCTTCAGTTCTATTTCTAGCAATAATACTAGATATTATTCTTTGTTTTATTATCAACACAAAGGACTTATAAAGAAAGGAATAATTTGTTTAACATTGTGAAAAAAGGTTTTAATTTGAATTGTTTGGCACCTTTTTGGTTACGATAATAAGTATGCATCATATTTGCAGGACTGGCACTATCATAAACGTAGTGCGAAAAAAGAGTTTTATGTCATCTATTAGTGTTATAGATTAAAGAATATGACTACATGATATAGAGTATAATAGTCTATTTTAGAGCATGTTTGACAACCCTAGGTACAGGGAGCAATTTGCTCGATTCCAGTCACGTGTTGTGACACTGTTACAGTGCTACACTGACGAAATGTCGATTTAATTTGTGGATGTTAATAACTATAAGTGTTGCAGCGACCAACAATTTAACGTTCCTTCCGAAATTAATAAGAAATCGAGATAGTATATTTTTGGTCACCAATCCAGTAACCGGGCTTTGCGGTAGCTGCTTTACTTCTGCGATAGCAGCTATGTTCTGCGTCGTTAAATTCAGAAAATTGGTAATTTAATCGTTATAATGTTAATACCAAGCTTTTCTCACGTAATAAAAGAGGTCAAGGATTTTTGTCGTGTTTTGCTACTAAGTTTAAAAATTCAAAGATAATACCTCCCCGAGCAGTTATGTTAAGTGGTAACTCTGGCGAGAAAGAATAATTTCATATAACTGCTACATTTTGACTTTTCGGAATATGTGTGTTTTAGTGTTGGCAAATTATCGGATAGACAAATATAGTGTTGCTTTTAAAAGAATTGAATAAATATCTTGAGACTGGTTCTACTTCTTCCAGTCCCAAATAAATGAAAGATAACTTGAAAGCTTTTGAAATGTAATATACTAGCGACATGGTCCCATTTGGCTTAAGAAATTTAATACCTATACAAGCGTCGTAGTCCCGCTTGTAATATAAATATATAGAGGGTTTTAAACACATTTTAAAATAAAAAAACGACGATTTCGATGAGAAGTAAACAATGTAGCAATGATAATACTGGGATATTGTATACTAAAGACATAAACAGTTTAACCTTAATTAGACCGTTATTTGGCTGTGCTTTGTCACTTAATGTAATATAATAAGTAAAATTGTTACATACAAGTAAAATATTGTAAATAATTAATTTGCAATCTGTTTATTAAATCACATAGAACATTTCTAATAGTACAAATACCTATAGTAATATTCATTGTTATTATGTTTATGAACTATATTTTATATTATTTGACTCTTTCTAGTTCAATATGGATTAAATTTTTTAATATCAAAATCCGTTTTAACCATGCTGTAGGCGTTTCCAGTTATGAACCTTTCAATTAAGATTTCAAAAGGTTTTAAAATGTCAAGCATTTGCTTTTTCCTGTAATTATATTGTTGAATTAATATTTTAATTCTATAAATAAAATGCGCTCAAAATACGTTTTTATTTGTGTACACAGATATTATTCATTTCTGAAAGTTCATTTGCTTCATTTGCTTTCATTAATACATAAATATTGTCTCTATAAAATCTACGATATTTGTAAACTAAAACTTTTGGCTGTTTCTTATTCTGCTTTAGACAATTGTTTGAGTTTAATAACCACAATTTTCTTTAGGATACGTATTCCTTCCTAGTCCATTGAACAAAGAAAGTAATTTACATGCCAACAGCACCCATCAAATTATCGTAAACGTTACAGGCATAGCGATGATAATGTATGCTAATTTACTCGGTTATACTGTTATCTGGTAATCGTTAATCGACTTACCTATTATCATCATCTTTGAAGTTAACACTAATTATTTTTAGTTAACGGTAAATAATATAACATTAATAAGGGGTAATTCTTGAAAGCGCCATTAATTTTCCTTTCCTTGATTGACATAGTTTCCTTTGCCAAAAGTTGCATGAAAAAATATTACATTGGCAATAATGTTAGATTTGTAGGTCTCATAAATAAACAGCAAGAAGAAAATTATATTTGATCAATTTCGAAAATATTGATAATTTCTTTTCAGTAAAATTTATACCAGTTCAAATTTCAGTGACTAATCTAACTTCGTTTAATTGTTTACTTCTTAATCATACTAGTAACCAGGTTAGCCTAGATGTCTTATAAACACGATTTTACGCGTCAAGTCACGTATAACTTAAATGAGCACGGGAGTGGCTTTAATTATCAAAGACTCATTTCGCAAATCTATTTTAGTGGCAACGCGTCTTGTGTATCTTAAAACTTTCCTTTAAACGTGGAAAACTAATATTGGTTTAAGAATTGTGTATACAAATAGAAATATAATAACTATAGATAGTTTATATTTTAAGACTGTCGTATAGCAAGAAATAACAGTAAAAAATTAAATGTCGACTAATAAAAGATTTCGAACCAGAGCATTATTTCTTCACCGTCATCGTCTAGCGTATTAATGTTCCCTTTACTGGCACTGGATTTGCATATGGATGGATTTGAATCGAGGTAAATAAAGAGAATTCTTTCATCAACCATCGATAAAATAGTTTTTAATGTAATATAATTTAAAGTTTTAGTTCTTTCTCGTTTAGAGAAAGAACTAAAATTTTTAAAGTTACACCATTTTTTAAAGTTATGCAGGTATTTTAAATGAAAAATATGGTCGACATTGCTTGCCTAAAAATATTATGATTTTGTATTCATTATAATGAAATGACACTTAGCAAAATAAATCAGTCATATTAAACATTTATAAGCTTGCAGAAGTTTGTGGGTGGTAAAATAAAAATACTGTTGTTTTGTGAAAGGTACGTTTTACCAAAATTATATTCTGAAAAAGGAATGAGGAGGAATGAAATTTTGAGAAAATGGTGTACTCATTAAAGATATCAAATCTAACAAAAACTGACTGATGATGATTTGACTGATCTGCAAAAAGAAACGCGTGTTGCAAGTTGTGTTGCCTTGTTGAATCGGTACAGAAATAAAGGAATATTGTGACATGTGATTAATAGTGGATTCTTTATGATAACCGTAAAAGTAAATGCAATGACTGACCCCAGCTCAAACGCCACAACAGTGTCTTAAAGCAAAACTTACCAATAAATAGGTAATGGTAACTGTTTGGTCTCATCTTGGTGTTATTCACTATAGTTTTCTCCGATCTGGTCAAGCAATAACGGCAGATGTCTATTGTGCCGAACTCCGAACAATGTTGGCAAAACTAACAGTAAAACAGCCCCGACTCATGAATACATCTTCACCATTTGCTCCATGACAACTCGAGACCTCATACAGCACATGAAACCGTTTTGACCCTTCAGGAACTGCAGTTAGAAACCATTCGTGATCCTCCGTATTCGCCAGACCTTGCTCCAATGGACTACTATTTTTTTCGTGCTTTGGACAATTATCTACGTGATAAGAAGTTTTTTTCCCAGGACGGAGTACAAAATGCTTTCACACAGTTTGTACAGTCTAGATCCTTAGAGTTCTATCGCAAAGGGATAAATGATCTTCCTTTTAGATGGAAGCAATGTATACATAGATAATAATGGTAACTATTTTGATTAAATAAATTTGTTAAAAATTAAACATATAATTTTTTTTTTATTTTTTCAGTTCAAGTCGGCAATTTCATACTATTATTTGTTCTTTATCTTTAGTCTACTAGGCAACCAAGACGCAGGGTGACATACTATCTTCATTTGGTGAATATCCTAAACTTCTAAACGATGTGTTTGCCAACATATCTTGTTTTGCGAATGGTGAAGTGGAATTCTGTCAGTGTCTATATTCCTGAGAGCATGTGACCCAAGCCCATTTAAAGCGAGAGTGAATAGGCTCTTGGATCAGCTCGTTCCGCGTTGATTGCATTCATGTTGGATCACGGATCCTTCCCTCTACACGAGGGTAATCCTCAGCCGATTTAATGAAGTAGGTCAATCAGGTTTTGATATTGCTTCTCGAGCAGGTACTGGTGATGCCAGCTGCCAGCCCTGATTTGAGGTATGAGGTGTAATTCCTTTGTGTTATAACAATAGAAGAAGATCTAATTTAGATTGAGAACAATAGTGTGCCTATTAGTAAATCTTGGATAAGTTGATGAAATTGCATACGTTTTAATAATTTTTTCGCAGCACAGGTTGCATTAATTTTTGTGAGCCAAGTTCCACGTCTCACTTTCACCTACAATCAGCGAGTAACTGGCGTTAACTGAATTCCGCTAACGAACTCGACTTAACTGGATAGTAACGACGCGCGCACCAACTTCTAATTAGGCCGACCAACGATTGCGAACTTTTCATTGTACATATTCCTACGGTATTCGTGTTGTTTCGAAATAATTCTGCTATACTATTTATTTAATCTAACAAATCCGGGATTAACTTGGTGATTGCAATATTGGAATGCTAATAAAGCTTTTCAGGATTAATGTTATATTAGCATGTTGGTTATTTACGGGATTGCTACCGTTTATCTTATTTTATCGAGTCCCCGTTATTTCGGCGCTGTTGCGTCATGATCACAGAGTAATTTATTATTGTAATAAGTCAGATGGTATCATACCTAGGATTCTAATGAATTCTACCTAGAATTCCATAAATATGTTAGCATAGGAAAAGGTAAAAAAAAAACAAATTATGGGGGTTCACAAACTACGAAGCGATTCGATAACAGTAGATAGTGCCTTGCGCTTTGTTCAGCTCGGCTTGGTGTGTCACGGAACAAATTTAGAGTATAGCAATGTATACAATTATCATCAGCATACAATTGTTTCCAATGTGGCTGTGACTCAATGTCACATAATTTTCTTATGTACAGAATCAAATATTAAGTACGGGCTATGCCACTCAGGCCCATTAGTAGGGTTATAGCCTGATGTAATTGAGAGCAACAGCTTAACGTAATTTAAGTTGTAGATCCTGACTGTGATGAAAACAATGCAGAGCAAGCAGAATTGATAATAATAAGCACAATAATACAAGTATTTAGTGTGCTCATCTGTTTTGTTTATGTATGTATTAATTATAATTATGTATATATATTGAACATGATCTCGATTAATGTTGGACCTGGATTAAAATTTAATATTACTGGCAAAAGACTTATTTTTCTAATCTAATTTACGGGCTTGTCTCTTACCATTTCAAGTAGGATGTTAAGATATTTTTCAAAATTTCTAAAAACTTCAATTATTTATATTGGTTCCAATTTGCTGTTTTATTGAAAGGTAAAGGATAGGAGCGGCAATTACCATAAATTATCTTAAAAAGGACCTTTTATGAGAAGAAAATATTGTCTCCGAAGGCCAGGAATAGGAAATTCGAGAGTGTCTGTTATTTTATCGCAAGGGCCAATTACGGAGTTTTTTTCCCGACTACGAGCGATCGACAAGGACTCGAATTGATTTGATGAATAATTTTCCAATTCAGCTGACTCGAATATCTTCGAAAGGAAAACTTAGGATGCGATCCTCGTGAGAGAACTCAGCATATTTCCGAGTGCGACTACTCTTGAGTTCAAAATTATGTAAGGTACCAAAAAGATTTTGTTAGTCTGATTGTTATCTGTTTTCATATTGATAATTTCTGGGGTTTCTTTACTGCGAAAGTCAGTTTTTTATATAAGTTTTCAAATATATTAGGGAGTAAAAATAAGTTATATAAAAGCTTCCCTTTTTTCGTCGTGAATTGAATCTGTTGGAACGGGTAATAAAATTAATTAGGAAAAAAAATCTATACGGGCTCTCCCTTCAGAATCTCCTATCCTTGTTTGTGGAGCTAATTGAGAGATTCTAATCGCATTGAAATATTTACTTCAGAATCACCTTTACATCACTGCCTATTTATATTGCAATGAGAAAAAAAACTGTCCCTTAACGGTCCGCACCTATTCACTCGTTTTTTTACGACAAAAGCATTAAGCCATCTCGCGGGAAATTAATGGCGCTCCCCATTAAGGTTAAGTGCTATTTTAGCTTATGTGACTTGACAAAAAGTTGAAAACTTTGCTCGGCTCAAACGTTTTATTGTTTGATGGACAGCGATGGCGCGAGCGATTTTAAATTAAGCCTGGACTTCAAATTCTTTCAAGACTTCGAATGTTTTGGCTGTGTGCCATTTCTTCAATATGGCGGTTTCAAAAAACACTTACCCGAAGTACAAAGTCTTTTTTTAATTAATGTCTTAATCAAATGTTAACTTTTGTTTAAATCCCGTCTCTGTTTTACACCCAGTTTAATTTAAATACATCTCAAACTGTACTTAAATGTCACTTACACAGGCTTTTGTTTCTAATTTTAGTATTTTTTGATGATCAGTTGATAGCAGTTTGATGAAAATTTGCACTTTTTGCCTTGTGAAAAGTAAAAAACTTAAGTTATCGAGAATGTTATCAGTTGAGATTTTGTATTTTTCTTAATCCAAAAACCGGTCGTTATTGATCTACTTTGTTGCTAAAAGTGCTACAGTCTAGACCGAATTAATTATAGATTTAATGATTTTATAATTTATGATTCATAACAATATCTAAAAGGCAGAGCCTTTAATCGTCTATTTGTTTTTCTTCTGATTTGGTTGTAACACCTAAGCTGTGCGATTACCCGCAGAGTTGGGTTCGAACAGATTTTAATGCCAGGTGCTTTTTGAAAATTTCCATTCTGAGCTATGTGAAAATTCCAAGTTTTCGTCGTTTCAGCTTTGACTGCTCATTGTATGGTTGGTGTCGATATAGTTTTGCGTAAAGGCGACTTCACACAAATAGAAACGTGTAGATGGGTGTTTCCTTTATTTCTGTTTTTGCCTGTGATCAATGTCGGTGTCGATTAGTATTAGTAGTAGTAAAAGTAGTCTATACGATTGCACGATTTTAGATAGTGAAACGCGGCGACTGAGCAGATTTCAGAAGTTAGTGTAATAATGAGCTCCAAAATAATATTCAGACTTTCATTAATGGAACAAACACATTCAGCAATATAAACTACTAACTACTTTGTTTCGCGCCGCCGTCACCAGGTGTTCAGCGCCTGACCTCCCCAATAAGTGCTGTGTGATGTATGCCTTAGTGTTGTAACATACTGATGTATCAAACTTTAGAAAGCTCCATCTCAGTCCACTGCCAAGCATGTTTTTTTAGATGTTTGCCGTGCTTTAGCATATGTGTGCTAAGTGAAGCAAATACCTAACATGCAGAGCTTGCATAATTAAGTCAATAAAGTATATTCGATCACTAATACACTATATAGTATAAAAAATATTTTCATTACATAGAAGGCTACTTTTTACTAGATAAAATTAACGACTATAATAATTTCAGCTTAGGATTGAACATTTATCGTAGGAATTAAAGATATCGCATTTCAAATTAGCGGCGAGAATCAACGATTGATTGAGATTCTCTAAAGATTTCCGAGATTTAAATTTTAAACCGATTATCTGAATAACCATTGAAGGCGACATTGTACAACTTTATTAATTAATTATTGCGTTAAGCAAAGCCCTGATCAAATATACCCTTATTTATTAATGTGACAAATTTAATCCTAAATTATCCTTAGAACAGATTAATATTTTATTTATTGTCTAGATATGGTCTACCTATCATATATATTAAGTGAAAAATGTATATTAAACAAGCTGGCAGAGTTGCCATCTCGCTTAATAAGAAGGAGTAAGCGAGACGACAATACAATCGACTTAACAATGTGCTGTGTTGACATAATACGTAGCGAGTAGATAAACATTATCTAGCTGAAAACAATATTTTTGTTAATACGAGCCTTTTCGGTGTCCTTTTATAAGCCAAACTCCGACAGAATGGTTTCTGTTATCTATTAGGTATTTTAACTGTATTTCTACATATCGAATGTTATAACCAGTGGTCTGAATTAGGTAGAGTTATTCATGTACTTACACTGATTTCATACAGCGAAAGAATAAAGTGGATATGCCTCAAAATCCCGAGATTAATTTTAAAGAGCAGAAAAAATCCCGTAATTTTTTAAATAAAAAGTTATTTACTTTTACACAATTTAAACTACTGCACGCACGACGTTGCCAAACTTACATCAATGACATCGGATGTCCAAAGTTGCAAAATACCAATACGCGCGATGTTGCCACGAAGGTCCACATTAATATCAACATTTCAATGCAAGTACATAAATAACTCTACCTAATTCCGACCTCTGGTTATAAAAAACATAATAGTGCTGTTTATTTTATACATTACGTTATATATGGGAACACGTAGCTGAGTGTGTTTGCTAAGCTGATTTCGTTCAACATCGTTACCACAACTAAATTCATGTCAGTGAGTGTAATTTAATTGGCAGCTAGAGTTTGCATTTATTATAGCGCACTTAATGAATATAAAAGAGTTTTTAGTGAATCTACGTCAAAGAAATAATTCACTCAAAGATAATTGCTGTAAACGTCTATAATAATAGATTTATATGAGCTATCATTCAAAATTCGAAAATTTTTGCATAAATACTAATGTAACGGTGCGTCGTACGTACTATACCATTTTTTTGTCCTAGGTATCCTTATCCAAACTTTTTGTCTTTGATCTTTAACATCATTTCTTAAATTCAATGATCTATTTTTGAAATTTTGAGTAACGGAATATGCTCTTTCTGAATGTCAGTTCGTGAAAATTCTTCTACCAGTACCTACATAACACGAGTGTGTATTGATAAAACATTTAAATTATCTATTATATAATAACTGTTTAAGCGAATATATAATATATCTTATAAAACCTTAATTTATTATTGCGTACTACATTAAAAAAAAGACCAGAAACGGGGTATGTAATTGTTTTATTTAAGTACCTACTTATGCCATCATAATTTTAGAAATCCATATGAACTGTTATTCTATTCTTCTTTTCAGTCTATTCTTTTTTGTTGTTATAGCTTTTTATTTACGCCATAAATACTATCAAGCCATTTCATTTTCTACCAACACGTAAGCTCCGAACCCGAACTCATCACACTAGATGTAAATTAGCATTTTAAGTTGTTTAGAAAATAATAGCCGTTGCTTTTTTCACGTCATTCTAATATCGCTCTCGCCGCTAGGGTGATCGCCATACGTTCAGCCTGAAAGACTATTGTATGGGTGTATGTTGAGGTCCTCAGAGAATATACCAGCCCCTGTGCCTGTTGAGGTTTTGGAGCCGTCTGTGAAGTCTGTGACGATCTTGTGTGTTACCTCGTGGATCGTCGTTGGATCGTCACTATCCATAAGATGTACCTTGTATTTCTTGTCAAAGATGAAGGTGAACTCTTGGTGGCATAAAGAACCTCACATACATACATTCATACTCATATAGATATATTAAACCTAAATACAATACACTTCTATTTTCGGCAGTCGTGAAAAAAAAAGAAACAATAACGAAACAGTCATGTTTAAAAACGGTTTAATGACCTAACGATGTTACGTCCCCACTGCAGGGGCTCAGGCCTTTCTTGTGGATAGTTAAGGATGATGAGCCATGACCCTCCGCGGGCCCAATGCGGATTGGAGGGTATTATCGACTGTAGGTGCAGCCAGGATCAACGGTTTAACATGGCTTCCGAAGCTCGAAGTAGCTCTAGATCATAATGTTTTGGTCACCCATCCCGTGACCGACAATGATCGCGGGTCGCGGCGCTTACGCACTACGTTACCAAGCTACTCCAAATAGTTGCGGATATTAATTGAATTTATATTTGTGTGATAGTTACTAATTGTAATGAAAAAGTTGCCGAAGAAAATAAAATATTCAACCATAATGGTGGCTGCCTATTTAATTTCATTGTATGTTTCAATGAAACTGACAAGATAATATCACTGCTGAATTTAGGCAGGGATTTACTAACAGTGGTTTATATTAGCGTTACTAATTAGGAAGCTCGTTTTATTGCTGCACTAAATTCGGTACGGTGCTGGGTATAAACGAACGACGAGGGTTATCACCACAACAACCACGAACGCCATCACAACACAGCAACATTGCAAATAGGGCTAGTCCTCAAATATAGCGTCTAACGAAGCGTATTCAATAGCGGGCAGTCAGAGAACGACAAGAATTTACTTTTAATTGTGCAGATTCACTGGCGTACTGCCAGACAACATAATTCATGTAAGTGATTCAGGTTATATTAATCAAGGAAAATAGAAAACCGTTAAATAGAGGGAGGTCTAGTTTATGAGAAATTGAAAGCGTTAGATAATGCATACGGGATGTTGAAATTATGCGTTGGAAGAGGAATATGTGATGGTTTTTTTGTATAACCAAATACCACTCACGAGTAATTAATGATTCAGTTCTTTTATTAATTCTGTACGCGTTATAGCGCGTATATATATATATACATACTTAATTTGGCTATAAATACCTACTTTTAGAATTAAAAATAAACAAAATACTACTTTTGAATTTCTAATCTGTCATTTCCATATGATTGTTCATTGTCTTATCTCAATACCGGGCTATTGATAGGTACAATGAAGCCTTCTATGTTTGTGACAGAAAAATCTGGCTGTCCATGTAGTATTCGTACGGAAAAGGCGATCAAAGCAGTAAGGGAAAAAATTCGACGAAATCCTGTCCGAAAGAAAAATCTTTTATTTCAGGAGATGAAGATAGCTCCTAGAGCCATGTCATGTATTTTAAAAGATGACTTAGGACTTGCAGCTTATAAGAGATGCACCGAACATTTCTAAACAGATAATTTAAAAAGGAATAGGGTAGTAAAATCAAAACAACGTACGCAAAGGGATGATAATGCATAGCTATCAAGCTGTGTAGGTGTGAATGAGTCATGTTTTTTTGTGAAATATACTTCAACACATCAACACAAGTGTATGAAGATACCATTTTCGAGAAGGTAGTTAAGCTCCATAACAACACCATCTTCAATAATCAGATTGGTCCTTTCAGCAGCCAGGAGCCAGGACATAAAGCTCGATCCGCCAATCTTGGTTAGAAACGAACGTTTCGGATTTTATCAGAGCTCTTAATCCACTGGATTATGATTTATGGCCAATTTTAGAGGGTAGGGCTTGCGGTTTACATTTAGAACGTCATGATAATTAAGAATTTTAGAGTCTCTTATACAATCCATACGATTGGCGGTTACGAATTTCCCCGTGGAAAGAGTGCGTGCGTCTATTGATAACTGGCCTCAGCGTTTAAAGGCTATATATATCTTTAATGGCTTTATATACCACACTGTATTAGTAATAAATGTTACGTTCAAATAACAAAATGTTCTATGTAACAATATTTATGGCAAGACTATGTATTTCATTAATTTGTTTATTTGTGTATTCTTACGAATCGGTGTCAGTACATGAACTCGTATTCCACTAATCTATTTTTATTACTAATATTTACTTACTGTACTTATGTTATTGACATTTATTATTATTGGTATTAGCATATTGAGTACTCAAGTATTTTCAGCTGTACTTTTGTGCCTGTGGCCGAAGAACTCCGCTTATCGCTTAACTTGTGACCACCTGCAATTATATAAAGTGCAACCGTGCGGTGAGATCTCAAATAGCGGAGTTTGTTAATTTTCAGTAGAATATATTGTTGAAACGTGGTGACATTTATATACTTACTTCACAGTGTTTTTATGGGTTGTGATAAGATAATACTAAAGAGTTGTTTCGAAGAAGTCATCAAAGACAAAATTTCGAGAAGTTATTACTATCTAAGTTTGAGGACCTGGATGGTGCAGTGGTTAGCGCTTGCGGACAGCGATACGATTGTTAAGCAAGTTTCGCCAGTCATAGAATGGGTGACCAAAATTTATTATCTCGAGCTCCTCCGTGCTTTGGAAGGCACGTTAAGGAATATAGGAAAGTAGGAATCTTTTGGAATCTAAGCATTGTAGGATGTCCACACTGTTACCCACCAATTAATATAACGATGTCCATACATAACAATGTTTAAGTATATAAAATCAAAATTCCAATTTTCGTTTAATGCTTATAAATGGATTTTCTAATTGGGGTGTATAATATGTATAAGTATGTGCGTTATTTCTGTTACACGTTGTGTAGATAATGCTGAATAATATTTTAGTAATACAATATGAGTAGCAGTATTAATTAATTTAAAAATGTACAATAATCAGACCTCATATAATAATTTTTTGACAATTTTTCAATATCAATAATTTTTCATGAAGACTTTTCTTTTAAAACAAGTTCAAATATTAACGAAATATTTCCCGTATTCGATGCTTCTGGACAACATATAAAAATCTGACCGATCCGTATATCGAGCAATCATTTTGTGAATCTGATTAACCTTATGAAATGCCAGTCATAAATAGCACCTGCTACTGGCCCTTATATTGCCGGCTACAAATCATTTGGTGATATTCATCGTTTTTCATTGGAGTGGTTCGCAACTTCTTCGTTGCTTCTGCCATTGATTGGCTCGTGTTACCGCGTAACCCTATTTTTTAACATAGGGGAAATGCGTTTGGCCTTTGGCCAGCTCAGAGGTGAATTAATATTATTTTCTTTAAATATTGTCACATAAAATACGTTAAATAATTTAAAGCGATCACACATTTTGCTGTTATTAATGACATGTACTTATGAATGTTATATGCACAATATCTTACGTGGGGGGTACTAAGCCCAATCAACAAGCCTATCATAATGCATTTGTAACTGAGGTAAGTATCCATACGAGTTAACTATCCTTGCCCTACTTGATTTATGATTACAATAATAAATGTCATGTGATAACTATATGAGACTTTTTCCCTTAACTCCCTTGTGTATAATTTTTAGGTGTAACCAAACGCTCTCTGCATATAAGCTGCACAAAGGCAGAATTGCAATTCACATCTTGCTGTAATGCAACTTAAAAGCCAACTACAACTTAATGGGGAACTAAAACCAACGATTCAAGAAACTTTTTTGTTGAAAATGCTATTTAACCGCTCCATTTGTAATTAAAGTTCCTGGATTCATCAAAATTTGTTAATTACGTGCGAGAATATCATGGAACATAAAATTAAAAAAAAGAAGAATGTATGAATGACAGATTCTTTATTGTACACAGCATAAGTAAATGAACAAAACATAATAATGTAACTGATAGTACAGTTAGCGGCCTTATTGCTTAAAAGCAATTTCTTTCAGGCAACCTTAACATAATATAGAGGATACAATTGAAACAATGGGTAGTCTATGGTGCATATGGTGGATATACATTCCAATTGATGATTTCCTTCTTTTGTGAAGTTGATTAGATATTGGAAATTAGAACGATTGAAAAAAAAATTAAAATCTCTTTATTCAAATAAGCTTTCAATAATTTCAAGCACTTTTGAATAGGCTACATAATGATTTCCTTTTCTTTCTTTTGGCTGACAATAACGATAAGCGAAACAAACTCAAACCAGCTCTCTATTAGAAGTAATGTTAATGACATTTACCAACACATTCATTTTAAATTGTTAAGATTATTAAGCTGCAATAGTAGTAGATAAAAATTTACTAATATAGGTGGAAACTTTCTCAAAATTTGTTAATTTCTGTAATGGTGGACAGAACGTGCTAAAAACTGGGTCATCGAAATCCATTATCCCGTTATACATTACATTTAAAATGGCTGGTGAGTAAAAATTCTAAAGACGAGCGAAATAAAAAGCAATAAAGAAAGAAGATATATAATATACGATCGAGAGTACTCACCGGCTTATGAACACCGCCGGGACTCGGACTTGTAGGTTAAAATATCATAAAGGTTATGTCATAAAGTAATTCATGAAATTTGTGGTTAACTTCAGTTACAATATTAAAAATGAAGCATTGTGAAAAAAGACGTTTATCGAAAGCTGTGTAATCAATGATATTACAATAAAAAAGGGTAGATAGGTTACTTGAATTCAAGAAGTGTCACCTTGACTATGCTAATTAGCATACCGGAACGCTGTCTGGCGACAGCTTTGATTGTGTGCGTTTATGTACCATAATCATTTTAAAAATGCCATCTTGTTTTATGCGAAACTGTAGAAACAACATAAATAAATCGCGTAAAGACCAAGGGGTTTCATTTCATTCGACAGTATAAATTTTTTATTGATTTGCGTTTTAATCAGAAAAATGATGTGTCATAAAAAGAAAGTAAATACTCCGGGTACAAATTGTGAAAAACACCTGTTATAGATTATGTAAGTAACAGAACGAACGATTCGATCTTAGTGCATACGCTCTACCTTACATTTATTTGAAAATCTATATGAGACTGAAACTCTGAAACTCCGCCGTTTGAATTCGGAGCGTCGAAACCTAACTCGGGAACTAAAAAAATACTCCGATTCCGATTTCAATCGAAGCCCTCGTGTTATTATACATCAATGTCAGATATATTTTATCGCTTAAAAAGCTTCATTATTTATACACGGGCAATTAATATGTATACTAACGACAAGGAGAAATAATAATGTAAGACATCAACATTTTTAAGTTGAACTGTTGATCGAAAGATCGAAGTCTAATTCGATTAAGTAAAAGTGGGCATTAAACATGCATTAAATCATTATCTCTGGTCTGTGACATGTTTAATTATAGTCTATGGATAATTGGAGAGTATCGTGCCATGTGCGTGTTTATATGCTGGAGAGAATTTTTGACATCGTATTAGTAATGACATGACCTATCTACCCTTTTTTATTGTAATATCATTGAGTGTAATATTGTCATGATGCTACATAATGAGCAAATGGTGAGGTTGCGAAGGTAAATGCAACCTTTTTCTAGGTTTGTAGTGCTCGCGAAAGGCGGCGGCACTAAACAGCATACCCCCGAAAGCACACCAGATATACCTTTAGTAGCGCACCCTTATAAGCAAATCAATATATAATTATAGCGGCTTTCCAATGGCAGTTTATTTATTTATTCTTATAATGGAGCTAATTAAGTAACGAACATAAACCTTATTCCATAGTAGATACGTCTTCAACCACATAAGGCGATAATCGATTAATCTGGTTACCGTATATAGCACCAAAAAAGGGTCGAGTGAAAACAGAAAAGTGATAATACAATTCTATGAATTAGTATCCAATAACTTTATAGGGTCGTTCTAATTCTTGAGTAAAATGGTAAATTAGCTACAAGCAAAAAAAGTATATGTTTTTGTATGTATAATTGTATATCTTATGCGGTTACGCTATAACGCATCGAAACTTTATATTATAATTATTTGACGATATCTGTGATCGAGTAGCTCACGTCGGTCTTGAGTTTAATTTCTGGGGACCAATAATACTAAATAAATTTTGTTTAAATCGAATCGAAAACGGATCGCAACCGAACGAAACTACAATTTTTAATGGTTTTTCTATTCTACTAAGTGACATACGATACAATTCCAGTTAAAATAGAACTGGAATTGTTGTTGTTCCGATCCGTTTTCGATTCGATTTAAACAAAATTTATTTAGTAGAATTGGCGCCCTGGTCGATGGGGTTACTGTAGATAATGATTGAACTTTTGCACATAGTCTTAGATATAACTTAGGTTGTAGAAAATACGTTATTTATGATATTTACTTCTACACTAAAATTATTTTAGGTATTTATTTTGCAGTTTATTTAAGTTTATACAATAATATAAATGCCCAAAGTTATAAAAAAGTAAATCTGTTATTTCGTTTTATTATTCACTCTTATTTCTACATAATAACTTCAATGAAAATTTCATTCCTATATTACAAATGAAAATTAATATATATGTGAATATAAAATTTAACAAGATTCACTTTAGATCAAGATAAGGTATAAAGTAAACAAATCCCCGAGGCATGCAATTGTATACTTATATATTATACACCTTAATAGTCATTGTCATTAATTGGTATCATCTTACCAATTATTTCTACAGCATTTATTGCTATTGATTCAAAACTAAAGTTAATCAGTATGCGTTCGTAAAGGAAAGAGCGTAAAGTATACTTCCCTTTGAAGCTCTAATGGACGACCTGAAATTTGATAGATTTTTTTACGTGTAAATTTATGTTATCAACATTGAATTTGTGCACGTCTATTTATTGTACAAAGGTTTATAAAGGAGTATTCGAAAGTAAAGTGTGTTCTCGTGAGAAGATTTTTTTAAAATTCTATATCTTATTTTATATCTATATTTTAAGTCTTTACATACCTCTTTTGCTTTATCAAAGTTAATCTTTTCGTATATCCTTACTGGTGCATAAGGCTTCTGACATCATCTTCCCATAACATGCGATCGATTTGATGATTTCTGTCGACTGATTTTTATATATTTTTTTATTTTATTTTAAATAAATGTAAAATTTTCATTAATTAAAAATATATATAGAACACACCATCTCAATGAGCAGTATTTTTTTATATAAATGCATTCAAGATTTCCACTTCCCTTTTAGCAAATAATATAATTTGTATTTTTTTTTCTTAGAACGAAAAAATGATTCCAAAAAGAATGTATATTAATTCTAAATTACGCGTCTCCAACAGGCTTCGCTATTTGTAAAACAGGAAAACGAATGTTTATTACCCAAGTAGGCGTGCCAAAACATTGTAAAATCACGACAATAAATATAATGCTCTTTATCTACCATAAACAAGCCAAACTGTTATTTATTAACAGAGGGTGCACATTTTTGCAATGAAATCCAATAGGGACATTTTGTTACTAGACTATGTCCACGACTTTGTCTGTGTAATCTTCATAATTTCAAAAAACTATAGCAGTATAAATTCTACTCATGAAGCTGGGCTAAAAACGATTATGTGTTATATATTTAGAGCATTAAGAAGCATTAAGAAGTAAAATTCTAATATTACAGCCAAAAATCAAAATTACAATTAAATTTTCAGAGCTCTAGTGTAGTATAAAGCCAATATATCTTTCGATGTCGGGAAACACATCTTAAATCAATATAGGTAGATTTACATTAAGGCAGTTTGTAGCTTTTCAAAAACTTCAACATTTATAATATTAAAAAGTCATCGGTTCAAAATGTGTCCAAGTCACAGTCTATAAGTTGGTTCGGAGACTACAAGTTCAAGAGTGAGTTGGATATTGTTAAAGTGAAATTAGAACTAACGGCTAAAAGAGAGATCGAGAATAATTCTGAAAATATGGTCTGACAACTTATAAGACAAACGATTTGGAAAAAAAAATATGTAGACAACCTTTTTAAAACACATTCAATCGTTCAAAATAGTTTTTTTCCCTGCTACTCGTTCAGGACGTCTTTTGACTGACAAGAAGAACAAGTCAAAGAAACTTGCCAGTTCTTTATCAGAAGTAACGACATTTACAAAAAAAGATAATGACCATGATCTGAAAAACATAGCGTAGAATATAATTGAGAACAAACGGTGAAATTGGATGTGGAGAGCAACTTTTCTGGAACAAATGGAAGAGATTCAACATTGACTACAAAGATTATAAATTGAAGAAGAATAATGGCACTGTAGAACTGCAGCACAAGCGTCAAAGAGAATTGCCGCTGGAGCTCTGTTCCTCCACTTCCTAGAACGTATACTTTAATAATTAATAGTTTCAGAATCCTTGAACTTTGTTTTAATAATTCCAGCGATATAAGCAGCAGACGACTGTAGCGTAAATTTTCAGTTGACGCCAATATAAAAAAAAAATACTTTTCGATTGATGCAATTCGTTTGGATGTAATACAAAATCATTAAATGTCAATTGCTAAAAGTACATAATCCGTCAAGGGTTATTTAATATCCGCTCTATTCTTACTTTAATGTATTAAAAAAATGTTTAAGCAACAATCGTTCATAATGCTACTTGTTAACATGGTTAATCTACCTCACGCTCCCACTACGCTTCACGGGCGTATAAAATATGGATTTCCCACATTTACACCCCTTAGAAATCATCCCCTATCTGTATAAAGTATCTCTACGGGACCTTAAAACATTCGTTCCAAGTTTCGATCTTGATTTTATGTCGTGCGTAATAAAAATATGAGGGGCCCTTACTTTTGAGCGAAATACAACTACCGCCGGAAACATAAAAAGCGGTTAAGGTTTAGCCTGGTTGAAGTATTAGTAGTTCTGTATGATAAAGAATATATTGTATTCGTTATGCCTTTTGTCAGAGTTTATAGATAATTACCTAAATATTCATATGACAGGCAAAAAATAATTTTATTTCTTAATTTTTTTTTACATTAAGATTATTCTTGAAATTATTTCTAAAAAAAACCTTTTGAAATAGATATTTCTGATTAAATTTAAGATTAACCAAAGAACAAGGTTTAATTTAATAGATTATATCGACTCTTGCTTACGTAGTAACCCATATATCAACTTTAGCAAAAAAAAAAAAAAACTAATTGACAAGAAAAAAATTGGTATTATAGCAATACTTTGTAGTTTTTGACGAGAAATATTTATTGATTTATTGTATGGTTCAATATCGCCACTCAGACTTATTTATACTGAAATACTGAATTATAGATATTTTAAAGCATAGTTTTAAAGTTATTATTACTTACAGACTTTATTTTTTGTTTTGTTTCTTATCACCTAATTAATTTAACATCTACTAATATGCTTTAGACGTTTTCTTAAGTCTCTCTTCAAACATGCGTCGCGGTACCCTAAATACAACGGGGGCTGATTCACGAATCGCTCGCCACGAAGGGCGTACGTACAGGATGTTTGCTTTCCGGCCTCGCTAGATAAATGTTTAAGATCCGAGGTGGAAGGGATGCGGTCGAGTTTCGCTTTCCTTTGTACCTATTTCCAACTCGAAATAGTCGTTTCGGCAGATTTAGTGGGCGCCTCTCGAAATACTTAACTACAGAAACCCCGGAACAGTTCGTCTTACCTACAGATGTGTTAACATTTGGCGGTTATATAACATGTATCTGTGGCATCTGCCTTTCATTACAAATCAATTTTTTTTTTTAAATATTATTAATGGCTTTTTTCTACCTCTCATTTAACATTTATGGCCCAGTTGATATTAAACTGCCATTGCTTTCAAATATCGGTAACTTCAATGATAAAGACATAAATAATTTATTTGTATAGACTCGATGCCGAAGAAGTTGCGTGTGCAGATTTTTGTGGGTGGTAAAGATACTTTAGCAAGGCACGCCCATAGAATGGGTGATCAATTTACTATACTGAGCTCTTCCGTGTTTCTTTGGACATATGACAAATTGGTCGCGGCTGCATTTGCAGTCTTTAACGACATCGTAGTAGTAGACTATGACGCGTCCTTCATATTTGATTTCGTTATATACTATGTATATCTTAAGCCGTAATAACATAACATAAACTTAACTTTCGTCTTCTAAAATTCACATTACCGACTCAAATATAGCAGGTAAATTTTTAGTTTAAATTTTGTTTTTCATATTTTGCTGTAACATATAAAATGATTATTTTACTATCCAAAATAGTTCGTATACGCTTTTTGTTTAAGCGTGTATTTGTTAACGCACTCGGTGTGCGACATGGTAGATAAGTAATTTTCGCAATCGCCGGCCGGCCTCCGTCCTTCGGAATGCACCGTTGAGCTGATGAGTTAATGCCCACCAATCTGCACTGGACGTGTGGGGTAATGGCTCATACTCCCTATTCGATTTGATTAGATACCATTTCAAAGCCGAACCCCAGCATTGGGGACATAAATAGGCTGATGATGACTGACACATACACATTTGTGTAATCGCGAACATAATCAACGTCAATAACTATGTTTCGTGTCTTGTAGTCGTCAGAGCCCTGCATATTTAAGAGCATATGTATTGGGCTCCACAATTTACACGACGATGAAGATAACACAGTGACAGTTTAGAGATTCAATTAAATAAAATCATTTTTACTTATTGCGTTGCGTTCGGCGAATTCGTGGTTATAAAATAATACCTCAGAATTTTATTGCAACGAAAATAAAGATTTATAAATGATATACCCAAAAATGTTATGTGCTAAAACCAATTATAGTTAAGCATGTTATGTAACAGGGCAGTGTTACGACACAAAGCGAGTAAGACAATAATAGCTACATTAAGTATTACTTTTCTTTCATTTGCCGATAGACAAACAGCGCGCAAGTAACTAATTAGGGGCATTTTCCTCCCTCTGAGTGTCTATTGATGGACCACTAGTTACAAGAGAAATCCATTAGAATCATGATTAGCAAAACAGACGCTAGTGTACATTTACTCTTTCATACATTTGGGAAGACCTTGATATTTAAAAAGGTCGCTTTAAATTAAATGTAGTAAAAGTTTAATTAAGAAATCATTAATACCTAAAAAGTAATCATAAAGTTGTATAGATTCGGTAAAAAAAAAAAATTGAGGAACAAAAAGTTTCATATAATTTATGAGCATAAAAATTGATAAAATGTAAACCTACAGTTCCCTATATTACGTTATTTATAATAATATATTTCAACTGTTAAAGATAACTCTCTATAATTAGATTTGATTACTTCATACTATACATTATATATAAAACAACGATCTATGTTTAGGGCATGGTTAAGGTAAATATAAGTTAGCACATAAGTTACAATATAATTATAGAACTACACGGTGCATTGGAGGATAAGTAAACTTTCGTAATGGCCAGTCGTAGGATGGGCTACCAAAATTTATCGTTAAGCTTGGTCCGTGCCAGACTTGCAGTTATTACTTCCTACCAACACTGGGCCCGAATGGTTGGTTATTGTCCGTCTTTCCTTTATAATTACATTCATATGGAAGTGGGAATATTAATACAGCGATGATGGTGAATATATAATTATCCTACAATACAAATTTCCTAATAACGGAGAGGAGATCACCCGACTAATGACGAGCGCTTGCAAAAGTTGCCATTTGTTCAGACCTAATGTACTAAGCGGTATGCCATATCCCTTTGCAATTTATATATTTGGGCATAGTTAAATTAAAAAGGTTGTGTAAATTAGATTTTAGACAGCCTAAATACGGACTTGCCTATTAGTAACCACTTCTATGCTTGCCAAAGTTACGAGTATAAAATTGAACTCTTCAAATATTTCCGTTACACACGAAAATTTGTTTTATCAACATTGTAACGTAATAAATCTTCTGTTGGTTTGATGGCTTGTCAACAATTAGAGAAGCGATAAAAAGAGTGGAATTTTTACACATAAAATTGTACGCAGTAAAGCAATCTCCACCCTTCCGCAATGAAATACACGACGTTTATTACTTGTTTACGGCACAACTCTTTACAAGGGGTTGATGGTGCGCACAACACATTCACACAGTACCGCAGATAGAATGAAAAAAGACGAATTGTTATAAAAGTGTAATTTTGTTCTATAAAATATATTGTCCCTTTTTATTTCGAGGAAATGCGTTTGGTATTGTCACTATTACCTGGCATGCAACAAGGGTGAGTGGGACTCTCCTCCGTGAACCCACCCGGCAATGAGCTACTCGGTGGGTTCCCGGAAGCTTATCCACCAAAAGCCCTACCGTGCAAGCTCTCGGTACAACACTTGAAAAAGAAAATGCGATAAACAATATGGCGTGCTAGCAAATGTGCACGCGTGCTTGTACACGTGCATGCGTGTGTGTATGCATGCGTGCGTGTGTGAATGTGTTTGTGCGTGAATACGTTGTTCAGTAAAATAAATATCTTAATAATAATAATAAGAAAAATATCAACATATCATTGCCGTTTTTGGAGACTTTCTGGAAAACACCATCCTTTTTTATAGTTTTATTTTCTACGATATGATCTTTTTTTTAAATTTTGTTCTTTGTTTTTGTCTCTTCGTTATTATGAATTATCATTTCACGTGTAAGCTGTGATTAGTAACCTATTATTAATTAATATATTATAGTTTATCATATGTCCATTAGTTTCTTATTATACATACTCATTCTGACTATCAGGGGAATTGTTCTTAAATACTTGATTATTAAAATTTAGGATACAATAATATGTAACCAAAGAAATTGTGTTTAAAAAGACACGCAATCAAAACGTTATCTGAAAATTTTATTAAAGATGTTTGCACTCGTTCAAAAAGAATAATGACCTATTATGTACTGTTTGTCGAATTGTTTGCTGAACGACGACGAAGTACATATTTGCTTTCTGTTAACGATTCACGCTTCCGCACTGACGACGTTTAGAAATATACTGTTGTTGTTATAATATTGCTTTTCTGTTTTCAATTGTTTATCATAATTTATTACTGAAAAGTTATGAACACACAACTCTACAGATACTAAAAATTATGATAAAATAAAGATGAACTTAATACCTAAGCTAAGTCTGCAACTGCGCGCTTTCCCGTTATTCTCGCATTTTCCTCTGATGCGTGCATGCAAAGATGCACGCACTAATACTAACTCCACCACAGCGCATGCAACTAACGTGCATTAGCTTTGTGTACACTAGTGATTGAAGAATACAGATACCCTTCTGTAACTTTGGTGAGGAAAACTCAAATAAATTATACGCAGAGGTCTGTAGGCAAGAGGTTATCGCTCGGTTTTGGTATTAAATAACTCATGGATCGGCGATATTACCATTTCAGTATTATCTTATCTAAACAACATCACATACATTGCTCAGATTCCAAAATGAGTAGCTAAAGCCCCCGTATAATGGAGTGTCTAGTAATATCTAGACAATGAAGATACCACAACACCCAGACCCGAGACAATGTAGAAAAGTTCATTTTCTACATTGACCCGACCGGGAATCGAAACCGTGACCTCGGAGATATCTTGAAGCTGGCATGTGAACCATTCGGCTTCGGAGATCGTTCAATTATTACGAAACATTGATAGAAAATACGAATAAGTGATTTTGACAGATTGGAACTGTTCCCTTTTTACGGTGATTAGAAATTAAGGTTGCCAGTTGAGTTAGCGAAAGAACCTGCTGGTCATAAGACAAGTGATTAAAATGATATAATTCCCGGTGCTTCATTCGTTCCAGATGCATCAAGGTTCGTTAATGCACACCAATCCTTTTCCTATTCTAATACGCTTGCCCTATAGCCAAGTTTGGGCTTAAAGTAATACTGATTTAATACCCGACAAGATAGTAAACCCAAAATTTTGTCCATAGTGTAGCTTATAAATTTACTGTCGACTATGATAGAAATATCCTGAACATAGTCTTTCAGATTATGAATGTTTATTATTTTTGCATATGGTTTACGTTCGTATATTTAATAATTTTTATTACATATAAAAATATATTTTTTATCTTTTTTCCATTATCAATTCTCGAGCTTCCGATTCATGGAATTCTTAAGCTTTATACACATTTTGAAAATAGGGTTAGTAAACTGTGTAGACTATGGCATCCAATAAAAGTATCATGGATATTTCCCAGAATTTCCTTTAATAATGTTCTTAACAATAATTTCTCAATCTTTCGTTGCGATCATAGTCTGCGAATTTCTCTTGAGAAATATATAGCTTTAATTCCTTGGAATTTAAGCTATAACTTATTAAAACTCTTGATTCCAAGAGAATTATCTAGAAGATCGTTTGCTTTCTCTCTCTATAAATGAATGACGCAAATTAAATACCGCGCAAAACAAATTTGGGATACAATGCATCTCTCAGAGGCCACGAATTTCGAGGATACCATTGTTCATTATTCATAATATAGGGTAGGACAGTCGCTTTGTTCAGGTAGAAATCGATTATTCGAGCGACATTTTATTGTGAAATATCAAGGGAACAACCATTAAGAGCTCTAAAACCCTTAATTTAGAGAATTAGGTAAAAACATTTGTTTTTATTAGGTACTCAACAAAACTCATTGTTATTGTTTTTTTTTTGTTAAACAATCTTCATCAGATAATTCATCTTATTGTTAACAGATTCTTATTAATAGTTTTTGTTTAAAATCGGCATAATGATCAGCTTGAAATAGATATAAAATCAATAGTTTATTTCAGCTTGAATATTATACAATCGGCAATGTGTTCACAAGGTAGTTTTTTGTGCAATATTTAACATAGAATGATTTTTATGAATATTTTTGCAGGTATTAAATATGAGGATAACTAAATACTATTTTTCTTAGAATAACGAGATATAAATTGGATTGTTTTATATTAATCTGTACTAGCATTAGTACCAAAATTGTTATCTTAATATTAATAATTAAATTAGCTATAGTCTATTCAACTTCCTCTGAGACAAAATGTAAACAAACAGACCAATGTTTCTCAAACATTTTTATTGATGTTGGTTTGTAAATAAAATTAGTTAATAGGACAAATTATTGTATGGTAGTTATGCAATACAATAAGTCTATTTCTTTTTCAAATAAAACTAGCAAATATAGCGTAAACAACATATTTTAACACATTGATAACAGCCACTTTCTCGGTTGAACGCAAGGGGGTGTTCTTGGAACGCCTTTTCTTTGGTGAAGAAAAAGTACAAGCTTTGCTTGTGCTTGGTCCAGGTTCACTCATAATTTCAGACGAAAATTTCAATATAACAACAAAGAAACAAGAAAAAAACTTAACAATAACAGAAAACAACAAAATTTTACAACTGGAATAAACAAATAACAAAAATTTAACGAAAGCATTTGCACTAGTCAACAAATTGATCGAGAGTAAAATTTGCCGATATAACCCGACTAATTACCAAATTTCACGATTTTACGTAAAGTATTTGCCTTACCACTACTCCTCAATTTAGTAGTATTATAATACGTCCAATTTTTGGGAACAGCTTCAATTTTAGGTGCTTTTAATGTCACTTTCTTTTTTCATTAATTCAAAATGCATTTATATTTTGACATATTAAAGAACCTTTTTCCAGTTTGTTTACATTTTGTCTCAGAGGAAGATGAACAGACTATAGTCTCTTTTCATTTTCTTTTTATATTTAACTTTAGTAGTTTTTAATTGTCACTACTATTTAGCGTTAATATTAGTAAAGTGATTTGATAGATGACCAGCTACGAACAATGGTACGTGCAGAACCTCTGCTACCGCTTGTTTAAAAAAAAATCATAACTAGGAACTTTTACTTTAAACACATATTTAATTTCTTCGAAATATAAATCAATCATCATAAATACACAACAATAGAGAATATAACTAAGCAATATCTATTCAAACTCATCCAGCCAGGTGGGTTCGTATAAAACTTTCCGGGTACGGACACGAATTACAATAATGCGGTTTGGAATAGAAAAAAATTGGAATCAAAATTCATTCCGTTGACCCGGGGTTCGATAGGTCGGTCGGTTGGTCGTAATTCCGACCGTCACTATTTCTATTCCGAAGGTTCTCACCCAAATACCCTAACGCGATCGTTATTTAGAACAAGCTTTTAAATTAAGGGGCCTATTACATTCACACTAGCGTAAGTAAAAGCTTAATTTTTGTTTAAATTAACATTTAGGGTTGCGGAGTATTCTTTTTATTGTTACAGTACAAATAATGCTTTATTGTTATTTTATAATAAACAATAAGACATTTGAATATGATTAAAAGGGAATTATGTCAAGCTCTTGGCGCATAGAGTTTCGTGTCATCACGCGGATAAGTTTCATATATAATATTTAATAAAGGACCGATTAAATTAGCCCCGCGCAGCGTGTCGTGAAAATGAGCAAAGTATTTTTTTTTTAGTATATGTATATATCATTTGTTCTACTAAGCTTTATGTAGGCTCATTAAAATCATTATGTGTGTTCTAATGAAAAAGTCTTTATGACGGTTTTGAGGCATATTCTAAAAAGAAAATCATGATAATCTTTTCGACCATGTAGTGTGGTTATTATTATCTTGGAAATAACTTCTGAAATAAAAAAAATGTGACTTGACCGCCAAAACCGAACTAAATAATAATAATAATAAAAAAAAACAGAACTGTGGAACTAAAATTAAAAGAAATCTGTTGTATTATGGCTTGGTTAAAAAAAATTCTCATTGCAATGGAGACGTATAAGGGGTGATTATGATGATCATAAAAATCTTCTTAAACACTTCTGTCGAAGTCAAAAAATGACAAATTATAAAAAGTTTTGATTTTATAAGAGAAAAAACAAGTATATTTTTTTATAATTTTTTGATTTATTTCTTGTCCAGCGTGCGCATGTAAACGGCCTCTTACATTACAGGTCAGCTGAATGATGCAGTGTGTTAATTGTCGCGCCCATTCTATGCGGTCCTGTGACACCGTTATGCTCTCACCCTTTACCACAGCACTTTGGATTTAACTATAGATACACTATTATTCATTAGTCCACGGTTAAAGACTCGGAAGATCCTAGAAAAAAGCAGCAAATATTATCTGTGTTATTTAAAAAATAATATACTTTATTTTATACCATATTCCTATTTTAAAACTAGAACTTTATTATAATAATAATATTCTAATTAACTCTTATAAACTCTTGGCTCCTTATAATAAATCAACCAAGTGTTAGTCGGACTCGCGCAAGAAAGCTTCCGTACCATTTAAAAAAATGGTAAAAATCACATTGGTTGCATGGGTACCCCAATAAATTTTTATTTTTTTATTTTATTCTGTTTTTAATGCGTAGACCTTATTTTTTATTTAATTATCATTCCAGTAGTTTCAGAGCAAATTAACTGTGATAATAGCACTGACAGATACATGAGTGATTCTGAACTACTTCTTTTTAAGATGACAGACTAAAAATAATAATGGAGTATTTGATTGTGATAGATAAAGATAACGCATTGTTTAGTATTATTTTCACTTATTGCCAATAGATGTAAAGATTGAGGACAAAATGAAAGTCGAAAGCAAGATATAGTAATCGCCATGTCGAGGGATCCCACGGCACGATAAAGAGTAACAGATAAGACAGAGTCGGGGGCGAATCGACGACGGATCTTAGTCGGCGGCAAGATTAAATCTCAGTTAGAAATCTCAGTAGCGGCCGCGAGCATTAACTAATGACACTCGGGGTAGGGAGGACGCGATAGTACCCACTCGTTTCACTTCATTTGAGGGACTAATAGTCTAGGAGATCGTGACAAAAATGTACTATGGTATTCTTAAGCTTGATGTTTCAGTAGTTAAAGTACTAAGGTAATAACGTACTCAGTGTAGAGATCAGAACACCGGCGGTGGTGGTGAAGTACGAGAAATCGTAACACATATTAGAGGTGCTTTTAATAGTTTGAGAGTAGCAAAAAACTTATTAAATTGATTAAAGCTCAAAATGAGGTCCAAAATGAGTTTGATGATGGGTTACAGTAAATTTATTATTAAATGATAAGTAGTTAGTTCATAAAAATACTCAGACTTTCCCAGTGCCTTCCCTCCATACTGGTTGCTGTGTGATATATACTCTAAGTACTTCAACATTCTGAAATATCAAGCCTTAGAAAGTGTTGCACATTTTTGTCACGCGCTCTTATACTATAAGGGTAATCAGCATTGGAGAGCTCATTACAGATAACAGAAGTTCGTTACTTGGACGGATGCCGTGTCGGTTTCACGTGTGTTTGCCCACTAAAGTTCCGACATTTGGGACTGACTTTAATTAGGACCCTTTGATACCGATCCAACTGCCCTTCAACAAAAATAGATCTAAATGAAGCAATAAGAAATTACATTTTGCATTTCCCTCATTTTATCTTTCAACTAACTAAAAATAAATACCGATTCAATATCAGAACTATTAATAAAGAAATTAATATTTCAGAATTGATAGTCTTATCCCTAATTTGGTACTTCGAATTTCATTTCTAAAATATTGAACGATAGCAGCTGTCAATTTTCCCACAACTGAACTCTAGGGAAATTATCCATTAAAAAAATTAAATGCTATCATTTCATTGGATAGGGCAGCGGAATAATATATCCATTTGTGTCGAAGAGTCAACACAAATGGCTAAAGTATTTTCATTTCTTCTTTGGCCTTAGATTGTTTTGAAGTATTACAATTTGGGGCCAAGCCTGGAAAATGGTGGCCCTTTTTGAAACTTGCACAATGGGTATAGCTATGTAGGTAAGTATCCCATTAGAGTGTGATTGTGAACTCGAGATGACAATACATAGGTATTTTGTATTGTTGTTTGGTACTATTGGAGGCTCTCGAGTTTGGAGGTATAATGACGTCGTTTCGAAATATCGACGATTCGTCGAATGTCAGTGTTGTTTGAGTCTGTGAAATTTTAAAGTAAATAAATATCATGTAGAATCATACTGAATCACAACTTTAAAGGATGGCTTCGATTTTGTCCATTTTAGGAAGAAATGAACAAGTTCTAGATATTTATAATTAACGAGAGAGAGAGATATTTACATATCAAATTACTTTCTTTGTCAGTGTATAACTATAAAAATATTGAAGTTTCACTAAAGCATTGTATATTAAGACCTAATTCTCTGTTTTGTATTGTTTGCATGCTTTTATCCTGAAATGGACGTGCTACGGCCTGAAAGCTCCATTGTTTCGAACAAAGCAATACGCTAACGCATTAGCAAGTGTAACAATAAGTGAAATATGCAGACGCATATTGTATACTAGCTGATATACTTCTTAGTCTCATTAAGAAGTTCTGTTTTGATATAATTTAAAATTTTATCTTAGACCAGAGAATTTGTAAAGAGTAATCAAATGAGCCTGAACTCGACAGGGTGAGATTCTTAGTCCCAAAAGTTCCTATAACCAAAAGATCACCTTTCAGTTCCATCACTCTGGATATTACAACGAAACAAATACCAAAGCAAATGAGCCTTAATGCTTCGTTTACAGTAGTCTCACATACCTTCCAGATTCATTATATGATCAGTTCATTGTCAGATCAGCTTAATTGCATTATCATTTCAGTTACATACACATGCAAAATTTCAGCTTAATCAAAATGTGAGAAGTAGAAATGTGAGAAGTAGATCAAAGTATGATTTGACTAAAACACACCAAGTTATGCTTGTAAAATATTTTACCTATCAGATCATTAATTGTTATGAAAATAATTTGGCATAAAATTATACTAACACTCAAAATAGATACGTCAAAATATCATTAAAAGATGACATATTTATTTAGAGCATATTAATTACCTATATTATTATTATTGAATCATAATTATATTTAGCCCACCTTAAACCATCCCGTGTGAATCGATGATTACGTCTCGTCACGCATATCGAATGGTGTCGTAGTGTGGTATTCATTAAAGTAACTAGAGCTAAAAATCTAGATCATTTTTTTCCAAATTATACTTTGACGAATTTAGAGTTTACGTATAGAAAATGAGACTAAAAAATTTGGAGTGTAATTTATTTTACTCTATAGGCTTAAAAAATAAGTGTGTTAAATTGTAGGATAGTTCTCGCACATGCGCAAAACAGCTTACTCGTTTGATTGCTCTGCGCGCGCATCGGCTCATGACACTACTGTCATCAGAGTGACATTGTCATTGTCACTTACTCGAAAAAATCTACTTGCTTGTTAACACTATTTACCAGAGATTACTATTTTCCTAAACTAATTGTGCTGCGTTATTTGAGATGTATAAATTATTTTTGTGGTATATGGAATATATTTGGACTTACTTCGTATCATTTTATTACTACTACTTCAACACATTCTACTAAAAAAAATATACCTTGAAGATTCGCCAGGAGTACCTTAGAATGTGATGATCGGTGAATCAATGAATTATAAAATTAAAAAATTTGCAATTTTATGCAATGTAATAAAATATATTAGGAATACCTATTACCTATTAGCCTCCTCTTACTTACTGAAAATTTATGCTTCAAATTTGTTCCACAGCAAATTTGTTGTCGAAAGTAATCCAAATAACTTCGAGAAAAAGCATGGCGAGGCCATACATTATTGCTCTTTTGCTCGACTTGGTCAGTGATACTGGTGAGTTTACCCAGATTGTGATATAAGTAGAATGTGTATAGAAGAATATGGATGTTTTCATTAATAAAAAGCATTAAACCATTCAAATAAATACTTATTTATTTTTCAGAATACATTTCTATGGACATCAGCGGAAACTTTCGAGATATATAATATTGTGAACCACAGATAACCTGTGAACTAATTATCTTATCCAATAAAGTAAGGCTAATGGCCATTCAGTGTGTCCGAAACAGATTGTTGTGGAAACTTTCGTCGGACGTGACGGAACTGTACTAGTACCTTAAGTGCAGAATATTGTTGGGGTTTTAGATAGTTTAAAGTTCTACAACTTCTTTGATGTAACTTCTTCTTATGCTTTAGGGATGTTCGATAAATTAACTTTTAATACTTACGGAGACTTCACAGGCTCCGTGATCTGTAGCTGTATTTGTAAACTACATTATTATCTTTCATGGTCATCGTTTTAAAGATTCATGTGCATTAGAAGTGTTATTAAGGTCAGGTTTTACAAAATTATAATTTTTGAAAGCAATTTTATTCTATGCTAATATTTGCCAAATAAACATATGGCCGATTGATTGCAAAAAACAGAAACTTGAAAAAATACGCAGTGATGATTCCAAAGGCGTTTCTTAGATCGATTTCACGACTAATATATTTCATCTTAAAGTACATAAAAATATATATACAAAAATAGGTGTGTTTACCCTCGATGCGTATTTGTTTTGGAACGCAAACGGATGCGTACGCTTGATATCATAGATGAAACAAAGCAAGCTCATTCCCAATTGCGTGATATTATACTCTGTCTTATACACGGTTGGTTTTTCAGTACATTAAAAATTTGAAGAGGTGTATCAGAAGACTCGATATATAACTCACCAACCCTTACTCTTTCCAGAGAATGGCCAGCAGCACTCTCTATTAAATCATAGTTTTGGTACTGCGATCTCCAACCCGCCTGCCAAGCGTGGCGATTATTACAAAAACCTTCATTAACGCGCAGAAGGCCCTTAGTCCTGCAGTTGACTGTTACGGGCTGTTATGGCGATGGTGGTGATGATGATGTATGCAGTTATATTTTAATAAGTTTATAACCTGAAATTTACTCTGAAAACACATAAAGCACATAAATCAGACAACAAGCGGCATCTGTAGGCGGCATTCATTCTGTCCATGAATTATGAACAAAACAGAAGAAAACGTTAATTCATAATTTGCAATGCAAACTTTAAACAAATAGTACATTTCAAATAACGTTTGAAACCGGAGTCCTTCTGGAACCTTTTGTCCATAAGATACTTAGATATGTACAATGTGGTCACAATCCATCTCCGACACAACAAAATTCCATTAGTTTTAGATCGCGTTTGAGTAGAATTGATAGATTCCAATAATAAATTAACCATAGAAAATATTCAAATGGACGAAGACATTTCTCTATTTACATAAATGGAGAAATGTATATAAATTTATATTAATTCAACTACAATAAAATAATAAATCATAAAATTGGACTTTTCTGACTAACACTCAAGCCAATAAAAACAAACCCAAAAATAATCGACATATAAGATAAGGTTTTATTTGATGGACCCACGAAATCTACAAAAGATAACAACTAGACTAAAATAATAATATAGAAACGAAATAATTAATGCAAAAATGTACTACAATCAAGAAATCCATTTGTTTTGAGCTCTCTTTGTGTATTTTATTACTGATAACGGTAACGTTGTCATTAATTATTTAACATTAGTACTATTTATCCCCCATCATTAGTGTCAAACGCTGATTCATTAGTGTTGACTGATGACACCCAAATTAGTGTCAAATGCTATTTATAGTTGCTTATATGGAAACAATTACAGAGAAACAATTGTCGTCAACAAAAATTATTTTGAACAGGCTTCTAAAACTGATCTCTTCTCTTTGCCATATCTTTGAGGCTAAATTTAGCCATTATAATATATTTATACAAATGGATCCATTATAATATAGGTATTTCTTAAATTTAATACATTTTGATGAATTTTCTTTTAATATCCCCAAGGAGGTTTGAATTAGTTGTTTTTGGTATATCAAAATATATATATTTTTTTATTAAAATTAAACAACATTACAACTGGCAAGCAAATTCTTGCCCAATCCTTATTGGAGTTTTTAAAATTCATATATAATTATGTATATTCATAATTAAATTAAATATATAAATTTATAATTACGTATTGTATTTATTTTTGAGTTTTCATTATGTTCAATTGTAAAAGCTGCATTGTATACTAATAAATAAGGTACTATTTTATTTGTCGTGTTTGATCTGACAGCCTACACACACAGCTACTAGACTTTTTTAACGCATTCCTCCACTCCACATATGGTATTAATTATAATATGGGACAATTTACTTCACAGTAAATATTTTAGGAGTAATACCTACTTCTTATGACACTTTCATTGCTGCATGTGATTTAGTCCTTGAAAATTTTCTCAGGGATTTCGGAAAATTGTTTCTGTGGATGGAAGAAGGGATACCTTTTTAAGATAAATCTTAGCCAAACTATGGGCTTATTTCTTGAAATCTTTATATTTTTCTATCATGGTAATCTTTTTAATATTAACTGAGGTGATGTCTACTTTATTGGCATTGTTATTTGATTTTGCGGGCAATCGTTAAAGAAAGTGAAAGGTTTTTAAGACGTAATTTTACTGATTTGTAAAAATATATTTTACAAAGAAAGTAATCGTAAAATTGGTTATGCTACGTATGGTATATTTAATGCCGGTATGTCATATATAGAGAATAAAGGTGTGTTTCTACAAAAGAAAAATTTACTTCTTTTGATGTTGACGATGTCAGGCATATTTCCTCGGTGAAGAACCAGATTTATACATTAGTTTTGTCTCTGCTGATAACATAAAGGTTGGCAATTATACCAATCTTAATAAAGATTCAAGATCTTTAAATTATAAACATAATATTTACATAGTATCTGCATCGCACATGAACAAGTTATTCAGTGATTTATACAAATGTCATGCTGTCTACATTAACTACATAATTAATTAATTAAGTTCACATTTCCTTATATCATAAAGACGAATCAAAATTGAAATCAATAAAGCAAACCAGAAACATACGTAGTTAATTCCAACCCACGCGAGCTATCAAGCTCGAGGGCACTCATTAGGCATACATTGGCATATAGCAATTTTCGATATGATTTATACGATATCGTTTGCAATGCCAATATGTTCATTACCCCCCAATGAGTATCCTTCATATATTATTGCACTACACATCTGCAATAATAAACAACGTTTGTGTGTTTTTATATTTTTTGTTATTCTGTCTTTGTGTATTAAAGTTCTTAACTTCAGAAATAATAGAATGGAATAGAAAACGTTTTTATTGACATCACCCACCGCAAACACAATTTACAGCATGAATACTTACAATAAATCACATAATAACTGTAAAAACAACACAAACAACAATATAAATTGAAAGCAAAATAAAACAAAAAAATTAAAAAAACAACCGACAGAGAGTGCAATGGTGTGAGTTGCCAAACTGGCATCAATTCAGTATAAGCAGTAGGCAGAACCTACGATAGTGGTATTCTGCTGAGGTCAACAGTGAAAACAGAAAACATAACAGATAATACAGAGAGAAATAATCATGACAACAAAAAACAAAAAAAAAAATCACAAGCTCCTTACGCGTCATGACCACACTTGCATGGAGTGTACTAAAGAATTGCTAATTTTTTCTATCCTGTCAGTTAACTATTAATTTTAAGGTTAAAATCTGTAAATTTTGATGGTACATTGGTTTTTCTGAAAAATAAACAAGATAATATTTTAACGACTTTTTGATGATATTTAATTATAATCAATTATAATTTCATGAAAAAAATCAAACATCTGTTAAAAGGATTTTCAAGAATGATCAAATTTTATGGTCGAATGAACTTAAATTTCGATAGTTATGAACTACAATAGGCAAATTAAATAGTGTCGCACCCTTTATTTAGATTAAATAAAATTTATTAAGATATTCGGAATATTTTACTTATTATTGCAACTTATTTTCACAAAACAAATTTACAGACAGAGGAAATGCGAAACATTTCGTGTAAGTTGGCAAAGGCGTGTCTGTGCGGCGACGAACGATTAAAACTGTTTACACGGCTAATGAAAACGCCATTTCCCATCGTGACGCAGCAATATTATGAAAAGAGACGCATTGGGAAAACTCTTTACACAAATAATATTTACATAGCCCTAATTTAGTCCAAAGTGAATAATAAAAACAACAAAGAACCTGATCATATCTGTGAATAAAAACATTGCGAATAAAATTAGAATCCATTATGAAATGACGTTTTAAAATCTGATATTATTTGTAAAAAAAGTTAAGATGGCGATTGAATTAATTTTTTTAGTGTATTAACTTATTTTTGTTTAGTTAAAAATAAATCTTTCTGTGATATAACTTCTGAATGGGTTCAATCGCTTGTATAGATTTACAACCTACCAATTATACAAAATTAAAAAAAAAATGCTATTAAATAAATGTATCACTCTACGCTGAAGTGGATTCGTAAAATTTTTTGAAGTAGTAAATAAAAATCAAGTATTACTAGGATTACAAAACTCTAAAAAGTTTCAAAAAATATATTGTGTATTTTTAAACAAAACTCGAGTGACCAATCCGTACCTGGTTTTGTTGCGATAGAGTAATTAAAATTCTGGTTGAGTATATCTGCTGGGAGTGCCCATTCAGGGTAATGTACAAAAGATATTTTGTAATTAAAAATATGTTATAAATCAAAGATTATTTTGATGGAAAACATTGAAATAATAGTCCCCTGCTTTATTGTTTTTGATGAGATTTTAATTACACATACGAGTATTTTTACCATTATTGTTTGACGATCTACAATTCATATAGGTTCTTTTTTATTTGCTCTATTGACTACGCTTTGAAACGTTCTGATCATCATTAAGTAATAAATTTGACTTTTGAGTTATCAACTTATATAATTTCAGCTCTAATGGTCACTTATGGGGCCAAAATTTGGCCATCAAGTGGGAAAAAACAGAAAAGCATCTATGAAATGTGGTGCTCGAGGCACATGTTCCGAATATCCTGTATTTCGAAACGCACTCTATGTCCATACTTTTAGATCTCAAAATAAAAAAAAACGTTACTCTTCAATCCGTGACTTCTTTTGGCCATGTAATACAAGGCAGTGATGACAATTTGGAAAGTTATTATGACGAAATTCCAACCACGATCATCAGTTATGATAGATACGACCAAGACGAAAGGTCCAATTTCTACAGAGAAAAATCAATTGCGACTAACAGACGGACACATGAACGTTCCTATAATGGTTTAAATTTTTCCTTATTGGTATGGAACTCTAAAAATTATAGTAATTACTTACCAGAATTAACTTGAAGTTATGTCTACAAAATTTTATCGGTTTTTGAAGTCTGTTTAGTGATAAAAGTATAGATTTCGATCTAAAGTATTAACAATAGAACGTTATAGTTGTCAAGTTCCAATTCAAATTTTAATTGCTTTGTAACTTTGAAAATTTACTTTCCAAATTTCTTAGTAGTTAACAACTTCTGTGAAATTTATAGAACATAATAGGTAGCAGTTTCATGTTAATTAAAGTTTTCTATATACTCTACAGATTTTAATTATTATATAGATGAAAAGGGAATATAAACTAAAAACCATTAATTTTAAATTGATTCTTGATCTTAATCAAACTGAATAGGGAGAGGCCATGACCTACCATGAGGACCCAGTGCGGATCGTTTTGTGTTAATGACTTCATATTTAAGCGGGATAAAGGTTCAACGCGCCTTCTGAAGCACGAAGTAGCTCGAGACAATAGTTTTTGCTTAATAATTTTGAAGCGTAAACTGTCGTTCTTCTGTCTATTTATTTCTTCTCTATTTCCAAGGGACTGTAGATCTAAATATATTTTAGACGTGTTTCCGAAATCAAGGCTCTTAGCAGACAAATGGATATGAAAGAAATCCTATTGGAAGTAATCTGAATGACGTCATGGGCACACATCGTATTTTGCTTATACAATGCGGCTAATACAGATAGTGGACGGAATGCTATACAAATTCACACGAAACTGTGGAAAATCCATTGCTTACGGTGTGTCCGTTGTTAGTATGCGTACAAGGTGGACGTTTACCTTAATGGCTTGGTTTTTTTCTTTAAAATACCTTCGCAACTCTAAAATTAGATTTAAACGCTCTATTTCACTCTTATAATTGAACTTCTTGACTGGCTTGTTGTCATACATTCCTTATAGTTATTAGAAACTACAAAAATATATTCGAATCCGTACTCTAATGTACAGAGAATTAGTGCTTATATTCAATGAAGGATTCGTAACATGTAAATTTACTTAACAACTCTTGTTACTTTTCGTATCAAAACGTTCACGCGTAAATTTCAAACAGCAAAAGCTGCGGTTAAAGGGTCGTGCTCAGTCTATTATACAAAGATAAAACTACGTCATTTACCCTACCAATTTCGTCGTAAATAAGACTCTATGCACGCAGTAATGTCATCGTATTCATAAAGTTTAATTTGACTTTCTCGGTAAATTCTGAGAAATGTTAAACTATTACTAATTAGAGTAATTAGTTAAGAATTTAAATGTTGAGAATTGAGATTTTGATTTATAAATAAATATACATTAGACAACATCACATAGTACATTGTTGAGCTCTCAAGTTAAGTAGCTAAAGATCTTGTTTCATTGAAATCTGTTACATCGAAGTTATGAAAACACCTAGACTTTAGTAAATATAGAAAAAATTAATTCAACTGAACGGAATCAAATCCAGCGTTCGAATTAAGCCAAGTCTTCAAATGAACATATTTTAACTATAAAATTCAGGAAGTGTATGTATAAAGACTCTAAGCTTAAATCTAAATCTTTTTCGCCTTGAGGCTGAAAGCTTAAAAGTCGCTGTCAAGATGCATGGATAATTTCTTTGAATACTTTTCGAGAAATTTTTTTTGGTTAGATTACAGGTCTGAAAGAAAACAATTGGTGTATTCTTTGTCACTCAAATACAGAACTTTGATAAGGCAACTACGCTGCGTATTTGTGTGTTTACTGTATCCTGAGCCCATTTCCAAGATTTCATATTTCTTTTCATTTATCCTATTTATTTTTCTGATATGACAGGAATTTTGTATTATATAACTCTTTTTTAATTTATCTGTCACTTATAATAAATACAACCAAGAAAATTATGGATAATTGTGTTATTCAGTCTACTTATAGAATTGTAAATACTAGACAGTTACGACGAGCGGATAGTGTTTAAAGTATATTTTTTAAACATTTTAGTTTTTATTTCACCAATAAAAAACCGTATTACCAACAGGTAAAAGAGGTTTTAACTTATTTTAAAAGCGGCATAATACAAAGGGGAATATGTACATCTATACTAATATTACAAAGAGGAAAGATTTGATTATTTCTTTGCATTGAATAGACTACTTAAACATTGGATCGATTAAAAAAAAAGACTTACGCCAGAATTTACGCGGACGAAGTCACAGAAAAACAGCTAGCGCTTGTTACTTTTTCGTGACTACAGAGCGTATTTTCAGACAGCCGAAAGAAATATTTTAAACTTTCGATAAAGATAAAAATTTGTTCATCATCAGCCGGAAGACGTCCACTGCTGAACATAGGCCTCCCCCTTTGAACTCCACGACGGACGACATTGCGCCAGCTGCATCCAGCGGCCGCCCGCGACTCGGACGATGTCGTCCGTCCATCTAGTCGGGGGTCGACCCACGCTGCGTCTTCCGGTTCGTGGTCTCCACTCGAGAACCTTTCGTCCCCATCGGTTATCGGTTCGTCGAGCGATGTGGCCTGCCCACTGCCACTTCAGCTTACAAACTTTGCGAGCTATGTCGGTCACTCTAGTTCTTTGGCGAATGTCCACGTTTCGGATCCTATCGCGCAAAGAAACCCCTAACATAGCTCTCTCCATGCCTCGCTGAGCGACTCTGAGCTTCTCTAAGAGGCCAGCAGTTAAGGACCACGTTTCAGTGCCATAGGTCATCACTGGCAACACACACTGGTTATACACCTTCGTCTTTAGGCACTGTGGTAATTTGGACGTGAAGATATCGCGTAGCTTCCCGAACGCTGCCCAGCCGAGTTGGATTCTTCGAGCGACCTCTTTGTCGAAATTGGATCTACCTAACTGGATTGTCTGTCCAAGGTACACGTAGTGATCGACAACTTCGAGAGTATCAGTTCCAATGACCACCGGTACGGGTGCAACATGGACATTCGACATGATTTTCGTCTTGTTCATGTTCATTTTAAGACCCACCTGTTTGGAAACGATACTCAGGTCGCTGAGCATTGTACTGATGTGCTCCATCGATCTTGCCAAGATGACTATATCATCGGCGAAACGAAGGTGAGTGATGTATTCGCCATTGATGTTGATGCCGTATTCGCCCCATTCCAAGAGCTTGAAGACGTCCTCCAATGCATTCGTGAACAGTTTCGGAGAAATGACATCTCCCTGTCTCACGCCTCTGCGCAATTGGATTGGTTTCGTGCTCTCTTCCTGGTAGCGAATCGACATTGTGGCGTTGCTATACAAACGCTTCAACACTTCGACGTACCTGTAGTCGATTTGGCATCGTTGGAGGGACTGCAGTACTGCCCAGGTTTCGATTGAATCGAAGGCTTTCTCATAGTCCACAAACGCTAAGCAAAGTGGCAAATTATACTCCTCGGTCTTCTGTATAATCTGCCGCAGCGTATGTATGTGGTCTATGGTGCTAAAGCCTTTTCGGAAACCGGCTTGTTCGGGAGGCTGGAAGTCATCAAACCGGCGTTCGAGACGATTCGTAATGACCCTCGAAAACAGCTTATAAACGTGGCTCAGAAGCGAGATTGGTCTATAATTCTTCAACAAGGTCTTGTCACCTTTTTTGAAGAAGAGCACAACCACGCTTCTGTGCCACGCTTCTGGCGTCGTACCCTCGAGAATGACGGAATTGAACAATTTCTGGAGGACTAAGAGTACCGGTTTTCCACCCGCTCGCAAAAGTTCAGTAGTGATTCCGTCATCCCCCGGTGCCTTGTTGTTCTTCAGCTGTTTGAGTGCCATTCTAATCTCGTACAGGCTGATGTCTGGGATATCCTCGGTGTGATGTCGGGTCAGCTTTGCTCTGGTGTCCTGAGCATTGCTTTCAACGGGTTGTTGTGATGATGTGTACAACTGTCCATAAAACCTCTCAAGCTCAATCAGAATCTCCGGTTTTGAAGATACGATCCTGCCGTCGTCGATCTTCAGCTTCGTCATCTGACTCGACCCAGCAGACAAATTTCGTGCAAACACTTTGGAGCCTTGGTTCCGCTCTATTGCCTCCCTAATACGTGTAGTATTATAGGAGCGCAGATCGCGTCGCATCGATTTGGAAATTCGTCTGTTAAGTCGACCATATTCCGACATATCGGTTGAAGATTGCAGTCTCATATCCCTCCGGTCCGCCATCAACTTGAGCGTTTCGTCTGAGAGCTTTTGAGATTTAATACGGCGCGGGGCCTTATAGAACTTAGACCCCACAGCTTGGACTGTTTCTACAAACCCGTTGTTTATTTCGTCCACAGACTCGCATTCAGCTAGACACTGAAAGCGATTGTGCAGTTGGAGTTGGAAGGCTTCGGGGTCCATGATATGAGCAGCACTAGGACGGAGCGTAGACTTCATCAGACGTGACCTTTCGAGCTTAACATTGATATTCAATGTGCCTCTAACGATTCGGTGATCGCTACCGGTTTTCACCCTGCTGATCACGGAGACATCATTGAATATGTGCTTTCTGGTTGTCATGATGAAGTCGATCTCATTTTTTGTCGAACCATCAGGGCTCATCCAGGTCCACTTCCTGGAGGGTCTCTTCTGGAAGAAGGAGTTCATCGCAAAGAGTCCCTCCTTCTCCATGAAATCGACCAGCTTCTGGCCCCGGTGGTTGCGCCGCCCATACCCAAATCGACCCACCCTCAACTCATCGCCGTTCGAAGCGCCCAGCTTCGCGTTAAAGTCCCCCATTACAACGGTGAAGTAGGTATTAGTCGTATGTATGGCTTCAGAAATCTCCTCATACATAGCCTCTACCTCATCGTCGGAGTGTGCAGAGGTCGGGGCGTAAACCTGTATGACCTTCAGCGAATACCTTTCGGTAATTCTGAGTATAAGGTACGCCACTCTGCTCGACACACTATCGATCTTCACCACGTTGTTCACGAGGGACTTGTGAACGAGAAACCCAACACCACCTTGAGATTTTTGATCTCCTTCCCGGAAGAAGAGCATGTTACCGGACTCAAGGATTACCGTATCCTGGCCCTCTCTTCGGATTTCGGATAATCCCACTATGTCCCATCGCAACTTGCTCAATTCTTCCTCCAGCTCTAATAGCTTCACGTCAGTCCTCAGTGTGCGGACATTGTATGTTGCCAGGGCCAGAGTCCGTTTGTGTTGGTAGCGCCTAATCTGCCGGAGATTCTTAGCACCCCCTGCCCCTCCGTTACCTGTCCCGCTACCAGAGACAGGAATAGAGGGGCTGCCGGGGACTGGGGGCCGTACATAATTGTCGTCCATCATGAGGGGGGGGGGGGTTGCCATAATCCCCACGCTTGGCAGGCGACTTGGGGATCGCAGTAGGTGGTGGTAGATGATACCGGGAGGCGCTGCTGCCCGCCTTCCGTATAATCCCTCTGTCGGCTCCTACGACACCCACGGGAGGATATGGGGGGGTGCTACTCTTAGGCCGGCACCCCACGGCAAATTTGAATTTGTTATAATCATCATATTTGATCAATTTTGCATTCAAAAAATTTGTTATAATCATCATATTTGATCAATTTTGCATTCAAAATGCTGTACTGGAAAATATTCTTAATGACAAAATAATCCTTGTCCCATCTCAGAGTATTATGGATAAAGTGATTTTTTAAGCATTTTTCATAAGGAATATATATATTTTTTTCAGTATAGCATTGTGAATGCAAAATTAATGAACCATTATAATTAACACATATTTTTATTTTTATTCAAAGAGTCAATTGTAAAAACATTTCTTTCGGCTGTTTGGGTGGATTACCTCAACATCGATGAAAATATGCTCTTTAGTAGCGAAAAAGTAAAAAATCCTTAAAAATTGCACGCCTACGCCCTGTGTTGTGGATGCATCTCAAATGTCTTTTTGAGAAGCACTCCCAATCCGCAGAAAGACCCGCTTCGCATGTGGTGGGCCGAAATGGGGGCGAACGGTGCGAGAAGTGGCCTTCGGACTGTCCCCGTGCATCGCCTCCAAGGAGAAGGTCATGTCTGGGTTTGAGTGGGTATTTGACTAGTCTCATTCTGGGGGGGATCCGCAGGGGCGAATCTCACTTACACCGCCGACCCCGCCCTAGGGGGGAGCAGTTATTCATAACGCATTTCCCAGCGTCAATAAAAAAGGTACTGGGTAGCTCAGTAGTTAGAGTTATCGCCCGGATTGCGAAAAGTCGTGGGTTCGACCTTCTCATCTCTCATCTCAGAGTACGGGGATATAGTGGATTTTTTAAGCATTTTCTATTAAGAATATATACCAGTATAGCATTATTTAATTTATAGTGAATGCAAAATTGATCAAATATGATATATTGCTACTAATTTCAAGTTCTTCAATCATTTGTTAACAAAATGTAAGGAATAAACAGTCGCCCCTCTAAATAGGTCCATTATGTTTCGTGTCAGATTCTGTTAACCCCAAACATTTTGCAGAAATCACTCCACCCTTCACTTTTGTGTTGTACATCGACCTTATTGTATTGCAATAGAATCTGTAATTGCACTGAGCTAAATTGAATAGGGCAATATATCAGCAACAATAGAGATAGCTTTAATCAAGCGATATTAAATTGTTTTTCCATCACCGTTGCTGCTTTCTACAGACCTGAATTATCATTAAGGCACTGCACAGACGAGAACTTGTTTCAGCGCTGGAAAACAGCAACATTCAATTATTACTCGCAATTTTCCACCCTATAGTTTATGATGTTTAATATATAATTTTAATTTCAGTTTTCTAATTTACTTTAATAATAAGTATGTATTTAAAAATTTATAAAACAATTTTTGATTTAGTTCATTTAAGTTTCATAATATATTTCATCATCGACTTAGTTCAATAAAAGTAAAGGACAAGTAACAGTAAACAAAAAACGATAAACATATTTGATAATTGTTACATTTACAGTATTAAATAAGATGTATCTTATTCATATATTATTAAAATTATCAAGCAAAAACTCAAGTAATTACAAGTAAAATACTACCTGAGAAATATATGTAAAATTGCCAGTTTTAGCAACGGCAATTTTATGACATGGTCTATCAAAATAGTTTCAAAATTTTGGTTTAACGTTGGTGGTTTAAATAAGTACTAATAAAACACAAACAACTTTTGGTTGTTACATTTGGCAATTTCTAATGGCAACTTCTTAAAAGATGTCATATTCGTCAACTAAAGTTACTACGTCTACGTAACATCCAAGTAGCTTAATAACAGATAGCGATGAAGCCAACAAAAAATACTAAAGCATTTGTTTCTTCTTGGGAATAGAATTAAACATGAATTAGGGATAGTAAACAATCCAGAAGAAAAAAGGCTAGAGAAGTAATTACTTGAGAGCATGTCACAATTTGAGTAGATATTTTACAAATTAAACTAGTATTCGAATGAAGTAAGAACTATAAATAGTTAAAATACTATTACAATAAGCTACTAAAAGTTCTAATTTCATTCAAATTCTTGTTCATTTGTTAAAATTATTAGCTTAAATTATGTTAGATACGAGTGTTGGAGTTTTCCAAATTGATAAATTATTGTCTCTGGTCTGTGCCACGAAAGGGCTACCAACAATAAAAAATAATTAAATGTCCGCACAATCATTATTGAAATCTTAATTAAGAATCCTATTATTATATTATTTTGCTTTTAATAAATTTAAATTTATTATGTATGCAACACTTATGTACAATTTGATTTTATGTACAACGTAATATTTCATTCATTGTTTAATTTACTTACCTATTTAAAAAAATTACTTATTATAAAATTTATCAATACTGAATAATTTTTTGTTAATACTTATAAGAAAACATTACATATTAATATTTAAAATTTAATATAAAATTATAATATATTTGATATTATTACTTGTATATTTCAATAATTTTGTATTGACAATAAACAATAAATCATTTTTGAATTCATAATGTTTTATTAAAACTTCTCTGTAGTTAACTATCCTGGATGGCTATAATAATTTTAAATGCAAATTAGTTAGCTGTTAAAGGACCAAGAAACAATAAAGAAAACACTGTTACTTTGTTGTTGTTTTACAGTTTATTTATTGATGTTTTCGCTGGAAATGTATATAAAACCTTCAAACTTCTGTTAATGGTAGTAGATCTCAATTCTCTTCCTTTTAAGTTTTATGTCCAATTTAATATTTAGTAAAATAGATTCATTTTTGTCAGTATAAAAACTGATTCGGTAGAGTTACCATAATATCTAGACTCCGCCCAGCGCTGTGTGTCGCCACGCGCAGTGTTTCATATACTGTTTCGACTAATATACAAGTAATATGTATATAAGATGTAATATCATTATGTCCTAGCACTACGTGGACTAAATATTGATTTAGATACAGACAAATTTTTACTACGGGAGCAACAATTAATTCACAAATAATAATCAGCTGTTTCATACAAAATTCTTATAACTACAAACCGCAGCAGTATGGAACAGCGGATTTTCGAGAATTCAGTGGTTCTCCCATAGTAAAAGTAACTCAATACTTAGGTATAACTCATCCACTCACGAAGTCCTGGCACACAATGATATTACACCTTATATAGAAGTTAGATATATTAATTATTCTGCAATAAGTTCTATGCATTTTTTATCTTATTGTGTTGTAATGGAAGATGACTTTATTCTTGGGACTGTTCAATGCCATGTTTTGAAATGTAATAAGGGCAAAAAAACACCCTTTGTTGATTTGCCCGTTCAAGTCATCACAAGTTCTGTAATTTTCTTAGTATTGAAACTGCGAAAGGTCGAATCCCATCTCAGGGTTTCAGGGATCAAGTGGAATTTTTGAAGCATTTTTTTATTAAAAATATTTTTCAGTATAGCATTGTGAATGCGAAATTGTTGAAACATAATAATTAGAACAAATTAATATCATTATTAAAAATTTAAATATTTGTAAAAATATTTCTTTCGGCTGTTTGGGTGGATTACCTGAACATTGATGAGAATACGCTCTGTAGTAGCGAAAAGTAACAAGTTCTTGAAAGATTCGTCAGTCCTGTTAGATCCTGGATTGCTCAGTGGTTAGAGCAGTCGCCCAAATTGTGAAAGGGTTCGAATCCCATCTCAGGGTTCCAGGGACCATGTGGATTTTTAATCATTTTTTTTTTTCATTAAGAACATTAAAATAATTTTTAATTAATTACTATCCCGCTACAATTATATCGTAAACATATTTAGTATAGGAGTGCTAACTAACTGTTTTGCCGCGACTTCGCCGTTGTAAATTATGGTTTAAGTCACCCTTCTATAATGTAGCTTCCCGCACCTAAAATATTTTTTAAAGCCGATCCAGTAGTTTCGAAGCCTATAAACAATAAATAAACTTATTGAGTATTGATGTATACAAACAAACAATCAAATCATTCCTCTTCATAATATTAGTATAGGCTTGGACATATAGGACCATGACATCACGTGGCGCGGGCCACGCTTTATATTAATTTTAAGAATACCGCGGCACAACTGCACGACGCCACCGGACAGCACTACGCCGGTTACAACGTAATGCGTCTTATGGCCACACACTGATACGTAAAATTTGTTTCTTGTTACTTTCAGATAAAATCGTTACTTTCCAAAACTACTTAAAGCTATCTATCTACATCTTCCCGCCAATCGCTACAACGTACAGACCTTACATACATGTTTAGTTACATCCACTTTTATTACACTCTAAAAAAAAATTGTTAAATCAAACAATATTGTGATATATGTGACCAAGCATCTTGTTTCCATATGAGCCTGACAAGATGTTAGATACATTAAATAAGATGGTTTTTATTATTTTTACTATAGTTACTTTGTAAAGATAGTTAAGATTTCATTCAATTTGATCATTATAAATAACCATAGCAACTACCTCCTAGTCTTCAATTTAAATAAGATCGTAGTCGATATGTCTATGATATGTGACTGTATGAACAATTTACCACAGTTGATTCAACCAAGAGGTTGGTAAAAATTAACATGAAACGTGGCTAAACTAATCAATTTACGAAAGTTAATTTGACCAAAGAGTTGGTCAATTTAACCATGGAATATGTACTTGCCAATTTACCGTAGTTCTTTCAACCGATAGGTTAGTCAATATAAGCATGAAACATCGTTGTACTAACCAATTTACCGAAGTTATTTCAACCAACATGGTGGTCGATATTAATATGAAACTTGGTTGTTTCAAACAATTTACCGAAGTTAATTCTGCCAAACGATTGGTCAATTTAAGCATGAGATATGATTATATTAATCGATTTACCAATGGTAATTCAATCAAGACAACTAACTTTAGCCGTTTGATAATTCTGAACTTTTGGTCCAAAGCGAGTCAGATTTTAAACTCGGACCACATCTCAGAGCCTGACCAAAGAGCTAAAGTAAATAACTGGAATGGTTGGTTTCCAATTCCATATTAAGTTTATTTTAAACGGCATATTACTTATACAATCTAACGATATAAACTGATACCGCGATGCATTAAATGAACAACGCCATCTAGTTTGCAGACTTAAAATTATTCTGGCACCTATGAAGATGATGGGCGTGTTTCATATTAATATCGACCAACATGTTGGTTGAATTAATCTTTTTCATAACAATATTCAAACAATATTCTCGCAATAGAAAAGTGAATTTGATAAGTTTGTGTGGATTGATTTAACAAAGTCACTCTTTGTTGGCACTCGCTTTTCTTAGTTGATTCATATAAGACAGTATTTAAATCAATCAGAATTTGATAATTTATTTAACAAATACATTGTTAGTAGCATGAACAGCTTAATTTTAGTTAGTCCAATAATGTCAAGTAGTTACGATTAATCATTCATGTTTTTGAATTGACTATATAGTCTTTGTTGTTTGAAAAACAAAGGGTTTTTTTGGTTCTACTAACGTTCTTTGTTAAACCAAATACGAGAGCATATTACTGCAACAATAAAAATCGTCTAATCTATTACTTTACCTATTTATTTTGATTAATTTGTATAAATTGCTTCAACATACTTAGTTGTTAAATTTAACTATTAAAAATAATCGATTCACACAAAAAAATCCAGTAATGATAGATACGATAAATATATTTGATAGAATTAATCAGGGTTACCAAATTTTTAATTTAACCATACTTTAACTAGTTGGTTCAATGTTTCAGCTTTGGTTGATTTATGTAAATAAGTAATTGTTTTATACAATATTATGTCAACCAAGAGAAAATCGCTCTTTGTTGGCCTCCATTTTTTAGAGTGTACTTTTATCATAAATACTCGCCGATATTTGTGGCTTCTGACATCGTTTTCTAACGGCACGCGATTGATTTGATTGTGAAAAGTGTGGCATGGTATCCTCAGTTTCTGCATCCTACCACTTTCACATTGTATATCAATATTGTCATTAAATACGAGGTTATGACAGTTGTTATGGTACATGCAATAGCATTTGAGGTACATCTTTATCTTTATGCAATGAAATACATGAAAGAGAAACAGTTGCACAAAAAAGCTCCCACCAGAAAAATCTTCGCTCCAGTGGTTATCTGGTCCTTCTTCTCACCATTCTAGCTCATTCACTCTGACTGCATTCAGGATATGGAACGCACTAACCATTTGCCGTTCGTAACGTCCCAAACAAGCTCGCGTTTAAGTCCGCAGCTGGTAACCACTATATCCTGACTTTTTCTATTACATCAGGGGTGGGCAGACTTTCACTAATGGCGATCTATATCAATAAATTGAGACGACAAGCGATCGACTTGCAATAAGACAATATTTTTTTATGTTAAATCGTTTATTGTAGGTATTGCGCACATATCACTATTTAAATATACTTTTATTTACAATTAAAGAAGTACAGTTTCTTATTATACAAGTTAATAACTAATAACTACTAAAAATAAGTATGAAGCCAATCACATGAACTAAGAGTGTTTTTATCAGTTTTCGGGCCTCTCTGGACTGATTTACTTAGAGGTCGATGCATGGCACTGCGTATTTTCTGCTAATTTCTCATAGGAAGGCACGTATTTAGTAAGTGCCAAACGTAAACAGGAAGACAAATGTTCGTCGGTAAGTCGATTGCGGTATTTGGATTTAATTATTTTCATTTCAGAAAACGCAGATTCGCACAAATACGTCGACCCAAACAAAGCAGTTAATTGCTGTGCGATTTGTTGGAGACTTGGGTATTTTTCTTGGGTCAAAAGAGACCAAAAACTGATATCTGTTGCTTTGGCTTTTAGGTGAACATCTGAAATGATCTGTATCATCTCGTTTTCGAGAGAAGACAAATCCATGTCAAAAGTGTTCGATATTTCAGAAGCAGTAATTTCAACATCCACACAAGAAAAAGGATAAATCATGAAAGTAACAACGTTCGTCAATTTTTGTAAGTCAGAAAAACGTCTTTCAAACTCGCTGAGAATATTTCCAAGTTCTGTTTCGTATTTATTATAATTTATTACGGCGCTTGTTTTTGCTTTCAAACACGCAAAATTTTTCAAGTCCTTTTTTTTCAGTTGGTTGATCAGAAGCTGCAATTTACTTTTAAATGAGTTAATTGTGCTAATCATGTCCATAATAGTTTTATCTTTCCCTTGTAGCTCCAGGTTTATAGAATTCAAATGACCAGTCACATCAGTAAGGAAAGCCAAATCACACAGCCAACTTTCACTTTTAAGAATCTCCGTGTCATCACCCCTTTGATCCAGAAAAGAAATGATTTCAGGTAGTAATTCTTGAAACCGTTCTAAGAACTTTCCCCGGCTCAGCCACCTTACGTCTGTATGGAGCAATAAATCTGTGTGCTCAGATTCGCTGGCCTCCAATTGCACTTTGAAGAGGCGTCGTTGCAAGCTTCTGGCTCGTATAGAATTTACGATCTTCATAGTGATGCTCATCACATCTGCCATGTTCAGTACTTTCGAACACAACACCTGCTGATGAATGACGCAATGAAAAGAAAAAAAAGATGGGAAGTCTTCATTAGCTCTGCACAGTGCCACAAATCCATTAGTCTTTCCAGTCATTGATGGTGCTCCATCTGTTATTATGCACACTAGTTTATACAGAGGCAGCTCGTAGTTTTTCGCAAAACTTAGAAAAGCATCGTATATGTCTGAACCGCGAGTGGTTTCTTTCAAAGGTATGATTGTTAAGAACTCTTCTTTAGACGACGTATCTGGAAATGCCATCCGAATAAACACACATAGCTGGGCAGTGTCAATCATATCAGTGGATTCATCAAATTGTAAAGAAAAGAATGAACATCTCATAATATCACTTTTTAGCTTTTGCTCGATATCACTGTTCATGAGCTCAACACGTCTAGTTACAGTCCGACGAGACAACTGGAGCTCTTTTATGGCAGACATGATTTCAGTTTTATTTTTAAAGTCGCCAAATAATGAATTTGCGCCTTCGAGAAATGCTTTTTTCAATACCTCGCCATCTTCAAAGGGTTTTTTGTGTTTTGCCAATATATGAGATATTTTGAAGGACGCAACTGTCGCAGCTTCCGATTGTTTACTTGGCCTGGTAAACATAGCTTGCTCGGCCTTCAAGCTACCTTTCAGATCTTGAACTTTCTGACGTCTTATTTCACTTTTGAGAGGAAAATCACTTTCGTAAATTTTATGCAAGGATTTATGATGCCTTTCTAAGTTGCCGCGTTTAGGCAAAGCTACTGAAGCTCGACAAACAAGACAAATACACTTGTCTTTCACCATGGTAAATAAGAATTCTTCTTCCCATTCATCGTTGAAATGATAAGTTTTACTTTTTTTGGCGCACTCATTTTAAATAATAGTTACCAACTTCACTCTCTCCTTTAGTTACCCTCAGTACAAAATATATTCATGAGCAGCACGAAGTCACACGATCACGAAAGTTATTGGGAAACATAAACAAGTACAGAATCCAGAATCACGACATGACGTCTCACCGAAACCAAAATCTGTGCGAGACTGGCGAACACGTGCCGGCCGTCGGCATTTGTCAAAGCAAAGTAAATCGGGCGGCAAGCATAGAGCTAATTCGCCGCCCGCACAGGTCAAAGGACGCCGCCGCGCCGTTTAACGAGCCGACACCGGCACACGTGCACAGTACAGCCGCAAATAAATCTGGTGCCTTCTTATTTCATATCGACATTTTCGCAGTGAAAGGTTGTTTGTTGACAAGTATTTTCTTTCGTGTACAATAAAATGTTTTTTATGAACGCACTTTAGATACTGGTATTTTGACTGGTGAAAAGACCACTGTTATTGGAATTAGCCCAACACGTCAGTACATTTTTAGGAATGCGATCGACCATAGATTCCCTTGCGATCGACCGGTCGATCGCGATCGACCGTTTGCCCACCCCTGTATTACATAATTAGCGACTAAGATTTCTGTACTCTTTATATCTTATAATATGTAAGTATATATAAATATTATGTATATATGTTTTGTAAATATTATGTGTATATTTATTGCATGTATGCTTATGCGTATATTTACGATTTTATGTACGGCTTTTAGTACCGTCTACTACTGGTCTGTACAATCTTACCGGTTGACTGGGAATGCGTCTATGGCATTAAGTCCACAATTTGTCTTTAGTTAGGCAATAAAGAATAAAGAAATATATAAAAAGCTGTTATTATTTGACTTTACCAAAAGCCACAACAAAGTTCTGGGAGTCAGTTTGTTTTATATAAAGGACGATTATTATGATAACCGTTTATAGTATCACTCTCGCAATCAGGTTTTTGTTTACTAAGCCGGTGGGCAAGCTTTAATATTTATTATGCGAAGTACATATTTCGTGTTTGGACCAGTAAAACCTTTCTTCGAAAATGCGGATAGCGCCTAATGATAATGAGATGACCCCTAAAGGATTAAGAGAGGAGTGGATTGTAAAGGGAATGAGCTGAAAGGGGATTACAAAATAAACAAATCCCTTTTGTCTTTGGGAGGGTTTGTTTAAGAATGGATCTAAATTATTTTATAAAAAGTATTATTTTTAAATTTCAATAATGATTGTACTTATGTTCATCGGCATCTGATTTATTATATTGGTGATTTTTATTTCACTATTGTTTTGTTAGTAATAAAAAAAACTTATTATCAAACAATGAGCAAATTATCCGGGAGGGATTTGTTTTCAATTACGATTTTCAATACATACCCATAATAATGTTTCTATTAAAAAAAACATGAAATTCTCTTTGGTTTCATTAGTTCTTTTTAGACAAGTTTTCTAATTTGGAACTGATGCTTATAGTTAATGATGGAATTACTAAACTAATTATTTAACTAATTCTTAACTATTAGTTGAGTTGCACAATTATTATCTTATATTTTATATGTGTATTTCACGAATATTCAAAGTATACCTAAGTTCTTCAGTTGATTTAAAATAATATAAACAGGATATGTTAGATACTAACCAAGTCTAAGAAAAATAGCTACATTAATCTCTTTGTATCTTGTCTGTTGAATTTAATATTCTTGTTCAAAGAAATATGCTTCTTTAGCTGCGCTAATAATACGCCGATACACCTCCTTTGACACATCTGAGAGAAACAAGGTTTCCTAGAAAATATTAATGTCGCTTTGTGCACGATGTGACAAGCTCTTAGCACTGAAAATTTATAATAGCATTTTCCATTACTACGAGTGGTGAGTACTAAGACTTGATATATGACGCACTTTGGTGAAATTTCTTATGATATCTACGATTCAATAGCCAAACGCTTGAGGAAATGTCGTGACGTTAATAAATTACGATATTATTCCAAATAAATGTCGGCGATAGAACTTGTTTTATAAATTAACTTTTTAAAACTTGCAGCAAATTATGACAAATGTGAAAGAGTTCTGAATTAATTGTGTTGTTCATAATTATGATTTGCATTTTATGGAGTACCTTGAATCTCAGATAACAATAATTTGTTAGTCTTTTGTAGAAGGTATCGCATTCGATAAAGCAGCTATTTCCCGTAAACTGCTATTGTTTCAATGAATTATATTAACATTACTGATTAAGACACGGATCATTCACACTCATGTGATCATTATATAAATTATTTATACACATATGTTGACGAAGCCTTTCCCGTTTTTGTTGGGAAAATTATATCATACTAACTGTTCTTCCACGATTTCCTCTTTATAAGTATAGAAAAAGGAATAATCTACAAACTTCATGAAGGTTTGAAAATGGTCGATCATTTAAATATTGAGAAAAATAGCGAATCTTTCAATTCAAAGCAAATATAATCCAATTTAAATTTAGCGATTAATATTTTTTGATGCCTAAATAATTTTGCTGCTTTTGTAAAAGTTATTGATCCAGTTAAAGTGTACATACTCTTAATAAAATCAATTAATCGGCTTACATTTGAATTGAATCGAAGTTTCCATTACAACGAATTATTTATTTTCTACTAAACCGATTTTTGTTTTTATATACGTAGTTACGTAAGATTTGTGGGTATTAACCATTGTAGATACAGTCGAGACTTCGCCTGCCGAAGCACGAAGAAGCTCTAAATAATACATTTTTGACCGTAGCGCAGACCGAGCACGCTAACCATGGCGACATTGAGCTCCTCAAAAAGTATATATTTATTAGTTAAAGTTCTCCATGTCATAATTAAAAGAACAGACTTTAAAACATTTCTTGATTTTAATTTTTTCCCTTCATTTATTTGTAAATAAAATGTGCATTCAAGACAAGAAAAGACATCAAAGGTAGCTTTAAAAACATAAAGTGATTTTTTTGCAGAATGACAGGCTCTTAGTGGTTCGAGTAAAGCAAAAGTTTCCATTACTAGAAGTGCCTCCCAGACAGCTGATGTACAACGTACTATGGTGAAAATATTAATAAAGTTTCAGAATGATAACGTGCCCTTGCGGTTTCGGCTCGATGCTGAATCCACTTTACACGAAATTGAAGGAATCTCATTAGAACCTCATTACTATGGTTTTAATATAAGATTGTTGGTAGTTTCTGCTCTAAGTTTAAGGCACATTTGTGAGTAAGAAGTATTTGGATCTTATCAGTAATTTAATCATTATTTTTAGTAAATAAATGTGATATTTTATTATTCAATGAAACAATTTTTTTTTATAATTTTTGATATTTGAAAACTCAATAATTTTATGAATATTATGATGTATATCTATTAATTCACTTCTGGCATTACGCCTTTCCCTGTGCTCGTTCAATTTAAATGTTGAGTTAAATTTTAAACCTAACCTAATCCAATCCTTTCGTCTCATCATCATTTACGATCACAGAAAATTTCATATATTAAAATTGTAATATAATTAATAAAAATATGTCGTGTTATTTTAATAACATAAATTAGAAAGACTTCGATTGTTTTATTGCATTTAATAAGCTCTTCTGGACCGATTTAAAAAATTCTTAACCTACGAGAATCTACATCATATGCTGAAGACATAGGCTATATACAATACAGCTGGTAAGTAATAATTTTAAATCACGTTTGCCTGTTACTATTCTTAGAAGGTTCGAAATTTCTAATTTATCCAGTATATGTATGAAACCAAGAGAATTTTACTAACATTCGTATGCTGAGCAAATGCAAACCACAACAATAATAGTTTCAGATCGGATTGATACTGCCCAATATTAAACGCAGTACTATGCTTTATCAGTCTCTATTTCGATTACAACAGGAGAGACTTAGTTAGTTTTGAAATTCGACATTTGTGCATGTGTGCGTGCCAATTTTAAGTTTTACTTTTAGAGAAGAACAATGTCTTAGCCTCACCCTGCAGGAGACGACATTGTAGATATACAGTGGAGGTAGATATACGGTAGATATACAGAGGACCTTCATTACTCCGTAGTATAGTGGAGCTCTAAGAATTATTTTGACCTTATTTTGTCTACGCTGTGTAATGCGTAGTTAGACGGGGTCGAAACGGTTCCTCGTCTACGGGGTCTCTCGAGGCTTCGCAAGGTCTTTTTCACTTATCTGTTATTGTGAAATTCACTATAAATCTTTCACTACGCTGTAGAATTTTTAAGACTTTAAAAATATATAACATAAAACCATATGATCTTACTTTAATAAAATACAAATAATCAAAGTGAATCGATATGTCTAGTTTTTTTTTTCTTTTATTTTTTTAATAATAATAATTTATTTCTTCCACAAATTTTCTTAAAAATTACGTTAACAAGTGCCAAAATAAACAGTCATGTGGAAGACTGGAGCCAGACACTAAACCGAACGTAAGGCTTGATGTTTTCAAGTCACCAGGCTCCTCCTCCGATATTGCAATTTTTCTAATTCGCACTTTATTTAAATTAAAATTAACAAGTTAATCGTGATCGTCATGTAGCTCATCAAGTAATGTTTTAGTACGTAAATATTTGAAATCATAGGTAGAATTATGTATTACTTTAGTAAAAACAAAACTGTAGTAAATATTATTTTATATATTTTAAAAATAAAATATGTATGTAGTAATATATAATATATATTAACAAATGTACTCTAAATACATAAGTTAGCTGTTATATATCTGTGAATTTGAACTATTTCATCAGAGATTAAATGTTTCTTCTGGTACTAGTACTAGAATTATATTTATAGAATATCCACAGATATTTGTTTTTTTTTTTTTTTTTATTATCGTGAGTCTCCTACGCCTTTACTAATCCGTGGCCGAGTAGAAAGAAATTGTAGATTCGAACTCTATCCGTAATTATCTGAAATATTTATTTCGGTAACGATTTCAGATACGGATAATTTTTTATTTCGTTTACGGTTAGGAGCTCCCTAACATCGCCGAACTTGACAATATAATTTACATATAAGTTTTTGGAGACTTTTATAAGCAAATTTTTGCTTGTATTTGGATATCTCTGTCTTCCATTAACTTAGCACTGTATTTGTAGATATTGAAATGTATAACAGTCTTATAATTATGAAAACAAATAATAAACGGTTTAACATTAAAACTAATCTACTACCTTTTACTTCCCCATTGATTAGAAAGCCAAGAACAAAGTAATATCGCTGACATACTCATTCCATACGGCATCTGATAAATCCACAAAGTCTAACACCCTAATACCGAACAGTATTAAAATCTGGTCACGTAGCATCATTATGGCTGACATCGTTATATCTGCAGTAAGTACTGTAGGCGTAAGAACTTCAGTAATATCTACGATTTACACACGAATTCTATTATTAGGTAAATCTGTGAGAATGAAGGAAAAGGGTTTTTTCTGATGTTGAACATTGAATACGCAAATATCTTAAACTGTGTACATAAATTATAACCGCTCTGGCTTACTGGTGTACTTACTACGCGGCAAATGTCGAATCGGGAAATTCACGAATATCCAAGAGCCTAATAGTCTAATTTCAAAATCTATAGCTATCTCTTTCAATTTGACATTTGTAAGACAATTGTATGTACATTTTCAACTGGATAAATAACTTATATAAAAGCAACAAAATTATTTAGGCATCAAAAATATTATTTACTAAGTTATAAATGCTCAAAGTATACCGGCTCATTTTTCAGATATGCTTACAACTTTTGATTGTAGAAACATACACGCCATCCTTGTTTCTGAACCTTGGCTTAAGCCATTGTCTCTCTTCAACTTCTAACATGCTACAGTCAAAGTCAAAATCAAAATAATTTTTATTCAAATAGACTTCTTAAAAGTACTTTTGAATCGTCCAACGTTTTTTTCAACAGCCACCAGTGATCATCATTTCTTTAAAGTTGAGTAAAGGCATTCTAAATTTCTTCAAGGCGTTTATTATTGCTCCTCATTGCGAATTAACTTCTTTTCTTCCCTAGAAAGCAAAGTAGAGCTGCTTTATCCCTCCTACAGTCACACCATTAAAATGTGTGGTTTCAACATCTGTCTCCTGAAAAATTACTTTCGTTCAGCGAAAGCGTACCATCTAATCCAATAATTTGTATATTTTAACTCTAAATGCCACGCATAGTTTTGCATATTGCATTTCTACTCCTCAGTGTCTCCTTATTATCTCTTCTTCTGAACATGTTGTAAAACATGGACAATTCCCAGCTGATGCCTTCTCATATCACGATATCATTTTTCTCTTATACAAGACGCGTCCTATGAAAGCTAGGCCTACAACTCTGCTACAGCGCAATTTTAATGTGTAAGTGTTTGTTTTTATATGTGTATATGTATTTATATATGTGTCATATATCTATTTACATATTTATATTTCTATATGTGACTATGTATGCTTATGTATTTATAGACAAGTTATCTACTTACTTACCCATTAATGTATTTCGTGATGATGGAGACTTCTTATTGCATCATAGACCACCCAATTTTTGTATTAGCAATAAAGCCGCAAATTGTACTATGTGTTACATTATCATATATTGTTTATTTACTTATGGAGTGAAGTCATTAAAGAATTTTTTATTCATCCATTCCTTATATTCTCGTCCAATACACAATATTTTTATTTGTAATTTCTTGGTCGAATATCCAGTAATAACTTTTTAAATTACTCTTAAAGGAATCCGATATGACAGATTTTTTTTTATTTATTTATTCACACTTCATTTTACAACACAATATAGATATATATAGAACAATAAAAACATGAAAATCCTTATTGTACAATAGGCGGCCTTATCGCTTAACAGCGATTTTTTACAGGAAACCTAAATTGTGAGAAAAAGAAATATAATAATCACCAACAATTTTATAATAAGGTTTGCTCTCCACCTGTCGTGCTGTTACATCCTAAAAGATCGTCAGCTTATTGATAAGGCAGACTATAGTTGTACGACATTATACCTTACGTCAATTACTTCGTAACTCCAAGCTATTAGAGGGTACACAATGGGGTCAAATAGCTTCCAAGGGAGTCATTATGGATTCAATTAAAAGGCCGTGGATAGGTTGATTTAGCGTGTAATAAACGTAAAATCTATCTACGCGTATAATCGAATACTATTTTGTCGAAAGCGAACGCTTTTTATATCGTAATACACACTGTATACTGTGTTTGACACATCTACAAAGCGTAGTACCATAATATTTGGCCGGTGTCAATACGATCTGAAACTATTATTGTTGTGGTTTAATTTAATCACCATTCGAATGTTAATTATATTCTCGAGGTTTCATATACCCCATAAATAAGAAACGTCGAAGCCGTTAAGAAGTAACAAGTTACCGTAATATAGGCAAAATGCGATTGAAAATTAATAACCAACTGTTTTCTATATACTTAGTCTGTGTCACCCGCATGTGATGCAATTTTACTGTATGTAAAAGAATTTTTAAATCGGTTTAATAGTTTCGAAGGCTATTCAATGCCTTCAAAGCACACAATCAATCTTGCCTCTTTATCATATAAGTATAGATAGATATATAATAGTTGTTTAAGATAAGAGTGCGGAAAGTAAGGTTTTACGAATAAGGGCCAAATTGAAAACACGAGCGTAGCGGGGGTTTTCATTGACACGAATTCGAATAACCTTCTACGCTCAAGTTTCTTACAACATTTTTCAATGCTTTTTGCGAGGAACTAAAACAAATATATAGGTTAATAAAACTAAGTATGTATTAAAGCTAAAAATTATTTGTTAAAATTAATCGTGATATTTGAACATGTTTTCGTGTCATACATTTTTATTTGAAAATATTCGTTCTAGACTCCTTGTAATACTTTTGCCTCTAAAGTTTGACATATTTTCATCAATTTTTTTTTAATTTCTTTGGTGCTCGACCAAAAAATACTTTTACTTTACTTTTAAGCACGTGTGCAGTAAAGGATTTCAGTACATTTTTATTTAACACGTGTATAAAGACTCCCTTTCGGTGTTTACAATGGACTAAGAAATAGCGCTTTATGAGCAACTGCATTGAAAAATGCTTTTTGTTAATCAAATATATTAACTATAATAAAAGATTTTATCCCAAAAAAATATTTATAAAATTCTCGTTATTGGATTCCTGATCTCTGAAACAACTGAGTTAAAATTTAAAAAATAGCTCTACATCTGTAGATTTCAGAAAAAAATATAAGGCATGTATGTTTTTAAATTTTAATGTTTATGTCGAATTCAGCGCGTGAGATCGACTCTCTCTTGAATTTAAAAAAATAATAATTATAATGATTTTTGTCCACAAACTTTTAGATATTTCCAATTAATCGCTAATTATTAGGCAATTTACTACTTGCTTGCAACAGCTTTTTTTTTCACGTAGGGTAATGCATTACGCACTGAGTGTGGGACTCTCCAGCTGCACGGACCCGCCCGAGGGCTATTCAAAGAGCGGATGGCCTACCCACTAAAACCCTACGATGCTCCACCTCATCAAAAAAAAAGAACAAGCCCCGGGAAATGCCTAACATCCTACCGCAGCCTGCTCCGTGATCTGATCAGCTCCCAACTCCTTGCTCGCCTCCCTGAAACGATTCTTAAGGTGATCCTGGAGCATTAGGAACAACCTTCTACCGTCCCTGACAGACTGTGCAATGCGGATGAATAAACCCATCCGCAGTCTGCCTCAGGTGGCATAAGACGAGCGAAAACTCGCCTTCTTCTGCCAATGCGCCTTCGACGAATCTCGTCTGACGAAACATCGTTCTCCCTTTTTCTCTCAGCTGCTTCCTTCTGCAGCATAACTTGCTCACATAATGAGGATACAGCGGCCCACCCTCGCCCTCCGCCAGCCATTGCTCTCACCAAGGCTGGTAAAGAGACATCGCTTCCGATGACGTCCCGCAACTGCCCCCTCTGCTGAACCCAATGCTGTCACTCGACCAGAGTGTGATGAGCCGTATCATCTAGCGCTCGACACTTGTGGCAAACCGTCGTCGGCTCTCGCCGTACTACGTGACACAAATACCTGCCAAAACACCATTGCCCTGTAAGTATTTGCGTCAGTCTGAAGATGAGAGTACCTTTCTTCCGAGCCCGCCACTCCCTCAAAACAGGACGCACCGCCTCGACAGTCGATTTTCCAGCAACAGGGTTCTCCAGTCGACTCAACCATCTTCTCTGGAGCGTCTCATCTGCTGCCTGCCTCCATCCTCTGACTTCCCTGAACACTGGTCTTCCACCGTCCCGCAGCATTTTGGCTTTTCGCTCATACACCTCTGCCAGCACTACTGCTTCCAAATCAGAGTTCCTGCCAGGACACACGACGCCTCAAAAGACACAGTCCTATAAGACCGTATTATCCTGACTGCCATCACCCTCTGCGGCCTTCTCAATTGAGCCCTATTTTCAGCATTAAGAACATCCGCCCAGACAGGGGCACCGTACAAAGCCATTGACTTTACCACTCCCGTAAACAGTTTCCTGACGCTCATATTAGGTCTTCCCTAATTGGGCAAAAGACCAGCCAGTGCTCCTGCCGTTGCTATAAGTTTAGGAGACAACCTTCGAGAAATGCTCTTCAAAACGCCATCTACCGTCCAACAAAAGGACAAGATACTTCACAGTACTGCCAATAGTTATGTTTATCGCTCCGATTTTAATACTAGCCCCCGCGGGAGTTCTTCTACGCGCCCCATGGAAGAAAAGCGCCTCTGTTTTGTGGATGGTCACCTTCAACCCCAGCAGTTCTATGCGCCTAATGACTTGAGTCACCCCGATCCTAGCCAAAGTTGTTGCCTGCCCAAAGTCCTTCGCCTGTGCTAGAACCAACGTGTCATCCACGTAGCAGACTAATTGCAAACCTCTCAGGAGTGACTCCCGCAGAACCCAATCATAACTGATATTCCACAGAAACGGTCCAAGGACCGATCCCTGCGGAACACCACACACCATTGCTCTACGATGAACATGACCATCACTGCTCGCATACACTATACTACGATTTCGCAGATAGTCCCTTAAGATTCGCCGCAAATGGAACTGGAGCGCATCCTCAATGCATTCATATTGCATCGAATTAAATGCATTAGCGATATCCAGCGATACCGCCAGCACCACCTGCTTCTTTGACGCTGCCTCTTCCGCAATGTTCCTGACCCTCTGAATGGCATCAATTTTTGATCTCCTTTCTCGAAACCCGTATTGACAGTCAGATAGATCCGGACCCACCGTAACCAAGTGCCTGACCAGCCGGCCAGCAAGTATTCGTTCAAAGAGCTTCGTCGCCTCATCCAACAGGACTATAGGCCTGTATGCTGACGGCGAATCGTCTGGCCTCCCCTCTTTCTTCAGTAGAACCATCCGGCCAGTCTTTCAACTCAATGGAAATTTTCCCGTTTCTAGGCAGGCCCCCAGCAAGCGTCGAAATTTATCCCCAAATACTTTAGACACCGCCACCCAAACTCACCCATGAATACGGTCTGGTCCCGGCGCCGTGTTTTTAGACCTTAGTCTCAAAAAGGAAACCCCCAGCTCTGCTCGTTCGATCGGAGCCACAGCCCCCTCTATAGCATTGCCCCTCCATTCCATATGCATCTGCGGTAGGTAATACTCCGACTGATTTGGAAATAACCCATCCACAACGCGTTGCAGCAATGGCGGTTCCAACATTTCCGTGACTGATGGAGTTTGGTCACGCAGTTTGGATCTTGCCATTTTATATGGACGCCGCCATGGGTCCTTATTCAACCCCTCCAGTAATTCCTTACGGGCTGAGGCCTTAGCCTGAGCAATGGAAATCTTCAGAGCCTTCTTGGCGGCCTTATATTCTTCCAATAATAGAACCTCACGTGATTGACGCCTGATCCTACGCCTTCTTTGCCGCGTGTATGCCCGCTGTGCCGCAATAGATGCTATCCGTAAATCCGCAATCTGTTGCGTCCACCAATAGACTACCTTCCTTGGGGGTCTTGGTCTTGCACGAGGCATACCAGCATCGCGGATCTCCGTTAACGCATCAGCAAACCATTTCGCACCCTTTCCCATTTTCACATTTGCATTCATGGGACGGGAAAACCAATCATGCACAATTGCCGCCTCAACTATGAGATTCTGGTGCATTTCGGTTATAGCCCATCGCGGAAACGGTGCTGAGCCTGAATTTCGAGGACTTCTGTTACTCGCAGACAAAGCCATATCGAAGTTTATCGAAGAAAGGTTATGTAGCGATGATCAGACATGGCTTCCACCCCCACTCTCACCATCAAGCCTGAGACTCTCGCCGCTATCGAAGGTGATGCAAACGTCACATCTACTAGAGACTCCCCCTGAGGCCTGACGCATGTAGGTGTATTGCCCCTATTCAGCACACATAGTCCAGCGCCAACCACCCACTTTTCAAGAGCCACTCCCTGTGGATCCGTCACTGGGGAGCCCCACAATGCTGATTTCGCGGTTAGATCCCACATCACCATCACTGGCATAGGTGCCGCACGCTCTACGACTCTATCCAACTGAGCAATATATACCTCGAACACAGAGAGTACACCGCTTGGGGAAAAGTACCCAGAAAGCAGTATAAGCCCTCTCCATTTCACTGCTACATACCCCGGACCCTTTTCCCACAATATAGGGCGAGAGACTAGCTCCGACACAGAGAAGATAATAGCCGATAACCCCTCGGTATCGCCAAACCATCTGGGACTAGTTGGCTCGAAAAATGGCTCTGAAAGGGCTGCCACATCTATCGACCACTCCGCCATCGACTACATAAATAAGTCTTGAGACCCCACGCAGTGATTGATGTTCGCCTGTAAGAACAAAAACTTAGAAGGACCACTATCCATCATCGACGTTCATCGTTCCTGCCTGCATTTGCATATCCACTATCGGCTGAGAGGAAGTTGCATCCTTCTCTGCGTCTTTACCCTTCTTTTTAGGTTTCGAGCACCTCTTACTCTCTACTACATACATGGTCCGCAGATCGACCCGCTTCCTCGCATATCGGACAGTGTGACTTGGCCAAGCACGCCGCAGGCTTATGCCCCTTCTTCCCACATCGGTAGCACAAGCTACTGCGGTCCACCGATGACGTACACATTGGACGCGTATGTCCCAACTCCAGGCACCTAAAGCATTTGAGAGGTCTAGGGTCAAGAGCAGAAACCCTCGCTGCTCTCCAGCCAACCAAAAGCCTACCTTCCTCCGCAAGTACCTTGGCCACCATTATTGGGCACTGAACCCACGCCGTGCCCATTCCATTCTGGCCGCGACGAACCTCCCCGACTTTTACGTTCTCCCCAGAACATCCCCCTTTCTTTACTAAGCCTCGTGCACATCAGCCTTCTGAATAGAATCATCCAGTCCCGCAATCCTTGACTGGTCTCACCACCCTCGCACTACCAGCCAGGGTGCTCTGGAGTCTCTCGGCAAGCAGATCTGCCTTCTCCGCCATTGTTGCTCCCGCCATTTCGATGATTCTCACTCCCGTTCTTGTTGACTGGAATTTGAGCTTCTGCCGGTCAATTCCCAACTCATCGAGATCTATGGAGTGTCGAGCCTTTGCCAGGATTCCCTCGTAGGTTTCCCCCCTCTTTTCTGTATCCGGATCTATGGTTAAGACAACCGTCACCGACTAAGGAGCGCGCAACCTTGGCTTCTTCGCATTCGCCTACAGGCCAGAGGGCACCTGCCCAGTTCTCCTCGCCTTCCTACCCGCCACTACGTTCCACCCCTCTTCCAGACGCCTAGGCTGCATAGCAACAGGCACTGCCGCCTGCCTATGAACATGTCCCACCGCTCCTTGTATCGCCTGGCCTGCTACCTTCTTTCTATCGCTTCTCCCCCTCCTTGCTACCTGGGGTGGCGGCATTTGATTCAGCGATGTGGTGGAGTTTCTTATTGAATCCGTCGCCAATGGTGGTCGCATACGTTCCGTTGAAGGAAGTCGCCTCTCCAGCGCTTTAAATTGCGACGTTATTCTGGCACTGACCTCCTTCATTACTTCCCGTACGATGTCTTGAACCGCAGGTTGAGTCCTCTGAGGACTTATATCACCACGATGCGCATTATCATTCTGCGCGTTAGCCCTCTCGAGTCGCATTATCTCAATAGTGGCCCGTAGTTCAGCAACCTCTTTTTTAAGTTCCGCCACTTCAGTCCTCAATCGACGGTTATCAGTCTGGAGCTGCTGAGTCTCCTCGTTCACAGTCCGTATGGTGAGAGTACCGACAGACTGTTGTATCGACAATGCCGCCTCCTTCAGGGACTTCGTGAAAGTACCCTTTAGATTCTTTGATTTTGAAGCCACCTTCATAATAACTGCGTTAAGTTCGCTACCTCCTCCTCCGCTTGGAGCTCCAACTCCTTCTTCCTGGCTTCAATGAACTCTTTTTGAGACTGGGATATTCCAACAAACTGGCCTGTAGTAGGCGGTCGACCGCGACCTCTCCTCGTCCTTGGTCTTCCTCCCGAATCCGAGGAGCTATCATTGTTTGACCGCACCCTCATCCTTTTTCGTTTGCCAGACTTCTCCAGCACACCAGTCTCGCTTGAAGCTGAGTCACCCGCCGTACCTCCTCCACCTTCCTCTCCTTCCTTATCCGCTATGTCGTTTTCAGAAAAAATATTATTGTCTTTATCCATTTTGATACCACGAGTATGGGGGAAATATTCGGTCCGCCCAGGCAGAGCCCCCTATGCCTGGGTAAGCGTAGGGTTGTGAAGATGAGGGACCGCCAGTCCCCATCTCCAGAGGCTACGTTAGAACCGAATCTCACTCCGGTCATGCACTCCCTTGCCCGTAGCTAACTAAGAGTTATGGATTTTTTAGAGAGGTTATCTCCTCGCGAGGTCACCCAACTAAGGCCAGCCTCACCAGCCCCCCACAGTGAGGGATACCGCTTTGGCCAGCGTTTGCCTAATCAGGTTTCTGCACATGACACCCATGTCCGAAAACCCCGATGCCCATCCAGCTCGCGTCGCCGCTGCCCAGACTATTCAGGACACCGACCGAACCCCGAATCACATCGCCGCTACTCAGCATATGGCCAAGACGCCAATCCGAAACCCACATCGATCAGTATAAAGCCAGCCAAAAACACAACACTTCACCAAAGTAGACTGCAACCATATTCCTACCCTACTCCTAACTGGCCCACATCCCTATATCCCTACGCCTACTCCTACCCTATCCACAAAATGTAATTGACCTACCCGTAAATAAATTTCAAATTCATGTAAAGAATATACTTATGAGTAAAGGCTATTATAAAGTTGATGATTACTTTAAGGATCGCAATGCATGGAATTAATAGCCTTCGCTTTGTTCTATAAAGACTAATTATATGTTCAACTTATGTCCTACAGACTTTGAAAGTTGTATTTACTATTGTGATAAATTGATAATACATATTATTTTGGTAATGACATGATTTATGTAAATGTCATTACTTATGATAAAAAGCTGATAAGTTTCTTTCGCTTGTTCTTCTTGTCAGCTAAAAGACGTCCTGAACAAGTGGTAGGGGAAAAAAGTTTTTTTGGACGATTCAAAAGTGCTTGTAATAGCCTACTTGAATAAAGATATTTTCATTTCATTTCATTTCACTTATCGTACCTATCTACCATGGCCACAGTCTATACTCTCACTACCAACACGTCACAACTCTCTGTTAATCAGAGAGCGTCGTGTGAGCTCCTACCAAAACACATTCAACCACAGCCCTAGGGCTATCCACTCTCCCCTATACTGTTCAGCCCGAGACATCGGACGAACCCCCCCCCCCCCTCCCCCCGACTGCCGCTATGATACGCCAGTCGAGTCACCGATTTGTCAGAACAACCTCCTAGCCCAGATAGGCTCCTCCAACGTGGTCCTGGTGGACCTTACCACCCATCTAAACGCAAAACGCCGGAGGGCTAAGAAGCCCTTGCCCGACTGCCGCTGCTCGGAATATGTCCGAGACGCCAGCTGGGCCCCTCTTCTGTTACTCGTTTGGCGCCACCCGGGGGACACGTGCAGGGTAATAAAAGGCAAACTCCTGCGGACGCGAGTAACTTCTGCAACCCACTTACAGTCACACAACATGTCCAACAGTACTATATCTTAAAGAATTTAACTGTTTGAATGGGCATCAAAATTATTGGATCGATTTTGAATTTTTTTCACTTACGGGAAGCTACGCGAGTGATATAGGCTATAATTCATGCACGCGAAGTCACGGAAAAGCAACTGGTTCAGTAATAAAAATTGCCTCGAAACCATAAAGTATTAAATAAAAGTTTTATTTCATTGAAGCTCTATAACACGATAGCGTTGCGTTCGACGACGTGATCGAGTCTGCTTTTAACAGAAAAATACTCGTGTATAGCTTGCTCAACTTACTTAGCTATTCAATCAGACAATGCAAATACGGTAATTCTAAAAATTATATTATATCATAGTGCGTGAAATTTTTTCTAATCAGTGATAAAAATAATATTGTATTTTCCCTTTTCACAATAGGGTAAATAAAATATTAGTTTCGCGCCAGGCGAAGGTATAATTCATTATGATGGATGGTTTCCTTTCGGGTGGTGGTATTTATAAATGTCCATGTGACTTCAGAAAATACTATAATACCTCTTATGTCGCAATCGTTAGCTATGAAACCTTTTTTTATTTAATTAATATTTTCATTGAGTATATAAGTTGATTTTTTGAGGTATTATAAGTACATTGCGTTGAGGATCTCGATGGTATAATGGTTACCACGTTCGCTCTGACCGGTCATAGATAGGCCAACCAAATATTTAATAACCTTTATAAAGTTCCTCTGTACTTTGTAAAGCACCTTAAGTCGTTGGTCTCGGTTACATATGTAGTCGTTAACACCTATCCGCACTGAGACCGCGTGGTCGGTCATGGTCCATTATCCCTATTTGAATTCAATTTCATCCGTAGTGTAGACCTTGTAAAATTTGTATAAATTTGCATTCATAGTTAGGGAATTAAAAGGTTCGTCAAAGGAGAATGCCTTTTTTGTATGGCGATTTGTACCACCTAATTTTTGCAAGATTTTATCACAATTTGACTGTATTTTTCAGATATTCAAGAAAATTAATAAAGAGCCCCTATATAATTTATTGATATTTAATTACTGTGATTTATTTAGTAATATAAAAAAGCGCGTAATATAAATTTGCAAGATCCAGATTACTACACTCACGTGATAACACTCAACTGGTATTTTCTATTTATTTTTCAACAAATAGGCAGGCAACATACATTTTCCTAGAAGAGTTACTATCTCAACTCAGCAAATCACTTTAGAATGGCGTATCTCTATACGCCATATTACAAAAGTAACTGTCTAAATACTATCCGTTCTTTTATTCATTAAAGTTCAAAATGATTCAAATGTAGCAATTATAATTAATCGATCAACCAACACGACACGCACGCTGTTTTCAAGGTGTCGCCATCTCTGAGGTCCCGGGTTCGATTCCTGCCCTACGATTCTGTAAAAATCCAGAATCGAATTCGAAATCTCTCATGTGTCGGAATTCACGCCATTTATTGTGGGAATTATATTGATTCCATTTTTTTGTATAAAAATACAAAACGAAATTGATTGAATACACGTGTCTCAAATATTATAAATAAAAAATTGCTAACGAAAATGAAAAGGTAACATTTTTTACTTCGTCAATTTGAGGTAAGAATTCCGAACAATTAGATGTCAAATTCAAATGTTCATTTTGTTATTTCGTGAAATAGAGTAGGTTTAGAAAATTAATATGTCAAACTATTTTCGCTCGTTGAATATTCGGAACGAACGTAATTGTAGTAGGAAACGCCCGAAATTTCGAACGATATTTCGTTTTTCGGTAGAGTAGGCTTCCAGGAAGCCTACTCTAATTCACCATTCAATTCACTATTCAACGAACGAAAATGTTTGACATATTTATTTTCTAAACCTACTCTATTTCACGAAATGACGAAACGAACATTGAGTTTAACATCTAATTGTACGGAATTCTTACCTCAAATTGACGAAGTAAAAAATGTTACCTTTTCATTTTCGTTAGCTATTTTTTATTTTCGAAATGGGGTCTATATTACTATTAATCGAGTCAGCTCCCAGTAAAGAACGATTAGACCGAAGAAGAAATCGGCGGGGTCTTCGAAATAGCCTTAATATAAGAAATATTCTCGACACTGAGTTTGTAAGTAATTACAGACTCAGTTGTGAATTATTTCAAGAACTATGCCAGGAGATTATACCTTTACTGCGTCCACAGGCAAGATCTCATGCGATTCCACAATTAAAGTTGGAAGATATTTTATCGTAGTTCTTGATAAAAAAATTGCATGCCTACCATTATGCATTTCATATTTTTATGATTCTTACAGCGTTGAATTTTTATGCCCGAAGTAGTTACCAAGGATCCGTATCTCAAAACATGGATGGGCCTATGGCCCAACAAACAGTTTCACGATGTTAGGAGGTTAGGACTGTCCTCAATTTACGAGATAGGTATGAGAATCGTTTGTATTATACGGATATTTAAGATTGCCATACGTTGATTATAGCCATCGTTTAAATGAAAGATTGTTTTTAAATATGTCGGTTAATACTGTGGATAAAAAAGTTCTTTATAGTGTCTTGATCAGTTGTAACGAAAAATAAAATTCATTAATATACTAAGTTTTTCGTTATATTATTATAATATTTTATGTTTAAACAATGTTTAGCCACTAAAATTTTATTAATTAGAAATAAATGTATTGTTTAATATTATATATTTCAAGTTACGGTAAAAACCGGAATTTGACATTATAAGAAATCTAATAACGCCATTCACTCCAATCGATCACGAAAATTGTCTTTGGAATCGAACATTCGTTGGTGTATACGAAAATGATAAAGAGTAGCGTTACATGCGAAATTTCGTTTATATTCGTTCGTAAACGAAATTCGTTTTCGAGAAAGCGAGTAGGCCTCCAGTTCCTACTCTAGTTTGGATTTTTATAGCTGGTCGGGTCAATGTAGAAAATGAACTTTTCTATATTGTCTCGGGTCTGGGTGTTCTGGCACCTTCGTTGTCTCAGATACTCAATACTAAAGCCTCCGTAGGCTTTGGCTACTCATCTTGGAATCTGAGCAATTTATATGATGTTGTATTAGTTCTCGAGGTTTATTAATCTTGTTACTTTTTTTATTTCATTCAAATCGATTTACTTTAAAGTTGATATTTGCAGTCTTCACTGGAGATACAGGTTTATTCACAGGTCATGAGGCTCATGCAATATTACATGAGTTAAGGGTCGGTGCAAAACCTTGGTAACGGAGCGCAGTCGAGCACTTCACGGAAGTATATGTTAGTAAACGATTTCCGTCGAGTGTGCAAGGTTCAATTTGATATTATTTATTTTTTTAGTTCTCTGATGTTCTGCAACAAATAAGACGCGCATGTCTGACGAAAGATACATGGTGGCATGTCTGTGAACCCTAAGACTTTTATTGACAAAAAAACTCGCTTGAGCTCTCAGAGAATTCAGACAGGAAGCGCTCGGTCACATGAGACACTTTATGGGCGCAAAGCGTATTTAAATGCCCATTGCGACGCTCATGCACTATCAAGTTGAATCTAGAGCATTCATTATTAGGAAAAATATCTTGAGCTCTCAGGGAACTGGTACAGCAAGCGTTTGATCTGAGGAAACCTCTGAAGATAACTTAGCACGTCTAACTGCTGATCATAAGACATATGCAGTATTATTTGAGTCTCGAAACTTCCTTTGATAGAGAAATGCGGTCGAGCTCTTAAAGAGCTCGGAATTAACAGTATAGAGAGCAAGAAAGTAGTTTCGATTATCGCAAATCATGTTGCCTTCAATCTGCCTGTATCCCACAAGTATTTAGCGCTAGCCAGCGATTTGTTTTAGGTCCTAGCATTGGATGGAAAAAACAAAAAATATAGATTACACATACAATTAGACAGATAAACAAATAGCATTTTAAAAAGACCAAAATCAAAAAAACAGTTGAAACAGTGTAAATATCACTAATACGAGTATACCTAATGCACGATAAAAATGGTCAGACACAAGCAGAGAAGGAAGTGAGAAAAAAATAGAAAAATAACTATCGCAAGGACCGTTTATAGAGTGGACGGCCAAAACATTATTATCTTGAGCTCCTCCGTGATTCGGAATGCAAGTTAGGCCGTTGGTCCCAACTGCATTAGTAGTCGTTTACACCAACTAATTCGCATTGGGCTCGCGTAGTACGTTTTATACCATTGATCCTACTCGATTCCATCCGACCCATAGGAAAAAAAGAATTCTTCTGATTTTATTTCCCACGCAGACCAACCAAGTCGCGGGTACAGCTAGTATTTAATATGTATAGGCAATAAACAAAGAGTAAAGTATGGAAATAAACGTCGATAGATGTGTCAATTTATTTGATATTTATTTGGCCGTTATGCTTTTTTGGGTTTCTAATAAAATATGCAATATACTTTTTCTTAATTAGATAAAAAAAACTGTTTAATACCATTAAATAAAAGTATTATTATTATTTTACATTATAATTACGCACTTGTGAACTTAGACGGTAGCTAAAGGAAAAACAAGGTCGATTGTACATGGAAACAATAACGTTTTTTTTCTTTAAAAATTTGTCATTGATTTTACGAATAAAAGATCCCGTTTTGATACAACTTTTTGATTTAGTTTAACCATAAAATAATAGGTAACGACAGGTAAATAATTCTTATGGCAGCCATTAAAGAGATGTTTCCTCAAATAAATATTAGGAAAACTGACAGGGACATACAACGATTCTTGTGGCGCGATGGGGATCACAAGGCTACTATCAAAGGGTTTCGTATAAGTTTAACGAGGTACGACAACCATAATATTTTCCGACGATGGAACTGCTTTCATTGGACCAAACAACATATTAAAGATCACGGCAGGCGCTGTCTCCAACAGTGGCACGTCTTGGTCGATTCAACCACCTGCTGAACCTCACATGTCGTGAGTTTGGAGGAGGATAATTCGCTTTGTCAAATGGCTTTGCGGGCCATGTTGCAGGATCAAACCCTAAAGGAAAGGTGGTCCACACTGCGCGCCGACCCTGAAGTCTTAATAAACCGCCGCCCTCTTACAGCTGTCCCGGTTGACCCAACCTCGGAGGAAGCACTCAATCCATTCCATTTTTTATTAGGTTGTTCATCTTCATATCATACTACTGAGAGTGCCGTGGACGACGGGGATCTTCTCAGCAGGAGTAATTGGTGTAAGTCGCAACGCCTGGCTGACATGTTTTAGGGCCGTTGACTTCGTGAGTATTTGCCTTTACTCCTCTACTGAAGATCATCAAGCAGATCACAATGCCCGGCGGTCATCAGAGAGGTTGTCCTAGACAACCTAGGCTCTCGAGGCAGTAGACCCCTTACTGCCTCGAAGTCTTGGCCCAGTGGACAAATTTCTAGGCTTTTCCCTGGCCCCAATGGCGTGATTAGGATGGCTGACGTGTCCACTGCCGGTGGCATTGGATTTGCCGAAGGCTATTAAGCAAGCTCGTTCAGCTGACGGTCCCCAGAGATTGATGTAGCTTCGCCACAGGAGGGCAGAATGTTGAGGTCCGGCAGCTGAACCGAGCAATTTTTATTTTTGTCTATTATTTTATTTTGTCCATGTATTTGTTTTTTTTTTTTTTGGTACTTTGATTATTGATTAACACCTGCGAGTATATATTCCATACTAGTTTGAAATGAGGCAATGGATTTTGATGCGCGTTTCAAAATAATTATATCTTCCCACTGATGAACTCTAACAATTAATCTATAGGTATTGGTTAAATGTTAAATAGTTTACTAACCCAAGAAAATATAAGATTTTTGATATGATGTTAAAATGGTAAAATTAATGTTGTTGCTAACACATTACCAGCTAGATTATGATAAGTCATCATAATTCAAAGCGACCGCCAATTACATTATTAATTCAAACACAACTATTCACGCACCCTCGATACACTAAAGATGGGAATCTTAATTACAAATCACTAAAATGTCAACGGCCTATGAAATACTAAGGCAAAGTTCACATCCTGCGGTCTCATAGCCATTATTCTGAGTACGAAGTTGTAAGAGCCCAACCCTCTGGGCCCAAAGAGCCTGATTCAATTCACCTGTTAGTCGGTCACTTTGACAGACGGCACTCGGATCATATTCCAAGTTTAGGGTTGGCTCATGGAGTAGATTGGTTTAGTGCTAAGCGTTCAATTGTGCGTGCGTCGGGTTCAAGTTAAAAGGGTACAATTAAAATAACTGTCAGCTGTATTTTTTACGAAAAAATGACGTCCTGATAAACTGTAATTCAAAATGAAACTATTCTACTTTTAAGACTACTGCCATAGCTAAAAAATCTATTTATATTTCTTTGGCTAAAAAAAATAATAAAGTGTGTAAAATATGTTCTCTCCATTAACTTCATTTGTGTATGTTAATAACACTGTAACCTAAATTGTCTAGTAAAGAATGCTCAAGTCATTAAGTTCATCTATGCAAATCACAATTCACAAATGTTCATTAAATATGAAATAAATAAATGTACGATTGAAATTCACCAACATTTTTACATTCTTTTTTAATTATCACCTTTTTATATAAGGCATATTGTTAAAACGTGTAATTATTCACTTTGTAGCCGAAGAAATAATGAAGCATTTTTATAATAATTGTGATAATTTACGATTAAAATAATAAGAGTTTTTGGCGCACAATCTTCTCTTCTTATCTATCTCATTGCCAGGTATAATGAGATAGACAAGGAAACTCTTTTGTCTTTTCGCACGCTCTTATGACTCGAAAACCTGTTGGGGAAACAAAACAAATTCGAGAAGCTTACTAATGAATTAGTTTTAATAGATTACTTGAAAACTCTTACTGTTATCAATAAAATCATTAATCAAGCTTTGACTACAAAGCGACCTATCATTAATATTTATGTTTAAAGTTTATTCTGTTACAAAAATATCTTTGAATTCGTCTTCACACATATAGGTATAATCAAATAAGACTTTATTTACTTTATTTCAAAAATTAAACCCAAATTTAATTGTACTCTTTAAGTAACTCAATGGCGTTTATTTCCCAATGAATAAATAATAAAGGTCTATGATGCAACAGTGCTGGCTGTTTATAACACAATAGCATATCTGACAAAGTAATTTTTTTGTAAGTCAACGTAGCTAAGAATGCAAAATGTAACATATGATGTTAAATAGATAATTAAATAAATTACATTATCATAACACTGTAGATATTAAAATTAAGCAGATATCGAGTACAGGTAAATTATAAAAAAAGTATTACCGTTTTATTCAGATATTAAAAGCTATAAAAAGTATTCACTGAAATATAATAAATATAACAACATAGGTATATTAAATTAATCGTCTTCAAAATCGAAAAGGAGGAGGTTCTAAATTCAACGATATAGGTTTTATTTTTATCAATAGTTTTATCGTTTAATATTTTGACGATTACTGTCATATTACTTTTAAAAGACCAGATATCTTCACCTACGAAATAATCCCTTTTTTATAAGTCATAGGAAATAATAAGTTCGTTTTTATAGCTAGGACTGCATAGACCGTCCTCTGTTGTTAATTAATTATGCTGTGTGCACTAATTGGATTATTATCTAGTCTAAATTATCTAATATATTTGTCAAAGTCATATGTTGACTGTAATAAATTTGGCGAAGATAGTGTTAGTTACAGACGATAAATAAAAAAAAGTTAGCTATCAGATTCCTGTTGCCAAAAACTTGTCTTTGAAACATTTTATCGGACAGTTTAGATATAATTCTACATCATATAACTAAGTTCATTATGATCATCACCGACCTGATAATTCCTTATGAATGGAATCGAATAGGGAGAATGGGCCATGACCCATCACGCGGGCCCGTTGCGGATTGGTAGGTGTTAACGATTGCAAATGCGACTTGGACCAACGGCTCAACGTACATTCCGAAACATGGAAGAGCTCGGATAATAAATTTTTGATCACCCATCCTATGATACATCCCAGCGAAACAACTGATCGCAAACCCGCATGCTAATCATTACTAAGTTATATTATAATATTTCCTAATATTTGTGATCAATCAATCTCAGATATAATTGATTATATCGCAGTATAGTGCTTATATGAATTAATGAACGGCACGTAATTCGAAGGACCCTAATCTATTATCTAAATAATGTTACTGGTTGATGTTATCGAACAAAGGAATATAAATCTTATGGAATCAATGTCCGATAGGATTGTATTATTATTAGAAACGCTAAAGAAAAAGTTTTCTCATTGATCAATAGCGTTGCAAGGGTACCGCAAACCAAAAGGAAAAGGCGGAATCCTTAGGATCACTTGGATTCGTTTGTCTATCCTATAGAGGTCTTCTATAGGTTTATTAATTAAATGATAGGCGCCCGAGTCGGTTTTGAGAAAAGTGTTATTTATCACTTTTCTAAAATTTGAAATTTTCATATCATGACGTGATGACAAGGATTTAATAGGGTGTAGACAATTTTTCATATCTGGTCACGGGCAGGAGTTACTAACAATGTTAAATGAAATTATTTCTAGTATATTGTTAAAAGTATATTAAATATTACCAGAAAATAAATATAATATGTATTTATTTTCGTTTACTGCCATTACAATCACAAATTGAGTATTAAACAATCGTAACTATGGTAACGTTTTAATTCCAAAATCACAAAATCTCCCACTCTCAATTTTATCCCTTTATTTGCTTTTATTCAGGATAAAATATAGCTTATTTTCACCACATATTATGATATAGTTTCCCTTAGGAGAAAGAATTTTTAAAATGGGTCCAGTAATTTTAAAGCGTTGTTGCAAACAAACAATCAATCAAATCTTTCCTTTTTTGATATTATTTAAGCTATTTGTATTATATTAGATAAGATTAATATAGATAAAAATATTCAACGTTGTGAAAGTCGTAGAAAAAAAGATTTTGTTTATTTGATCGACATAATCTTTTCCAATAATTCTATACTCATATTATAAAGAGGAATACGCGTTGGACATTAACTATAATTTACGTAGGCGATGTCGCGGGGATACAGCTAGTTTGATAGAAATCGGTTCACAATTCAAGGAGAAAACGAGTAACATTCCTACTTTCATAAATATATGCATACTCTTTGAACACAGCAAATCCTGCTTTGGATTTTGAACGAATTCAAAATACGCAATCTTTTGTTTTTTTTTTTGCTGAGATACATGCAACACAATACGCATAAATAAGAGTAGGCCTTTTGTTATTTATATAGCGCATAAATAACAGAAGTACTATTTCTCCGAACTTTATTTTCTAAACGGTAATACAATTCCAAATAAGCTTTTCTTTGATAAGTTATGATATATAGGCGGTGGGACCTCACACTGCTTCTGATGCAACGATAATCATTACGGATATAATTTACCAAAACTTCGACCGTGGACAATGTTGCCTACATTTTATCCTCCTCCATATATACCTAGGAGTTCGAAAGGAATCCGGAAAGGATTCAAAACATTTTCATCAATCAAAAATTCACAATCCGCTTACAATGTTCGAACGCGTCCCTTGCCTGCCCGGGGAGGGAGCTACTGTGTCGAAAGCAATAAGACAAAGGTACAAACCAATTTTGCTGGCGCGAACCCGATACCGCGTTGTTTGACCGACTCGATGAATTTAATGAAAAGCAACTTTTGATTGCACTCTTTGGTCACGGGCAGGAGTTACTAGCAAAGTTAAATGAAATTATTTCTAGGGTTCGGTTTTTGAAAAGGAAAACGGAAGCCTAATAAACTTACTTTCATCTGACACAGCGAATTGGTTCCGAGACTTCTGAAACAATTCAATTAAACGGTAGAGGAAGTAACCGAATATGGCATATAATCTCTAATATGAAATTTCTTCTTAAATTACTCCTAATAGAAAATGAAAATTTCAATAAATTCAGGTAAATATCAGCTTACGGATTCAATTTTTGGTTAATTAGAAATTGAACCTATTTTAATTTCTGTAATGAATAATTTAGGATTTCATTTTAGTACTTTTCTATATATGTATTTGTACTTTTCTCTACACATTTAAATAAGACAGTGGAAAACTATGGGAATCTGACCACAGAATATATATGTCCACAGAATATTTGTCCACAGAACTTAAGATGAGGCGTCAAATCAAAAGGCTGGTATTACTATTCTGAGGGATGACTGAATATTTTATTATGCTAGTCGATGATATAGATAGACAGACTGTTTCTGAATTGAGAAACGTTCAAAACCGCAACTGATTATTTTCAATAAGTTTTTTACGTTTTACATAGCAAAAAGTACTAGTTTTATCAAACTACTATTAACTAATCATAAAAAAATCAGAAACGAAAACCTGTTTAAATGACATTTGAGTACGGATTGAGACATGCTTAAGTTTAAATTCTCAATTCACAAACGAGGTAAGAGACAGAGAATGACGAATCGACGACTCATACAGTTTTATCGGTTTCACAATTAAAGGTATAAATTATATTATAGTTTGTTTCAATTATAGTTTGAGAAGAAATCTAAAAGGTGATTTTATATTTCTTACAATATGCTAGAATGACATATTGTTAAGACTTTATTTTAAAGAGAAATATAAATACAAAAGTATAATTATACTACCTATTTTCTATTTTTCTACTTTTCTATTCTATTCAATTATAACTTAACGTTACCGGCGTATGATGTGGTTTCCCGTAGTTGAAAGGATTTGTCAATTATTTTTTTAATTTCGAAACTTATTAAATGCGAACAAATAATAAAATATTTTCCTGATTCCTGACTTCTCCCGTGCAAAATTATAGTCTATGCCAACCCCGTATGATGTAGCTAGCTAATCGTAAGCGAAAGAATTTATAAAATTAGTCCAGCAGTTTCGGGGCGTATTCGATGTAAACATACAATCAAATCTTTTCTCTTTTAATATAAGTATAGATAGTAAGTATATCAGAATAATTGCTAAATAGTTGTATTATGTAACTACCATGTAACTTTTATTAAGTTGGGTTTAAATAACATATATACATATCTTATTTAATACAGTAATTGCTTGCAATCTCGAAACACTCGAAATGAATAAAAAAAACGTTACAAATTATTTTAACCGCTACATTAAAAAAATTAAGTAAATTTTCATAAAAAATCTATTTCAAAGTAAATATAATGCCATCCGCGTTGTTAGGCACGTTCATAAAACTGTCTGATTATGCTAAGTGCCTGGTAGTTAGAAATATATTAGTGACTAGCTGTCTTCCCACGACTTCGCCCGCGTGACTATACCTACTCTATGTCACCCGCGTAAAGTAAAAGTACTTTCATTTACAAGAAGTAAAAAAGTTTCGGAGCCTATTCAATGCAAACAACCGAACAAACAACCAAATCTTGCCTCTTTATAACTTAGTATAGAAAAGACATCAAAAGCAATTTTATTTAAAAATCACCAAACCAGCGATTTACTTTTTAAAATAATTATATGAATTTAATGAAGAAGAAATGGTCCTGTTTCAAGCTGTATGTACTCTGCAGTGAATAAACGTGTAAAATAAAAAAAAAAGAAATATAAAAATGAAAATAAATGTTCAAAAAAACTCATGCGGTTAACAAATTCGGCGAGATTTTCATTATGAGGTTATACGTTTAATCGTCCGACATTCTTTTATTTTTGAATTTATTAGGAACAACAACAACATCAAATTACAATTCAATGTTTAATTCTAGCATTTAATTAGACGGTCAATATTAGTTATCCACATAAAATAACAAAATATTCAGCTTCAGTTGAGGCCGAGCGCATCAACCGTACCTAAACAACAAGTATTAACGAAGTTTCATACAAATTTTCATTTCCTAATATACCCTTCGGGATGGAAATTTCAAAAATCCTCTCTTAGTGTCCCTCTACAGGCCCTAAGGAATTTTCATTCCAAATTTCAACTTTCTACACTCAATAGTTTCGGCTGTACGTTGCCTGTCACTCAGTAACGCAAGAATTGTATATATATACAAGTACAATAGATTATTAATTATCGTAATGAGCTATTGAATTCCTTTTATTTGATATCTGAGTCGATGTCAGTCAACAAAATGGTATTGTCCTTCATAGGGTCTGTCATATTCAATTTTATAGTATATATTTCTAAAGGTTACTTTTTACAAACAAATAAATCTAGAAACTTTACCACTTTATAATGTAGGTATAGATTAAAAATGACAAATAAAAAAAAATCATCATCATCATCATCAGCTCTTTTACGTCCTCACTGCAGGGGCTCAGGCCTTCCTTATGGAGACAGGCCTTCCGGATGGTTAAGGTGGATGGGCCATGACCCTCCACGCTGGCCCAATGCGGATTGGAGGGTATTAACGACTGCAAATGCAGCCGGGACCAACGGCTTAACGTGCCTTCCGAAGCACGAAGTAGCTCGAGATAATAATTTTTTGGTCACCCATCCCGTGACCGACCCTTGCGAAAGTTGCTTAACGACTACGATCGCGGGCCGCGGCGCTTATCCACTACGCCACCGAGCTACTCAAAAAAATTATAGCAATAAAAATTATCCTTCATAAATTGATGAATACTAAACCCAAATAAATAATTTGAAATTGTTCGAAACGACTCGAGTTTGATTGCAACTGCCAGTACGTTTGTGGGTCACGGGTAAACTGGGAAATTTGGAGTAAAACAACTTTGTTAGTCAACTCTCAACATTTCATAATTGAATTTTGCACCATGAACTAACATGTTTCCGTTTACGGTCCATTAAAGTTAGGTATACCTGAATCAGTAGATACAAACCCGAAATAATATTCAGGATGGATCGTGTACCTAAAACCTCTTTTTGACCGTTTCATGATAAAACATTGTAAATGAAAATTTATGATTTAACACTACGTAGGCATCAGTTTCAGTTATTGGTTTTCTTGACATTTCTTATATTCATTTATTTCACGCCAAACTTTATATTTTCGAACTCTTTCATTTTTGATATTTTAAATATTTTCGGTTAAAATCCTCTTTGATTTAAGTATAGTTGCACACAAAATATCTAAAACTGGAATCGGTAATAAGATAATCCGTTTGAATCAGAAAAAGGAACAATACAAAAATTTGTAATATAAGGAAGTTATCAGATTTAAACTTCTTTCTATTAAGTTTGCTTTTCATTAACTTGATCCTTGTGAAAAAAGTAACTATATCTTTGGAATTTAATATGCAAATTGAAAATGTAACTGGTAATTGTTATTGTTTGACTTTACTCGAATTTCCAGCGATAAATTCTTAGGTTCTTGCTAATTTAGTCGTAATTGTTTCGGGCCAGTTCAAGAAATATCCAATAACAAATTTATTATTATTGTGAATTGGTTAGCAATAAAGTTTGATATTTCAATAAGCAACAACTAAGTGAAATTATCGATTGAAGTTCTGAAATCTTATGATTTAATTAATGAAATTTATTGGGAATTGCTACTTAATTACATTTAGAGTAAAAGAAAATTGTTATATCGTAATCAAATACAACCACAAAATTAAAATGTGTATGTAAAATAAACATAAGCTATCGCCTATAGTCATTATTGATCGTCTATATTAATCTTTGTAATAAACTAACCGACTGATTACTAACTGACCGACAGTTTTAGAGACAATTTAGAGGCTGACTGTCTTAGTTCAATGTTTGGAGAAGTCACTCGGACTGCGAAACGTTATTATGAGTTTGAATCCCATCTTGGGCTTTTGGAACTGATGATTTATGAGTTTTTTTTTCTCTAATCGATTTGAACCTCTAAGGATGGTTGGTAAGCCCAAGATTGTTTACAAAAACTTGACTTTTTAGAGAGCTGTAAAAATTGTAAGAATAGTGTTAAATTAGTATTTATTTTTTGATTTTCTAAAAAGTTTCTTAAAATTTTTAGTTGCTTCATCTAACAAATATTGTAGACAGGCTTGTAAAGTAAGCAGTTAAGTTTGTTACATATAAGCTGTTTTTCTATGTCACACACAAGTTCTTGTTTATGCCTTCAATGCGCAACGATCCCGAAGTCCGAAGAATGCATTTTCCTACTGTGGGCAAACGGACATCCTTTAAGTGATATATTATTTTGTTTATGGGCTGTGTATGTTACGATTGACTGGCTGCATCTCATACTTTCTTTGCATATTTGCTACAAATTTACATTAAAAAAAATATATATTAGAACTACCGTTTGGTGTAGATGTGCTGTTGTAATAAAGAAATAGTTTAAAGTCTTTATCTATCTGAATACTATAATGAAAAAATTTATGAGGCATTGAATAATAAGACATTATAATAAAATTTATTTATTTATAAGTAACTTTATACTTTGCTAATTAATTAATATCTTAACTGTATTTAGTAGTTAAATATGGTATATTTCTTTTAGACATAACGATTTCCATTTCCATATATACCTACCTACCTCAAAGGTAGTGAGATCAGAAATTAGCAAAATTTAATTATGATTTAAAAGTATTCTGTATTAAATATTAAATAATATATTTATTAAATATTTCTTTTATATTATGTTAATTTTTGTGTATTTCTGGACTTTCAGATGATTAAAATAGCCGGATATTTTAAGCATCTGAAAGTCCAGAGCAAGCATTATTAATATAATAGAGGTGTAAGTTTTACGAATAAATGAAATACACAGCTCCAAGAAGAATGACGGTGCAAATTAACCAAAATTACACATAAGGTGGGCCATGACACTCCGCGCTGACTCAATGCGGTTGGAGGGTATCAACAACTACAAATGCAGCCGGTACCAACGACTAAACGAGCCTTCCAAACTATGGAGTAGCTCAAGAATTAAAAATTTTTGGTCACCCATCCCGTGACTAACCCATGCGAAAGCTGCTTAACAAAAACGATCGCGGGCCGCGGCGCTTATCCACTCACCACCTAGCTACTAAGGAAGTAGCTAGGTGGCGATTCTCCCTATTTGGTTCTCATTAGGCAGGCCTGAGCATCCAGCAGTTTGGTAGGTAATAACCTGATGAGGTTACGCTACTGTACAAACCCTCAGATAACGTGGGCGAAGCCGCGGGATACAGCTAGTAAAAAAAAAAAACCTTTTGACGTCTTATAAAATATTAATCTTTACATTGAAAAATTAATTCTTACCTACAACAAGTAACGTTCAACGCTCTCCTTATACATGTCACTGGCTTACAACTCTCCGATATCGAAAACTTGCACGAATATTATACTTTCAGTTTTGATACTAGCTGCCAAAGTTGCCAAGGTGACACCGCAACTGCCATTTAGCCACGGAAGCCGGAAATCGGCAAACTTGCCAAGACCGAACTTCGTCGTTGTCGTTCCAAAATTGTCCAGTCTATGTCGAAGTTAGTCAAGTCATGCTGAGTTTCGAACTGACGATATCGAATTTTATTAAATTAAATCTGTTTTTTTTTATATTTTCAACACTTGTCAGCTTTGAAATATAGCTAAATTAGGTATATTATTTAAAAGTTATCCATTAATTAAAGAAAAATAAATATAAGACAACATCACATATACGTTGCCCAGATACTAAGATGAGTAGCTAAAGCCCCCATAGTATGTACTACTAACTTTTCTCCAGCGGTTTCGTCTGCGTGGTCCTTAGGGAACTGTTTATTTTATATCGATTCATATCCTGCCACGTATATAATTTCAATGACAAATTGAATACTAAACATTGGCTACTGTGATGACGTTTTTATTCCCTATAAAAACTTCCATTCCCATTTTCATCCCTTTATTTGCCGTTTTTTCGGATAAATTAAAGTCTATGTCCACCGCATATGATGTAGTTTCACTTAAGTGTTTTTTTTTTTATCGTTTCAGTAGTTTCAAAGTCTATTCGTTTCCAAATAAACAATCAATAAGTTTATCTTTATATTATTAGATTATATAGATATTTACATAAAACATTTTGTGTTGTTATTTGGCTGTAGTTATCAAAAATAGAGAAAGAGCGATTACTTCATTCATTTTCTCTTCATAGCTTTTTTAAGGATTTCGATGACTATGTCAATGTCTTTTATTTTAAGAGCTGGTAAGTGCAGAACGTATTTTAAGGTGGAAAGTATAAAATGTTGAACGATTCAACGACGGTACAATCATTAAACACGCTTATTTTAATTAAGGTTAATTTGATTTTTAATGTTGATGATCCACGAATTAATGCATTTATCTATTTTCTGTGTACTTCAATTTTGCATTTAAAATCGAAATGCAAGTTAATTTGCTTAGTTCTAATTTAATAACGTAATAAGTAGGACGACGTATCAAAACACAACTTAACAATAAGCTTCAAGATATATCTTAATGTATTTTTTTAACAAATGATAATATTAATCTTTTAAAATGAAAATAATTACGTTAAAGCTTAGGTGCTATTCTGCTAAAAAAAGCTACAAAAGCAGCGCTGTCAGAATTAGCAGTTGCCGTATTTCCAAAGGTAAAAATGTTTCATTTGATCAACCTTCTAATGCTGTGACAGCGCTGTGTTCTACTTGTATTTTAAACAGATTAGCAAAACTGAAACTTGAACATCACATTTTTTTATCTTATTTTTAGTGTCTCCTATGGAAAACTCCTACTAAGTTGTCTGCATGTCTGTAAATGCTAATTTTTACTACGCTTGTAAATTGTACAACCAAATCTGTTCTTTCTGAAAGCAAAACTTTCATCACCCAAAGGCTCCTGTTTGTATATTTGAAAAATTACTATAATGATAAGATGAAAATCAAAATTTAGAGACATCTTAGTATTAAAAGTTTGTTACAAGCCAAACTGAAAGGAATCCAAAAGTCGTTGTCTTCCGTTATGAGCGTTTCCGAAGCTCCGTTCAGGTACGGACACAAGTTTTCATGTTTATGAGACGTAAAATGTGAATGTATTTTCTAAAGAAAACTATGAAAAAGGACCTAACACGACTCACGATTTTTTGGAAAAATATATCTTTCGGGTGGTTGTGTTCGATTGTCTGAACATTAAGCTTGAAAAAATCGTCAGTCCTGTTAGGTCCTGGATAGCTAAGTGGTTAGAGCAGTCGCCCGGATTGCGTAAAGTCATGATTTCGAGTCTCATCTCAGAGTGTCAGGGACAAGGTGGATTTTTTAAGCATTTTTTAATTAAAAATATAAATATCCATAGTTTAAAAATATAAACTATCGTCTACGCCCATATTTGTTTAATGGTAAAACAATAATTGAAGTTAGATTTCTTTCTAAAAATAAACGGTCTGGAAAATTTGTTGCGTGTCATGTAGCCGTTGCGTGCGTTTAGACACAGCGGTTGTTCACTTTAAGAAACTCAAGACTACTTTTGCAGTCTCCAATTTGTTTCAATCTTTCTCTCTCCCCCAATAAAATAATAGCGATACAATAGAAAGAAATACCAATAAAATGTCAACGCACTTGTTATAACGCACACATTCGTCACAACACATAAAATGTTAATTATAAGGACGGTCCGGCTTTTATGACGGAACGCTTTTACGCTAAATTGAAAACAACTCATGGTTTATTCACCACACGCAGACTATCCAGTTACCAATGTAAACGGAACTCTTTGACATCTCCAAACAGGCACAATATAAGAGAAGGGAATTTAGCGCAATAGATCAACTTACAGCGGTCTTTGTGCAATACATTGCCATCGGAATGACACTATTTATACACGTGTAGTAGATTTTAATTCATTAGCTCAGCGTAACGTTGTCTGTTAGTTGTTATTTGATTTTTTTATAATAACATGGCGCTGGTATTACACTAATTTCATTTTATATGATGTGTTGACACGGACTGTACTTGTTAATTATACTAGGTATTTAAATATTTTGGTTTGAACCAGATATATGAGTTCTTTTGCTTATCTCGTAACAGATATGATACGATGATAGGTTTTATTATATTATATACTAACCAAGTGTTTCCCGTGACTGCGCCCGGATAAATTATAACCTATATCACATGCGTATGATGTAAGGTAAAAGACATTTTATGATCGGATCAGTATCTTCGAATTTATCCCCCACAAACAAACAAAGTGAGAAACTTGTTTTCATTATAATATTAGTTTAGTCTATACTGAAATAAATACTAATAATTATCTACATAACATTCCACACATTGCTCAAATCTCAAATTAAATAGCAATAAGCACTTGTGTTATGAAAATCTGAAACAGCGATGGTACTACAGACAAAAGTGTATATCGATTCGACCAGAAATCGTATCCGGGTCCTCAGATATGGTGAGATCGAGCACCGAGCCATATGAATATAGAGGTCGTCAATTTGATTAATAATAATAGGTATTGTAAAAGCCTATCTAAAATGAATTTTTTTGCAAAATACTTAAGTCTACATTTAATTAATTATATTCCTATGAGAACTAATATCGTTTTAGAAAACGAAGGAGAGTGACGTAGTCAATGACTAAAAGAAAGTACATATCAGTGACACAAACAAAACAAAACGTAAAATATCTACGAATAAAAACTGAGTTTTAACCTTGCCACCATATAACACTATATCAACCGACCGATCCTTGAAAAGAAGTACACACTCCGAAAACAATACGTTGGCACAGGTTAACACTGTAGTGGTCGGCGGCTGTAAAACATTGTGATACCCGGAGCTTAGCCGGTGAGAATAGAGAATTTATAGCTTCTGTACAATGGAGCGACTAATCCAATTTCTGTGGCTGCCGCGATTTCATTCTGTTGACTCGCACGTGAGATCCGACTGCACAATACTGTGTCCTTATTATGAAATCTAGAATAGGATTCAATAGTCGTTATGAAAAAAAAATCACGACTTTTACCCATGAGTTTTAATAGGTTCCATCTGAACAATACTGGCACGTTTACTATTGGACTTGAATAGTGAAAATAAGTGAGAAAAAGAGGTGAAATATCAAGTTTTACAATGAGTTTTGATAAAAAAAATAGGAATCCATTACGATTCCTGAGATCATTACCTAGAGATGGGATCGATTAATGAGAATGGGTCTTAATCCATCACACGGGCCCAGTTCGGTTTTGGGTGTTAACCACGATGCAGCTAGGACCAACGTACCAGAGCACGGAAGAGCTCGAGATAATCAATTTCGTTCACCTATCCTATGCGAAAGTTGCTCTAACCACTCCATTTAGCCTTATGTTTTATGGACAACATTTAATACAGTTCAATTTATTTTTTAATGTGACGCAGCTTTCATATTTTTACTTTTCATGGACCCTTCTTTGCCAATCGATTTCAAATAAGGAATTTTCTAAGCAAATCCCTAACGCACCGCTTAATATATGTATAAAACTATCCTATTTCCACCATTACAATTGCATCGTTTTAAAGAAATCGTGGTAGGACCCCCGATGTTCTTGCGCTTTCAGCCACTTAAGGGGGTTTTGTATAGTGAACACAGTACAAAGGGAAGTTTTTGTACTAGAATACCTTATGATGTAAGTAGATAAGAGGTGTATTTATTCTGTTGCATATTTATTCGTATGCAATGAAGATTTTAAGAATCTGGAATTACATTTGATCCTGTGCACATTTCTCAACGTTTATGTAATGTATTTTTATTCTTATAACATCATATTTTTTTATTAGGCGAATCCAAGCAAATATTAATGATATCACCAAATTCGCTGACAAACACATTCTACAGATAGGTGAATTAGAACCGAATATTATTCTACGAAAATGCTGTACAAAAGGGTTATCTTATTACGAGAGTTTAATGAGAATTTCGCAGTTTACTTAGCATCTGGAGACAGTTGATGACGTAAGCTGTAAACCTAGGATGCAAAAAGTATTTACTAACTAGTCTTTGATTTTCCAACTGGTCGGCTCTAGGGGGACAAGTGGTGGCACTTACCCCTGGCGCCAGTGTCAGGGTGCCAAATCATCATAATATATTATATTTAATAAGTTCGTAAACATATTTTCAGTTTATTATAGTGCAACAAAAAGTATTTGTTTGAGCAAATGATTTAGTGATGACGTCCTGACAATAGATTCGAACCGTGTTCTCTCTGTGTTTTTTTTTAGTCACATATCGAAATGATAAAAAATTAAAGCACCAAAAACATTTAAAAAACTTTTATTAGTTAAGTTTGAAGTTCGCTTTAATGCTTTAGAAAAAAAGGAACACGGTACAACGTCCTCGGGTAACCGAAAAAGACAAATTCGCAATATCCATTAGCGATTTTCTTCATGAAACATGGGGATTAAAGCGTCACGTCACGTTTCACGTTATAAATCACGCGATTTCAATACGCTGACCGGTCATCAAGCCATGTCATTTTGACGGAATATTTACTTTATATTCCATGTACCTAATGACTTTTTCATAAACATCGTGTTACTGAAAGAGCATATTTGCAGTTAAAGATGATTTTTTTTAGTGTTTTTAGGGTTCCGTACCCAAAGGGCAAAATGAGAACCTTATAACCAAACCTCGCTCTCTATCACCAGGCTGTATCGAATCGTTAAAGTTAGACAATTGAAATTTTCACAGATGATGAATATCTTTTACCACTTCAACAACAAATACTGAAAACCAGAATAAAATAAATATTTGTGTGGGGTTCCCACATAGCAAACCTGTTTTGTTTTGCATGTTTTTGCTCGATATTGATAACGACAACAGGTAGACGCTTGAAATATTTAAAGAATATGTATTTATATAGTAACAGTTAATTTCGCATTTATTGATATGAATATGGATGGTGCGGAACTCTTGTACGAGTCCGACTTGCACTTAGCCTTTTATTATTATTTAGCTTTACTACTTCTTGGTTGTTTTTGCCTTCGATTCTCTTCGTGGTAGTTACTTTCAATAACAAACATTCATCCCTTATTTAACCACTTCAACCACTTCGACCCCTTTCAAAGATAAAGAATCCATTTCCTTTAACAATATTAAATTAATCTCTTACGAAACTTACGCTTTTAATAATGAATACATTTGTCTGATTATAATCAGTTCCACATTTGTAATAACTGTACACAAACTTTATATTTTTACAAGTCAATCTCATCTATATATTACATTAAACTTAATTAGTAATAACATAGCAGAATAAAGTGAAATTTTAAAAGAACCTAAACTATACTAATACGAGTGATTTTACAAAAACAATCTAATAATCTCACCAAACGAAATTTTCAACTAGTGTCCCTATTACCGTACTGTATCATAAGCATTATCAGAAAGCTAAGCGATTATATCAATATGCGGGCTCACTGAGAATCGGTAGATGTTAATACTTGCGATTTCAGCAAGCCAAAAACGAGATAAAAATGTTTTACGAGTCATTAGACCTTAGAAAAATCACTTACTAATGTGATAAGATTTCTTTGCCATATATCTAACCATATACTTAGTTCTATTACGAAACTATGTCTGTTTTAAAGGTATTTTTATCACCTCTCAAGGGAACTGGTGTATGAAGATATCACCATCATCAGCCTATTAAGAAGGTGTACGCCGAAAATCACTTGCATTTATTTGCTTTTAACTTACTTGGTGTTTCTATTCTATATTATTATGTTTTAATTAAAATGCATGATGTAAAATAAAATAAATTAGAACCCTAACAAATAAAATGTAGTTAGTTTTCTCATTTGGACGTTGATAGTAGTTTAAGTGAGTATTTTGGGGTATGTGTTCTTTTAATATGTCTCTATTTATAATCTGTCCAAACAGGTTTTATGGAATATTTTTAGATAACATTTAATTTTTTTTTATATAAAAAGCAATAGTTACAACCTTTTTTACGGCCAGATCGAAAACAAGCACGCTTTTAAATTTTTATTTCATGTTTTATAAAATAGGTCTTCGCTCTTCACAAAACCCATTGATTAACATGTGGACGCACGCATCGGGCTTTGATAAGGCTTTAGCAATTGCGCTGAGTGCACTGGTCGGATTAAAATTCGTTTTATCGGCTCAACGACGTACATAAAAAATGTGGTAGTGTACACCGTCAAAAGCGTTTGGGTTCTATTTACTAAGGATATAGTTACTTGTATAACGTTAGGTAAAAATCATCTGAGGTGAAGGCCTCGGCTGTTACCATACATCGCCGGCCATAGAGAGGGACATCGATAGGTTTATGTGCATTTTTGGGGACGAGTGAGCCCTACAAAACATTGTGGACATGCGCATAGAAGCGAGGTATGTAATAATGCTTTATCGCTACATATCCCATCGTATAAACCAAATAGACTCAAAAGATTCCATGATTAATTAAGTCATCGAAAAAGTTATAGAGGTATAGTCTTTCTCTAGGGCATGCGAAGAAATGAACAATGACATTTATATGTGTATTTTACATAATATGTGTCTTTATTCGTTGTTAGTGTCGACTTTCTTTCGATATATGCAGTTTAAATCTATTATAAAAAATGTTTATTAAAACAGCAGCTCTGAACGACTGGTAGGGAAAAAAATGTGGACAATCCAAAAGCAGTTTTATGTAAATATAAACTTTTAAACTTTCGTGTTGCATTAGATTGTATAAGACGGGTATTAACGCGATCAAATTTCCGATAGTTAGGTTTTTCACCTACCCATATTTCCCGTCGTTTCGACCAGGTTACATCGGCCGTGGTCACGGGCTAACTTTTTATGTAAGAATTCTATTTGAATAAAGATTATTTTGACTTTGATTTTGAAAATGAATTAGAGTACTAATGAACTACAGACTATAAATAAGTACTTATAGTTTTTTAACAGGCTAAATGAACGACATTTCTGTCTATTTATCAATCTATATTTTAAACAATAAAATCTGATATACACCGCGGAAGTGGAAGGAAGTAGATGCCGAGGAAGGCCCAGACACGCGTTTGATCAAATCAATCGCGTACTGTTGGAATATCAAAGCTATAAACAAAATATACAATGAGTAATAATTAGGCTTTTATATAATTTTAAATTTTAAAGGTCGATAATAATTACTCGAACTAATACTCATCTCCACTGAACCCTGAAATAGTTGAATTTGGATGGGTCAGTGATTGGGATCGTCATCACGTTCTATTGACAGTGTGCCTACTACATATATCGTTTTGATATCAAACAAACTTTATTTATATTGTGATTTAAATTAAACAGTTTTATATTTAAAGAGAGATAGTATCTATGACATTTTTATTATAATAAAATGTAAATATTTCTTTATTCTTTTATAGTAAACTGTTTTTCATACCCATATATTGAAAGTGCTTGAGAACACAACTAGGCCTCCCTTTTTAGTTGTTCGCCGTCTTGGATGGTCGCGGACTCCGCCATATTGGATTTAAAATGGCATCAATTTATTTATCGTGATATTCTCAGCCAGTTATTTAATTTGAGTAATTTTAGGAGAGTTTTTAAGGCAAAACTAAGCCACCATCAGGGCATTCCACCACAGTAGATTTAAAATGATGTATCTTAGCTAACTTAGCTTTGTTATCTAAACCAAACCTATATGTAAGGTTTCATCTTAATAAATTGATGTTTAAAAGATAAAAAACATTTAAAACCACGCACGCCACGTTCCAAGTGTTGCCATTTCTGAAGTCCCTGGTTTTATTTCCCTATCTGGTTATTTTAAGAGGTTCTTTGTATTGTTGTATATGTTTGGGTCTTTGTTGTTTCAGATACTTCATTATAAAAATGTTACTCGTTTTTTAATTTAAGCAATGTATGTGATGTTGTCTAAAATTTGTATTTGATACTAATATTCGATTTAATTTTCACCAAGACAGCGCCAGCGTTTTATATTTCAGTTACGAATATCCAAAAAAAAAAACAATAGTTGCATTATGCAATTGGTAAACTGCTATATGCACGCACACAAACTGAAAAAAGCGTCGAACACATCTGCCGCAAAAAGTCGCAAGACACGTACAGAAGTTACGCACTTTTAGAAAATTTCAACATACGTTATTGTTTTCTTGGATTTTTTTCCAGTGAACGTGAAGTGATTTCGTGAATTTTTCACGAATTTATTAATCTCTGAATCTGGATCAACTACAAACTTTAATAAGAAAATGAAATTTCAATAGAGGAACTAAAAATGAAGGTACTAATTATATTAAAAAAAAGCTTTTCGGTGCTATTTTTATAAAATTTGCGAGAATCAACAAAAATCGTTTTTGACACTCAATTTGTCATTCTGTACCCATAGAACAGATCTTTTTTTTCTAATATGTGTCTGTGCTTGTGTATCTCATAGACAGTCTTATGGCTTATGGTAAGCTATTGTCACATACATAAATACATATTGGCTGGCTTGACTTTTCTGTTTCTTATAAATAACTAATACACTTGCAACTGCACTCACTGTTACGACGCATAATCTAAAGAGACTAAAACGATATGCTATTGAGGATCTGAAACAGAGAGATTAATCTCCAATAAATCTTTGGAAGTGGCTCCGATGGGAGTGCCGCCTTACAAACCAAATTTTCTTCAACAGAACTCTTTATGGTTCTTTTTTTGTATTGATTACAGTTGGCAGTGGAAAATAACAAAAAAAAATATATAAATAACCATTAGGTTTGCGAACATTTAGTTGAATGTTGTTTTATGTATTTTGTGTTGTTTTAAATGTTATCCCAGTCAAATAAAGTTTCACTGTCGGAGATTGACATTTTAAAAGAAAGTATTGAAAAGGATCTATAAACGATTCAAAGATTTTGCACAAGAGCCCGGGAAAATTGGGGTCCTATTGAATTTCCCGTGGACGCAACGGAAGTCGGTCCGGAACAATCCGGTTTTATAATACGGTCACATTTGTGCCCTCCCACAATAGGGACGAATCTGGAACAAGGTTCGGTTCTAACTGGATTTGTAAGATCTGTTTAACTCGGGACCTTTACATATTTCCTCTTGAGTGTAGATTGGACAATATTATTTTTCAAGTCATATAACAAATTCTGAAATCAAATTGTTTATTGTAGAATGGAATAGAATATTCAATATTACTTGTTAATTACATATAATATATTAAATTAATTATCATACATTTAATAATAATATAAATGACACCTGAAATCAACAGATCTGAGTAAAAATACTATTTACATGTTACAGAAAGCCGCCATTCTCAATACTTACCGCATAATCAGAAAGTTCATGCAGCATGAAGAACATGAAAAAGATTAAAAAAAATGAATAATTTGGCTGGTGCCCGTTGTTGCAGAGAACTGTCAGGCTTCAAGCTGAGAAATCATAGGAAAATAATAATAATATTTTTTATTGGAACTACATGTTACATGTTAAATCATGTACGAACGCAACCGCTTTAGTTTAAAAACTGCGTTGCAGCCACAAACACCCACCTCAATTGTATATAGAAACACTCTACTTCACAAAGTTAAATAATTCAAACTTAAAAATAGCGCTGGAGAATCCCTATTACCTTGAAATATTTTAAGGAGAAACGCAACATCTGACATTTCTCTTCTTTTGTCTGAATGTAATGGTAGAAATTAAAAATGCTGTCATCTTTGAATGTAATTTCCAAAATTCGTATGGATTAACATGTAAAAGAAAACATTATTTGATTATCTCAAGAACATATTACTTTATTAGTAAAATGCTTAATCCTCGTCATGATTAGCCCTTTTATGTCTCCTTTGCAGGCCTTTGTTATGGATGGTTAAGGAAGATGAGCAATGACGCTGATCTGCATTGGGCTAGCGTTATGGCCCATCTTCTTTAGGGGTATTGACAACTGCAAATGAAGCCAGGACTAACACTTAACGTTCTTTCCAAAACACAGAGTAGCCCGAAATATTTGTTTTTGTCACCCATTCCGTGACTGAACCTTGCGAAAGTTGCTTAGCAAAAACGATCGCGGGCCGCGGCACTAATCCGCTACGCCACCGAGCTATTCATAAAATAAAAAAATGCATAATATTAGAGATAAAACTATTATACACGATAAAATATCTAGTCGAATACAAGCGACACATGGAAATGTTAACATAATATATTGCGTATAGTACGCAACCTAATCAAGTTCCAAGAAAGCTCCCCTAAGATCTTTTTACAATTCCGAACTGCAAGCTATATAAGTAAAGCTATTGTACCCGTCATTTTAATCAGAGGGATTTAGTACTTAGTAGATAGGGGACTCCATCTCATTTCTTGGCATTCGTGTATCCCCCCTTGTAACGTTACGTATCTATTACGTTAATACCCAAGCAAATGTAGTGATTACTTTATCTGTCTTTTTTATCTTTGGATTTCATGCAAGGAGGATGTTGTCTGAATGGTAATTGAAGTTTCTTATAAAGCTGAATTAAATATTTGTGGGTAATTTCCGAAATTAATGTATATTTTAATAATAGAACAAACTTTAAATTATACTCAACTTTGCGCCAGTGACTTCGGCCCCTAGAGAACTGTAGAGGGATAAAAAATAGCTTCCATGTTATTGAAGCTCAGAATTATCTGTATACCAAATTTCATCAAAAGCCGTTCAGTAGTTTTTGGGTGAAAAAGTAACAAAAATAATAGGTTGGCTCTTCGCGTTTTATATGAAATTTGAGATATTTTTAATAAAGTTTATTAACATTTAACTAAAGCAGGTGCCATTTTGTTTGAAAACCTATTGCTTAAGAAATTTTGGGGCTTCTGATAAAAAACTGCGACAAATGATTTTGGTAGTCCTCGCTTGGTGTTACCCTGACACTGCCTTAAGAATTCTGAAGAGACCGAGATAGGAGGAAATCTGAACGTGCAAGGTTAGGACTATACGGCGGATACATTAACATCTCCCATTTTTTCCTTTTTATTTTTTTTCTGGGTGGCTAAAGATGTGTAAGGCCTAGCATTATCATAACTAAAAACCACACCTCTTCTATTGATTTCATTTCATTGATTGATTTCAGCATCACCTTTTTGCGAATTAACCCAGGTTCTGTCACAGACTGTGAAGTCTGACCGAACTTTGATGACGAGCTTTTTCACATGTTCATGTCGTACCTGATCCGCTTTTCATCAGTTATCAGTTTCTTTAAAAATGATTCGGTTTCCTTACTCCGTAATAAAGAATCACAAATGAGTACATAGTTCATTAGGTTTCTTTCGAGCTTACTGCTCGTGAGATACCCAAATAGCTAACTTTTTGTCTACCTAACTTTATCAAATGCACCAAAAATGTTTTGTGATACTAATATAATTACTAATATGTTGCTTCACGTTTTCAAAAATGGAATCCAGTTTACTGCGCTATTACTGCGCTAGGTCCATAATGTCACATTTTTTTTCGCGGCTTACGTTGTATCTGTACCTTTTTTGTGATAAAATTTTTAAATGTTTCAGATTTTGAATTCAGAGAATTTGAATTCAGAGTTATCTTCTTTAAAATTTAAACATTTTAATGATACTGAAACCAATAGCCATAAATATTTCATTACAAGTTTCTGTATACTATATGCGAAAATACTTTTTCCTCAACCTAATATATATGTATACATCCTCAAAAACTTCCATGTTCATAACATAATATTAGAAAGACAGGATATTAAAGGTATCAGATATAGCAATTTATAAATCTGACAGTTAGTCAACTATCGTTTTATATCTATAATCTTTACTGCTTAGTCATAAATACAACTATGTATAATTCAGATTACACAATACAGTTAAAAACAGCGTTTAATAAAAAAAAACCTTTATTTTTTGAATTTTAAACGAGAATCATGCCACATTTTCTGTAAAGGTGTAGGTCTGTGTCCTCAATCGCTAGATACAGTACAGGCTGACTCTTAGGCGAATGATATAAAGAACGAAACATTATGTACAATTAAAGAAACTAGTTAGCATATATTTAGTATTGAAACTATAAGTTGTATTAATATACATATATAAAGATATACTATAAGCAGATACAAATAAAACCATAAAATAAATAAAAACTGTTTTGCAATCTTCTTTCTTACTGCAACACTTGAATATTTTAAAGTACACTCAAAAGAAACGACATTTCGTATTGAAACAGACGCAACTTATTAATATAAAAAGTAAAGAATTTCGTCTGTCTTAACTGATGCCAGCGGAACTGGCCAAAATGCAAAATACTTTAAACATGCCACATGCTAAAACAATGCAGCTCTCTAACTCATAACAATATTTTTTAAAGTAGATTTAACACCGCTAGGCTTATTTTATATCTATTATTTTCTAAATTAACCAAAATCATATTATGTTCTATAAAAAAAGTTTTGGACTTGCATGATCAAAGTCAAAATATTCAAATAAACTTATTTAAAGTACTCGAGAATCATCAAATATTTTTACCCTACGTTCAAGACGCCTTTTGGCTGGAAAAAAGAATAATCGAAAAAATTTCACCAGTTCTAATTGAAGTAACGACATTTACAAAAACCATGTTGTTGCTAAATAAATATTAACAATTTGTTACAAACAACTGACCTTATTAAGTCACTTTCCAATGCAATATTTAAAATAATAACTAAGTATTTGTGAAAGCTTCTCTAACATTTAAAAGTTTTTACTGAATATATTTCAGTAAAAACTTTTAAATATTAGACAACATCATATATTTTGCTCTGATGTAAATGAATGAAATGAAAATGAAATGAATGTAAATTAAAATCGAGAAAATAAAGAATATTTCATTTTCTTTAACGTTTTCGGAAACCAAAAAAGAGTGTCTAAGCAAAAACTTTGAAAACGGATAAGTCATTCGGCTATAGAGGTCACGTATACATATATCAATGTATAGCATATATACTGCAAATAAATAGTCTGTGATACTGCAGAAGACTGCATTATTTCAACAGCAGCACTATTGAGTCGTTGATTTTTTCATCTTTGTTTTGCTATTAAAATCTTGTATCTGTTTTGAGCTCTGTCTGCGAAATGATGAGGTGATAATTAATATTGCTTTTGTTGTTTTTGTTTTTTATCTTAATCGTTATACTTTCGTGTAACACAAAACAACACACACGGCTGCGCGTCAAATTACCATAATATCTCAAATTTCCGCAATTGGTTTTAAACTCTTCTCTCAATGTATTAAGATTTCAAAACAAGTGGAGAAATTTGACAGTTTTCTTCTGGCGGGTCAGTGTGGATGGTGAATCCACACATCCCCCAGCCGCGACATTCTACTACGACACCAAAAAATAATGTTCAGTTGAATTCACTGTCATTTCTGAGCTGGGGTATACAAGTACCGATTACTGTTATGTGGAACGGTATGGGATAGCAAGACAAAACCAGATAACGCTTGGTTGTTCGAACTCCAACTTAGTGGATCGATGATCTTATAAAGATTGCAGGAAACCGCTGGACATGGGCAGCGCAAGACCGATCCATTCCATGGATGCGAACTCAACTCTCTCGACTCGACATCTCGTCCGGTCGAGATAATGATGGTACATGTTTTTATGAAGGTAGGTATTTAAACATGGATGAATGTCAAACACTTTTGCACAATTTAAATTTGCACCTTCAGGTTAGTTTATAATATTTCAATGTATCTGTTTTGTTCAAGGTTTTAATTAAGGTTTATTTTGTAGTGAATACTTAGATCATTTTCTAAAGTTTATACCTCCGTGAAATGTAAATTTAGAAGTACTTTGATCAAGAACTCTTTAAGTATTAAGATATTTTGCATTAAATTTCAAAGTAGTGCATATATTGCGGCTTTTTTTAATTAATGACAGTTAAAATCATGAACTTTTGTTTTAATGCAAATTTATTTAGCAATGTGATTTAAGCCTAATCTGAAGATTATTTAAGTTTAAAACTGATAAAGTAGAAGTTTGTCATTTTTCAATAACCTGGTGTTCTGCTGTTTGTACAGTCAACTGCACGTCGGAATATACTGTCAATTTTGCCCACTTGATTTTATACCTTAATTTGTTGAGCGTAGAAGTCAAAATCCATTGCAGAAATTTGTCATTTTGTGGTAATCTGCAACCATAACATTATAATTTAACATTTACTTCAAAACACGTGTAAAGGTTTACATATTGACAATATATTTTATGGAACGTAATGCATGGACATAATAGCCTTCCTTTTGTTAATGTTAACCAACGATTACTTTATTTGTACTGCATATAATTAATTTTGTCAAATTACTATTCGTTGTGATAATAAAATAGGTAAGTTTATGTAAATGTTATTACTACAGATAGTGTTGATAATGGACAAAGTTCCTTATGGGGCTTTGTCGGCCCTGAAAATTACTAAAATTTCGGGAAGATCTTATCTATGAAAATTTTGTTTATTAATACTTCAGAACATATAATATTTTAAGTTTTAATTATCATTATTCATCTTATTTTAATATCTGTTCATTCTTTAAAAGATCAAACTTTGCAAGATATGCATTTGCAGCCAAAATTAACTACTTTTCGAAAATTTTACTTTCATTTTTATTTATGTTTTATATCTCAGTGTGATTTATTAAAGATTCTTACTCTTTTTTTATTTATACTCTTTTTCTAACTTATTCATTAAGGTAAGACGTAAATGCCCGTTTTCACTAAACTTAGGAGTCGCTTAAATCTGACATCTAAATATTTGGGCATTGTCTAAGATGAAAATGCGTTTCAATAATAACAAAGAGCCACCTAACGATGGTAAACAACGCTTAAAGTTAGGACATGCAATGGGCATCGTCTAGCGCTGGGTATTTGGGTGATGTTACTTATACGCTTACTCTTTGGCCACGACAAATGTGTCAAGGGATAAAATCAATTTAGTAAGTTGGCATCAAGGAGTCTTATAATTAAATAAATATGGGTCATACACAAAATCAGTTCTCAAAAAAGAAAAAAAATGCACATATCGATTCGTTATTTGATATTTATTGAATGACAAGCTTTAAAAGTTTTACAAAATTATAATCATAGATCAGTCTTCATTATTTAAACAGAAAAATCACTTTTTCATTTATTTCCTGTCTACAGGATAGATTAAATAGTCAACAGAAAATAAATAAAAAAATATTTTTTTATATTTTAAACTTAACAATTATATTAGACCTTTATTTTATATTAATCAGAATTAGTTACGTTCCATAATCATAAATAATCAAAAGCAAAAACAAGCAACTAAACCCTTAAAAAAAAACATCACAGCATGTCTACAGATTGTACATATCCATCTGTAGAACTAATACTAAAAATATGGAATCGTCATCGGAATCTTGCCACATTGCGACAGAAAACCGTTTTCGTTTGGGAAACACTTCTAAAGACGAATCAGAGTCTTCCAAAAGATCTAGACGCGGTCGAAGTCTTTTGGTAGGCCTCACATTTTGTTGAATTGCCTCAGTGGTGACTTCGGGTGTTAACCTGTCACTAAAGCCCGGTGACATTGACACAGTTGAATTTTCAGGAGTATTTGAAGGCTCTTCAGGAGTATTTGGTGCTTCCGGAGTATCGGGAGTATTTAAAGCTTCTGGCTCACTAGGAAATTTATAGTTGTCCATGGGTTTATAATTGACATCTATTATCCCTAATCTATAATGAGGGCATTTCACATATGGAGCACAAATCTGGCAACTTAAACGTCTTACGTGTATTACTCTCGATTCTATGTAACTCCATGTTATCTGATGGATATCACGTGTACCTTTGAAAGGTCGTATAACACTTTTGTTTAAAATTTCTTCTACATCAGGAGTAAGTAATTCTTCAATGCCTTTACAGTTTGCAAACAAACAAGACATTAAGCCTTCGAAATTTGAAACATCGTTGCCTCTTGCCACATGAATATCACAAAGTCGTTTTATGCACCCACCTACACCATCGGGTGCTCCTTTAACGTGGCCTCTTTCACTGAAATGCCATGTGATTGTATCCACTCCAAACTCCTAGCTTAGATAGGTAGCAAGTAATTTGAACATGGATTTATTTCGGTATTGTGTTGAGGGACCATCACTTAGAATATGTAAGTGTTTTAAATTAGGTGAAAGTTCTTTAATTTTTGCTATCAGTGCTTTCAAATGAACACGAATCAAAACGGGGTCCTGTCTGAGATTTTCCGAAACCGTGCAAAATGAAGTCGATTGTAGAAAATTATTTGGGGGTTCTGAATTTGTACTGTAATATACTGATAATTGCAAAGATTATTTGAGGTTTCGATCCACCAAAATGAGCAGGTTGGATTTCCTGACTATATTTGCAAGTGTAGTTTTCCGAAAAGTCTATATGAAGTAGACCTGTCTGCAGGTGAAATTTGTTTCTTTACGTCATGAATTGTAATCATTTGGTGTATCATATAAGCAGTATGTTTCATGATTGTTGGTAACGTTGAATTTAAATTATCTAAAAGTCTTTTTTTAGTGGATTGCACTTTTTCTTTTATTTTTTTTTGGTATACCTTTAATGACAACAGTTACATCTTTTGTAACCCATCTTCCATCTGTAATGGAATCCTCATCATCAAAATTATTAGAAGTAATAATATTTTCTTTACATAGAGGACACTTTCTTTCCAAACAACGAACGTTTAAAATTTTAATTGCAGCATAGAGACTTAACTAGATCAGTCGCGCTTTTAAAAGGAATGACTTTCGCATAATGAAGTGCTTGAACAAGATAGTTTGTGTTCGTATGTATAATACATAAACATGTTTTCCTACTTTCTACTCTAGGAAATAAAATCCAAAATGGCCGATATCTGCGAAATGTTTCGTAAGATATTTTCATTCCAGTTTTCATTGCAAAAGCCTTGTGAAGATTTATTAGTGAGTCATTTAAAATTCGTATTTGTTTTTTTATTTTATTTCGTGTAATTGTTTCTTTTTTTCCTGATGTAAACCTACTATTTTCATCTTGCAAAAGAAAGTCGCGAACCGCTTTTTTTGTCTCCTTAACTACCAGAGACTTAATAGACTTTCTTTTATTTTCCTTTTCTCTGTCTATCTTTTTTCTTACTCTGAGACATCGTATTCTATACTTGGCTAGTTTAGACGCTAATTCACATGTTTTTTCTTCAAATAAATAATCTCATTCTTAAGAAGGTATCTATTACGTTGTGATATGTAACTACCACCACTTGCACGTGATAGTATTGGAGTTGAAGGTGGAGTATTTGTTTCTATAAAATTATGCAAAGCATCGTGTTGTCTTTGCTTTTCTCGTCTCTTCTTGCCTTTTTCTCTCCACTGTTTCTTTATTTGTCTTTGTTCTCTCGGAGTAAAGTCGGCGATAGTTTTAAGGAGTCTTTGTTCTTTTTTCTTCTGATAACTTTCTCTATCTTTTCTTCTTCTTTCTTTTAAGTCTGTTTGAGTCATTCGACCTCTAACACGTCGTATACTTAATTTTTTCTGCTCGCGCCTTCTTTTTATCTTTTCTTCTTCAGATATCTGAGATGTAGACCTACTTTTTCGTGGCATCTAAAAAATATAGGTATAATTAATATTTTGTAAGTAATTGTTGCGATTTATGTATTTTATTATGCAAGATGAATTAAAATAATCCCATCAATATTTTATTTTTAAAGTATGTAAATTAAATTTATCGATATTGTATTCACATACTACTCCCCAAAATTTTTATTATTATACTCACATTGTTACATACGATGTAGGAAAGAGGCACTAAAAACGAATGAAAATCTGTGTATCCACATCAAAATGTAGTTTTTCGATACTTTAACACGACGGTACTGTAATGGCTACCGACAACTGACACAGGACTCAATGCTGCCAACACATAAAAAACAAAATTGATTTGCGTTCCGTTACATGCAGATTATTACCCAGTTTACACGTCTACAGGAGTAGTCTAACAAATTGAGAACAAGACGTTTATTCATTTAATTTCAATAATTTAGCACGTATTTATACAAAGATCTTATTAAATTACGCCTTATATAAAGGTTAATGATCCTGTTCCATAATTTATTGAAAATATAGTTCGTAAATATTTTTATTATCCTCTTGAAGTTTTGGATTCTGTTTTGAACAGTCTACAAGAAGGAAAGTTTATAAAAATAAATGCAAGAAAATAATAACTATAATACAAAACACCGTTATTTCATAGACGGAAAAGTAAATATAAGGGTTGTAATAAATAAATAACCAAGTGTTGATGTAATATAATTATAACTAAATCATTTTTTTACTCGAGAACAGTTTTTTTTCAGCTTTTGTGTATGACCTATATATAAGTAATGAGATTTTCTGAATTTCCAGACTTTTTATAAATGGACAATGACAACTTGGGTGCCCGTGTAAATACAAGACCATATATATTTTTTCTTGTTTCATTATCTGAAAATAAATATTTTTGTTGTCTCTTTACGTGTAAGGGCCACTAAAGTGACATTGGTGGAGTTGTGTAAACGCAAATATGCCATACGTTAAAAAAATCTGAAATATGCATAATCAAATCTGGTTATGCTATTCTTAATTTGAGTGATTTCTAGTTAACATATGTCTTGTTCTAGGTTAGTAAAAATAAGCATAAGTAATAAAATATAATTCACGTTAACATTCATTTATTTGTCGTGCGTTAAACTTATAATTTTAAAGGACCTATCGAATCATCAATTATGGCTTTTCTTGCATACAAAAAGTAGTTACCTCTAAATTAAAAAAGAACAATGTCATAAAACAAATTACTATCGCCATGTAATCTTGGCAGCGCCTTGAAATAATTACTTATAACGAAACATCACGTGCCGTACAATAATCATCGGATCTACCATACAATTATGCCCTAACCATCATGCATAAAGTTATAATTTCACGAAATTGAATCCCCGCTACTAAATATACTAAATACTAAATACTGGCAATCTGCATAGTAATGGGTAAGATTAAAGTTTTTCACCGGTACATTCGTTTTTTTTTTTTACTTTTAGAGATTAATTTTTGATTGTGAGTTTAATGTTGAATTGATATCGTGTTCGCGCTTCCGTGCCGGTCGATAAATGGTAATAAATAACCTATTTTAACTTAATTTCTATGTTAACATTTATCGATTGCTTCATTCAAATTAACTAAGTGGATCAAATTTCTTTCGTCGCAGTCATGTCCTCTTGACAAAATGGTCGGGGTAATTTCAAGATCGAATACTGCGTCACAATTGTGCTCGTAATACATCGCCATGTCGTACCAAATGTAGAAATTAAATACCCTCTTTCTATTTATTGATTGGTATTTTAAACAAAACTTTTCTATAGATGAAAATATAATTATTATGTATTAAATATTATCGCAAATCTACAAATGACGGATCATAAAACTTCTTTTATGATCCGCGCTTAGTTGCAATTATATCTAATGAAAAGGCTTGATTAAATACAGCATGCACATCAATTCCAAATGTAAGATGGCGTCTATTACAAAATGTTGATCATAGAATTAAGTAGATAGTCTATTCATCAATATTAATTCAATATACCTATAAGTACATTACAATTTATTCTCCTTAAATCGATGAAATATAATAAATATTCGTTTTATTTATCCGGTTGTGATTATTTTGAACAAAATTTGCTTACATTGTTATAACCAGAGGTCGGAATTAGGTAGAGTTATTTATGTACTTGCATCGAAATGTTGATATTAATGTGGACCTTCCCGACATTTTTATTTCTTCTTTCTTAATTTTTTTGTTTCATTGATGTAAGTTTGGCAACGTCGTGCGTGCAGTAGTTTAAATTGTGTAAAAGTAAATAATTTTTTATTTAAAAAATCACGGGATTTTTTCTGCGCTTAAAAATTAATCTCGGGATTTGAGGCATATCCACTTTATTCTTTCGCTGTATGAAATCAGTGTAAGTACATGAATAACTCTACCTAATTCCGACCTCTGGTTATAACACATGTATTAGTAAATAGGTAATTATGTTTTCCAGAACAATTTCGGCTTGGCTACCACGAGATACAAACCGTATCAGCACAAGCTTATACTAGTTTACGTATTATTCCAGTTGCAATGCAACACTGGATTTGATCCGCTAGAGTGGAATTCTATGGGAATGATGTAAACCATTTGAAACTGAATAGAAACTAAATATCGAATAAATTAGTATTAAATTGAATGTAAAATGCCTGCAGGTTAATTCTGGTAATGTTTACGTTATAATTGCATATCTATAGAATCTCAACGACCTACATTTTAATTGTTAATTTTAATAAAATGCCTTGTTCTAGTTAGTGAAAACGGAGGTAAGTGACGTCAGATATTGCTACGGTAGAGAAAAACGTATGGGTGTCTGGGCAATCTTTGTAATAATCTTAATTATTTATGTGCATATATTTATAACTGTATTTTCACTTGTGGGAAACAAGCCTATTGTTTGTTTGTTAATTTCATATTAACTATCAGAACCTTTGTCGGGTTTCAACAAATGATTTTGAAAAATAGCCAAATTGGTACAGGCGATCACGTTAGTTATTTAATTTTATTTATAGTACAGTGTAGATTATTGAGACTAGAACGTAAGGGCGAATAATATAAATGCAGTTCAGAATACATTACAAGTCATGAATGGTCTCCTAGTATGGATATATTTATATATTTCTTTTTTAATAATATTATAAAATATAAAAACAAAATTTAAATTTATTTATTTCTCAAAAGTTCTCCCTACACTCGATTTTTATACGATGTGTATAAGATGTTTACTGTCAATTTAACTCAAAAAACAAAAAATGATTAACTGCCTCAGGGATGTCAATCAAGTCTTAAGTATTTTTACTTAAGTGACCATTAAAATTAAATAACATCTCTAAGTGCAGTAATAATTCATTAATAACATTTCCCGCGATTCCAATATCATCCATATAGCTAATAAAGAAAGAGACTTGTTCCGTTGATCTAATTTCCGTTGCTTTTCCGAGAAGTGGCCATAAAAAGAAGCTCAATGTAAAAGGATAGGCTTTCCTCGCCCTCACGTCTTTGAAGCCGTAAATTCTGATTATTTGCCTAAACGTTTTCGAATACTCATCTCCAGATCTCGTTTCAAAAGCGGGAAATTCAATTCGGCAGCTAATTAAACGTGAGTCTGTGCTTGTTTCAACGGAAATATGTTCATTTATCTGAAGGAATCCGATTTCAAATAATTTCTCCAGCGGACGACAATGGCTCTCTACATTCTGGTATAGTATAAGTTATGTACAGTATGTTATTATGTATTTAGGTGAAGAAATTATTCGTTTAAAAAAAAGGAGATTTTTGCAAGTCTATTACTGTTAGTGTTAAAATACCACTTTTGAGATAACAAAAATGTACAATATTATACATAAGCTTAAACCAAAAACGTTCAAAGTATCACAGACGGAGGTAGTATTCTAAATATAAAATGTCATCCATTATAGACCTTACATATATCGATTTATTGATCTTATCTTGTAAATGGTCGCCTTTGCTCTTTGTTGGTTTAACTATAAAGTCTTGTAGAAATGTTAGGTTAGGCATCAAAGTTACCGGTAGTTTGCGTTAAGATCGAGTAATCATTATAAGTTAGATAACTAATTCAAATCATATCACTCTTTACTTCAAATAGGAATAGATTACTCAACTATTGACTCGTTATTTTTATGATTTGTAGAGGTCCTACAAAATGCTATCGATAGTTACCCGACACCGTACACGAGTTAGGTTATATCATTTTTAATCTAATATGGCGGACGATACTAAATAGCGGCCCATTTATTTTTTATTCTCTGTCATGATATGGAGATTCAATGAAAGAGTTTTGCTGACATAAAAATGTACAAAAAATACTGAATTCTGTTATTATATACCTATTATTTAACAGTATGGTAAATGTAAGGTTATTATGAGTACCTATTTGATTTTTCTATCTTTGCGAATGTTTGTAATAGTAGGTTGGTATACGTGTACAAAAATATCTAGTTTGTAATACATCTTACTTGTATTTGGACAGTTGCACAAACGTTCAATGATGTTTAATGACGCCTTTAAGCTCTAATGAATGTCAAATTTTAGTGCAACTGGCTGATTATAAAGGCGAAAATTTGCAGGTTTGCATGTTTTGATGATTGTAGGTTTGTTACTTCTCCACCCAAAAACTACTCATCGGATTTTGATGAAATTTGATGTATGGGTAATTCTTAGTCGGGATAAATATATAGACTACTTTTTATCCCACTAAAGGGTTCGTCAGGGATAGAAGTACTTCCAAGAGCGCCTTTGTGAACGATGCCTTAACGGTAAGAGATAAATGAATGCTTTCTAAAGAAAAGTTGGAAGGCTTTAAATAATATATTAATATAAAATAAAAAGTAACGATGGTTAAGAGAGATAAGGAACGAGTTTAGTAATAAGGAACACTTATTTAAGTTGTGATTGGCAATCTACTTACTCAAAAATATTACCCAGAGTAGTCTAGGCTTTTGTAGTATTGGAAAAGGATTAAAAAAATTAGCTGGATGGAAATACAATTTATTAAATAAGTATGGATATCATCAACGACAAGAGAGGGTTACTAGGGCTATCGCGTAACATCATTGACTTCTATTTGGTTGACAGTGGGTTGTACTCAGTTTTCAATAAGTACTTTTCGTTCGATCACATATGTACTATGTTCAATATATAGTGTTGTATCTAATGCAATTTAATGTTGAGTGCATTTTGATTAACTACAATATCAATAAATTGGAAACCGTAAAAGATAGATTAGGGAGAATGTATGGACATTTCATTCGATACGTTGACTTTTTTAAAACCAGGCTGTAAGCAAAAATAATATTATGATAAGTAAAACTATATATAAACTCGAGTATTTTGGTGGCGTAGCTGCATTTGCAGTCGTTAATACCCTCCAATTCGCATTGGGTCAGCGTGGAGGGTCATGGCCTATTCTCATTAACCTAACCATCCATAAGGAAGGCCTGAGCCCCTGCAGCATGGCCTATCCTCATTAACCATCCATAAGGAAGGCCTGAGCCCCTGCAGTGGGGACGTAAAAGGGCTGATGATGATGATGATGATGAAGTTAAAATATTATTGTGACAATATCGAGAATCATGTAGAAATGCAATAAAAGTTATGATAATCGCGCTAAACAAAATGTTAACCAACAATTGCTTAGAATCTTGAAAGATTAATTACAGCATATTCCGGCCCAAAGAAGTAATAGAAATAAACATGAGCTGTGTGCCCTAGATTATCAAAAATCTGGCCAAGTGCATTTATTGTATGAGAATTCCCTAAATATTTATTTTGTTTCTATTTTTAGTATTTGATTCTATAGCGGCAACAGAAATACAAGTTTCTAATGTTTAACTATAACAGTTCCTGAGAAACAGCTAGATGCCATCAGACAAACGGACGGACAGATGGAGAATGGACCTTAGCAATAATATTCTGTTTATTATCCTTTACGGAACTCAAACACGAATCCCATTACAGAAAAATCTAACTATAAAACGTAACTAATATCGAGGATGCAGGATACTACTTTTCATATTTTCTGTATCTCTCTTCGTCAACAAAGCTTAAACCCCCCAATTTTTGTATTTTAATTGAAAAAGTACATTTAACATGTTTGCAGTGAGAAATTGTACAATAATAACGGTACAGGGTTTAAAAGATAATTTTATGTTGGTTACCAGAAAAACCATCCTCTCGAAATTAATAAATCTCAGGAATAAGCCTTCACTTTGGCAATAACGCGATGAGGTTCGTTTAGCATGAGGTGTGATATTTTTGTAACTTTACCCGTTTCACCAAAAAAAGTGGTACGTTTCTTCTTTAATTAACTTTAAATAAAATTTGGTATAAAAAAGTATGGGACACTAAACAAGATATAGAATGGATTTCATAGGAATTCTATAGAAGAAATAAAAAGACGGATAGATGTTTATATGAGGATACTTATTTAGTTATTTTCTTATACATTTTAAACAAGAGTTAGTGTTGATATCAATTTCAAAAGAACGCAATCTTGGAATAAAAGGCACTTTAAAAGAATCGAATAATAATTCTTATTCTTATAAATTCAATATACTTAATTTTTATTAGGGCGAAGGTATGGCTAAGTTTTTACACGTCTAAATTCAAACGAAGTTTCAATTTGTCATAAAAAGAATTATTTTACGATTTCGAGGTCTGTTAATTTATGAAAATAAGCATTTCTATTATAGAGTTCCTATGTGACAACCACCACATCAAGTTAATTTAGTCGATGTAATTCTCCCAGTTTTTTAATAATAAACAAAACTGCTAAATAATATCGTCAAGTCTCAATGGGATTATATCCAGAATTTACTCTTTAAACAAAAATGTTCAATATGATACAAGAAACAGTCAAGTTGAAAACCTATTCTTGTTTTTTGAAGTTGTTTAAAAATAAATATAAACTGTGGGTAATTAGATACTAAAACTACTAACACGAAGTTGCGGACAAAACTTAGTAATTTATAAATATTTTACGTGTACAAATTTAATATCAGAGTACACAGTGTAGTTGATATAGTTAGTGAAAGTATTTTTTGAATTATGAAATGTTCAATGTATTTACTGTTAAGGTCCCAACTGTGATCACATGAAAGCGTTTTAATTGCCTTTTCTTCGGGGCAAATCTGATGACATTAAATAACAAAAGGGCTTCAATATTACTACATGCTTCATTGTTTGGTTTTATATAACTAGATTACTTTGACTTACCTTTGATTTTATTTTGATAATTTGGTTTATTAGTAATAAGGATTTTACTGTTAATTTTGAATATAAAAAACTACTCATTACGGTTCACAAACTCAATGGTGCACATGTCTTTCTTATAATTGAAATATAACAAGCTACGGGGTCCAGTATTAATATTGAATGACACATCCGATGATCTACGTTTGGAAAGTTGTTTCATTTCCACAATTACAAACTAATAATTTCAAAAATACTTCGACAATACTCCTCAATAAAACACAATATCATAATGTATCTTTCTCCATTATTCTACTTACTGAATTCGTATGAAAATAAATAACATTATATAGTGCAAACTAAAATGAAGATCTGAAATAACACAATGATATGGAAAGGCAAATTTCAAATAAACCTAATACGTTTTACAGAATCGTACGTCGTTTTTCTTTGTATTTCTATCCGCACGAAATACTTGAATAAAATGGGTATTTTCTTATTGCCATCTCTTTCTTCGGGTATTTTTGTGTGCTCTCAAGCTAAATGATTTATGAGGGTTCCCCATAAGTAACTGAACATTCTATATATTAATTCTCATATCGTAAACTCGTTAGTTTGGGTTGAAAAATGTTTTAAGCTTTTAATTGTTACAGTATTATCCCAATCAAATAATTTATTTAAAATTTTGTTCGAATGGTTATTAAATTTCATATTTACGATGATACATTTAGGAATTAAAATTGTTTTAAATCACTTTAACCGACTTCGAAAAAATTTTAAGATTTTTAAAAAGAAGCTTTTATTTGGTGTATTCCACGTATTCCACAAGTTAAACCCTTCCATTTTGGGTAGGTTGTCCTAAAATATGTACACCGCCGTTTTATTACGGCTGCCATTTTGGATTTGTAATAATACTGATTATATATAGTGGCATGGTCATCACAACCAAAGGTATATCTCGAATTTAAGCTCAAACTGTGACTAGGAAGTGGGTGAAATTAAGTTTGTTAGATTTTATTACAGAAAGACAAACATCGGGACAGGTGAAGAAATGAGTTGAGCAATTTGTATAAAATAACCTAACATTCTGCCAATAACAATTAATTTTGACGATATATCTGTGACACTTGCTTTGCTTTTGTTTTTTGTTATGTTATATTTATTACAAAAAAAAAAACTATGAATTATACTTATAGGGATCGATTATTATTTAGACTGCCTTTGTTAGACTTGGACTATTACCTTATATCAAACTTACCTAGGGACATTCGTTTAATTGTAAATACGAGTAACTACTCTAAACTTTTGAAGAATTGAATGAAAATTTTATTATATGTATGTATATGAGAAAAAATACATAACAGTACAATCGGCGGCCTTGTCTCCAGACAGCAATATCATCGAGGCAACCAAAAGTTAGGCTAGAGAGTTACATAAAAAATGGGTTGTAATTATGTTCTATATACTACTAATAACATGTAATCTAACTACTAATGGAATCGAATCCATTGTGCGATATTTACTCCGTATCGATACAACAGTACTTAGTATCGAATCAAATTAGATTGAACTTAATTCTAATATCAGAACTTCCGCGTCAAAGAGAACTGTAACCTAATTATAATCGAGTAATTTTTCATATAATTTTTAACAATAATTATCGGTAAAGCGCGTTCATCGCGTACGAGTACTTATTATCCAAGGCATAGATTATTTCCAAGATATGTAGATCAGTAACTGTGTTAGTAAATTTTGTTTCTTAACAGTTTTTTGTTATACTTCATAATTTAATAATAATAAAAGACAATAATTATTTATCAAATACTTGACTTAATTCTAAACACTTAACAAAATTAATTTAAATTTTTATGTTAACAAAATTATTGCTCTTTATCTCATTCTAAAATTATCGATATCAGGGAGTATCGATACATTAAGAGTATTTGTATGAGTAGTATCAAAAAATGATTTAGTACCATTGATATGTATAAGTATCGATACTTTGATGGTATCGGAACATACTTACTTGCATGACAAAATTAATTGCTACGAAGGCCTTGTTTTTTTAATTAATGAAACAATAATATTTTTATATCATGCATCATATGCAGAAGTTAACAATCATTTGCATTTAAAGCTTCCTAAAATCTTCCATCTCCGTAACTTTATGACTTAAGTACAGCGTTTGCTCGGCTCATAGTATTTACCTTACTGACTGAAGATCGTCAAAGTGCGTAAATAAGTACATGAGGTAATTAGTACATTAGACGAAGGGAGTCAAGCCGTGAAGAAATACTGCTCGCGAAATATGAAGTTCAGTAAGTTAGGGAAGCGTTCAATATGAAACATAAACAAATAATAAATATTTCTTTTAATTATACACCTATTATTTGGCAATAACTTCATTAAAATAACTTGATTGGCAGGTAGTGAAGATTGTAAATGCTGCCTGAACTAACTGCCTGAAAATTAATATGCCTCGAGATCATAGTTCGAAATAATGTTTTTTGGCCACCATCCGGAGACCGACCCTTGCGAAAGTTGTTTAACAACAACGATCGCTGGTCACTATATTTCTCTTTTATATGTATCCGAACGTAAGTATCTCCTACCGTCATTTTACATTGTTAAAACGGCGAACGCGTTACATGTTTTAATGTGAAAATTATTCAATTAACTTCGACACCCTCGCCAAGTTACCGGCAGAGCTGTCTTAAAAGATACCTCTTGTAGACTCTCGTTCTTCTTGAGACTAAAGTAACGTTATTGAGTTTATAGCTCTCAAAATTTCATAAGTCAATGAATGATATACCTATGATACCCATCCCTATAGATATAAATATCGTTTCTGCGTGATCTGTCGGCAACCCGACCAAAAATTTTTGTTATTTTTGAGTAGTGGCATCACTACCTCTTTTTTGTTTACCTTCTACTACTCTGCTGCTATCACTGTGTATTGTTGTTTAAATTAAAAATATTTTATAAAGTAACTGGTTAATAATAAGTGCTTAATTGACTCATGACGTCACTGCAGTTAGGTGTGAAAATAATTCCTGTCTCTGTGTGTCTCTAATAATCATTTCGTCGTTGCAGCTGCAGTCGAATAAACTTTAAAAAATAAAAAAGGTTTCATTTAAATAAACTTCCACGAGTTGAGTTCATGACTGTTAGAATATCAATCAGTAAGCTTTCTCAAATTAATATACATGAGACCGATATCAAAATGATTTGCCTATTATTATATTTAATAGCTGAATTTAGGAGTGTAAAATCTATATGTACAAAATTGAATCGCCAAAATGTATGTACGCGCATTACTTCCAAGCGACTGCACCAATTGAATGATTCTTTTTTATGTGTTCCTTATTGTCAGGACAAGATTTGTGCATAAGAAAATTTATAGCGATGCGAAGTACTCCGGATCGGCTGATAATTTATAAATATATCAAAAATGGTTCCAACAAAACCTTGATAACTTAGATATAAAAATATTATCATCTATAAGGAAATGAAAACTGAAATCCATGGTGAGTTCTCAGATCTTCACTTATAACAGAAGTAATAGATTTTATTCGAGAGCATTTGCCTTCGCAGAATATATTCGGTCTTCTGTAATACTGTGATCATCATATAGATGTCATGAACATTAAGCTGTCACTGGTTTTTTATTGGCTATCTGAACTATTTCTATATATTTGAATTGTAACTTAAAGTTATTTGTGTCAAACGCAAATATAACTTTAAGTTACAATTCAAATCATAATTAACTCCGAAAGATATAGCGACTTTAAACGTAATATTTCAATATCGCTTCCATAATTACTATAAATTTGAAAATGTACTTCAAATGTATCTCAATACGTTTTGAAATTAGATAATTATCCCAGTGATCCGGATTTTCTTATTAAGGCTAATAGACCTGTCACTTTCACACATTCCTCTTGCCAATTGTAAGCAGTCGAGACAGAATGATATTTAGAATGTTTCGATCAGAGCAGTGGGGTGCTATCGAGGGCTCTTTTCCTTTACCGTAGATTACCATTCGCTCACTGCCTCCGTATCCGCTACCTCTGTTGTCCAATTCACAGCCTAATTCTCACATGAGAATAAGGGTAAAAGGAATTTTCTTTTCCCCGAATGGCTCATATATCTTACATCGACCGTATAATTTGAGAATCGTTAGCGGCTCCGAGTTCAAATTAAAATACCAATGCCAGTGAATCTCAAGGAATTCCAATATTTTCTTACGAGGGTCAAAATTGCTGACGTGTCCTTTTGATTACTATTCGAGCGTCGTTAGGGTCGCGAAAAATTGTGTGTTAAATATTTTTAAAGGGGAAAGAATGCTGTTCATTTTTATGCAAGCATGTTAAACGATAAAGGAACGAAGAATGTTTTATTAATTAATAATGGACAGAGAATAGATAGTTCTATTCCCAAAAGAGACAAGTCACTGGGTTAATGGTATTACCGTCAGTAAAATAACTTGATGACGGTAAATCTTTTGGTGCTGCTTCAGCTGGTGCTTGTGTAGACTTTTCAGTGTAGATTTTTATTAAAGATCAAATAATTTCGTCTATATAAATATTTATCAATGTTATCAAAGAAAATATTTTTTATTTTCTTGGAATTTTATAGACACAGCTAAACTTATTTCTGGGTTGACTTAAGATGGCGATAGCCACGCAGAAAACAGAAACTTTCAGATAATAATTTAAATGCCTAGTATATCTAGAAGTAGCTCGGTGGCTTAGTAGAGAAGCACCGCGGCCCGCGCTCATTGTTGTTAAGCAACTTTCGCAAGGGTCAATCACGGGATGGGTGACCGATTTTTTTTTATTTCGAGTTACGCCATGCTTCGGAAGGCACATTAAGCCGTTGGTCGCGGCTGCATTCGTAGTCGTTAATACTCTCTAATTCGCATTGGGCTAGCGTGGAGGGTCATGGCCCATCCTCCTTAACCATCCACAAGGAAGGCTAAAGCCCATGTAGTGGGGACGTCAAAGGGCTGATGAGAATATCTCAAGTGATCGTGAAAAGAAATGTAATTATATATTTTTTTCAGGTAATTTGATTGTAATTCTAAATTAAATGTATGCGCTTTATACAATGAAAATTCATTTATTTACAGAACTCTTCTAAATGATTTATAATTAAAAAGCCACTTTAAATTTAATTACAGAAGAGAAGTAATTACAAAAGTAAGGACTTCAATGAAAAGGATTCATTGTATGTCAAATTTCTTTTTCTGCTACCAGTACGTATACTTACTATTGCATTAAAATAAATTATTGAAACCATTTATAAAACGATATTGATGTGCTTTTTACCTTTGAACACGTTAATTAATAGTTACAGACGGTATAATTCAGAGTTCAAAGCGACAATAAGTCAAGAAATACGATCAGAGGTTATTAATATTCAACCATGGAATGAACACGGCCGTTTATCAAGCTTACAACAGGTATATACTTAATAAGTGTTATTGTTTATCCACTATCGATAGACTATGAATGAATGAATGAGCGCTTGTAAATGAAACAAATAACATTATAATTTAATATACACAATATTTACAGTACAATCCAGAAAGCCAAAACATGTAGAGTGTTTTGGTTTTCTGGATTGTACTGTAAATATTGTTTATGCAAAAGAAATAGAATAGATAGAAATATTGATTGACACAATGACTATTAATAATATGCTTTACCATACACGACAAAATATAACTAACAATTAATAGAACATAAGAAAAATAGTATACAAAAAGGCGGCCTTCTTGTTACATAATATCTAACAGACAATCGATAATTAAATAACTGCTGTCGACACATGCCAATAATATTGATATTATCGAAAGTCAATTTTGAATGTGTTATCTAGAGCAAGGTTTCTAAAGAATACTCCATGGAGCCAAAAGCATTTCAAAGAACGGAGCAAAGCATATGTTGCGGCCAAGTTTTTAAGCGAGCAGGTTGCCTGCCTTTGGTCTGTGCGGCGGTCTTACCACTGAGTGGACTTCCATATTTCCCTTGTCGTAAATGCAAGGTAACAGAGATAATGCTTAACGAGTTTTTTGTATAAGCCCCTTAAATATATATATTATTCGTTTTTTTTTAATATTTGTTGGTAAAGCATTAACAGAAATACATAATTTGTAAAAATTTCAACTGTCTAACTATTAATTTTCATGAGATGCAGCCTGGCGACAAACAGATATCGGACGGACAGCTTTGGGTACGAAGCTCTTAAAGTCTTATCAATATTACAGATCACTTTCAAGGTCAACTACCGACAAAATAAAATGATCGATATTGCGACAACACTATAACCTAATAGCCGATCTGACATGATTGGCAGTTCATTCATATAATTGTACAATCCAGTCTATTTATAACCTGCTATTAATTACATTATGATCTTTTATCTATGATATTTTTATTCGTTAATAAAAAGGAAATTCTTTGAAAAAAGATCTAATAATAAAGAAATGATGTTTTAATTTGTCGCACTAAATAACACTAAGTTCTAGGATTTATGAGTTTTCAATACTAAGGAGGTGAGATAGTGTATTTTATTATTTAAGTAAATAAATTACATGTTATAAAGTTACTTGATAAAAAATATTTACGTTAATAGATATTTTTATTATGTATTTGTTGACACTTACTTTGTTACCATATAATGGTATTAAATCATGAGGACTTTCATAGCTGAATGGCTTGCACGTAAATTTTAAGGTTTACGTTCTCAGGTGCGATTCCAGTTCGAGTTATATTAAATGAGAACTGTTCTATATTGTTTCGGTTTCAGATACCCGGAATGAGGGTTTAAGCTAGTTATTAGGGAATGCAATTAGAGGAATATTAATGTCTAATACGAAAAAATATAGCATACTACATTTATATTCTGGATGTTGGAGACCTGGTGATCTCTAAAACGGGTTTTATACTCTAGTGTAGGCACCAGTATCATACATTGTATACTATGTACCTTTTTGTCATAAGTCATATTATGGAGAACATAAAGAAACATTTTTATGTTACGAGTAGCTCGGTGGCGTAGTGGATAAGCGCCGCGGCCCGCGATCGTTGTCGTTAAGCAACTTTCGCAAGGGTCGGTCACGGAATGGGTGCCCAAAAATTATTATCTCGAGCTACTCCGTGCTTCGGAAGGCACGTTAAGCCGTTGGTCCCGGCTGCATTTGCAGTCGTCAATACCCTCCAATCCGCATTGGGCCAGCGTGGAGGGTCATGGCCCATAATCCTTAGCCATCCATAAGGAAGGCCTGAGCCCCTGCAGTGGGGACGTAAAAGGGCTGATGATGATGATGATGAAAGAAACATTTTTATATTATTGTTGTTGTTATTGTTATTATTAAAGTTTATGTATAGCTTAAAAATGTGTATTTTTAATGATTGTTATATTTTATTATATGATACATTCACTATTTTTTTTTCAATAACAACTATAAAAATAATGTAGAATATTTGCTCCAAATTTTTACACAATATAATTAATCTGTGTCACTTAACTGTAACGAGATTCAAAGCCGCAATCGCTGTTTAAAGTTACCACAACACAAATACGTATATAAGCCACTGGAACTTGCATTGCAATTGGTCTATTGTTGTGAAATCGATCAAGGGCTCGTTTGGCCAACAAAAGGTATATGGCGAGATCGGAGGGCCATTTCAGTGCTTAACGAGCCCCATTCAAAACTAACAATAGTCCCGGCCTGATGAAATCTCAGAACTGCACTGCAGATAATAATTGGTAACTACTGTTCAGAGCGTTTGGTGCTTAACCTTTAGACTTGAGTTTGTTAGTGAGTTAAATACTGTTTTTCAGCGTTTTCAGCTGTGTGAATTATAACTATGTTATTAGCGTTTCAGCGTTTTCAGCTGCGTGAATTATAACTATGTCATCCGCGTATGAAGCCTAATTTAAAAAAATGGTTTAATAGTTCCGGAGCCTCTTTCGTCAGATAATCAAATAAAGCAAAGACACAGACAATCTAATCTTTATAACATTAAAATAGATGAACGGTGAATAGCTAACATTAAGATTAATTCAATAGGATCTTAAGTCACAGTATTGGTCTGAATTTCCTATTAGTTACTTGTTTACGATAAGCAGGTATATATTACATGTTGATTTTCTTAATTCGCTCTCAGGAAATTTAGGGTGGGTGAATCATCCTGCAGATTACACTGCAATATATCGGACTAATAAATGCTGAAAGTCGGGATCGGTCTGATCGAGAAAGAGGTGGAAATATGTAAGCTACTTGACTTAAAGAAGAAGTATGGAAGCAGAATCAGTGTGAACTGGTGTAAAAGAGAAACGAGTAAAACGACCTGCTTCTGAGGAGGGAGCCGTAGGAATTAAAACAAAAAGCTTGACCACGGAGTTTGTTACTATTCGTTTTAGAGGAAGAAAATCCAAGAAAATCACTTTTAATGATATATCTCAATTTGAATAAATACGTAAACCTGTTATATTTTTTATACAATATTAGCTGTGCCCGTGACTTCGTCCACGTCAAATAGTAACTTTCGGCAGCATCTTTAAGTTTTAGGGTTCCGTACCCAAAGTGTAAAACGACAACCCTATTACTAAGACTTTATTTCTAAGACTTTATTGATATTACTAAGACTTTATTCGTTTTAGAGGAAGAAAATCCAAGAAAATCACTTTTAATGATATATCTCAATTTGAATAAATACGTAAACCTGTTATATTTTTTATACAATATTAGCTGTGCCCGTGACTTCGTCCACGTCAAATAGTAACTTTCGGCAGCATCTTTAAGTTTTAGGGTTCCGTACCCAAAGTGTAAAACGACAACCCTATTACTAAGACTTTATTTCTAAGACTTTATTGATATTACTAAGACTTTATTCGTTTTAGAGGAAGAAAATCCAAGAAAATCACTTTTAATGATATATCTCAATTTGAATAAATACGTAAACCTGTTATATTTTTTATACAATATTAGCTGTGCCCGTGACTTCGTCCACGTCAAATAGTAACTTTCGGCAGCATCTTTAAGTTTTAGGGTTCCGTACCCAAAGTGTAAAACGACAACCCTATTACTAAGACTTTATTTCTAAGACTTTATTGATATTACTAAGACTTTATTCGTTTTAGAGGAAGAAAATCCAAGAAAATCACTTTTAATGATATATCTCAATTTGAATAAATACGTAAACCTGTTATATTTTTTATACAATATTAGCTGTGCCCGTGACTTCGTCCACGTCAAATAGTAACTTTCGGCAGCATCTTTAAGTTTTAGGGTTCCGTACCCAAAGTGTAAAACGACAACCCTATTACTAAGACTTTATTTCTAAGACTTTATTGATATTACTAAGACTTTATTCGTTTTAGAGGAAGAAAATCCAAGAAAATCACTTTTAATGATATATCTCAATTTGAATAAATACGTAAACCTGTTATATTTTTTATACAATATTAGCTGTGCCCGTGACTTCGTCCACGTCAAATAGTAACTTTCGGCAGCATCTTTAAGTTTTAGGGTTCCGTACCCAAAGTGTATAACGACAACCCTATTACTAAGACTTTGCTGTCTATCTGTATGTCACCAGGCTGAATGAACCGTAACAATTGGACAGTTGAATTTTTCACAGATGATGTATTTCTGTCGCTGCTTAAAATATTATAGAATAAAATAAATATTTAGAATTCTATCAAACAAACAAACTCCTCAGCTATATTATTAGTATAATAGGTTGCAAAGTACCCCGCACAACAAAATTTGTGCGTGCAAAAATAAGAATATATTGAGAATATAACAAGATTTCTTCCTGAAGATATTATTAAGTCTGCAGACACTACGCCAAAGCGTCGAGTGTGTCTAGACTTCAGGTAGTATCCCAGCAAAGATTGCTTCTGTTTAATATTCACTTTGATTCGATATTACACGTAGCTTATAGTGACTGCATTTGAAGAAAATTTTAGGAGCTAATTAGTTCATAGTATCAATTAGAGTGTTCCTTGTATTTTTCTCATTATGTGGTAATTATTATAATAACTTGTAATTAATAACCTATTATATTCTATTCTATCTATGTACAATGTCTCCAAATTGATTAATGAAGTAATATTCTATTATAATATTTGATAAATCCTGTTATTAAATATTATACAACATCACATATATCGCTCAGATTTTAAAATAAGTAGCAAAAGCTTAGGGGCCGTCCATTATTCACATTATGTTATTTTCATCATTTTTTGACCCCCCCCCCCCTCCCCCTTGGTGATACATGGTGAGGTTTATTACCCCCTCCCTCCTTTAACCAAATCACGTGTATTAAAAAAAGAAAAAACAAAAAATCTTAATTTTTGTCGCTTTTCGGTTTAATAATCGCGCGTCGAGGATAAAATTAAAACACGTGATGTATTACTACAATATGTGATATTTCGTGATTTTTAATGAATCCCCCCCCCCCCCCCTCGAGCCTCACGTTAATGGACGGCCCCTTATGGATTAAATATCTCAGAAATGAAATAATTTTATATACTGCAATACAAGGATATTTTATAGCAAACTTATTTATATTTATTAAAGTTATTTTATTCTAATGAATAAATGAGACTATGAAGTAACGTGGAAACACACCTAAATGTAAGTTAGAAAGTTCAGTCAGAGAGTGGGTCCACAGAATTGACATCAAACAACAGAATTGACACCAATGTATGGTTTCAATTTCAAATAATTATTCGAATACCACACAGAACACAATATTTAAGTTATCCTAAAACTCATAAGGATATTGTGAAATATGAACCCTAATATTTCGTTCACGTAGGAACGTGTCTCGTAATACGAAGCGTTTTGGGATTGTTCATGTTATAAATTACACCGCGTAAGTGTTACAAGAGAAGTCCATTTCGTTTTAAATCCAAAAGTCGTTTAATACCATATTACATTCCCATAAATATAAAAATGTGGCTTCGTTTAAAATATATCGTATGATTACTTCGTAGTAATTCTATTTTTACCTTTGTTTTAAAAGAAGGTCTCTATCTTTTTAATCCATTTTTCATAGAAGGGAAAACTACACGAATTTTACAGATATAATTCTATTTATAATATTGGTATAGATTATTCTTTAATTAATGCATTTCAATAACTTAAATACAAAGAAATGTTTACCAATCAAGTGCGGCGGATAATTCTAAAATATTTTTTTTACAGGTAAGTTGTTAGTATTTTTATTAGCTAATTGTTAATTCTTACAATCCCTCTCAAAGGTTTACATATTTATGGAACAATGTTACTTTTAAAATTCCAATCGTTTTTGTTTAATTTATATTCAATTTAATTTCATTCAATTGTTTTATATTTTCGATAATTTTCAATTTTTGTATTAAGCAAAATCCTTATCAATGATAAAGAGAACAAACTCTGTTGGGACGCTGTAAACCTAAGTATAGTAATAAACTAGATCGGCTACAGATGCTAATATTTTTATAAAATTCGTTAGCTATTGTTTTATAATGTTTAATTTTAACATTTATTTTAATTTTCTTTTTTTATTTTGCCTTTGTGCATAAATAAATAAATTATTATTATTATATTTAAATCCATCGATAGAGTGCAAGTAGCTTTGTACTCTCTCGTTTGACATATATCAAGAGCTCTCAAAGATATTACGCTCAAACACTTGGCTTAGACAATTGCAATTAACGTTAAATGAGAAATATCATAAATTCGATTACTTTAAAAAAAAAACGCAATCGCTGTCACTTTTCATATAGTTATAGCGTGAAGTTCATGACTATCTTACAAATACCAAACTAAAGGATTGAGATCATAGATAATAAAGCGAGACAACAATACAACTATCACAATCTATCGAATTTAGTCGTTAATTATAACTTGATGACTTCCAAAGGTCAATATGTAAAATATACAATCTCTTTATATTTATTTTAGTCCATTATACCTCTTATAATGTTTCATTTCTTTGTGTTAATAAATAAATAAACAAAAAAGGATCTCACATTGCTAGAAAAAAGGTTAACAAAAGCTGACATTTCATAGAGTTTATTTCCAACGAAACTCGGATACCGTAAACTGTGTGCCCTAGATCGTATTTCGTAGAAAGGACGCCATCCTTCTATCTGATCTATGATCCTGTGTGAAACTACTGGAATTAGAGAAGCCTTTGGGTAAAATGAAGCTTTGTATGTATTCATTTAACCCGTTACAAGAGTAATTTATTATATTATAATTGCCTCATGAGTAGCTCGGTAACGTAGTGGATAAGCTCCGCTGCCCGCGATTGTTGTTGTTAAGCAACTTTCGCAAGGTCACGGTCACGGGATGGGTGACCTAAATATTATCTCGAAATATCTATCAAATCAAATCAAATCAAATAATTTATTGGCCATATAACTCAGAAGGTTACACACGGCAAGTCTTTTACAATAAGCATATTAAATTAAAAATAAAGGTTTAAATCATGCAGGTCAAATCATTGTAAATAGGAATGTCAAATAAATTAAGTATCTTAACAATGTCAAAATGGTTATTTTTCCGATCCTTAATAATCAATTATATCACAGTCAATTAAATTACAACATCACAAATTAGATTATACAAACATAGCTTATATATAATTTTATGTCATAAAATATTGATGATTATTATATCTTGTCATCTACCATAGAGATCTAGTCAATTTCGTATCTCACCCATCTTTATGTAGGAATGAATATTCATCCAAACGCATAGACATAAATTCATTTAAAGAGTATAAGGGATGCTGAATAAAAAAAAATTTAATTGTTCTTTCGAATTCGTCGTCATTGTTTTTGATACTGAGGGGAAGTTTATTATACATTATAATTTTATTATACATGCCTTGTTTTTGTACCTTTACCAATCTTATTTTAGGCAAACACAATCGTTCCTTATTACGTAAGTTATAGCTATGGATGTCCATCTTTCTCAAATGTGAATCCCGATCATGGTGTATTTCTATTAAACATTTATAAATGTATAAAGAAATAATTGTCATTATTTTATTTTATTTAAAATAAGGTTTGGCTGACGTACGCTTGCGCAAACCATTTATAATTCGTAATGACCTTTTTTGGCATTTTAGTACACGATTTATATCAGAAGCATTTCCCCAGACTGTCACCGAATAACTTAATAGGGAGTGCACATAAGCATAATACACTGTCATTAATGTTTTTTTATTGGTTACGGGCTTCAGTTTTTGTAGTGCGTAGTTTGCACTGGCTAGTTTTTTGCATAGCTTGTTTATATGATAAGAGTGGCTCATAATATGGTCTAAGGTATAACCTAGAAAAGTATTATTTGTAACAAGTACGTTCTCAGATAGCCGTTTTCTAACCTGATAATGCATTATTGTACTTTTATTAGCATTCAGTAATATGCCATTAGCCTGAAACCATTCCTTCAAAATATCCACAGCTATCTCAATTTTTTGCTCGAGTTTATTTTGCGACTTGTCCTTTATTCCGAGATGAGTATCATCAGCAAATAAGCTGGTGAATGCCCACTCAGGGACCGAGTTTACTAAGTCATTTATATATATTAAAAATAGCACTGGCCCTAAAATCGAGCCTTGTGGCACCCCTATATCAATGTCTTTTAAATCTGAAGATACACCATTTACTACAACAACTTGCTTTCTTTTTGATAAATAAGATTTCATCATATTTAATTCTACATCCTCGAAACCATAATATGTAAGTTTACAAATAAGGTTATTATGGCGAAGACAATCAAACGCTTTGGATAAGTCACAAAAAATACTCGCGCATTTCTGTGACTTGTCCAAAAAGTCTAGAACAAAATAAATGACCTTTCTAATTGCCATCTCAGTAGACCTATTTTTTCGGAAACCAAATTGCGTTGGAACAAAAAGTTGATTTTCCTCGAAATACTTGACAATTCTATTTTTTATTATATTCTCTAATATTTTTGATAATGTTGGCAGAATGCAAATCGGTCGGTAATTACTTAATGCACAATATTCTCCTTTTTTGTGTAACGGGATAACTTTGCCAATTTTAAAACAGTCCGGAAATACACCGCTTTTTAAGCATCTATTAAACACTGTAAGCAGCAAATGCATAATTTCAGGATTTTTAAGTATTAGTTTTTTTTATAGTTTTTGTATTCATGTCATAAATATACGTTGTTAATTTAGGTTTAATCTTTTTAACGATAGTCCATAGTTCCTTATAATCAATAAGATCAAATTTAATTGATGTGGATGGTTTAGTACAATTTTTAAAATATTGTAAACATTTTTGAACGTCGGTAACTAGGTGGTTAGTCAAAATATGTGCAATTTCAGAAAAAAAAATCATTAAATAAATTAGCAATAGCCTTGGAATCTTCAATTTTATTTTCCTGACAGTCCTCAACATATAGAAGAGCCGCGGTGGATCTACACCTGGTTTTCCTTCGTGTTTGTTCACTTACTATGTTCCAGGTTTCTTTAATTTTGTTCTTGGAAGTTTGAATTCTATGAGAGTATTGTATTTTTTTAGCCCCAATCATAACCTTTTTTAATATCTTTTTATATTTTTTTATTTTTATTTGTGTTTCAACATTTGGGTCATGGTCTTGTAATATTGTAGTTTTCCAAATTATTTTTTGAAATTTGTATGCCTTTCGTTGTCCATTTCTTCGATGTATTCTTTGAAAATCTTCTAACTTTAGGAAAAGCCATATTGTAATAATGTCTTATTGCGTCAAATAGAATTTCCATCCCTAGATTTGGGTCTACACAGTTAAGAATTTGTGATCTTAAAATGAGGAAGTCCCTATTAAATAAATAATGGAAATAATCTATATTACTTTTAGTAATTTTTCTAGCGTAAGTTACTGGTTTAATTAATGGGTCATCCTTATATTCTAAGACAAGTTTTATAACATTATGGTCCGATAGCTTACAATTTAATACATATCCTTTACAGAGATCAATGTTTGTAATAAAGTTGTCAATGCATGACGAGCTTTTACCTTGAGTTCGTGTTGGTGAATTTATTAACCAATAACAATTATACGAGGGTCAAACTGAAAGTTCTTAGAACTGGCCACTTATAAACAATATAATAAAAAAATAATTCTAAAATTTGAAAATATAACTCTTTGCCAATATTACTGAGTATATATTTCATTCATTTGTCATTTGTTTTACGATTTGGCGGCAAATTGAAAATTGTCTGTGTCACGTCATCATGAATTTAACACGAGAAAATTTTCGTGCAATGATTTTTTATGACTTTCGATGTCATTTAAGTCAACAAGAAAGTTATGATAGACTACGATTGGCCTTTCACGATGAAGCCCCATCTCGTGCGACTGTTTACAACTGGTTTAATGAGTTTAAACGTGGTCGCACTAATCTCACTGATGATTTACGTGAGGGACGGCCTTCTACGGCGACGACTGAAGATAACATCTGTGTTGTGCGGCGTATGATAGAGACTGACAAAAGAGTGACCTATCAACAGATTCGGACAAGCTTAGGCATCGGTATGAGTCAAGTGCACAAAATCCTCCACGAACATTTAGCGGTCAGGAAGCTTTGCGCCCGGTGGATACCTCATAATTTGACTGAGGCTCAAAAACTCCATCGTGTGGATTGGTGTCGTAAAATGATTGAAAGATTTAACGGAGGTGACTCAAATGCTGTGTTCGACATACTAACAGGTGACGAAAGCTGGATTTACTGTTATGATCCTAAAACCAAAAGACAATCTGCTCAGTGGGTGTTTCCTTTCGAGGAGTTGCCAACTAAAGTGAAGAGAGATCGAAGTGCGGGAAAAAAAATGGTGGCCTCGTTCTTTGGAAGGATAGGTCATTTTGCAACAATTGTGTTAGAGGATCAAAAAACAGTTTCTGCAGAATGGTACACTACCAATTGTTTGCCACTTGTCTTGGAAAAAGTTCGAGAGAAACGACCTCGCAGTAGGATCCTCCTTCACCACGACAACGCCTCGTCGCACACCGCCAAGCGAACGATCGACTATTTGGCGACATCAAACGTTGAATTACTGGGTCACCCGCCGTATAGCCCCGACCTCGCGCCTTGTGATTTTTATTTATTTCCAAAAATTAAAGAAAAACTTAAAGGAAAGCGGTTTATGAATGCTAAAGAAGCGGTGGCTGCGTATCGCGATGCCATTGAAGAGACCCCTAAGGACGAGTGGGCAAAGTGCTTTTCCCAGTGGTTCCATCGCATGCAGCGGTGTATTGACGTGAATGGACAAAGTCAAAGTCAAAGTCAAAATAATCTTTATTCAAATAGACTTCTTAAAAGTACTTTTGAATCGTCCAACATTTTTTCCCTACCACTCGTTCAGGACGTCTTTTGGCTGATAAGAAGAACGAGCAAGAAACTCACCAGCTCTAATATGAGTAATGACATTTACAAAAACCATGTCATTACCAGATCAATACATTATATACAGAGATAAAAAAAAAATATGGTCTTATAATAATAACATAATCATTTAATAATAATGGAAACAAGATAATGAGTTTAGAAGTAATCACCTATCCAGTTGCTGGATCATCTCAAGTCCAAGCGTTCTTATCTGTTATATAATCGGATACCTTATAATAAGCTTTTTTAATAAGTATTTTTTTAATAGTAGATTTAAACTGCATGATATCTAATTGTTGTATTTTGCTTGGGACCTTATTGTAGAAGCGCACACAAAGACCCTTGAAGGAGTTATTAACTTTTTGCAGTCTAGTGACAGGCACCGTTAATTTATTTTTATTTCTTGTATTAAAATTGTGTACATCACTTTTTATAGAAAACAAACTAATATTTTTACGAACGTACATTAAGTTCTCGTATATGTATTGAGAAGCAACAGTCATAATGTCTATTTCCTTAAATTTCTCCCTTAAAGAGTCCCTAATCCTAAGATTATAAATTGATCGAATTGCTCTTTTCTGAAGCACAAAAATTGTTTGTATGTCGGCAGCATTTCCCCACAATAGGATATCGTACGACATAACACTATGAAAGTAACTGAAGTATACTAATCTGGCAGTATCTATGTCAGTTAACCTACGTATCTTCATTACGGCATATGCTGCAGAGCTAAGTCTACTCGACAATCTATCAATATGTGGGCCCCACTGTAGTTTAGAATCTAATGTTATTCCTAAAAATACTGTGGTATCCACAAGGCCCATGTTCTTATCTTTTACATTAACATTTATATCTACTTTTTTAACATTAGGTAGTACAAATTTTAAGCATTTTGTTTTTCCTTCATTAAGGAGAAGATTATTTACATTAAACCAATGTACTACTTTAGCGATAGATTTGTTCACATCGTCATTTAGAGGTAACCCTCTTTTAATTTTAAACAAGAGTGAAGTGTCATCCGCAAACAAAACTATTTCGTGATCATCCCTTACGAAATAAGGCAAGTCATTTATGTAAATTAAAAACAAGAAAGGACCAAGTATTGAGCCCTGCGGAACGCCCATCTTAATTTTCGATCCAGGGGATCTTTTGCCATTGATATCAACCCTCTGTACTCTGTCAGTCAAGTATGAGACAATAAAATCCAATGAGTTATCTCTAAATCCATAAAAATGCAGTTTCCTAATCAATGTTTCATGAAAAACACAATCAAATGCCTTAGATAGGTCACAGAAAACACCTAACGCATCATGTGAATCCTCCCAGGCATTAAAAATTTCTTGTATTAACTCGACACCGGCTTCGGTTGTCGAGCGACCCCTTGTAAAACCAAATTGTTGTCGATTCATAAGCTTATTCTTGTAAAAGTACGTTTGTATTTGATCCAGCATGATTTTTTCAAAAATCTTACTAAACGTAGGTAGCACGGATATAGGTCTAAAGTTAGTAGGGTCAGATGTGCTACCCGATTTATGTAAAGGAATAATTTTACTATATTTCATGAGCTCAGGAAAAATACCACAATCAGTACATTCATTAAATATATAAGCTAAGATTGGAGCTATTGTCTCAATTACCGATTTAGAAACTTCAATGGAATTACCCCATAAATCAGCAGTTTTCGTTTTCTTTAGCTGATTAAAAGATTTTATTATATCTTTAAAATCAATGTGTTGAAACTTAAATTGGCTATTAGAATTATTTAAACTTGCCTTTAAAATAGATTCAGCAACAGTGGAAGAGGAATTCAAAGATTGTGTAATTAAGACTGGAATTTCAGTAAATAAATTTTCAAATACTGTAGCAACTTCAAGATCTGATGTTACTTTTTTATTATCAATGTTTAAATTAAAATTTATATTCCGGGATTTTTCTCTTCCAGTTTCACTATTTATGATATTCCACGTCATTTTAACTTTGTCTTTACTATTTTCAATTTTTGCATTTAAATAATTACATTTGGCTAAACGACACACTTTTTTAAATAACTTAGAGTAATTTCGTACATATTCTTTGAAGTCCTCACTTGTGTTATAATTACGTTCATCATATAGTTCATAGAGCCTTTTTCTGCTTTTGTAGATTCCTGGTGTAGCCCACACACTAAAAGTTATAGGATTACTAATACTTATTTTTTTTGGGACAAAAATCTTATTGAATTCTGACAATATTTTGAAAAGATATAATAAAACTAATAACTGGCTAATGTAATCAGTTTTTGATTTTCTAAGAACTTTCAGTTTGACCCTCGTAGTTCCCAAGTATATCAGTGAGCTTAAGTATTTTTTTTTGTTTTTCTTTAATACGTTTAAATTGATATCTCCAGCTACGACTATTTGTTTTCGTTCTCTACAGATTACATGTAACAGCTTAGCAATATTATCAAAGAAAAGAGAGATATCCTTATCTGGTATGTATAGAGAAACAATAACAATATTAGGACTTTTTAATTCAATCGCTGTCAGTTCGCAATTCATTTCAAAAGAATGTTTGTTAAGATCTTTACGAACCTTATAATTTAAACCACATTTTACATAAATTGCGGTACCTCCATGATCGAAAAATAATCTATTAAAATATGAAGCCAGAACGTAATTATTTATATTCATATCTAAAATTTGATAGTCCTTGGCCCATGTTTCAGTAAGACACAATACGTAACATTTTTCTTTCTCTAGTAAGTACTCAATATCCAAAAATTTGTTGTGTATGCTTTGAACATTTGCATGAAGTATCAGCGTTTCGGAAGTGGTTGCTGAGTTGTTAGAAAATTATCTATAAGGAAGGACTACGAAATATGGTCGTCGAAGAGAGTAAGTTGACCTTTGTGCTTAGTGATAAATGTCAGCGTACAAGACATTTATATTTCACACTCATTTTTTGCGCATATTGAATCACGTTTGCTATAAGGGAGCCTTTTAATTATTTAGTTCGTTCAGTTTTAATATTTGTAGTTATAGCGGCAACAATAACATATCATCTGTAATTTTTTTAACTATCACGGTTCTTAAAATACAGCCTGGTGATAGACGGACTGATGGACAGACAGCATCTCAGAAATAGAGGCCCGATTTTACCATTTGGGTTAAAAACAAAACGAAATTGTGGATTTTTTAGACTACATTGTTTTGCTTGCAACATATTTTCGTATTGCTTATTTTCTATATATTAACCAAACCAGAAGCAATGATCGCCCAATCACGAGTCGTTATTTGAAAAGTTCCATTGCACCGACCGAAAATAGAATACAGGACACGATTGATAGCGAATCCATTTAACTAGTGTGCCAGCATTTCTATTAAACCTACATATTTGATAAGTTTCAAAGATTGACAAATGTATTGATTTCAGTAGATTCAAAATAGATTATTTGTGCCTTTGTTTCGTAGTTCTTTTATTTTGTGTACTTAATGCCTCTAATGTAATAATATTTTTTGCCATCGCGTTAATGAACCGAGTATACTTGGAATAAAAAAAATAAGGCACGCAAATATAAGAAGCCTAAAGCTTGATGTCTTAAGCTACACTTTAAACCTAAAATGAAAGTGGACTGGGCACGACGTGATGCGGCTTCAATACGAGAGGTGGACTAAAACAATGACGCCATGGAAGGAACCAGATGGGAAGCCTTATTCACGATGGGAGGATGAAATAATTAAGATCACTAAATATAAATGTCCAAAACTAGCCTAATATATAGAAAAAAGGAATTCGTCGGAGGACGCCTTCACCAGCGAAGGGGTTCTCGCAAATGCACAATAGACATAAAATATAATATTCACTATAATTAAAAAAACAATATCTTATGTAATTTGCATGGAAGAAAGAAAAGACTTTTTATTATTTATCTATTATAACATTACAATATAGTATTTCAGTCGGTGTGATTCTTTTTCACACCTTAAAGTCAGTTTAATTCTGATGCCAATGCGTTAGAGTATGCGGCGTAATATTCGTTGAGTGTCTAACCTAACCTAACCTATACTAAATATTGTATAGAGGTAAAGTTTCTAACTTTGTTAGTTTGTATAGAGTAATCATCGAAAATACTAATCCGTTTGTGAATATTTTTTCACCTCCGGGAAGCTACATAATGGGTGATATAGACTATAATTTATCCAAGCGAAGTTGCAACAAACAGCTAGTTAGATAAAATTTACATCATTTACATTGATAATTTTAACCGACCGTCAGTCATACACGGACTCCTTATCCACTGAACCAGTTAGCGCGAAAAACGTCTTGAAATTAATGAATTTTTATATGGAAGTCGACATTTTCAAAGATAAAGACTTTGATTTGCGCCCTTCTTAACGTATAAATATATATTTTTTAAATTAATGCCCAAAATAAGCATATTGTGCGGACAAAAACCATATAAAAACAGTTAATTAAGATTCTGTCTACTCTTTTCTATTTTTGGTAACGGAGTCTTTGATTATATTGGAAATTATAAGATATTATTTATTTTTTCTACTTCATAAATATTCTAATATTGTTTTTACTGTCTTTCAATGAATATTATATTTATAATGGAAACTTATAGGTAATTTGTTGTATTTTGGTATTAGGTACTACAAAACTAATTAGTTTTTAATAATAAATAAGGTATGGATAACAAAAAAAAAAGAACACAAAAGAAAATAATACACACGCAGACTATTTCTAGTTAATAATTCAGTCGACCGAAGTATCCTCTGCAACCCTTTTATTGATTTCTATCGGTACGTGTTTCATTCAATACAATATTCATATAAATCCTTTTACCAATCAATCTATTATAGTAGACAATGACTCTGTTTGAAAATCATATATCTGCTATGTTGTTATGTTAAAAAAACACCGGTCAAGTGAATTGGATTAGCGCCGAAAGGTTCCGTAACGGAAACTAGTAAAAAAAAATCACATTCGAACAAACGTGATTTTTGCCGCTGAGATATTTATTTTATTCTATTTTTAGTATTTGTTGTTTTAGCGGCAACACACATGAGATACAGCTTGATGCCGGACAGACAGAAAGACGGATGAATAGCGAAGTCTTAGTAATGGGTTTTACCTTTTGGGTACGAAAACCTAAAAACCTAAAAAGTCGTTGTCGAACTAAGCTCTATTAATCTAATCTACAGTCGAAAGAAGTAATTGTTTGATAAAATGTCATATCATGTTGTAAAATGTTTAAGCAATTGATGAGAATTTGAATGAAGTAATAACTGTTAATAGCTAATTATAATAGTATTCTAAGGATTGATTGCACCAACTTATGAAATGAAAAAACCTTAAAAATCCAGTTTGTCCCTGCCAGTGTTAGATGGAACACGAACCTATGACTTTTCCCAATCAGAGCGACTGTTCTAATCACTGAGCAACCCTGACGAATACTACTTGATCGAATTTAATAATAACAAACATTCTAAAGTACCGGTTAAGTAAAATAAAATGAGTTGCACAATTTGACAATGGTTAAATAACGTCATAACTTTTACTGTTAACCGCCCAAGTTTCATTGGTTAAAGTTGTTGATTAAAAGCTATAGATTATATTATTAGGGGTAAATAAGATCTTATTGGACTGGCAACCCTGATAACTCTAACAATGTCCAGAAAGGAGAGAGTGCACCGAATTTCGCAGTCACTATTAAAGCTGACATGACAGCTATCGACAAGTCTCAAATAACTTAAATTTAACTGATATTACGGTACAATCCAGCCTTACTATTAATAATAATAATACTCAAGTATTCAATTCTCTCGGCTATAGATACGAAGGTATGACTTGACAATGCTGCATGCGACGATGGAATAGCACTACTGAATCTAATACCTAATACCTATATCAATTTTTGAGTCTCGATTGGGGGTCAAATCTTGCAAAATCCTATTTCAGTGAGCACCCGTGCTAAATTTGAAGCTTCAAACGTTTGAAGATCCTGAGATGTCATGATGAGTGTGTTCTTTTACTTTTATAATTTATTTTTATCACTTTAAAATGCGTAAAGCTAAATTAGTGCCTCTGTCTATCTCATTGACAGAGAATAGCTAATTGTGCGTCAAAAATTGTTTTATAAGTGATCACTCGCAATCCATTATGATTATACTTGCAGTGCTTTTGTTAATTCAGTGGATAATTTGGTCAACTAATAAGTAAAATACTGTTAAAGTGAAATCACAATTAAACATACTTTTTACGTGCAAATGAATGCAAATTCATTTTCATTTTTATGTTTTCTCAATACCAGTGTAACTGTATTTTCTTATAAATTGTATCATTATTTATTTTTGTAATAGCTACTAAACTTCTTATAATATCTTGCTTGACACTTTCTGAGGCCTAAGGCATAAGAGAAATTGATTTTTTTTTCGCCACTGTGTATCGACAGCGTGTTCTGGCAATGATAAATTGTGAGGCTGGCTGGTGATATTTTGTTTCGAGTTGTCGCCTCCATCCATCTTGGACGTCTACCTACTGTAATTAATTAACCCCCGGACTTGCTTCCTCATCCTCATCCTACTTGAATGGTATAATCCCGACAGTCACAACAAATTGGAACATAAATTATGTTGTTGGAAGTATTTTTATAATATAAATATCAAAAGTATTATTTTTATACATATAAAAATCAGATCGTATTCTTCTTCTCAGCCATAATCAACCAATGAATTGGTGTAGGCCTCCCTCAGCCCCCTCCACTTCTCTCTGTCTTGGGCAGTAAGAGTCCAGTTGCTGCCTGCCATCCTTGTGATGTCATCTTTCCAGCGCATTTGTGGTCTTCCCCTTGGTCTTTTCTGATCCCATGGTCTCCAGCCCAATATCCGCTTGCACCAAGAGTCTTCTTTTCTGGCTATATGGCCGGCCCACTCCCACTTAAGCCTTGCCACTCTACGAGCGATGTCGGTAACTTTGCTTTGGTTTCTAAGCCATACGTATTATAACTATAAAGATCGTATTATAACTATAAAACTCAACATGATACTAAATTGACATCTAATATTTACTGCCAAACCCAATATGTATTGCATGCAAAAGGTACACGTACAGAGCTACAACAAATCTCGCGATCGCCACCAGCTCAATGAATAAGCATCTTGTAGGTCCTAATACCATGTAAATATTGCTTAATATCTCTGTTTCACAGTAATAAAAAAAAATGGAAATATACATACTTTACTTAGCATTTTTGTAATAGTAATGGTATTTAAAGAACGAGTTGTGTTATACTACTAAACAATTCATACGTAGAAAAATGCGGTAACTATAATTATTCTGTCTGCCAGCAAGGTGACCTTCACCCGACGTGAGCTATACTTGGACTTTTCAAAATGGTGTATCCGATTTTTCCAACAAATTAAATGTTTTAATTTAATTGAAATTAATTTGTTAATCAAACGAATGTTTGGCGGTTGGAAATAAATCTTCCAAAATATATTGTTAGGAAGGATGAACTCTAGATAATTACCCAGTGAGAAGACAAAACTACTCGGTGTTTTACCTATGCAGGAAAAAATAGTTATCAATAAACAAATTTTCTCCTATAGTATAATAATGATAATTTAACATTTACAATGATTTTTTTTCATATTTAAATGCTAAATTTAATTATTTCATTTTTTCTTTTAGATTTATTAACATTTTCATGTGAACAAACTGTACGTATATTGACAAAAACTGTCATCGACCTCCGTGTAAAGTATATATTTCGCAAGTAGCAACGTGGTTATAGACATCTTTATAATTCGTTAGCAGGTTAAAAGGAGAGGGACAAAATCGTAAATATAATTCAACGTAATAAATACAATATTAAATTTCGAGCACTGACTACAAATGTTTCCTGCATATTGAAATGTAAACATTTCCGTGTTTCAAATCGAGCTCCTTCGCGACAGATTTAGACGGGATTTGCCTTAGCCGAATTATAATTTTAGTGAGAGCTACAAATTAAATTAATCAAAGCTCCGCAAGATTGTACAGATTTCATCTGCGCGAACTTATTAGGATAAAATCATTTCGTAATTACGCAAACATAACCAGTATAACTTTGAAGAGAGTTTCTTATTTCTATAACAAAATACTCGCTATTTCTTATAATTAATGAAATTGTATTAAAGACCAGCTCGTTCATATAGGCAAACTGAACAACTGCCAAGGGCGTTCGTGTTTGCGGGCGGCTTATATCTTTTAAAATTATTTTATTGCAACATATACAAAACATCATCTGTCTATTAATGTCCCTACCGTTGAAGCACAGGCTTTCTCTGTGGATGAGATCTAATCGAACCGAAAAGTATGATCCACCACACGGGCATATTGTAGATTGGAGGTATTAAGTACTACAGTTGTAGCCGGGACTTACGGCTTAGCGGGGGAGTTCGAGATAAATTTTTGGTCACCCATTCTACAACGGGCCGATGCAAAGTTGCTTAATTTAGGTATCACATACCGAACACACGAACTATTTCGTATTTGAGCTCCAACATAATTCTATTAAAATAATATTATATTAATATGGATATGATACGATTATCAATGTGTACACTTCTTATATAGGACATTGGAAGTTGTGAAACTCAAGGAAAAATTATTTCACAGTTCGTAGGTATTATAATAAAACGCAAAGAGAGCAATTTCTGTTTGAATGAAGTACTCGTTATTTACTCATTAAAACTTGGAATTGAAGGCGTTCCAATAGCGAGAGGGAAGTAAAATAAACTTTTCAATGATATCGCAGAAAGATGTTTACAAACCCCCATATTCTGTGGCAGTCGGTAGGATTTCTTTAATTCACCGATCACGGATTGAGATTAAAAAAAAAAGCAGCGTTCTGAAGATTTACGGGATACAACTTTGATGTTTCATTTAAAAGTTTCCATTTTCCATTGGGTTTGGAGTAATTTGTAAACATATTTGGCAAAATAAAAAAAAATGGGCAAGTGACTCGCAACGGTTTTAACGTGAGGTTACGGTTTCGATTCCTAGTAGGATACCTAACCGGGTTATTAATTTTTTTTTCATACACACACACATGTGTGTACCCACACTTTTTTATTAATTCCATTGTTTTTGTTTCCATTTTTTCTTCTTGAATTTAGATACCTATCTCAGATGTCAGGGTGCTCATAAAAATGTATCCTTGTCTCTTCATAAAAATAAAAAATTATTTTTATAGGAACGATTAAGCTAGTCATCTTGGAATCTAAGCAATGTACGTAATATTGTCTAACGATAACTCTGCTCTCAAACTTCCACAACATCGCGACAAAATCAATAAGATTATTTCAATGAGATCACGCTTAAATTGAAATATTACAGATGCCTATGCAGATTCCGTGTTAACCATAATATATGATAAAGCTTGTATTTTACATTTACCCGGAGTTGAACCCGGTACCACAGGGATAGCTACACCTTGAAACAGCACACAAGACAATCGGCTCGCATGTCTAAAAAATATATTAAGAAACAAATTTACAGAAAATCTTGTCATAGAAATTGCTATTTGAGCACTTGCCGACTCGACGAAACAAAGTGGCTCAATAAACAAAAAATCCCAATAATGTCACGTATTAAATTTGAAGAAATCACAGTTGCGATTTACTTATAAGAATTACACCCCTCGGTAAACGGGGCTTCCCCAGGGACCCCTAGGGCTCGAGCTTTATTAAAGGAGGGGTTCCGTACTTATTAAAACTGAAAGTGCAGCCCAAACACCTTCCGGCTAGGAATGCCCCAACGGTCACCAGCTGGGTTTCATTGTAGACAAGGCAAAATGAATCTTAAACGGTAATAAATAAAGTCAAACTAATAACTAGGGAATTGTTTATTTGATACAAAGTATCGTCGAAGTGGAACAAAGTTTAGAATTATTCAGTATGGGCAGATGAAAGGATTTCAATCGGTGCGACTGCGTGAAGTGACCAAATTTAAGATATTGGATTCGTGTTATTAAATAGTTCTGACACGCAATAGCGTCTGCTTTATCCGTTATATACACAGACAGACATATATATATATCTGTTATTTCCACAGCCCACCTTAAACCTTATATAATTGAACTCATGTTTTTTTACAGTAATCTATGTTCATTAAGTTTAATCTGTTTCGTTTTCATTTCTGCATTGATTTGTTAATGAATAATAAATGACTTACTTACATAAGTTTTGTTACTAAAACTAAGAGCTGATTTTTCTTGTGTTCATTCTTTCAAATCCCAGAATGTTCTACTTAAGTGCATATACATATATTGTTATATGGGTAATGAGATTTAGTCTTAACCAGTTAGAACAAAATTTCATTACTCGATGATAAAAAAATTATATCAAAAGATTTATAGTATAAAACAAAGTTACTTCCCGCTGTCTGCACACTGAATTTTTTTAAACTGCACAACGGATTTTAGTGCGGTTTTCACAAATGTACAGGGTGATTCAAGAGGCAGGTATATTATGTGTAATTCAGCACCACGCGGGTCGCCGGCTGGCGCTGGATAGAAAAAAAAAAAGCTTTTTCCCGTTTTATCCATAATCCAATGTTTATATTAGTGGTTACTATTACTGAAAATTTGCTTCATTAACAAAACTTTTAAAAACGATTCACTCAGTATACAGATTCATGAACTTAAAAAATATTTAGTCTATTGTCAAGCATTTTGTATCTATCTCGACCATTTTCTAACAACGTTAACATTAATGCTCCACAGACAAAGCAAAGTCAAATTGAAACTTTTTTCTACAAACGCAAACTTCAGGGGCCTAGCGTTCACGCACCCTCTCTAAATGAATTATTCAAGGCATTGCAAGCAGAAGTTACGGGGGACACTTGTCTGTCCGACTCTCAATAAAATTCTTTAATTTATTTTAAATTTTCCTATATCCATTCTTTAAAGAAGAAACGAAAAGTAAATTTACAAACAATAAAAATCATAGATAAATTGCGAAACAAAACCAAACATAAACAGTATAGATTAATTTTAAATACCTTTGTATTTTAGATTGAAAAATTTCAATTCTTTTTGAATATCCATTTATGTAAATGTTAAGTATAAAAAATTGCTTTATTTTAAAATAATACGCCATGTTGCTTGTTTGCGCTTGTTTTTATAACAGATTCACGCTGCAGAAATATTCATACAGTTTTAGAATTATTTGTATGAAAACACACGATGCATTTGTAAAATATGAATACTCCTTGATAAATATGTATATCTAGACTAATATATGTCAATATGTCATTGTATTTTGTTCAATATTTTGTTTTTATATATCTTTCAGCCTTACGTTGATATTATAATATAGTCAATTATATTTATTTAAACTCTGCGTTTAATTAATTATTTTCTGTGACGTATGATTAGAAATATAATGAAAAAGAAAAATTTTGTTATTCAAATAAGCTTACTACAACCTCTTTTGAATAGTCCAAACTTTTTTCCTACCACTCATTTAGGACGTCTTTTGGCTGAGAAGAAAAACAAGCGAAATAAATTTACCAGCACTTTTTAGAATTAGTAAATAATACGTATTACAGTGAAAATAAAAAACTATTATCAATTTCTATAGGATATATATTAATCAGTATAGACCAAAGCGAAGGCTATTAATTCCATGCATCACGGTCCTTAGAATAATCATCAACTATCATTCACTTGCAATATTTTCTTCGGCTCTGACAAATAAAGCGTGAATGAACCTTAGACTTAAGACATCTTCGTTTAAGCCAGAACACAAAAACCTCAAATACCTATCAAATATAAAGTTAGTCGTATTAATTTCCCACTGACCTTATAAACCAAAAATACACTGTTATCATGGACACTAGTATTCCTCTCACGTCATCGCCAGATGCCGTGCTGATATTGAATATGATATCCTGACGAATTTTAATAAAACGCACTGGCCCTCCTAAGGTCGTAAGGTTTGACGCGGTCTGCAATTTATTGTCGTCAATAAGGGACATGAAGGCTATAAGCGTCGTCAGTTTAATACGGTATATACCCTTTGAAATTGTTAGATTTAAGAATAAGCTTTGATAGTATGTTTTTTAGAACATAAAATTGTATTTTATTCCGTTGTTTTGACGTTGATAATCTATGGAGGTTTGTTATGATTAAATAATATTTATGAAACAGTGACTATTTAAAAAAAAAAGATGAATATTGGTGCCAATTCTGTTTTACCGTGGTTTTACGTCCCCACTGCAGGGACTCAGGCCTTCCTTATGGATGGTTAAGGAGGATGGGCCATGCCCTCCACGCTGGCCCAATGCGGATTGGAGGGTATTAACGACTGCAAATTCAGCAGGGTCCAACAGCTTAACGTGCCTTCCGAAGCACGGAGTAGCTCGAGATAATATTTTTTTTGTCACCCATCCCGTGACCGACCGACCGAAAGTTGCTTAACGCCACCGAGCTACTTCATACCCGCTCCACCACTCTCAATACTTAACTAAAAATCGATTTTTAATTTTTGTAGTTACTTTAGGTTTATTTCTGGATTAATAATACAATTTAGTCAAGTACGTGTAACACAATTGCTACAATTATCTACTTAATTTAAATACACCATATAAAAAAATTCTGTATATTCTTTATCAATAAAGATAAAGAATATACAGTTTTTTTTATGTTATATCTATATTTCGAGAAATATTAGTATATATAGTTCAATCATCTGTGTGGCAGTGAAGCTTACTAGCGACATGGTGTTCTTACACTTTTTTACATGGGCAAATGTCTTGTTCTTCTAAAAGAAAATTGTTTGACGGTAAAATCGTATTGCATAATTAACCTTGGTTGTGAAAAACGAATCTGAAAATTCATACTTTGATTTATATGGCAAGCGGGCATAATCGGGAGATATTTAAACAATCATTTAGACGGTGCTTTAATTTGATATTTAAACTTAAAACTAATTTTTAAACTGTGAACTTCGTGGAGCGTTATTATTCAATTAAATAAAATCAATAAGTTAGGCCTAAGCTCCTCCAGAGGGGACATAACAGGGCTGATGATGATAATTATTGTAAAATAATTTTTAAAATAATGGACCTACAATTATCTTTGAGTTTCCATTACAAATTAGATTTAAAGTTTATTTGTGAGTAGATATTATTTTAATACAAAAAAACATCTTCTAAAAAGTTGAGTCATGAAATACAGGCGAAATTAACATATTTTATTTTGTTTAAACAAATAAATTGGTCTTACGAAAATTCACTTTCAAGAAACGATATCAAAAAAAATCTATAGGATCGAGCTGAATTCATTATTTAAATTACTCAATACTTCTTGTGCTATTTGTGTCTTTAAACATATTTGAACTGCATACCCCTAAGAAGAAATGAATTTGGGTTCACGAACGTAACGATAGGAAAATACTTCATGTGAATAATTCAAGGGGTTCTAAAAGTAAAAGTGTTCTCTGTCGGGCATCTGTCCGTCCGCCTGTCACTTACTTATGACAGATCCCGGCACATCCACCTGAAAAATTACATACGATGAAAAAGACTACGTAGGGGTGGAGATTGGACGCATTTACCTTCTCGCACAAAGACTTATTCGTAATACCTACGTTTCATATGCAAAATATTTGTGATCTGCATAAGTTCATTAGAGTTGATATTACCTTGTTTTGTAAAACTAGGAAATTGAAATATCTATTTGTTTGTTACTCTTCATCATCATCATCATCAGCCGTAAGACGCGCACTGCTGAGCATAGGCCTCCCCCACAGGTTTCCACGACGATGGGTCCTGCGCAGACCGCATCTAGCGGGTTGCTAGTCTTAATGAAAAATATTTAAAAAATCCACTTTGTCCCTGGCAATTAGAGATGGGACTCAAACCGATGACCTCATGAAATCCGGACGATTGCTCTAACTGAGCTACCCAGAACCCAACTGGACTGACGAATTTTTGAAGTACCTGTTACTTTTCACTACTACAGAGCGCAGAATAGCTCGGTGGCGTAGTGGATAAAGCGCCGCGGCCCGCGATCGTAGTCGTTAAGCAACTTTCGCAAGGGTCGGTCACGGGATGGGTGACCAAAAAATTATTATCTCGAGCTACTCCGTGCTTCGGAAGGCATGTTAAGCCGTTGGTCCCGGCTGCATTTGCAGTCGTCAATACCCTCCAATCCGCATTGGGCCAGCGTGGAGGGTCATGGCCCATTCTCCTTGACCATCCATAAGGAAGGCCTGAGCCCCTGCAGTGGGGACGTGAAAGGGCTGGTGATGAGAGCGCATTCTTTCATCAAAGTTCTGCCTGAACATTGATGAATCAAAAAAGGCAAAAAAAAAAACAGTCGAAAGAAATATTTTTACAAATAAATATTTAAACTTTTTATAATGATATTATATTTGATCTCATATATGGTTATGGGTTCGAATCCTATCTCAGAGTGCCAGGAACAAAGTGGATTTTTTAAGCATTTGCACTAAGTTAAACAGTTGTGTTATTAAAATAGTTAGTTATAATTATAGTTGTCTAATTTTAAATCGTTGTGTTATATTGACCTCGAAATATATGATAATCACGGTTAGTTGCACATTAAGGTTTCATGACGCCTTTAAGCTGTAATGAATGGCAAATTTGTATGGATAATGTCGCCTTAAACTAAGGATAATTTTAATCGACTTTTGTGCAACTGGCTGATTGTGTAGCGAGTGTAAGGTTTCATAGTCTTCGAACTGGCAATGTCCTATCATATTATTGTCTTTTGGAATGATTTTTAAATATAAGAATAAAGAAGAAATCGATCAATTTTGATGTGCCAGAAACAGCTGAAGTTATCAATAAGAAAATAAAACTGTCCATTGAAATAAGAATAAGAATAATTTATTTCAATGTTAATCTTTATCTATATACATATTTATATTATTTTCATAGAAAATAAAATTAATAAATATAAATATAAGTAAATATTAGACATATATATTATCTCAGCTAAAGCATTTGTATTATGTAAACAGCAACGGAGGTAGGTACCACAACATCCAGACCCGAGACAATATAGAAAGGTTAATTTTCTACACCCCACCCGGAATCGGACTTAGGACACATCGTACAATAACAAATTTTGTGCAATGACTACATTTTTTCCCTATATAGACCAGCAGTGCTATTATTTTATAAAAACAGCCTCAAAATCAACGTCAAGCGCGAATTATAACGTTTATTGGATTTTGAAATAGGCTTAATTTGATTAAATTTCAATGCTATGACAGCGTAGCGCTTGTTCTTTTATACAAGTAAAAATAACTAAGACAGAAAAATAAATAAAAAGAGTATATATGTTATGTCTATATTAGGCTCATAGATTTATATGGTATTGATGATAGATGATATGAGTGTCCTAAGCTTTTATTCATATTTTCCAAATTAAAAGACACGAACAAAAACATACCTATTTGAACAAGCGATGTATGTTGTGGTCTTTTATGACTTTTTGACAGATCATCGAATTGATTGTCTTTCAACGTTGCTTTGTTAATAAAATTGAAAACCGAAATGAATATGATTGATTCGTTTTCGATGAGTATAAAAATATTGTGCTTATTTGACAAACTGAACGTGAATCGAAATTGAAATATAATCGATCAATCAAACAAACGGTTATCAAATATTCGTTTATGAAAATTTATAATTTGAATCGTTGCTCGAAACTTCGACAGTGATTTTTTAAACAATAAAGAATTTCTACAATTGCGTAAAGATGGAAATCTACCAGCAAAATATCTTAATCATAATTTCAGCTTTAAATCAAGTACTAAACGAAAGAAAAATAATTATCAAAGGGACAAAATTCAAACTCCTTGAACAAGGAGTTTGAATTTTTAATTTACTTAATTATTAAGCGAAACACAATTTATTTTTAACGTGGTTTTTCTCTGCGATGCACCAAATTTTATAATCACGAATATTATATAGTGTTACCATAAAATAAGCATCTTCTATTTCTACTTTGACCAGTTACAAGCAACGTGATTCATGCTCAATTGATGAGTCTCATCAATCATGAGTCTTACAATCTTCAATGAGTCCTCGCAATCCTGAGTTCCCTTAATATTCAGTGAGTCCCCAATCAAATCCAGCGGCCGAGAAGTTCTGTCAAATAGTATAGCCGCGACAACATTAAAGATGCAGATTAAAATACTACTTGCAGCTATTATAACGTTAGGTCAACATGATCCAATGCTGTTGAATAAAAAAACATGCTTCATTAATTTAATTAGTACTTTTATTTGTAATTAATAGTAAAAAATTACTCAACTTTTTTTTTTACCTGTAGAAGCGGTATTTTTTTGTCACATTAAGCGCAATATCGTTCTTATTATTGTGTGTTGCACAAAATAAATTTAAACACGACTACAACAAAAATCTAAATGAGAAACCAAAACAAATTCCGTTCGCAATTTTAGGGATTCCCTGTGAAACTTCGTAATAATAATCTTACCGATAAACAGTTGAATACTCATTTCGTTTCGCCCTCGACGATCTCTGTTTACGTTACGAGTCCAAACAAGTGGATGTTTCGAGAAACTTTTAATGGCGATCAAACAATCGTTTCATTTCGTTCGAGTGGGTTGTGGGATTTTGTATATATTTTTTCTCTTTTTCTCCATCCCTTACTTAATGCTCCATTTGCTTAATACCAAATTGATGGAACTACCCTTTTGTTCCATTAAGAATAGCTTGTTTCAGTGTTTGGTCTGTCAATTTTAGGCCTAGGTATTTTATGAAACACAAATTGAAATAAATTATTTATAGAGTTCTGTATCCAAAGGGTAAAACGGGAACCCCATTAGTAGAACTTCGCTGTCTGTCTGTCGGTCACCAGGCTGAAAGATAATGTATTTCTGTTGTCGCCTCAACAACAAATACTAAAAACCAGACTAAAATATATATTTAAGGGGGTTCACATAAAAGAAACGTGATTTTTTTACTCGTTTTCGGTACGGAACCCTGAGACCGACTCCCGATTGGCTGGAAATTTTATCGATATTTTTTTTTCCATATTTATGGTTTTTGATATTAAATATACTTTTATTTTACCTATTACACCAAATACAAATACAATAAAAATATTACTTTACAAATGGTTAATATAATCAATAACTAAAGAATATGAGCATAAAATAGAAAAATGTTTATTAAAATATATGTATATTAAACTGTGTGGATCTATAATTGGTTATCTGATTTATATATTGATACTGTAAGTTCATTTATGCAACCGTTGATCTACCATGAAAAATAAAATAAAACAAAATAAATAACCACTATTGTCATCTCTTGAAAATGCTATTGGCTTAAATATGTAACTATTTCTAAATATGGATCTATCTATATATCTAAGTATGAGTAAATCAAACCTATTTCAAAATGTTATAAATGTTTTATTTGATTGAACCTCTATGTTGTGACAGCGCTGTACTCGACGTCGAGTTCGAGGCTGATTTTATTATAGAATACTAAAGCAACTTGATCAAAACCTGCGTAGGTACCTTTACTAATTATCGGTGACGCCATTAGACAGAAAAAGAAAAACCTTGAAGTAAAGGTTGTAATACGTCATCCTTAAGTCAATAACTATTAATTTGTGGAAGTGTCGATCGGAGAGCTCGACGGTTGATAAATAACTTTCGTGAGGGCTGGTCATAGGATGGGTAACCAAAATGTATTACCTCGAGCTGGGTGGCGTAGTGGATATGCGCGGCGACACGCGATCGTAGTCGTTACGCAACTTTCGCAAGGGTCAATCACGGGATGGGTGACCAAAAAAAAAAAATTATCTTCAGCTACTCCGTGCTTCGGAAGACACGTTAAGCCGTTGGTCCCGGCTGCATTTGTACTCGTTAATACCCGCCAATCTGCATTCGGCCAGCGTGGAGGGTCATAGCCCATGCTCCTTAACCATCCATAAGGAAGGCCTGTGCCCCTGCAGTGGGGACGAAATTAAGGGCTGATGATGATGATGATGAGCTCCTCCGTACTTCGGAAGGCTCGTTAAGCCGTTAGTCCTGGCCGCATGTCGTTGAAAACCAACAATACGCATTGACCCCGCGTGGTGGGTTATGGCCCATTCTCCCTATTCGATTCCATCCATAGGGAAGGCCTGAGCCTCAGCTATGGGGACATTTATAGACTGGCGATGACTGGTGGAAGTGTTACCTTTATTGATTAGCAGTTATAACTTCAAGAATATTAACATAAAACCACTAATTATTCACGATGAATAATAAAGTATGACACTAAAATATAAAATATCTGACAGATTTTATATAGTTCATATATTTTTTATGAATCTTTTACGACCTATCTTCTTGGCCAACCTAATTTTCCTAGCACATTATCATATTCCCATAAAATATGATTCATAGTTATGATTAAGTTAAGTGTATCCTTGTGGTTTCTTTCTATGTCATATATATTTTCTTTATCAATTCTAGTTAATTACTTATGTGCGTCATTTTTGACAAATAAAATTTAAGAAAATAATTGTCGTACACAAGATTTAAAAATGTCGCTATGTTTCGATACTATATAGGTTAAAAGTTTGCCTAATTAAAATTTAGTTTGTCCTATTTGGAACGGTTGCATGGTAGAGATTTCGTCTAAACGATAAGGTTACCAATTGTATTGTTTGTAAGATTAATATATATAACATGATAGTTCTTTTAGAAGTTTATTATATGTTTTTTATATTTTATTAATTATGTACATAATTGTTAAAATATAAAAAGAATAAGTGTGTACTCACAAAGCATAAATATTGTAACATGGATGTCATTACTACTCACTACTCTCTAAACAAAATTATTTCTATATTTCTTTTAAATATAATATCTATAAACTTTGCTCTTTAATCTTAACCTCCATTATCATCGCCAGCCTATTAATATCACATCTGATAAGAAACAGAACTTAGGCTAGGACTTTCCTGTAGATGGAATCGAATAGGGAGAACTAGGCTATGACCGAATTGGTAAATGTAAACAACTGCATATAAAGCCGGGACTAACAGTTTAACATGCCTTTCGAAGCACGGAGTAAATTTTTGGTCATCTATCCTATGACCAGTCCTTGCAAAAATTGCTTAACTTCCACATCACAGAGCAAGCGCGAACAAATGCTCTATTTAGTTCTACAATACGTTACATGCACTACAAAAAGAAAATAAGAGCGAAGCCATATTATTAAAGGAACAATTTTAAATATACCCAACATACTATCGTCATATAAAATGAAAGTACCACAAAAATATAGAAAAATGTTTTCACCACGAAACCCTAAGAACCACGTACTTACACTCTCCTATTCGGCATACCACATAAAACGAAACTATCAATTAAGAACCACATTTGCGTACCCCATTTATGCCGTGCACCCATAATACTTTGCAATAAAGTACATTTTAGCAAGGAGCCGTATCCACTAAAATTCTTTGGCGTGTTCACAGTGGACTAAGAAATATGTTTGAGTTAATGACCCCTTGAATTTGCCCCTGGGCAATTTACCCGCCTCTTTCGTGTTGTACTACTTAATGGGTATCTGAAACTTATCCCTTCGTATGTTACCACATTTAAGTCAAATCGAAAAAAGTTTCAAACAAGAAAGATATTTATAATGATGGATGAGGATGGTAGAAAAAGGTTGACATTCAATTTAAATGTCTTTGATAATAGAGAAATGAAAAAATCTATATAGATATATTTTAATACGACTGTTTGGTTTCATTTAATAACTTATATGTTTTTCTTATTAAACTCATGTAAGTCAACAACCTGATTGTAATTTGGCGCGAATTTGGTCAAACATCTAAGTTATATGCAATCTAAAAATAGTGATGCCGATTGTAATATTTTTTCCCATAAACAATATTTGTAACACATTTAAAGAAAAATTTCTTAATATATTTACTTAAATGTATAATCTGAATATCGGAAACGGCTCCAACGACTTTTATGAAATTTAGTATATAGGTTGCAATTCCCCAAAAAAAAATCCGAGCAAAGCTCGATCATCCAGGTTCTTTCTATTAAACCACACTGAAGCTCTGGTTTCTCTGGCAGTAATGTGACTTTCATGATATATTTATATAGTGGAAGATAATTGCTCATCGTAAGACCAGCATTGCTATGTGACCTTTTTATTTATTTAGCTCACAAAACAGGTTACAGTAATATAGTTTTTGGGTCATTGCAACTTTATTTCAATAAGTTTTCTTTGTCTCAAACAAATGGTTTTTATTGTGACATGAATTAAACAAAATTAATGTCACCTGCTTGAAGTAATTGATAAAAATCTTACAATGTTTTATTGCAATTTTTTCCAATTTTCAAGATGTTTTCAGATGCGATTCATCTAAAAACTTAACCGGTCCACACTGTAAACTACACTGAACACAATAAAATAAAGAAACAGTGCCGCGAACAATCTCATTCGTCCGATTCCAATGGACTGACTGAAAAAGTCCACTTCCCCTCTAAAAGAAAAATAAACAAACATTTTCAATTGGCATACTTTCTCCGACTAAGTTTCAAAGAACAAAAGTATTGCACTGTACACAATAGAGATTTATGTAAGAATCGATAGAATAAATCCATCGAATTGTAATTAGGATGTATATTACAGAATACGTTGAGAATCAAAAAAATATATATTTTTTACCCCATTGCCGAATGGATATAGACGGTGAGTTACACAAAATAAAACCACTAGAATGCTTTAAATTACTTATTTGCGAACCTATATAGTTATTTAAAAAAAAAAATACTACCAGCTATCCGCCTGTGGCTTCGCATGCGCAGTCCTGTGTTATTCATAAAAGCCTTCCTTTTAAAGGGTAATCACATCCAAATCCGTAACGTAGTTTTAAAGATCTAAGCTTACATAAGGACAGACAGGTGGAATGCTACTTTGTTTTATACTATCTAGTTATGCGAGTCACTTTGTTGCCATTTTTTTGTAGTCTGTTAAAAATTCAGCATCAAACGTACAGGTTCAATCAAATATTTAAAAAATACATCGCTACTGTTGATAATCATAACACATTATAAGTACAAATTCTGATGATGAATATTTGACCTGTTTTGAACTCAATCGATTGACGCTGTGTTAATTAATCACAGTACCAGATGTGATATACATAATCCCATATATTAAAGATATCGTGGTTTATATGTATTTTTTTTTTCACCATCTGTTAACATCGAGCGATGCATGTATCGACACTATAAGTCGAACTGCATTTATTGAGGCAGAAAATTGAGATTGTGCCAATTTAGTTAGCTATTCTCGAGCAATGAGTGGATCAGGTGTACATTACTGTTGGGAAACGTTTTGGCTCATGTGTGCTTAACAAGCTTGTTGATATCACATTAAAGTTCTATTAAATTTAATGTAGAAATGTAATTTCGAACGTTTATATATGGAATAATTTTATGAATGATTTGAAGAGCTTACTCTAACGTGACGATTTTGGATTTACATTAATCTTTGGTGTCGGCATGCGGAGTACGGGTGATTCCCTCATATTGGTTTACGAGCACAAAGCACATAGAATACGAGTACGAGAACATATCTAGCAGTGCTATATTTTTGAAAACTTCAGTGTCAAGGGAATCGTTCAATGCAGCGATTTAAAAAAAAAAGTAATCAACATATAGCATTATATATCATTTTATAAAAACAAAGGTATGAATTTTAACAACAAACTCGATAAATATATGACAAAAATAATTTGTGTTTTAGCGCGTTTGGTCTGAGATCCGGATGTTAAGCGATTTTTACAAGGGCCGGTCATTCATGGGATGGGTGACCAAACATTTATTATATTATCTTGAGCTCTTCCATGTTTCGGTAGGCACGGTAAGCTGATAATTCCCAGCTACACCAATCCGCATTGGGCTCGCGTGGTGGGTCATAGCCAATTCTTCCAATACACCAGAAGTGAGGTCATTAATAGGCAATAGATGATGATGAAGAAATAGTTTTCTAAAATGATTTCATAAATACATATCATCTTGATTATACAAAACAGTTTTTTACCAAATTTATTGCGATTTTCATTGAGGAAACAAATATCTCTTTCTTTCAATATGAAAATATTATTTAGTTTCCTCCGAAAGTCAAAAACTTTATTACAAACAATAGGAGGCGAGAAGCTATAGGAATAAGAACTCCACAAATGCATTACATGCAGCGCGACATTTATAACACTAGGAACTTTATTCATGAGCATAAAAGACAAGTTATCAAAAAGTTTCATTGTAAAAAGGCAGAATTAATATGAGAGAGATAAAAAGTTCACAGAACTTACTAACGTCACCGTAATTCAGTTTCATAAATGCAGATATAGAGTAAATTTAAACATGTGCACACCCCCTGCGTTTCTCGCAACATGAATAATGCATATCGCTTGGCTTTTCATCGTATTCAAATTGTATGAGGTTGTTATTTTTCCTTGGAATCCTGCCCCACACTGGACAATCCTATATTTCACGAGTCTCGTATCGCAGTGCGTATAATAAATTAGTTCTTTTTCATATAACGTTTTGCTACTAATAATAGTATACAATTTATTTTGAACTTCTGCAGTGATAGAAATATAAATACTTATACCTCAAAAAGTTTCTTTACTCGTTTTACAGATGTATATATAGGAATAAGATCAAATTTTTAGACTGTAAATTAATTATCCTCTCAGTAAAGTAATTTCCACAATAATTATTAGTCTTTATATATAATTAGAATGATGCCCGTTTTCACTAAAACTTAAGAGTTGCCTATTTAGGGACTTCATTTCAGCAATGACTAGGAACCACCTAACAATATTAATGCCCGTTTTCACTAAACTTAGGAGTCTCCCACATCTGGCACCTACATATTTGGCATTGTCAAAAGTGAAAATGCGTTTCACCAATGTCAAGAGACACTTAACGATTTTAAGCAACTACGGCGCCTAGTTAAAAAATCAGAGTAGCTCGGTGGCGTAGTGGATAAGCGCCGCGGCCCGCGATCGTAGTCGTTAAGCAACTTTCGCAAGGGTCGGTCACGGGATGGGTGACCAAAAAATTATTATCTCGAGCTACTCCGTGCTTCGGAAGGCACGTTAAGCCGTTGGTCCCGGCTGCATTTGCAGTCGTCAATACCCTCCAATCCGCATTGGGCCAGCGTGGAGGGTCATGGCCCATCCTCCTTAACCATCCATAAGGAAGGCCTGAGCCCCTGCAGTGGGGACGTAAAAGGGCTGGTGATGACGGCGCCTAGAGCTGGGCATTTGCGTAATGTGACATATATGTACATTTAAACTTTGGCCATAACGGATATAGGAAAATTAATGTAATAAGTTGAAATCAAGGAGTTGATATAATAGAATTAAGATATAAACAATGGCATTTCTGATTTTTTAACTTTTATAAAGGACAATGAAGACTTGCGTGCTCGTGTAAATACAAGATGAAGTACATTTTTTTTTATTACCTCAAAAATATATATTTGTGTTGTTGTCTCTTTATAAGTAAAGGCCAATAACTTGACATTGACAGAATTATGTAAACGTAAATATGCCATACATAAAAAAAGAAGAGGAACTAAAGTATGCAAACTCATAGACAAACGTTGCATAACTAAGCAAGTGCTTAGTAAGGCATTACCTGACGTTACAGGTTTGGAAAAACGACAAATCTGCTTCAGCTACTCTTTATATAAGTGATTTCTAGTGAAGTATATGTCTTGTTATAGGTTAGTGAAAATGAGGATAAGCAATGCCCAAAGTTATGTCACGTTTTATGCGGAGCCTTGCGGTAAGCATCAAATAAAAATATATATGATAGGTCACAATTCTGTCAAAGGTAGTCAAGGAATAAAATAAAAAAATGTTTACTTGTCAAAAAAAATGTTAAAATGTCTACTAAAACGATTTGTAAGATTAGGTGTTTTCTAGTTAAGCTATGCCTTGTTCTATGTTAGTGAAAACGAGTGTGATAGTCTTAAAAAAATATTTAAGTAATAAGTCAAGCTTTTTATTGGCATTACTTAAAACAGGAGAACTGCTGAGCAGACGTAGAAAATTGACATGCTACAACTTTCAACTGTTTTTGCGGTTGCTGCAACATTTAAATATTTTTTTAGAAAAATTGATAAAGTTCTCTAGATTCCGCAATCTTAAATGCTTTGGGGTTTTAGGTTACGAAATCTAGCAACTAAATTTGGTTGCAGTAAAATCAAAAATAAATATTTTAATCACCAAACCTTGTCTCAGAAATAAAGTTCATACAATTTTTCAATTTGCTAATAGGTCTCAGTTTCCGAAACTAGAGACCAAAAGACACAAAATATATACTCATATTCACGTAGAAAACTAGATAATTATGGTTGCTATTATAGGTATTATTTGTTCTTTTAAATTTATTCATAACTTTTTAAACACAGATGTTTGTTCTGCTCTAACTTAAGTACTTTTACAATAGAATAGGATAGGGCATAATGTAGTTCGCAATATATCGAAAATCGATTCTAAGAGTACCACTCCTAAAAGTAAAACTCACTAGCGACACAGCGATAGACATATAACCTATCATCTGTTCAAAGGTAATTAATAACACTATACCGAGTTCCCAAAAAAAAGAGCAGAATAATCTCTTGAATTCACGTTATGATCAACTGTGGTTCAACCCACTGAACTGGAAAGCGATAGTGTACTCAAAAATAAGTGGTGATTCATAGCAACTATCCGCTTAGGAAAATAAATGTACCTCTATGGTATCCCTTTTAAAAGAAGGTTAAAGCGCATAGCTTTATTATGTAGAGTTTTAGCTTGTGAAAAATACTTTTATGAACATGTTTGTTCAATTGTAAGGATTTTTGACATAATATAGATTTTGTTTTATGTTGGTTAAAATTGCAAATCTAACCATAAACTAAATTTATAGCGTTAACTTCTGTATTTAGCGGTTAACGCGTTCGACCTGAGACATCGAAGTTAAATAAGGGCCGGTCATAGGATGCGTGACAAAAATTTATTATCTCGAGCTCCTCCGAGCTTCGGAAGGCACTTTAAGCCATTGGTCCCGGCTGCATACGCACTAATCCGCACTGGGCCTGCGTGTTGGGTAACGGTCCCCAGATGTAGGTACATTTATAGGCTAGTAATGACATCACATTTGATTTAGTTTTAAACCTGTTGAACTGAAATAAAGTATAAATTAAAGTTAGTATTCAAATTAATATTGTATTTGTTAAATTTTGCATTCAAATTTATTTCAGTTGCATGAACAATTGATTGAAAGTTGCAAGTATTAAGAAATTCGATAGTCTAGTTGGGTTCGAGTTCGAATCCCATCTCGGGCACCTGGTGGGTCTAGTGAATTTTTCAAGTATTTATCTTTAAAATAAAGCAGAAGTGTAGCAAATAAAAATACCTCCGTTGTCGAGGGGTCCGCATGCAGGTTTCAAGGTATCGCAATCTCTAAGGTCCCGAGTACGATTCATGGTCGGGTCAACGTAGAAAATGCATTTTCATGGCTTAGAAGTTGTGTTGCCTTCGTTGTCTCAGATACTTCACAATACGGCGGTTTTAGCTATTCATCTTGGAATCTGAACAATGTATGTGATATTGCCTGATATTTATTTAATTTATTAATTCTATTATTTAATTCATAATATATCCCGAAGTCGGTCAGTAAGAAAAGATTGCTGTTTTGAAAAACTCATTGTTAGAGATCTAGTTTAGTCTTTGTTACGTAAACTTGGCAACAACCCACTAAAGCTTGGCAGGACTTAACTGACCACTTAAAGTAGTAAAATTAGATAGTTTAGTTTAAGTATGTCGCAGTATATACTTAATTGAAAATAATAATGTTGCTTGTATCACAAAATCATACTCCAATGGTTGTATAGAAGAGTCAGGAAGAAAATCATTTTTATTTTATACCCTAAGAGTAGCTAGACTCTTATCATCAGAAAAAACTTCTGAAAGATTGACAGTGATTAAAAAAAAAACACGAGATGTATAGATACAGTGACAATTTGCAACATCCAGTTAACAAGTTAAAGGACTTTCATTGCTCAAAACAGCACAATATCTCGGGTACGGACTCCTCAGCTCCCCTCTTTAATTGAGGATCGTTACTAAAAGTCAAGATGTTTGAGAGTCCTTCACGCTTTGCCCTTAGAAATTCTGCGTGCCCTAGATCTAGTTTCATACAAGAATCATTGTAAGCTCCGCAAACGGTACTTTTACCAGCTCTACTATTATGTTAAAAATTAACATTAAATTCAACATCGAATCCAGCACTGTCATGGCGTAAAGCTTCAATGAAATAATACCTTTATTACCTCTTGAAAAAGTTTTTATTCGATCGCAACTCTGTGCTACGACAGTAGAGATCGATAATCTAAATATATATAACTCAAAGGTGACTGACTGACATAGTGATCTATCAACACACAGCCCAAACCACTGGACGGATCAGGCTGAAATTTGGCGTACAAGTTGATGTTATAACGTAGGCATCCCTTAAGAAAGGAATAAAAAATCCACTCCTAAGGGAATAAAATAGGGGATGAAACTTTATTTCAGATATTTAACACGATATAATGAATAAATATTCGTTAGAAATGCTGTTCAAAGTAACTTTACCATGTGGACGAAGTCGCGGGCAACAGCTAGTGTTATTATAGTAGAATATCACTACTGAGCCATCAGTGTAAATTTTTTGGCGATTACGTTCACTGTTGATTGTGAGTTAAGACTTGAGTATGGAAACCCGGTGCAGCGCTCGTAGCGGTAATTACCAAGAACTACAAATCTCCATACAAATTCGCAACGCGCTCACTAGGGAACGTAAAAATTACTATATTTACCACTCAGGATAGTGCAGTTCATGCACAGAATACACTGCATGTGGTTCTATTACGGATTCGAGAAATATATCACACGAGTTTGCCCTACGAACATCAGTTTTATACTTTACCTTGCTGAAGACCGCTGCTATAACTGAAACTATGATGTCCGTCTACAGTCCTTTCACCCAGTCAATATCTACATTACCCATTGTGCACAGCAGCCCGCAAGCAAATGTACAAGTATAATTGCACCAGTAGCAAACTTTCGCAACTACCATCAATTGTACCATTCATCACGACAATTACCACTCTACATGTGTTTCACTCCCCACGGAATATCTTCATGGCTTTTTAGACCTTACCTTACCAACCACCTTGTCGACTCGGTACTTTTACAGATATTTTAATATGCTGTTTGGTTGTTCTATGAAAATTCGCTATTTCTTATAAACTTTATCTTCTCGACATAATGTTCTCATAGGTTTTATTCTAACGACACCAACTGACTTTTATGGGTTTTAATAAGGCGCCTTAACTAAATTCACAAATAGATCGTCAAATCAACAAAATATCACCTTGTTAATAAATTAGTCTTCTGGCATTGCAAGCATTTGTACAAAGTATCATGTACCCATCTAATTTCCACCTCTTTTTTAACAGTTTATAACTAAACCAAAATGTTCAACTTCATTTATAGACTAGTTTTCTCTCGAAACTATTTCCAAGATGAACGGAATTAGGCTAAATGCATTCACAAAGCAAACTTATTTTTCACACATCGATCTAAAGGAATCAAAATTTTAGATCTTATCACGTTGTAATAAAGCAGGTATGACACCGGGTCGTTACTTTTGAAGTACTGTATATACTTTTCTACATATCGGCAGGCAGCTGCCGTCTAATGCATATTTAAATAAGTTCGGGGTATTATTCTTGCAAATCCACGTAAAATTGAAATGATAATTAAATAGAATTCTGAAGCGTGAACATCATTTAAGAGGATAGAATATCAATTCAATGCTTCTGATGATAATATATCCTATTGTGAACATAAATTTGGTGTCTTGGAAGAATTTAACATATAAAAACTCTTTGATTCGGACTTTCTTGTTATATCGATTTGTTTTAATAAACAGACTAAAATATACAGACTACAAACAGTCCCATATCTGTTTGTTGATTTTCTGCGACATAGCCTGCGTAAATTTATAGCCTATGTTTCTCGTGTATGATGCAGCTTCCCGTAGGTGAAAGAATTATTAATGTCATTAGTTTCGGAGCCTATTCAAAGCAAACAAACAAATAATAAAATCCACTCCTCTTTATAATATTAGTATAAATGTAAATTCATTTATATCTAGCGGCACTACGTCTCTCAACGATTGCACGAAACTTTTGCTATATACCATGTTACGCATTTGAGTCGTAACCGAACAGTTAAATGACGTAAAATATAAGAATTGGCAAAAATTACTTGAATTTATATGGAAATTGGCAACGTAATTCAATTGTAACAATTGATATCGACATGAGAATGAACGCTGAGCAAAGTTCTGTCTTACTGACAATTTTATAGTAAGACAAGTATTCAATAATATATGCGTACAAACCTCAATATGTGTAGTTTCTAGGAAACTTACTAAGTTATTACTTATAACGCTTTTTTTCGATTTTATCGCACTTGCATTTTTCGCTGTGAAACCCATGTTGCGAGTTATTGGTTAACATATGAATATCATTTATACAATGTTATAAAAAAGTAAAGTTTATCTTTGGTTGTTTGTTTGTAAGAGGTAATCTTCGGAAATACTGATCCGATCATGAAAATGCTATGTGAGTGAAGTAATAATAATTTACGCAGATGCAGTCGCAGGAAAATAGCTAGTAATGATTGTATTGTAACCTAACCCAAGTTAGGTTAGAATACCTTTCTGAACAATAAGTAGGTGATATTGTTTAATTTCTTAATTTTATCTCAATCAAATTAACTAGTTACTAAAATAGTTATCTATTAGTGTTGAGATGTCTTGAAATCAAATTAAAACTCGAATATAAAATGGAAGCAATATTTTATCGTATCGAATCGCTCCACCGTGACGATCAGACAATAGCGTTCCGAATAAATTCCATTTCATAATTTTAACTCTGCGACACTTATATTGTTGTAACATAATTTATATTCGGACATTATTCGATACCTGTTTATTGTTTCACAATTGATATTCAACGTTGTACCTACACCGATAATTAAACTGTCGAGAGTTAAATTTAATTACATCCCTTTGCTTTTACAAGTACAATAATTAAAAGTTTTTATTTTGATATGATAATTCAAACATAAATAAATCAATAATAATTTATCTTAACACTAGATAAATATGGAGACATGTATGTTTATATATTTCGTGAAATAATCCTTATGGTATGAATAAATTTTAGATGATGGAATTAAAAATATTTTTAAATAATTTGCAATTAAATAGAACATCTTCATTAGTCTTATGCTTTGCCGGTGAAGCACAGGCTTTTCCTATATCTATTAATATAATGGCAAAGGGAGAAGAACTATTACACGGTAGAACTGCTCATACGAGGCCTCAGTGCGAATGAGAGGAGTCAAAAAGACTCAGTATCGTGAGAAGTTCTGCCGATGCTTGTTTGCTACTACATAAATGAATCAATTTATTAAAAAATAGCTCTCAGTCGTCGGGTTTGCCCGCGTGATCCCGTGTGTGGCTTACAATATCACAGCATATAAATAGCTGGATGCCACTTTATTTTATAGTTAATATATATATAGAGATATTGAGGAAACCCAATAAACACTGACCTATGAATTCGCTGTTCTTTCAACCCGCTTAATTTTACACGTCTTTTTATTTGCTATGTTTTAAAGCTCTGACATTCACTGCCCATTATTCATTGCTTTAATGAATCTCAAGTACTCCAAAGTAAGCACAAAATTCGTTTATTTCAAAGGTAACGAGCGTAGCTGACCGACAAATACGATATGATATTTAACATTTTAGAAACTTCGCCAACATTAGCGCCTCTAGTGGCAAATTCAAACGCGTTAGCCCTCATTGGTAAGTATAATTGACTGTAGATGCGACGGGGAATCTCAAAATTGCAATATATGGCCACACATCTGCTAACGAGCTCTTGAAAAAGTTTCCACAGACTGAACACGACTATCAGTGCGTCCTCGAGCAACTCGGTCGACTTAAAAGAATAGAAAATAAAACATGGAAATAATGTATAATACTTTTGTTTTATACTTTAAATTTTTAGAGGAAAAGCGACTCAAATCCAAAATTTACGATTCAAAGATATTTCTCAGTAGATAACATCTGAATAGCTGTTACTACAAGTGCCACTTCAATTTGAATGTTTGGCGGAAGTCCAGGCTGGCTCGGTCAATAACTAGTTAAACGTTTACTGTGAAACTACTATCAAGATGGTTAAGTATATGTATGTAAGTAATATGTATGGTTTACGGCTTGCAGGACAAGTACGCTCGATATGGTAGGGATTTAATTGAGATACAAACACAAATATTTAATACGACGACTAAAGATTCTGATAATTTGATGCAGTAAGAAAGTATAAAAAAGCAATCTCACTAATTAACTATAAAAAAGAACTCTAGATAGTACTTTAATAAGAATGTTGAAATAAAATCTTTCAGTGGCTCTCTAAAAATGTGAAATGTTGTAAATTGAAGCTTTTGACTATTCTGTCTCATAAGGTTACCAATCCCTGATCTAGCGACATATCTTTTAATTTTGGAGAACTAATTTTTATTTACAAATTGCTGACCCCGCAAACCTCGTACCGCCATATTTTATTTCTCCAGTCGCGTCTGAGGATTTCATTATAAATTTTCATATTAACCTTTTCCGGATCTACAATTACGAACACATAAAAAAATATCATCCATTTTTTAAAGTCGTTCGGAAGTTCATAGATTTCGGCGGTTCAGTTTTATAATTATATGCAAAATTACAATTAAAATTATTCAAACGAAACTAGTTATGTCAAAATACAAAAAAAAACATATTTCAACTTTTGTCCTTAAAACAATCAACTTTAATCAATACATTTACCAAACACAACATAAAAAGGAGTCTACAGAAACATAATTGCATTGGCTGCAATTGGCTGCATGCATGCATGCATTCATGATATCATCGTGCTCTGAAGGCGAGTAGGTGTGGTGCGGGGCGATAATAGTATATGAGCGACATCTTCGATACGCTTCATTGATATTGAATTTCTCGCGCGGAAATTTTTATTTTGAGATAATTCATTTTTTTTTTCATATAGTGTAAAAGGCAATTTTGAATACATAACCTATTTAATTGAAACGCATAAATTCAATTTAAAAGCAAAAAATAATCATCCTTGGAAGATACTATTATCGCGGACTTTTTTGTAGATCTATTAAAGGGGTATAATCCCACCATTGTATTGTTATAAAAAGGATCTTTACCCGTCCTCGTTATGCTTCTAAAACACTTTTGAATCTGTCTATCGCACTTCAGAGTATCAGTAATAGAGATGCCGACAACGGTGTCTGGACCAAATTGGTTTTGCGTCACGTCTATCCAATATCTGAATTGTTTTTAACCTCAATATGAAATAGCTTTCCGTGCAGTCATTTTTTCTGTTATTGGCACGTCGTCAGAGTTTTCTATTCACGGATTTGTTTACTTCATTTACTGTATAAGGTGTTAGTTTGCTGTATTTTTGTTTTTGGTTCCGTTGTATTTTACCGGTAAAAAAGCATAAACAAAAATGAAAAAAATAAAACGGGCTTCAAAAATATTACTTGTCTAAAAGCGGTTTATATGATCATAACGATTCTATTGAATTCGAATGGTAACTATTTATAATAATCATTACCGTCCTTTTAATGTCCCTATTGCTGGAACTTATAGGGAGAAGGGGCCATGACCCACGCTGGCCCAGTGTTGATTGACGGGTATTACCAAATACATATGCAGCCAGGACGAACGACTTAAATTGCCTTCCGATACACGAATGAACTCGAGATAATTTTTTTTTTTTTTTTGGTCACCCACCCTTTGACCGGCCATTGCGAAAGTTGCTTAGCAACCGTATCGCAGACCGAGCGCGTTAGTCACTGTACCATCAAGCTCCTCTGTATGCTATATAAAAAACTACAAAATATATCTCACGACTGTAATAAAAGTTTTTATGAACATATGTAACACTAATAAAATTAGTTTAAATTTTCAAGTCGATTTTATTTTATCAAAGTTTTTCACCAGAAACATAACAAGAAAATCCTTTTTTTAGTGATTTTCATAGAAAAGCGACACAGAAAAACACGTTATTTACAGCCTCTTTTTATTTACGAGATCATATTATGGATTTGAGTTCCGAGTAACCGGTATATTTTTCCTTAACTTACAACGTAGCATTGTAAATGCAAAATTATCAAAAATAATAATATTTATTAGACATACCTTAAAGTAGCTCGGTGGCGTAGTGGATAAGCGCCGCGGCCCGCGATCGTTGTTGTTAAGCAACTTTCGTAAGAAACACGGGATGGGTGACAAAAAATAATTATCTCGAGCTACTCCGTGCTTCGGAAGGCACGTTAAGCCGTTGGTCCCGGCTGCATTTGCAGTCGTTAATACCCTCCAATCCGCATTGGGCCCGCGTGGAGGGTCATAGCCCATCCTCCTTAACCATCCATAAGGAAAGCCCCTGCAGTGGGGACGTAAAAGGGCTGGTGATGTTGTTGTTGATGATACCTAAAATAAATTAATGAATTGCAGTATGTTGCCCGTTCACTACCCCCCCACCCTCCTCACAATTCGTGAAGCCGGATTTCATATTATGATGTTTTTATTATATTTTATCAAATTTGCATTCACAATATTATATTGAATAATATTCTTAATGAAAAATGTTTAAAAAATCCACTTTGTCCCCGGCACTCTGAGATGGGACTCGAGGTCTTGGGTTACTCAGTGGTTAGAGCAGTCGCCCGGATTGCGAAAGGTCATGTGTTCGAGTCCTATTTTAGAGTGCCAGGGACAAAGTGGATTTTTCAAGCATTTATACCATTTTTTTTTTCTATTATATAGATTTTAATGCATGTCCCATCGTAACCTATAATGTGTATGATGAGATTTGTAAAGTTCGTTCCTTTTTTTAATTTTAAATAGGTATTAAATGTAGGGCAAGTGCCCTACTTGTGGGGCAAGTGAAGAGCGGTATCCCCTAGATACGGGCCTGCTTGACCTAGTAGATGCATGAGCATTATATAAGACGCATGACTATTTCCATCTAAGAAAAATATTGATGCAAAGCACTCGAAAACAAACTTGGACGCATTGTTGTAAACAAACATATACACTCCTCGTCAAACGTCGCTTACACAAATAAAATATAATATATGTAAAAGGTTGGTGGCACATATTCCATTTTAATATTTCCCCTCGACATTTACGCACGGAGTAGTATGAAAGGAAAACCAGTGAAAAGCTTACGCATTTAATGCAATAGAAACCAGTCAGTATAATAAAACTCTTTTTTTTTTGCTAGATAGGCAAGCACTTGACCACAGATCACCTGATGATAAGCAATGCAGTCTAAGATGGAGCGTGCTTGCCTAGAACGAACCGATTCATTCTTGACTTGAAGAGTCCCAGATTATATTTATCCGGAAACAGCGAGTCCGGACAATTAATCATATAAAAAAATTAAGATACTCAATGGCACAGTGGTCGAATGTTCAATTGTGCCATTCATTAGAAAATTAACCGAAAATTGTAAGCACGAGCTCCTCGATCTTCCAAAATGCGTATTTAGCTGTTGTTCCCAACTACATTTACATACGTTAGCACACACAAATCCGCCATGGCCTGTTCTGATTCTATTTATAAAAAAATACTAAAAAAGTTGATGATGATGTTGGTGATTGTTAATGGTAAAGCAATATTAATTTATATTTGGGATAATAACCTTTTAAAAATTTATTACTTCTTAACATTGCTTGATAAATTACAATGGTCCACAAAACAAAACATCCGTCACGGGATGGATGTCCAAAAAATTACTAGCTACTTTGTGCTTCGGAAGACAAGTTAAACCATTGGCTCTGGCTGCATTTGCAGTCGTTAATACCCTTCAATCAGCATTTGGTTTTTACCCATCCTTTTTAACCATTTATAAAGGAGGCCTGAGCCCCTACAATGGGGTAATAAAAAGACAATGCTATTCTGTTCTAACAACAGGCTCGAAATCAACGTTAAGCGCAGTCCATAGCATAGAGGTTTAATCAATTAAAATTTACTTGAAAAGATAATCAAGTTTTTAATTTATTGATGCTCTGTGCTGACAACGCTATACTCGATGTCGAGTTCTAAGCTGTTTTAACAGAAATCATAACTGAACTAAGTTTACAAAATAAACGGATCGTAAAAGAATTATTTATATACGTAATCTACGCTATCTTTTATTGGTAAGTTACTGGCTGTTTCTACACTATGTTTAGAAGTTGCGTCTAAACCAGTGACCTAGAGGAGGTTTCAATGTAGGCACTCGTAAATAATGAGAAACCGCACAATATTACTTAGCGACATTTCTCCGAAGTTATTTCTAAACAATATTTATATTTGTATGAAATTATTTTTTAAAATGATGTTAGTTAAATGATAATATAAAAATAATAATCAATAAGTATTAAAAAACAAGCGCACTAAAACGAAGATAAATTCAAAACATTTAAAGTTCTTATAATCTAAATTTTCTCTAACAGTAATTGACATGAAAGTTGTAACGTAAAATTTACGTCACATGTATTTTTCTTACAACTCGGCTGAATGGGTCTAATCCCGATGTCAATTTAGAGAGTTTCGTAAAAAAAAAATATAAACTTCACTGTCAGCTTTGACATTTGTCACTTCACGACCTTTTTAAAAAGCGAAAAGATGTGAATCTTTTCTTATATTTTAATCTTGTGGCATCAACGGTGTTTAAGTAAAAATACCTAACATTTTAATAATGGTAAGCATTGTTCTTCATGCAATTATAATTATTTCATAGTATTTTCAATTTTTTTTTTTCTTCGCAGGTGGAAACATAAACCTACATAGGGGTCCACCTTGCCCCATGTCACTTTAGTTTTTTGGTTTAAAACGGTAAGATTTCGACAGAATCGACCGATATTTTCCTTTGTTTTGTTTTCTAAATTTTAAACGGTGTGATTTCTTTTCAGCCGTTGGCGTTTTAATGTTAATTTTTTTTATATACAACTTTTCTTGTACTTCAATTTTGATGTACTGAATAATAAATAACCTTTACCGCATGAGCCACGCTACACTCACTTGATACATCACAATCTTGGGCACGCCAGCTTAGCACGATATAATTAAGAAGCAGCTATGTAAGCACGATGTATTAAGAAGCAGCTCATTTGGTGATGTAAAACCTTTTTATTAATAGTTCCAAAATTCTAATCACCTCTAGACTTTAGAGATTATAAACTTAACTTTAATTTTAGAATACTTGAAAGTTTCATTCAAATATATGGCAAACCAAAAGTAAAATTGTTGTTCGTTATTTACAAGCCCCCCTTGCGATTAAAACTCCAAACTCTCCGGCTTTGTTTTCCAGGTAGGTCTGGCGCCTGAAAAAATTTATACTAGTGTCTTATAATTATTTGTTAGTGACCTACCTTTTGACAAATTTCTTTGCAAACTTACATTCAACTTTAATATCTAATTATTAGATTTACAATAAATTTCCCTTTTATTTAATATTACAATTGACACCATTCACACAGATTAAAATCAATTTTTTTTAAATATTACAAAGTCTTGTAGCACTGATGAAATTGGAGAGAGGAAATACATATATTTTCCACCTTCCAGCTCCATCATCACTTGACCTTGGACTGAAAAGCATCCACTTCCAAAATTCTCATAAAGATAAATCTAACAAGCAAAAACATGATGCAGTTGCGTCATTTCATTACTTAGCTCATAGGATCATTTTCTGACTCAGCTTATAAGCGTATAAGACCATAATATTGCATTGTCATCTGACTTACATTAGGAATAACAATAACAATAGTTTATTTGCCAAAATATGGTACAAATAATATGAATTAAGTTAGTTTACATATTCTATTGATTGCATAATGCAATTTTTTTACGTTATGAAACAAGAGAATTCAATTATTAATTATTTACTGTATAATATATACACTAACAAACAAAAAATAAATCAAGTTAAATAAAAGCTTGTCAATATTGTTGGTCTTATAAATAAAAACAATAACAATTATCTTCTTTTTTTATAAAAAAAATATGATAAGATTTAATAAGATCAAAAATATAATAATGTACAAAAAATAAATTTATTTAAAAAATACGATCAAACATTGCTTAGATCCAAAATAAGTAGTAAGAGCATTTGTATTTACAATTTGATTACAACAGAAATAACACGATTTTCTACCAAAGTAAATTATAGCCTATAATTTACACGTACAGTTTTCCGTTGAAGAAAGAATTTTCGTAATCGGATCTGTTTTTCTGAAGATTACCCTCTACAAAAAAACAAAGTAAGAAACTTTACCACTTTATGATATTAATATATAGATGAAGTCGCAAAATAAACTAAATGTCTCACTAATAAGCCATTAGTATCTAATGTGTCTTCGATCTGGTTGTTAAGTAACTTTGGCAATAGGATTGGTGACCAAAAGTGTATCATCTCGAACTCCTCTGTGCTTTGGAAGGCGCGTGAAGTCGTTGGTTTCTGCTGCACCAATCGCACTGTGCCAACGTGAGGAGTCATGGCCCATTCTACCTATTAGATTCGATTTCATTTATAGGGAAGGTCTGAGCCCCAGCTGTGGGGACATCAATTAGCTGGTGATGATCCAACGTGTAGCTATGCAATGTTTTGTATTTTTCACTCGAACTGAAAGTTTCATTGGAATAGTGTGAACAGAACTATTTCCTTATAAAGAAACAGTCATAAGTTTCTTATTAGCAAAAGTGTATACAGATATATAAATAAAAACCTGTTACTAACCTATTTTTCACTGTTATCATTCACGCACGACTGGCACTAATAATCTCAAACCTCATACAAACCTAATGAAAAATACACGAGGCCGAGTTTAAATGTAATTAGTTTCGCGTCGTTCCGTTTTGTGTTTAATTATTGTACACATTTATTTACACATTAGGCTAATGGCAAAAACCAGTCCCTCTTTCGGGATAAATTGTGTGTATCCCTTAGAACCGGACCCCGGTCGGGCATCATTTGTTATGTGTATCGTTTACTTGTATCCTATACTAACTGTAACTTTGTCCGAAGAATGTGGGGCACTGTCCGAATCGCGGACTCGCTCCAAACAGAGATTTGTTATGTGAAACTAATAAATTAACTAAATTACTAAAGATATTTTAACACGGTTCGATTTCACGGGATGCTCAATAAACGTTTGTTCAATTTCAGAATATTAGTTCTAAAAGTTAAAACTAGATACCTATTGAGCAAAACGATAAAGTTTTCCTTTTTTTTAACTAGTAACTGATGGCAAATGAATGACAATTACTGAGAAATTGTTACTAAACGCTTTGACATTTTCTTTTTATTTTAAATAAGATCATCTTGTTTCAAAGTTTTCTATTTATTAACACATACAAGGCCTTTTAATAACATTTTTTCATTAACCGCAGCCTCTTCTCTCCATGGTTAACGTAGTTTTCAGTAATAAATACGAGTTACTTTATGTAGAAAGATAGTTTAAATAAAAGTAGGTTAAGACCACAGTTAATACATAAGAAACAGTAAATTCAGTAATTGCGCACCAGTCTGGTTAGAAGAATGCTCATAAAATATACGAAAATAATGCTTCGTTGGGTTGCCAATCCATATTTTACAATTTTTTACTGGCAATCGTTGAAACATCAATTTGCCGCCCTTTTCGTTTCCACGATCACTCAAAACAATTTTTCATTCGCCGTGTTGTTTGTCCGAATCGCGTCGTGTAGGGCGATAATTAATCGTTCGGACGTGACCCCAAACATGACCTTTCCGTTTGTTCATCAGAATTTGGACAAAAAATCACGGACAAAATTTTTAGGTGACAATCTGGAACCATTGTGGAGGTGAATGCATGATCTGTCAATTTGTTTATGACATTTGAACAGAAAATTCATTGTCAAATGGACAAAATGAAGTTTGATAAAGACTAGCACGTAGATATTTATTTAGTCTAGGTGTTACCATTTACTGGTGGCAAATAAAGTTGAAATCGTAGTTGTTGTTGAAATCCAACAAAGAATTTATGATGTTATTGAATGGAAAACTGAATGGAAAGTGTAAATAGAAAACTTTCCGACTTTCATGCTTGACTTTAAAAATGTGTGTACGATATGCAAACAATTGATTTTTTTCATAAATATATTCATAGCATAAATGCGCGTTTACGCAGGGTCAGTAACTCTGTAATCAAGACAAATCAGTGCTGACCTAGCGAGCATTAAACCGTTAAGAAAATAACCACGTTTTCACAACTTATTACGGTTAGTATACTTTTTTAGGCAGAGAAAATGGAACCTTAAGCCTTAAACCGGGGCTTTCCGAGCCCCGCAACCTTCCTGAAAAGGATGGGCTTAAGCGAAGTTAGCCTACCGGGTCAAACCCGTGAGTACTCGCTTGGGGCTCAGCCCCACTTCTGGAGCCACTTACGCGGGCTCCTCCTCTTGCGGGCTAGGAAGAAACCCAGCTGGGAAGAGAGGTAGACCGAGCCTGGGGCTAATCCCAAAGGAAGGCGGGTGGGATATCATCCCTGTCCGCCAATTCACAAAAAGAAGGTAGTATACCTACGGCACCAGCACTAATCCCTCTTTTTACTTCTATAAATCAGCGTTTAAAGCGAAAAACATAAGAAAATTGCTACCATACACAATAAGACAGAATTAGGTGATGATCTAGTCTACTTTCGATCAGTTGCAAACGTCCATTAAGATTTTATGACGCCTTTAAGCTCTAATGAATGCCAAAATTGTATGGGTAATGTCGCTTTAAACTAATGACAATTTTAATAGACGTTTGTGCAACCGGCTGTCTAACTTTATTTTTTCAAGAAACAATCTGGAATGCCATTACCGTAGTTTTATCGATTACAGTCTACTTTATTTTACTTTTATTAATTTAGACTCCAGATAAGGCCACAGATCTATATGGAAGATTTTTATAAACAATATAATCCTATCTACATTCAAAGCTAATCTACCAAGCTCAGCTTTATAAATCCATTACAAAATTGAATTAACCCCCAACGAAAACAATATGACCGTCTTACATAAATCTAGAAATTCTCACAGAACTCCACAAAATTATATCTCAATCCGTGCAAAGTTTACGACGACACATGAATTAAGGTGCCTTGGTAGAATTTAATCAACCTACGGAGTTATTGACGTGGGACTAGGAATTAATAGCAGAGATATTGCGTTTAACTTAATATAAGTACATACTACGCCACATATGAATGAACAACTGATAAGCCAAAATGAAACTTACGTAAACTAAATAAAAGTTATGATGTAATCGTGGTTTTTGAAACTTTCGAGCAAGCGTAACTTTGAATTTGTAGTGAGCGTTAATGAAATTAATATTATTGCTGATTTATATGGAATGTGTTCTGACATTAAAACTTTCTGTCATCGAGTTTATATAATATTGCAGTTTCGACAGAACAAAGTACAGAGAAATAATTTCATTGTTTGTTTGTTTATTTCCATTGAATAAGGCTCTGAAACTATTGGATTGATATTAAAATTATTTCACTTAGAGAAAGGTTCGTCGTACCGGGTGACATGAGCTGTAATTTAAGTGGACATGAAAAGTCAAATGAAAATTGCTAATTACAAATAAATTTAATACACATAGCATGATTTTCACTGATAATTTCAAAAACTTCATTATTTGAAAGAATTTGACAAGGAGAATCAACAATAAATATCAATAAACAAGTTTTTTTTTCAAATGTCATTTAATTATCCAAATACATATATACTTATATCTGCTATACAGCGTAATGATGAAGTATTCGTAGAGTGACGATAGAATCATTCACACGCTTCATTTATCAGCATGATTGCTGTTTTCCATTATTTGTTCAGTCTCATTGGGTAAGAGATTACGAAAATACATTGTGTATTTTTTATTCCCATATTTTTTAATTGAATCATCATGAGTAATTTCTGTATCTATACTAATTATAAAGAGGATATATTTATTTATTCTGCAATACAGAACTGCACCTTTCGGAAGGGTTGGTTATAGAATGGGTGATCAAAATTTTAGATACCATCTTGAGCTCCTCGTCCCGGCTGCATTTGAATTAGTTTATACCTATATATATATATATGTTATATATGTTTATATATATATGTTCCTCCTATGTGATTCCATCCATTCCAACTCTTGATTCCAACCTACCCGTCTTGAGGCCCAGTATCTGACATCAATAAGCTGATGACCGTGAAGGAAAATGAATTAACTTGTGAATCATATACGTGTGGTAAAAGCTGGATAGTTCCCTCGGAAGGATACTTGGGTCCCAGGGATTGGATGGTTCGACAATTACGTCCGGATTCCCGGGCACCGCTCCCACTTGGTTTTCAATCATCAACAGGCTTTCAATCATCCAAATACTGAATTTCAACCAAATCCCTCCAGTAGTTTTTACGTGGAAGATTAAAAAATAATAGAAATTAGTTTCTGTTTAAACAAAAGGCACCTATCCTCCAATAAGGCAAGTATACCTTGAAACATTTTTTACGTTAGGCTACTATCCGCTATAGTAGACTTTTTAGAGGTCAAGTCAAATAGAATTTACTCAAAACCAATGAAATTTATATTAAAAATGCCTGCCATAAAAATTCAGTAACCTATATTTTAATATACACTTTGAATTCAACATTAACAAGCGCATATCATTAGTTATAAAGCTGTTCTGAATAGTGAGGCAACTATCCCGTTTTACCCCACCATTGAAAGAAGGAGAAATATATATTTGTTAGTAGTTAAATCGTAATATAAGAACAGTAACTGTTTTTTCGCGACTTCAACCGCGTAATCTCGTGTATGACTTTTTCAAAATCGGTCCATAAGTTTCGAAGTATATTCAGTGCAAACAAATAATCAAATCTTTCCTTATTATGATATCGAAGCAGTTATAGAAGTATAGAAATAGATAGATAACTTTATTTTATGTTCACTTGCCATCACTTGTATCAAATCTTTGGAACGTATACCTATATTTTTGCTATTTCACGGGAAATCTAATCCAATCTAAGAAAATCAAATATAGAGCAAAATTATAATGGCAATACAAAGCCATAGGCCACCCGCTGCGTTCAGTATCCGGACATTTCGACAGGCAACAACCTCCGCTTTGTTGGTTTTGACGTAACAGCTCCGGTTTAGATCGACAAATCGGAAGCTTTGAAGGTTTAGCGGGGAATTCTTTAGACGGGCATGCCCGTGGGCAAGTCTGCAGACATGCTATATGTTGATTGCGCTGCGACGGACTAGCCAGACATGATCGTCACTAACCTATTAATGTCTCCTCCTTGATGACCCAAAACGCGAGCCCAGTGGGGACCAACGGTTTATCGTGCCTTCCCAAACACGGAGGAGTTCGAGATAAAATTTTTTTGGTCACCCATCCTGTGACCAGCCATTGCGCAAGTTGCTTGACAACCGTATCGCATACTGAACGCACTTATCAATGCGCTATCGAGCAACTAAAATGTCCGCCCTATAGTAACGACGTCTGGCAGACATGTCTGCAGACTTGTCCGTGGGCATCCCCGTCTAGTCTATTCCCGCTTTTAACGCGTAACACGCAATCTTACATACAGTCTACAGCACGGCAGGCCATACAAACTTGATATTTGGAAATTTGACATTTAGTATATTATTTAGTAAACTAACGTGCAACCGTGTGTATAAAAATATCAATCAATAAAGTAGCAAAGCATTGTCACAGCATTTATGACCTAACACTTTACATAACCTATTTATTTGTATTTGCATGGTTTTTATAAAAAATAAAACTTTAAAATTTCAACATATTATTTGAAAACATTTGTGGTGAAATGTCAGTTCATTGTTTTACACCAACAAACAACAGTGGTGTTTTAAATTAGATCATCTTTATTTCTATTTGAAAAGCTTATTTCCTAATTTAATTTTCTCGCCTGCTCTTCAACTAATTCCCTCAGCAACATAGATAAAGCATTATCTTGCGAAGAAATAGAAAAGAAGAGTTTCATTTTGACTACCTCCTTAGTCGAGTGGTTCGCACGCCGCCGGTTTCAAGGTGTCCCTATCTTTGGAATTCCGGATTCGATTCAATGGAGAAAATGTTTTCTTTTATAAATATATTGTCTCTGACCTGGGTATTGTGATACCTTTTTTGTCTCATCATCAGCCCTTTTTGCGTCCCCACTGCAGGAGCTCAGGCCTTCCTTATGGATGGTTAAGGACGATGGGCCATGACCCTCCACGCTAGCCCAATGCGGATTGGAGGGTATTAACGACTGCAAATGCAGCCGGGACCAACGGCTTAACGTGCCTTCCGAAGCACGAAGTAGCTCGAGATAATTATTTTTTGGTCACTCATCCCGTGACCGACCCTTGCGAAAGTTGCTTAACAACAATGATCGCGGGCCGCGGTGCTTATCCACTATGCCACCGAGCTATTTTTTTTGTCTAAGATACTACATAATACTTACCGTATTATGAAGTATCTTTAGTTAGCAATGTATGTGTATTTATCTAATGATAATTTATTAAAAAAAATCCTTTTTAAACTAAATATTAAATGTAAATTCGTCATACAACAAAATATACTAAAACGTTTTCAAAATAAGTCTGATGTAAATAAAAGAAACTGACATAAACATGTTTTTCAGTCCCGTTACTTCTATAAAATTAACAGTTATACCTCATCTTGTTTCCTTTCTATCCAACTGAAGTTTTAAAATGTCTTTTCTCTCGTCCGCCACTGTGTAAGTTTTGCATAGAAAATGAAGTTATACGGTGCAGTTAAACCAAGCCACTGTTTGAATTTTCCAGCAAAATACTGTAAAACATAAACACCAGGATAATATTTAACTTTACAACACAAGAATACTTAATGAGAAAGGCCAATATTAAGTAGCAGTAATAAATCCTATTAAAATCTGATTTATTTTTAACTGACTTCATAATGGAGGAAATTCTGATACTGAACTGCGTGTGTAAGTTTTTAAAATTGTCAATTTCTTTCATAAGATTCGTATATATGTGTATCCGTCTGTTTGAAACAACAAGTTCGATGCGAAACTATTATACCTACTGAGTTGAAATATAGTATACAATCTCTATTACAATCTGAATGATCTGATTGAATGGATGTTAGTCCATTTAAATAACTGTAAAATTATGTTATCAAATGAAATTTTGCAATTTTTCAAACTCAGGCAGTTGTTCCAAGATGTGTATGCCGCAGCGCAGTATCTAGCAGCTACAGACCGACCGCTCATAAATACAAGTGTACAAGCAGCAAATCTCTGAACCAACAAGAATTATTACTCAACGTGTATATCTTAAACACAGTACATCCTCAAGAAATGTTAAAAGTTAAAGGTACCGAAAGAACAGATATCTTAGAACTAATAACTAGACGTCATCATCGTAGTATATTTTAGTGATCCAGTCTTGGACATAGGCGTCCTCCCTCCACCTTCTCTTGACGATTTGGTGTGCGACGTATCCAGTCTAAACATCCATGCCGTTGGATATCATCTACCTAGAGCTGCGATGTCTCCCACGCTCTCTGGTATCTGCTCTTGGTCTCAATGCCAGACCACGTTTTATCCAACGATTCTAGTCTATTTTAGTAATATGCCCCTCTTATGTCCATTTTTTCTCTACTATGGCAGCCATGATATCTCTTATCCCAATCTTGTCAACAAGATGTAGAAATTGCTAAATGTAATAGTTTCATTATTAATAAAAAATGCTTAAAAAATCCACCAGTCCCAGGTACCAAGAGAAGGGACTCGAACCTACGACCTTTTGTTATCAGGGCGACTGGACTAACTACCGAGCTACCCAAAACTCAACTGAAAAACTGACAAAATTATAAGCACTTGTTACTTTCCGCTGCTAGTGAGCGTATTTTCATTAATGTTCATGCAATCCACCCATATACTGGTAAGTTATAGCATTATGAATGCAAAATTCATTATGTATAATAATAATAGTTTTAGAGAAATAGTTATTGCAGTTTGAAATTGAATACTCTTCGTGTAGTTCATCCGAACTTCAACGGAAATCCAATTCAGTTGCGATGCAGCACATGAACGTACAGCATAAACGTTCTATGAATTGCATTGTTTACGAGCGGCACAGTTTGCCAAATGCCCGGCCGGTACAGCCATACGAGTTACAGCGCCCGAATACTGCGCAATATTCTAGATTAACACTGTACTTGTGCACGTTTTCACTTGTCCAAAATGTTACCTGGCGTGCATGCAAAAATTTTGCTTAATATATGGTCACAGACAGAGAAAATATAGCATGTGGCATAGAAGGAAAGACTGGGAATTTTAAAGTTTAGTAACGCATATTTTTGCTTTTCTAAATTATCGTTCTATGTGTTAGAGAAATTACTTATCAGTGTTATTTATTTATTAATGTGTTCAAATCTTGATTATAGTTTATAACGTGTGTGTGAATATATATATTTGTCATATTTGTTCCGCGTACCGGATAGGCTCGACCAGAATATCAGCTTTGGTATGGCACTCCTCTGTGTCGCGTCAGCTCAAGCAGTCATCAGCTGAGGCAAAGTCCTGGTTGATCTCTTAAATTTTTTTAAGTACAACAATTATATCTGTTGCTCATTTCTCATATCAAATGTTTAAATTTATGTACCTCTTGTCTGCTCTTCATCTTCTTCAGTTTTATGTAAGAGTAACAGCACATTTCTTTGTCAATCACTAAAAAATCCAAGAGTTATGACTACTCAGGAAACATGCTCTAGAAGTACATCAAATTTCATCATTATTAGGTTATCTCCAGTATAGGGCACAAGCTTTCCCTATGAAGAGAATTAGATAGCACATTGCATATATCCGTAAACAAAAATTGAACAGAAAACAACAGTTAAATAACACAAAATTTCAAAGGTGGGCTTTATTTACACTGGCCTTAATTACCGCAAGTACCTTAGTATGAGTATTTTCTCCACTTTTGAACAAGATTAGCATTGATAAGAATGAAAAAATATATTCTTATGAATTTCCCTACCACCGGAATTTTTAATAGCCGGTTGGATGACGTAGCCGGCCGACCTTTCACTTTGTTTCGAGCGCTCGGACGGGACGGACGTGTTTAGTGCAGTGTGTTGCTAAATCGTTTCTTATTATAGAACTTACAATTTGATTATATTCTTTTGAATGTGAAAATTAAATCGGTTGTTAGAATTATTTAGCTCTTGTTTTTTTAAAAATCACTCGCTTTTCAAATTCTTAAGATCAGAAGTGGGATTCGACACGCTTTTTGATTGCTCGCCATCATAGTGTAACGTTAAGCTTAATTACTGTTAAAAACAACCTCACGTAATTGTTGGTGTTATATAACGTAAAGCGTAATCGGCGTTTGTTTTTTTTTTTATAAAAAAAAGGGGGGTATTTTACCCGCGCGCGTTTTCATTTCGTATTTTTGTGAAAAAGTGATTTTATAGTTTACAGTCATGTCGGACCGTCGATCAGTTTCAACGAGTTGCATAACTCCACCTATAAGACGAAGTAAAAGACGTAGTTCTCGTGAGCATAACCGTGACACGCGTTACTGGAGTAGCGATCGTTCTAAACGTCGGGACGACACTCGTGAGTCACGAGCTAGATCGTCTAGACATCGCAATAGGTCTCCTAACTTTGACACGGCTCATAGACATCGCGATAATTCTCGTAGCCACCGCGGAAGTCGTCATAGTGACTCGTTCAATATTGTACTGCAAAGACTGAATGCGATTGAGAAACGACTGCCTGCAACCGAGGTGTCTACCTCAACTCCGTTACCCCGTCCTAGCGTTGGAATCTGCACACCCGTATCGGCTCCCGAGGGCACCGGGGCGCCTGCAACCACGGAGACCTCTGGGATTGTCAATACGTCGTGTGATGACGCCGGGGGGACAGCGGACAGGATTGTTGGCGCACTCTCTACATTATTTAAAGTAAGATCTAAGCATTACTATATATCGAACTTTGATCCGACTATACATGACTTTGACGTGTGGTGCGCGGAGGTGGATCGCGGGCGCGATTTAAATAATTGGGACGACCGCGAATGTCTTGGACGCATTGGTAGTTGCTTGAAAGGTGATGCCAGTTCGTGGTTAAGCGACTGGGTTACCAACGATCGAACCTGGACTAATTTTAAAACAGAGTTTCGAGCACTGTGTCCACGTGAGGTCGATATGGCTACTATCTTGTTTGAAGTAATGAATACAAGTTCAAATAAATTTAGTACATACGCGGAATATGCGCGAAAGTCCCTTATGCGTTTAAATATTGTTAAGGGACTTTCTGAAGAGTTAAAAACCGCTATCGTAATCCGCGGAATTTCTGACATTCAAATAAAAGCCGCTGCCACCAACGCTAAGCTACACTCAAGGGACCTTGTCGAATTTTTGTCTGTGTATATAAAACCTAAAAGTGCACCTATCGTGACCAAGAATCCTGGCCGTTTTCCAGACGTCGGTATACCCAATTTGCGTAAACGCGAACCCCCTAGATATGACCGTTTGATTTGTTTTACCTGTGGCAACATAGGACATAAGCAAGTACATTGCCCTAAGAAATCTAAGTTGGAGTCGAGTACCGCGAGCTCACAAGTAAATATACCCGCTTCTACAATAACACAACCAATAAAATCAAATTTCAAAACTGTTAAAACTTGTACTTTTTGCAAAAAGAACGGACATCTAGTAGATTCATGTTTTGCAAAAGAGCGTATGGCATCTAAGTCAAGCAACAAGACCAGTAATGTAAATTTTTGTTTGAGCTCCACTCCAAACAAAACAATGTGATGCCCGCCGTTATTCAAAAATTACCTGTAGATGCTTTAGTGGATTCCGGTTCTGATATTTCTCTTATATCTCAGTTAGTGTTAAAGCACTTAAACGTAAACAAAATCCCGACTTATCGCCGGTTACGAGGTATAGGCAGTCAAGACATAGAGTCAACTTCTTATATAAATACAATCGTAGAGTTTCCTGAACTATCCCTGGAAGTTGACTTATATGTTGTGCCTTCGGATAGCATTCAGGCACACATATTGATAGGTACTGACGTTCTGAATCGTAAGGGGGTCACATACATAAGAACAACGGCCTCTCAAAGATTATTGCGAGTAGTTGACGTTCATAACGTGGTTACTGTAGAGGTAGATAGGATTAGGACGCCTTTGGTTGGTAAGGACAAAGGACGTTTGATGGCTTTGATATCTGAGTTTTCAAATACGTTTACTAGTGGAACGGCGACTTCTACAGTAAACACGGGTAGCATGGAGATAAAACTTAACAGTGACGTACCGGTAAACTATCGCCCATACAAACTTTCCGCGAATGAGAAGAGTCGCGTCCGCGAAATAATAAATGACTTGTTGGCAAAGGGTATCATTCGCGAGTCTCAGTCTGACTATGCGAGTCCTATCATTCTTGTGAAGAAAAAGAACGGAGACGATAGAATGTGCGTCGACTATCGATCTCTGAACGCTGTGACCGTTAAGGAGAGGTTTCCACTGCCTTTAATTGACGACCATATCGATAGGCTTGGCGGTTTTGTATATTTCACGAGCCTCGACATGGCCACTGGGTTCCATCAGGTACCAATGAAAGATGATGATTCCATCAGTAAAACAGCGTTTGTAACACCGGAAGGGCACTACGAATACTTAAAAATGCCCTACGGCCTTGCTAACGCTCCTATTGTCTATCAAAGAATCATCACCAAGACGTTAAAACACCTGATGGACACTGGTAAGGTATTAGGTTACATTGATGATGTCCTGATCATGTCCAACTCGGTCGACGAAGGCCTAAAAACCTTGCGTGAGGTCTTAGAAACTCTGACAGCGGCTGGCTTTTCGGTTAATTTGAAGAAGTGTACATTTCTAGATACTGAACTAGAATACCTAGGACGATTAATTGGACATGGTCAGGTACGACCGAGCCCAAGTAAGACCGAAGCTCTAGTCAAGTCTCCAAAACCAAGGAATGTTAGAGAGGTACGCCAATTCTTAGGCCTGGCTGGTTACTTTCGGAGGTACATTTCTGGTTACGCTTCAAAAACAGCTAGCATTAGTAGGTTGCTTAAGAAAGGCGAACCATTCAAGTGGGGTCCGGATCAAGACTCAGCACGTGACTATATTATAAAATGCTTAACGGAGGAGCCGGTCTTAGCAATTTTCGACCCTACACTACCTACCGAGCTCCATACAGATGCAAGTGCGATAGGTTACGGTGCTATATTACTACAGGAGCACGAAGGAAAGCGTAAACGTGTTGTTGGATATTACAGTAAGACTACCCAGGGCGCGGAACCACATTATCACAGTTACGAGCTGGAAACTTTAGCGATTGTACGCGCTTTACAACATTTTCGGCATTATTTAATTGGTATTAACTTCAAAATTGTGACTGATTGCAATTCGCTGAAGTTAACGGAACGTAAAAAAGATTTGATACCACGTGTGGCACGCTGGTGGATTTACATGCAAGATTTTCAATTTACATTGGAATATAGAAAAGGTTGCCTAATGCAGCATGCCGATTTCCTAAGCCGACAACCTGCTCACGTTTTCCACATTCAAAACCCACGAAATTGGGCGAAAATTGCTCAGACTGCCGATGCAGAGACCCAAGATTTAATGCAAAAGTTTAGAGAGGGTCAGCTAGACGCTACACGGTATATAATTAAAAATGACCTGTTGTACTATAAATATGCCCCTATTGGAGAGGAGACTCGCTTCTTATGTTTTATTCCAAAAGGCCACAGACTAAGTCTTTTAAGAGTCTTTCATGATGACCATGATCACATCGGAGTCGACAAAACTACCGATCTGATACTACGCCATTTTTGGTTTCCCGGCTTAAGAGCTTTTGTGAGGAAGTATATAGGTCACTGTATAGTTTGTCTGGCACATAAGAAAGTACCTCGTGCACCCAGACAGCCGATCGAGTCATGGACAAAACCTAATATTCCTTTCTCAGTAATTCATACCGATGTACTTGGTCCTTTGCCGGAGTCGAACGGCTACAAACATATCCTCATAGTCGTGGATTCTTTTTCCAAATACTGTCTATTGTATGCTATGTATAGACAGGACACAAACGAATTAAAGCGCGTGTTTTACAACGTAATATCACTGTTTGGCACCCCATCAACTATCGTGTGTGATAGAGGGAGGATGTTTGAGAGCATGTCATTTCAAAGCTGGATCAGTGAATTAGGCAGCTCCATACACTTTATAACGCCTGAAATGCATCGTGAAAACGGACAGGTTGAGAGATACTGTAGGACGGTTCTTAACATGTTACGTGTAGAGGTACAAAATAAGGGTGTTTCGTGGTCTGATGTGTTGTGGAGGGTGCAGTTGAACTTGAACATAGCCAAGCAGGCAACCACACGTTCTTCGCCCTTACAGCTACTTACTGGAATAGAAGGAACCACTCCAGTTATTAGGTCCTTAGTGCGAGACGTCGCGTTGGACAACTCTCACCCGAATCGTGAGGCGTTGCTTGTGTTAAAAAGGCAGAGAGCAGCAGAACTTCTCAGCTCAAATCAACAGCAGCAAGACGCCTACGTCAACGAAGGTCGGCGGCAGCCCCGTACTTTTGCTCCTGGTACTTTTGTCTTTGTTAACAAGGGTGCGCAGAGTACTGGGAAACTGGATTCCGGGATGCGCGGCCCCTACAGGGTTGTACGTGCCTTACCCCATCACCGCTACGAGCTCGAGCTGCTCGCGGGGTCATACGGAAAGAAGACTCAGACCGCCGCGGAACACATGGTTCAGTGGCGGGGCGAGTGGACCCCGGACGCATGTGAAGCCTTTTTCGAAAGTGGTGAGTCTTGTAAGCCTCGACAATATGGCTATGTTTTTGCTCAGCCTCGACATTATGGCTATGTTTTTGTTCAGCCTCGACATTATGGCTATGTTTTTGTTCAGCCTCGACATTATGGCTATGTTTTTGCTCAGCCCCGACATTGTGGCTATATTTACTTTGCCCCGACATTGTGGCCTTACTAACTTTGCCTCGACATAATGGCAACCAGATGGTCTCGACATTTGATTACGTAGCATTACCCCGAACGAAGTATATGGGTGTTGCTTTCACAGTGACCTCGATAGTGGTTATGTGATAGCGACGACGCCTGGATCATACTAGTAATCGGCGTTAATGACTTATAGTGAGAACAGCTGTTGTGACTAATTAATAAGGTCCGAAATTCCGTCATTATTGATAAATTCGTCTACAGTTGGTTGTCTTAGCCTGATCATGGGAGTGCACGCCTGTGCTCTTGTTGAGATAGGTAACTGGAGCCATATGTTGTTAAAATGCACAAAGAAGCTCAATCGGTGATTGATTTCAGAAAACCATCAACCCGAAGAGGAACCGATTGAGATTGGTTTGAATACTGAGGCCCCGCCAAGACAAGAAGACCGTGAAGGCCAAGCTGACGAGGACGTACAGCCGTCAGGAGAGGCCGTCTTATGAATTTCCCTACCACCGGAATTTTTAATAGCCGGTTGGATGACGTAGCCGGCCGACCTTTCACTTTGTTTCGAGCGCTCGGATGGGACGGACGTGTTTAGTGCAGTGTGTTGCTAAATCGTTTCTTATTATAGAACTTACAATTTGATTATATTCTTTTGAATGTGAAAATTAAATTGGTTGTTAGAATTATTTAGCTCTTGTTTTTTTAAAAATCACTCGCTTTTCAAATTCTTAAGAATATATATAAAAATCGTCGCTGACGTGCTGATAAATTACTTGCGCTTATTTTTCTTTATATTTAAAGGATGTTCTCAAAGGGCAAGGAAACGTTACTGCATAGTCTAAAGAAAACATTTTTTAATGAACTTCTCCATATGAAACGAAACAGAGAGAGTAAAAGAGAGAGTGCTCTCGGTTATTCTCAATACAAGTTATTTATTATGCGTTTAAGTTAATTAAATCAATAAAAAATCTCTACAATTGGTAGCACTTAAGTAGTACAATATAGACTGAGTTTTAATACTGTTGAGCTGCATTTTAAAGTAAGGTAAAAAAGACATATTTCTTTGATTAAGTCAAAAGAGAAAGGTTTAACCGAAATGACACCACTGAATTCTAATGAAACCATGACGTTCCATCTTAATATCATTAACTCACACACATTAAAATTAATTCACACTTCGGCGATATTTTAGATGTAACTGTTAACAACTTTGCTATTAAATCTCTGCGGAGAGGAAAACTTTTAAAGATAAGCTCGGGACGTAATTTCATTATGCTCTTTAAAAGTTTCACGTTTTAGACAATAAATTTGAAATATAACGGTCAAATGAAATAAAGAGTTTATGATGTTTTGCAATTACTAATAGCGTTTATTTATTCATATTTTACCTTATTAATGTAAACCTTCTTATATCCATTGTAAATGCACGAAGTTTATCTCGAAAAAGTTTCGATAGCCTTCTTTAGACGACGTTTCTCAAAAACTGTTGTTATATTATTCCTTATACGAGTATATTGTGAATAAGAAACTTTTTAAAGAGACGACTAATTATAAAATAAGCGAAAACAGTTAAACTAGTACAATTAAACTTACTAAATAAGTTACTAATGGAATGGATTATTCGAAAACACGTCCGTAACGCATAAGTCACTAGCCATTAGAATCGTGTTCCGAAGCCATTTAGTGGTCCGCTGAGAGCCGGAAAAGGATTAATCCATCACTGAAAGCTATGGATGTCATTGTGAGAAGTAATTCACCATATTTCCTCTTGAGCTGCTATGAATTGACCGTTCGATAGCTCCATAACTTTTTATTTTTTCCATCTCAATTAAAACTTTATTGTGTTCAAAATTATAATACAACGTACACACACGTACTTATTTCTATCACTTATACGGGGTGTACGAGGTGTACTAATTGTACGAGGGGATCCGTATTTAGAGTGTGTGCGTTTAACTCTCATTGTTTTATTGTTCAATAAAATTAGTCATTATAGCTCAAAAAGAAAAGTAATAATTTGTTATTATGTCATTATAGAAACTCCTACGCAAAAATTAACGTTATAAAAAAAGTAATTTCGTTAAGTTCAATTAAATCATCAGTCGTTAATCGGTTTGAAAAACTATTTACAATAATTTATGCGATTTTCTTATTAACCGAATCCATAAATTGTTTAATTTTATAAAATACATACTTAATGTTAGCAATATAAAAATCTTTTCTAAAAAATATACCGAAATACCGTCTAAAAGTTATGTGTGTTTAAAATAAGTAGAATGTAGTCAAAATTTCGTATTTACTAAAAAGGAAACTTTTGATTTATCAAAAATCTCAAAAGCCAAAACGGAACTCGAAATAAAATCTTACGCAGATATCATAAGGTACTAATCAGCTTGAATCGATTCAACTGCCTATCGGTAAACGGAAAAAGACTAACAAACAACTACAACGTCGTCTTCATAGAACTTTGACCCAATACTTTTCATTTGTTCGAAACGCAGAAAGGCGCGATCCTTGTTCACTTTCAATTAACGGAAATACTTTTTGCAAAAGTTTTTTTTTTATAAATAAGCTTTATTAGCACGACACTTTTTGTTGTTAAGTATACAAGCTTATGTTTTCTGGGTACACATTACATTTATGCAAGGCTTATAATGTGAAGACTTGATCCCTTTAAAAGTAATCCCTTATTCGAAACAAAAGAAGTATAAACAAAACATTCTCTGTGTTGCAGAGCAAAGAGTATGTAATCATTTATTTTATTTCAGAGGAGTTAACGTCATGATATCGTTCTAAATATAAAATGATTATGATAGTCCAATAAACGAGCAATAATAAACTGTTCATGCAACTATTAGCCCAAATATTCATGTACGGACGTTTTTTAATGGTAAAAGTAAAAATAATGCATAAACATGAATTCTTCTCCATTAGGGAACCATTCTTCCAGTTGTGGCAACAGGCGAGTATGTAAAACTTGTCTGTACTGGTCTTGTCTCATGGTACCCTGGACAATATAGAGGCGTCCAACCCCTTTGGCACTTATTACAGACCACACCATTATTTTGACGGGGTGTTTCACTTTCTCCACGATACAGTCAGGATGGTATTTTTCTCCTGGGCGTCGCCTGACAAAACTGCTTTTGTCAGCCAAAATCTCAAACGTCGACTCGTCAGAGAAACACACCTAAGTAAGGAAAGATTTTTATTTTTTTGGACAAAAAATATTATTTTACATATCGAGAAATTACAGTAAAAGTCAAAACCAACCTTGTTCCAGTCCTCAATAGTCTTTTGTCGGTGTTCCTTAGCCCAGACAAGACGATTTTTTTTCATCGCTTCAGTTAAGCGAGGTTTTTTGACGGGGCGATGACCTAACAATCCTTCTTCTGCCAATCTCCGCTGCACCGTTCTCTTGGAAACTTGTATTCCTGACTCTTGAACTAACTGGGTTAAAAGACCAGCACTTTTTTTTCTGTTTCCCAGACAAATATCCCGAATCACCCTGTCAGATCGCGGAGTTGTAATTCTTTTTCTTCCACTATGACCTTTACGTTTTGGCGAAAGTGGTTGATTTTGTTCCAATTTTTTTTTAATTTTATTTACTGCCGACTTGGAAACTCCAGCAAGTGTTGCTATCTTCCTTTGTGAATGATTTGTGTGCTGGAGTAAAGTTTTGACTTCGGATTTTTTTCTAGGAGACAAATCGCACCCGCGACCCATACTGGAAGCCGAAAATATTAAAAATATTTTTTTTTTCACCAAAAAAAATGTTATTTATTAATAAAAATAACAAACAATTCATAATACTCACATTTTTAATATTTTTCACAACAAATATTTAAATAACTTGGTTCAATATATTCGAATACGTCTTTCACTGTTTCGCGTCTATAGCGCTCTGCGTCCCTCCAGTCATCAATATTTTTAAAAATAACCAATTATACCACTTATCACCCAACAAACACTTCTAATTTGAAACATAGAAATATGCCAATCGTAAAAAAATACATTCCCACATAACTTGCACTCTTCAAGCAGCATTCAAGTGCACTTAAAATAACAAATTGAAAAAAATGTGACTGTCCCTAATAATTTGGCAACCCACTGTAGTAGCAAAATGTAGATAAAAGTTTTAAAACATCACCAGTCCCAGAGATGTACCTGAGATCCCGACATGTGTAATGGTACCTGGGTCTAGTGAATTTTCAAAACTCGGTATAGGTACAAAATTATCAAATAAAATATTTGTATGAATATTTAATAATAAACCAGTTTTTTTTTTTTTTTTGGAAGACATTAGAAATGTGTTACAGTTTGTGGTGGATAAAACTTCAGCAAAAATAGGTATCAAAATTAGCTCAATAGGGCAGTGGTTAGATTTTTCGGTCTACGATGCGTAAGTTAAGAGACGACAAGGGCCGGCCTTAACATCATCAAAAATGTATTATTTAGTGCTCCTCCGTACTTCAGAAGACACGTCTAGTCTAGCCGGTTCCGGCTGTGAAGGGTTCGATGCTTAGGCAAATGAATAAAAGGCTGGCTAAGCTTGAGAACTTGATTTAATAAAGGTTAATAAAAATAATCCTTTCCTTCGGGTTTGGTAATTCAACTTTATTACATTTTTCTTTAGTTCAAACTCGTGAGCATAACGGAAACAGATAATGATAAATAAATTATAAAGCTTTTTACATCAAATTACTATTGATTGAAATTATTTATGTATAATGTTTCTAACTCGACAAATTTTCACGAACTTAGATTCATAAAGAGCATATTGGATTACTTAAAATTTCAAAGTGAATAATAAAAATAAATTATGTTGAAGATCAAAGACAAAAAGTTTGCATGCGGAAACCTAGGACGAAATAAACGATGGTACGACGCACCGTTACACGGCTATCGGTCAGTTGCATAAACCTCCATTAAGGTTTAATGACGCTTTAAAACTCTAATGAATATCAAATTTATATGAATAATGTCGCTTTAAACTAATGAAAATCTAAATGGACGTTGTGCAACTCGCTTTATATCTGCAGTCGTTAACGTCCACCATTCCGAACTGGATCCACGTGGCGAGTCATAGTCACGGGAAAAACCTGTGCCCAACGGCTGATGATCATAAGGTATCACAACAATCAACTAACGTAGATATATGTTTATACTAATTATGTTATATAATTATTAAAATACCAACGCCAAATGCTACGAGTATTAATGATTTTCTATAAATTAATTTTTATTTTATTTTTTCTTTTACTAGTAGGTACATTAAATAGTTCAATTATGGGTACGTCTTCTTCAAACAACGCTGGTTTTCTTCAGACGTGAAGTGAACATAATACAATAAATACGACTATTCGTCTTGGAGATTTACGACATCACCGTATATAAGTGCTTCAGGGAAGATACGCTATATTCTATTAACGAACCCCCCCTAGCGTGACCACTAAAACGAGTATTTCAGTAATTAAAGTGAACTTTTATGTCGCCACAAGAGACAAAATGAAATAAAGACAATATTCTATAGAGATGTGTTTTTATAAAGCAAAATATTAGAGAAAAACATTTTTGTTTTCGTTCGTTGTTTTCCGATGTCATCGTCTCCAGCCTATTAATGTCCTCGCAGCTGGGGACAGGCCTTTCCTATGGTGATTGGTAAGTGTTAATAACTGATCAATGAACAAAGGCTGATCGCTTTTGACTGATCGTGCCTTTCGAATCACAGAGGAGCTCGAGACTATTCATTTTTGATCACCCATCCTATGAACGGCCCTTGTGAAAGTTAAACTTCCGTATCGCAGGTTAAACGCGCTAACCAATGCGCCATCGATTTTGTCAATCTATTTTATTATTATAAAATATTGATAGATAAGATCTTTATTTGCTAGAATACAAATCAAAAGGTCACAAAATTAAATAATGAGATAGGTACAGTATTCAACCCGAGAACAGGCGTGCAAATATTATAAATATAACATAATTGATAATTGAATATTTCCTAACCTTCAACTGTTTTGTTTTCAAAATTGTTATGGAACCACAATCCATATAACAGAGGATTATCTAAATTCCGATGAAAATGTAAGGTTAAACTAAATAGTATTTATATTCTTAATGCAAAATGCTTTAAAAAACCACTTTGCCCTATCACTCTGCAATTGAACTTTTAAGCATTATTCATTAAGAATATTTTTCAGTAAATATGGATGACATTGTGAATGCAAAATTGTTCAAATATAATAAACAGTTTAAGTTTTTTTCCGTGCCACAGAAAAATAAATAATTTAAACTTAAAAACATGAATGCCACGAATTTCCTCTTAATATAAAAATAGCTTTCCATCAGCGGTTTCGCCTACGCAGACCTGTATTATACATAAAGGCCTTCTTTAATCACTTAGTATATTTATGAAAATCGAATTAAAATTATTTGTGAAGTTTAAAAGATCTCAGCGTACAGACAGCGGAAAGCAACTCTGTTTTAAACTATGTATAGATAAGGACTAAAGTTACTATTTGGTTTGAACCGCTTTTAGTGATAAGGCCGCCACGTCCTTTTTTCGTTATATACATATATGTATATTTTGTTTTGTGTGTAAAATAAAGAATATTCTATCTATCTAAACCAAATTGACAATCATCATCAACCCTTCTTGTCCGAACTGCAGGCTGAGGCCCTCCTTTTCAATAGTTAAGAAGGATGTCCCATTACTCTACACGCGGGCCCAATGCGGATTGAACGGTATTAAGTCAAGCGACTTAATACCGACTGTCGCTTAACGTACCTTCCGAAGCACTGAGTAGTTCGAGATAATAATTGTTCGATCATCCATCTCGTGACCGGCTAGCAAAAGTTGCTGTACAACAACAATCCCAGGCCGAAGCGCTTATTAACTACAACAGCGCAGCGAGCTACTCAAATTCACAACGATAGAATAGAAAACCTTAAAAACGTGATCATGGAATAGTTTTAGTCGAATAATGGTTTAAAACTGGTACTAAAGTTACTACTCCTTTTATAATACAACGAATTGTATTCCACAATCTATTTTAATTATCTTGACCTATATTCATTCCATAATTTTTAATTAAACCAAATTAACAAAAGTAAGCTGCATTAAAAGAATAAATTTCCCCCTCTCGAAACTTTCTTTATTTTCTTCAGGACAAAAGTACTTAATTGTCGGTTGGAAACGGGAGTTTGTTGAGAGGCAAAAAAGTGGAAAGAACCTGTCGCGACGGGTTGTTTACTGAGACGTATGAAACAAGTTGGAAACAAAGCACTTATGTTTACCGCTTGTAATGTACATATAGTAAACAAATCGATTAACTGAATAAATCTAATTATTTCTATACTAGTATTAGATAAACAAAACATTGACCGATAAAATGCTTTCAGTTAAGTTCATTCTTGGGAAAAGAATACACATATTTTTTTATTCTGTTTGTTTGCATTGAATAGACTCCGAATCTATGACGAAAATTGATATGACGAATTCACAAACGATATTAAAATACGATCTCAATATTAATCCTCAATTCTGCTTTAGGATATTATTTAATTTAATTTAGAAAGTTAGTTAATAAATACCTGTATTCATTCCAGGACAACGGTAAATAACTGTATAGACATTAGCATTCGGAAAACAGATAGCTCCAAAGATAAAAGAGCGAATTAATGCGCGAAGATTTATCAAGTGCGAAATTTAAAAATGGCGATGCTTTAACTGAAACGAATGTAGCCTTCGTTCTACAGCAATATAAATCAGAACTCTTTGTTGTACAACAGAAACTGATCACCATTCAATCCACGCGAAACAGGATAACTCGGGATAACTTTATCTCTTTAATATATTTTTTTCTTTATAAAATTAAACGCGGCCGAGAAATTGCTACTGAAATTTGTATTCTCTCTGTGTAGATCGTTCTTTTTGTTTATTCCTTCTTTTACTTGTTAAGTTTCTTATTTTTTTTTATTTCTATTTTTCAGTTTGTCCCCGCAATGTTGTTTGCGTTGGAAGAATATAAAAATGAAGCTATGAGTAACCAATTTGTTCGTCAAATGGTTTCGAACATATGAAAGTTTTGGAAATACTTCTTTGTTTGATAAAAATTAAGATCTTTTTTAAGAACGAATGTTGATGACAAAGCGCTAGCCTCTTTTGTTAAGGTGTATTATATTTAGAATTAATGTATTATGTATTTATGTGAGTTTATTTCTTCCACCATAACTATTGAAATGCTTAAGGTATATCAAAATGTAGGGTATCATTGGAAACGTTGCATCATCCTAAGTAATACTGGCTACATATAATTTTAGTTTTTCGTACCCAAAGCACAGTGTAAATATAAGTAGACAGTGGTGAAACTGCCTACAAGCGTGCGAAATCGTACGCACACATAAACACGCTCACCGACGAGTCGCCTAAGTGGACCTAACAGGACGCTCAGTAACGCGTATCGCGTTGAGTGGAGGGGTCACGTAACACGTTCCGCGATCGTTTTTATTTAAAAAATGAAGGAAAGATTAAAGAAAGGAGTAGGCTTATGTGAAATAAAAAATAAGATTTTTTTTATTTAGATGTTTTTTAAATATCCGTTTCAGTATCATGCATATTTTGGGTTGAAACGTAGTACGGTCCCACCCGAAAATGCTTGATAAACACCTAAAAACAGCCGCTCATGAGCGCGCCACCTAAATGCAGTGCCTACCTACCACGCGTCCGATCCGAAGAGAGAGTCCGCTCTTCGACTATGTGTCCGTCAAAACTTGTACAAGGGTATGCCGTAATATCAAGTTAACGATCAACATAAAAACAAAGATTTACAAGTTGTGTCAATATTAAACTATTTCTCGTATGTTAAACTATCGTCTCCTGCTGAGATTAACCGATTTTTAACCGACTTCAAAAAATGAAGGTTATCAATTCGACCTGTGCGTATGATATATTTCCAGAACTTTTTCGCATATGTTATTTCTATATCATGTGGTGATATAGAATAATATAAGTAGATATCACTGTCTGAACAAATGTGTATGTATATTTTTGTTTGTTAATTAGTTATTACAATTCGATTGATTAATAATGTCAGAACTCCTTTTATATTTTGTAAAAGAAACATTCAAAATGACAACCCTATGGTTTCAATGGAGCGTAGGTATTTATTTTATCAAATAGGCTTAGTTTCTATACTGTGTCATTCTTATACTGTGCCCAAAGGTTAAAACTTAGAACTTTGCAATCTGTCTACCAACAGGTTTACAGCCACAAACGTCCATTAAACATTTAGCTTAAAGCGGCATTACACATACAAATTTGACATTCATAAGAGGTTAAAGGCGTCATTAAACCTTAATGGACGTTTGTGCAACTGAACGTATATCTCGTGAACCGTGATAGTTATACAGTTGAACTTTTCACAGATGATATATTTCTGGTGCCACTTCAACAACAAAAACTAGAATTAACTAAATATTCAAGAGGGCTCCCATACAACAAACGTGATTTTTTTGCTGTCGCAAGGCCGTATCTGATAAACCGTGGTAGTTAGACTATTAAAATCTTCACATAAAATGTATTTCTATTGCCGCTATAACAACAAATACAAAAAATATATATATAAAAAATAAATATTTAATGTGGCTCCACTACAACATTGATTTTTTGCTCATTTTCGGTACGGAACCATTTGGGCGCGAGTTTGACTCGCACTTGACCGGTTCTATATTCTATATGGCAATTGTATGATGTAATCTAAAAGTATAAAAAAATATTATTTCTTAAATTCTATACTTTTCCTCCCATCATCTCCACCATATCTTAAACAATCATTCTCTTTTCGCTCCTCTTCATCACAATGTACATTACGTTCCTCGTCAAACGCCACTCTCGAAATACCTCGTCACTATACAGATTTCTATTCTTATTCTTTTGCTGTGCATGCTGTGCGTCTATGGAATCCTCTTCCAGAGGGTATCAGGAGGGCTCGATCATTGGGATCCTTTAGCGATGAAGTTAGAAATTATTTCCTTTCCACATCTTAAAACTATTTTCATATTATTCTTTCACTATTAAACCGTTTAATTCATTTCATATGTATACATTTTTTTTATTATAATATATTAACGCTATTTATTTATCGTTCTCTATATTTCACCCACTCCCCATAGTATTTTTATTTTTTATCCATTTTCACCATAGGTTGCCTGGAAGAAATTGCTATTTAGCAATAAGGCCGCCATTTGTTTACTCAATCTCTTAGATAATAAGCTTTTTTTGTAAACTATGTATCATATTGAGTGCAATAAAGTATTTTATTATTATTATTATAAAATTTTTAGTTATATTTTTTTAATTTGTATTTTATTTGATTTTGTCACTTATTGCTGTCGGTCTCCTGTCTATCTGGTGTGTTTATTACGTATTTTTTAAATTTAATCGTTATTGCCAAAATATAGCAAATAAACATAGACATGTCACATTAGGAAGTCAAGAATTGTGGTTCCCTGTACATAGTGTTCTCGTGCTGTTCTCTTGAATAGTAACCGTACGTTCTGAAGTAGCGCATTCCATAGTCTTGTCTCTTTCATAATTTATCTCTTTATTAATTTGCTACAATCCACACGCGCCTACTATCGATAATAGCGAATGTCTTTTGTCCTACTAATACTATACTCGTAAATGCGAAGGTGCGTGTGAACTAATTTTGATGAAAGGTATGCGGATGTAAGCTTATATGTATATATATATTTACTTGTATATAGGGTTATAGTGAGCCTGCATTAACATATAAGCTACTCTTTATCCCCGAATAGGTTTCCTTGGGAACACGCGAGTGTAGCCACTGGCAGAAACCTAGTACCATAAATATCTGCTCACAAAATTAAATTTCCATTAAATTACACATGATTTTTTAGTGGTTTCACTTCGCTGATCTGTATCCAACAGAAAACGAATATTCGTTAAAATTCAATGAAATAATAATAAATAAAGGCCGTAGATGATACGCAAATATTTAGACGAGGGGTTTTCGAAATTGCTTGTTCAGAGAAGAAGTTAGTAATTCCTTTTTTCTACACAATCATCTCTTAGGTTATTACATTTCAAATATCTTATATTTTGTAGGTTAAGAAGCATTTAGAAGTAATAATTAAATCATTTTTATTTAATGCTTTCTTATTTTTATATCTATGCTAGTCAATGCAACATTTTCTAGTATGTTTGTTTAACAATCTCTTTAATTAAATTGTTTAGTTACTGCTTTTCTGCGAAAAAATGTCTTAAATGAGTGGTTGAAGAAAAGGTTTAAAAAAATAATTATAAATTCTTATTCTAAATGTAAGCGCCGCGGCCTGTGCTGTTTATTGCTATGCAACTTTCACAAGGGTCGCTCACGGGATGGGTAGTCAGAAAGTTATTATATCGAGCTACTCCGTGCTTCAGAAGTCACGTTAAGCCGTTGGTTCCAGCTGCATTTGCAGTCGTTAATACCTTTCAATCCGCATTTGGCCAGTGTGGAGGATCATGGCCCATCCTCCAACCATCCATAAGGAAGGCCTGAGCTCCTGCAGAGGGGACGTAAAAAGGCTAATAATTATGATGATTCTAAAGCCTATTAAATGATAATAAAAATTTTCTCTAATAAAATATTCCGATATACGAGTAAATAATGAGTAACACCCACCCAATAAATAAAGTTCGTAGCCGAGAGCTGTACTTTCCACAGTACAATATTTTGTACAAAAGTGTCCCCACTCATTTCTCTGCGTAACTTTTAATAAGTTCGCGGTACTTATGTTTGAGTAACCGTATACCAGAGAACTAACAGAGTGTTAGAAATGTCAAAACTATAGTGTGAAATTGTTTTGCTACATTGTCCCGGAGGTACGGTATTTCATAATGTCCTATAAACTTGAACGTGGACGCCAAATAGTTGTACAACGTAAGTGAGGAGCGGGAAATTAAAAATTATAATAAAAATTTAATATGTCATTATTCATATTAGGCAAGAATATATTATATTAGGGATGACGACTAAATTTTGTTTTTCTATCCATCGGGTAAATTTATAAAGAATTTTCAACACGATTAACTAAATGAATTTTCTTTTTTCACCTAAGCATCGTCAGTATTATTAGAGAAAATTATACATTAATTTATAGGTTTTTCCTATTATTAATAAAATATCTTAATAATAGGAAAAAACATTACATCTTTTATGATACTAAAGAATACAATTGGTGTTTTTAAATTATGCGTTTGAAATAAGCCTTCCTTCCTTGTTACTCCCATTATGGCTTAGTAGATCATAACATTTTACCTCTCCTATTAATGAATATTTAGAAAATATTCTCAAATATCTATTTATATAACGCAACCTCGTCCTGTTTGGGCTCGTTTGATTTATCTCTGGTGCGAGGTAATATCCAAACTACCAATTATATCAATATTCATTTGAACTCTATACTTTTTGGTCTGTGTATAAATAAGAATCACAAAACAAAAAAGATATTCACTACAATCATACAATAAAATACTTACGGTCAGTTACGCAACCCTCATGACCATTTTAATTGGCGTTTGTGCAACTTGCTGTTAGAGCAGACCAATGATGGTTGGAGCAGACACATACAACGGCGTTGCTTCCACAAAATGTTGCCATGACCTGTATTATAAATAAACACTATGAATTGCTTTTCAGATCACTATTGAATATTTTATTGACCTATAAAAACCATACGTAGATCGCTACCACTACCACTACTAATAGATGATATACTATGTTAAGTATATCATCAATTTTTTTCTGTAAATAAAACAGTATCCAAGTCGAAGTCAAGTACAGCAACGCTGCACTACATAAAGGTTCAATGTAATAAAACCGTTTATTACCATTTAAAGTAGTTTTTATGTGATTGAACCTCTATGCTATGCCAGCTCAACGTTAGTACATAACAATTAGAAATATCACTGCTGGTATCATCTAACTTGGCGTTATATTGATAAGTAAGGTTTTTATTTTTTATATCAAACCGCACCCATGCTGGTAAAACTTGTCAAGTGTTAGTTTTTTTTTACAAAAATATATTAAATATATCAATCTGTAGAAAATTTCAAACTGCATATAATGGTCAATCCATTTCATTTTTAGAAAATTATTAGTAAAAGGTTTTAGCAACATGGGTGCGATATATAAAAAAATATAACTATGAAACGCTATATTCTATAACTTGTGACATATGACCTCTGTACTGGGCCGTCACGTGCTTTCCGAAAGTGCCGGCGACAGAGCATGCAATTAGGCGACGTTTTGTGCAAATAATTACGTCGGCGGAATTCGGGCCGGCCCTTATACCCCCGTTTGCACCTCTCCATTCGTCGGCACCGAGGATTTGTGTCGGTAACCAGATTAATGTCCGCTTCAAACATCCGTTGAACTAGACCTTAACGATAATGAGTGGTTAACGTGATTACAATCGGCAGTCAATGTAAGCGTTTTATTTCAATTAATCTACTTTTTGTGTTTAACTTTTATGAAATCCACAAAATATATTTATTTTTACTAAGTAGATTGCGGACAGATATGAGAAATCATTATTATCGCGTATTTAATCAATTTCACTGTTTAACTGTTTCGTTTTATTGTTGGACAAATCAACTCATTATTATGGTGTAATACTACTGCCAGTTTAATTAATAGATCTTTTTCAGGGGATCGTTTCTAAGCCTGATTTCTCGAACTTTGAACTAACCTTGATATACCAAGCTTACATGTTTGGTCAAATCGTACGTTTTTGGTTTAAGTCTTCTTTTGTTAATACAGGGTAGAAGTTCATCAAACTGTACAGTTAATATTCTAGTATAAAATTTGTATATAAGCTGACTATAAGCTAGTTGCATAAATGTCCATTATAATAGGTAGTTTTTAGTTTAAAGTGACATTATGTACCCCCACAAATTGGACATTAATTAGAGAGGAAAGGCCTCATTTAACCTTAATGGACGTTTGTGCAACTGACCGTATATATTAGAAACAATAAAACATATGTACGAGACATATATTAATGTTCTGATTTTAAAGCAATTTAAATGAGACGAAGATCTTGAAACAGCTAAAATTTTGCCATTAACGCTATCCACGCTAAGCTTACGGAGACACAATATTTGACATGATGATTTTAGTAATCGTCGAGGTCGTAAATCAACAACATCGCATAAATATATATGTTATTATTAACCGTTCGTTAAATATAAAAACCGGGCTTGTCGTGAAAGTTTGGATGAGGACTCATAAATGACAGTGTGGCGGGAACGTTCACTTTTCTTTTTTTATGGTGGCTTCCTTCAAACGTGGCTTAATTGAGTTTTAATATTAGAGTATTTTTTATTTTCCTATTTATATTATAGGTTTTATAACTCTTCATTTCAAATAAACTTTTAGTGATTTCGCAGACTAGTGATTTTTGGCACATTTTTAACGTTTGATTTCAATGACTAATTTATTAGTATTATAATTAAACGTAAATAATTTATTCCTAATATCATATAGATTTGTACGATTGCGTGGAATATTTTAAAATTATTGTAGATTGTATTTCTATTTCTTATTTAGCTGTTGAATTAAACATGATAGTTTAATATAACATTTATTCAAATAATCTTAACCTTTCCGCTTGAAAATAACTATTTACTAGAATTTAATAGGTCCTTTTTAAAGTGTACGTGACACGTATGCCCTGACTAAGAGCTGACTTTGTGAATGATCGATGCCGAAGATTACTTTGTGGTGGTTAATGCGGTACTCTGTGAGTTAAACATGTTAGCCCCGGGCGAAAGTGTCATGTTATCAACCTTTGTGGACCGATCTAAGCTTGATCGTAGAATGGGTTGCGTTTAATAACTTTTTAGACTCCTTCCCCGCCATGCTTTGCTCTTTTGTTTTGATGTTCTAATTTCAAATTTTGATTTGAAGCGCGTTCGACTATTTTATTTTTTAATTATTGTTTCTGGTTTAGATTTATAAATATTTACACAAAAGTGAACTGTACCGTTCACTTTTGTATAAATCTAAACTTAAGAGAATGAAATAGGATACACTTTTTTTATTTGTTTGTCCATCAGGTGGATTATTGAAGAATATTAAATATGAATTTTTAATTTTTCGCGTAATCAATAAATTACGGCGATACATTGGATGGAAAAGTTGTATGACTTCAAACTTCTACAAAACTGTGTGAGGCAACTTAAATGCCTATTATCTAAGCCATTTCTTGTTTAAACTGAAACAACAAAATACGTATTTAATATTTTTATATTATCTGTCTGACGGACTAACTACAATTTCTTTTTTTTTACCCAGTCATCATCCCTATTGGTTTAATTCCAAGAACTATAATGATTACGCATTTGTTACATTTTATTGTACTCATCTAATCTTATAAGTACAGGTGGCTAAATAACGATAAAATATATACCTAATTGATAATTTAATGATAATACATTTAATAAATTATTGGACACTCACTAAATTATGTAAATAAAGGTAAATATTATTTAGAGTTTCGAACACCATAAATAACGCACCTACTAAGCGATTACATCAAAATGCATAATTTAGTACATATTCGGTCAGTTGCACAAACGTCCATTAGGGTTTAATCAAATCAAATCAAATCAAATCAATCTTTATTGTTGATCACAGGTTATATAAAGATATTGGATGCAAGGACTGAATAGTTACACCGTGATCTGCCTAAAAGGCATACAATATTAGTAGGTTAGTAATTGTCAACTAATCTAATCAATAACATGTTATGTCAAAAAAAATCAATTAATTCATTAAGTATTTATACATTTACAAAGTACTGTCAGCTAGATACTCGTTTACACTATAATATGCTTTAGCTACTAACAATTTACAAAGTTTTCTTTTAAAAACATTACAATTATCCAGATTACGTATTGTTTTTGGAATTTTATTAAAAATTTTTGGAGCCATACAAAATATACTTTTGTTCAACAGTGCTGTCTTAGAGGGTATTGTACACAATTTGTCTCGATGACGCAATCTCGTCTTATTTTCAAACAGTTGTTGATTCTGTTTGACAAAAATACCAACTTCGAATATATAGATTGATGGCAGGGTCATAATATTTAGTTTAATAAAATATGGCCTACAGGTATCCGTACTCTGTAAGTGACACATGCTCCTAACACATTTTTTCTGGGCTCTAAAGGCAGTTACAGAATCAGTCGAATATCCCCAAAATATAATGCCGTATCGAACAGTAGAAACTACGTACGCGTGATAAGCTGTAAGGACCGTGCACTGATTCGCGATCCTACTAAGTTTGTACAGTGCACAAGAATACTGGGACAACTTTTTGCAAACATGTTCAGTGTGTGTTTTCCAAGTCATCCTTTTATCAATATACAAACCCAGAAATTTTGTAACATCTGATTCTTTTATTTGTGTACCAGCATAGTTAATGTTTAAGTCAAAGAGTTTGTTAGTCCTTTGTCGGAAATTCATAAATTGAGTTTTTTCTAGATTTATTTTAAGATCGTTATAATTTAACCACTGAATAATTAACTTTAATGTCATATTTATTTCATTTTCATGATCACCTACATCACTATTACCTATGAACAGAAGAGTACTATCATCTGCAAACAAAGTCATGTCATGATTAGTTATATTGGGCATGTCGTTAATATATATCAAAAATAATAGGGGTCCCAGCACACTGCCTTGAGGCACGCCAAAGGGATAATTATATCTGATTTTAGATGAATATACAACTTCTGTTCTAGTCCTTTGACAGATTTTTTTAAGTTGTGTTTTTTGTCGTCGATTAGATAAATATGACTCTATTAGTTTGTGTATATTACCGCGGATTCCATATTGATATAACTTAGATAATAAGATCCTATGATTAACGTGATCAAAAGCTTTGCTCATATCCATGAAGAGCGCTGTCGCACGAACTCTGGCATCCATACTCTTCGTTACTTTTTGCAAAAAATTGAATATCGCCATATTTATAGTTTTACTCTTCCTGAATCCCATTTGTTGGTTTGCTAATATGTTATGTGATTCAAGAAAATTATAGATAGCTCCATAAATTACCTTTTCCAATATTTTAGAAAAAATGGGTAACAAAGCTATCGGCCTATAAGAATTCATTTCTTCCTCACTATGCTTTTTGAAAATTGGTTTAATTGTTGATATTTTAAGTCTATCAGGAAATATTCCCTGTTCTATACATAAATTTGTTATGTAACTAATTACAGGAGCAATAATTTCTGCCACTTCTTTCACAACTTTTGTTATTATGCCATCATAGCCCGCACTATTTGAATTATTCAGTTTTGTTATTATTTTTAAAATTTCACTAGAATTTGTAGGGTTAATAAACACAGAATTGCATTGATTTTTAATAGTTTTGCATGTCCAATTTTTGTTTTGATTGGAATCATCTTTAATTTGGTCAATAAAATAGTCATTAAAAGCAGATACGATTGTTTTAGGATCATTTATTATTTTATTATTTATTCTTATCTTAGATATTTCGTCACAGGGGAGGTGTTTTCTCTTGTTGTTTATGACTTGCCAAGTCGCTTTAGATTTATTTTTAGATGATGTAATTAAGTGGTTGTTTTTTGCTTTTTGTGTTAGTTTAATTATGGTTCTAAGCCTCTTTGCGTATTGTTGGAAAATATCTTTATTGTTTGTGTTTTTGTTAGTTCTATATTTCCACAGTAAAATTCTTTTCTTTTTACAGCATGTTTTGATTCCTGGTGTTAACCATTTTGGGCGAGATATTAAATTTTGCCTGATTTTTAGTTTTGGAAAACATAAGTTGTAGAAAAGCAGGAATGTTTCATAAAACTCGTTAAAAGATTGATTTGCTTCTTTGGATTCGAAAACATTACTAAAACTAATTTGACTCAAGCAATTTTTAAATTTGGAACAATTTTCGCCAGAGTAATCAATTCTGTATCTAAACCAGTATGGAAATGTGCATGTCTTTTTGACTGGACATTTCATAATTTGTGCAGTATGATCTGATAATGCATATTCAATTACTTCGGCTTTACAGCGATATATATTATGCAAGAAGTTGTCAAGACACGTGCCACTACTCATTCGAGTTGGTTCTCTAATTGCGATTTTAAGGTTAAAACTCCAACATAGTTCTTGAAATTCCTTTGAATATCTGGTCTGTTTTAAAATATCTATATTGAAATCACCAACTATAATAATTTTGTGATTTCTTAATTTATTTAAAATATTATGTAATGTGAAAAAGAATGTCGCATATGATTGCGATTTGCCATCAGGAACTCTGTATATGCAGATAACATAAATTTTGTGTTCGACTAATTCAACAGCCGAGCATTCAATGACATTACTAATTGATAGTTTATTTATTTCTGAAATTGGTCTAAAATTGTGTTTGTTACCAACTAAGATACATGACCCACCACATCTCTTTTTTCTGAAAAAGCATGAAGCAATTCTAAAATTTGGTACATTAACGTGGTCTAAGTCATCTTGAGACAAATTATGTTCAGTAATACACAAAATATCTATTGGCTTACCCAATTCAGTGAAGTCATCAAGAGCAATTGTCAAGAGGTCCGTTTTATTAATAAGTCCATTAATATTCTGATGCATTATGTAAAGACAGTCATACACGAAATAATTCATTAGTATTGGAGGCATCATTAGTGTTAGTATTATCAGTAATTTCTTTACAGTTTTCAATGTCGTTTTCTTTAGTAGTATTAATATAATTTATGGCATAATTTTTTGTATTTTCAATGTTATTTTTGTTAGTAATTTCACAAATCATGTCATAGTTTATAATATTAGTCTCAGTTTGCTTATTTTCAGTACTGCAATATACTATATTATTTCTGTTGACATTTTGGTCAACATTAGTATTTGAAAATTGAAAGCAAGTTTGAGTACTTTTGTCAACAAGAGATATATGTTTTGGTTGTACATTATAATTGTTTAATTTCATTTCCTCATTATATTTAATTATTTTATTTTTATATGTCAAATAGAGTATTTCTTTCAACAATGATCTAGTTAAGTTAATACAAAAATAACTTTTATATGGTATTGATCTGCTGTAATTCATATCCATATAAAGAACATTACGATAATTGCGGCATATGAATTTCAATTCATAATTTAATTTGCTTTCGTACAAGTTTTTATTATATGGAATTTCACTTACAATTACATTGGTGTGTTTCGTAGAGTTTAGCCACAAAGTGAGATTACTTTGAAATTCATATGGATTCTTATCATTTGTTCCTCCTAAAACAATTATATAGTCATCACTAGAAAGTTTTGCTATTTCAGTATTACAGGATTTTAATACGTCACATAATTTTGCCCCTGGTTTCAAAAAGCTTGTCACTTTGTATGAAGATCCTAAAAGGCCTTGTAATTTATAATATAAACCCTTTCCTTGTTGATCAGCTATAATGATTATTCTCTTTGTGCTTTCTTCTTTCTTTAAGTTAGGAATATTAATATTTTCTGAATTTTTAACGTCACTAGCAGTTGCTTGATAAAGTTGAGAGTCGCTTTTTCTGTGATCTTCATTATGTTTATTATTGGTATCAGATTTTCCTATAATATCTTCTTTGGATGGTGATTTCAAAGGCAATATTAGTTTAGTGACTTTTAACTCACTTGAAAAACAACGGCGTTTCCTTTTCCCAAATGAATAAATGATACCTTTAAGCTCTAATGAATGTCAAATTTCTATGGGTAATGTCGCTTTAAACTAATGTCAATTTTAATGGATGTTTGAGCATCTGGCCGATTAAGCAATTAAAATATCTAATTTATAAATAATAAATTTAAATATATTTATGAATATAAAGCTTTGAAACTTTTCAAAATAAAAACAACAATAGAAGCAAAGTACGAAACTTCAATAAAATTAAATATTGAAATTCAAAAAAGTATTTACCTGTTATTTAAATGTAAGGAATAGTATCGTAAAATTCTTATCGGCAGACGTGCTCGATAACTAACCGTTTGAATGTTTACGAGTCTCTTTGGTAAAAGGCGGGTAGTAAATACAACACTGAAAGAGTCGTACCAAGCCACTATTTACGGGTGTTCCGCCATTTGGCGGGGTTATCACAAGAAACGGGTGCGTCTAGACTCTAGACAGACAAGAATGGTGTACTATTCAATTTTAGTTTCCGACAATCAACCGTTCTAAGGTTTGAGATCGTTAATGAAACTTTGTTGTGTTTTATTGTTTATTTACTTAAGGAGTGTTTTATTGTACTTTAGGGAGTACTATAATAAAATTTATGTAATGTACTAAATTTTTTGGAACTTTTAAGGAAAGCGTTATGAAGTTAAAATTCTTAAAAAAAGAATACCAATTTGATTGTGACGCATAGACTTTTGATTATTGGGAAACATATTATTGCAACGTGGGTCATATCTTTTCATGTTGTGTCGCTAGAAAAGTGCTCAGCTTACCATGAAAGCGAGACCAAACTACGAAGAAAATGGCAATTCCGAATATAAGCTAATATATCGCTAAATGCATCTTATCCGTTAACCATCGATATTACCACAAGCGCCAAAATTTAGGAAGCCTGTTTAACAAGAACTTGTGAAACAAACTTAGATTAAGTCAGTGATAATTCTATCACTTTATTTGCAAATTATATATACATAGTCTACAGATTCACATAAACTATATTTATACAAATATTACAAAGAGGAAATAAAACTTACTAAGGTAACTAATAATTATACTAAAAAAATACGTTATCTATTCGATTGCTATTGAATTGCATTTGATGAGATGAGAGAAATTAAAGGAGTATGGGCAATTTACTATGCGAGTTCGGCTATTTTTGCGTAACCGTGCAGATTGTTGAAACCAACGGTAAGCGATAGAGAATTAATTCTTGAATGAGTAGGAAAAAAATAATTATAAATTTATGCCGGAGTTGGAGATTATCTGAATATTTAATAGAGATTTTGAGGTTATGTCGTTATAATATCTACGTATTAGACGTGTGCGCCGCGCCGCGCCGATGACCGACGCCGCCGATCTTGACACGCCGCCGCTGACCGGTTAGAAAGATCGGCGTAAACGGCGCGGGATGGCCGAACTGCGAGTAACATTCGTTCGCTCGGTTGCTAAGCAACGTAGTGCATTCTCTGCGGCACATGTTAATTCCGTTCCGTATTCTATCCTTATTTCCATATCTAGTATAATTTTAATGAATACAAAAGTAAAGTCAATGATCAGATGGAAACAAATAAACAATCGAACCTTTCTCTTTAGTTACAGCTGTTAACAAAATTGTACAATTAATGTAGCACTCGTCTACAAGATGGCGTTGGCAAAAATCATAAATTCAATACTTACCCTAATACCGTCTACTCTAGCTAATCCGCTACAAGCACATATAGCAAACGTGTATTCTCTGTAGCAGGCCTTACTAAAACGGCTAAACGATTGCGTGTAACTAGGAATAATAATATCAATAAAATAATTTCTATACATGATAACTATTAGGTTAGGGGAAAAGTCTTTTCGCATATAGTATGCATAAATTTTTTCGCTATACCATTTCTATGTGGCTGATTTCGGGATCATTAAAAAGTTTAAATTTTAAAAAAGATTTCCTATTCAAATTAGGAAAATTTGTGATTTTTATTTGTTTTTCTTACTGTCAAATTGTTTTAAAATTTTATTATTAAAAGGAAAAAATGCAATGTAAGCCGCGAAAAAAACAAATATGACGTTTATGAACCTAGTACAGTTTCTGTGAGAGTGGCACAAATTTGGTTTAAGCGTTTTTAGCCCGGAAATTTTGATGTTAAAGGTGTACTTCGCTCCAGTCGCTCTGTTACGAATAAAATTGATTCCATTTTTAAGAAAGTGAAACAAGATCGGCATATGAGTAGTTACGATGAAGCTCACTGAAAGAAACCTATTGAACCATGTACTCTTTTGTGATTCTTTGTTGCGGCGTAATGAAACCGAATCATTTTTGAAGAAGCTGATAACTGGCAATGAAAACTGGATCACATAAGACAAGAACATGCGAAAAAAAATGGTAGTCAAAGGTCGGTCAGACTTCACAGACTGTGGTTAAACCCGGGTTAACTGGCAAAAAGGTGATGCTGTTTGTATGGTGGCATTGGAATGGCATTATACATTATGAGCTGTTACCGCCAGGGAAGACCATCGATTCTGAACTCTACTGTGAACAACTGATGAGATTAAAGCAAGAAGATGAGAGAAAGCGGACAGAATTAACCAATAGAAGGGAGGTGGTTTTTTATTTGCATCCGCCGTATAGTCCTGACCTTGCGTCTTCAGATTTCCACCTATTTAGGTCTCTTCAGAATTTTTTACGCAGTGCCAGGTTAACATCACGCAAAGATTGTCAAAACAATTTGTCGTGGTTTCTTGATTAGAAGCCCCAAAATGTCTATAGCAATGGAATCCACTTTGTCCCCGGCATTGTCAGATGGGACTTAATTTAAAAAACTATAGTTGTGCCAAATTTGAATGTTACTTAAAGGTGTTATTAAACTAATAACACCTTTACCTTTTAGTAGCTCTTAACTTGTTTAACTTTTTATTTTCCATCATTTAACATAACGACGCCGTTTACGCCGCCATTTACGCCGCCGCCACTGAATTTTTAGCTCCACGCCGCCGCCGAAGATTTCGGCATTGGCGCACATGCCTACTACGTATATAAGAGCAATATAATGAATTATGTATTTCAAATAATTGATGATGACGAAGAAATACATACCTATATTATAAAAAGGAAAGCTTTGATTTTTTATTGTAAAGAATAAACTCAAAAACTACTGGGTTGATTTTAAAAAATCTTTTACCAATATACGTATATTAATACCAACATTATCAAAGTTAAAATACTTTATTTTGTAAAATTAGAAGTAGGAAGTTCGCACGTCAAGTCGATTCATAACTTGAGACTTAGTAGATAGTCGTAGGTATATTATAGTAGATATTTAGCATTTGTTTTAATAGAGTTAATTTTAAATGCCGCATAATTTTAAAATAGTATTTATATAGAATAAATTATAATTAAAGAGAAGATTTTTAATAAATAAATGCGTAGTGCGCAATTTTGCGTAATTTTAGCCGACTTCTGCCCATTCTTCTTTCAAGTCGACCTAAAGTTTTCATGCAATGAATCTTATTACTTATGAATACTAAATAAATTTTCTTTCTTTTTCTAAATATATTTTCTTTCTTCCTTCTTTCTTTCAATACCATTAACTTATCCGCTTTTTACTATATCATAATAAATACATTTCAAAGACCGTATCTCAACATCAGGGCGCGGTTTCGTAGTAATCGCCCTGAGAAAGGCGTGCCGCGATAAGAACACGCCGTGTACACAGCAAAGCGTTGCTAATGCATCATAGTGCTATCTACCCATTGCAAGCGAACTCACCACTAACTATAGCCTAAGATGTCGTGACAAAAATGTGCAAGAGCCTTCTAAAGCTTGATTTTTAGTATGTTGAAGTACGAAGGGTACTGTAACGTCCGTGCACATCACTATAGGTAGGTTTACTCTCCGGACGGTTTATGGTCAATGCTGGCCGACAATATATTGATTTATTACTTTTCCGGTGTTCGAATTCGCGTGTTCGTGTTTTGCTGGTTAATAATCTTTCTTTCTGATCGAGACCGGCAAAGAGTTAGTATTTTAGAATTTAGTTATAAGTAATTTGATGTATATTATTTGCAAATAAAATCAAGAGGTTAAAGAATTATATCAGGATTTCATTTCGCCATCCAGAGCTACTGCTGATCCCACCATTAGAGTACCTATACATCAATCAGTTCCCAGTGCGGAGGTCAAAGGTAAGGTACAAAAATCGCTACACATATTAAAGGTGCTTTTAGTGGTTAAAAATTAACTAATAACTTATTCTTAATATAAAAAAAGAGACGAAACTACTCAGGTTGCACAATCGAGAAATGCGGCGACTCAGCAGATCTCAGAACTCGGTGTCAAAATGAGCACCAAAAAAAAGTGTCGTAATGGTTGAAAGTTAATTTATTACTGCATTATTAGTAGTCATTTCATAAAAAATACTCAACTTTCACTTAATAAAACAAAGATATTCAGCAAACATACTGATTGATCTATCCCCTTCGTACTTCAGCATACTAAAAATCAAGCTTTCGAAAGCTTTTGCACATTTTTGTCACAAGCTCTCCGTCTACTAAAACAACTGCATTCAGCTATAAGCTACTGAGTAACTGAGCTTGCATTTTCATGATACCAAAAAAACTTTGGAACAAATCACCGGAGATAGTCGATGTTACGTATCTATTTTTGGTTTACGATAACTTTAAAAGATCTTTATGTTGCTTTTATATTATCTTTAATGTAATTTTTTGAGGTCTATAATATTATTGTATCTGTCTATTACCGTGTTCCTCGTTTTATAAGGAACTTCTAAAAAATCAGTTGTCGACGTTTACGAAACAATCATGGATGATATAATAGTATACTTTTGGCTTAAAACAATCTATAAAAAAGCATAAGCAAATCACCTGTAAAACCGAAGGATTTTATGATTTCAATAATTATTTTACTTTGATTAAATAAAAATTCCCTCTGCATTCCCTTTATATGTAGATTCCCATAGTTGACCAATTAGACAGAATTTATCGAATTGTTTCAGTTATATAAGAGGGAAATAAAACAGCTTTATTTATGCATTTGCGCTTGAAAACAAATAAACAAGTCGACCCTTCCCTATTTTAGGAAAAGGTCTTCGGGTTTGTAAAAAAAGGACAAGGCCTTTCTATTAAGGTCCATTGTAATAGATTTTTAATCAACGTGGAGTGAGTTTTGTATTGAATCTGTATGAAGGTATTTCAATAGTTCTTTTTTTCGCTTTGAAGTAAGTTGAATTTGGTGCGTTTTCTATCGTATCACCATTATCTAATTAGATCAGTAGACCCAAACTGAATTCATTTTATTCGTTGAATTTGAAACAAGCACCGTCTATTGTTGATCGGATTTAGTTATCTCACTGTTCAAATAGTAAGTTAATTTTTTACTAATTCACTCCAAAAAAGAGACCGCCATGTTTCAAATTTATCTATTTACAGGCTATTTTCCCGCGACTTTACCCGCCTAAATTATAGGCTATGATGAAGCTTACCGCAGGTGAAAGAATTTACATAGAATTAGTTATTAATTCATCCTGATTTTTACAATCGAACTTCAAAACTTATTTAGCGTTATTGATCAAGAAGTTTCTATTTGGACTACATACTATTTAACCAAAGAGGTTAGGTCAAGTACCGTATGCTCTTTATCTGTTATGCGGTATGCGCCCTCTTTAAAAACATGATAAAGAAAAAATATTCGGAATTTAAAAAGAGAATGTCAACAATTGATTCATAAAATGTATATAAGCTTCTTGAATTGATTCTATTCTAATAAATCTACACAGAGTAGCGATTTACGGTATCTTGGAGATAGCCGACACTCCAAACAACATTCCCGCAACTTCATACCTATCCATTTCATTTCAGATGTCTGAAGCAGCGTGCTCGTTCAGAGCGGGTCCACACACACTCTGCTAAGATTAAAAGCTGTAACTCTTGAGATCAAGGGAGCCGCAATATCCAGGGATCGTGATCACTTTAATACTATCTAATTGCAATGCTTCAAGTAAGATAGAAAGAAATATACTTAGAGATAGAATGGAATGCAATGAAAAATAAATTTAATACATAACACATACGCCGCACACAGAAAAAAATACAGATAAAAGTGATGAAATTACTTTTGATTGCAATTTTATTGGTCATGTGTAACAGATGATAATATCAAGAGATGTGAAACGACTACATCAAAATATGAGTCGCGTAATATTTTATGGAATTCATTTATTTGACAATATTCTAAAGGATTTTTGTAAAGAACTCATTGAATATTTCCACTAATTGACTTGCTATACGACTTTTTTGTCTTGTTTATTTTTTATCTTATTTATTTAGATATTATCTTCACATAGTAAGAAATATCTTTAAATGCTTTCAATTATAATTCTACATGAATTATCGAAAACAAATCCAATGAATTTTAAATTTACTCGTCATTTTTTTCGCCCGTGTGTACAAATGAAACATTTAATTAAGCAACGCTACTTGACCTCATTCATAAAAGGCTTTCCAGTTGACAGACAACATAGTTAACGTTTGAATTAAAATAACTAATCAACTTCATTAATCCTAGATTCAACAATTAATGAAAGTCAGGATTAATTTTTAAATTAAGATTAAATAAACAACGAAAATCAGCTTCAAATCATGACGTAAAGTTTACGTAAATAAAAAAAATATAGACATAACAAGAGCCTACTATGTTAATTTACTCCACTATGTCAGTTCACGTGGGAACTTTTATAAGAAATAAAAAGTTATAAACACTTTTATATGAGAACATAACGACGTATAAATAATTACCAATGACAATTTTCGAGTTGATTTCAAGGGTTAATCTATCTATATCTGACAGAAGATGCGTTGCGTCTCATCGGGCTTGGAAAGTCAAAACTGACAAGTTATATGATATTACACTCAACCTTTTTTTAATGTAGGGGTATGATTGGTGCGCTGTCCCCGCCACTTGACAGGTGGCAGGGAGTGTATGGAACCTCCATCCTCACGGAACCACCCGAAGGCTAGTTAAAACGCGAATGGCATAGTCACTTAACGCTCTCCATGCACCCTCTCTCTTTTTTTGGGGTAGGACCTGGGGATGGCTCCAGGTCCTACTCACCAAAAGTGAGTATGGACTCACAACGTAATATCACACTCAACCTTGTACATCAAACGGATTATCCGTTGCGTACTAACGCAACTTCTGTGAGGCGCTTGACAAATATTCTGACGAATTTCGTTGACCGTAAAAACTGCAATATTTAATTATAGCAGCGGTTTGTGGGTCTCAAAGCATACTTATTGAATTCATTTTTGTAGTGTGTGTTTAAAGTTGTGAGTGTTCTTTTTCAGTTCTTCACTATCAGCCGACACTACATGTATTTATTCCTTTGATTCATATACCTAATACCCCACGAACTATATCTTTTCTGCAACCTTCCTCTGCATCCCTATTATAAATATGATACACTTTTTACTCCGTTATATATCTATATAACCAAACCTCCTTACCTTATTTTTCATCGGTCCACTTATTAAATACTTCGGTAGCTGTTTTCCCGCGACTACACCTGCGTAAAATTGGTTACATAATTAAATAAAGAAGATTCTGATTTATCAGAAATAAAGAAGATTCTGATTTATTGGAGCTTAAACTCGTCATTAAACCCTATGGACGCTTATGGAACTGGGTCAGATAGCCGGTTCCAGATCATGTTGGAAGTTTTAAGCGCCTATGTGTCGTGGTTTAATTAAGCGTCTACTCGACCGGCCTGATAAACAACTCTCAGCGGTTCGGATGTGCTCCATGACACGTTCAGCGTTTTAGCCGCGGCGACAATGCCACTCGTTTGCAGTTAGTGGATTTAGGATTTACCATAGAACAGAGAGGGTAGATGTTATTGTCATATTGCCGGAGTAATCCAAATACGTGTATTTTCAGCTGCTGTATTAGACACATATTCAATTTTTGTATGACATGGCATATTAATCTACTAACGTAAAAATTGACTGATTTGTTATCTTGCATATTCAAGTCATTTTTTGATTAGATTTCCCTGTGTGACATAAAAAAGGGAGAAAAAAGGAGCCGTTGCCGAGTTTCTTGCCTGTTTTTCTCGCTTCAAGGTCTCCCAAGGTTGATCTACTATACTTTTGACTTTCACTACGCCTTGCAACAGCCTGGACTGAATAAATTATATTGATTTTTTATACTTGATTTTTCACCCTTGAGTTTTTTAAAACAGTAAGCTTTATTAAGGCACTCAAAACCTTATGTGCTAGAACAGTGTTTTCTAATGTTTTTGACCATTAATATTATATAATAGCCAGACAAGTGCGAGTCAGATTCGGCCGCCGAAAGTTCAAATAAAATATGTTTTTAAATATGCAGGTCAATGCCTTTCTTGTTATCTTAAGGAATATTTTTCCCAAAACTATGTAAATTGCTAAATTTTCAATAGAAAATAATTGAGTGAATTTATTTAAAGCTGAATTCACTGAAATTGACAAGCGTAATTTCAAAGTATACGAGTAATATGAAATGTTTTCATTAACAAAAAAAATTTCATACAATTCAATTTAATTGCGTTGTAATATAAAATTGCGAGAAAAATAATTTGAGAACTTCAAATCTTTAATAATTTCTCTGGAAAATCCGAATAGGCACACTCCAAAAAAAATGAACGAGGTTCTCCTTTAAATTGCATAGATTTGAATCCAGCCATTAAACGGGGCAGTCGCTGGAAGAATTTAATTGATTTGTTAATTCTTATATCCAATTAGGCGGGTGAGCAAGAAATAGATGGGCGATGAAATGTTGAGATTATAAATCGCAATACTTTTGATGGGAAAGATTAACAAAATTTTCAGGAACACGACCTTTTACGTAATTAATATCCAGCAGGCCAACCGCGTAACTTGATCGACTTCGATTTAATTGACATCTGGTTGACTGAGTTACCTACAAAGCACAGATTGCACCCATACAGGATGTAATAAAATTGTTTAGTTTAAATTGTTTTCAGACGACGACATTGAATAGTCAATTTTGAGTATATCAACCATCCAAGGTCCTTGAGGAAGCATTAGTCCAATGCTATCTTCGTTTTATTTATAGTACAACACAAAATATTAAAAAAAAAACTAGCTTTCTGCCAGGGGTATATCCCGCGGGGTACTAAAGAACTGTTTATTTCGGAGATTGATTTAGATCATGACACCAATATAATTACAATGGCAAATTGAATAGTGAACAATGGTTCTAATAGTAAAAAAAATAATAAATTAATGAAATGTTTATTTGGCAAATATATAATTGATACAAAATAAAACTAAAATATCAGTTATACCAAATTGGCCTCCGCTCAGCATAATGCCACGAGAGTCTGCCTTGATACAGCGCCGTGACGCTGATATTCTACGAATGCCTTTAGAGTGGGCACACACAAAAAATACATATCGACGCCGGAAAGTAAACACGTAGTAACCCGCAAAACTAAAATTGTTCTTTAGAGCAGAAAAACTTTTACTTTTTTCGATAAATAATTCCTATAAACATCCATGGAAACAAATAAGGTGTTCCTTAGTCAATTTATATGGAAAGAAGATATTTGTTTTGGAAAATTGTACATTATAACATTACAACACTTGTAATTGTACTGTTAGAGTGGTACCATGTAAAGTGGTTTAATTTTAATGACAATCAATGGTTGAAGTATATTAATTATTGAATATTAATCAAAAGTTGTTTCGTACACTTAAGTTAAGAATATAATAGTTATTTGTTTGTTCTAAGCATGCAGTGTTTACCTATAATTGTTCGTTACATATATGCATGTCATACATCTTTTTACAATATTTAGTTAGTTTATTAGTTTATTGTGTAACCGAATGTTGGTAAACCATATAATAAATAAAAAAAGAAAATTATAAAGATTTCCCAATCGAAATATCTATTTGGTTTTGCATGTTACTACGTGTTTGCTTTCCAGCGTCGATATATAAGGCAAAAATAATTTAAACCTAAACAAAAGAAACGCAAAACAACTATACAAAAGAGATTACATTACCTTGACACTCAGCAATTTGCCTTTTATAAGTCCAGTAAAAACTAAATATATCTACTTTTGAACAAATTGATGTTGATAAGTAACGTTTCAATTCCCTATATAAACTTCCACTCCCATTTTCATCCCTTTATTTATTGTTTTTTGGGATAATATATAGCCTATGTTGACCGCATGTGATTCACCCGTAGGTGAAAGAATTTTAAAAATCGGTCCAGTCATTTCGGAGCTTATTCGTTGAAAACAATAAATGAAATCTTTCCTCATTATAATATTAGTATATATGACGATCGAGAGCGATTTGGATTCGAACGCGGAATCCTCCATACAAAGATTAAATCTATATTACCTATTATAATATTTTTATAAAAGGGATAACGACTTGGTAAAAAAAATGCAATTCTATTTAGCCCGTCAGTCAGATAATAGAAAAATATAAGATACGTATTATTCTTACGTCAATTTAACAAGAAATAGCTTAGATAACAGGCATTAAAGTTCAGGAGTGGGGACTCGCTACGTCACAGTTTAGTAGAAAACGTACCATAACGTGAACGTTTAGTAGAAATTTCAACTCCATGTAACGCCGTAATTTTATGATTACGAAAAAAAATAAAAAATACGCGTTTAATATTTTTTAACACTCTACCTGACGGACAAACAAACAAAAAATTAGTCGAAAGTTTTTATGTTGTTTTTTTTTTCATAATTTTGGGCTCACTAATTTCCTCTATTTTTTAAGAACCATAAAACTATTTTTTAAATCATAATAGATATTTATTGATCACTGTAGCCTTTTCATCTGATAGATAATCTTATAATAGATGCATAAATTTTTCACTTTATATCTTATTCTCCAAATGAGTAGAGAATATTCCAAATTTCTTGCTATCTTTGGGTCACCAACTAACATTATGTGGACCAAATTTTTGTTTGATCGGTCCAATAGTTTCGCAGAAATTGACTCCGAGTAATCGATAAGTTTCGTTTTTCAATTTTTTTTGATACAGAACACTATCCAAAATTAAATAAATACGTAAAAAAATTTAACTCAAAAAATAAAAATAATCAAATATTACAAAATATTGTTTGCTTCTAGTTAACGCTAACTGAATATCAAGACGAACCTAATTTTTACGACTTTACGACTACTGGTGCTTATAACACTTAGTAACGTATTTCCCCTTTATAACTTTCAGTCTCAAGGAACTCTAAAGAGGCTTAATAAGTTTTGATAATAAAGTCTATACAAGCCATGTGAAGGAAATACTTATTACGTACTGAAACGTATAATAATCACAGTTATCCTACTCTTATCCACTATTTGCTTACAACTGAACCATGAAAATATTAAGAGAATCTATAAATAAAATATCAAAAAATTGCGACTGTCTGTTTTCATCGATTAAAATTTTTTACGCAATGTTTGCTTCGAGATCTTTATGGATTTTAAAACTGAACTTTACCTTTTAATATAATTGTATTTTTATATACTTACTATTTTATCCAACGAAAATATTTGACTTAGACGAAGTGAATAGTGGCTTCGTACAGCTAGTAATACATATTTATTAGATGAAGAATAATGGCTCGAACCCAAAGGCTAATGTTGCTATAGACGTGTTCTGGGTAGCTACATATTATAATGTAGGACTAATACTATTTATAGTATAAGAATGTATTTCTGTGGTTTATAGATTAACGGTTTTTTAAATTGTATTTTTTTCTTAATAACTGAAATTATCTTTTATTCTGTATTGGTTTGCACTTAGCTTATATAAGTATTTCTATCATTTTATTTCTCCCGCGTGGTCCCTAGGGTAATGTTTAGTGGGATAAAAGTATTATGTAAATCAGCTAATACCCTATCTGTATACCAAATTTCATAGAAATTCGGTCAGTAGTTTCGACGTTTCATTCTCAAAATTCTCAAAAAAAATTGTCGGTGTTGACATAGGATAAAATATACGCGTGCCAAGTCGCGGTAAAACATTTAGTATACATATAAACATAATCACTTAATCTTACTCCATTTTGAAAGTCAATTATAAGTCCCGTCTTACCTTGTAAGCCCCACGAAACATTCTGAGGACACTTTAAAATTCTACTTTACTAAACAGAGAGGGGACACGAGTACAAAATTAATAGGCTCTTGAACGAGTTATAAGAATATTAAGTAAGGAAGTTAATACTGTTTCAGCAAGGGGACCATTTTCATATAACTTAGAAGATGCAACAAATGAACTGAACTCTATCAGTATTTAGAAAATTACCAAAGAGAATCTCTATTTTAGTTTAAAGCAACATAGGCTGAATAATCTCAGCGTAACAGGATTTTATATGACTTAAAGCTGCTACAGTTGACAATACATCTCTAGAAGCGCTTATTCAGACGATAATAATAATAATAACAGATAATATTCGCTAACAATACAATAACCAAATTGCAACTATTTATGTTTAACAATGGTTTTACACGTTCAACTTTACTATTCTCTATAAAAAACAGCTGAAATCGTCGTTGAATGAACTTCATTAAGATTTAATGACGGATTTAAGCTCTAATGAATATTCTAAAAATTCGTCTCAGTAATGGGACTTTATACTAATGACGATTTTAATGGCCTTTACTGAAACTAGACGTTAATGAAATAAAACCTACATACTTCAAAAAATAATAAAAGTAATTTATAGAAGACTGTTTTTATAACACAATAGAACTACTGACACTAAAATTGGTGCAAAAGGGAAGATACTAAATTATTGTCAACTAGCTGTTTTCCTGCAACTTCGCCCGCGTAAATTATAGCCTATGTCACCCGCGTATGATGTAGTTTCCCGTAGGTAAGAGAATTTTCAAAATTTTATATTTAAGTTTAAGTTAGAAAACTTGACTTCTTTATAAGTATTGATACAAGAATACGAAATACCATGTTAATGTCTTACTTTATGCGTTTTAAATTGGTAGAAGAATTGTAATATTATTAAAAAAAACTAAGTAGCTTATTAGTTTTTACTTTTAAAATATCAAATCTATTAGTAATATTATTATAGATAAGGAATCATAATTCAATTGTTCTTTCATTCCCATTTTTTGTTGTAAAATAAATATTACCTATATATTATTGTATTTTTTTTGTAATATAAAAGTAATAATTATCATCGGCGTTTTTAAGTTCATCGTATACTTTTGTACTGATACTAGGCCATCAACAGCTGTGTACACATTACATGATTCACCAGCAATTTCCTTTAATAACAGGGCTGGGTAAAAAGAAATTGTGATTTACAAAAAACTAGAGCATGTGCGACTTTTTAGTGCAATCTTTTTTTGAATTAGTTTTAATTTCTATTGATATTTTGCAAGAAAAGAATAACAAAAATCCCTAAAAAAAGGTTTATATGCTACTTAGTTATGTTCTTCAGATATTTCTCTAGAAATAAATATATTAAGTATTATATTGCAATAATACTTGACAAAAATTAGAGGTTATTGCTTTTTCAATTCAAAGATTTCCGTGATTACATTCTGTGATCTGTGATTACATCTTTGTCTTATCCACTATTTACTTACCATCGAACCACGAAAATATTAAGAGAATCTCCTTCATTTTCGTATAATTCGTACGTCGAAGTTGGTTTTCGTTTATAAACTACTAACGTCTGGTGAGTTTTTAGTGACAACGACTTCTAGTTCTTTCAGTTTTTTTTTTTTATATAAACTCAAAACTACTAATCCGATTTCGATAAAACGACAAATGTCTTTCAAACAAAAAAGATTCATCAGACTAGGTCCAATGAGAAAACTCATTCAGTCGAAGTGAAAACTTTTTACAAAGTTGATTAAAACGATTCAAACAATGTGTTTTTTCTGATGACCTCAATCATAATTATGAAGAGGCAGCCCTGTCAATAGCTAATAAGAGGAGTTCCGGCGGCTAACAGCAAACAAAAGGTGGTCGGGTGGAACGCGAGCACGCGGAATAGGCTCGTTAACTTTTCAATTTTCCGACGTAAGCTGAGTAATGGTGATGATGCATACTCAAACTACAGACCAGAAGGTTCACTGTTGACAATAATACCTTAGAAAAACTACATACGATAGCCTGTCAAACAGTGAACCAAACCAAACTTTTTACTGAAAATATCAATATTGTGAGTTACATAAAAAAATCACAGCCCTTTAAATGAAAATATATATCGCACAGTTTTTTTTTTAACTGAAAATTGGTTAATTTTTTGCCCCACCATATTTTACTTCTTTGTTGCACACAGATCCAGAACCCTCTTCGACAAATTGCAATGCCATTTTTACGTTTTTCTTCCTATTTTTATGCCTACTAGCTTTTCTAATTCAAAAAGTAAAAACACTCTTTACACGACAGTCACGTGTGCATGCGTTATGCTACAGATGGGATGGGATGGGTTTTCGAATAACGTAATACAGACAAGATTACCAAGAACGCCACGTTTCGTTATTTAAAATTAACTGATGTTTCAAACCACATTTAGAAAGATTTTTTTAAATACAAATTTAAAATATTCAAATTGAACATTTCATTTTTATCCTCATTAACATATTCAAAAAACACTGTTATCGACCTCCGCGTACAGTAGGTATGTAAATCAAATGTAGCAACGTATTTATAGACATTTTTATTATTTTTTAGCTCCGATGTTATTAGGTTATAAAAAAAGAAACTTAAGTACGATTCGCCGTTTCTATTTCTTAAATTTTGAGTTAAATATTAAATTTTGAATCTTACCTTACCTTCTATATCTCTATTTTATCATGGCCTGAGGCGATCTACTAGACTATTATTTACTGCTTCTATAAAACCACCTTAGAAAGATACTCGGGCTTATGGAAACGCATAGGAGAATTTTAATTCCTCTATGGTCCATTACTGGCACTAGATCCATAAATATAGCGTGAAAAAAAATAGAATTTTTGTGTCTTCTATTAGTGTTATTAATTGTAGAGTACGTCTACTTGATCTACACAATACTCTATGTTCAAGTGTGGTTGCCAACCCTAAAATCACGTTTCGATTATAGCGACTCTGACGAATATTCAATTTAAAAAAAAATTGTCAATCCGGCGGATTATCTATATATTAATACGTGAACTTTGGATCCCTTTTAACGAAAACTGCGAGGACGGAGAACTATGAAATTTGGCACACTAAATAGTTTATATGTAAGAGAAGTGCAAATGGCTAATATTTTTCAATAATAATGCTTATAAAGTACATTAAATCGATAAATAAAACTTTACACACGCTACTATGCATTTGACACACACAATCAAGTATTTGCTACACGCATACGTGTACTCTGTGGTCAAACTTTTCTTTTAACATGAAGTGTGTTTGTTTCTCTTGAATATTGGCTTCGCACGGTTTGTGCATTTAGCCAGTGTCAAGTTATATATGTTTACCATAGACATCTATTTATATGTCTGTGATATTTTCAAAAGATTTATGTTAAATAACTTCTAATTGAAATTTATTATGGTCGAATTTCGACATCTGGGCGACCACTAGTATGTACAATTACGAAACGATCTTCCGTCAGATATGCACCGACCCCAATGCTAATAAGCATATATTTGATGGGGGCGTCATACGTAAAATAATAATGAGAATGTTAAGAAATATTTAATAATTCCGGATTTTTATATTTAAATATGAAGTTCATCACATTACAGCAGCCTATTATTGTCACCACTGCTGGGGCCCAGATATGACAAATCGAATAGAGAGAATGGGCCACGGCCCATTACGCGAGCCCAGTACGGTTTGATGAGCGTTAACGACTGCAGTTGCGGTCGGCATCAACGCCTCAATGTGTATGAAATGTTTCATTCAAATTAAAATTAATTTTGCGGTTAGCATTGTAACTTAATGAACTTATATCTTTTTATCTACATAATTTATAGCATGCAAGTATATACAAAATTACTAGAATGAATTACTATTATAACTAAAATACATATAACTTGCATGTGACACTCAACTAAAATAAAATGTACATTTAAATATACAGCAATCAAATATTTGATATATCACGGTTCATTAAAAATATAATTTTATTTCAGACTCGCATTAACAGGGTATTACGTAATAAATTTACTGGCCAGTTTTCTCAAAAACATCATAAAATCTATAATGATTTATACTTAAATGATAATTAAAAATATCCAAGCACTATCAGCTGCAAATATAAGTACTATTCTCAACTTATCTACACCTGTGTGTAAAACTTCATCAGGATACCTTTTTTAGATTCAGTTGCAAGATTCGACGAAGTTACGTTGCAGGTTAAATAAAGATTTTTAAAAAGCAAAATTAATTAGAAACATTCGTAATAATACTCTTAATCTACGTTCACTTTACATTTGGCTTCCCATTTCTATTGTTTCTTATTAACACCCGGTTTATTCTCGAAGGAACTACACGACGTCAAATTTCAAAGAGAAAGAAAGAGGAAAAAACAGACAACGTCAAGAAAAAGAAAACAAACAAACAAAATAGTAAAGTGCGACGGCAAATCGGTCCCAGTGCGGTAATTATCAATTAATTCTGTCCGGGTCGTCACCCGGGTGTTATTTTTTACCCGGTCGAACATTAGCGACAATCCCACTTGAGCTTAATGAACAACTTCATTAATTTCACTCCCCTACCGATGTCACAGACGGTCGCGATGCGGTTAGACTAAGAGAGGAGCGGAAAATATTAATCATCTCACAGCTTTTTATCGCGACTTCGCGTAGGTGAATTAAAGCCTAAAGAACCTAATATGATGTAGCTTCCCGTAGGTGATAGAATTTTGATAAACCGGGGCCTAATTTTCTTTATTTTGACATATATTGTTACTTTGACATTTGAAAGATATACATGAACTCATGCTTCAACTATTTGACATCTAACAAAGATTGCAGTCGTGAAATTTTTTGAAAATACAAAATGAATGATATCATTAATTTGACGCAAATAAGGTGATGACTTGTTTTTGTTTGTCTGTCTATCAGGTACATTATTGAAGAATATTGAACACGTGTATTTTATTTGTTGAATAATAAATATATTACGGCGACATTGGGTTGAAATGTCACATGACGTCACGCCTTTGTATAATTTCTACGTAGTCGTGATTAAGCATTTTTTGTTAAATTGAAGCAAAAAATACATATCCAATATTTTCTATTATCTGGCTGATGGACTGACTGGAATTTCTTTTTTGTTACCCTTTCATCGTCCTCATTAGAATTATTAATGCTTGAAAGCTATTGCGAAACGTTAAAAAGGAGTTGAACTTGATTGCAATCTTTCGACAGATTTTATATAATGTTTCTTGATCATTCAAATTATCATTTGTTCCTAAGGCAATTGTTACTTTAAAAGAAACACAATTCCATAACTCGCTTTTACATTCACTATACCATTGAAAATGATTGCGATAGATTTAAAAATTAGACAATCAGCCCACAGACCGATATTTCAAAAGATTACAAATCTATTTGGAAGTTAATTAAACTTTTTTAACGTAATGTAATCACGGAAGAAATTCACGTAATTATTAAACATAACAATAATTGCGTACCTAATTTATAACAATAGCATCTTAAATATTCTCAGACACAATACGCTAACTCTTCACAACATCGAAACCGAGCCTTAGCAGAACCCTACTAACCCCTAAACAAACTCCAATAGGGCGATTAGCAGACGACTCGCGGACGAGATTAAATTTCTTTATTTTTCACTCCTCCATTCGCTCTTTTATTGCTAAGGATTCTAATTTATTTGAGTAGGCATTATTTCATTTGACAGATATATTTTTGGACTTCGCGTAAGAAATATTTCGTTCCTGTGTTAATGGGGGTCATAATGGCTTTAGCATTTTTATGACGCGATTTTTCAATGCTCCTTCTTACCTTTCAATTTGTATTATACATATAAGTCGGTACCTTTAGAAAAAGCTTCATTATTTTAATTACGATATAAAGATTAGATGATAAATTACCTGTGATATGAAGCTTAAAAATTGAGTGCTTTCATCATCACAATTGTCATTTGTGAAATGATAAGAAAAAAAGCATACCTAATCTTTTCTTTAGATTTTTACAAATGAAGTTCGCGTTTATTAAATCTTTGAATTTAATATCAAACAAAGACAACCTTCGTATTTAAAAGATTCGCCATTTTCAACGTTAGTCAAATGCAGAATATGATCTTTTATATATTGTTTCATATCTGATAATGATTCTTATAAAACTATTAGTTTTCATGATGATGCTTAATCTTTAAAATTCTCAGTCATTATTGTGAATATTTTCCCCCTAAATGTTCACATTTAATTAAAATTTGTATGTATTTGTATATTATGTATTTATGTAAGTACATTGTCATATAAGTACATCTATTAATAAATAAGTGCTACCAGATATACTAACATAGTTTTTAAAGTTTTCGTTTACTAACAAACCTATGGACTTTGTCTGAAAATAAAATTTATTATTATTATTATTATTGTATTTGTGAACTTCTGGTATCTATTATTGTGATGTTTCAATTATTTATTTAGAATGTTAATTAAAATTTACAATCACATACATTAAAGTTTAAAAAAAAATATACATTAAAGAGCTCGAAAAAACAAAAGCTTTTGAAAATAATTTGAAACAAATTCTTATAAACAAAAGCTATTATAGTGTCTCAGAATTCTTTGAGGATAAGAGCCCGACCTTACTTAAGTATTATAAAATAAACATATAATAAAATGACCTCCCAATAATAAGTTAGGACTCATTATATATGCTAGACTAGTGATATTGTTATGGGTTATTAAGTGTTATTTATTCTATTAATGCTATATACAATTGCTATACCCTTACAGGGTGTCACACTAACTTTCAATCTAATTTAACATCTATTGTACTTGTGACATGCGATTTGTGAAATGAATAAATGAATTACCTACTCCAAGTTTACACATCCGTTTCGTTACAATTAATATTCCTCTCCATCCAAAGGTTGTCTGGTAGAAATCGCTTTTAGCGATAAGACCGCTATTTGTAACACTTTGATATATTGTTTAGTATGATAAGTTTATGAGTAATAACAACAGTAATAATAAATGTTTATTTTTTATAAACTTAGTCTAATAACACTAGGCGTTTGGAGCTTTAATTTGAACAACAATATTTGTGCATGCATTAGGAAGATTGGCACTTCCGTCATTTCTCAAGTTGACAAGTATTTTGTAGTTACTTAGATACTAATGTTTTTTCTATATATATTCCCAAAGTTTATAACAAATACAAAACTTAACGTTAATTATGAACCACTTTCCAAGTCCGTGTTGTGTTTGTATGTGTTACTGTGTATATAAGTATACTTGAAAGTGTAAAAAACCTAAGATTTAACTATTTATTATTGCTTCAACTTCGCCGTGTTGATAATTTTAACCATTATACCAGTTCTGTCCTACAGTTGTGGCAGTTAAGAGATAAATATTCAAATTTTTATTTACCTCATTATACAGAGAAGTAGATTGACAATTATATTATCTTTGAGAATATTTGGATTTCGTTTGTGGAATAGGAACCACATTTAATTTTATCTTATTTGTAATAATATTATATTTGGGTTCATCTGTTTTTTACCGCAGGAAAACGCTATGTGAAACACTCTATGATAGACATGCAGAGTGAATTCGTCACTGACAATCAACATCCATTCTTTAACTTCGGCCTCCAACTCTCTTCGATGACTTTGCTTTGACTTTATCTCCTCTCAGAGATTTTTCTTACAGTTATTACCAGTTATATTATTACCATTACTTGTTATTATTATTCAATCTATAATCATCAGGCCTTTGGGGCTCAGGCCTTTCTTATCTTATAAGCAAGTTAAACTCCACGCTGGCCCAATGTCGATTGGGTATTAACGACTGCAAATTCAACTAAAACCAATGGTTAAACATGCCTCCCGAAGCACGAAGTAGCTCGAGATTAAACATTTTTTGGTCATCCTGTGACTAACCTTTGCGAATATTACTTAATGACAACGAACGCGGGCCACTGCGTTTTGCAGAGCTACTCCGACATCCAATATTAATACAATAAGTAAGTAAACAATAAGTATAGTTTCTTACTTTGTTTGTTTGTTTGTAGGAGGTAAACTTCGAAAATACTGATCGTGAAAATTCTTTTACCTACAGGATGCTACATCATACGCGTGTGATATGGGGTATAATTTACGAGGTCGATAAAATATCTAATATTTCTTAAAACTTTATCATAGTCAGAAAGCATTAAACTATTCTATGTGTAATCAGCCTATTGTCATCTAAAGTTTTCTTTACAAAAGTGACTTAAAATGACTTAAAACCAGCTTATAGAAGAATTAAACAGCAACACACCAGGGATGTGAAAAACATATTTGCTAGCATTCTAAATAATTTAGTCTTGACGTATTTTTCCTGATGCATGGTCAATTTGTCCTCATCATCATCCATCAGTCTATTGATATCCCCTTTAGTGCGGGGGGGCGGGCAGAGGGCGGCGTGTTAGATTCATCTGCACTAAGGAACTTACTCCTTGGACCGGTTCTACTGAGTTGGATCCCAGGTTAAAGTAATATTAGTCAATATAAAGAAGATAAAGTAATATTCACTATGTCTAACACTTGCCTTAAACAATTCCAATAAACGTCAAATTAATCTATCAATAAACATCGCTATTGCAATCGCCATCAAATTATTGTATCCTGAAGTTCGTGAATATCTTTCAAATTCACAGGGCATATAATAAAAAGAACTCAAAATAATAATATTGGCCACCCATCCGAAAACCGTCCTCTGAGATTGTTGCTCGACCGTTGCAATTGCACAGCGAATGGATTAAGCTCCTCGATAACAAAGACTATATAAAATTATTATGTGTAACATCACTAAGAGCTTGTATATTAAATTTAAATAATCCATTTAAGTGCGCTGCGGTCCGGATGATTTATAATTGCACCCAGAGCACATATTGTAAGCTGCCATGGGGCGCACTGGGTTAATTCAGGAAAATCTACCGAAGCTTTCGGGAGATCATGTTGATAATAAACGAATTTCATACAGAGTGGCATTCATTTCATTAAAAAAAGGTACTGCTACTATAATATAGAAATTAACGTTAAGAATAGGTACCCTACTTTTTGATATAAGAATAGGACCTGCTGTAATAAAAAACCTAATTTAGTTTTTAGCCCTACACTTTGGCAGCGAATATTAACTGTACCCTAATAGACGAGTTCCAAGACTAGCTACTAAAGAATCTGAGCAAAATAACATTATTTACCTTTTCTTTTCTTTGAGACAATTGGGTCTCAAGATTGATTTTTTTTTTTTGTTAGACGGGTCGTAGTTTAGTCAACTTTGGGAACCTCTGTTTAGAGAATTATGTATGTTAAAGAGATTTACTGTTCCGAATACCAAAATTATACTTATACAAAATACACTCTCAATCAAAAATTACGACGTGTACGTGTATAAGAATATGTTATTTGGAAACAAAGAGACTTTATACTCTCTTTGTTTAACTTGTATTAAGTTAATTAAAAGTCAGTTATAGCTTTTCTCAATACAAAAAAATATATTAAAAAGTTCTCATGTGATAAGGTCACCTTTAAATGCGATAAGAGTTTCAAAAATCACGGAGTAATACTTTATGTCACGAAGGTGAAATAATTTACCAGTTTCCTAATATGCAATGTTTTAAGCTTCCGTATTTTCTCAAACCTACTTAATTAGTATTTTATAATTATGTAAAAGGCAAATTAGGATTTCTTACAATCTATATAAATATATATATAACTCAAAGGTGACTGACTGACATAGTGATCTATCAACGCACACCCCAAACCACTGGATGGATCGGGTTGAAATTCGGCATGCAGGTAGATGTTATGACGTAGGCATCCACTAAGAAAGGATTTTGATCAATTCTACCCCCAAAGGGATAAAATAGGGGTTGAAAATTTGTATGAAACTTTGTCAATTTTAAACTGATCGGGCTGAGACTTTGCATGCATAAAGCTACTATGACTTAGGCAAATATAAGGATTTTGATAAATTCCACCCCTAAGGAGATAATATAGGGAATGAAACTTTATTTCAGGTATTTTACACGAATAAAGAATAAATATTCGTTAGAAATGCTGCTTAAAGTAACTTTACCACGCGGACGAAGTCGCGGGCAAAAGCTAGTATAATCACATAAATTTTAATGTTCCAAATATTATATCGAAAGAGATTTTTACGGAAATCAACAATCTAGAATAGTTTTCCAATAAAATTATCCTTTGTTCTGTCAAATGATAGAAGTAATATTAATGTCACTTTTAAAATAAATCGTTTCCTTACATTTAATATGAAACCGTTTCAGTCATAAACAACAGTGTAATTTCAGTGAATCTAAAGATAGAAAACAGTCGACAATAATAAAACATTTTACCTACAAATACATTTTAGCAAAACGATCCTATTGTCTCCAATTAGGATTGCGAACGTTCTTGTGTTTTACAACTTTCCGCTACAACATATCTCGTTTCCGGACCGAGGGCACGAAATTTTAAGAGAATGGTGAAATTCATTATCCGCAGCTTTATCAAATAACCCGCGTAATGGCGCCCGCTGTGCTGCGCTAGGGTTCTTATCATTTACCCGAAAGCCAATTGATTCAATATCTTTAAGTTTAAAACTAATGGCATGGTTGTTGGCACGTTCGGTCTACAATGAGGAGGTTATACAACTTAGCAAGATTGCCATAAAAAATTAAAGTAATTTGTTCACGCAACATGCTGCAAATTGCTAGGTAATTGTTGCTTATTTTTATGATGGTTATTTGGGATATTTATTTTAATTAACACAGCTGTCAAGAGTGTGTGATATACCAAAAAAGTAGTTTTTTTTTTCAACGTAAATAGGTAATACGAGGTTATTACCCCAATTCTTTGATTTTATCGTAATATGAATGATTTGCGCCAAGTATTTTTGACTTTTAAACTCTTCGGCGCAATGTACGAAACTTATTGCATGCACTCGATGGTAAAATGCTCGCGTTTGTGCACGCGTAAAATGCGTTATTTCGATGATGCGCAGCTTTGTTGGAAAACGGATTAACCGACTATTGTTATACCCAAATATTGAGATGAACTGAATCGTTTTTATTAGTCTTCAAAGTAAATAATAAAGAGCTCGTAGGTTAGAGTTCTATAAAAGACATGGATGAGGCGTATGTTAACGCGTTCTAGTGAACGCGTAAAAAATATAAAAAGTGGTCCTCGAACTAAATTTCGCTACGCTCTTTGAAATGTTTGTCAAGTTGTGCTCTTTATCTATAATTTTCTTTCTGATGTAACTTTCAGTTATCATTTTACAAAATTGAGTTATATTACTTAAACTTCGATACGATATCTAATAAATATTACTGTTTTTGTATAACTGTTTTTGTCGAGACTAAAATAGGTATAGATGCCGCAATCTATATTAATAAAATTCTTTAATATCAGCAGTAAAAGGGCAAAAGAAGTCTTTCATTTCATATTAATAGTAATAACTTATCGGAACAGTGCTAACCTCTACGGTAGGTGATATCCATTAAAGGTTACCACAATAATGGCAATATGTTCTGAAGGGATAATAGAGCTGACGTAAATGTGCCCTAGGGCTGCACGTTTTCAAACACGCTGAAAATATTTAAATAGTTCAGTTGGTGGTTCACTTATTGGAAATAAAAGGCTAAAAGCATTAAAAAACTATTCTTTAGATATTTGTATATATTCACTTTCATCATAATTCTTAATATGTAAATGGTAAATCACCATTTTGTAGCTTCTGCAAAATTGGATTTAAAATATCAGCATTTAACTTATTGTTATCACAAAAAAAAACATTAAAAATAGAACGACTTCAAATTTAAAAAAAAGTTTAAATAAATATCTTAAGTGCAGAAATTTTTTTCAAGAAACATTGTAGTCGGTCTCAGATTTTCTGTAGTATGAAACGATAACCACCCGACATTTAACCGCATTAAGGATAATTTTCACTTTTTTAAATTTGAAATCGGTTCTATTTATAATAAAAAAATAAAAAAAATCATAATTTTTAGTGATACTTATATAGGTACTATTTATTTATAAATAAATAAATAATATTAAATATATATATAAATATAAGAAATAACATTTACGAAAGTCCTGAAATTGTTATTTATTTGCACGACGTAACCACGACAAATCGGTGACCCTACTTGCATAAAAAAATATATAATATAAATATATATTATCGATAGCTCAATAGAAATATGGAAAACAGACGATACCTTAAGTAATACGAGGATTAGGTGCAAAGATTAAAGTATATAAGCTTGGATCATAAACACAACTTTACTGACTACACTAAATCTAAAAATTTCATATTTACATAAAGATATATAAGAAACATAGAAAATGCTTTTGTTTTTTCGCTGAAATAAACGTGTCATCAAAGTATTTAGGTTATATTTGAAGAAAAGCATATTTTTTTTTATTATAAAAATAAAAATACTGATTCGATTACGATAAAATTTTAATGGGACTACCTCGGCCCATTGACCTATCGAAAGAATTTTGAAAATCGATTCATAATTGGTGGAGTACTCGTGTAACAAACACATAAAAAAACATACAGTCGAATTGAGAGTCTCCTCCTTTTGTGAAGTCGGTTAAACTAGACGTGTGTGTAATATAAGCTCAATGAAGCGAAATTAACTGGTTCTTGAATACTGGCTACTGATATTCCAAATAGCAGGTCAAATCAAATAAAGACTAGTTAAAAAAAAAACTTCTGAACTACATCGCAAGCAAGCTACGAGAAATCTTCCCATCGATGATTAGTTTAATTAACATAATTCTAAGTGTAATAGACGTTTTAGAATAGTCAGCTTCGACTTTCAAACTATTTCTATACTGGAATTTATCACTAACTAGTTGATCCGACAAATGTAGTCTTGTCTTAATTATGAATATTAAATTTTACATCCTATTTGACGATATTTGCAGCACGCGTTCTGTCAATTCTAAGTCAAACGCCATATTACATAAGGTTACATTAAAAAATATATATATTTTATCCAAAGCACTAAGGTTAGATTAGAAATATTTTTTATGGAGGTTAAATATTTTGAAATTTACCACACAACTTTCTCATTTGTTACTTTCATAAGAATTTATCCTAACAATAACAAACACAACAAAAAAAATTGGGAAATAGGGAATAATTTTTATATAAACGGATAGATAACAAAGAAATCATTGTTACTGATAGAGCTACTTTCACATAAATCATTTTTGTATGAATTATGAATACTTAATCTATTTCCATTTTCAGTTTTGGCAACCCTTGACTCGCTGACCTTTCCACAGACCTTCCCCTCAACTGTAATAAGGATTTAGCTTTCGGATTCGCAATTAAGGGTGAAACTTTTAATAACCGAGAACAATTTTATAGGAGTAAAGGATCTTATTTGATTTATTGTCAGGTCGTAAGGGCGTTTTGATTGGAAGGCTTACAACTTTGTGGATTTCGTGAAGAGATAGATTGTTATTAGGGTTAACTACGAACAATGGATTTTGAGGAGGCTTCTAATAAGAAAATTAAATATTTAATTAAATAACACGAATTCATACGATTTTCCAGATTTGTAGAATGAGTATTAATAAAGTAATTTATTGTAGGCAATAAATATATAGCTAGTATCAAATGGAGAATATGATTCCAAAATAGTTCCAGTGTTCATATTTAGCGGAGAAGGTTTTGATAACGTTATCAGCATCAGCCTTTTTACGTCCCCACTGCAGGGTCTCAGGCCTCCTTATGGATGGTTAAGAAGGATGGACCTTGACCACACTGGCCTAATGTGGTTTGGAGGATATTAACGACTGCAAGTGCAGCCGGGACCGATGCCTTAATGTGCATTTCGAAGCACGTAGTAGTTCCAGATAATATTTTTTGTTCACCCATCCCGTGACCGACCCTTGCAAAAGTTGCTTAACAACAACGATTGCGGTAAATTTTCATAAAGTGATTTTTATTTGGGAAATATTAACATAGCATCAGAATAAAATTTGTTTAAAAATTGGTTATTTCGTACAACGTTAAGAGACTCGGGTGACATAGGCTATAATTGGCGTGTGTAAAATCGCGAGAAATCAGCTAACATTTTGTAAAATTTGTAAATGACACTCAATGTATTTTTCATATTTTAACATATTTAAAGTGACCAGTGAAAAATCTATTCATTTTGTACAGTACACAGCTTCTAAGAAATATAATAAAAAATATCCTTAATATTATTAGAACTTAAGCTTTGCACCAGTTAAATTTATCCTTTCTTCTGGGAAGTTTAATAAGATAAGAAAGTTTTCTCATGAGCTATTTTAGAAATTAAAACAGAACGCCATTTTAATACTGAAATATAAAGCGGAGTCACGTCTCACGGCTCAAGAATTAGTCTTATAAGAAAATTCAACAAAAATTTTTTAGTTTTTATCGTTATCACTTTATACACAATTCTGGGGTAAATATAAATAGAACATTAATTGTCATCAGCAGCTTAATGTCTCATCACCATTCTATAAATATCCCAACTGCTGAGGCTCAGGCCTTCCCCATGGTTGGAATCGCATGAAATTAAATAGTGAGGATTGGTCATTACCAATAATGACTCAGTGCTGGCAAGTGGATATAAACAACCATAAGTGCAGCCGGGATGCACTTTCTGAAGTACCTATGTATCTGTTGGCAACACTGCCACATAAAAATTTTTGAAAGATAGTTTCCATTTTCGCTTTTCTACCGACCGTGCCTGGAAATGTCACGCGCATATAACTATTATGTTTAAAATTTAATTGTTATTGCCCTAATAAACGATGTTTGTATTGAAATAACAGATATAACGTATACTTCCCGATAGAACCCATCATATGGTCCTTCGAGCCGGATATGAACCTACCTACTATGGATCTACAGTCTTTAACCTGCACTTCCCACAACAACCCATCATTATCGTAAGTTCCCACAGAAACATAATTCAGACTAAACCACAGTAAAGCATGGCCGGTGCCAGCTGGTTATTAATACGCAGTCACTCGATTTAATCGACCAATCACTATAAGCATTATCAAATGTCATTTGCATTATAACTGGGCTTAATTAGGTCATATCACCTAACCCAAGCAAATAAATCGTAGAAATTTCTATGAATTATGAGTTATTATATCATCCCTTATGAACACACAAAAAATAAGTATGTAATGAGTCATATATTTAATTTTAAACATTCTAGATAAAATAGATAAATTATGATTTTCATTCTGATTAACAGTCTGTTAAAGTATCTTATTAAAAAAGTTAACGGTAGCCTTTGATTATATTTGGTTATCACAAAAGTTATCGATTCCTGAAAGAATTCCTTAGTCGCATCCTCCCAATACAATTAAACCGGATTTCACCTCTCAGCTATTTTAATTCAGTACGAAACAACGGTGTCCCCGGAATTTTTGCTCAAACAACTACTGTTCACTGATGTGAGCAAGCTGGCTTTGGAATTTGTGTCAAAGCTCCGTTGTAATACGGACATCGATAGAATGTGCTTTTTTCTATTTATTTTAACCTTATAGTCAAAATTACTGAATAAAATAATCTAAAGTAAGTTTAAAATTAATTTAAAACAATTCTGAAATAGTCTGGAATTAAATTAAATAATGCTTATATATTCATCTTCTCCCATCTCAGAGTGCCTAGGACAAAGGATTTTTAAGCATTTTGCATTAAGAATATTTTTCAGTATGATATGTATGAAACTTGATCAAAAATAATACGCAAATATTTTTTTGTGCAATTTCTCTAAAGTGTCCACTTATTTATCAAAAAAAGGCAAATAAGGTAACTTTCGAATTCTTGTCGCCTAAAATCGAAAGATTTAATAGTTTGTTAGTTTATTTATTTGCATTGAATGGGATTCGAAATTACAGGACCGATTTTAAAAATTCCTTCACTTACTGGAAACTATGTCTTACGCGTGTGACGCTGGCTAATATTTACGCAGGAAAAGACGCCGGAAAGCTTCTAGTGGCGTATACAATAATTATATATGCTAAATGTTGCAAATAATATCCATCTCTAATTTATGACAAAACCTACACTAGGTAGGTATTTAAAATTTATATGAAATATTAATTATACCCGATTTCTAAGTGACCGCACATGAGAATATAGATGTAGAATTAAATGAACAAAAGCTTGAAACCTTGGATGTTTGTCTCCCAAACGTTTATATTTTAATTAAAATGTCATAAAAGTAGAACGGTGTCCGTGTAAGCACATTCGAAACGGCCGGTAATGGCCAAACTTTAGACAGGCTACGCTTTGTTCAGTCCCGAAATACAGCTTAATTATCAACGCGGACCAACCGTAATGACGTCACGTGCTGATGATGCCCACCTTTAAAGGAATTTTCATGCACTGGGACTGTCTAAATAGTTTGATCGATTATCACAAAGGAATATCTATACTATAATAAAAACGTAACCGATCGATGTCTGTACTAGATAATAGTGTTGGATAATAATCCTACTAATAGTATAAATCTAATAATAGCAGCTTTTTTTCCGTCTCTTGCTCAAACAGTCCTTTTTTATGAAACAATGTTTACTGTTGGCCTCAGAAGATTTTTTCAGTGTAAGCGGACTAAGTGACCACAAGATCCTTAGGAACTCAAGCCGACTAAACGATTGTCATGGAGGGTATATTCTTGGAGGACATCACCCTCCGCATCTCCACTCCGTTGTAGAATCTCCCTGGACTCTCGTATCTGACGATGGGGATACGGATGGCTAGAGGGTGCCTCTAGAAGCTCGGGCCTCGGCTCTAGTTATCCCGTGCCGTGGACGGCGGAAAAAAACGCCCAGGTACATGTCTATACCTGGTGTATCGCGTGCTGCCTGTCGTTATCTAAGTGTTCCATGTTATTGTCTAAGGGGGGTTAGCCAGAGTAATGGAGTCATTGAGATCATCGAGGGCATGTTTGGATCTGCGGTAAAGCCGCGCTTTGCGGGATCGGATGGTGGTGGTTAGATATTTCTTAGTCGAAGTGACACCTGGCCCCTGACCCCCTCATGAATTTGGTGATGGATTCTAAACGAAGATCACGATGGACGTCTACGTTACGTACGTATCACGGACAGCCCGTAAGAAGTGACACCGTGTAAGAAGTTATTTTGGATGGTTTGGAGTGGTTTAAGGAATGAAGGAAGTGCATAGGCAAACCAAACAGCATATGTCATGATGCGACTAATGCAACCTTTATTAATCGTCAGTTTATGTCTTAGTGACATTTTACTCCGCCTACCAATGACGTGATAACTCTGCCCTATTTTCTGGATACAACGAAGCAATGTCTAGTTTGGTAACAAATGTAAAATCTAACTTAAAACTACGAATATATTGGTTATAACTTACCCCATTCTTAGGATGACGTGGTGGATTCGATAGTGTTTCGGTTTGGGGGGAGGAACCGGCTTATAAAGGGCACGGAAGCGGCCCTCGCCCACTATAGTCCGCTTGTGACGACGAGTTTGTACGTCCGCTGCTTTATAAAAAAATACATATTTTAATATATGTTACAATGGGCGTTCTTATCGACACTCAATAAAGTGTTATTGTCGCTTGTTATACGCCTTTTACGAAACCATTAGCCGAGGGTGGTGGCGGCTGTTTGCAGTCTGTTACAAATGGTATCGCAACGCTTATCGGAGGTGTAGTCAGCGAAAAGCGTTATATGGACTTGAGGAGTAACATGCCTAGTCATTAACATAAAGTGCGAAAACAGTCCGTCATAAGCGAAGCTGAAATAGCTATTTTTCTGTCCTTAGAGAGAAAAGAGTTTTCTAAACCTATAAATTCCGTTGGCATCATTTAGATCGCGCCATTGTATAGTAAACAATGTAATTTTATACCATAATTTGTAATTATAAAAAAAAATAATAAAGAAAAACAGCTCACGTGCAACGTCTTTCCATATTTTCTATATTCAATCACAAATATTTGGAAATCGATGTGAAAACTAAAAAAAAAACAATCAACAAACATTTTAAGAGTTAAGCGTAGATATTTATACGACTGCCCGAAAAATGAGTGAATTAGTTATGTGAAAATTGTATGTTCTTACAATAGATGAGTTCCAATTAAACCCAGAAAATGACGACGTGATGAGAAAGGGTGTTGCCAGTTTAAAAAAAGAAAATAAATTACTATATTATATTGCAAACAACGTTTGAAAATGATGGAAAAATACGAATAGAAATTTGTTACGCCATAAAATACAAGAACTCTATACGAACAAAGGAAACAAAATAAAAGTGTTTATACTAACAATTTTGCTATCAGTTTGCAATGAATTCAGTGGGAGACATAATTCACCGCCAAAAACTATTCTTTCCAAAGACAAAGGAGGGTGAAAGCGTAACAAAAACCGATAACAGCATAAATCTCTAGCTGAAGTAACAACTATCCAAAAACACTAGCGCACTATGGGACGTATCAGCTTATCGCTTGACGAGAACTGCACTGGAAGCGATTTGTCAAACTTTCGCTACCGACGAAAACAGTGACTTCGAACCGTCCAATTTCAACTGAAACCTCCGTACACACACAAAGAGCTCTTCTAACGTTTAACGCCTTTAAGCACAGGAAAATTTTAGTAGCTCAACATCAACTGGTCATAACAAGCGACAGATTGAGAGTATCATCCCATGTTTAATTCACACACGGCGAGTTTGAATCGAGAACATACTAACTTGGGCTATAATGCATTTCGCGTTGTCCCATATGAAAGATTGCATTGAATAAATGAATATTTGGATGAGCCGCTGTGGCGCAATCGTGTGTGCATTGCGGTGCAGTTAATATTTTACGATTCAGTTCAGTGATTTTAAAACTTTCATATCTTTCAGTTTGAAAATTTTTATGATTGTAGTCATAAATATTGTTATAAAATTCTATATTTTCCAAATGCATCGCGATGGAATATAGATTTAGGACGTAACTTGCTCTCTCTAAAATTAATAAATAGGTTTAAGCTGTTAATACTATACTTTATTGATGAAATAGTTGAAAATTTCAACTGTCCAAATTGCCCAGGATCTCACTAGTGTCAAAAATTTTCCAGGGGGACTCACTTCTAGCTAACAACACCTCGACAGGAGGCAATAACTGAAAAATCGTTGTACCCCCATTTATATACCATTTTCGATATTTTTTTCTCATAGTAATTTCTATTTTCATTTCATTATGTTAATCACTTGTAATTCTACAAAAGCACAAAATATATAAATTGTAAAGAAGAAATATTTCGAATCTGAACATTCTTTTAAGACTTATAAAGATAAAAGAGAAAATAAGATATCTAAACGTATTTTTAATAACCTCGCGAATCATCACCATTATTGTAAAAATTCTCTGTAAAGCCCTCGACTACAAAGTATCTTTTATATTTATAATTTTTCCAAGTAATAGTTACGAGGAAAACGAAAATAGATGTGATTTTTAGTAGTTAACAGATTTTTTTCTATCACATTTTTTTAATAAATTCTGTTTTCGACTGCAACAAAATTGTATAGAACACGATGCACGTAGTTTTATTATTTTCATTTGCAGATTTTTGGATATTATCGCACTGTACACAATTTATCGAATCTTAGTAATTATTTTTGCTTTTCCCGAACATTATGTTGAAGCTCGAACCACTTTACTTGTTCCACGACCAAGTGGTCACACCATTTAGGTGTCATATTTTAATCGAGTCTACGTTCTTCTTTTGTTTTTTCTCGTCAATCGTCACATTGTGTTTTTTTTTCTAATTATTTAATGATTCCAAGTTCACTAACGTAGTAATTTATGCAACTGTCATATAAGAAGGGGTATTAAAACACGAGAGTCTGTTTCTAGATAGTCTGATAATAGGTTGACTCGAGTGTTTTAATACCTAATTTATACGCAGTTTCATACACTACTTTATCTTCACTCATAGGAAAAATTGAAATTAAACAAAGTAGGTAGGTTACAAGGAAGTATTTTTTTGGAATCCCGAATACAAAAACACGATCAGCAAAAAAATGTATTAGAAGCGCGGGAAATTAAGTTCAAACTACGCATGCGTGCGCCATTTTTTTTTAAATTCAGCCTAAAACCATAGACTAGTTTATTGAATAAAAAAATATAGCGGTACTATAATGAGTTTTATGATACAGTTGGCGGCACTATAATGAGTTTTATTTTTAATTTTATGTATATGCGTTTATAAAGTGCGTATGTATAGAAACGTCTTTGAATTCGTAATTGGAATTATTCGATTTGAGTGTAGATAAAGTATTTTTATTATTTCAATACACATAGTGTCACCATTATTAGATGCAAATCCAGTTACTCATTTAGATGTTCGTTGTGATATCCTGAATAATGGGTAGGTATAAATTTTTACGCCTAACTGCGCCACTAGAAAAATTAAAATGATTATAAAACAACATCCCGGCTGGCTACCGTCCAAAATTCGCTAATGGAATTTCGTCCGTCTGTGACCCACCGCTTCACTGCCAGCCATCGACTGTAGGACAGTGGTTAAGTAAAAAATATGTACCGATCTAAATAAAATGAATCATTTATTACATGTCACATTAAAATTTAAAGATGGTCATTACTTTTTTGTTCGTGTACATGTGACGCATAGCAATGTTACTAAACAATTTTCAGGGATTACAAAAATACAAATAAAATAACATAATATTAGAAATTACATGTCAATCAAAATACTATATGCTAATAATAATTTATGTATTAATAATAATAATAAATTTCTCGTTAAAAATTCATTTAAATTATAATATGCTTTATTTTTTAGAAATAATTCTAGCTGATTACTAAATAGCATTTAATTCCATTACTACTGTAATAGCCCCTTATTATTTATCAGGGATGCGACCGCGTAATTCTCTAGCCATAGGATATGACGTCTTAGCTATGTTTAGATGATATTTGGTTTTATTTCACTGGAGTAAAATTGGAATAAACTTAATTTAAAACACAAGGAAAAAAGTATCAAACAATTATGTACGGGTAAATACTACATGCAACATTTTTTTATACAAAAACATACCATAAAAAAATAGAAAAAGTTCTTGAGTTATTTTATGAAAATTATACAGATGAAATTGACACATTTACAGTCTTAAACATAGACTCACCAAAGGTTAACCTAATAGGGGTAGGGTAAGGATGCCGAATATGAGATAGTCGCCAAATATGAGATAGTTAGGTTTTGGCGTAACTAATCGCCGCAGCCATTTGGCGGTACTGTCCCTAGAAGCCACGTGGCAAAAGATCAAAACATGTGTTAGTGCTTCCCAGTCCAAGGCGAAGTTAGGTTGTGTACACGTGGGTTTTCACGAAACCCCAAAACCAAATTTTTCTCATCAAATATTTACAAGGTATTCTACAACTGTATTAATTACACTGAATGATTTTAATTTACCGTCATTCTATCAATTATATAATGAATTTTATGATACATATGCAGTTTTATTGCATTTTCTTTACTGAGAAATAATGTGCAGCCATTTTGTTGAATGTAGATGTTTTCCTAATATAAGACATGCGAGTGCTCCTTAAATGAGATATCTCGTATTAGGATATTGTTTAATAAGTATGATTTGAAAATCTCTGTGATTATTATGAGTCTGACATAAATCATATCTAAGATTTAGCATAATACTTTTGTTTTTGATACTGTTTAATAAGTGCCATTTGAAAATCACTGTGATTATGATAAGTTGTAATATAAATTATAACTATGTACGTTACATACATATATTAAGTCGTACTCAGACCTATTTATTTAGGAGTATGATGTTGTTAATTAGAGAATATAGCCAATAAAAAGTTTAATTCAAATTAATTTCTTTCCTTTTTCTCTAAATCTATACTCAAACCCTAAAGAACCTAATATGAGTTACTGTCTCATATTAGCAACCCTCAGTATCTCATAATAGGAGACCATTTGCCTGAGACGCAATTTCTGAACTTCTTAATATTTTTTGATATAATAAAAAATGTATTATACTCAGAACTAAAAGGTCTCTCATAAATAAACTTCATTAAATACCCTATCAAATATTGCGATTTTCATAATGATTAGTGCTATAATTTATGTTTTATAGCCAAAAATAAAAATGGTATCTCATATTCGGCATTCTTATCTAATAGTTCTACGGGAGTAATATTTACTCCTAGCAGGGAGTAGGTTTGCTTATTCTTTGCTTAATATGAGTTTGGACTAATACTAAATTTGCAATTTTAGCGTAAATTTACTCTGTTGCAGATCCTTGTTTATTAATATCACTGTTAAAGTTTATATGAGGAAGAGCTGATTAAACTACATAAAAACAAAAAAATAACATTACACCAAGCGTTTGAAAATAATGAAGAAGCATAGTCATATTTCATCATAAAATTACATAAAATAAGATCATAAAGCTTACAAAAATAGCAGTTCCTATAAAATAAGTTGATATAAATGACATGTTATAACCACGGCAGTATAAGGATAATATTTGATCTATCTGCAGTCAAATATTTTATTACAATTAATGCCTCAGGGGCTAAAAGTTGCCAGATTTGTATGTAAACATTATGTTTATTAAATATCAGACTATATAATAGTAAACTCATTGCTGTATTAATATTTCAGCTATTTCAATTAAAAGTAACTAGAGGATAAAATATATGAGTATATATATAATTTAGAAATAATACAACGCTAAACTTCAAAATGGGTCAAAAGATATGGATCCGTCTTTTTAATGTTAAACTAATGTAATTGCACATGCATATCAAATTAAGATGGTAAATCAATAATACGTATTTTATAGTGAATTATAAAAAAAAGTTATGATTTATCACTATAATACCTACTTATAATGAAACAAAAAAAAACAGAAAAACTACGAACGCCAGCAGCGTATTCCGAGAGCATCCTTTTTCAATCTTCGAGAGCTGGCTAATGACAGCTCGTGTCATTAGTAGCTTTTCAAACTACATTTTAATTTCAAGTTCCACTCAGATCGTTTTTAATCCAGTCTCTATATTAGACTCTATTTTTTTCTGATAGCTTATCAAACACAAAGCATAAAATTTTATACGTATTACACATTATATTATATATTATATTTATCACTCAAAATATTTCAATATCTATCTTAGTACGACTAGTTTATTATGTTTTAAAGCAAGGTTTATTTATGATTTTTTTATATCTATTCCTTTTAACTGTTAAATGCTACATGAACAAACTATCTAAGTGCGTGTCTAGGTCTGTCTAATTCCTTACAAATATTATAATTAATTCACTATATACTTATAGCGATTCGCCTTAGCTTTATTCGATGGATTATGGATGGCATGCGAATTTATGCTACATAGCAGAGCAGTCATAGCACAGAGGTCCAATCGAATAAAATCAAAAGGTAATAGAGGTTTTATTTCATTTAAGTTTTATGTTTAAAATATACAAAAATCACGGAATTAATGATTGGTTTATCCGAGATTTCACATAAAAATCTTATTTAGGACTTTTACAGTAACACGTATACGAACAAATCGTATTACCGAAAGCATTCTATATTCAGTAATTTATAGCAAATCAAAATATCTGACATCAAACAGACCTCTGTCCCACAAAGTATAAATTTCTTTGAAATATATTTTTATTTACATCGAAGTACTACGGTGCAAAAATAAGAACGTAAAAGAGTCTTTCCCCTCAGAAATTCAACGGTGAACGGAAGCTGTTACCCCTACTATTGGTAAACGATTGAATAGGACGTATCTATAGAAATATATAGGTACTAGCTTTCCGCTAGCGGCTTCGCCTGCGTGATTGGGACTGTAAATTTGGATATCGATTCCTTAGATTATATATCTAAGATCGATTCATATAATGACACGGATACAATGACATAAGACACGTCATAGTCGTACATTATTGCGTTTTGAAACAGCGTATAATTAGTGTAAAATTATAATACAATCACAAATGGCGTGAAGTAATAAAAAACAGATATCTCTCTCTAACGGTGCGTCGTACGACGGTTAATTTCGTCCTATGAATCCTAATGTAACATTTTTGTCTTTGATATTCAACATCATTTCTTTTAATTATTCACGTTTCGTAATTTAAAATTTTGACTAATCCAATATGCTTTTTATGAATGTCAGTTCGTAAAAAATTCATCTGGTGAGAACATGATAATTTAATCATATAAATTTTAATATATAAACGAAATAATATAATAATATTAAAGTGATTAGAATTTAAATAAGAAAAATGTAAATCTAAAAGTATATCTTCGTGAAATATCTACTAAATTCTACCTATTACGGAAAACCCAGAAAAGAGGTATGTAATTGTTCTATTTAAATATTTTGATTATATTAGTTAGGTAATCATACGAACTGTTTTTATATAAATTTTTTGTTTGTTACAGTTTTTCTTATTACCGTCTAATAAATTAAATTTTCAAGCTTAGTCAGCCTTTTCTCCTTTTGCCTAAGCATCGAACCCGTCACATCCTTATCAGAATCTTCGGTATACCTCTTGTTAGAAAGAGATGAACATACTTGTATAGCATTATGCGTCAACTGCTGCATCCTCATAGAACACGACGCACGACAAAATGGCTGCTTCCAAAGACGTTTTATCATTTTTATTAAAATAAAAAAGAGAAAGTATAGTACTTACGCATGAAATATCTTTTTTGCTTTTCTCATTGTCAATGTGTAATTTGTGCATTGATTTTCTCCACAACTTTTCACAGAAAATTACGAGTGAAAACGAAATTAGCCACAATGAATACTGAAACGTGAACAAAGTGAAACTCAAGCAATTGCCTTGCTTTTTTGTTGTTAACTTATTATAATTAAGGAAGGTAAAATGTTTAGTTTAATATTCAGTCTGTTTTAAAGAAGACAAACATATTATTAGGGAAAACTATATGTTTTCTACTCAGAGCACTTTTTTAATCGAAAAAAATAAAATTCAAAATAAATGGTAAGGGCCAAGAGTCTCATGTACTAAGTAACGTAGAAACTCCGTAAGAGGAAAGCACATCAACAAAGTAAAAAGATAAAGTTCCTTCAGTAAACACGTCAAATTACAATTTGTCGTAAGTATATAAACTGTGACATTTCTCAAAATCATTTCAACAAATAATGTTCCTATTCCTAATACAAAATGCTTTAATATTTATCAGTATAACATTGCGAATGCGAAATTGTTCAAATATAATAAATTATGTTCCTTTTGTTTGGCACCTTTAATTGCTTTTGAGTCACATACACTCATCGAGTAACTACTAACATGTATGAAAAGCATATAGAAAATAAGCTTGAATTTTTAATCTGGTAATTTTTATGATGACCCGGCCTTACAAAAATGGTTTAAAAAAATCACATCAAATATTTCAAAGGTATTTTTAGGTATTCAACATTTTTACCTTAAATTTATATTACGTTTTCCAATAATTACCAACAAATATAAAATGTAACTTTCCATTATTTGTCACACCTTATTTAGACATATTTCTTTGTACACACAGCTACACATCAGGATACCACAATATGTAAAATTTTAACGTTTACTTTCAACACTTTAAGGTCTAAAATAGAGCGGGGAAATTTGTCATTTAGTATAGTCTGACGTAATGTTGACTGTACAAAACGCACCTACAATGTAGGTAAAATCAATAACGTTTAAATTTATCTATACTAATATTATAAAGACGAAATATTATTTGTTCGCTTCGGCTCTGATCCGTTGTAATTGAGGCCCTAATGTGCTGCTGCTTTGTAGGTATACTTTTCAATCTTTGTTTTACATTAATGATGGAAGGTGATCCTCTCAAATATCTGACATCTAAAATAAAAATAAATTTAAGAAAGCAAAAACTCGTTTTAATAAAGTTGTATAAATTACAGTCTTCTAATATAATGTTTCAATTTTATTAATAGCTTGAGCATCAGAAGGAAGGCAAGAGGAAAATTAATATACTTGAAGTATCTAATTGAGTAATATTAAAAAAGTTAATATTATTATCCAGAAAATGTAGAGTTTTAAGATACTTGTTGCTAGTTTATTTTTATTTATTAACTAGGTTGCCAGCACGTTCGCCCGCGTGGGATCTGCCCTGCGATTCTGTAAAATCCAAACCCGAATTAGAAATCACTCAGGTGTCCGAATCCACTTCAAAAGGCGGCATCCGCTCAATCTTGAATTGATTATAACGATATGAAACGAACGTTTCGTGGCATAAGTGAAGTGAGTTTCGAAATTACATCAGAATAAAATATCTGAGACACGTATGAATCAATCAATCTTGTTTTGTATTTTTATACAACAATGTAATCAATAGAATTTCTAAACTAAATTTCGACACGTAAGTGAATTCGAATTCGAGTTCGGAATTTAAAGAAACGCTCTGCTGTTAAGCAGGATAAAAAGCCTATAAGATAATTCAGGCATCATTCTGTTTCATTTAGGCCTATACTAAATTCTAAAAAAAAACCGGTAGTTCATGCGTGAAAAGTAACAAACACCCAAACGTTCGTCTTTATAAAATTAGTAAGATTATTTACTCCTGCGTAACGGCTCAAATAATTTAATAATAATTTTTGGATATCGATCCATATCATGAAACGGATATGTTTATTACAATGACAAACTGAATAGTAAACAATGGTTACCATGGTAATATTTGAAGTCCTTATACAAAGTTCCATTCCCATTTTGTTTGTTCCATGCCAGCTGTTTTTAGGGGTAAAATATAGCCTATGTCCCGTTGGTGAAAGAATTTAGAAAATTGGTTCAGTAGTTTTGGAGCTTATGTGCCTGACTATTTGGTGCAAATAAACGAATCTTTCTCCTTTATAATATTGGTATAGACTAGCGTAACGGCCTAACAAAGACATTGAATGCGATGCCTTGAAAGGTAAATGACCCCAAAATGACCGCTCTTATGGCGAGTGCAACATTCCTATATATTTCCTACCGTCCCTTCTGTAAAAGGTCAAAGGAGTTCTATTTTCAAATCACTCGTAACGCGCTAAAGGTACTATTTGAAATCGCCCCCGACTTTTGGGTTGCTCAATGTTGTTTTTCGATTACTTTGGATTGTTAGTACATAAAATGGAATTTTGTAGGATGAAAGGTATCACTATAAGATAAAATCACTTGTTTGATAAGAGTATCAAAATTAATAGAAAGTAGTGCTTTCGAGTATATTATTGTTAATTTTGCCAGAGTCGTTAAGTTGGCTGTAGGAAAAGATGGCTGGCTCGTTTAGGTCATGGTCGTGCACGGATGCTGTCAATGGAGATAGATTACTTAATGGTGTATTTTGTTTTTACTATGCATGTTGCTTATTTATGAATTTATCAATGAGTATGTATGAAACGGCATATTAATTGATAAAAAAATATCTGTTTTGTTATTTTAATATTACAGTGGAAAGTGACTTCATAGTTGAATAAAGTCATTATCCAATTTGAATTCGCTATATACAGCAAACCAAAATTACTGTATGAACAATTATGTTTATTTCATCCCTTGCTGCAGGCGTCTGCTTGGCAATGAGTATTTCCGATTAAGTGATTTTCTTTTATGTAATCAAAATAGTAGTGAAAAATGTTCGACACGCAGTGAATGGTTTGAAAATAGAGCTCCAAATAATATACGTAAGGGCGAGCAAAACTAATTTTGGGTTACGACTTTTGCATTCGAAGATACATGCCACAGCGTCTATTAGGCATGTTAATAGTATTGGGTTACTGTTATGAAACTACTAGAAATGTAATCGAAAATAAATAAGAAAATGTGAATAGTTTTATACTATTGTAGAGACGTTTGATGTTAAATCAGTTTTGACTGTTTCAAACAATAAACACGGAAAACAGACGACTGATAACAAATATTTAAACAATCTGACAAGTGCAAAACAAACTCATACCAAGGGTAGATCCACCATTGATGCACGATGAGCATGCTCGCAACCATAATAGAGTTGTGACGTCACATTTTCCTGGTTTACTGTGGTGGTTATTCACGTGGAACTTTTGAACATCCAAAATCTTGATCACGGCGTCATATATTTTAGTAAACAGTTTCTTTGTAGGAATGTAATATTTTGAGCAGGAGTTCATACTCCTTTTAGTGTTTGGCTGGTTTTCGGGTGTCTATGACCACAACCTTTTTTGAAGTTTGATTCACCTCTGACTCATATAAGAAGAGGTTCACAATCAGTATTGGTGATCTGCTACGCCAAACTTTTTGGCGATTTATATTCAGAATTCTCAATTTAAAAGTAAATGTCATTCATATATCATATATTTAAAATGCTTAGCAAAATATATAAACTTCAATATGAACTAAAATATACTGTGACTGTGTTCTGTGGTTTCCTTATTAAACTATCTGGTAGTCTGGCCTTAACAGGAAGGTAAAATCAGTGTGTTTTAAATAAAAGCTTTTTATTAATTACAAACGTTTATACAGAAAAGTTTTAACATGTAACTGTATGTTACTAAGCTCTTCTCAATACAAGGATATTTTGTATTTGTTTGTAACTATGTGATCATGTCAGAGGTTTCTTAGCGCTCCGGAAAATTAAGGCTTTACCTATTGAGTTCGCCGAAGGGTATGGAAACAACAGGAGACCCTCCTCGTACCTATTGTGATTTTATACAATAGAGAAAGGAAAACATGTTATGTATAAGCAAATGTTGGGTATTTGTATTTATATATTAATATGTTTCGCACCTAAACTAACACATCTATCGCTTCTATCAAAATAATATTCGATCGCTGTTTGTTCTCACTGCGGGTTACATAAATTCTCATAACTTTATATAGGTATATATAATTAACCTCGAATTTACCCACTTGGATTGGAGAGACAGATAGGGTTGACCGTAGTGAAATCGACAATTAATGCTGCCAGTGATAATCGATATTTTTCCTGTCAACACTACCTATTAGTCTACACTCGTATATATAGAGTATATAGTCAGGAAAAGTAATTACTTGAGAAAATGTTATAATTTAAACAAATAGTTTTGACCAATAAACAAGAATTTAAATGAAGTAAGAACTGGTAATATCTAATAATAGTATTCTATCTAACTATTAGGTTGGGGAAAAGTATCTTCGCATTTTTAACAACATTTAAATACATTTAACTACAGTATATACCATTTAGCATTAGATACCATTTTGTTCGATAACATTTTGCCATCTTGTAAGTAGGGACATGATCACATTGCTATAGAAATTATGGAGCTTCTGATAAAAAACCGCGACAAGTGAGTTCTCACGTAATGTTAACCTGACATTGCCTAAAGAATTCTGAAGAGACCGAAGCAGGTAGAAATCTGAAAGTGAGTGGCAAAGATGTGTGTGGTCAAGCGTTATCATGATGAAAAATCACACCCCTTCTATTGATTAATTCTGGCCGCTTTCTCTCAACTTCTCGCTTTAATCTCATCAGTTGTTCGCAGTAGCGTTCAGAATCGGTGGTCCTGCCTAGCGGTAACAGCTCATAATTATTAATGTCCTTCTAGTCCCACCATACACACAGCGTCACCTTGTTGCGAGTTAACCCGGCTTTCCCAAGTCTGTGAAGCCTGACCGACCTTTGACCACGACTTTTTTCGCAAGTTCTTATCGTACGTGATCCACTTTTCATCACCAGTTATCAGCTATTTCAAAAATGGTTCGATTTCATTACGCCGTAATAAAGAATCACAAATGAGTACCTACACAAGTCATTAGGTTTCTTTCAGGACCCCGGTACCAAAATATCCAACTTTATTGTGTACCGAAATTTTAAAACACGCCAAAACTGAATTATGTAATCAATTCCCAGATCTTCAGCTACGTAACATGTGACATTCTCCGTAACATGGCTACCGGATTGACGAGCATCTTTGATATGAAACTTTCCGGACTGAAAAAGCTTAAACCAAATTTGTGCTACTCTCACAGAAACTGCACTAGGTCCATAAACGTCATAATTCGTGACTTCATAATTTGTTGCATTTTTAACTTTTTGTAATAAAAATTTAAAATGTATCGAATTCCATCACAATTTGCCTAATTTGAACTCGGAGTTATCTACTTTAAAATTTAAACTTTTTAATGATAATATCACCAGCCAGATGATATGGCTAGAAAGATTTTATTAGAATTTTATACATACTACGAGTATATGCGAAAATATTAACAGTTTATACTTCAATCGTAATCTTGTTTACTTGGTAAAATATCAGCCAAAGTACATAGTCTCAAGTAATTACTTCTCTCGACGATAGATATGAGCGTAAGAGATCGTGACATAATTTGCAAGAGATTCGAAAGCTAGCCGTTACTACCAAGTGTTCCAGCGCCTGACCTCCGCACTAGGTTCTGAGTGGTGTATATTCTTGGTACTTCAATATACTCCATCTTTATAGGGAATGGAAAAAACAATTCACTAAATTACGATAGATAAATAAAAGAATCGAAATTATCGCGATCTATATTCCGACACGAAAGTTTATGTAACTTAGAAAAATTGACCATAAAATTTTTACTCGTTTCGGAACTAAAACACCAATATGCAATATCTCATATCTGTAGCCAATGAAAAACTTTTAATGTCACGACGACATGGCTGGCGGCCGGCGTAGTGTGCGTTTTTGATATTTTATACGTTATTGATCGTAAATTGCGAGACTTGAAGTTATGAGCAGTCCGCTAAATCTTCATTGGAACAATTGATTTATGATGGCGGCGATAAAAATCACGTAAAACGAATTCACGCAGTTGCTCAGTTTGTGTAAGAATATAAAGTTGAATGTAACATTAGTTTTCTTATTGAATAATGGTTCTTAAGTGTGGCGTAGCGTACATGTGGTGTAGGGGCCCTGTATCAATTTAGTTGGGGGCCCAAATGGAGGGTAAACATTTTGGTTGCGCCATCATTTTGCTTGGATCTAGATATATGCCTACTGCGCTTATTCTGGACTATCAGGGGCTTTCAATTTAAGGGCTTGAAACAGCCTGATGCTTTGCTTCTGCACGAATGACTGATCATTAAAGAAACCTGACGGTTAGTTGCTTTCTGAATTCAGTATTTTTAGAAATTTTAGTGCGTGACGCGAATTTAAATTTTGCCTTCAATGATTCTGCTTCCTGCGCAAATATAATAACTCGTTACATATAATATGAGTACATTATACGTGTGTTATATACGTATATTATACGTGATATTTAATACCTACTTAAGGTATTAAAATATCACGTATAATATGAGTAATGTTCCACTAAATTATTAAAAAAAAAACCGGCAAGCATAAGTCGGACACGCGCATGAAGGCTTCCGATCCATTATCCATAAAAAAAGCAAAAAAAAAAATATCAGGTTTGTTGTTTTCAAAGTTGTTCGAAATATATCTTCGTAATATATAGATACTAGACCCGTAAAGTTTAAATTTATAACAACAATCGTTTAGTTGGTAGAGGGGGGGACATTTGATTCTAACGAAAATTGCCACTTTGAAGCTTAATAAGTAACGAACGGTTAACTTAATCGAAAAACGGACTTCCCACACCCCTAATATTTTTAAAATACTTATCCAATGGTACTTCACGCAATGGAAAGATTTTTTTTCATTCTTACTTTACATGTAGGTGAAGTACCCGAAAAACATTATCAATATTTCATTTAACCACTTTGTCGGCGTGATTAACGTGTATACTAATGCTGAATTTCACCTTTCTAATACAAATCGTATTTTAACTAAACCGTACGGACATACAGACGGACATGGCAAAACTATAAGGGTTCCTTGTTAACTGTGGAACCCTAAAATAATATTTTTTTTAATAACAATCGAAAAAAAAAGATTAAAAACATAACGAAAATAAAATCCCGTTTTAAAAGTACAGTAGCGTTGTCTAGTGATCAGTAGCATCAGCTAAATGTGACATAATATTTTTTGCTCTATTAATAATTCCCCATTAAATGACGTTATTGAAAAACCCCAAAATTGATAACGAAAGCTACTTTGGTTGATAAAAATCGGAAAAAAATAAAGACTACAAATATAACAAAAATCAAAATCCCATCAGAATATTTGATACCATCAGAAACGGCTTACAAAATGTGTAACATTCTTCCACTTTTTCTAAAATCATATCCAAACAAACTCAATACGGTTTCTTATATGGAATTATCGTCGTAATTCATGAGCATGAGTAATCCTCCATTTTGGAGATGAGATCGGATAATATCACTGAAAGGCTCACAATGGAAAAATGTATTTGATAGATACCTATTCGAGTATTATGATTCTCATAGATGTTCATATGAAAGCTTTTATTTAAAAGCCAGCCCTCTGAGTTCAGTATTTTCATGGATTAGTTCAACGCCCTACTAAGGAACATTATTATAACAAAACATTTTTGATGAGGAAGTATATAAAAAAAAAAAATTTGTTCCCGAAATCAGACTAGATATCGCTTCGGTACGTTCTTGATTTCTCCACGATAACCCTTCCAGTTTTCTTTCATGTTTAAAAGTAAATTCGCTTTCAAAACTCAATAAACAACTCATATTCTATTGGTACTTTTTCGTATTTGTATTGATATCTAAGTTTACAACTTTTTGAAATTTCAGTTTTTTAATATGTTATTAATAGGAACGGAAATGATTCATTCGTTTCCCGCAAAAAACAACTTTTGCCAGAGTCACCATCTAGTGGAGATGCTTTTTTTAGAACTTTCGTTTTTTTTAATACTTCCTCGTGCAAGATAGAGCGGGTGCCACTTTTTAAGTGAATTCGAATTCGGATTTGGATTTTTACAAAATCACACGGCTGGAATGCTTAAAAACAAATGACCCAATAAACAACTTATATACTATTTGTACTTTTTCGTATTTGTATTGATATCTAATTATCGAACTTTTCAAATTTCAGTTTTTAAATATGTTAGTTAAAAGGAACGAAAATGACTGTGTTTGGTTCATTGATTTCCTGCAAAAATCAACTTTTGCTAAAGTCGCCATCTAGTAGATGTGCTTCTTTAGTGCTTTCGTTTTTTTTAAATACTCATTGTAACTTATTTACTTGTTTCATATTCGTTGTTGTATAGGTATACAGAGTGCTAGCAGCTTTCTCACGACTTCGGCCACGTAAATATAGTCTATATCACCCGCGAATGATGAAGCTTTCTTTTTGGGTCAATTTTTTTTTAATCAATCCAGTCCAGCGATTTTGTAGAAATCCAAACCCGAATTCGAATTCACTTAAAAAAGCGGCATCCGCTCAATCTTGGAATCAAAAAATGGAATCAATAGAACTTGAATTCGGACACACGAGTAAATTCTAATTCGGGTTTGGATTTTTACAGAATCGCAGAGTAGGTGTTTCGATGTTTATTCAACATCAACATACAAACAATATTTATGTTTTGAGAATTATATATAATATAAGCAAATTTTCGTACCAGAAGTGTATATATACCCCACGTTTAAATTATCTACAATAGCTACGAGTATCAGTAGCTACCTATTAGTACATCGCATCAATTGCTTTGTTATATTTCAAAAAACTTTCCAGACACTTGATATAATCCTTTTAATGTTTCGACAACATTCGGTATTAAAACGAACAACACGGATACAAACTATAATCCCGGGAAATTCAGAGGCCAGTCACGTACGTGTGTGACGCAATATTTGTGTTTCATTTTCGAGATAACGATGTTTTTTAATCCTTACAGCACTCACCCATTATCACGGCGTGTAGCATTGGTATATAGAGTATGGACGCGACGGATTTAACCCCCGTGTTGACGAACCAAATGAAAGGGTCCCCTTTCATAACAAAATTTGTTATGTTAAGACACTTAGCTGGACCCCGACTGTAATCGGGTAGGCTAGAGATTTCGTAGTTAAATTTTCAAGAAATTGTAAACTGACAATTTATTTGAGATACATGAATGCCTGCCTACTGAAAACACGTTAGAAGTTAGTTATTAATCATCGGAAACAAAGAACAAGCCTCCAAAAATGTTTGTTCATTTTGTTCGCAGTAGGAAAAGTTTGGAAAAGGTAAATAAAGTACGAATCTAAGGTATTGAGGTTTTAACTAAGATTTCTTTTTGCATTACTGATAATTCGCAAACGTTCTTACAGAAAGAAAAGTAACAGAAATCGCATCAATCAAGAATCGATATGAACTGCAAGTGTTATTTCTATGAGTTAAAGTTTATTTATTATATTACTCTTATATACATTTTGTATGATTCAGGAGAGAATTATTTATATTGCAAATTATCAGTAGGATAGGTCTATTGAATGTATGATTACTTAGGTAGGTACATAAGAAAGCAAGATATATATATATTTTTTGTCTGTCAGTCAAGTAGATTATTAAAGAATATTAACACGTATTTTTTTAATTTATGCGTTAATCAATAAGTTACGGCTATAAAATGAGTTGAAATGTTGCATGATGTTATGCCTTTGTACATAGTCTACACAGTTCTGATGTAGCGAACTGCTTCCTTAACTTTAGTGCCTATTATCTAAAGTATTTCTTGTTACATTGAAGCAAAAAGAAAAAAAATACGTACCCAACATTTCTCTATTATCCGACCGACGGTTTAGTTATTTTTTTTACCCAGTCATCATCCATATTTTTACGATTTAATGAGATAAGTTGGTGGTAGGTATCTACTTAAACTTAGTTTTATTATAACTCTAAGCAAAACAAAAGAACATTTATACCTATAGCAGAAAAGGATAAAATTCCTTAATACAATTTCACTTGAAATATTAACATTTCTAAGTATTCCCATTTCACAAAAACCATTTCCATTTTAAAATCGGTACAGTTTCAAATGCTGAACGTCCAGTTTTGTCGTATTAAAACGAGTGCATCCAATAAGAGAACAACCTTTCCATCCTATGTCCCATCTCAGCTATATTTCCTCATGCAAATGAAGCCATTCAGTTGAATAAATGATGTCTGTATCGAGAGACATACGGATAGCGTTCGCGTTCGTTATATATACTTACAAGACTTACATCTGTCTAAACAGAGAGATATAATTTTATCGCAAAATAACCAACTATAAAAATTATATACGCAAAATAAAAATTATAAGCAAAATAAACCTATTGTGGTAATATACTATGTGAAATTAGCATTTTATCTAACTGGCCAATTTGTTTCAATTGTCGTAGTAGTTTTAAGCTTGGAATTATTTTTAACATAAGTACCTAAGTACTATAAAAAAGAAAAGATTGTCAATCCGACTTTTTTGTGAATACGTTCCATGGTTCTATGACCTCTACGCCAATAGTGAACCGATTATATTTTACTGTTCGAAAGGGTATAGTGCTGTTAAGGGTTAAAAGGGTAAAGATAAAGATAAAGATCCGGTACCTATAGGTAACTATATGAAAATTTCCCCTCATCTGTTAATTGTGACAGTGATAGACTTGTCATAAGTGAGCATTATAAAGAGGATGATTTGATTATATTTTTGCATTATACATGCACAATAACTATTGAAATGATATTATAAATTCTATCTTCTACGGATAGCTGAATTGTAAGTAAGTAACATAGGCTACAATGGAAGCAGGCAAAGTGGCGGGAAAACAACTAATATTAATAATTCAGAACCAGGTTGTCTAGTTAAATTAGCGCCCATCACTGTAAAATAATGTACCGTGTTTTTTTCTAAATTTCCGTCATCTGTGATTCCACAAAATCGAAATAGATAATCGAAACACTATAGATCGCTAATAAGAGATATTTTTTAAGAACCAATAAGTAAGTAACTCGACTTGCCCTGTTTTGTCAAATCACTTAGGTATTTATTTGTCTAGTAGTCTAAAAGATAGTAGGCAATCTCAGTTTATATATAGTTTACTCAATTAACGCACGATTTTCATGAATATTTAATAGAGATCGTATTTTCTATCAATTATTCACAAATGTCTCTCTCGGTGATCTTCACTGAACTCCATTTTGAGATTTTGCCTTGAATTATTTCGTATTCCGTAAGCATGAGTGGGTATGAAAGTGAACTTTGTTTGCTAAGCACACTTGAAGCAGTCTCATAGTATCTCTTTAGCGACCATAGTTTAACTTTGAAAAGAAGTCTGATATCGATAGTCACTGGCTATATCTTGTCAAAAATTAGTAACACAATACCAAATTCCCAAAGAGCTCTGCTAATAATTGATTTCAATTGTTTTCTGAACGTGCCATTTACAGATACTGTAAGAGAAGCAGTCTCATAGTATCTCTTTAGCGATAATAGTCTTACTTTGAAGAGAAGTCTCGCGAGGCGCGGTTGCCCACTGAGCTCTGCTAACAATTGATTTCGATTGTTTTCTGAACATGCCAGTTACAGAATAAGGGAGCAGAGCGCCATAAACCATATCGAGATTTTTTTAGGATAATGAAACGTAAAATAAAGTATATCATTTATTTTTATTATTATCTTAACAATTAATATGAATAATTCGGCTCCGGTGGATGATGTGGAGGATAAGGCGGATGTCCGAAAGGGGGAGGGCCCCGTGGCGGGAACTGTGGTCTGAAGGACGGCGGCGGTGGTCTCCACGGAGGTGGCGGTCGCGATCCCGGGGGCGGAGGTGGTCCGAAGCCGGGTGGTCCAAACGGGGGTGGGGGGAAGTGGTGGAACGGCGGCGGGGGCGGCGGTGGTCCAGGGGGCGGTGGTGGTCCAGGCGGCGGCATCGACGACGGCGGCGGTGGTGGAGCCGTCATAGGTAGAGGGGGAGGTGGCCGCGCGCCCATCGGTGGGCCGGGAGGTGGCATTGGCGAGGGCGTGGGCGGTGGTGGCGGCGCCATCAACACTGGGCCCATCATCGTCGGTGGTGCATCCGCGAATAGTTGATGAGGACGGTCCGCGTGCGAAAGCGGATTCTGTGCAGCTAGTAATCTAGAAATTAATATATTTGATGAATTATATTGTGATCAAAAAGAAACATGTTCAGTTTAATAATCTTTATACTAAAATATACAATATAAAAATATAATTTTATGAAAAATGCTTAAAAAATCCACTTTGTCCCTGGCACTCGGAGATTGGACCATGACCTCTCGCAATCCGGTCAACTGCTCTAACCACTGAGCTACCCAGCAGCTAACAGCACTGACAAATCCTACAAGCACTTGTTACTTTTTCACTACTACAAAAGGTAATGTTCAGGCAATCCACTGCATGGTGAATGTAAAATTGATGAATATAAAAATAGATGTATATAATTTATATTAATATAAAAATATATGATTTATATATTATATGAGAAATTTAATTTACCTCTCTGCAGCAGAGCCGTGTCTCTCTCCTTTAACATCCTTCTTGAACGCATAGGATACTGATATTGGTCTATTACACAGATACTGATTATTCATAGCCTCTATTGCAGCATCGGAAGCTTCAAATGAGGCAAAGTTAATAAAAGCAAATGCTTTCGAGTTTCCAGTCTCAGGATCTCTCATCACCTAAAACAAGATGAATAACCCAGATTAGTTTAATTATAAAATGTGTAAAATTGGTTTTCAAGAAAAAGGCAAACCATCTCTGAGGTCACAAATAAATATGTGGTATGATAAATATAGAAAACACTTTTCTGTCATTTTTATTGTTATTTATTAAATAGGATTAAGAAACAACTGCTGCTTCTTTAAAGAAACAAAAAATAATCAAATAATATCTGTATATATTATTTTGAATAATAAATAGGTAATTGATATTAAGTTGTACACCTGTTTCAAAAGATTTTTGTGTTTGAAAAACATTTTGGTCAACTTGTGTATTAACCACTCTTTGTATTTAGTTTTGAGAATATTACTTCCAGTATTAAATTATAACAGCATTTAGCAAGGCACTGGCTGGCACTGGTACAACATACAGTTCAAACTAGCATGGAGGACAGGGTATAAAGAATATTGTAATCTTATTGTAAATAAAGTTATTATTATTATAAAATACTTTCTGAAATAGAGTATTCATTATCTAATAACCCCTAGAGGTTAAGCAACTATAACAGTTATCAGATGAGTAACCAAAAGTAGTTTATATCAAGATCTATCAACATGGTACATATAAAAGTATTGCAAGTTCTTTACATCTGCATTCATCAACAGTGGATATTATCAGTATATCTTCATCATCATCATCATCAGACCTTCCTTATGGATGGTTAAGGAGGATGGGCCATGACCTTCCACGCTGGCCCAATACGGATCGGAGGGTATTAACGACTGCAAATGCAGCCGGGACCGACGGCTTAACGTGCCTTCCGAAGCACGGAGTAGCTAGAGATAATAACTTTTTGGTCACCCATCCCGTGACTGACCGTTGCGAAAGTTGCTTAACGACAACGATCGCGGGCCGCGGCGCTTATCCACTACACCACCGAGCTACTATTATCAGTATATATGGATTATGATCCCAATTCCCTTTGCAACTGTTGACTTGATCTTATTTAGCAGACTTTAATATGTGCTAACATAAAATTAGGAGCAAAAAAGCATTCAATGTTCTACAACGGGGGTTCGCACAAAAAATAGCAAAAACATACAGATCGGTTTCCTTGAACTCTGCATTAATATTGTCGGGGCTGCTTCCGCTGGATCTTCGGATTCAAGTAGCATCCCGGCTTTATGAAGCAAAGCGCGGGAAACCCCAGGCAATATTAAGTGGCAGAAAAATAGAAAAAAGAATATCCCTGCTGGAATCGAACCACCCCGACAGCCTCAGTATGATAGAGTTCGAATGTCTGGCGAACGTGGAAGAGGATGGCAAACTGGCAGGTCTTGTGAAGATCTATACAGATGGCAGCAAACTTGAGGGAAAAGTCGGTGCAGCCCTGACCTGTTGGAAAGGGGCTGTTGAGATCGCTTCCCGAAAGTTTAAGCTGGAGCCATACTGTACGGTCTTCCAAACCGAGCTGTATGCCATCCTCCAAGCGACTGAGTGTATGATGAGCAAGGAATGGAAGGAGGTCGCGGTGCTTAGCGATTCGAGATCCGCTCTACAATCGCTGCAAGATCCAGACTCATCGCACCCAATCACGAAGGCGATACAAGGCAACCTGATCCAACTTAGGGAATTAGACCGCAAGGTCTCCCTATTTTGGATCAGGGCCCACGTCGGCGTGATTGGGAACGAGAGAGCGGACGAGCTGGCGAAGGGAGCGGCTCTCGAATTGAAGTGCAAATCGCACTATGACAGATGTCCCATCTCTTTTGTCTAAAGGCACTTACGCAGTTTGACAAAAGTAGAATGGGACAGACGTTATAGAAGCGAAAGCACCGCGGCCACGACGAAGGCCTTTTTCCCCAGTGGAGAATTGGCCTTCGGCGTCGTGCGTAAGATGAGAGTGGACAAATGGGCTGCACAGTTGCTAACGGGGCATGGAGGGTTCAGATCTTACCTCCATGAATTCAAATGCAGGGATACTCCATTTTGTGAGTGCGACCCCCAAACAAAGCAGGACTTCTAAAATGCCCGATATTCAGCATAGATAGGCACACTCTACAAAGCGCAATTAACACAAAACTAAGTAGGCCAAACCTAGAAAAAATCATAGGGAATAAAGAGGAAAGAGACGAATTTATAAAATATGCTTGCAGAATGGTAGAAAAAGTAGTAAAAAGAAATAAGGACTAGAAATTGAGTATATTGAATCAGTAGACAATACAGCAGGTAATCTGTGATATTAGAATAGTAAGTAACCTGTAATAAAAAATAGATATAGTAAATAAACAGAATTGTAAACTAAAATGTGTAAATAATTAATAGACAAAAGATAATTGTAAATAGATATAAGAAAATATAAGAAAATGTAACAAAAATTGGAAAATATATACTATAGAATAAGAATAAGTATTGTATTAGAAATAAGAATATGCTCAAAAGAGGGAAAAAGAGCGATCCCAAAGACAAACAGACCAGTAAGGTCTGTATAAAAAAAATATATAAAAAAGCATAAAAACAAAAAAGAAAATAAGACAGCCTGCTCAAAAGTGGAGGAACCTGCATTTAAAAAAAAAAATATTTGCTAACATCTAAAAATAAAATATGCTTACAATTTATTTAAAAACAATACTATATAGTTATTGTTTACATACAAATTATGTATGAACACCGGAAGAGAATCCCTTACGCAGCTATGTATATACCTAATCACCATGCATCGACGTCGAGGTCAAGCTGACACGATTTGCCGACACTGCAGTTTACACCACTTAAGCGATTATAATATTTTATATTCACTCTGTTTTCTAACATCGAAACGGTCATAGGTTATTTTTAGATGTTAAATTATTTTTATAAGTATTTTCCTTTTAATTAAATTTATTATAATAATTTTGTTTTTTTTTTTTCGAACCTCCGTCTGCAGTAAACGTAATTTACACAATTCCATTTCTAACATATCCCATAATTTATTGTTGTAACTGACAAGTAAAACAACAAAAAACATTAATAAGCTAATGACGATAGTAAAAACATTATTTTAATTACCTTTGGAGTTTGTAAAATCACTCCAAACGCTGAGAATGTGTCATATAGAAGTTTCTCGTCTACTTCAGGATCCAAGTTTCCTATGAAAACATTAGCACCTACATCCAAATTTTTCTGATGGGCTGAAGCTTTATTTACTCTGACAGGTTTACCATAGAGCTTTATCATATTCATAACCTGAAATTAAATTAGTGACAAGTATGTAGAATAATTGTAAAACAGTTTTCTAATTTTTATTACAACTTGATTCAATATTATTCCTTTATAAAAAACCGGTTGAAAGTAGTGATTATCATGTTCAATAAAATCCTCTTGAATTACAATAAAATAAATCAAATAGAAATAAATATCTAATGTTATCTTTAATTACCTTGATGGCATAATCAGCATCTTCTTCACCCATAAATTCAACAAATCCATATCCTTGATGTGTTTGTGTCACACGATCTTTGGGCATGTGCACATTAACTGAAAAATAAGAGAAAACAAACAAGTTTATTTACATCTATGTTGCCTTTATTGTAAGTACTTGGAATAAGTTGCTATTGACTTCTGCAAATCTCCATTTCTAATCAAAATAATAATTATGATTAAATCAGTTTACATACCCACGGGTCCAGATTGTACGAATAATTCCCACAGTAATGTCTCCGAAACTCTATCATCAAGACCTCCCACGTAAATTGTAGCATCTATAAAATAACAATAAAAAGATAAAAAATCACTTGACTTTGTAGTTACAAGTAGTTACAGAAACGGAATATAGTAAGCTGACAAATTATACTAATGAGAGAGGGTTATTTTCATTTTGCCCTTTAAAATGAAAATTACTATTTTGTTTGTACTTGAAATGATGCTAGAAAACATAACCTATCCAGCAAAATAAAACCTACTTTATTACTGTTAGTATATAATAATGCAATCTCTAGCGTTATTAGAAAGAAATATTATTAAGTACTTTGGAAGATGAAATATTAAATTATTTACCTTGATTTCTTTCAGCAATTGGCCCGGCTGCCATTTTGACACTGACTGGCAGGTGTTACCAATAGCGATGCAAATTATTCGCGTTAGACAGTTATTCAATGAAGAAGTATTAAAAAATAAAAATTAGTTCTTGAAATCATACTAGATGTCACCCGCGATGTTTGGATATTGTCTATGATATTCATTAAAATTTTCTTTCTGTCGTAATAAAAGTTTTGAAAATTAATAAATATATCATCGTTTCGTGTTTCTTATAATATACAAATTTCAAATTAATATTAATTTATTTGAATCGTAAGTTTAAGTTATTTATTATGTTACATGTAAAGGAACGATGTTTGGTTTATACGTCAACATTAGTGATGAGCCAACTTATTGGTGCTCGTAACTTTCATCCGAATTCAGGTTTGGAATGTGGAACTAAAAGCGGAGCGCAGAATTCAGCAGAATTCAGAATTTATATGTGTCATTATGCAACGAATGATATTAATATAAATATCAAAATCAATTCGGTCTAGGCTGTTACATAGTACTGGTGAAAGTCGAAAACTATGCTAATAGTTCGGAAAACTACGGGGGGTGACCTTGTACTGAGAAGAACCTGCAAGAAACTCAGCAAGGCTGCTTTTTTTGTCTCTGTTTCATTATCATCATCATCGATTATTTCGACCCACGATCGATCACACCTCTGTAGTATCAGATTATATATCTGCAGAATATCTAAAAATGCAAGAAAACCATATCATTATATGGTTGCCAACCATCAAGGTCACCTTGGATGGAGTTCAGTAACCTGAGTCTATATCTCTGGCGTTCTCAAAGTTCTGAGGACAACGTGCTCACGCGCGGTTCTAGTATTTTGTAATTCATTAAAGCACTAATCCCTAGCCAGTTGCTAAATTTTTTTTTTATTTAGATGAAATCGCTCATTGAAGTTCTCTCATTACCAGTTGTCGGAATTAGGTACAGTTATTCATGTACTTACACTGATTTCATACAGCGAAAGAAAAAAGTGCATATGCCTCAAATCCCGAGGTTAATTTTAAAGAGCAGAAAAATCCCGTGATTTTTTTAAATAAAAAGTTATTTACTTTTACACAATTTAAACTACTGCACGCACGATGTTGCCAAACTTACATCAATGACATCGGATATCCAAAGATGTCCAAGATTGTCCATTAGAAATCCCGGAAAGGTCCACATTAATATCAACATTTCGATGCAAGTACATAAATAACTCTACCTAATTCCGACCTCTGCTTATTACCCATGTTTTTCAGTCAGATCGTTTGTCTTCTGTTGTACTTATTAGAGTTAATATATATTTAATTTTAATAAAACTCAAAAATAAAACGTATGCGTATATTTAATTTCAAGGTTACTATATTTCGTAGATATTGCAAATTCAGTAGTTTTTCAGTCGAAGAGTAATGTTAAAAAATATGTTTAGCATGATAAAAGCTTTGTCTCGTTGGTATCTCGTAATTATACAAATGCCATAACCCAAATCCATAATATGAATGTGCAAACTCGTCCGCGTACACAAACTACGTGATGCTGCAGGTGCATCTATGCAAATAAATCGTAAATTTACCTATTACAAATGAGAGTTTATTTTTTTTGTCAAATGTCATAAATAAACCTTGTAACACTTTTGTGAAATTGCTTCGGACAATTATTTTAAACATAACTTTGTTATTACATGAAACGAACTGTTCTCGTAGGTGCCCAAGTAGCACATAAATAATATATTAACTAAAATAAGTACCGATTTATGTCCTAAAGTCATATTAACATTTTTAATCAGCACTGGTTAAGTTTCGAATCTGTTTAAAGGCATTTATTTTATCGAATAATGCTAAATGCCATATTATGGTTAATAAAAAAAGTATACCAATGTCAAAACTCCTATTTAAGTATTGGGTAATATTAATATAAAGCTGTTATCGTATTTCGGTGATATGAAAAACATTATATATTATATAAGCATTAACGTAATATTATTTAGTGCACTTAGTTGTATTTAGTCATTTTCTAGAAACAAAGGTTTTCTAATGGCCTATGGTTGTATCGATTTAATGCTTATCCTATATACACATTGAATAAAGAACAAGTAAAACTTTAGCACCGATTTGTTCTTAAAGTATTCTTTAATCAAGCTCAAGCTCCTTTATCTTCTTAATCTATGCTTTTATCAAACATTAGGCTATATTTTGATCAATATTAAGTTATTTATAGAGATACAAGTAATAAATAGATCGTAATTATTTTTATTTGAAATTAAAATTATTTTATGTATTGTATTGTAATGGTGGCATTTAATACGCATCGATGGCGCCATGGACAAAAAAGGTTGGGAAAAACAAAGAAAACAGGTGGATATAAAAGAAAACTGAAATAAGAGTATTCTAAATTAAACGAAATTTTTAAAAATTAAAATAAAAATGAAATAATCGTTTGATGATTATAAGCACTATAAGATACTTCTGAAGTGTTAAAATACGGCTGTATCTAAAATGGGAGTGTGTTATACGATGAATTACGAGCTCTTTGTTTTTTGTCTAATCATAATACGATTAACAGCTCTACTACACTATATTTGAATACCTAATGCTTTAATTTTACGAGTCGCCATTTGCTTTCTTTTTCCAATTCTTACAAAATATTTAAAGTCAACTGTGTCAGATGAAAAGGGGTAAATAATCATTTATTTTGTGCACAGATGCCTATAAAAGCAATTTTGTTGTTAAAACAATGCTAAAAAGCCTAAAATTCAACAAAAATTTTTGCTACTAGATTAAATTTTCTATTATTTTTATTATATTAAATGAAGTTTGCGAAGGCGCGTGTATTTTACACCTTAAACTTGTATATTTTACTCCACAAACTGATGTTTGCAGCTTATTTCACACATAACGAGCTGTTTAAATCAATATTAAAAAATACTTAAAAGACCAGCCAAGAGAACATGTCATAACACTTACACAAAACAATAACTTAAACCGATTATATATTTTTAAAATCTATTAAATATACTTTTTTACAAAGGAAATAAAACAGTAAGCATTTTTATAACATTAAATTAACGTATTATAATTTTGATTTACGCATATCAATTGTAATATAGTCACAAAAAGTTCAATTAGCACTTTAAGGTGCTAATTGAACTTTTTGTGGCTATTAGAATGCTTTTACCCGACTTTATTAATGCTATTATACAAAAGTTGTAGTGCTATTGCACAGCTTTTATAAAGCTTAAAGTCGTACAAAGGGGGGGCTCAAATTTTACGTATAAGAGTCGTTTAAAAGAAATACGGTTGATATACGATTTTATTATAATGCTTAACGCTTGGACTCGTGCTATCATAAGTTTGATATAATGGTGTTTTGTGATACTTGGGTGCCTATTAAAGTTAATGATCAATTTTGCCGTTGCTAACAATGTTCTATGTTTATAGGTGAACAAAATGAATTTGTGGAGCAGGCTAGTCACAACTGACCCAGAGATATCTACTAGGAAAATTAATCCAGGTAAATAAAGATATGTTTTATATTTGTGACCTTCGGCTGTTAAAGTTGCATAATTCATTCTTAATAATTTTGAAGCTCAGCAATCAGCGACTGGAAAATTTACAATTTTATATCATTAAAAATATTTGTCATTATTTAACTACGAGATAAACATTTAAGTTTAATAATGTCAAATATGTTATTAAGAATCTTTAGTTTATTCTAAATTGTCCTTTAAGTTCTGAGCCATTAGGCTTCTTTCACAATAACATTATAACAGTAAATCATGCAGATAATAATTCATAATAAACGCTTATGGGTAAAGGTTTCATCTTAATGCTTATTGAATATAATAGAAAAAAACGTGTGATTTTTATATAATTGGTTTATTTATCAGTAGATTTGTTTGTGCGATATGTCAATTATGCATGTTGGATGCAATTAAATTTGAATTTGTTTCTTGAAGAACCATCTAAGCTGTCTGATTTGGACGGTGAAACGCGTGGTCTAGTGGAGAAGATGATGTACGACCAACGGCAAAAGGAAATGGGCCTTCCTACCAGTGATGAACAAAAGAAACAAGATGTACTTAAACAGTAAGTACATATTTATAATTAGACTTTATACTGTGTGAATAGGGATGATAACTAATTATTGTTTGTCTGTCGGGTAGATTACTAAAGATTTTGCACGTTTTTTGCATAATCCATTAATTACTGTAGTACATTGAGTTGAAATGTCATCATACCTTCGTACTATTGTATTAGCCGGATAATAAGGTTACTATATAATCACCCTTAACATTGGGTTTGTTGGTTAGATAAATGTTATGCTAATATTAACTTCAAAAGTATTATTGTTTTTTTAATTCATGAAACAGATATTAACAAAAAACAAAACACTTCTATCAAGAGCATCCCTTGCACTAAGGATTTCTTTTTAAATTATTTAATGTCTTTAATCAACGGGCCTACAAACAAGTCTTTATAAATAAGTAAAATACTTATGTATAAGTATTTTACTTATTTATAATCGACTTATAATAGGGATGATGACTGGGTAAAAAAAAATGCAATTCTATTTAGTCCGTCAGTCAGATAATAGAAAATATTAGATACGTATTTTTTTTTACTTCAATTTAACAAGAAATAGTTTAGATAACAGGCATTAAAGTTGAGGAGTGGGGGCTCGCTACGTCACAGTTGAGTAGAAAACGTACTCTAACGTGACGTCATGCGAAATTTCAACTCTATGTAACGCCGTAATTTTTTGATTACGAAAACAATAAAAAAGTACGTTTTTAATATTTTTTAACACTCTACCTGACGGAAAAAGAAAAAAAAAATTAGTCATCATCCCTATTATTACCAGTGGTCGGAATTAGGTAGAGTTATTCATGTACTTACACTGATTTCATACAGCGAAAGAATAAAGTGGATATGCCTCAAATCCCAAGATTAATTTTAAAGAGCAGAAAAAATCCCGTGATTTTTTAAATAAAAAGTATTTACTTTTACACAATTAAAACTACTGCACGCACGACGTTGCCAAATTTACATCAATGACCACGGATGTCCAAAGATGTCCAAGATTGTCTATTAGAAATCCCGGGAAGGTCCACATTAATATCAACATTTCGATGCAAGTACATAAATAACTCTACCTAATTCCGACCTCTGCTCATTACTAATACTAACGGAATACGAAATAACAGTTTTTTGATACAAAATCAAGTGTAAAAATAAAATATAGTGTATACAAGAAAAAAAATTTAACCACTGACAATGCCAGTGTCAATGGTTCTCATTAGGGAGAGCGGGATATGCATTTCATGGGCTCGTATGAGTTATGGGGCTCTATTTTTGAATCATTCGTCTCGCGTCGAGCGCTCGTTTTCTACTATCACTCGCATACAACGTTCGCTAAGCGACGAGTGGTTCATACCATTCGTTGCAGTCGAGCGATTTAGAAATGGCGAATTTGTTAAGTCGAACGAAAATCAGTAGAAAACGAGCGCTCGACGCGAGACGAATGATTCAAAAATAGAGCCCCTGGTCTCTATCGCATAGACAACTTAAATTATAAAAGCATGATTTTCACAACACGTAACGTAACGTATTTAACACGCGCACATGAAAATGTCGCGTCGGCCGTCTTAGGGCAGTAGGGGTTACCGGGCAACGCAGAGGGACACAGCGGTATTGAAACTTTCAATGAAGTGTAATTAACAAAATTGTGTCCATATTTTATCGTTTTAATGCTGATAAAAATATTATAATTTTTTTAAACATAATATGGAAATGTCTTCTATTGCTGATACTGAAAGACCAAAAAAAATTGGTTAAATTTTTTTCCTGTATAATTTTGATATTTCAAAATTGCTAGAAAATACGAACGAGTGATTTCGACACATTTAAAGTGCTAACTTTTTTCGGTGATAACGATTTTAGGGTGTCAGTTGAATTAGCGAATAGGCATGCAGTTTTTCGATTTTTCATTCATTTCATTTTCATTTTACATGTAAAAATTAATTTATTTACTTGATATGGCAAAATTGTGCGAAAAGCACAGATACCTAAGCCATTAATTATAAAAGAAGAAGAAGATGCAGTTTTTCAACCATGTTGACAGCTTCACATATTTAGTGATCTGTGGACAGCTTTACTGTCATGTGAGTGACATTGACATTTTCATTGTTTGTTTTTGTCAATGTCACACTGTAGAAAACGGTAGAATTTAGTTCATTAGTCGTGCTCGGACGCTTTGTGTTTACGTTGTTTTGATTTCGAATTTTTCCATTACATTTAATATTTTCCTAAGCAATGCAAAGTGCCTCAGACGTGATATCGTCGCTGTTTTGGTTCAAAGATGACGCTGAAAAAGAAGAACAAGAACCTCAAATAATTGAGCAGTTTGTGCAGAATGTTGAAGATTTCAGTTCACAATACGGAAGCGAAATTAGCGTTTCTTACACCGCTTTCAATCTCAGAGGTCCACCTTCTAACTTTCCAGATTACGGAGATTACCCCCAGGCTTTTGTGATGGTGAGAATTTTTAGCAGTTTTGTCATATTTTCTAGAAAGCTAACATTCGCTTTGTCAGATTTGTTATTGTTTACAATTCTGAAAAGTGAAATTGCTAATTATTTTTTAACAATTTTTTTTTAATATAATAGAAATAAATTATGGTTTATAGTAATTTAATCATATGATTAATGGTTTTCAGTATATTTCAATGATAAATTTACTCTATAAATTTTAGTATAATAATAATTTGTATTGAATTGTAAATTTGTAATTATTTTCAATTAATTCAATTTCAATTAATTAATTTAATTCAATTTATCATCAGACCTGTTATATCCCCACTGCAAGGGCTCAGGCCTTTCTTATGGATGGTTAAGGAGGATGGGCCATGATTACGCTGGTTCAGTATGGATTGGAGGGTATTAACGACTGCAGATGCATCTACGGCTTTACGTGCCTTCCGAAGCATGGAGAAGATTGAGATAATAATTTTTGGACGCCCATGCTGTGACCGACCCTTGCAAAAGTGGCTTAACAATAAAGATCACGGGCCGCCGCATTTATCCACGACAACATCAAACTACTCCTTTATTCAAACTCATTATATTAATTTAAATCAACTAACACAATATTAAAGTTATTCTATTAACATCAAATGAATATGTAACATTCAATTTTGTACACACATTTTTTTATCAACAGAGAACTTATGGAACCTGGTGGGATGAAGCTCCATCAGCTCAAAAAGACTATATGCCTCAAAATAGCACCCCTATTGCAAGTCAAGACTATGTCGGTGTGTATTTGTTTTGTGGTACACTAAGCATGCATTTTTTAAAACTGAGCACTAAAGTTACATTTAATTAATTATAATGCTTTTTTAATCAGTATAGGTTTTAATTTTTTATCAAAATAAAGGTAGACAAAACGATTTTCTTTACATTTAGCAAATGAATGTCAATTGACTTTAGAATTTCCATTATTCAGCATATATTATGTGCGAGATGGTTTAATAGTTTTCATTCAAATAATTCTAAAATTTGATGGTTTTGTTTCCTTGGATATGCTCTGCTTTGACTGATGTATAGATCACATATATTGCCTAGATATTTCAGCAGTCAATAGTCCCTTTTAGTGTTGAATGGAACACTGAGCCCTGAACAATATAGAGAAATTGGTTTTTTACTGTATCAAAATTGCACAGGGTCCCATAGATTTCACACATACACCTAGTGGCAAAAACTATAAGCTCTAATGAAAGTTTCAAATTTGAAAATTTGGAACGATAATTTCGCTTTAAATTAATGACAATCTTTTAAAAGACATTTGTGCAACTGGGGGAGAATTTTGAAAATCAGTGCAGTACTTTTTAAACTTAAATAATGATATAATAATTTTAGTATAAAACAGGTGTTTTTACATGAATTCACCTGCACAAAAAAGGCGAATAATCATATCTTTCCTCTCTATAATATAAATATAGATAAATTTTATGTTTGCTTCACTATTGTTCTGCATTGCAAAAACATTGCTTTTGGCAGAAGTGTCGTTTGAACGTACTGTGTATCCCATGGAGGTGTCTGTGTTTGAAACATATAACCCTGGAGCTTTGGTACGTATATGGGCGCGTGGACCAACATCCTGGCTGTTGTTGTGGGAAGGAGAGCCAGAATATGTGGGTGACACTCCAAGGATCTTTAGTCCACCTATAAGACAGATAAATGTGCCTACAAGGTGAGAGACACTATTATTTTACCATTTCTGTTTATAATAAAATAAAATATCTTATTTATAACTGGCTACTTGGCTGTTTTGCGAGAGTATTTAAACTTCTTAAATGATCATAATATTTTATTTTTTTCCAAAAAATATTCTAATAAAGGATAAACAAACATATTTTATTTATTAATTAAAACTGTCCGGCGAAACCAATCGCCAGTCATGTGACATTTCGAGCCGTGACGTCACATTTCAATAAACATGAATAATGGTTGCACTCAACAAATTTCATAATTTATTATTACACTCATATATAACTGACATGTAGCCAATTATGGACTCTCAGCAATCTGATATTTATTGTTTGGTGAGATAAAAAGTAGCCTATATGTTAATCCACACTCAGAAGTATATGCTTACCAAATTTCATCAAAATACGTCCAGTAGTTTTTACGTGAAAGAGTTACAAATATACATACATTCATCCTCATAAACTTTCGCATTTATAATATTAGTTGGACAATAGTGCCAATTCTATTTTTTTAGATATTGATTTAAGATTAGATAGAACTCTCACTAATGATCTATGAGCAGTTTAAATCTTTGATTTTTGTTTGTATTACTTTATGGTTTAGAATTAGATCATGTTTTTTCAATTCCTTAATGTTGTTTATTATGTGACGAACATATATTCTGTATATACTCTAGTAGTAGTTTCTTTGGAGATCATACGGGTTTAATTATGATTGTGATTATAGGAGTAACTAAATTTTTATAAATATTTTAAGTATTATTGAATCGAATTTGAATTTTCAATTAAATGATTGAATAGTGGTGTTATTACATGGGCATTTGTCAGTATTTTTTATTTTAAAGCAGTGTTAATACTCTAGATGGTAGCTGTGTATAGCAAAGAGTTAAATTGTAGCAAAGTCACTAGGTACACTTTCTAAAGTTTTGTTTAATGAGTCTTATATTGGTCTTTAGTTGTTTAGTATGTAGTCCTCTATTACTGTTTATGTGTATACTATTGATTTCTATTTCAGTTTCTACTTTGGCCATACTTTTATGATAAGATACCGGGAAATAAGTGAATTCCAGCACTGTGTTCAGTGTCATAACTAGTTTTGCTGCTTGGTCAGCTAGTTCGTTGCCAATGAGTCCAATATGAGAATCTAATGGTTCCTATTTTTTGTATGTTGTATATTGGGTTGTGTGCGGAAGATATTAGTGAATTGGTGGAATCTCTGTTTTCAAACTCCTTGAGAGAAGAGAGCGAATCCAAGAAGATGACGCTGTCTTTGATATGTTTTGTTCGATCCATTCCATCCTTTTTAATTGCTAATGCCTATGCCTGAAAGACAGTGTACGAGTGGTGTAATCTCATTTTCTGTGTGATATTTTTACCATTTGGTGTGATTACAAACAAAGGAAGAAGGCCCACTCGATCGTCTTGTTTACTGATATTGGTAAAAAATTTAAAAGTATTACTGTTAGTTATATTATTGGTGTCTTGCCGTGGTTGTATTTTCTATTATGATTGTTATTCTTTCAGCGATGACGTTAGGGAGATAAGGTGTGATTTCTGTGGATTTCGTTGTTTCTGTATCTGCAACTTCTTAAGATCGACTGGGATTAGTTTAGCAAGAGCAATAGAGTTTACCGTGGGAATTGTTTTGAAACCTCTCATAATTTTTATGGCGAATTGCCTCTGCAAAGAAAGGAGTTTTTACGTTACAGAATTGTTTTTTAACGCAGCGGGAGCACAGACTTCTGCAGCATATGTTTATAATCACGGAACAGAAAAAAAGAGTAGAAGTAGTATGCCAGTTGTTTTGTATGAAAACACCTGTAACCAAATTCACATACTGAAAGATACTGTACAATATGCACACATAAATTATTTTCATAAAGTAATGTAAGTATCGATTTTATGTTAAACGAGTTACTTATACCTTATCACAATTAAATATGGGATAGTACGTATTTAAAATAGTCGTATCAAGAATGGTATTTCAATTTTGAGTCTGTCTGCTATAGTAATTGTAGAAGACAATAGTTAGGTAATTAATTAAATGAAAAAACCTCAAAGTATATTATTTTTATTGGTTTTCCGATATTATCTATTATATATAATACAATTATTACATACTAGCTTTCGCCAGCGGGTCCCTAGGGAAATGTTTAATGGAATAAAAAGTATCTTATTATCTAAGTCAGCTAATACCCTGTATACCAATTTTTATCAAAATCCGTTCATTAGTTTTGGCGTGATTGACCGACAATCATCCAAACAAAGAAACTTTCACATTTATAATATTAATAGGATTAATAGGATAAGTATATATAATACAATTATTCGCTAACTGAAGCCATAGTGAAAAGTTTCTTTTTAATTTTATTTATTTATAGAAACAAACGGTCATTACAAAATACAATTATTACCTACAATTTCATTAATATATCTCAGAGCTACATAATTAGATTAACAATTAGAATAACCTAAGATTAGCTGCATTTGTTACAATATAGAATATAAAGGCTATTAAAATAACATCAATAATACAGATCATTCCTAATTACCATCATTACATTAAGAATATTAAAGCTCAAATGTTTACTTCAGATATTTTATGGTACAACAAAATATCAACATTTACTAAAAATGTTATCATGCTATGCCAAAAAAATTAAAGACAATAATAATAAACCCATGGTTTACTACATTTATTACAATTCAAAATTCTATTGAAAAGGCGTTAAATAATAAAGAAAATGAAAAAAAAAAATTCAATCCATTATGACATCAAAATCAGGAATTTGTGTTACTCTCTTTAGACTTATACCATTCAATTTGTAATCATAGCTTTATGTAGATTTTTTTTTTAAAAAAAGGTTGTTATGCTCCATTTATCAAGATTTAATGACAAACTTATCATTACAGTATTTCTCAAAATTAAAAAGGTCATATTGAAGCAAATTCTAATGCTTGGTGTCACGTATGATTCTAAATATTTTTGTGTCATCGGTATAAAGTAGTATATTTGAGGTCAATATGTGTTTATAAATGTCATTTATATATAACCTAAATAGTAAGGGACTTAAAGGTGACCCTTGTGGATTCTAAGAACTAGCTCATTTCTTCTGAGACATGAAAGCCGACAGAATTACACATTAATTTCTATTCTCAACGTAGGATCTGATCCAGCGGAAAACATCCCCATGTATTCCTAATTGCCAGAGCTTAATTAAATTTATTGTTTTTGTCAATTGATATGTTTATCTATATTATAACGGTATGTTTATAAATAAATTATCATTATAAATAAATTATCTGTGATTTTGGTTTCTTTCAGTTTATGAAATACAGTTATATGTCTAACAGCCAGTGGCACAAACTACTATTAAAATTTTCATTAGATGAAGCGACATTATCCATACAAATTCGACATTCGTTAGAGCTCAAAGTCGTCATAAAACCTTTTTGGACATTTATGGAACTGACCGTAAATAAGCTTTTTTCAATCACAATTTAACTTAAACGAACTAGATAAATTCATAGAACTAAAACAATCAAAATAAATAATTAAAAACGAAAAAAAATTGACACTATAAAAGGAAATAAATTACTAATTGAAAAAAAAGTAAAAATTTCGGATAGCTGTTTTTTTAAAGTAAATGTTATGTTTTCTTATCAAACCTAATCAGTACTAATTATTTTAAAGAGGAAATATCTGATAATTTGTTTGTTTGCTTTGAATAAGCTTCGAAAATACTGGATCGATTTTAAAAATTTTGTCATACACAGGTAGCTACAGCGTGCGCAAACGACATCTAATATCAAAATCGATGGATGCTCATGCATGGCATCATTACTTTAAAGATTACAAATGATTCTATTAATACCACATCTCTAATCGAGTGACACTCAAATTTTATAGAAATTAAAGTTTTAGAAACTTCGAGAAAATAAAATTTAATGATTTGGAATCGAACCTTACGTGCCTTGGACATAAAGTTGATTTCACCAATTTGTTTGCTGATAATCACATATTTTATGATATTAATGAATATCTTCAAATATCATCCACTGTTGATAAGATATACCTCCAATAGAAACATCGTTGGTTTCACTCTTGTTTTTACACTGTATTATTGTACAATAAGGCATGATTCTATCTTTTCTTTAATAAAGATAACTGTTAGTGTAATGTCAGCGACAACTGAGGGTAGTCTCATAGGGCATATCCACCGCAAAATACTGTAGTAAGCGGAACCGTCCACTTGCGACTTCTATTCTTTTTCGGTTCTGTGGTTATAATAGATTTAATATGGATGACGACTAATTTTTGTTTGTTAGTCTATCAAGTAGATAATGGATGAGTATTAAATACGTATTTTTTATTTTTTGCGTAATCAATAAATTACGGCAAATTCGTGTAACGTCGCAATTTTGTACATTTTCTACAAAACTGTGACGTAACGAGCCCCCACTCCTCAACTTTAATGCCTATTATCTAAGCCATTCCTTATTTAAATTGAAGCAAAAAAAAAGTATCTAATATTTTACTATGTCCGACTCATGGACTAAATAGAATTTATTTTTTTTACCCACTCATCATCCCAATAACTATGTTATTTATTGTTCTAGCATTTTCTGACTCAAATACCTCTGTAGGTCTGATATATATGTTTAATATTTTATTTATTTTAGGGCTTTATTAATGACGTGATTAGTATGACCGATGAATTTCAAGTTGCTGTCAATTATAATTCCTAAGTATTTAATTTCTTTTACAAGTTCTAATGGTGTATTGTTTAATTTGATTTTAAATGCCAATTGTATTGAACCAATCTTCAAACTTAATTAGATTTGTTAAAGATATCCTGTTGCCAAGTGTAATCTAAGATATACATATAATTCATGGTACAGAATTGATAATGCAGCTTGGCAGGATTAAAACGAAATTAAGACAAGCCGGAGCAACATAATTGCCATCAATATTTGTTCTTTAATTTCTTTCTCCTTTACATTCTAAAACATCATCAATCACTATGTAGTACAATTTTATCAGTTTCATTATCACTTTTAGTAGTTAGTTTTATAACAAAGGTAAACTCACTTACCGTTTCATCAAAGAAGGATGTATATAAGGTGTATAATTATTGAATATTTTATATATAAGCATTATTTTGTATTTGAATGTCAATAGTTTCCCCAGGTTGGTATCACTGGCACAGTTCTAAATAGGTGACACGAGATATTAACCAAAAACTGCCACAGTTTTTATTAAATTACCAGTAAAAACATAAAAATAATGTTGGATACATTAAGGTTCTATTTTTTTCTTAAATATATATGCCAGTAACACATCATTCTGTGTTGAAATATTTTTCCTATGCTCCGAGGATTATTCTTATATTCAGGGCAACTAAATAATTCATATGGCTTATATTATAATAACCATGAAATGCTTCTAAACCATATTCTTGTTTGTTCACCAAGTATACAAAATGGAAAATTTTGAGTTGTTATTGAATGTGGGTCCATTTATAATATCGCACGTTGAGAATGACCATGTCACTAACCAAAAACGACGTATTTTTTACTTTTGTTAACATTTTTCTTTGTTAAGTATAAACTTTAAAATACAAAGATCAGGGATCTTTGTATTTTAAAGTAACGTAGCTTGCATATAATCTGCTAGGTGACGTAATTGTTAAGAGGGGCGGAATACAATTTTTTGAACTTCAAACGCTCATTTCTGAAAACCGTTTTTTTTTGCATTGTGTCACTATTGTTGTCAACGTACGATATTGTGTTGGGCGGTTCGGGAAGTGTTAACATTAATACTTATATGCTAATAATGTTTATTTAGATTATTTTTGTAATTTAGACCTTATTACTCTATATTACAGTATATATATCAAAGCCATTTTCTGTGTTACATGTGTCGTGTATAGTTGTGCCCTTCGAGATAAATATATAAATTTATTTATTCTGGAAAATTTTGCCCCTGTCAAACTTGTAATATGTTGAAATATGTACATACTATGCAACAGAAACATATATCATCGCATTGAAATACAAAAACCATGAATAAAGCATTTGTGTTTCTTTACTAAAATATGTTGTTCGCTACCTCTAGCATTTTCTACTTATATTTAGTTTATTTCTAGAATGTTTATATGTTTTTATTTTTATCATATTTGAAACGTCGATAACTCTCGGTTTACAAAATATAGTATCGTATCTATTGCTTTTTGCTAATTTATATACGATTATTTCTAAAAAAATAAAACTAATATTATTTACCCTGAAACTTTACTGACGTTTGAGTATGATATAAACTTGGTTTCTTTTTTCTACAGAATCTTAAGACTGGAATTCAATCATAGACTATTACCGTATTATACGGAATTGGATGCCGTGTTGCTCAAAGGGAAGGAACCTTCGAATCTAATCCGAATAAAGAACAATTTCTCATATTCTTCACTTTTTTTCAAGAAAACTCAGCCGGCTGTAGAAAAAGGTGAGCGGATTTAATTTATGTATGTTCATGTTGACAGCGGGTGTGATAGCAAATTTTATTTTATACGTTACAGATCAACGTGTTTGTTTCATACCAACTATAAATGTGGCTTATATAACACAGTGTACCTCCTTAAGTAGCTCGGTGGCGTAGTGGATAAGCGCCGCGGCCCGCGATCGTTGTCGTTAAGCAACTTTCGCAAGGATTGGTCACGGGATGGGTGACCAAAAAAAAAAAATTGTCTCGAGTTACTCCGTGCTTCGGAAGGCACGTTAAGCCGTTGGTCCCGGCTGCATTTGCAGTCGTTAATACCCTCCAATCCGCATTGGGCCAGCGTGGAGGGTCATGGCCCATCTTCCTTAACCATCCATAAGGAAGGCCTGAGCCCCTGCAGTGGGGACGTAAAAGGGCAGATGATGATGATGATGATGATGTACCTCCTTAATAGTCTAATAGTAATTTCATCGAATGCGTTCAGCTGGTAATAAAGATATCTAATAATATAGATTCATCCGTACACGTACGTGAACACAAAAATATAAATAGATATTTTTTTTCAAAAAACCTAAAACCGACACAAAATTATCTTGTAAAGACCATGAAATTCAAAAGGATTTTCTTGAATTTGGTTAACCATCTTTGTGGTTATTACAAAATATTTCCCCAATATTTTTTTGTGTTTTATTTTTCTTTCATGCGTTATGTAAATATGTTATATATCCGCTCTTCTAGCAACCATACCAAGTGTGCAAACTTACCATCGGAGCCCGTATCCTAGCGAACAAGTACTTACTTCGAATTATTCATGTCAATGCTAACCATTGTTTTCTAGAGGTATGTCTGAATCGACGGTTTCTCAACGAATCCGGAAGAATTTCAATTTTCTCGTGTTTTTCCTTCATCATAGACATGAATGCGAATGAGTAAGCTAAACTAAGTTTGCTGTAGGTCTGAATCGATATGAAAATGAATGCTATTAACGTTTTGATTTAAGGACGCCTACACAAAATACTCTTTTTCAGTTGATTTTGTATCAAGAAATAACGTTAAAATATGATGTGATTGAAAAAAAAAATAAACTATTATTCAAAGGGTTTTGTTATAGTCAAATGCGAATAAAAAAAAAACCGTTTTTTTTTTAGAAATAATTGATAAATGTTTGAGTCACTTTATAACGGAGAGTTTCAGCATTCCCACATTGACAACTCTGAGTATTACATCTTGTATTTATAGAATATTGAGTTTGGGCACTTATTAATAAATCTGCAAATAAATACCATTGAAAAAATCACAAGGTTTTCTGCTATGAAAAATTTCATTGAGCACGTATGCTAGGCTGCATTCAAAGTTTAATTTAGTTGTAACAATGCTTCCTTATTATTTATGACATTCAATCAAGTTAAAGTAGTTTTTTTTATCCACCGATAATTCCGCCAATTGTAGACAGATTTTCAAAAAAAAAATTTTTATTTGAATGCTTAAAGGACCGAGGTGTAACCATTAAAATTTTATCAAATTCGAATCACTAGTTAGCATCAATGTTTAAATATTATAAGCAATAATGATTATAATAAAAATAAAGCCTTATAAATAATTTAAGCAAACTCCAGGGCTAAAGGCGATGACACCTTTGCATTTATCTTAATGAAATAAAAAGTAGTTCAGTTTTTCTTACAGCGTAATTAATGAAAATTCGTTTTTTATTTTATTTCCTAATCTTAATGTCTCGTTGTATTTTATGCATGCTCAAGACCAAGGTTATAATCGATACGACGGAATGCACCATTCGACTTACAAATTTAATTGCTGTGGTAATTGCCGCAGTTCAGTGAATGGGCAGTAAAATTGTTGCGCTCTGCCCATTGTTTGTGCTGCAGTTCTAATTGCATATGTAAAGTGTTATAATAGTAATCTAATTATTATGTATAGGATGCCCACTGCATTGATGCGATAGCGCGTTTAGTGCATTTAGTCTGCGATGCTGTTGTTAAGCAACACTCTCAAAGACTGGTCATAGTATGAGTTACCAAAAATTAATATCTTGACCTCCTCCGTGCTTCGGAAAGCACGTTGGTCCCGGCTGAATTAACAGTCGATAATACCCACCAATCTGCACTGAGCCCGCGTTTTCCCTATTCGATTCCATAGGGAAGGAATAAACCTCACAGTGGTGACACTAATAAGCTGGTGATGATGATGAAGGCGTTACCTCGCGGAAGTCTATTGCTTTGACTCAAAGACAGTATTTGCAAGAAGTGCTGTACACCGCCCGTACAAAAATTCGCATGTACAAGCTGTAATAAATCTCGCACACATACACGTGTTTCACCAGTCCGTCCATATAGACAAAATGGCAACTGCCTAGGGTGCATGTATTCGAGGGTCTTAAAAATGTAGTGCCTGAAAAAGTTATTTTTTTGTGCAGTTTTAAAATTACAGTCTTTAATCGCTGTATATAAAAGGGTCTTTTAAAATGTGCATCGTTACACCGTTTTGCCTAGGTTTTGATATTTTAACCGACTTCAAAATAGAAGGTTCAGTTAGACCATGTATCTAAATTTTCTTTTTTAAAAAATAGAATCGTCTTTAAATTTCATTATTCAAGAAACTGTTATTGGAGTCGGGCGTTATCATTTCATAACCTATAGAAAACCGATTTCAATAGAAGTTATTCTATGACAAGCGTTTTTACAGTTTAGTTTTCATCACTCCGCATTTCTCCGTTTCAATCGAGAATGCTACTGATAGGTATTTTAATAAAATTCAACGAATACAAATAAAATAATAATTCGGATATATTACAGGTCAACTTCTGAATAAGATAATGGCATCTAACCTCCACGAGACTTTTATTCCACCATTGAGCACGGCTCTGAAGAGCAAACAGATTGACACTGGCCCTCCTTTAGGCGACTTCGATAGGTTGCCGGTAAGTTTTTCGTTTCTTTACAAAACAAACGTTTACGTTTTCTTTAAATAAACATGTTTATCGATGACAGTTTTTATAAACAAACATGTTTTTAAAACAAGCATTGTTGTTAATATATTATTATTTTTTAATATGATAAGTTATCGAAAAGTAAAGTTATGAGAAGTTCATTATTTGTAAAACAAAAACATTATTGTAAATTAAAAATCTCTACTCTTAGGGGTTAGAGTAGAGTTTTTAATACAAATGATTTTTTGAGATCCTAACCACGGCAAGAAATACAGAACCCTGATAGAATTACTTTGTTATTCGTCTATTTGTTTGTCTTCTTAAATGTTTTTTTTCGTGAAGATATAAAATTTTATTTAAAACTATATAATACTCAGGGGCGTACTTCTTTAATTTTAAAATCCTACGCAATCCCTTTCAATTTAACATTTTAAAGATATTCACGAATACGGGTGTAGACAGTAAACGAAAATAAATTCATTTTTTTTCTGATAGTGTTAAATATACTCTTACCGATAAACCCGCTTTTATGCTTATTATATTTATAACCAGTGGTCGGAATTAGGTAGAGTTATTCATGTACTTACACTGATTTCATACAGCGAAAGAATAAAGTGGATATGCCTCAAATCCCGAGATTAATTTTAAAGAGCAGAAAAAATCCCGTGATTTTTTAAATAAAAAGTTATTCACTTTTACACAATTTAAACTACTGCACGCACGACGTTGCCAAACTTACATCAATGACATCGGATGTCGAAAGAATTAGAAATTGTCCATTAGAAATCCCGGGAAGGTCCACATTAATATCAACATTTCGATGCATGTACATAAATAACTCTACCTAATTCCGACCTCTGTTTATAACATTGCTTAAATTAATAATTTAAAAAATAATATTTTATGGTCGTTGTCACGTCACCGCAAACAGCGTGAGACGTCACGTTTTATTCAAACCAAAACTTGGAGTTTCAGAGTGCCGTGACGTCTTAGCGACGCCATGATTAAAGTGGCGCATTCGCGGGAAATTTTGAAAAATAATTTATTTTTCTTATTAAATATTTCATGTATATTTATTAAATAAAAATATAAAATAGTTGTCTATATCCTTATTCATGCTACAATTATTTGACATGTCATAGCAATTGCGAACACAGTGTTTATTTTTTAAGATATTGAGTGACCGTCGTAGGTATCATTAATTTTACGTTAATTTGAATTGTCTGTGCATGCTTAGATGTAAAATATCTTTTGAAATCAGTTGAAAAATATCAAACGAAATAGTTAAATGCTAACTGCAATCTTTGTAGCTAAGTTTATTTTTGTTTCATTCGAATCATCGATTGTAACTTTAAAAGTTCCATAGTTCCGTAAATCGCTATCACAATTGCTAAAACAATCGGCCCACAGATCTACAGTTCCGTCAAGCTGTCATAAAATAAAACCTCTGAATTAATATAAAAAAGATTAAGTGGTTTATACCGAAAAAAACGCATGTTACTCAAGAGCATCAAACTTGATAGGGTTGACCTAGAACTAATGTCCAGTGAGATTGTATTGTAGTACAAGTTCAAGGAAAAATCTGTAGTGTAAATAATATAGTTTCAGAGCCTTTTAAATGCAAACAAACAATCAGTTATTTTCTCTTTATTATTAATTTTATTCATTCATTCAATAAAGTTTCAACAACAATATTGTTATTTTAATACAAAGAAATATGTATATAGCATTGACGCCAATTATAGAAACTTATTATGTTTATATTTTTATTAGAATAGATGACATTCCGTCGCGTACTAATGATACTTTCACGATACGAATGACGTATCCTGCTACCATGTGATCGGTGTATTAGAATTTTCATTTCAAATGTTCCTTAGGCATGATTTCTTACGTTTCCTTAAAGTATAGTGTTAATTAACTTTACACAAAAAGTAAACTACAAAAAAATAATGAGATTTTGTTATTTCCTGTATTATAGTGTCGTTATATGAATGTAATTTAAACCAGGGTTTCCGATCTATAGCAAAAGAACCTATCTTGTGAATTGAATCGAACCGGAGCTTTTTGAGATCGATCCGGAAAAATCGATTACATAAAGATCGATCATTAAGAATCCACTTGTCTATCTAAATTATTGAGGTTTTATCTTATTACATTATGGATATTGTGAACCGATAGTAATATTGTTATGATTATGGCGTATTTTACCAAGTTTAAGGAGATTAAAAGAAATTATTAACAATAGTAAAGATCGATTTACGATTTATTCGTTTTGCTACAATCTTGTGATCACAAGATCGATCGATCTGGGTGGAAAAAGAATCGATCCAATAAATCGAAGATGTTTTATCGATAAAATAGAATTGAGGTCGGAATCTCTTAATTAAACCTTTTTTTTTATTTTAGGACGAAACAATACTGTGCGTTATGAAATATTTAGATATGCAGTCTTTGTGCCGCTGTGCCCAAGTCAATCGCCACTTCAATAGACTCGCGTCGGATGCGATACTTTATCGTAGCATCGATCTTCGACCATATTGGCACTGTGTGCAATCTCAGGTTTGTTATCTTAGTGGCGTTACAAGTATGGGTTTTAAGAACTCTGTTTTATTCGTTGACATACAGCGGGGTCTCAAATATGGGGTAATGATTATTGGTTCATTTACATTGGTCGATGATGTACGAATGCGGGCGATTTATGTGGTTCATTTTCATTGGTCAGTCAAGTTAACGACCTCCGTGTCCGAGTGCACACCCCGCGGTTTTGAAGGTTTCGCTTTTATCGCTGTGGTAAAAGATTTTTTTCTATTTTGGGTTTGGATGTTGTGGTACCTGCATTGATTCAAATACTATATATAAGATAGATTGAGATCTTAACAACGTTTGTGATATTCATAATCAGGGCTTGGAAACCGGTTTACTTTTTGAACCGGTTCGACGTTAGTACTTCGGAACTTTACATAAAAAGATCCTTTGAACAGGTTTTTGAACCGGTTCACCGGTTCACGGTTCAAATTAAAATGGTTTATTCTGAACCGGTTTCAAGCCCAGTTCATAATGAAAAATGCCTAAAAATCCCAGGAATTCTGAGATGGGACTCGAAACCACGACCTTTTGGAATCCGTTCGACTGATATGACGATTGAGCTACCCAGGACCCAACATGACAGACAAATTTTTGAATAACAATATTTTCTAGTTATACCATTTGAATACAAAATTGATCAAATACAATAATATTAGCGATGTTTAATATTGGAACGCTAATCCCTATTTGATATTTCCAATTAGTTATATCTAGGAAAAAAAAATGTGTTCTAATATTATGTTGAAATTAAAATTTTTATTCCAGGTTTTAATGACGTTATCGATGCGGTGCAAGTTCCTACAAAAACTAGATCTCTCTTGGTGTGGTAGCCATTGTATGATACAATGCAATTATATAGTCAAGTGAGTACTAAGTACTAATTCTTCTTATATTTAATGGCTACTCTGCTCACTTTACTTAAAATACCATTATACGATTTTCAACCAAAGAATATTGAATTACCAATTCTTTTTACATGCGTTTACCACGAGCCTAAAACTTTTAACTCGACATCAATGAGCTTGTCAAAAACAAGAGAAGTCAGGTATTAGGATCCTCGAGCTTTAAATAATTACCCTCTTTTATAACTTTGATATGATTTTTAACAGCCGTATATTATATGCTATATAATTAAATAAATAATAATACAGTACATTTTTTTTATTTGAATTTGGCCTGCATACACATTCTAAATTTAATGTATCTCTGCAAAATTGACTTTGACACCCCTATTTTAGACAGTGCAATATGGTATGCAGTAAATAAAAAAACAAAAGATCACAGTGTGCGTTATCAGTATTACAGGCTATTATTAAATTAACTAATTATTTTAAAGCTAGTGAGCGATAGATAACACCACAGATGTGTGAATATTTAATTGATTAACAAAGAAAAAATAAAAATGTTAAGTATTACTATTGAGGCATCATTTATTGACTGAAGGACATAATATTAAGTGGGCAAGGAATATTTGGGTAAAATATTGTTATGAGCACAGCGGCGCGATGTTTTGTCTACCCGTTACTAGATGGCATTACGTGTCATTTGAATCGCGCTAACACCGTCGAAACTACATGTGTCCTATAGGTGTACGTCGTCGGTGAGAAATGGACGGTCATTGGGAAAGAAAGGGACGGGTAGCCGTTCTAAAACTTTTTGGTAATGCTTTAGATGCACTGCTAGGGTTTAACCTAGAACATTCTTTATGCTGGTAGAGCTACCTCGGCCCATATAAATACGCGTTGGACTATCCGTCACGGCATTCTTTCAGTGACAAGTGAATTGAAAGAGAGAGTGTTGAATACAAGCGAGAACCTAAGCGGAAACTAGTGAAGTGAACTATAGGGACTATCAAGTAGTGTTGTGAAGTAACAGCTGTGAATTGTGGTCGAAGTGTGTATTTTGTCAATCAATTATTTTTTACAATTTTATATCGCGAATTAAATTGGTGTCTTTTTTATCCTGAACCCTAAGTCGCGTAACAATATCGTAAAAGGATACTTAGAACTTATTTAATTGAAAGATAAACGCACATCTTTCAGAATGACTGACAGAACTGTGACTATCTATCTTAAATATAATTTCTTTGAATCAATATTTTTAATAACAGTATTTTTCTTTGCAGTTTTCTCAGAGATAGTGGAGTCGAATTAACACATTTAAGACTGAATTGCTGTAAATTCGTTGACAACACCGTCTTAAGAACAATCGTAGAAACATGTGCCTTTTTGCAAGGTTAGTCGTATTTTAGATAACATAAACTTTCGGAGTCCTTTAATTTGATATCCCTATTGTATTATTTGAAAGAAAAAAAAAAACATGGAATATTATGGCGTCGTACAGCCGCCATATTTTTTTTTTATGTTACCTATCTAAGAACACGCGCTACTAAGACAATACCTCAATTATGTAAATCCGTTCAGCCGATATGAGATATAAGCGATCTTCTTTCTAAGCGATAATGACGTTAACATGGGTTATCTAAAGAGCGTGAAAGACAAAATATATTACTTTTAAAAAACTTATAAGTTTTTACCCGAGTGCAAAGGAATTGTGTTTCGCTCGTATCTTGTTTGTATGTAATATTCTTATTACCCCATATCTTCGGAACCGCTGAACGTATTGAGATAATTGAGGTTAAACGAATGGCGGCTGTGCGACGCCATTGTATTTTATGATAAAAAAAAAAAACTTTCAAATACTGCAACATGGGTATCAAATTAAAGGGCTCAATACAAGTATTCCAAAAAGCTATATCATGATTATCATTACCATTATACTAATAAAGTAAATCAATGGGAATGCTCAAAAATATAAACCCTATTCTTTCACTTTCTAAATCAACCTGGTAATTTGTTTAACTCAAAAGTCATAAATATAATTAAAGCTAAAAAAACCTGCCTACGGGAAAAATAACTGAAAATTATAAAAAAAGACAAAGAGAGACTTATTATTCAAGTCCCTGCCTCCGTCTGCATGTTATATATGATTTTGCATATTTTTTTATCTTATACCAGCCTTTTCAGTTACTTGTTTGTCACGCAGGCGGTTCTTTTTTTTTGTTTTTGTTTAAATGCAGCTTAATTTTACGTCCACTGTATTTATGTCTTTTTTTTCTCCAGAGTTATGTCTCCGATCAGTGACCGGTTGTACAGACTGGATTTGCCTGGCATCATTAAGGAAATTGAAACGTTTAGATTTATATAGGACGGATATAACTACCTCTGCGGCTGTCGCTATCGTGAGGGCTAATCCAGGACTACAGCATCTGAATGTTGGTGAGTTTTATTAACATTACTTTTTACAAAAGCTATAGGATTTGAGCAACGTGACAATCATATGACCGTTTTGGGCATATGGGTGGATGAACGACTCCGCCCACATCATCATTCTAACCATTTTACTTATTATGTGGTCCCAACTACTGTATCAACGTTTAATTTTAACGATCTTCTTTTAAGAAAGCCAAACGTGCAAGCTTTGATGCACTCCGAAAATAGAAAAACATACTTCTGTCATGGCGTCGCTATGACGTCACGGCCCTCTGAAACTAATATCGTTCTATGTATGAAAATAAAATCTGTTATTAGTAAGAAGGTCGAGACGCCACGCGCTATATGCGGTCACATGACAACGAGTATAAAATATAAGTTTTTTCATAATTAATTTAAGTAATATTATAAGCATAAAAGTGTCATCGTTGGTAATAGTATATTAAACACTACCAGAAAAAAAGAATAGTGGCGTTTTACCTGAAATAAAACGCTTATTAAACTACTTACCTAATTAGAAGCTTAAAATATTGAGACAGGCATATCCGTTTCCCGTCGAATTTTACTTCTCTGTCTTCGCTATAGCGGTGTCTCTTTTGCACATTCGCGCTCAGTGGCGTTACCTGGCGGGGCGCGGTGAAGTGTTTGCAGATGTCACGTACGCGCCATTTTGTTTGTCATTGCGTCGAAATATTTAAGCACCAGGCAGATGTAAAAACTAAGCTTCTAATTAGGTAAGTAGTTTAATAAGCGTTTTATTTCAGGTAAAACGCCACTATTAAACAACTTGACCGTAATTAGAAGCTTAAAATATTGAGATCTGTTTGTTATCGCCTGGTGGAAAAACGCCAATGTGAAAAATCAAACAGAAAACTAGTGTATGAGAGAAAACAATTTATTATTTATGTAAAAACAAAAATTCTTTACAGTACTTATTTGTTACATATGAAATCATATAAATAACGTGTACTAAAAGAAATCAGTTAAAATAAATAAATAAAAAGATTTGAACTTCTAGCTCTGATTAATCAAACAAAAACAAAAATAAAATATTTTAATCATTAACAGCGTTAAAGAAATTTGTGACTGTCGCACCACTTTCTGGATTAATTATCTCACGACAACAGAACTTTTGAAATGTGTTTACTGATCTCCAGTTTCCTCTTCTTAAGATATCGTCAAGGGGAAAATTATCAATCCAGTTTCTGGATGCCACCGCGGAGCGAACGCTACCCGGTGTAGCTGGAATTTTAGCCTCTTTCAACAAAGTTTTGATCCATCCAGCAATAACTGTACGTGACGCAGGTTTCGGAGAGCCACTCAAAGTTATAAACAAATTAGCGAATCCACTCAGTGAACGTCTTTCATTTAGAATATTAATTGATCTATCTACCCAGTATACCGGATCAAGATTTTGATTCTGTGTATTGTGAAGTAATTTCCGACCAGATTGTCTGTAATCTCTGCAATCAGTTTTCGATCCAAATTGTGGCCATAATATTAATGAATCGTTTTGAATAAAGTAATGTTGATTATCAATGCATAACAAGGTAAGGTCATGAATCCTTCGTCCAGAGCAAAGCAATAATAACGTAGCCGTATGACGAACTATTTGAAACATATTGTCAGACTTGACTGAATAATTACTCAAATATGTGACCAAAGCATTAATATCCCAAATTGGAGGTTTATTTAACTTTACATTTTTCAAAGATATTGATTTTAGAATATGTTTAACTAAAACATTTTTGCTTAGTTTTTCAGACATTCGTACATTGCATAAAGTGGAAACAACAGATTTATGTAAAAGTATAGTGTTGAAAGAATAATTAAGATTTAAATGTAATTCTGCCAAAAATTGTGCTAATTGAGACCCACTAGCATATTTAGGATTTATTTTATGCATATTCGTCCACTGTAACCAACGATGCCAACAAACATTGTATGTCTTTATGGTAGAAGGACGCCATGAGGCTTTTAGCAGAGATATTTGTTTAGTGTTCCACGAATCTAAGTCTTTTGACCACCCCCACATTTCCAAATCTCCAGGGTCATGTCTTGTACTCTGGGAGGCGGTAGGCCTGTGGTCGTGTCGATCAGCCAACGTTTCAGATTCGATACTGTGTATGGAGCTGCTATGGCTCGCGCTTTGAGGTCGGCCCTCCAAAACACTTTCTCCCAATATGGCACTACAATCAGATAAATTCCTTTTGCCTGATTGAGGTGCGCTAATACTCGTGGAATAAGAAAGGGCGGTGGAAATATCCACGCCAGTGGAAAGTTCCATTTTATGCTGAAAGCATCGTGAAACATCGCTTCGTTGTCGTTGAGATCTAACGTTGCATAATTCATCACTACTCGAGCCTTCTTGGATGCGAATAGATCGATTACCGGCCAACCCCATTTTGCGAATATCGTTTCTGTGAATTCTGGCAGTAAGTGCCATTCTGGAGCCTGACGATGGCGTGACAAGTGATCTGCATGGCCGTTGAATTTTCCGGGTATGTAATGAATCTTGAATACTATCCGATGATTGTCTAAGATCCGAAGAATTTTGTATGTCCGTTTTAAGAGACCCTGGGATTTCATTCCGCCCTCGTTCCGGAGATATGCCACTGCTGTTCGATTATCCGACTGAATCAAAATTGACGCCTCCTTCAAGTGCGGTGCATGGACTTTGAGGACTTTTAGAATAGCCAATAACTCTTTCTTGTTGCAGTGCAATTTCTGTTCTGTTAAACTCCAAGTCCCCGACAGAGCCAGGTTGTTTATTTGTGCTTCCCATGCCGTGTCCGAAGCATCGGTGGTTAAGAAAAATGTTGGTGGAGGCAGATGTATTTGTGTCTTTTCCTGATAATTTTGTAGCCACCAACACATTTCTCTCATCACTTTGCGGGGTAGGCTGTGTTTTCTGGAAGTACTTGCTTTGGGTAATGTGTTTAGAAATTCGAGGGTGGCTCTGTGATTCAGTCTGCCTCGAGGAATAACAAAGCTGGCAAAATTTAAGAGACCGACAATGCTTTGCAGGTCTTTCACAGATACTTTGCCTATTTTTAATATCTGAACAACTTTTCGTTGGATTGAGAAACATTTTTCGGGGGGCAAACTCTTGCGGTTGTTCCTTGTATTCCAAATTATACCCAAGTAATCGATCCTCTTTTGGGGAGTGAGAATAGACTTTTTGTAATTTATTACGAAACCCAAGTAAGTCAGCGTTTTTACAACAGTGTTGACGTGACTGGCTAGAATAATCGGGTCCTGATTCACTATAAGATAATCGTCTAAATAGACAATTATTCTTATATTCTGCTGTCGCAGAGTTTGAGCGATCCAGTTCGTAATGCATGCGAATGTTTTTGGTGCAGTGCTTAGTCCGAACGGGAGACATGTCATTTCTAGTAACTCTTCGTTGTAAATTAGACGCAGAAACCGTCTGTGGGATTTTGCTACTGGCAGATGATAGTATGCATTGGACAGGTCCAACTTGCACATCCAGTCCCCCGGCTGGATGAAATCCGGAATTCGATACATGTTTATTAGTCGAAAACGATCGGTTAGCACATAATAATTTAATCTCTTTAGGTTGAAAATGGGACGGAATGATTCGTCGTTTTTTGGTATTAAAAACAGGTGAAATGTAGCTCGGTGAAAGGGCGGCTTTTTCTAGAACCTTTTGTTGTTTCATATGAGAAACGACTATGGACATATCGGTCGAAATTAAGGTGCGCCGATGGTGGTTTATCAGATTTGTTACACTGAGTGGAGGCCTTAACAGAAATGGTATGCGATACCCTGTTATTATACGAAGAAGAAACTTTGGTGCACCCATTTTCTCCCAATGGTGTCGGTACAGTATTAACTGACCGGCTCGAAACTTCGGTGAGTCATTGTCGATGTCTCTTACCACCTCTGAGGGCAGAGGGTGAGGACTGACGCTTTTGTCCTCTTTGAAACGATTGTCTTGTCCTTGATCCACGGGATCGAAAGGAAATACCGCCTCTGTTGCCTGTCATAAATGCACCTTGTGAATCGTGGCTGGTATAAATATGCCCTTGTGAAGGAAATTGAGTTTGATGACTACCCTGCGAGGGTTGTGCTAAGGGTTCACAGTATGTCGTATAATTTCGACTATCCCATGGGATAGATACACCACGCGATGGTATAGCATGAGAATTTTGTCCTTGCGAAGGACGACGAGTAGTGCTGGCGGGTTTTGCTCGCGAAGCATTCCCGGTGCCAGTTTTATTCACTGGCCAAAAAGTTTTTCTGACACCCCCAAACTTCTCAAGAGTCATCGTAAATTGCTCGGCGTTAAACAGGTGAGTATTTGACGGGGGAATCTGATTTAAGGCAGTCTTCATGAGAGGGTCTCTAACGTTGTTAAGAATACCTGCCCTTCTCATTTCTATAGTTTCAGCTCTATGGCCGCATACTAATTGTAAAATATCATTTGATATTTTTGGATAATCGCCATTCAAAAATATTTCCTTGATTTTATCATTAAGATTATTAAGAGAGGCATCAGTTGTTTGAGACCAGGTTAGTAAATTTCGCAAGCAATCGACAAAAAGTTCTTTTTGTTTTAATATGCCAAAAGTTATAGCAGCATAAGTCTCGTCAGAATAAGCTAAGTGGCGTATGGTATCATATGGTTTTACCATTTCATTTGTCTGCAGTTCTATAAATCCAGGTGCGTGGTTATATAATTTTTGTGTATCAGAATAACGAATATCAGACCATGTCACCTTATCAAACCTTTGCACTTCATTTAACAAGTTCAAATATTCCGTTGGTGTGTGAGGTACCACCGGATCTTTTAATTTAGTTTCAAAATCAAAATTCAAATCAACGTCACCCACGGAATTATTTAAATCATCAACAGTAACAGGAATATATTCATTATAAAGATTACCACTAACGTCTGATACAGCAGAAACATTGTCGTTATCGTAATTATTGTACTTATAGTTCATAACACTTTTCTTAAGTTCGCCCACTTCTTTAGATAATTTTTCTAAAATTTGACGGTTACGAATATGTTTCTTTGAACGATGACGACGTGTCTTCTTTTTCCTTTTCGAATAACGCTGAGAATCAGAAGAACTAGACGTTGAAGAGGTACTACTACTACTGTTGCTACTTGATGTGGTAGAATTCCGACGATGACGCGATCGCGGTTTATTAGATGCATGACTGACGTCAGAACCACCCGCCATTTGCAATTCAGCACAATTTTCTGTTTTATCATTCATCATAACACTAATATCGAATTCTTATCTAAAACAATCAAAATAATAATAATAAATAATAATGCTAATCCGGGGTAGCAAAGACCAAGAATTCGAACTCTATTGGAGTTGGTTGGTACCTTCAAGTTTGATAAAATTAACACCTCGAATCCCCAATTCAATTTCGTATAATAATATTAGCGAACGGTAACACCGTTTAATAAAGAGAAGTTTTAAGTACTCACATGTATTGTAGAAACACACGATAATGATACTAATTGAACAATAAAATCACTTAAAATTATTAATCCACTGACTATTCCGACGGGAAACTTCACGCCAATGACAAACAAAATGGCGCGTACGTGACATCTGCAAACACTTCATCGCGCCCCGCCAGGTAACGCCACTGAGCGCAAATGTGCAAAAGAGTCACCGCTATAGCGAAGACAGAGAAGTAAAATTCGACGGGAAACGGATATGCCTATCTCAATATTTTAAGCTTCTAATTACGGTCAAGTTGTTTAATAATATGCATTTATTTTCGTTTACTGTCTATACCAGTATTACTCGAACGAATATAAAAACTCTTAAAAGAATTTAATCTCAAACAAAGCATTTAAAAATTTGCCTCAGTCTCCGCTCTGTCTTAATCCGGCCCTGAGTAGCAATTATTTAAATATTTTTGCTGAAAATGATCTCATTAATATTTCTAAAAAAACATTAGGAATCTTCTGCTGTAAGTTAACTCATAATTTTTTTAAAGTCTTTTTTGTTTTTTTTTTTCCTAAATACGGCGACCTGTATCTAAATGTGCATGTTCAAGTTCGCTCACTTCTTATTATAATTACTATTTTTCAATAAATTGAGTAGTGAGAGTTGGAGGAAGTCGTTGAAGAAGCATCTCGATAGTGCGGCAATTTGAAGATACTTCACTGTTTACTACTTATTTTTATCTATTATCTAAGTTATACTTTTCGTTTGCGCTAGACTTGGTATTTTGGAGTCTCGTACCCAAAGTGTATAACTGCATGGTATTACTAAGACTTCGCGGTCCGTCTGTCCGTCCGTCTGTCACCAGGCTGTATGTCATGAACCGTGATTGTTGGTTATAGTTAATCAGCTATCACGGCTCATGACTAAAACACAACAAGATAAAATCCCATACAATATACGAGATTTTTTTGCTCGTTTCCGTTACGAAAACCTGCGTGCGCAAGTCCGACTTGCACTTGGTCGGTTTTTTAGCATTAAACTATGCGGTTCATCATACTTTAATAAACCATAGTCAATACTGTAGTGAGGTCATCGAAAATGAACAATGTCTTTGTTTTTGTGAACCTGTGGCAACCAATTTCTGATTAAACTTACAGAAATCGCAGTTACATTGCTACTTTAGCAACATAAAAAACGTGAAGATAATTCATTACATACACGCGGCATTTTTATTTATATATTTTTAATAACAAGGCACTTCACTATTCCATTGATAAAAGAAGCGTCAAATTATTGTGCATTGTAATTTGAAAAATTGTATTAATAATTTTTAACTTTTGCACATAAACAAATTCACTATTTGCACTAGAATTATAGTATTTAGAATTGAGAAAATTAATTGTGTTGATTTTTATTATACATAGCTTATACATATTTATAAATCAACTGAATTAATAGGCTACTATAGAATACTTCTGAAAGTTCTGTAGCTTATGGTAGCACCGCTCTCTTTGTGTGCTGAATAGGTAAAGTTTTACGTCTATGTGGTGACTGGCACTCGCGGCCCTGGTAACTAATGTTAGTACGTTATTATTCTAACCTTTTTACTTAATGGGACCAATTTTGTATACATACCAAGATATCTGCGTCAGGAAACCAGCACTTCCGTGACTTAAATATATTTAAGCGCCTACGATTCACGCAGACGTTGCATGAATTAATATTAGAAAATTGCCGAAACTTTTATATTATTTAAAGAAAGTACGGGCGTGTGTATTTCTCATACGTATATTTTTTTAATTAATTTATGAAACCATACACTTTTGCTAAAAGTAACATATATTAGGATTTAATGCAAACTTAATATCGTTGGTCACGTTTGAATATACAATATTCTAGTGCAAATTTAAATTGCAAATTTTTTGCAAGATTCGTCCAATTAAAGTTTAAATTAAAAATAATATTGATAAGTAAAAGAACTAAAATAATATTGATAAAACTATTCTATTATATTTATGTATCGTGAAACAGAGATTTCTTATTATTTATGTGTATGAAATTGAAATGTATGTTATGATCAGTGGTCGGAATTAGGTAGAGTTATTCATGTACTTACACTGATTTCATACAGCGAAAGAATAAAGTGGATATGACTCAAATCCCGAGATTAATTTTAAAGAGCAGAAAAAATCCCGTGATTTTTTAAATAAAAAGTTATTTACTTTTACACAATTTAAACTACTGCACGCACGACGTTGCCAAACTTATATCAATGACATCGGATATCCAAAATTGCAAAATACCAATACGCGCGATGTTGCCACGAAGGTCCACATTAATATCAACATTTCGATGCAAGTACATAAATTACTCTACCTCATTCCGACCTCGGGTTATGATATATCTAGTTAAACATTTGAGTTATCATTTGTTTTCAGGTTCATGTAAGATGATATCGGCTATGGACGAGGTAGCTATAGAATTGGGCGCCAACTGCCCACAACTTATATCTGTTGACTTCTGGAAATCTTATTCGTTGACACCTAGTGGTATACGTGCATTAGGTAACTGCCGGCATCTACAGGAACTTGACGTTGGATGGTGGTAAGTGAGCACTTATTTTTAATATAATTCATAAAAAAAAAAAAAATTTATTTAAACATGCACATCTGAATCAACGGAGAATGAGGAAGTTAAAAAACATTAGTTCTCGAAATAAAACTAGATGTCACTACAATACTTTCTTGATTTCCCCATGACAAGCTTTCCGGTTTTCTTTCATGTATAAAAGTAAATTAGTTTTCAAAACTCAATGAACAACTCTTATTCCATTTGTACGTTTTCTTATTTGTATTGATATCTAAGTTTCGAGCTTTGCAAATTTCAGTTTTTTAATATTAACATATTAAAAAAAACGGAAATGACTATCTTTGGTCCATTAGTTTCTTGCAAAAATCAACTTTTGCTAGGCAAGGCACCTCCAGGTGCCTTTTTAGTGCTTTCTTTTTTAAATACACCGACGCTATGTTTTAGGTCAACTCTCTTATCTCTTTTTATTTGAAATATAGTGTTGGAGTATAAAATTGATAATCATACTTTGTTAGCTCGCATTTGGAACAAATGATGATTAAATAAAATAATCAAGATACAATAACAATTTTGTAACTTAAATTTACTTAAGCTACTCGAGTAGCTTGGTCGTGTAGTGGATAAGCACCGCGGTCGTTGTTGTTAAGCGTCTTTCCCAAGGGTCGGTCTCGGGATGGGTGACCAAAAAATAATTATTATGAGCTACTCCATGCTTCGTAAGGCACGTTAAGTCGTTGGTCTCGGCTGCATTTGTCGGTAATATCCTCCAATAAAAGGGCTGATAATGATGATGATGAACTTAAACTTAGAGTAATATTTGCGCCTAACGCTTGTCTAAGACAATTCTATTAAATTAAAATTAACGATATCGTTCATTTAACAGACAAACAAAAATTAATCATTATTTTATAGTCTTTAATTATTTTGCTTAGCAATAAGGCCGACTTTTGTGTATTCTTTTTTCGAAAGTGTGCGATAGAGATTTGAGGGCGTTACTGCCTCAAGCTCCGAGACCGGCGCAACTAGACTTACTTGGCGTCAGGGTTTAGGACACCTGACATTAAACATCATTTCATTTTATTTTAAATTAATTCAAAAAATATAAAGTGTATTTATAATGTATATATGACAAATATCTACGATTAAAATACTTGTGTAACTAGCAATGCAAGTGTGACATAAAAAAATGGGTCGGTTACTTCTTAAAAAATGACACGCTCGATCGCTTCAAAACAATCGTACATCGCCATTCCAACCTTTATATATAAAAAATATATCTGTTAATGTGTGCTATAAAATATTTATTATTATTGTTATAGTTTACAAGCGGGTGGATCTGGTGAGTGGTTGGCGTGGTTATCTGGTGGGGAGCTGAGGAAATTGTTTTTGGGCGCATTGAGGGGCGTATGCGATAGAGATCTGAGGGCGTTATTACCTCGAGCCCCGAGACTGGCGCAACTAGACTTACTGGGCGTTAGGGCTGTCACACCTGACATTTGTGATGCGTGAGTATGCGCTAAAATATAATTTACTAGCTTTCCGCCCGCGTGGTCTCTAGGGAATTGTTTATTTGGATATCTATTATTAATATATATAACTATTGTTTTACATCACTAATTGAGACTTAGATTTTTTATCTTTACCGTCATCAGTATTTCAGATTTGTTCTATCTTGGAAATTTGACAGCTTGTAGTGTGACCTGATATGATGTTAAATTTATAGTTGATGACGTGTGTTCTCTACTGTGTAGATATGATATAAAAAATACATATATTTCTTTAAATACATATATTCTTGATTGTTCACATATGTGAGATTAAAAATAAAAAGTACTTGTCTTTATTTTCATACAGTAAAATTATATATACACTTATCTTAATATTGTGCTGCCTAAAAAGATGGTTATAGGTATATTTGTGCTGGTATATAATGTTCTTTTATTTTACAGGATATTAGCCGAGTGCCGCGAACTGAGACTGCTCGATGTCAGCTTCTGTGATCAGATACACGAATCGCAAGTATTATAACGTTTCGAATACCTTATTATTTGTTATATTTGCAATGTAAAAGTCTAACAAAGTAAGAAAATGCATCTTGATATTCAGAAAATTCATAAAACGCTAAATTTTTTCCCGCAATAAATATATTTGTCAAGTGACTTGAGGCTTAACTAAAACTATGGGTCAGAGATCAGATGAAACAAAATAAGCATACTTATAAGATATGTCGTCATTACAATTAGCTACTTGATAGTTAAAACAATAAATTATAAAGTATGTTGGAAATGCTAATTTATATGTAAACAATTACTATGTAATATTTTTTGTTTCAAAATAAATTGTAAGTATATATTGTTTTTGCATATTCAATTTGCGATTAATAATTCGAAACTACTGGACCAATTTTAAAAATTATTTTAAAACCTACGTGTAGGTGAAAGAATTTTATTTTATGGCCTATGTTCTATAAATAACGTCAATCACATGACGTTTCGAGCCGTGACGTCACAATTCAATGTGACGAAATGTCATGTGACTGATAATTTAAATTAATGAAAAAAGAAATGGTTTGCCTTGACAACACTTTACTATAACATTATTTGGAGAAAAATAAACCCGATAGTTGTTTAATATAGAAAATTAAAGTTATAAATACTTTTTACATCTACACTCAAATCGAAAAATTCAAAGACGATTTTATACATACGCACTTTATAAACGCTATACATAAAAATAAAACTTATTATAGTACCGCCAACTGTATCATAATAGTTATTTAAGATACGAGTGCGGAAAGTAAGGTTTTACGAATAAGGGCCAAATTGAAAACACGAGCGTAGCGAGGGTTTTCATTGGCATGAATTCGAAAAATTTTTTACGCTCAAGTTTCTTACAACATTTTTCAATGCTTTTTGCGAGAAAAATAAAACAAATATATAGGTTAATAAAACTATATAAGTATGTATTAAAGGTTAAAATTATTTGTTAAAATTAAACGTAAAAATTAACATGTTTTCGTGTCATACATTTTTATTTGAAAATATTCGTTCTAGGCTCCTTGAAATACTTTTGCCTCTAAAGTTTACCATATTTTCATCAATGTTGTTTTAATTTCTTTGGTGCTCGGCCAAAAAAAATTAAAAAGTACTTTTAAGCACGTGTGCAGTAAAGGATTTCAGTACATTTTTATTTAACACGTGTTTAAAGACTCATTTTCGGTGTTTACAATGGAATAAAAAATTGCGCTTTATGAGCAACTGCATTGAAAAACTCATTATAGTACCGCTATCTTTTTTTATTCATTACACTTGTCTATGGTTTCAGGCTGAATATGAAAAAAAAGCGCACGCTTGCGCAGTTCGAACTGTTAAAAAAATGGCGCACGCATAAATTACTGCCTTGTGACCTATCTACTTTGTTTAATTTCAATATTTCCTATGAGTGAAGATAAAGTAGGGTATGAAACTGCATATAACTTAGCTATTAAAACACTCGAGTCAACCTTTTATAGCATTCGACTTCGCCTCATGCGATAAACAGACTCGTGTTTTAATACCTCTTGTATGAAATAAACTACTATTTCAATACAGTCAAGGAAACAATTATATATTTCCTATTATATTTTTCCCATAATGTTTGAATTTCCATAAATTTATGAGTTAACCTTTTCCAGGTTCTGGAATGGCGAGAACAATACCCGCACATCAGTATTAAACGTTCGTTCCAATCGGCCAATTTGAATACGGCACCGAATTCTCTGTTCCTAGCGCCGAGCTTGGAGTGAACTGATTAAATTTAAATAATTCCTATTGAAAACATATATAACTATTTTTATATTACTATAAGAAAAGTACTCAGAGTGCGATATAAATATTTCTTGTTGTATTCTAAACAAAATTATAAAATTTATTTTTTTATTGAAAGTCTAAAAAAAAAGGAAATTGACGTCAAAAATGTGTATATATGGCCGCCAAAAGAATGCTTTACTTACAGCACCTTACAGTTTGTTTATTGCATTAAATAAATCTCAATTTCTAATGTTAATTTCATAACACTTTAGAATGAATCCCAAACTTTATTATTTCTAGTAAAATTGATTCAGTTTATTCTAAGTAACTTATGGATTGTTAATTTAATAAAAATGACTTTTGAATTTAATAAAAATGGCTTTTGAATTCATTCAGTTTTTTAGTAAAATAAGATAGAAAAAAGTCGAGGACGAAATAATTTAACTAATTATTGTAGAAACACTCTGTATCATTTATTTGCCAAATGTCCATTATTTTTGAATAAATTAATGAATGTTTTCCGAGAACTAATACAATTGAAATGTTTTTATTGACAGAAGTAACTATCATGTAATTTTAAGAAACTCTTTTTCATCTTAAATATTCAAGCTCTGATTGTTTATAGATGCTGAGCATAAATTTAAGAATTAACAAAAAAACTGATAAACGGATTATATTATGTTTACTTAAAATTTGGTTTTGCCTCTGAAATAAACCAATCACACGGGATCAGATATCCAGCGATAAATATTACACATCGACATTTGGTAAGAGACAATTGGATAATTTCGATGATAGTTATAACTTTACTAGTACAGATACATGAATGCAAAGGAAATTACGCCACCTTCCTAATTCAAACAATTCGTCGAAGTGTCTTTTTTCCTTAGTTTTTGCACTAGATGGCGTTAGTTACGGTCATCCAAAATGGCGCTGTCTCTTCAACTAGTATACCTCTTAGTAATGTGTAGTCAGTAGCGGCAACTAACAAAAAATAATGATTTTTATTGAAAAGTACCATCTGGTGTAATATAACATTATCATAAATATCTAAATGACTGTGAAGAGCAACTACAAAGCGTTTTATTTTTTATTTTTTTTATTAAAAATAGTTGTGTAGATAGTGCGCGACTGATACAACCCTCCGGTTGTCTTTTTAATATGTCGGTATGCAGTATTTATCCAGCTAATGTACTTAAATGTGTATGCAGGCTATAAATATATCTAGGGACGCAGTTTTAAACATTTGCATAATATAAAGTGATGTGATGAATTAAAGTATACTTACTTTTAAGATATCAAATGTCTATTGACATGTTAGTAGTAAGATTCGATTCTAGTGGTCGTTAAAGCGCACTTCGCTTTAATTTTAATTATTCATAAAGATTCATTATTGAAAGACTGATTAATGATAATTTCAGAGGGAAAATTTTGACGAAGATAATGCATTTATTGTAGACGAAATTTGAACGAAACATGACTTAATTCTGTTGCTTAATTTACTTAACCTCGGTACTAATATATAATAAAAAAACTACTTACGTCCAGTAAATGCATTCGAATTTCAACCTTTTTGGAACTTATTAAAATACATTTCTACTAAATTGCAATTTCGATTCTGTTTGTGTTTTGTTTATTACTTTATTCGTTTTTTTTTGTTCGGTTAATGACATTGCCCTTTTTTTCTGATTATTAACGGACAGTATGGCAACTACAATTGATTGTAATGCGTTTAAAATTTATCTCATAATATTGTTATTCACATAAAAATCACAATGACTTACTGGTTTCTGCTAGCGATAAATGTACAATTCGATTGCTAGTTCGAAACCGTGTCGCAAATCAATTTGGTTTTCTTTAGAAGCTGAATGACTGTAACTGTAGCTCATAGCATTTTAATCTTTAAAGAAAAATATGAAAAACGTTTAAACTCCTTAGTTTTTACTAATGTAGTAATAGTTTTTATAATAAAGTCGAGAATCCTTTGACACCTATTGTTGCCTTGATTGACTTATTGTGAAGTGACTTATAGTGGCCTAGCGATCGAATTGTAACGAATCAACATCGATATTACCAAGGGAGACCCTTATTTGCCTTATGTAATAATTATTTATAATGCAATAAATTAAAATAACTTATTCATTATCATAATATATTTGCCTTTCGTTATTGTGTATAGCAGCTGAATATTAATAAAATATGACTCGCTATTATTATAAATTCACTTTCCACTTGTTCGAGTTTATTTTTTAGAATAAAAAGTTTCGTATGTATAAATTTAAAAGTATAAATTCATATTAATATATGTGTGTATTATGTGATTTTGCAGGACAACAATAAAGCTACTTAAAAAGCTCCAACTAGAGTTTTTGATGCAATAGGGTATTCGAATAATATTGAAAAATTGTTTAAACTTACAAAATAAGCACATTTTATAAATATTTCGGGGAAATTTACTCTATTTACCAATAAAAATCAAAGTCAAAGATTAAATTTCAGAAACCGCTCCAAAAACGCACTGTATGACGTCACCTCAAGTAAATAAATAAACCTCATCTAACTAAAATCGTCAACAGGAAGCCATATTTACTAACGTATGACGTCATTGCAATTGCAAACACTTACAAGGCGTTTTCGTCTCATTTAAAATGACAAATAGTATTTATCCATCTAGTAATATATTTATAGAAAAGTCTTGAGTGCAGCAAAATGTGTCCAATAAATATCTATTTAACATACAAGCAGTAGTTTATTAGGAAATATGGTGTATGCATAATAAATAATTGTTAAATATATAATGGAACATGTCAATTACTTCTTGTCAATTGTTTTTAATTATTATCTGTTATATTTTTCGAGTGATATTTGAAACCTAAATGAAAACCTTTGTATTATAAAGGAACTAATATTAAGTTCTTTTTATGGGGGTCAGTGGCGCTTTATAAATAAATATATATTATTATCACTGGTATCTATAGTCGAGAGAAGTTATTACTTGAGAAAATGGTACTACTTAAGTAGATATTTTAACCTATTTGAATGATATAAGTACTGTTAATAAGTAAAAATAATAGTATCCTTGCTATTTATAGTTAGTTCATTAAAATTGTTGTTTATTTCTTAAAAATATTTGCGTAAGTAATTACTTATAATCGGCTATAGATTCGATGTGAATTTTATTCGCACTCCCATATTATTATTTATTGCTAATGACTTGTTAAAAGAAATAATTGCAAAGAAATTTAATTTGGATTAGTGCATTTCAATTTTATTATATGTATAATATTAATTATAAGATAATATTGAATTGCAATAGTTTTTGATGGATATTGTTACGAGATGTTTCTAAATAAACCTTCGATTTCTTTTAATAGTTTGTTTTATTACGTTTAGTTTAGTTTTCATTTGTTTATTAAACAGTAAATAATGGTTCAAAAAGAGTACCTTACAGGAATGATGACTGGATAAAAAAATCTATTTAGTCCATCAGTCAGATAATAGATTAATGTTAGATACGTATTTATGCTTGCTTCAATTTAAATAAGAAATGACTTAGATAGTAGGCATTAAAGTCGAAGAGTGGGGGCTCGCTACGTCGCAGTTTTGTAGAAAATGTACAAAAGCGTGACGTCATGCGTCATTTCAACTCATTGTATCGCCGTAATTTATTGATAAGGCAAAATATAAAAAATACGTGTTTAATATTATTCAATTATTGTTTGAAAAAGGTTGCATACTTCCACAACGTATGTATGAAAAAAATATTGTCTCTTATTAATATGAATATGAGTAGCTCAGTGACGTACGTTGTGGATAAGCGCCGCGGACCGTGATCATTGTTGCTAATCAACTTTCACAAGGGAGTCCATAAAATGGATTGGTGATCATAAATTTTTATCTCAAGCTACTCCGTGCTTTGGAAAGCATGTTAAGCAGTTGGTCCTGGCTGCATTTACATTTGTTTATACTCTTCAATCTTTATTAGGAGTGTTGTGACCTATCTTCCTAAATCATTCATAGGGAAGGCCTGAGCCGCTGAAGTGGGGACGTAAAAGTACATATGATGAATATGTATGTTTTAAATAAAAAATAAATCTAAGTAGATTCTTAGATTAATATCTTTATTAAATATTTAAGACAGAATCTTAGATTATCTCAACACGATGGCGCAATGGCTAGCACGTTTGGTCATTCACAAAGACCGGTAATGAGTGAAAAATGTTATATTAAGTTGACAGTCTTCATGCTTCGGAAGGTAAGTACATTCAGTTGGTCTTGGCTGCATCGACAGTCGTTAGCGGTCGCCAGCGTGGTGCGTTATAAGCCGTTCTTTTTATCTGGAGCAAATGGAGTTGTCCCATTTAATCGTCGGCCTGAAAATAAGCTAGGTGACACTGACAACCTCTTGTGCAGAGGATGCATGGAGACAGAAGAAACAGCCGACTATCGGGCAAAGTACCTCGGCTCGCCGGGTAAGTTCCAGAAGGCGATCATGCCGGCCCCATACTCCACATTCAAAACAGGCGCAATCATGACATGTATTTACGTAGAAGCCCGTTGGAAGAAGAAGATAAGCTTACTAAGATTGGTTGGATTGTATTCATAGGGGTGACTTCTGCCAATAGGTACTTCAGCAGTGTAGGTCATGTATAAGTACCTATGATTATATACAGTAGAACTCGCTGGAAGAAGAAGATAAGCTAACTAAGATTGGTTGGATTGTATTCATAGGGGTGACTTCTGCCAATACTTCAGCAGTGTAGGTCATATATACCTATGATTATATACAGTAGAACCCGCTTTATACGATTTCTCACATAATACGTCATTTCGCGCTAGTCCCTGTACATCAAGACATGTTTTCGTACATACCTTGACGTTTATAATGATTCGTCCTGTCTATACGGGAAAACTTACACTTCGCCAAGACTTGAATTGGCGTAGCGTAATTAAATCCAAATCAAATCATAGATCTAACATACAAAAAGAACAGAACGAGAAAAGAACGAGAACGCGAATAACACACAAAAAGAGGCCTAAGTGATAATGAGGATGAAGATGTTTCCGAATTTGTCAAACTAGACATAGTCAGCTGTTAATGGTTTAGGTTATTTTGTAGCTTCTTAGCTAGCTTGAAACAAAGCGGCGACGCACTGAAAAAAATAGATTAGGTGCCTATGTTTAAATGTCATAGGTAATTGCTAAATACATACTTAATTTGTTTTTGTTAAACCAAATTAAGAGATCACTTTATAAAATCTAATCTATGTGTTGAGGCCATCTACATTTTTCATTTTTTTCTCGGCGTCAGCGATCCTCTTTTTTCTTTTTATTACATCACATTGTATTTTCATAAATATTTTATGGTTTCATTATAAATAGTTCATTAATTACCAATGTGAGAGACATAATCAATATTGTTATTTTCTCCGTTTTCAAAGATCTCATTATTTCAATACACGATATCTATAAAGGTTTAAATAATATAATACTTACATGAAATTAGAACGTAATCCATAACAATAGTGTGCTTTTAATTTTCCTATCCCGCACAATACGTTTTCTCGCTATGCGTTTTTTGTTTGGTCCATGTGAAATCGTCTTAAACGGGTTTTACTTTATCATTGAAGATGTATAAAACGATCGAGTCGACTAAGACATTACTACACGTAAATTACAAGAAAGTATTAGACAATTGTATCCCTTACTCTATTATATTGCTAGGAAAACAAATAGGCACCTTCGCCATGCCATTAAGGTCGTTACGTTGAATTTATAACACTACGAGGCGGTTATTTTACCGGCACTCGTCCGTTAGCTGCTGTGGCCTAGCCGTGACCCTATAAGCCGATTTTATTTATATAGACCAGCATTAAATTAACGACATGTTAGAGAATAAAGGCTATAAATATAATTCACATCTATATTTGGTTTGTTTATCAAGTTTTTTAAAACGTCTACAGACATTTACATGTTAATTATTAAAATTGTTCACACAACAGCACATTTGAGTACCTACTAGGTAGGTGTGCAGCCGATGATGGACTTGTAATTGAAACGTTGGTATAATGTAGAGGTTTATTTATAACAATTTTCACTGTCAGAATTTTGAAGACTGAAAATCGATTTGAGAAATCAAAAAGGAATTTAACTGAAAATTGGATGGTGCAAGTAGTTTTATTTTTAATTTTCGATTTTCGTTTTGAATATGTCAACCCCATCATGCCATACTTATTTGATTCTAGTTTTTGAAAATATTCTATCGCCTATGTTCATTAGGCATAATGTTGACCGTGAACTGTAGTATGTGGAGATCACAATAGATCAGCAATGGTCGCAGTGATACTGGGCTGCATAAACCCAAGATAATCCGCAACTCGAAACAATACAATACAATAGGCATAATGTAATATTCTAATGGTAAAAGAATTTCTCAAATCAGTCTATTAGTTTTGGAGTCTATTAAACGCAAACAAAGAAACCATTCCTCTGATAATTAGTATACTTAGATACAGAAGCTAATAGTGTGACAAGAATCAAATACACAAAATTTAATATAACCTATAGATAAATCGAACCTAACCTGATTGTGTTTATCCATTTTTTGAAGAAATTATAAGCAGTATTTTTCATTCGATTTTTTGGATCTTACCTAAGGAGTATCGAAATCCCTCTTTCTGTGTGTTGCCTCAAAGGGAACATTAAATTAGATTTTTTTTTGGAACAATAACTTAAACACCTTTATTTTGAATTTAAAATTGTCATCCAATAAAATTCCAAATGATATCAGGAGTATCATATCATAGGTACCTACAACCTACAATTAAAAAACTAATAGAATCTTCGAAATCTATCCACTGCGTAGATTCAAATAAAGGAGTATTTACGATGTAATCTAAATCTTCAATATCAACTTCATTGATATTAAAATCTATATTGTCAGCACTCTTCATTTGTTTCAAATGTTTTCGTATTAGTGTTGAAGTTTTTCTTCTGCCATTAACAACAGATTTGTGTTTAATTTTTGATTCTAATGTAACTGGCACTGATAGCTTTTTCTGTAAATCTACAACGGTTATAATCATTTAACCACTGTGGGATCAGATTTCATTTTTATTAAAGAAGTTTATGCATCTTACAGTCTCCAGAATATCCTCCAAATAGTTATACGGTACCAGAGACGTGTAACATGTTTTATTAATCGGTTTTTTATTCAATGTTTCTAAAGGATGCATTGTATATTTACTTGCCCTGAAATCAGTCGATAACATAGGAATGCGATTAGATCCAGAAGGAGCGCATTATTCCCAACCGTATCTTAAACTTTTGTTACACCAGTAATAATATGTGCCATGTCGTTTTGTGCAGTATTCCTCAAAGACAACTCTACATTCCGCTTTTCTAATATTTCTGTCTAGGATTTTGCCAATTCTTGCAGGTGCAAAATGATTACCTCGAATGTTGTAGCTGCAATAATCCCAATCACCGTTTACATTGACTATACACTTCTTGCGGGCGCAAATTTGTAACTTCGAATTTTGGAGCTGCAACAATCCTAATCACTGTTTACATGATGATACACCATTCGTAACCGTAACCGAATTTGCCATAGTTGCTAAGACAGTAGTAGTTAAGTTTTTCTTTTTGCAGATATACGGTAAATAGGAGCAGCCCTGCGATTCTCTAAAAATCCAAAGCCGAATTTGAATTTACTGAGGTGTCCGAATTTACTTCATAAGGAATTGATTTGGCAACAACACATTCATTACAGTCAAAGAACTAAGTTTAGGAAGTAATGAAAAATATTTAATTTATTCTACTACAACATGCCATTCTTCATTTCTTTAATAGCAATTACCTTTATGTATATCAAACCCCTCTAATGTCGTTTGATATATATCGCTTTGGGGGATAAATAAATCTGCAAATTTTTGCATTATATCATAAAAAGCATTACATTAATATTTTTAATAAATCACCACTTAATCTAATAGATCTGCCAATAAATAATAACATGTTCAAAAATATTATATCAATGGCATTTAGACAGGAATTTTTATTAGGCTCATGAATACATTGAATCTAAACATTAGTATTGTTAGAATAATGATTGATGAAATATATGAGTTGGAATAAAAATTTATTGACATGTAATTTAAAATCTAATGAATAGATAATAATGCTATTTATTGACAATAAAATTAATATAAATATAGAAAAGTAAAAAAAATATATAATGATGAAATGTATATACAATGTGTTTTATATAGTTTTTTTTTTACTATTGTCACTTTTTTATTGCAATTTGCATGCCTGCAAGAATAAGGTTACATAATATTTGGTTTTGAAGCATTGTTGAAAATCGGAATGTAGATACATATTATTGCGCAAATAAAATACTTTGACTTTTACTTTAAACCAATATTGGCGTCATTAGAAGGTTGTTTTGCATTTATTTTGTCGTTCATGTCAAGAAAATCAGTGTAATGTCACATGATTTTTAAATACAGTTTCGTTTTTTAAAAACAGCAGCAAAAGCCGAATACTAATAAGAAAGATGTAATAAAATTGTTTTTCTGTATGAAAAAAAACATGAGATAGATGAAATTATAAGATCCTGAGATGTTCTTTGAAAACTTAAAGTGTGTTATTTCTCTTTCGAATTTATGTAAATATCTAGACATTACTATGTTGAACTTAACTGGATTTTAAAGTTGAATGGAATAATATTTTCTGCAGTTGCCTACTTGCAATACTATCAAGGTTCCATGAATTAAAGGATAAATGTAAAACTCTTCTTTATTAGTAGTGAAAAAAACCAACGGCATTTTATGGAGGAGAATGTCACTTTCATTAGAAAATAAAAGTAAAAGGATCATACAAATGACCGAACTCATGTCGCTCCGGGCCATGGTCCTTTTAGACCTAGATCATGGTTTCTCAAACTTTTGACTCTACGAACCTTCGTAAAAGATTCTGGATAACAGCGAACCCCTTAACTAACTGATCGAATGCCCTCCCCCTTAAAAATGTTAGGAGTAATTTTGTACAATGTAACCTATATCGTAAAGTATAATTCATAAAGCCACCATTACGTAAATCTTGTCGCGCACCCGCTACCGTCGAATGGTAGGGGGTTCGCGACAAGATGTACACCACTTTGAGCACCCTGATCTACAGTAAATACGCCTCTGGGTGATCTATGTACCTTTATACGTGTATATAAAAGAGCTTTGAACTTTGACTCGTTGGTTTAGGCCGCCCGTTTCAGTAATTGTTATATTATCATCATCTGCTTTTGAAAGGACCGATGCTGAATTAATTTGAGTCAAAAGTTTAATTAAGTCGGATATGTTAATTTCTAAAAAGGATATGTAAGTATCTTTGTATTTTTAAAGTTATGTATAATCTAAATGTTATAGAATGGCTTGACTATTTAATACCATTTTCAAAAGGGAGGAGGTTATAAAATTCAGCCGAATCCCTTTTTATGTGTAAACTAGCCTGCGACTTCGTCCGCGTGGTAAAGTTACTTTGAGCGGCATTTTTAACGAATATTTATTTATTCGTTCCATTAGGTACTAATGGGTTCAAACTAATACATTTACATCCTCTATCATCCCTTATTTTATCCCCATGGGGTTTGAATTTATCAAAATTCTATTAAAGCGGACGTCCGCTTCATCATAGTAGCTCCGCTCCAATCTTTAATTTCAGTTCAATCAGTCGAAAATCTAAGAAGATTTATACAAACTTTCATCCCCTATTTTCACCTTTGAGTTATATATATTTAGATTTGTTTCTCGATTATTTTCCTGAAACAATCTGCTAATCTAAACTTACCGAAGTATAGTTTAGATTAGCAGATTTTTTTTTTGTATATCTGAATAATTGATATATTTAGCTCACGTTTGTCACCTATTATTAATAGGTAGGCACTTATGTCAAGAGCTTCTCTTGGAGTCTTAAGTCTTTTAGTTTGGCATTGATTATATGACCTTCATGGTGTGATTACTATTTATTGTTTAATGAATGAAGGTAATATCTTTGTACGTTTTTATAAGCATCAAAACTCACTGCAAATTATAAAACTCAACGGAAAAAAAAGTAAATAAAAAGTTGATACTTTATACTTGGAATGCAATAAATATTCTTAAAAAATCCACTTTCCAATATATTAAGATAAATCCATGAGAGTGATTCTAAATGGATTTTTACAATTTTACGTTCACATAGGTACAATACCAGTATGTTAGGTTAGACAATTTGAAATCTGAGTGAGACCTAAGCAGTAAGTATATTAGGTTGTTAAAGGATTAATAATATTTTATTTTAACATGCATTTATTTCGTATTGTTTATGAAGATCTGTCATACATAATAAAATTAGCGTACAAATGCAATTTTTTATGTACAAATGAGTTTTTTTTCTATATAAAAACAAATAATCATTAAAAAAAACAAAACAGAATATTCTCTTTTCTTAGAAGACATTAAAAATACGTGTAGGTAACAATAAACCTAATAAAATATATTCCTGCAAAATATGTAAGTTCATAATTTTATGGTAAACTGATGTACTGCATTTGTACTGCTGTGTGTAACTAACATTTATTACATTAGGTACACCTACTCAAACATTATAAACGAGTTTATTGTTTTTTATTGCAGTTCAAGGAAAGAGGTGAACTCGGTCGGTCACTTCATCAAACTGATTTAATATAATAATTTTATTTTGTCAAAAAAAGATTAAATTTGTAAGTTTCTCGTTGATTTATTGAATTTAGTAGTGAATTAGTTTTATGAATAGGTATTAAAGTGTCACTATCAAGATAAAATATCTCCACTTTGTCTTTCGGGTCAAAGATAATGATAAATAAAGACTGAAGTTCTACATTATACGAGTGAGTATCAACAATACTTAATAATTAAGATCATTAAGTTAAGCTGAATAATAATATTTTCTTCCATTGTGCATACAATTATTATTAAAAAAAATCACGCACAGATCGTAGTTAAGAACTAAGAAATATTTGTACGAATAATTCTATTTTTTAAACATTAAATACAAAGGGGTCAACCATTGGTTACGTTACACGAAATTTATGATATTTAAATCCCCTCCCCCTTGTCACAGTTTGTCAAATAAATTCTATTAAATATTGTTCTAAATTCACACTCAGTGACGTAATTTATGGATGGAACCAAATATAAATGTTACCAAAAATATAGAATGCCTTCGATATACATCAAAATTTTACTCCGTACTCGCTGTTGCTTAACTAAGGTATAAATTATTTAATTGTATAATCAAATACTTACTCTGGAAATGGTGATGCGTTAATTTTTACATAAGTTCGATATATTTATTAAATAACTGTGATATCAATTGATTATTTTCGCAAATTAAGATACAGTTTACTTACCTGCCCACATATCAATATGAATCTCCTTTCAATAAATTTAAAACCGAAATGTTACAACCGTTCCGACTAATATAATTCGCTAATTTACACATTGTTTACTATTGATTAAAAAACCATATTCTGTTTAGAAACTTAACATAACTCGTAGGATATTTTATAAAGTTTTATAAGTAAATTGTTGTCCTACAACGTCGCCCCTGGTTTGGTACCGTGGTACGATGTAGTTATGATGTACGATGTAGTCGTCAAAAAAGAATTTTTAAAATAGGTCTAGAAGTTTCGTTAACTATTTAGTACAAATAAGTAGTAAAATCATTCCTATTTGAAATTAGTTTTATATACATAACTATTGAGATATGTAATTTGCATTAGGAGTTCTAGGGTTTGTCGAAAAACATAGTCATACTTATTATGTTCAAAACTGGTTTCGTAATCATCAAGGTTAAATTGGTATAATTCTTTTTCCTTATCCTTTCTTCATTAGCATCTGTATCGGATATTTTAATACTTACAGTATGACTTTTATGTTGTTTATGGTAAAACAATATTTACGTTAAGTTTCATAAAAAAGAATGACTTTCTGTTCCCAGCTTCGATTCCCGGTCGAGTCAATGTGGAAAATTTACTTTTCTATATTATCTCGTGTTTGTGTGTTATGGTAACGTCATCGTTCCAGGCACATTATAATACCCTTGGTATTATTTTGAAATCCAAGCAATGCATGATTTTGTGTATTATTTATTTATTTTGTTACATAGTATAAAACGAAGTCGTTTTCTCTGTCCCTATATTCTATGTATGCTTAAATTTTTAAAACTACGCAACGGATTTTGATGCGGTTTTTTTCATAGATAGGGTGCTTCAATAGGAAGGTTTTTATGTATAATACAAGACCACGCGGGCGAAGCCGCTGGCGGAAAGCTAGTTTTGTTATAAATTCTAAAATTTATTTGGACTTTATTAGTTTGACGCCAAAATTATACTCGAAATTTTTAACAATGCATTCATTTGATGACTATAGTTTGTACCTTATAGAAGAAACAATGCCCATGCGACAATATATGGCCACATGCTATTTTGTATCATACATTTATCACTATGAATAGCTTGGCATCTTTTAATGATTACTTTTTATGTGTAATTTGTGGGTGGTACTAATTTGTGATGGTGTCGATAGTAACCCTAAACAGGCTGTAACCGCTATAGCCCAGCATTTAACAAGCACGGCTACATCCCTAGACTATTGATAGGAAGCAGTATCAATGGTGCGAAAACTTGTGCCTCTGCGATCGCCAACCCGTTTGCCCAGCGTGGCGATTATGGGCAAAATCCCTCTATTTTAATATACACCACAAACAAATGGCCTCCAGTTCTTGGTGGCCCTGCTTGGCCTGACCAAGGTGGCGGTCAAGGTAACGGCAGGGCAGGGGGTGCGATGATATCATCTACCCCGGGTTATGGTAGGCCGCCCATTCCAAAAGACCATGGCAGCGTACAACAGACGAACTCTTTGGCTGGATGAACATCTGACTCAGTTGATCAGAGATACGATCGTTCTGTTCACCATCGATATTGTAGTAGCCTCAAGTGCAGCCGTACGTTACAGCAGACCATATTCACGTTTTTCTCGTGTTATGTAACCTACCATCGGAAATAAAAACATATGTGTATATATCGCAAGTTGAGAACGACAGTGACACAATGCAAAAAATGCGATTTTGAGTAATGAGCGTTTAAAGTTCAAGAAATTGTAATCAGCCCCTTTAAACAACGTATCGCCACTACGCCACCTAGCAGTTTCTATGCAAGCTACGTTTACAGGGATCTTTGCATTTTAAAGTTTATACTCAACAAAGAAAAATGTTTTCAAAAGTAAAAAATATGTCGTTTTTGGTTAGTGACATTGTCATTCTCAACGTGCGATATATATATAAACGCGGTACTACTTATTATTGCATATCTACCTATACCCGGAGTTAGACAACAGTTTTATCCGTATGTTTACAGTTTGTTTATCACGATTAAAATAAAGATGTAAATGTTAATAATATTAAATTAAAAAAATATATCAATATTTTAATTTTTTTTTAATCTTCATAACTATTTTCTCGATATTTAAGAATAGGAAAAATGTACATTGATATAAGGGTTGTAATAAAGCTTATTGGTATAAAAAGATAATTTAATTTCAAAGCGTGTACCTTTATTCTAACGCATTTACAACAATAAATGTTCGGTTCCCGTGAAATTTGATAGGTGGGTACTATATATTTTATATATATATATATATATAAAATATATATATATAGGTATATATGCATTACTTTTTTAATTTGTATATTGATGGCTTGTTGGTGGAACTTGGGAGATCCGGTGTCGGCTGCCATATGAGCAATCAGCCTGTAAATAATTTGAGTTATGCGGACGACATGGTTCTCCTGAGTCCCTCCATCAATGGATTGAAAAAATTACTTAATATTTGTGTAAAATATGCTAATGTACACGAATTGACATATAATGTGAACAAGACTATGATATTTGGACAAAACAGGATAAATAACTTTAGCCCAAAAATTTGTCTTAACGGTTCTGTCATAAAACAGGTCAGCAAGTTCAAATATTTAGGTCACATAATAAGAGATGATTTAAGTGATGATGATGATATGGAACGTCAGAAAAGAAGTATTGCTGTTAAAAGTAACATGCTGGCTCGTAGATTTTCTAAATGCAGCAAAGCCGTGAAAGTCACTCTTTTTAGTGCCTACTGTCAGGCGTTTTACACCAGCCAGCTGTGGACCAATTTCACGCAACGCGCCTTTCATGCGTTGCGTGTGCAATATAATAACGCTTTCAGAGCAATGATGAACCTGCCATGGCGGTGTAACGCGTCCGGCATGTTCTTCGACAATAGGGTTGATGATTTTTTTGCAATTATGAGAAAAAGGGCTGCCGCTTTCAAAGACAGAATCAGAAATACCAATAATAAAATCTTACTATCAATCTATGACTCATGTAAAATGATTATATGTGATTTATGAGCGATTCTATAGAATGTATTAATTTAATGTTTTATTTATGTTGTTTTTAATTTGATTTTTAATTTTTTAATATGATCTTTAATTAATCTTCGCGGCATTTAGATATGACGATGATTTAATGTATATTAGATAATTGTAATGAATTTACTTATTATTATTATTATTATTTGTTTATATTTTTGATTTTACTTTATTGCATGTTTTAATTTTCAATTTTATTTATTTGTATAAACTAAATTTTGATTTGTGTATATGAGTGTTAATGCTTGTAATAAATGGAATTATTATTATTATTATAATTGATAAAAGTTAATCGCCGAAGGAAATGTTATATTCTGCTTTATTTAGTCAGAATGAAATAACGGTTTTCTGTTTCCAGAAATATTCTATTTTTCCAGAAATGTGCTTAAAGTGACTTTTTTTATTTTCAGAAATGTTTTTCTCCTTGCTGTTTATTTCTTTGACTGTTGGAGTTTATTCTGATCATTATGATAGAACAAACATGTTACCAGACCGGACAACAATAGTGCACCTTTTTGAGTGGAAATGGAAAGATATAGCTGACGAATGCGAAAGGTTTCTTGCACCTAAAGGATATGGTGGTGTACAAGTAAGTGGCAAAGCTATATATAGCATTCATTTACTTACACAGTTAAGAAGGATTAATTATTTATAATTATCATCAATCCTACATCCCCACTGCAGGGGCTCAGGCCTTTCTTAAGGATGGTTAATTAGGATGGGCCATGGCGCTCCACGCTGGCCCAATGCGGATTGAGGATATAAACCGCTGCAAATGTAGCCGTGGCCAACGGCTTAACGTGCCTTCCGAAGCACAGAGTAGCTCGAGACAATAATTTTTTCATCTTCCGAATCTTTTTGCAAAAGTTGCTTACCAACAACGATCGCAGGCCGCGTTGTTTATCTATTACGCCATCGAGCTACTAATTCAATGTGTCTACATTGCTGAGTCGAGAACTCACTTTAATTCCCGGTCAGATCAACGTAGAAAATAATTTAATGTATATTGCTTTGAGTGTGGGTAAGTTTTAGCTACTTAGTTTGAAATCTGAGCAAATTATATTGTTTATAATTATTTCATGGTACGCATTTATAAGATTATGATTGTTGCCTTAGATATCACCTCCGTCAGAAAATTTGATCATCCACAAAGATGGCGGAAGACCATGGTATGAGCGTTACCAAGTCATGTCTTATAAACTGATTACAAGATCGGGAAACGCTGAAGATTTTTTGAATATGACAAAAAGGTGCAACCAAGTGGGGGTTAGGTGAGATCATTCATTATTCTTATGAACAAAAAGGCTGTGACGGTTTGAACTTGATTAATTAAGGGCAAACAAAAAAAAACTCTTTTCTTCGGGTTTGGTGAGTAATTTAACTATATATTATATTTGGTTGGATATAGTATACATTGACAACAGGTAATAATAAATAGATTTAAACACTCTTTACAACAAATTTCTATTGATGAAATTAAACATGTATAATGTTTCTTACAACTCAACGAATTATCACAAACTGACACTGACAAATTTCAAATTACGAAATATGAATAATAAAAATAAATAATGTTGAACATCCAAGACAAAAAGTTTGCATGCGGAAATCTAGTACAAAGTAAACGGTGGTACGACGCACCTGGCTATTATAATATCCTTTTAGAACTTTGAAGGTTTTCGCGTTAAGTGCGGTATATACAGGTCAAGTATACACTTCAAAGGCGCTGTGTGACTGGATTTTGTTGACTATAAAGATGAAAATTGTGTGCACCGCCTTACTGCTTAAGAAGCGTCACGATGTCGATACGCGTCTGTAGACTCATTATAGCATACCGGGAGCCTGCTTTTCGACTCGCGATGTGGATCATTAAGGTGGAAGTTAATACGGCTATATTCGTCTTAGTTGTTAATAGAGGGCGCTAATGTTCTTATTCGATAATATACTTTCTTTATAATGAACATGCATATATGCCTTAAATTTTTTTGTAATTCATATCATAATTGTATTATCAAATTCTATTAATTATTAACTGTGTAATTATTAATAGTGATAAATGGCCATCCTTGAAAAATACCCTACCTCATACGTAAACTAACTTTATTGTTTATGAGATTCACGGCTGGGGGGGGGGGCATGCCAATGACACTGATATAATTTAAGCTCACAATGGTTCTCTCTCATCCATACATAGGGTGATTCAAGCCGCCGATTTATAAGTATATAAGGTATAGTGGGTGAAGCCGAAGAAGGTATTAACGACTACAAATGCAGTCGGGACCAACAGCTTAACGTGCCTTCCAAGCTAGCCTTAGGAGTAGCTCGAGATAATAATTTTTTGGTCACCCATCCCGTGACCGACCCCTGCGAAAGTTGCTTAACGACAACGATCGCGTGCCGCGGCGCTTATCCACTACGCCACCTAGCTGCTCTAAAATGTTTAACTGGGAATAATCTAGAAATCAATGTTATCACATTTCTGATAACGCATCAGATTTTTGTAATACAATATTATGATCCTGTTTTTGTAAGATAATTAAAAATAACACGCGGTCATAAGCTGATACTTGGACAATACCATTTTCTTTTAGTACCTACATAATCTATACTATAATAAAAATGTTAACTGATCGATGTCTGAAAAATTAAATTAAAGAGATATGCAAAAAAAATGTTATGAGAGGCATTTATAAACGTAATAGAACACATAACGATTTTTTGTCGGTTTGTCTGTGCGTTTGTGCACGCTAATCTCAGAAATGGCTATACCGATTTAAATACAGTTTCATTATTGTATTGTGGTAATCGTGTATGTTTCATTTCAATCACTTCATAAATAAAAATAAAAAAATATGTTAATTTGAAGTATTATGTCAGGCAAAATTGCTATGATATTAAATGGTTTATTAAATTCTATAATACTTTATTAAGCTCTTTTATATGCCTACTGTAGGGGCTCAAGGCTTTGATTTGATAATTTTTTGGTCACCCATCCCGTGAACAGACGTTGCGAAAATTGCTTAACAACCACAATCGCGAGCAGCGGATCTTGTCCGTTGCACCACCGATTTTTGTATTGATATTGTCTGTAAAATGATAATTTGTAAGATGATAAATAAAAAATAAGTCTCCAATATTTTGAATAATCTAATGTAAATTGACCTCATGTATATAAGACCAATCTTATTAAATAGGGTTCAGCTTATAATGGACAATTGGTATAAGGCCACGCGAGTAGGACATCAAGAGACAAAGAGCGCTACGCTGCTGCAATTTAGCATCGAGTAGGGTTAACAGTAAGCGCACGTGTTATGTTTTCGATGGTAATTTTTTATCAGGTAAGGTTCACGTCTTTGAGACTAGCGGAGATGGTTGGCAGCCACCTCTGCATTGCAGGGTCTCACCTGTCTAGGAGAGGCTCTTGATGTACCTGAGCCCGATCTTTGAGTGTCTTTGTGACTCAGCTACGGCATATCGGGTCTCGACAGACCTCCGGGGACCCACTGGGTAGCTAACAGCAGTGAGCCTACTACTACTAGTAGTTACGGTCGTTTATTTTTAACCAACTTCAAAAAATACGTACGTATAGTTATTCTATTTGAATGTTTTCTTGTATCCATATTACACTTTTTTTGTTTGAAAGAGTATACCCTCAAAATAATGACATTAAAACTGACGAAATTACGTCAGTAGTTTTGTTTTAATATAATAAAACTGGGAGAACTACTACATCGCCTAATTATCTTGCTATAAAATGTCACTTTCATAAATAAACAGGATTCGAAAACGTATAATAAGCCTTATTATGACAAATTCAAGCTTTGTTGAGGAGGAGACCTATACAAAAAAATATGAATAGTAGTATACTGCATCCTCGATATTATATACTTTAACGATGGCAATGAAATAGTATGATTAAGCGAAGATTTTTTGCAATGAGATTCGTTTTAGAGTTCCGTACACAAAGGGTAAAAATGGAATCCTAATTGAACCGTGATAGAAAGTTTAAATTTTCACAGATAATGTATTTCACTGGCACTGTAATAACAAATACCAAAAAATAGAATAATATTATTGTTTAGGGGTTGCCATATAATCAACGTATTCATTTCTCCTTTCCGGTAAGGTATCCTCCTTACGCAAGTTCGACTCGCATTTGACCGGTTTTTTGACATGTGGTTTCCATTAAATACTAAGACCCTATGAGCACAGCTCAGTTTATTTCTATTTTTTTTTTGGACCAGAATATGCTGCTGTAAGTAAGCTTCCGAGTTTCTGAGATTATGTGACTTGATATTTTGTTGAATTGAATTACAATGAAAATTAAATGTTGGTATTAAAAATCAGTCTAATCGTTGTAAAATCCGTTTACGATCTTACTCGGCAACAGGTTTTGCAGGAATAAAAAAAATATTCAATTATCTACTAAGATTCATTTACTGTTTACTGTTACTGTTAGAATTTACTGTTATTCCAAAATGGTCGCCATAATATATTTTAAATGAACAAACCTTCGTTTGCCTTATGATGATCTATTTATTTCATGCCTACGTACATAGTTAAAAGGAGAAAGAAATGAATTACTTCTACACAAAAAATGTAACAAGGATTAAGCACCAAGACATTGAACTTTCAGCAGCCCTTTTACGTCCCCACTGCAGGGGCTCAGGCCTTCCTTATGAATGGTTAAGGAGAATAGGCCATGACCCTCCACGCTGGCCCAATGCGGATTGGAGGGTATTAACGACTGCAAATGCAGCCGGGACCAACGGCTTAACGTGCCTTCCGAAGCACGGAGTAGCTCGAGATAATAATTTTTTGGTCACCCATCTCGTGACCGACCCTTGCGAAAGTTGCTTAACGACAACGATCGCGGGCTGCGGCGCTTATCCACTACGCCACCGAGCTACTCTACATTGAGCTACATTGAACTTTACACAAGTGTTATTAATATCAATATCAATGTATATATAAATATCTTTTTAAATTCATGGATTATATCCATTCCCTGTGAATTTAATTTCATTTAATTAAAGTGAGACTTAACGCGTAAGATTGTTTGACCGGAATAGATTTTAATTGACAAAGAGGGCGTTTACACCAAAAATCCTAATCTTTTTAAAAAATTGCATTTCTTGTTATAATTATACAGTTTTTTTATAGGAAAATCTGTCATATATACAATTTATAGCCGAAGGAATCGTGCAGTACTTTTGGAATTATCGTAATAGTTTGCGAGTTAATAATAAAAACCCTTTTTGCCGCGCAATTCGCCATCCTCTGTCTTTATCTATATCATTGTTCAATGAAAGAGTCAGGTAAAGTCTAATATTACGCTCTCTATTAATAACATTATAGGGACACAAAGCAAGTAGCCGAGCCAATCAAAAAAGCAAAAAAGTATTTCATATGATATACATGTCATTTTGTAGAATAGGAACTTAGTAGAATAGAAAAACCATTAAAAACCGTAGTTTCGTTCGGTTTCGATCCGTTTTCGATTCTATTTGAACAAAATTTATTTAGTAGAATTGGCCCCCAGGTATAGTACCTAAATAAATATATTATAATTTATAAGTAGTGTTATGTGTGTATATACATTACAGTACCTATAGGATATAATTTGCTTTGTGCGGCTAGCTGTTCATACATATCTTTTAGGGTGCCCGTACCCAATGAGTAAAACGGGAACCTATTATAACGACTTCGCTGTCCGGCTCTCACCAAAAAAGAAAGAAAGAAAAATTTCACAGAGGATGTGTGTCCCTCAGATCAGGGGGGATATAAACGCTAAATTAAGTTTCTGCACCAGTTGGGAAAAGTTGTCTTCTAACCGGACCTGATACCGACCCGGGCCCCCGACGGGGTTAGTCCGCCAATGGTTAAATTACTGTCTTATAATACGATTGAGATACACTTATTGTTTTATAAACAAAACTGCTTTCAAATATTTTAAGTGTAAGAAATTTCATGGATAATTATAATAAGCATTCCAACATTGTAATTACGTTAAGTTAAATTCATGTTGTTGCGCTGTTGTTGTCTTAAACCCGGTTTCTGAATTGTATATTTCATTCATGTCTCAAACTGTAAACGTCACTGAGAAAAAAAAAACAGAATAAAATAAATATTTAAGGGGGTCCCATATAACAAAATTATTGCGTTACATTTGTTACTTGTATAAAAATATTTTTTCATTACGTCTATAAATGTTCTCAATGCTCAGGACTTCCCTATGTATAAATCGAAACGAACAGGGAGAATGTTTCATGACCAACTACGCAGGCCCAATTAGGATTGGAGGGTGTTAGTGACTGCAGATGACGTCGGGATGGTTTAACCTGTCTTCCGAAGCGCGGAGTAGCTCGAGATAATAATTTTTTGGTCACCCATCCCGTGATCGACCTTTGCGAAAGTTGCTTAACGACGACGATCGCGGGCCGCGGTGCTTATCCTCTACGCCACCAAGCTACTTATTCAATGTGACTGCATTACTGAGGGCTCGGGTTTAATTCCCAGTGGGGTCCACGTAGAAGATAATTTAATGTAGGTATATTGATTTATAATAATTTTTTGGTCACCCATCCTATTACCAGTCCTTGCGAAAGTTGCTTAACTTCACCGATGCTGAACTTTTAATATGCTTTCAGGATCTATGCGGATGTGGTCATCAACCATATGACTGGTGATAATCCAGAGAACATAGGCACAGGAGGAAGCACTGCTGACTTCAAGAATTACAGTTACCCAGCTGTGCCATACACTATCGAACACTTCCACTATCCATTCTGTTCTATCCACGACTACAACAACGCTGCTGAGGTATATACATTTATAATTGAGTTTTGAAAACTACAGTGTTCCAAAATTTTAATTTTATATTAAACTAGCTTTCGCCAGCGGCTTCGCCCGCGTGGACCCTAGGGAAATGTTTAGTGGGATAAAAAGTATCCTATTATCGAAGTCAGCTAACACCCTATCTGTATACCAAATTTCATCAAAATCCGTTCAGTAGTTTCGGCGTAATTGACGTACAAACATCCAAACATCCAAACAAAGAAACTTTCACATTTATAATATTAATAGGATACTAAGTAATTTTTATTACAAAGTCAGTGTCATCAAATTTCCTATTCCAAATTAAATAATCATTATGGAATACTATCTCATTTTAACAAAGAACGTTTTAAAGCCTTCTGATTATTATATTTGATCAAAATTCTGCATTCAAAGTGCTATACTGAAAAAAATATTTATAAATATTAGACAACATCACATACATTGCTCAGATTTCAAGATGAGTAGCTAAAACCTCTTAATTATGGAGTATCTGAGACAACAAAGGTACCAACACCCAGACCCGTGACAATATAGAAAAGTCAATTTTCTACATTGATCCGACCTGGAATCGAACCCGGGACCTCAAAGATGGCGATGCCTTAAAAGCTGGCGTGCAAACTACTCGGCTACAGAGGTCGTTTAATGATAAATGCTCAAAAAATCCACTTTGTCCCTGGCACTCTGAGATGGTACTCGAATCCACGATTTTTCGCAATCCGGGCGACTGCTCTAACCACTGAGCTACCCAGGACCTAACAGGACTGACTTTTACTGCCATAGAGCGTATTTTCATATCCCAAATGAAAGAGACATTATGGAATACTATATAAGTATAATGAATAAAGTTCTAAGGCCTTCTTTTATCCATTTAGTATATGACAGAGATGTTAAAGAGAGATCTTTTTTTTAATTCTTTTAATTTTTAAGGGGTATTTATTCTTTAGAACATGCCAACCCCATCATACCATACTTAAATCTAAATTCATTTGATAACAATATTTCACTAGGTAATTTTTACAGCATTTACAAGAAAGATAATAATTGTGTTATACTTAATGATTTTAGCGGGATTTTTACCATGTAGCTACACACTGTTGCACAGATATTTAATTCGACACACAATGTATTAAGCCTTAAAATCAATTGAATTTGCCAGACCCATATAACCGATTGTCTGTTGTATTGTACCTTAATTGTTGTATGACTGTTGAGTACACAATGATTACGTACCCATGATTTATTACTCTAACGTTAGTGACAAAAAAGTTTTACTTAGAACAATAAAATAATGATTTTGCTATACAGACTTTGATACCTTAATTACATTGAATGACTACTAATCTTCAGATTACTTAGAGAAGACCAGGGGGCCAATTCTACTAAATAAATTTTGTTACTAAACTCAGTGACATACGATACAATTCCAGCTAAAATAGAACTGGAATTGTATCGTATGTCACTTTGTAGAATAGGAAAACCATTAAAAACTGTAGTTTCGTTCGGTTTCGATCCGTTTTCGATTCGATTTAAACAAAACTTATTTAGTAGACTGGTGTAGTCAATAATATTTATATAGGTGTTTACTACACCTTAAATTTTGGAAACATAATATATAATCATAAAAAAAAGAAATTCTGTTTAGACCGTTAGTAAAATAATAGAAAAATATTAGATATGTATATTAGATTATAATAGGCATTAAGGTTGAAGAGTGCGGACTCGCTACGTCACAACTATGTTGAAAATGTACAAATGTATTGCCATAATTTATTGATTACACAAAAAATACGTGTCTAATATTCTTTAATAATCCTAACGGACAGACAAACTAGTCATCATCGTTATTATTGAGAGAAAACCTCTATGATACGACTTCACCCAAATCACAAATTCCCAAGTGAAGATCAGCTCACATTGTTACGCTACTGACAATTCCAGTATAGAAACTTATTCGTTGAATGCTTCAGGTGCGAAATTGTCAACTGGTAGGACTTAAAGATTTAAACCAGACTATGTATTATGTACGCCGAAAGATTAAAAGGTACCTTAACAAACTTATACGTTTCGGAGTGGCCGGAATAAGGTAGGATTACGATTATAATATTGTATGCCATTATAATGCTTATTGTGTAAATCTGTTTAATACGTAAGCCTAACTCGTGATAATTGTTTGAAGTGTTTACTATCTAACAGCTTATATAGCATGATGAAGTTGGGATACATTTTGTTTACATCCAATTGTCACGTTGGTTCTGACCATTTTATATTGGTGTAACAATAAAGTATATTAAAATGGTGTGAGAATAAAGTATTATTATTATTATTTCTCGAGTTCGTCATGATGCTGTGCGTGCTGTTGCTCTATTCTATTAAATATACAGCATTGAACATAGCGACAGACTGGAGGTGCAATCAAATCAAAACTGACCACAAAGGTAATAATGATTCTATTTGATCGAGCCTCTATGCTGTGACGGCACTGCGTTTGACGCTCTATTTTTAATAGAATAGCAAAGTTGCTGTTCTCACATATTTTTATAACTCGATGTGTCGTTGACTGTACTTATCGTATTACAAGTTTTTTTGTGGGTGTGTTTCTTGTGGTCATTGTTTTCTAATTTAAACCAATTTACGTCAACAATGGAAGGTCAAGTTTTAAGACAAACATTCGACTTCTTTTCAGCGTCGCTGACGTCATTACCTATCAATTGCCTGAACTGACAATTCGCTTTAGTTATCAGAAATATTTATTTTATTGTGTGTGTACTAACATTAATGTAATTTCTCGTGTGTGGTTGACTAATATTCTAACATTACTAATATCTTGTAGGTGAGATCATGCAACTTGGTCGGCCTGAAAGACTTAAACCACGGTTTGAGTTACGTGCAAACAAAAATTGCCAATTACCTAAACGAACTCATATCACTAGGAGTAGCCGGGTTTAGGTAAGTCCTTTATTAGAAGCACGAATTTTTATGTTTATTTTAAAAAGTTGCAAGAAATAACAATAGAAAACGTTAGAGTAATTCTATCGCAAGTGAAAATAGAAAATTTGTTTTTCTTTAGTTTAGAAAATGGCACATTTGTAATGCTCTATTCTCTATCTAATTATTTAAAATCTGTGAATGTAGATTGTGTATAAAGTTGAAGATTAATAAGATTTTCTGTTAATTTGATTGTTTAAATAGATTAGATTTCATTATCAAGAAGTCCTTTATGCTTTTAAAAGACTTGTTAAAAGCTTTGATTTTCTAACTCGTAATAACAAACGAACCTTTTCTTTTCCAGTTAATTTTTATATAAGTATATTTTTGTTTTATATATTTTTAGAGTTTTGTGATGATAAAATAAAGGAATTCAATGAGATTATGTTTTAGCTTCTATAGTTGTGGTATTCTGAAATCAAATCAGACTCGAACTCGATGTATATATAGCTTAGCTGTTAACATAGATATTTAATAGAATAAAACCTTTGAAGTTTGATTAATTGAACCTTTATGCTCTGATATCGAGTTTCACGCTGATATTAATACAAAGTATCACTGCTGTACTGATTTTTAAAAGATTTTATAATTTTTATGTAGATAAATAGTAAAATTACGTTGCCTTATTTTCTATTGATCTAATAAAAAGAAATTAACAATCATCACTTCTTTATATCTTTAATGGCAATGGCGAAATTTTTTTTTGTTTGTCCGTCAAGTAGGTTGTTGATAAATATTAAACACGTATTTATTTTTCGTTATCATTAAATAACGGCATTAAATTGAGTTAAAATGTCACACGACGTCACGCTTTTGTATATTTTCTACAAAACTGTGATGTAGCGAGCACCCACTCCTCAACTTTAATGCCTGTTATCTAAGCTATTCCTTGTTAAATTGAAATAAAAAAAGGAATACGTATCTAATATTTTTCTATTATTTTATTATATATTTCTATTACTGACGGACTAAATATATTTTTACGCTGTCGCCAACCCTGTTAATTAAATTTTTATATTATTCAGTGATTAAAACTATTTATGCTACATTTTATTGTATCAACATTTTTAATAAAACATATCGACGCTCAAAAGCACACACGTAGTAACCCGCAAACGCAAAATTGTACTTCATTGCAGAATAAATTTTTATTTATCATGTTTAAACATATGTGAATCGACTATAAACTTAGGGCACTATTTTTATTACCACGGAGTTGTATAAGATTTCCTTTTGAAAAAATATAAAGTTATTCTTAATGAAAAATGTTTAAAAATCCACTTTGTGCCTGACACTCTGGAAATGGACTCAAATCCTTGACTATTGTTTTGCTGCATTCTATAAAAACTATTGCGTCAAATATAGATATGTTCTATTAAAAATACTGCATCGAACACAGATATGTTTCAGTAAACATATCATTGTGAATGCAAATTAATCAAATATAAAGTTATTCTGCCTTGAACAATTTTTGGGATTGCGGGTTATTACGTTTTCGCTTTCCAGCGTGGTTATGTGTACATAAAAGGTAATTTACTTATTTTAGAGTGGACGCAGCGAAACATATGTGGCCGAATGATTTGAAAGAGATTTACAGTAAACTCAACGATTTAAACACCGACTTTGGTTTTAAGCCCAAAACGAGACCATACATTTATCAAGAAGTCATTTATTACGGTCAGGAGGCAGTCACACCTAGTGAATATACACATCTGGGAGACGTAACTGAATTTAAGGTAAGTTTTAAAATATTTTGTGTGATATATTATCATTAAACGAATGTAACCAGTTACGTCGCGTGCATTTATGAAAATTTATCATATTTCCAGTTCTTTCGGGATAAATAAAAGAAGTCAAAAATATTAAAAAAAAACGTTTAAAAGTCTTTTCTTTAATAATTACAGTCTACAGATGGTACACCACCTCAGTCATCTTGGACGTGATTTTTTAAGCATATTCCTTTTATGATTTATAATACTATCTATAGACTTGTAATTGTTATCTGTATTTTCTAATGACTCTATCATTAATTGATATTGTGGTTAAAATTACGGCAAATAGTAAAAAATTGTTTTTTTTAATCATATTTTATACAAATCCTGATAATAATAATCAAAACAAAAAAGAATATGAATGACGACTGGGTCAAAAAAAAGAAATCTATTTAGTCCATCAGACAGATAATATTAAATTAAAGTGGGGGCTCGCTACGTTAACAGATTTGTGGAAAATGTACAAAAACGTGATGTAATGTGACATTCCAGATCAATGTACCTTCGTAATTTATTGATTAAGTAAAAAAAAATACCTATTTAATATTATTCAATAATCTACCTGACGGAAAAACAAAACGAAAATTAGTCGTCATCCTTATTATCTCATTTGGTGCAATCGTTCTGAAAATACGCGTGTAATATATCTCTAAGTATATAACGACGGGTAGTCAGAAGGGGCTATTACTGTTAAATATGTGTATAATAAATATAACAATTTAGTTACGTATATAAATATAATCGATTATGTAAAATATGTTGCTTTGTTATTAGTATTCGATTCGACCATTTTTCGTTCGCGCCATTGCAACACGTATCCATTTTTGAGTACTGGTATAACAGAAGCAGAGAGGGGAGGTAGTATAAAAACGGTTGAAATGGCGCGGAGCGGCACTATGTCGTAGAACGTCAAAGTGAACGTACATTATTAAGTGGCTTGTTATTGAGGGTTAAAAACTGTGAGACGTGTATTTTGTGGATCTGGAAATTAAATGATTTTATAAATAAGTTACAAAGTGGTTTGATTGTGAATAACTCAGAAGTGGGATAAAGGGAGCTTGGAAAAACGAAACAATAAAAAGCTCTCACTCCACGCTAATGTAAGTACTTTTATTACCATTATTATTATGATTCTTTTTAAAAGAGAAAAACCTTTTAAAATTTAAAGTTTATGAGGGTATATTTTTTTTTTTTTTTCTTTCTTTTGTTGGAAAGCTTAATTTTTCTTTTTCTTACAAACAGTGATTAATGAAGTGGCGATATTGTATTGCATGTTTGCCAGGGCTACTCTCTGGGCATGCAATTCATATGATCGCAGACTCTTCTTGCGCTTTGCCAGGGCAACTCTCTGGATGCGTCAGCTGAGTCTTACACTAAATTTAATGCCTGACTCGACCATGAATTTTCGATTTCTGTCTTTCATATATGCCAGGGCTACTCTCTGGGTATGCAAGATAGCGATCGCAGTGACTTTCCTAACGCTTTGCCAGGGCAACTCTCTGGATACGTTAGGTTGTCTCAATTGAAAAACTGACTATTTTACTTGACTATCAACCTTCTCGATTTCTACCTTCCATATTTGCCAAGGCTACTCTTTGGATATGTAAGATAGCGATCGGTGATGCCACTAGCGCTTTGCCAGGGCAACTCTCTGGATGCATTAGTTGGTATTCTGCATTGAAGATACAATTTGCTTTACCTACTTATGACTTCGAATTGAATTAATATTATATTTTAATGATTTTATTTATTTTGTGTTTTCGAGATCACGATGGACGATAATAATGAAGCTACGAATAGAAATCGAGAAAGACTTGAGACACGCGATACGAGAGTATCCCCATCAATTCTTGCTGAAATAGAAGGGAACAGTGATGATGAACTGATGCTTAGATACCGGTTATTGAGCGATGAGCTAGAGCGACGTTCAACAAACCGTGTCAACGCGGACGATGAGCTTGAGCGCCGTCCGCGATCAAGACGAAATGAGAACGATGAGCTTGAGCGACGTTCTTTCACAAGAAATAGGGTCGAGGATGGTGAGCTAGAGCGACATTCTCGATCCATCCATAGAACTGAGAATAGAGAGCTAGAGCAACGATCCCGATCACGAAGTCCTAGGGACGATGAGATTTTGCGATCTCTTACGAATGAGGTAAGACAACATCGAATTGTTACGTCCAACCCTTTTTCCGCAGAATCTAATAGAGGATTAGAACACCATAGACAAAGCAGAATTAGAAGATCCGACACTGAAACGCTAACCCACACTCCGAGATTGCGAACACCTACAACAATATTACGTGAACCTGACTATCAACGAGATGATGTCTCGCCGCCTCGACGTCGTGTCAGGTACGAGAACTACGATATTCCACCTAGTGATAATATCTTGAATCAATTCGTGAAGGCACTTAAAGATTTTGCTTTGTTAGGAAACAATAAGATTATGGCCGGGAATAACGTGATTCCAGAATTTGATCCACTGTCCAAAAATCAAACTGTTGCTAATTGGATAACCAAGGTTGAAGAATGTGCGGAAATTTATAAATGGAGTGAAAGTGAGATGATTCATTACGCCTTACCTAAACTGGTTGGTCTTGCAAAATCATGGTATCAAAACTTGCCAACTGTTCGTTATACATGGGCTCAATGGAAGGTTAAGCTTAATGAATCATTTCCATGTCGCGAAAACTATGCTGATCTTTTAATTGAAATGCTTTCTTTAAGGGTTCGTTTTGGAGAGTCACTAGAACAATATTTTTATTCGAAATTAAATTTACTAAATCGTTGTAAGATCACCGGTAATCAGGCCGTAGATTGTATTTTACAAGGGATTGATGATAGAAGTGTGAAAATAGGTGCACAAGCAGCTCAATTTGACTCTCCGGAACAAGTTCTTACGTATCTAAAGACTGTTAGAATCGGAAATAATAGAGACTTTGTTTCTAGTTCTAACAGATTTAGGCAAGATAGGAAACATGTACGTAATAACTCATCGGGGAATAATAAAACTCTATTGGGAGGAAGTAAGCCACCTATTAAATGCTTTAATTGCGGATTAGAGGGTCATCCTAGCTTTTTATGTTCTAAACCAATTGAAAAGTGTAGCAATTGCCATAGAATAGGTCATAAAGTCACGTCTTGCCCTTATATTAACAAAAATAATGAACACCCCATTAGTAGTGAGAAACAGGTTCTTAAGGTTAGCATAAATGATATCTGTTGTACAAACCCGGCACAAGAACAAAATAACCCGATTAATGAATTGAATTTTGATAATGATTTGAAACTGGTAGACATGTCCCGTAAATATTTTATGACTATCGGAGTAAATCAAAATTTAATGGATTGTTTTATAGACCTAGGTAGTGAATGTTCTCTCATGCGTTATTCTGATGCTTTAAACTTAAACGTCGAACTTAAAACTGATAGTTTACCTGTTTTAAAGGGAATAGGCAATAATCACTTGCATGCTAAAGCGCGGATTGAAGTTGAAGTTAACGTACAAGATATAATATTACCAATTGAAATGTATGTGGTAGATGACGACGTCATTAAGCAACCAGTGTTGTTAGGGCAAAATTTTACCGAACATCCCAACATTATCTTAACTAAAACTTCTTCAGAATTGTTATTCGAAAATACAAAAGATGCAAGCAAACTATAACTTACAGTTTCTGATACCACAATTATTCCTCAGTATGATATAAAGCTAGTACCTATTGTAGCGAACAAATTATATTCAGGCATTATATATATAGATGGCTCTATAAGAGGTAAAATAGGACACCAATATTACCTTCTTCCAGGGGAATATCATCTTAAACACGGTAAATGTAGTTTATTAGTTCAAAATATCACGATAAATCCAATTAAATTCACTGCAAATTCTTTAATGACCCGTGCTATACCGGTTTCCTCTATTAGAGAAGTCTCAAAACTATCTATCGATGTCATTGACAAGGAAATAAATTGTAGCGATTTACTCAATGAACCACAAAGGCAAGAACTTAAAAACTTATTAAATAATTATAATGATTGTTTTTCTGAGAACCTTCAAGATCTCGGTTTCACAACAATGACTGAGATGGAAATACGTCTAACTGATTCAGATCCAATAGTGTATAGGCCATACAGAATGTCATTAAATGAAAAGACACATGTGCGTGAAATGGTCCAGGAAATGATAGACGCGAACATAGTACGAGAATCTTCATCGCCTTATGCTAGCCCAATTTTATTAGTTAAAAAGAAAACCGGGGAAAAACGTCTGTGTGTGGATTATAGGGCCCTTAATCGAAAAACTATTAAAGATCGTTTTCCGTTACCACGGATTGAGGATCAGTTGGATCTTCTTTCTGGACACAGTTACTTTACAACACTTGATCTTGCGTCTGGCTACTACCAGATACCGATTAAAGAAGATTCTAGGCATAAAACGGCTTTCGTTACTCCCGACGGACAGTTCGAATTCATGAGAATGCCATTTGGTCTGGTTAATGCGCCATCTGTTTTTCAACGTACTATAAATAAAATCTTAGCCGAAGCCAAAATTAAATATGCTATGGTCTATATGGATGATATCCTAATACCGGCTCACAACTTTGCCGAGGGGATAACTCGCCTTAGGGAAGTATTAAATTTATTAAGATCTGGAGGGCTAACTCTAAAATTATCAAAATGTTTTTTCTTTTATAACAATATAGACTACTTAGGATTTGAAGTAGGTTCTCATGGAATACGTCCAGGTTCTCGTAAAACTGAGGCTGTAAGTAAATTTCCCGCACCCAAAAACCAGCATGAAGTCCGTCAATTTATTGGCTTAGCTAGTTTTTTTAGACGATTTGTAAAGAACTTTGCAATAATAGCGAGTCCGTTGACGGATCTACTTAAGAAAAATTCTCCTTTTGAATGGTCTGATAAACATAATTATGCTTTTATGACTCTTAAAAACTGTCTCATTGAAAGACCCGTATTAGCCTTGTATGATCCTTCTTTACCAATTGAACTACACACGGATGCTAGTAAAATTGGGGTAGCTGGTGTAATTTTACAAAAAGGCCACGATGGCTCGTTACGACCGATATCCTACTATAGTAGGAAAACTACATTAGATGAGCAAAAAATGCACTCATTCGAGCTAGAAACTCTAGCGGTTATAGCCTCCCTTGCACGTTTTCGCGTTTATTTACTTGGAGTACCTTTTAAAATTTACACTGATTGTAATGCATTGCGAACAGCAATGACTAAGCGTGATATGGTACCAAGAATCGCGAGATGGTGGGTACAACTACAAGAATTTGACTGTTCTTTTGAATATAGACCTGGGCCCCGAATGGCACACGTGGATGCACTAAGCAGACATCCAGTTGCACCTCCCGTTTCAGAAACCCATGTTTTAGACGTACTTATGCTAGAAAAGGATGACTGGATTAAAACTGTGCAATTAGCTGATGATGCGATTAATTCAATCAAAGACATTCTTTCTAATCCCGATTCTGAGAAGATAGTTGAGGTTTGTAATAATTATTGTTTAAAAAATAATCATTTATTTCGCAAAGTAAATAATGAACTTCGCTGGGTTGTACCTAAAGCGGTTAGGTGGCAAATCCTCAAGATGAATCATGACGACGTGGGTCACTTTGGTTTTGAAAAAACCTTATCTCGCATAAGACAATCCTATTGGTTTCCAAAGTTACGACGATTTGTAAAAAAATACGTATCTGCTTGCCTTGAATGTGCTCATCATAAAACCCAAGGTGGCCCTCGTCCTGGAGAATTACATCCAATACCAAAAATAGAGATACCTTTTCATACAATACATGCAGATCACTTAGGTCCGTTTGTGCGTAGCAAAAGAGGTAATTCGTATATACTAGTAATTATTGATGGATTTACAAAGTATGTTAACATAACGCCTGTAAGGAATACTAAAGCAACCACAACCATTCGGGTATTTAGAGACCACATAAGTTACTTTGGTACTCCTACCCGCCTCATAACCGATCAAGGGTCTTGTTTCACGTCTCATTTGTTTAAAAAAATTTATAAACAACACTGGCATAAAACATATCCTAAATGCAGTAGCCACTCCTAGGGCAAACGGCCAAGTAGAAAGATTCAATAGAACCATATTGGACGCGCTCTCTACGAAAAGTCACGGTCAAAATGATAAAATATGGGATGATTTCGTAGCTGATATACAAATTGGACTTAATACAACGATTCATAGTACTACAAAAAAAAGTCCATCAGAACTCTTATTTGGTTATAAATTAATAAACACCACTGAAGCAATCTTAAACGACGTAATTAATGATACCCGTCATGTATGCTCATCCGATGAATTATCCCAAATGCGTCTAGAAACCGGTAAAAATATTAGGGAACAACAAGAAAAGGACAGGGTGAGATTTAATAAAACTAGAAAAATAGGTAAAGCATATAAGGAAGGGGAACTAGTAAGGATAGAAAGAGTAGTTGCTCATAATGATGGTAAATCAAAGAAACTAATAGAAAAATATCAGGGCCCATATCGCATTGTTAAGATACTGCCTAATGATAGGTATCTTATCGAAGATACACCCTTAACTCGAAAAAATAACCGGCGCTATGAAGCCATTGTCGCTATAGACAAAATACAGCCTTGGTTGAACTTTAGCACTAGTTTTGATTCTAGTAGTGATGAATCGTGTAGTGATAATGATAGCATAAGTAACTGTAATAAAAATGATGAATAATATCGAAGAAGGAAAGTTGATTTAATTGCGTTCGTTAAATTAATTTTATGTAATCCTTTGAATTATACGAAAAAAAAAATGTTATAATTTAATATAGCTTAAATAACTAATACTATTTGTCTATTTACAATATTGTAATTATTAATGTATGTGTAATTTTAATAAAAGCATTGATTGTTATGTATAAATTAACTAGACCCATTTTTTTTTATATCCCTATTTACCACGAGGACGTGTTCCTTGAGGATGGCCGAGCTGTTAAATATGTGTATAATAAATATAACAATTTAGTTACGTATATAAATATAATCGATTATGTAAAATATGTTGCTTTGTTATTAGTATTCGATTCGACCATTTTTCGTTCGCGCCATTGCAACACGTATCCATTTTTGAGTACTGGTATAACAGAAGCAGAGAGGGGAGGTAGTATAAAAACGGTTGAAATGGCGCGGAGCGGCACTATGTCGTAGAACGTCAAAGTGAACGTACATTATTAAGTGGCTTGTTATTGAGGGTTAAAAACTGTGAGACGTGTATTTTGTGGATCTGGAAATTAAATGATTTTATAAATAAGTTACAAAGTGGTTTGATTGTGAATATTACGAAGCCCAAATAGATCGTCCATATCGGAGGACTATCCTTAAAATAACACTGCAGGCGTGTACACCAACGTGGATTTGTTCCATTTTATCACTTTTCATACGAAAATATAACGAGATGAGCGTGATGTCGTCGGATGTCTTTACTCCTCAGCGATCGGAAACAGAATGTGTGCCAAAAATGGCGGCAACTTGCTTTTTGTTAACGAACTGTCATAGTCAGTGTCACCATTCTAATAACATTAAAAGTATCGATGATCACACCCTCTCTACAATCGAGTAATTAAGTAATCGAGTATTGTATTGTTTCGAGTTGCGGATTATCTTGGGTTTATGCAGCCCAGTATCACTGCGACCATTGCTGATCTATTGTGATCTCCACATACTACAGTTCACGGTCAAGATTACATTCTACAAGGAACTGTAGTATTTTCTTGGCCGTAAGTTCTTTAATATCGTCTGGGTGCATCACGTGCTTTCCCAGATAGATACATCGTTTTCGCATTAGTAACGGGCAATCGGTCAAAATGTGCAAAGGTGTTTCTTCTTCCTCCTTGCATCCTCTGCACATTCTACTGTCGCTGATCCCCATATTGTGCATGTGTCTGTTCAGTCCACAATGCCCTGTGAGTGCTCGTACTAGTGTGCGAAGGTGAGTTTTGGTTAAGTTTAAGGCCTCTGATGCCGCCTTTTTGTTGAAGGTTTTAATCAGGGTCTTAGAGTGTTTCATACCGGGAGTGTTTCTCCATAGTTGAATAGCTGCGTAGTGGCAGTAAGTTTTCAAGGTGAGCTGGGTTAGGCTTTGAGGGATGCCACAGAAAGGTTCTGGTCCGATAAGGGCGTCTTTAGCACCCTTTTTCGCCAGTTTGTCCGCCTGTTCATTGCCCTCGTGTCCAGCGTGCCCTGGAACCCATCGTAGAACTACTTTGTTGTTGTTGCCCAAAGAGTTCAGTGTCTGTTTGCAGTTCTCGACCAGCTTCGATCTAGTTATGTCGGAAGCTAGTGCTAAGAGTGCAGCTTGACTATCAGAGTGGATGTAGATAGTATGATTGAGGTAGTTATTTTGCAGATTGGCTGCCGCACATTCCAAAATGGCGTACACCTCTGCCTGGAATATTGAGGAGTACTTTCCCATGTTCAGACTTATAGCCTTCCTTGGGGCTTCTCCATGAATTCCACATCCTACCTCAGGACCGGATTTGGAGCCGTCAGTGTACCACTTTAGGCTTCCATTTTTCCATACTATACGATTGTTTGACCAGTCGTCCCTGGTGGGTATCTCCACAAGATATGACCTGTGTGAATCGATTCTCGGGGGCATGGTGTCAGTAGGCATCCCCAGGATTGGTATATTGCATATTGAGTCCTTCAAGTACCTCAAATTACCTGACAGCCATGTCTTCGCCTCCATGCTAGTAATCCTGTACATGCTAGCCCTCGCCACCATTTCAATGTGTAGATGTAGGGGCGGCAGGTTTAGCAGAGCCTCAAGGGCTGCAGTCGGGGTGGAAGACATAGCTCCTGTTACTATAAGACAAGCAGTCCTTTGCAGACTGTTAAGTCTTGATATGATAGTACTCTGTGTCGTTTTTCTACTCCAAACCACCGAGGCGTAAGACACCATCGGCCTTATGATGGCTGTGTAGAGCCAGAGGGCTATATTGGGTTTCAAGCCCCATCTATTTCCCGCTAGCCGACAACATATCATCAGAGCTGTTTTAGACTTCTGTATAATTCCGTCTACGTGTGCGTTCCAGGTAAGTTTCTGGTCCAGTGTTACCCCCAGATACTTGACCTCTGTCGAGAACGGAATGAGCCTCCCATTCATGGTCGGAGGCGAAAGCTTGTCCAGCTTTCGTTTCCTTGTGAATGGGACGACCACGGTTTTGCCTGCATTAATCGACAGATTATTGTTTTTACACCATGAGTTAATTGTGTTCAGCGCCCTCTGCATAAGGTGCGATAGCATACTTTGGCAGTTTCCTCTCACTATCACCACCAGGTCATCGGCATAGCCCAGGGTGTCAAAGCGGAGTTCAGCCATCTTATGGAGAAGCTGATCCACCGCAAGAGTCCACAGTAGCGGAGAGAGTACTCCACCTTGTGGGCATCCTCTTGTTGTTGCTAACTCTAGTGAATCATTGAGTAGTTCCATCCTCACTGTCCTACTCTCTAGCATGGTTCTTATCCATCTTACAGTAGTGGAGTCAATCTCTTTATGGACTAATCCTCTTACTAATGTCTCGGTGGGCGTGTTATCGAACGCTCCTTCCACATCAAGAAAAGCAACGAGTGCTATTTCTTTATCGTCCAGTGCCTTTTCAACCTTGTCTATAAGGTTTAGTAGGGCAGTCTCCGTAGATCTGCCGCTTCGGTAGGCGTGCTGGGTATCATGTATGGGTTTGTTGATAAGACTCCCTTGTCTGATATAATTGTCTAATACCTTCTCCATGGTCTTCAGAAGAAATGACGTGAGGCTGATTGGCCTGAAGGACTTTGGTGATGTATAGTCCTTCTTTCCAGCTTTAGGTATGAACACGACTTTCACCTTAGTCCACAGATCTGGAATATATCCCCAGGCGAAACTGGCTCTGAAGATTTTTACCAGATAAGGGATGAGATTGGCGGCACCCCGTTGTAAAAGCACAGGGACTACGCCGTCAATTCCACCAGATTTAAAAGGTTTAAACGAGTTAATGGCCCATTTCACTATTCCAGGCCTAATAACGAGAGCGGCTCTTCTCCAGTCCTCTGGTAGAGGCCTTCGAAGAGTGATCGCTACTGCATTATCAGTAGATCCCGGAAAATGGGTGATAGCCATTAGCTGCAAGGTTTCCTTCTCGTTAGTCGTGAAGGACCCGTTCGGTCTTTTAAGGAGACCTAAGGGATTACAGTGTGCCTTTGCCATGATCTTATGAAGTCTTGCTCCTTGAGGCGTGTTAGTTATCTCCTCGCAGAACTTCCTCCATGATGCACGCTTGGCTTTTCTAATTTGTTTACTGTATTCGTTTAGGGCCATCCTGTAGGCATCCCATTCATGGGTGATTTTAGCCCTATTGAATAACTTTCGTGTTTCCTCCCTAAGTTTTTTCAGCTTTGAGTTCCACCACGGTACTTTCCTTTTGGATGATTTGATTTTGGGTGTACAGCTAGCCTCGAAGGCATCTTTAATGCCATTAGAGACCGCCTCTACCGCGAATTCAATGTTCTCAACCGTTCTAATGCATTTAGGAATTACTTCTAAGTTCCGAACAAGGTGTTTGTTGTATTCATCCCAGTCGGTGCGCTTAGGGTCCCTAAATGCACTAGTATGTGTACTTAGTTCTGATGTTAGTTCTAAGCATATATGCCTATGGTCTGACACTGAGTTTTCGTTACTAACCCTCCAGTTTTCTACATGCCTGGCCAGGTTGTAAGTGGCGAAAGAAATATCTAGCACTTCTTGTCTCGTCCTAGTTACAAAAGTTGGTTCACAGCCATTGTTTAAAGTTTGAAGACAATTGGTTACTAGGTAATTGTTTAATAACTCACCTCTGTTATTAATGTTTGTACTTCCCCAGTCGGTGTGGTGGGCGTTCGCATCGCACCCCACAAGCAGCTCAGCATGGTGTCTCCGGGCGTAGTCGACCACGGGTGTGAGCTCAGCAGTCGGGTCAGCTTTATCTCCGGGCAGGTAGGCCGAGCACACGAGCACTCTGGGCCCGTGCCATCCCTTGAGATTGACAAATGCTGCTACAAGGTCATCTGTGCACAACTCTGTAACAGGCAAATAGTTAGTGTTTTTGCTGAAAACAATACACGCCCTGGGTTTCAAGCCATCAATGTTATAAAGTACCTTACCAGCGGCTTTGAGTCCCAGTATGGTTGAGTTATGCACCCAGGGTTCTTGAATCAGGGCAAGGTCGACCTTTCGTTCTGCAAAGCACTGTTCCACTACTGCGGATGCAGCAGCGGCGTGTTGGAGGTTTGCTTGCAGAACCCTTGCCCGAGCCCCCTGGTTGGCCATTTTATTTCCCCCGTTTGGCAGCTTTCGCGGCACCCCGTGATCCCCCCGCTAGAGGCGTTGGTCGCGCTTTAGCGTTCGGGTTTTGGGGTTTTGCCACTCCAGCTGCATGCTTACCCTTCCCTCGCCGGCCCCCGCCCACGACCACCGGCGCTCTTCCACCCCGAGGTTGTGAGCCCTGGGGTTTCTGTGTTCCGCTGGTCGACGGCGTTGGTTCGGCGGCAGGAGGGGGTTCGGAGGAAGACTGTAGATGCTGAGGGGCCTGATGGTCGCCCTTGATCTTGAAGTAAACCCTCTTAAATCCGAGGGTCACCCAGTAATCCTTCTCTTTGAGGGCTTCAACGGAAGGTTCGTCGATGGAGAAGGTGACAAGCCTTCCTCCTTCTTCCTCCTTCTCGTTTAGGACCCTCCAGAGTCCAGGATTTATGCCTTTATTCTGTACCCTCAACAGGGCTAATGCCTCAGTAACTGAGGCAGCCTCCGTCTTGGGTACAAACGTTGTTGCCGTAGATGGCCTTGGAAGCTCGCTCTCCGACATGGTGGTCAGCTGAGCTTCAGGCCATGGCTTCATTTTTGGTGTTACAGCCACAAGCCAGTCATGGCTATACTGGTTCGCGCAGGTTACCAGTATCCATCCTGTCCTGTGGCTGAAACCGACAAATTCAGGTCCATCGCCCTCCGCGTCCATTTTTGTTAGGGCCACGATGAGGTGACGATGTACGAGCGCCATCTGGGCTTCCGTCATGGGTTCCGAATTCCGGATCCCCACTCTGGAGGTCTCCGCCATCTCCCTATAGCTAAGGGGCTTTGGGCCGCCTGTGGCTGTAGGGCTTAACTTGGCGACTTTATTGATGTGCGCCTTAGGAGAGTCTTCCTCTGATCTGTCCCTCTTGAGGGTCTTCACAGAGGTCGGCTTCGGTATCGGAATGTCTTTCCATGGCTTGCGGCATAACACAAGGGCTTGCTCTGTAGCTACCCCTGCTTCTGCCACTAACTTCCGGAGACGCTTCCGTGCTGCTCCAGACAGTCGCTTGCGCTGACTGCCTTGGCTCGTATCCTCTACTTCGGATGGGGCGTCGGGCGATCCAGAGTTGCCTCCTTCGACCACGACTTCCACCTCCGTTGTAGGGGATAGACTGATGGGCGTTCCAGAGTCCTTTGCAGTCCTCTTCGCCTCATCACGGTTCATTCCGTCCTGGATGGATTCCAGAACGGAAGACATAGGGTTTAGGCTAATTTGATTATTTTTATCCTTTTCCATGTTGTACCCACGAGTAGCTAGGGAAATAAAAGGTCACGAACGACAGAGCCCCGCATGTCGCCCGAAGGGTTATTTACTACTCCGATTCACCCTGGTTTCGGAGAGACACCGTTTGAGACTGATACCCTCAGCCATTCATCCCTCGGCACGGTACGATTGACACCTTGGATTGGGGTTTTTGGAGTCGAGGTTGTCTCCTCCCGGAAAGATTAGAGATAGGATGGAAGGAAAGGTTAGGAGGGGAATGGGAGGGATGGGATTGTTGGAATTATGACGGGATTGAGGGTTCAGGACTGCCTGCAAGGTGGGACTGCCATTGCAGACATCGTCCCCATACTTGGCTGCTTTGGGGTCCGGGGTAGATGGTAAGTATGCGGCGCCCGTTGCGATCCCAAAACATTTCCAGGGTGTACGACGCGGACGTGTATGGTGGACTTGAGGGAAGAGTCTATAGCTCAGCGCCGCATACCAAAGCGTACTCAACCCTCCAACACCCCAAGTAATCGAGTAACTAGCAATTAAAAAAAAGATACTAAATCAAACAGTCTTCGTAAAGATGATGCGACATATATCCGTGATTCGTTTTGAGTTAGGTGCATTGATTGATAAGAGTACTATTACAAATACAAAGAAACTTGCTACGCTGCATACAAATACAGCTCTGACAACCAGTTTACTTAATTTTAATAATATTTATCGATTTCATTGAGATGGGACAGTTTTGTGCTCTTTATTTCTTAGTCCGTTCAAAAATATTATTATAGATATGAGAAATTGACGGTTAACTCAACTAAAGAACGTAAACTTAACTATTTTGAAGTGGCTCGACAATTTGTATAGAGCTATCAGAGTTGGGAACTATTTAACGCTGAATCATGTAACAGATCAATTCACGATCGGAAAGCATGACGAGATAACTTTGAGAAAGTTCGCTTTGAAACGGCTTTATTAAGTTCTGGGTGGTGGGTAATTATTTGTAGTTCACAAAGGGAAAATTGTTTTTACAGTATTCTGGGGCCTACACCGAAAATAACGATTATGTGTTTGCGTATAAATGAGCTGATATTCTAAACGGGAAAATATTATATGTTACACCCTAAAATATTAGGTCAAAACTTATGTAAAAAACATCTATAGAAAAATAACTACTTATTCCATTTGTTCTAGTAATTATGCTCATTTCTATTCATCTAGTAGTTCTTTAAGTAATAATGTCCTTTTAAGAGTTCCTTACCTAAAGGATAAAAACGGGATAACATTTATTTTTATTTATAATCTTTATTTATATGGTCAACCAACAGCATACATATTTCAACTTACAGTTAGTTTTAAATCTTATATATATATATATATATATATAGCATTGTTAACATATATGCGTAAACAATTTTTTTAAGTACGCCTTGCTGATAGACGACACCAACAATTCACTCCACCATTGATAAAATCAATAATGAGAGGCTAAGGCACTCTCCGGTTCTCAGTGAAAAGTCAGATCAAAATAACTGTAACACAGATCGCAGGGCTTCAGAGAGCACGTCAACCCCAGTCCCTTAACCGACCCAATCTAGTCCACAGAACTTAAGAATTCCCGGATCTGAGCTTTAAAAATTAACTGCGAGTTGAAAAATATATCTAGATTAAACACATAATAACCGATATTATTATATGCAGCAGAATTGCGAAGCAACGGTGAATACCTAAAAACGTTAGTCCGAGATGCGGGAAAAGAAAACATTAATAATGCTTCGCAGTTCGTCCGTTCGTCCGTGTGTCCGTCTATCACCAGGCTATATCTTATGAACTGTTATAATCAGACAGTTGAAATTTTCACAAATGTATTTCTGTCGCTATAAAATATTTAAGGGGCTACCATACAAAAACACAACAAAGTGATTTTTTTTCTCTTTTTCGGATCAGTATTCTATTGATGTGGGATTTAAAAATAATTAAATATATGTTACCAAATTTTCTTATGTATATTTGAAGGTCGGAGCCGAGCTCAAGAATGTGTTCCGAGGACGAAATGCTCTCAAATGGCTCGTATCTTGGGGTGAACAATGGTCCTTGTCTCCAAGTGATACAGCACTCGCTTTTATAGACAACCATGACACTCAGAGGGACCACGATGTATTAACTTACAAAGAATCGAGGCCGTACAAAGTAAGATTATAAGTGTTATAAGAGTCATACAGACATTGATTTCGAGTTCAAAAGTAGTAGATTTAAAATACAGTTACGAAGTGTGATTTTGGAATACTATACTACTCGTACGAATTAACCTGTAGGCTTATTTTATTTCCCCGAAAACTAAATTACGTTTTTTTTAAAGCTTGATTATTTGATAATTTATGCTGTAACGAAGGTAGGGAACCTTATACTACCTCTGCATAGATAATTTTATGGAAATTATTTAAACAAAATTATAAGAACGATTCGAAATTTTCGAAAATTTTATTTCGAGGATAAATAGAATAGGTCCTTAGATGTTATGTGACTTCATTACAGTTATTAGATATACTTTATATCTGTGCATTTGAAACCATTGGGTTAGATCAATTCACTATTCAATTGATATATTAAAAATCACTATGTCGAAATGCTGAAACCAAGTTTTACAAGAATGACAGCCCCGAAGTGTGTAAAATGTCAAAGTAACAGCTGACTGACCGTAATGATATCGATAATTAGTGCTTACTGGCTGCAGTCGATCTTTTCCCTGTCACAGTACATTACGCTTTATTCTTTTAAAAAATAACCTCAAAATTACCGTCGGTCCATTCAATTAATGCAACAAACGCAGCTGAACGCAGTCCTGATATAGCGTTAAATGGAATAAAACCCTTTTATTAGGTTTTATTTGATTGGATCTCTATACTATGACAGCATTACTGTTTTTATAACAGAATAACACTGCAGAGTACAAATCACAGAGACAATGTTTGTATTTACAAATTAACATGAATTATTCATTATAACGTTAACAAAAAATGTTGTTCTAAATATAACCATGAGACATTCTTATTATAATGTTCCTTTATCAGTTTCTTTCTAGTTTTATGATTTTATTTATCTTTTCAGGCGGCCATAGCTTTTATACTCGCTCACCCATACGGTGTGACCCGCATAATGAGCAGTTATTTCTTTGACAATAAGGTACAAGGTCCACCAATGGATAGCAAAGAGAACCTTCTCTCTCCGACCATCAATGAGGTAACTGTGTCTGTGTAATCGTGCACTTACAAAAGAATATAAAGCTTAATAATAACCTACAAAATTATTATAATGGGGAATGTTTGTTTGGTTTGCTTGAATAGACTTTGAAAATACTAGACTAATTAAAAAAATTGTGATATAAGCAAAATTTTTATAAGTTTTAACGTAGCTATAGAAATGGTATTTTTTGATATTGTAATCGACTTCAAAATATAAGGTTACCAAATTGATCTGTATGAATGTCTGTTGATCTGTATGAATGCATGCTTAATGCATGCAAAGTCTCAGTCCAATCGGTTTAAAATTGACAAAGTAAGTTGTTTCATACTAACTTTCATCCCCTATTTGGTCCCCTTGGGGGCAGAATTGATCAAAACCCTTTCTTAGCGATTTCCTACGTCATAACATCTACCTGCATGCCAAAGGAGAATGGGCAGAAGTCGGCTAAAATTACGCAAATTGCGCACTATGCATTTATTCATCATAAATTTTCTCTTTAATTATAATTTATTCTATATAAATACTATTTTAAAATTATGCGGCGTTTAAAATTAACCGTATTGAAACAGTTGCTAAACTGACATATCACGAGTCTTGCCTTGGATATATGTCAACTATGCAAAAATAGACTATATAATAAGGCTCATCGCCTTATCGCTTATAGAAAACAAAGGGATTTTTTTCGATTCCTAGATTACTATGTATCGAAAAAAATCGATTGTTTAATTACTATCTAAGATAAGACTTCCTTCACGTAGTATCTTTTTCTTAGTCTGTGCTTCCTTCGGTTTTCTTTTGAGTATGAAAAAAGATATGTACGCTATTTCATAGTTAATAATAGAAGGCAAATAAATGCAATCGGCCGGGTGGCGCATCTTAATATGACGCGTACAGACTGAACCAACGTTCGGCCAAGTTAACGTTTGTCACTAATCCCAAAGAATAGGCTTCGTTTATTCATATAGGCATAAAGGATAAGGATAAGTTTTAACGGAGGAAAAAACATGAGTGTATAAGCGGTGTTATACATAAATATAACAAGATTCCGTTAGATAAATACCTAAATATCTTAAATTAAGATTGCTAGTGACATTCGTTATAATATTTTCTTTAGCGGCGAGTATATAACTACGACTTTTACGAAATAAAGTATTTTAACTCTGATAATGTTGGTCAGGTATAATATTAGTCAAAAACTAGTTTTTAATTGACCTAGGTGTTTTTGAGTTTATCCTTAACAATAAAAAATCCAATATTTCCTTTTTCGGTATAGATGTGTCCTTTTTCGCAATTAAATATTTATGTCTGTTAGTCATCGATTGTTTGAAATACATTATTCATTTTATTGCTCTTATATATGTAGATATTATAACGACATAACCTCAAAATCTCTGTTAAATATTCAGATATTCTCAAACTCTGGCATAATTTTAAAATGTTTTTTTTCCTACTCATTCTAGAAATAATTATCTATCGTTTACCGTTGGTTTCAACAATGTGCACAGTTACGCAAAAATAGCCGATCTCTCATAGTAAATTGCCCATTCTCCTTTCAGCCCGATCCGTCCAGTGGTTTGGGCTGTGCGTTGATAGATCACTATGTCAGTCAGTCACCTTTGAGTTATATATATTTAGATGTATAATGTAATAATATATTTTTTTTATGCTTCCTGATTTATTTTTGACTTTTATTAGATTTTGAAGTAGGTTTTACTAAATAATATCTAACTGTCCATCGGTCTCCTAATTCAGATAATCGTTTGAACTAACAACTACTTGCTAGTTACAAACGCATGTTCTCAAGTCCGCAGTTCTTAGAAGTGCTTCTAACTCGGCGGGAACTTTTCAAAGAATTTTGTCTGTAAAGTCAAATACCGTGTATTTTGTCGAAGGTATTATTATCCTGTGACAGGTATAGTAAATGTCTTCATACCGTTTAGCGCTAAATAACTGGAATAAGTAGGTAACTCTGTAATGAGTTTGTAATGTATTGTAATCTATACTAAAGAGAAAATTTAAATAATTTCACTACGAGAAGCTACGTCATAAGCAGGTGACACAGGTTATATATAATTTATGTGGGCGAAGACGCGGGAAAACAGCTAGTTTTACTCATAGTAAAGTCAAACAGTGAAGTTTCTCGAAGATATTATTGCAGTTACTATTCTTAAAGCCGTATTAAAGGTACTTGAATAATTAGGTTCTTCACGTACGTATTAACATCAACACACTTATTTCTGTTCACCCTACTATTACTTTACATATTTAAAGCTTCTTCTATTTCTCCGAAAACAAAATTTCGTCTATTTTAGAAATGCTAATATAACTCCAAAGAAACGCATTTTCGAGTCCTTTTTTTAACGCAGTAGAATAAAAAAAAATCTACTTGGTCCCTGGCACCCTGAGACGGGATTCTGCTCTAATTCGGGCGACTGCTCTAACCACTGAGCTACCTAGGACCTAACAGGACAGACGAATCTTTCAAGCACTTGTTACTTTTCGCTACTACAGAGCGTATTCTCATCAATGTTCAGGCATCCACCCAAACAGCCGAGAGAAATATTATTACAAATATTGACACTTTCGATAAGGATAAGAATTTGTTTTAATTATTATATTTAATTAATTTTGCATTCACAATGCTTTACCCAAAATTACTCTTAATACAAAATTTTTAGTATAGCATTGTGAATGCAAAATTAATCAAATAGAATAATCTTAAACCAGGGTTCTTCAACCCCACACCCGTCCTGAAAAGGACAGGCTTAAGCGAGGCTGGCCTATCTGGTAAACTCGCTGCGAGTACCATCCTGGGGAGAAGGACCGGGTATTCGGCAAGGAGACCGCCAGGTCCAGGCACGAGTCCTACTTGCATTTATTCTTGACTTTTTTCTTAATAGGATGATACATGCGGTAATGGCTGGGTCTGTGAACACCGCTGGCGGCAGATCTACCAAATGGTTGCATTTAGGAACGTAGTGAAAGGCACCAGCATTAAGAATTGGTGGGACAATGGCAACAAACAAATCGCTTTCAGCAGAAATGGAAAAGGTTTTATAGTTTTCAACGCCGAGGGCCGAGATTTGGTGCAAAAGTTACAGGTAATTTATTACTAATGCGCTTTCTTCTTTTAGACAAGCTCGAAGACGTTATTCGGCCGCTTCGCTTCAAAAGTCCACATGGCTTAAATTCCACATGGCACGTGGAATTTAAGCGACTGGACCGTCGGTCCTGTTTGCATCTGCAGTAATAAACACACACTATAAATATTTAAATGTTTATTTTATTGCTGATTTTCGTTATATCGCAGTATGACCTCGAATTTAACTTTAATTCTACACATTCGTGGATGGGAAATGTTTAGAAAACTTGGCCCTATATGAAACGAATGCTTTTCTGTTTAGACTGGTCTTCCTCACGGTGACTACTGTGATGTGATATCAGGAAAGAGAAATGGCGACACATGTACCGGAATGAAAGTATCTGTTGACGAGAAGGGATATGCTGACATCCATCTACCAGGCAACGTGGAGGATATGCATTTAGCGATACATGTGGGAAAAGAGGTAACTGTAATGAGTTTGTAATGTATTGTAGTCATAGTCATAGTCATAGTCATAGTCATAGTCATAGTCATAGTCATAGTCATAGTCATAGTCATAGTCATAGTCATAGTCATAGTCATAGTCATAGTCATAGTCATAGTCATAGTCATAGTCATAGTCATAGTCATAGTCATAGTCATAGTCATAGTCATAGTCATAGTCATAGTCATAGTCATAGTCATAGTCATAGTCATAGTCATAGTCATAGTCATAGTCATAGTCATAGTCATAGTCATAGTCATAGTCATAGTCATAGTCATAGTCATAGTCATAGTCATAGTCATAGTCATAGTCATAGTCATAGTCATAGTCATAGTCATATTCATAGTCATAGTCATAATATTTATTGTAAGTGTTTATACTAATATTCAAAAAAGGAAATTTTAAAGGTTTGTTTGCGTTGGCTTCTAAACTACTGAACCGATTTCAAAAATAATTTATCTAAAGTTAAGTTTGTAATAAGCGGATTATAATTTGGTGGTTTGGTGTAGGCATGCCCATCCATCCATAAAGAATGCCTGTATTCACATAAAGAACCTAAAGATGAGTAGTAGTTTTAAAAATGTGTTGTCCATCTGGACGTGATGTCAGGTTTTTGGTAGATACTATCTAATAAGTTTTTATGTTTCATTTATTATTCGATGGATTATTATAAATTTTACTCAATGATTATTAATCTTATCATTGTTTGTGAAATGTAAAAGGCAATTATTGATATCGTATTGAGAATATTTTGCTTAAAATTGAACTTGGTCCGATTAGAATTTATTTCTAGACGTATAATTATAATATTACGTAGGTGTATTAGAGATAATGTTGTTATATCCCTGATAAGAAATATTTTACAATGCAATATGAAGAAAACGAAAATTGGTCTGTAAGACCCATGAAATAATTTTGTGAAAATAGAAATAAAATAATTATTGTTTCTGTATTCAACCCCTGAAATGTTTAAGAAGTTTTGGAAACTGTGTCACCATTTAGTAAACTAAATAAATCACGAGTTACCTTCGAAACAATTGGTGTAAATTTAGAAGGTATTGATGTAGGTACTTCGCACACATTTAGGGGTTAATTTATTTATTGTTTAGCTTATTAAACGGGTGCAATGTGCATTTTCAAATATGAAATAGTGACAGGGCGATATTTGAAGATAGACAAAAAAAAGTTAACCGTTTTTCTAATTTTTAATATTCAGAATATGATTCAATGTCATCATTAAATATCTATCATAGTTCATGAGATATAGCCCGATGACAGACGAACGGACAGCGGAGGACAGCGAACTCTAAAAATGTGTACATATAATTTTTTTTCAGATACCCCTACTTATGATTTTTATCTTTCGTATAACATTATATTATAGTATTTGATAAAATCAATTGTAGATTAATTTGATAAAACAGGAAGTGACAAGTGCATAAAGATACTATTTTTTGTTTGTTTCAGTCTTCTTTGCAGTTTCATCGTGAATAGAAATAAGTGACCAATTTAACTTTTTAAAGCTAGATATACAATTCAACTTCAAAACCAGTGTTTTATTTGAGTCTCCCAATCCAAAAAAACTACATATACTATAATACATTTTTCAAGCAGCTTAAACTCTAAAAATATATAATTGATTTTCATGTTTTTTTAATCTGAACGTCCACTGAATTCGCACGCACGCAAAGACGCACAGTACACAACGGATTTGCATCATATCATTCGTCTATTGGATTCAATTTTTCAATAGAATAGTTTTTGACAGTTTTAGAATAGAATTAATTTATTTTGACAATGAACCATAAAACTGGCTCTCTTTTGACGAAGCGATAGTGGTAATCGACATAAAGTCATTGGCATTTTCTTTGCTCATATAATGCATACTGTCGGTGCAACCGTAATGGATAATGGACGGAATCCTGTAGCAATTCATACAAAAGTCATGGAAAATCCGTTGCATACTGCGATAGCAAGAAGATGTAAAGTAGGTATTCTGTTTCTGGTTTCCAGTATGATAAAGATAATACATATAACTATTACTATATCAGTGTCATTAATAAACAAGGTTTAGCGTCAGAGTAAATTTACGCTAAAATTTAAATTTTGATATTTATTAGACATATTATTAAACAGAGACTTAGCAAAGATTAACTTAGTACGAGGTTCTACTGGAGTAATATTTACTCCTAGAAGGTAGTAGGTTTGCTTATTCTCTGTATGATAAGAATTTGGACTAATACTAAAATTGCAATTTTAGCGTAAATTTACTCTGACGCTAAACCTTGTTTATTAATAGCACTGATGTAGTTTAATATCTTTGAAATTTAATAAAAAATTCGAAACATTTTAAAATTTTACTCTAGAAAGAAAATTGCAACCTTAAAGTAAGTAAATAAAATAACTTCTCTGATTCTCATCTATGGTTTTCTTGCGGTTTGCGTGAATGCATTTAGTATTTAAATTCTCTTTCAATACAGTTCAAACTGCGGAAAAACGGTGACGTTTTATCTAGAAATTCTGATGTCAAAGATGCATTTTTGGAATAATTAAGAATTATATTAATAGGCATAACGCAACAAAAAATGTTCGCACTGGAAATTGACCATTAAACAATTTTGGCCTATCTGAAAAATCTTAGTACACAGAAAACTTGGGAATTGTGTCCCACGTGAACGAAATAATCCTGTTTTTTTTACTTTCGAAGAAATGCTTTTAGCACTATCACACAACACAGGGGTAGTGCTAAAAGCATTTCTTCGAGTTCTGGGTGTTTACACACAACAGGGGGTGTGTGAGACTCTCCTCCATGAACCACTCGGTGGGTGACAAAATCCCTACGGTGAACCCTCTCGTTAGAGATGAGACCCTGGAAGCCGTGACCGAGTTGCCATGATGAACCTTATGTTCAATTGCGATTCTATTTTGAAATGTACTTAATGAAACCGAAGAGCTGTTGAATGAATGATAACTGATGATGAAAGTGGATCAAATATGATAAGAACGCGTGAAAAAGGTGCGACGAAGGTAAGTTAGGTTTGAGACTGTGGAAAAGCTTATACATACTTGTACATTAAGACAATGATATTACAATAAAAATGGATAGATATGTCATGTCAGTACTAATACAATGTCAAAAATTGTCCCCAACATACACACACGCACATGGCACGATAATCTCCAATTATTCAGAGACTATAATTGAACATGTCACAGACCAGACCTATTTTTGTAAGACATGATTTATGTAAAGGTCATTACTTATGATAAGGAGCTGGTAAGTTTTATTTCGCTTTTTCTTCTTGTCAGCTACGTCCTGAACAAGTGCTAGAGGAAATTTTTTTTGAACGATTCAAAGTGCTTGACATAAGCTTACTAGAATAAAGATATTTTTATTTCTTTTCAGACGTATAATGATTTAATGCATGTTTAATGCTTACTTTTACATAAACGAGTTAAAGTCTTCGATCAACAGTTCAACTTAAAAATGTTGATGTCGACCATTATTATTTCTCGTTGTCGTTAGTGTATATATTATACTAGCTTTCCGCCAGCGGCTTCGCCCATGATCACCCTATCCATAAAAAACCCGCATCAAAATCCGCGTAGTTTTAAAGATTTAAGCATACATAGAGATATAGGGACAGAGAAAACGACTTTGTATTATACTATGTAGTGATGCCCGTGTATAAATAATTAAGCTTTTTAAGCGATAAAATATACCTGACACTGATAAATACTATGTATAATACACGAGGGCTTCGATCAATTTCGAGCAAATCCCGGTTTCGAAGTTTCAGTCTCATATAGATTTGCAAATAAATGTTAAGTAGAGCGTAGGCACTAAAGTTTAATTATCCATTTTGTTACTTACATAATCTTTGACAGATCTTTTTCACAATTTGTAACCGGAGTATTTAATCTTTTTTTATGACACAATATTTATTGTTTTGATTAAAACGCAAATCAATTAATAAATGTATACTTACTAATGAAATGTGATACAGGATATGGCATTTTTAAAATGATTATGATAGATAACCGCACACCATCAACGCTTTCGCCAGATTGCGCTCAAGTATGCTATTTAGCATAGTTTTAAGATACTTTTAGTATTCAAGTAACCTTTCTACACTTTTTTATTGTAATATCATTCCATTAAAATATATACTTAAATAATACATCAAGTACATAATTGATCACACTGCATCTTAATCCAGTGTGATCACTTACGTACTTGTGCAGAAGGCTTTTCAGATTGCGACACATGACCGTCAATCATATCGTCATAGTAGACTTAATAGTTCGTCTCATTGAGATTCAACGGGAGTCACGTGGAGCATAACGAACTCGAGAAACGTCACTTTTCGTGGGTTGAGAGTGAGATATCGTATGGGCGCCGAGGCCCGAGAAAAGTGATATTTGGGCGTAGAGAGAACACTCTCGAGCTCGTCACACTACGCCTGCAGAGGGCCAATTCTACTAAATAAATTTAGTTTAAATCGAATCTAAAACGAACCTAAAATTGTATCGGTAACGACACAATTCCAGCTTAAATAGAACTAGAATTGTATCGTATGTCACTTTGTAGAATAGAAAAACCATTAAAAACTGTAGTTTTGTTCGGTTTCGATCAGTTATCGATTCGATTTAAAATTTTAACAAAATTTATTTATTTAGTAGAATTGGCCCCCTGGCCTCCGTTGAGTTTGAGTTAGACGGATTTATAATACATAGAATTTTACACGTTATGCTTATTTAAATGGTACGTTCGGTCATCTTCGGAATTGTTCTGCTCAAAAAAAGATTCGCTGCGCGATTTATAATACTATTTGATGTCTTTTTTATATTTACCTATTATATTACAAAAAAAAAGGATATACTTTTAGAAAAAAATACAAATTTAATATTATTTTAAATATACCCCCATAAAAACATTTAAAATTTCATTTTATGTTTGTTGAATATTGATTTTAAATTAATATAATTTGCCAGACATTCACATAATCCTAATTTTATTAAGAGACATCTCAAGTCCCAGGACATTTCGAGTCTTTAACCATAGGCTGTCTTGTGTCGAGAGACTTTGAAACTGTCGAGACTTCGCACACCCTACTGATTAACTGACGATAAGTACTCATACCCTAGGGTTACTAACCGTAGCATAATATATAGTATTGTACTATTACTATTTTGGGCCTGTGGACTATAAAACTTTAGAGAGATACTATAATATAGTACGCTTAAAAACTATATGTACGACACCGGAATCTAACAAAGACAATTCGTTTATAAAAGCAGCTAATACGTTATTTGATAACGCTACAGTTTAGATGAATAGGCTATGTAATTTAAATATCGATATTTTTGGTACGACGACGACGAGACGAGGTGGAAAGTTTTTTAAGCAAGTTATTCTTGTTAGTCTATGCCTTGAACGGGTAGTATTGTCTTTCTGTAACGATTACTTACCATTTTCTTATAAAACCTAGGCACAAAATAAACAAGACATTTATTTTGGGACCCATTGTAGAGTGTAACAACGTCATGCCCCGTAACACACTGCCTAAGATGGGCAAGACTAACAAAAAACAATCAAATGAGTAAAAGAGATTGTGTTTACAATAAACTACTAAAAGCAATATGAAGCCAAAGAACCAGTAAATAGATGAACCTTAATCAATTACCTAAATGTCATATATTAGAAAAAAAAACTTCAAAGTGATTTTCCTTACGTTCGGTTACCCAAATTCGTTTTTAATTAAATAATCCACATGCGGCATAAACTGAAGTAATAAAAACTGTTTCAAGATGACCATCTAAGAGCTTGTCAAAACTGTGTACAAACATTATCAAAATTAATGAGAGGGATGGAGATCCGTGCATTGTAACAGTGTGCCCCCGTGTAACACTGTATTCCAGCTTACCCTCATAAATAAAGCTTGTTAGGAGATTTTTATTTTTTTAATCGAAATAAATAAATACTATAGTCGATAAATATTATTGTTGAATGAGTCCAATACGGCGGTATTTTTAAATAACAGTCTCGTCATTTGTCAGATTATTAGCCATTATTACAATATTTGCTATTAAGCATGTCGTAGGAATTAATTGTGCCAATTAATTACTTATCGGCATGGATTTTAATAACTTTGACGTAATTTGCGGTACGTTTGGTTATTTATTACAAAAATAAATTATTACCTATACTATTCTAATTTTATCAGTATAGTGATTTATATCTTACTAATGAGTTTTATTTGTTATTTGAAGTTTTTTATCACTGCAGCAAAGCACACACATATTCACAAAATTGTTTGATATTTTCACATAGTTATCGATAAATTTCTACTATCTGATTAAAATGATGTTTAAATTGATAATTACCGTTAAATTATCTACTAGTATAAAAGTAATGTGCCGTAGGAGGTCTATTACATATTAGTTATACTGTTGTGACAAGTTCTGGGAGGTCTTGACACTACCAGGTACGATATAAATATAAATTAATAAAATAGGACAAGAGTGTGTCGGAATCGTTCATTAAAGTTTCTACACAAATATTAAATTTAATATAACATGTTTCCTATTCTCTTCATTTATATTTGTATTTTGAGGTACAAATATTCCAAAAAGGTTTGATAAGTTTGTGATCAATTATTTTAGTATGTTTCGTGTCATCCTTCTATTGGCTGCCACGGCTTTGGCACATGGTTACAAGAATCCCCATTATGCACCCGGCCGGACTACGATGGTTCACCTCTTCGAATGGAAGTGGGACGACATTGCTGCAGAGTGTGAGAGATGGTTAGGTCCACGAGGATTTGGAGGCATCCAGGTATGTAACATGAGGAATATTTGAACATTCTCGGAAACTGTTACTGATCAAAGCGTGTTTTTTGCGAACAATTTGTGTGATCTTACCCGAGCATTGATTTTATCATTAATCGAATAGGAAGGTAATTATGACCCTTATATTAAAAAGGTTGACTTATATATGTGATAATGACACTGATTATATAAATGTTTCTGTCATGTCACAGAAACATTTATATAATCAGATCATAGTTGCATGTTGTGTCATTTTTATTTTGTTTATTTTCTCCGTATTAAAGTTCGTCGAACTTAGATAGTATACCTTCTCAATTACTGAACTAGTTTTAATTAAACTTGTGGTTTTCCCTAACTTAAACGATCATTGGGAGTTGAAGAATTGGTTGCAGGAAATACGCGAAAACGAATAAAAATACATACATAAAGACACTCACAAATTATAACCCTCTTTAGGAGTCAATACAGACGAATATTGAAAATTTATGAATATTGCCCCATCCTTGTGAAATCACATGTAAACAAATATCTTTTTTCGAAGTCAGTTATACGTTAACGCCTAGTTAACGTTAATTAGAGTGTTAATTTATTTAATAAACTTCGATTGAAATCTGGCGTGGATATTGTGTAGTATTATTCATCGCCCGGCTTCAATAGAAGATTATTGAATTATCTTCCTATTTTATTATATTATGAAATTTAAAAGTTGGTTTAATTACTTCAGAAACACAATTTTGCGATTGCACACACGTCCATTAAAATTCTCACCCGTTTGAAGCAACATTACGGAATCAAATCAAATTATGAACACTCATTATATCTTAATTGACGTTTGGGCAATTAAACGTACATTTTGAAAACTCTTGAATCAATCTTAATGAAACTTGTACTACACAAATACTTCAGAAAAATATAGTTACAAATTTAATTCATCGAAATTTCTCTTATTTGTATTTAACTCAAAAATAAGGGTTATTCTTGAAGACTTAACGAACCGTTTGATAAGTCGCCGTTGCCGATGAAGGCAACGATTAATATTTAATAAATTGTTAATTAAAAAGATGCTTTAGTTACGTTATACTTTTTAGATATCTCCTCCCAATGAGAATCTAATCATATGGTCACATAATCGGCCTTGGTGGGAGCGCTATCAGCCGATGTCCTACCAGCTGACTACTCGTTCTGGTAACGAACAGCAATTTGCGAGTATGGTCAGGAGATGCAACGACGCTGGTGTCAGGTATACATATATACAAAATAGTATTGCTTGAATCCATTTCTTTAGATTCTAGAGTTTATGTTAAGGAAGGTAGGTTCATTTTATGATTATTTGGCTATTTTAGAATCTACGTAGATGCTATTATTAATCATATGACTGGAACATGGAATGAAAACGTCGGTACAGGCGGAAACACAGCCAACTTCGGCCAATTTAATTACCCCGGAGTTCCCTTTGGAAGAAATGATTTCAATTGGCCTGAATGTTACATCGAACCCAGCGATTATGGATGTTGCCCTGAACGAGTATGTATGAGTTAACCCTTAATTGTTTCAAAATATTGCCAAGCACAGGCAAAGTCAATAACTGATGATTTAATTATCTTAAATTTTTAAGGTACGCAACTGTCAACTCTCCGGTCTTAAAGATTTGAATCAAGGTACTGAATATGTTCGACAAATGATCGTCACCTTTATGAACCGTCTCATCGACATGGGCGTTGCTGGTTTCAGGTATAATAAAATCACTTATTATTGAGATATTCTGGTGCAGCAACGATTTTAAATAAATATTTTTGGATATTCATAGGATTGACGCAGCTAAGCATATGTGGCCTGGCGATCTTCGTATCATCTATGATAGGCTACACAATTTGAACACCGCACACGGTTTTCCATCTGGTGCCCGCCCTTACATCTATCAAGAAGTCATCGATCTTGGCGGGGAAGCTGTCAGTCGCGACGAATACACTCCACTTGCTGCCGTAACTGAGTTCAAATTCGGCATGGAACTTAGCAGAGCATTCCAGGGCGGTAATCAGTTGAGGTGGCTTGCGAATTGGGGGCCTCAATGGAACCTTCTTGCATCGGCTGATTCACTAGTCTTCATTGACAATCACGACAATCAAAGAGGTCACGGCGCTGGTGGAAATATCCTCACGTACAAACAGGCTAGACCGTATAAGGGAGCTATCGCATTCATGTTAGCTCATCCTTATGGCGAACCTCAGCTTATGAGTAGCTTTGGCTTCCAAAATACTGAGGCCGGGCCACCAATGGACAGTAGTGGCAATCTTATCTCTCCTTCGATCAACTCTGTAAGTAATGAAGAATAATTCCTTTCATTAATATAATAATGAATAATATATTTTTCAAACTATATCGAGAATTCATTTAACTTTAAGGATAACACTTGCGGCAATGGATGGATATGCGAACATCGTTGGCGTCAGATCTACCAGATGGTTGCTTTTAGGAATGTTGCTGGCAACACCAATATAAATGATTGGTGGGATAATGGCAGCAATCAGATCGCTTTCTGCCGCGGTGGACAAGGTTTTATCGCTTTTAACAATGACTCGTGGGATCTAAACCAGAATCTGCAGGTAAATATTAACATCGATTATTAATAACATGTGTTATGAAAAGATTCATCACAATTTATTAAAATCTTATGGTATGAAAAATGACCCGCAGCAACGAAGAAAACACGAGATAATATGAAAGAGTTGATATAAATCATCACCTTTTGCTCACAATACATTTACCATAGGTGTTACTATATCTAAATTTTTATTTTATTTTTATTTCAACTCCATTTTCATTGATAGTTAATGTTTTATGATTCTTGTTCTAGACTTGTCTACCTGCCGGTAGATATTGTGATGTGATATCCGGTTCCAAGAGTGGCAACAGCTGCACAGGCAAGACAGTCACAGTTGGTAACGATGGTCGTGCTCTCATTTCTGTGGGAGCCAATGACTACGATATGATGCTTGCCATCCACAGGGGTCCTGAGGTTAGTGAACATAAGCGAAAATTCGTTTACATTCGACGTGTTATTTTTGCAACTATTAGTCTTGATAGTTCTTACTTATAATCGCGAAAATGCCCAAGGTTAATTTAAAATATGGCAAAAGTCATCATTTTGTATAGTAATTGGATGGCGCTCGTACAGTTTTTATTTCACCTCAACACATAAGTCGCAAATGCTCTGTGGTTATAAAAAATGCGGCTAGTGTGACGATCTAGTAATATGCTAGTATGAATAACCGGTTGCTTAATTTTGCAACATATGATTTAATTACATTTATTTACATGAATTTTTCCCTAATAACAACCTACAATTTTAAATACGGATATTGATCAAATAATTTATTTACTACAATAAAATGAAATATGCAAAATTGCAAAGATAACTAGCGAGTAGCTCGCCGCGGCCCGTGATCGCTGTCGTTAAGTAACTTTCGCTGTCGTTAAGTAACTTTCGCAAGGGTCGGTCACGGGATGGGTGACCAAAAATTATTATCTCGAGCTACTCCGTGCTTCGGAAGACACTTTAAGCCGTTGGTTCCGGCTGCATTTGCAGTCCCTCCCTCCAATCCGCATTGGGCCAGCGTGGAGGGTCATGGCCCATCCTCCTTGACCATCTATCTATAAGGAAGGCCTGAGCTCCTGCAGTGCATATCTTGTTTGAATCGTTTTAGTATACTTCAAAATTTTTTTTAAGATTTGAAATATGTATACTAAAATGTATTGATTTCAACAAATATGTTTAATAATTGTGATAAAAAGTTTTTTTTTTATTTCAGTCAAGTCTGTGAACCACATCAATGTTTGAAGAATCAAGAATTAAAATAACTTTGAATTAAATGCGATTAAATTATAAACTCGTGTTTTTCTTTATAATAAAAAATAAGAAATAAATAGGTATAGGTACTAGTTATTATAATTGTTAGTTATAAAATACATGAAATAAACGACACAAATGTGTAGATACTGATTTATAAAAATTATCTTTATCATATACATTAATTAATCGTAAATTAAAATAATGAACACACATCGTGACCTTGAAATGGTAAATGTATAGTTTTGGTTTAATGAATAACACTTCCTACTTGTTTGATCTCATAAATATTATATGATAATTACCGTGCTTTACTTATAATTTGACCATAATATCTAAAACCACAGACAATCATGAGCTATAACGTCACAGAGTATACCTTAAAGAAGAATTAAAAATGTACTAGCTAATACCTTGTGCCAAAAAAAAACAATATTTTAAAGGAGAGTGTGAGTTTGCAGTTTGTTTAAGTGTCATGATTCCGGAGATACCCTATGTTTAAAATTATTTTACCATTTAAAATGTAATTTGTTATGCATTATTTATCTATAATTGCTTCTAATTTTAAAATTTATCCGCAATCCCTTTCAATTTGACATTTGAAAGCTATCACAAACTTCACGTTAGAACTATTTGACAAGTGATAGTGATTGGAACCGTGACAATTTTTAAAGGACATTGAATGAACGATATTATTAATTTTAAACCGATTGAGAAATTTTAAACAAAATTGTTGTATGCTAACTGCAATCTTTTGACGGAGTCAACAATTTTTTTTAGGTAGTTTTTTTATTATTTAAATTATCATTTGTTTAAAAAGCAATTGCGACTTTGTTTCATAATTCGTTAATAAGGATGAGCTATAATAAGGATAGATACTATAATAAGATAACCACCGCGAAGACCCATTTGAAGATTTCCAGATATACCATATTTTTCATATTGTGCGTTTTACGAACATTAAACCACTCTTAGTTGAGATCTGAAAACACACTCATATCTATAACCAAGAGAAGCAATTGATTGCGAGTATATTATTAATTAAGTACACATATTTTTACCAAAAAATCTGGAATTTTTAGTTTTTGAATATACTTATTCTATAAACACAAAAATTACAAATATATTCTCCTATACAAATATAATACCCAGCCTTCTGGGTACCTTACCTGTAGGCAATGATCTGGGAGACATTTTTAATTTAGTTTAGTTATTATTTTAAGAAATAGTTTAGATAAGTAGTTTTAATTTAATATGTATATTAGATACTATCTCCTATTAGTTTAGACGTATTTAAAGTCTATCGTCAAGCTACAAAATTGACCTAAAATTTTACACGTATAGGTATTTTATTGACATAAGTTTCAAACTATTATTTTTATATTAAATGGTTAAAATTGCAATTAAAACTACTTATCTAAACTATGTCTTAAAATAATACCTATACTCAAAAAAAATATCTCCCAGATCATTACCAACGGGTAAGGTACCTAGAAGGCTGCGAGCGTTTCCTCTTTGAATTTGAATAAAGTAAGAATTGATAATGGAATACTATGATTATGCTATTAACAATAATTACTTGAAAATTTCTCGTCCTTTGTTATAAAAAATTGCTAAAGTTATGATATTTTCTAAAGTAATTGCTTCTCTCGACTGTAGATTTAGGATGCTCTGTTGAGAAGCGGAATACAAATAATAATAAATATTGATTTCGGATAATTTAAACCTTTTCTTTTTGGTCACATTGCAATCGCAATCTATCTATGATGTGCTGATAGATATACATATTTATGAAGACCTGACTAAATTATAAAGGCCTGTAAACACATTTATTGGAATAAGTTTAATAATGTTACATTTGCCACTATGCTCTTTTATGTACTACCTCAGTTTGTGTTCAACTACAAACAAAATAGGTAACATTTACAGTATGTTAACAAAGAGTTTACTTAAACTGTTGAATTGTGGTTTGGTGAGCAAATTCGCCGTTAGCCTTGGAAGTTATGTGTATAAATTAGATATTCATAAACTTTCAATTTAGGAATTCGTGAAATTCATGTAGGTTCTAAGGAAGGTTAAGTAAACTCATTTAGAATGTTAATAGAGTGATAGTGAAGAGTCACTCCCTTGTTTTTGGGATTGATAAATAATATGTGATTTAAATATTCTACTATTTCAAAATAAAAAAATAAAAATTATTTATTTAGTCTAGACTGTAACAAGCACTTGTGAAAGTTACGCCATCGGTTCGTAAATCGACGGCGGATTTATAATCAAGCATCTATGTTCTTATGTAAGTATGGTAGCAGGACCAGGGGCACAGTATAAGAATGACACAGTATAGAAACTAAGCCTATTTGATAAAATAAATACCTACGCTCCATTGAAACCATAGGGTTGTCATTTTGAATGTTTCTTTTACAAAATATAAAAGGAGTTCTGACATTATTAATCAATCGAATTGTAATAACTAATTAACAAACAAAAATATAAATACACATTTGTTCAGACAGTGATATCTACTTATATTATTCTATATCACCACATGATATAGAAATAACATATGCGAAAACTGGGCAGTTCTGGAAATATATCATACGCACAGGTCGAATTGATAACCTTCATTTTTTGAAGTCGGTTAAAAATCGGTTAATCTCAGCAGAAGACGATAGTTTAACATACGAGAAATAGTTTAATAGTGACACAACTTGTAAATCTTTGTTTTTATGTTGATCTTTAACTTGACATTACGGCATACCCTTGTACAAGTTTTGACGGACACATAGTCGAAGAGCGGACTCTCTCTTCGGATCGGACGCGTGGTAGGTAGGCACTGCACTTAGGTGGCGCGCTCATGAGCGGCTGTTTTTAGGTGTTTATCAAGCATTTTCGGGTGGGACCGTACTACGTTTCAACCCGAAAATATGCATGATACTGAAACGGGTATTTAAAAAACATCTAAATAAAAAAAAATCTTATTTTTTATATCACATAAGCCTACTCCTTTCTTTAATCATTCCTTCATTTTTTAAATAAAAACGATCGTGGAACGTGTTACGTAACCCCTCAACTCAACGCGATACGCGTTACTGAGCGTCCTGTTAGGTCCACTTAGGCGACTCGTCGGTGAGAGTGTTTATGTGTGCGTGCGATTTCGAACGCTTGTAGGCAGTTTCACCACTGTCTACTTATATTTACACTGTGCCAGGGGCGCCGGAGTACTGGTAGGCTTGGTGGATCAGTTAGCAAGGGACTCTTATCATTGACTTTATCCATATTTATTAGATTATTAGACTTATTTATTACTACATATTATTTATTTATTAGATTGTTAACTTTTAACTCGTTGTTGCGTATGTCAATGCAATAGAACAACAATGTACTACAAAATTTAATACAGTTTTTAATTTGATTAAAGCTCTAAGCTGTAACAGAGTTCTACTGCTTTAATTTGTAATAGGACCAAAGAAAAGGTTTTAAATCGACGTTTCTTTTAATTATTATTTTTCATATATCATGTAAATATATTAAGACATAATATACGACAATGTATGTCTGTATGCACGCTGAGATCTTTTAAATTACGCAATTGATTTTAATGTGATCTTCATCAATATAAGAAGTGAATCATGAGGAACTTTCCAGATATACCATGTTTTTCATGTGCGTTTTAGAAACATTTAACTACTCTAGATTGAAATCTGAAAACACACTTTTATATCTATAATACAGGACCACGCCGGTGGTGAGCTACTAGCTGTGCCCGCAACTTCGTCTGCGTGGGAAGTATTTTGGTAGAATTCTTTTATTCCTATGAATGGAGGCGAATCGAATAAGATCAATGGGCCATAACCCACTCTGCTTAATGCGGATCGGTGGGTGTTCACGTCGCTGATGCAGCCAGGACTAACAGCTTAACGTGTATTGTGCCAGTACTGTGCACAGTGCTCAAGATAATAATGTTTTGGTCACCCATCCTGTCCTTACGAATCTAATTTTTCTATCTTTTTTCTCGTTTCTCGCGCTCTGGTTGTCGCCTGTGTCTGAGAATTTTATTCGTACCTTGAAACTGTCCTTATTTTGTTTTTGATATTTTAAAATTATTATTATTAATCTAGTTGAATGCACAATTGGCTATTTATTGTTCTATTTTCCATGTAATGCTAGGTTGCCTGGAAGAAATCGCTTGCTAGCGATGAGTTTGTCGTTTGTACTTTGTTATGTAAAATAAGTTTTCAAGTATGTCCTTGTTTATTTCACTGCAATTTAAACCGAATGCGCTAACCCACTACGCCATCGGACCTCTTATACCTAAGATATACTTATATTTGGTTGTTTGTTTGTTTGCATCGAATTTGCCCCAAAACTACTGGACCGATAGTTTCAGAGAGATTCTACCTACGGGAAGCTACATCACGGATGTCATGGGCTATAATTTTGCGGCAAAGTTGCGGGAAAACAGCTAGTTCATTATACCTTGTGAAAACTTATCTGCGGTACGCCTGTGGAGTATGAAGACAACACGGGTTGGCGATAATCGAAACTACTTTCTCGATCTCTATTGCACAAACTGCGAGCTCTCTCAGAGACCAAGCGCATTTCTCTATCAAAGGAAGTTTCATATTCATACCATACTGCATGTATGTTACGGTTAGCAGTTAGACGCGCTATGCGATCTTCAGAAGTTTCCTGAGATCATACGCTTGTTGTATGAGTTCTCCGAGAGCTCAAGAGAATGTCCCTGACGGTCGCCGAGAGGTGCTTAACTGAGAAGGTCGCCGAGAGGTGCTTAACTGAGCTTCCGTCAGATTTGAACGGCCCTCATCATCATCATCAGCCCTTTTACTTCACCAACTGCAGGAGCCTTTTGGATTAAAGAGGATGGGCCACGACCTTCCATGATGGCCCAATGCGAATTGGAGGATATCAACGAATGCAAATACAACCAGGACCAATCGCTTTACGTGCCTTACAAAGCTTGGAGTTGCTTGAGATAATATTTTTTTGTCACCCTTCCTGTGACCGACCTTTGTGAAAGTTGCTTAACAACTACAATCGCGAGCCATGGCGTTTATTCACTACACCACCAAGTTACTCTGAACCGATTCTCAGACTCGCGTAATATTATATGTGTTGTGACAAATGAATAAATCATTGTTTCCGGCGAAGACTGAAAATACTAACTTCGAAGTATGTATCTACAGCATATTTGTATGTTAAAAAAAAAGCAAAAGTAGTATTATTATTACATAAAAAAATTGTAATAAAACAAAAAATTTATATATCAATCGAGTTCTCTTTACCTTCTTAACTTCAGTTGACGTGAATCTAACTTTTTTAACGTCGTGGAAAAGCTTCTGACGTTGTCTCTGCTACGTGGCAAGCAACAGGGGGTGAGTAGGATTCTCCTCCCGAATATGATGAACCCGATAGTCAACTGCCCTCGGTGGCGTAGCGGATAAGCGCCGTGGCCCGCGATCGTTGTCGTTAAGCAACTTTCGCAAGGGCCGGTCACGGGATGGGTGACCAAAAAATTATTATCTCGAGCTACTCCGTGCTTCGGAAGGCACGTTAAGCCGTTGGTCCCGGCTGCATTTGCAGTCGTTAATACCCTCCAATCCGTATTGGGCCAGCGTGGAGGGTCATGGCCCATCCTCCTTAACCATCCATAAGGAAGGCCTGAGAGGCCCTGCAGTGGGGACGTAAAAGGGCTGATGATGATGATGATGACACCGTCTCATGGGAGATGAAACCCGGCAAGCTATAGCCGCGTCACCAGAACACTCAAGTATTGGACTTGACATTGGTCCCCTTGTAGATGGAATATTGGATAGGCTCGGGTAAATCGAGTGCCTCTCTCAGACAGACGAAACCGTGAAATGCGGGGGCTGCCAACCACCTCCGCTATCCCCGACGACGACGTGAACCTAATCTGATAAAAATATGCGTTCACTGTAAATTACTCGATGCTTAATTGCATCATCGGAAGGCTCTTTTCGCTTGTTCTCCTACTCGCGTGATCGTATACCACACGTCCATTATAACCTGAACCCTATTTAATATCATTGGCCATTTATAAATGAGGTCAACTTACTTTGGAGTTGTCAAAATTTTTGATTTTTTATTTTTATTTTTAATCATACTATCATTATATCATTTTATAGACAATATTAATTCGTAGCTGGGTGGCGCTACGGATAAGCGCCACTGCGCACGATCGATATTGCTAAGCAATTTTCGCAAGAGTTGTTCACGGGATGGGTGACCAAAAATTATTAAACAAAAGCCTGAGGCCCTGCAGTTTGACTGTCAAAGAGTTAAAGATGATGATCAATATATCAAAGACGAAAATTTAATAATACAGTTAATATTTCATAGCAATTTTGGCGACCACATCACTTCAAATTGACATAACTTTTTTATTTGTGGACCGATTGAAATAAATCTCACACTAAATGTTAAAGGAAGAATACCGCAATATAATAGTGAAAACTGCATTTCGATCGGTTCAGCCGTTTCTGAGATTATCGTGCACAAACGCACAGACAAACAGACAAACCGACAAACAGACAAACAGACAAAAAATTTAATAATCATTGTTTTGTGTTCTATTACGCTTATAAATGTCCCTCATAACAGTTTTTTTCATATATCTTCAATGTACAGACATCGATCGGTTATAAATAAACTATTTAATATGTATATATATATAATACAAGTACGCACGGTTTTTAATTTCTTTATAGGAACAAATTTGTTTCAACTAACCCTATAATTATGTAAAGCTAACAAGATTTGTATCCAAGGATTGGAATTAGAAGATTTACAATCCTGGTAAGATTTGTGCTTTACCAGATCGTTATAAGGCACATAATAGAGTAATCGCCATTTATCTGCTTGCTCGTACATCCATTTTTAATTACTGGTACGAAGTGATAAAGCAAGTATTCCATATTAAATGTACTGGGTGTGCTTAGTCTTATCGGGATTGTTTTAATGTAAGAACGAGGTGGTGTAATTTAATGAAGCGATTACAAATTAATATAAAGTTAATTTAAGTGGCTTTACTGAAAACACAGATTGTAATGTTTCACACAATGATTAGGATAAACGCTTTTGTAGAAGTTTAAGTTAACATTTTAGATCAATGAGATTTTTAAATCAATTTCGAATAATTACACACTTGAAAACTTACGCTTTTGTCAACATGGATATTCAGAAAACCAACTATTTTACAGATTGGTGTGGTTTGCGTGTAATCTTATGCATTTAACTTGCGTGGCTGAAATTTAGTTTTCATCCGATATTAAACCTTTTCATATTGCTTCACAAAAAGAAATTAATATTATCTTATTGGAGAAAGGTTTTCTATTTTTAAACTAATGAATTATTACGTAAAGTTTAATTAAAATGGATTGATTGGCAGACAGACAGCATTAAAATCATGTGAATTATTGAACATCTAGTTGAAGATTTTGAAATAGGGTTAATATCGGTTTCAATTATTTAGTTAACTACCTACTTCGAGTTTCTATGTTTCAGATAAGAGCCTTAACGTATATTTATCATTTTACTGCAAATGTTTATTCATTATCAGCCTTTGTTTATCCACCTCCTCCAAGCGCACATCATCGTACTCCCATTCAGTTTTTGCCCGTCACTTTGGGAAGATCATATTCTTATTTATTTTCAAGGCGTCCTACACTATAGAGCTTTGTGTGAATTGCAACGCAAATATTTATTAGAAATAATGTTTACAAATTAAATTACTTTAACAAAGATTTGTTATTTATTATGTTAGTTTGTTACTTTCAAATAAAAAGTCTTATACGCTATAAGCTAAATGTTCACTGCCAATGGCTCTCAATTAATTTTACAGAACTCAAAGAATAGTACTACCAGAAATCGAATTAAGATGGACGATTGGAAATTAATTAGAAGCCCATTGAAAAGGAAAAAGGACGGGATTGCCACGAGTCCCTGACGTAAAATCGTTTCGTTTTTCCGCTACAAAATTCTTTTTTATAAATTCTTTTTTGAATTTAATAAATAATAAATTATTTATGGTAAGCTCTCTTTTGTTACAGTTGAAAATCAGCGTTCTGCTTCCCGAGTAATAATATCACTGAGCTGTAACAGTTTTGTGTCGCTGGCACACTTTATAAGCAATTCTAGTCTCTTCTCCAGGCAATTCTATTCTCAATATCAGTCTTAGATAAAATAAAATATTTATTGCTTGAAATATGGTAACATGTTGATGTTTATTTGTCATAAATGGGTACACATATTTCGCCGGATACCTGATATGCTTAGTTTTTATTGTTTTAATGAATTCAAAATTATCACTTTATCTTTCTATCAGTACTATTCTGTTACAAAAACAGACACGAACTTGACGTTCGGCGTAGCGATTTCATAAGCATTAAGGTACTGTCCAATATAATCTACTTTATTTATTTATTGATTTAACCAACGATTGTTTACACTATTGCATATGAATAGTTACATGCATCAATGTTTTTAAAATGTAACTTACACTCATAGGTAAATATTACATGTTAAAACTAGTGTACTTCAAAAGTTATTAAGTGTATTATTTAATTGAAACTATGCTGTGAGAGATGTTAGTCATATAAATATATGATGTTAATTTAATTGATAGTGGACGAGGTAGAGTTTGTAGAATCATATCTATGTTAATACCATCGCCCTCCAGCGTATTTAATTGTAAATGTTGTTACTTCTGTGAGAGCTGTTGTTTTTTCTTTCTTCTTGGCAGCTTGCTATAGATTTTAGGAGTAGTTTATATTTCTAAAATGTAAGCAAATTTTTAAAAAAGTACTTAGTACTTGTCCTATGACTACAATTTACATTTGTGATCGTAAGAAAATAAATTCTTGGCAGCTTGCTTTAGATTTTAGGAGTAATTTATATTTCTAAAATGTAAGCAAATTTTAAAAAAAGTACTTGTCCTATGACTACAATTTACATTTGTGATCGTAAGAAATAACTTATAAGGCGATTTAATTTTACATTTAAATTTAAGAAAATATCTATCTATATATAAATAAAAATGAATTTCCGTTCGTTAGTCTCGCTTAAACTCGGGAACGGCTGTACCGATTTGACAAATTTTAGTCTTGAAATATTCGTGGAAGTCCTGGGAAGGTTTAAACGATAAGAAATTATAACAAAATTGCGAGTATAATACTAAAAACGACAATTTGATTTTTACCATACAAATTGTTCTTAGCTGTCAAACGTTGAGTTGACGAGCAATATTTATCGAGGTATAGGTCGAGCAGTAGTCAGTTTACGCAATATTTTTCAATATTGTTACCATTCTTTTTGTAATCGCAAAGGTTTAAATAATAAAAAGACCAGAATTATGTTACACCATTTATTGGTTATTATGTAAATATCAGTAATAGGAGATGGGCCGACTAACCCAGACAGTTCAGGGGTGGGTGACTCGAGCTAATGGAGTTGTTTTGGAATATTACCTTGGATTTGTAACTTTTGTTAATGGATAATTTTTTAAATAATAGAAAATTGTTGAGCGCCACCGCTGGTCGAATCCCAACGGACACGAATAAATAATATGGAAAGACTGCACCGTATTAGAGGGTGAGGGCGAAGGTTCAGCCCTACTTTGATAGGTCTCTGCTTGTAGAAACGGGACCAGAAGCGAGGAAAATGAGGAAGTTGTACCACCAATTGGTACCAGGAACTTCTTGTAAGGCAACACCGGAACCAAAAACCTCCTGAAATCAATGTGTAATTGAGTTGATATAATCATGGCGCTGGAGCCATAGGTGCAGGGCTGCAGTATTAAACTAAAGCCTCTAAACATCATCTGAGTTCATGAGAATATCTACTCACAACCTACCCTCTTTGTGCTTGTCTCACGGTTTATAACAAAATCGTACCTTTTGGAGGAAAACACTGCCACGCGATCGCTAATCAGCGATGTCAACTCCGGAGAGAAGGTAAGTCAAGGGCCGTCGTGATATTGGCGCGCCGCCCACGCGTTCGACGTCGCGACAACACCAACGCCGAAGTCAGTTCACTCGAACACCGCTAAAATCGAAAAGACCGGCTGCCATCCGGCAGAGTGACGAGCAATTTCAAATTTGACAATACCTGTCAGACTAACTTTATTTTTTTTTTAATGAAGGGAACGGTTTATTGAGCCCACCTGTCGTTGACACACATGTGTCAAATATTCTATGTAACAATATTAATATGGTTTTTATTAAGAGGTTAGTGATACGAAGTTCACCGGGTCAGCTAGTATATTATAATTCACAATACGTAAAAACTTATTTTTAGGGAAGTATATATTAGAGCGAAGACGTAAATAATACTTTAATATGTTTAGCTGTATAAACTTCCAAACTTTCGCGTTGCATTATATTAGATTATATAAGACGGGTATTAATGCGATAGATTTTGATATTTTGGTTTTTCACAGTAGTAGATACTATCTATACGAGTCAATAGAATGACGACAGACATGATACAAATGTTACGTTCCTTCAGTTTTACTATAAATTAAATTTTGCGAAAATATTACTTGTGGTTGTCTGGGTGGATTACCCAAACGTTAATGAAAGTACGCTCATTAGTATTGAAAAAGTATTAAGTGCTTAAAAAATTCGTCAGTCCTGTCAGGTCTTGGGTAGCTCCCGCGCGGTGTATGGCCTCCGTGCGGTGTATGGCTTTAGGGCTGGTCCCGTGCATTGCCTTCCATGCGAGGGACATCGCTGAGTTTTGGTGGGTAAACTCCTGCTTCTTGTCTAGCCCCCTTGGGGGTGAGGCCGCAAGAGGAGTCCCACATAACCCGTGAAGCCCGCGCTGGGTGTAGCGGGTATGCGTAACGCATTTCTCAGCGTCAACAAAAGAAAGGTCTTGGGTAGCTCAGTGGTTAGAGCAGTCACCCAGATTGCGAAACTTTCAACCCTTCAAGCTTTTATAAGATCTTATAAATTTTGGTCACGATCTTCAAGACTAGGCAATCCGTGACCGCGGCCGCTGTAACTAGGCCAAAACATCGGTAAATAAAGGTGGCTTAAATATTGGTTCTAATGGCGTTAATACAAGTTCTTTACAATTTATTGTAAATATTGTTTATACCCAATTATAACTTTACATTTCATATTATTATTTTCCTACTAACACTTTAAAAATAATATTTATTTATTTACACACAGACAAAATATAAGAACTAAGACTTTAATATACACCCAATAAGTATACATGGCGTCCCACAACTATGCCACATGAAAAGAAACTACCTTGAATATTGCAGATGGAACATTTTACTGAAAGAAGACATTACTTTAATTTGTAAAAACAATGTAAACTGCATCCATAGATTTTTTTAAATAATTACATTGTTGAACCAGAAATCGAACACGCTACATGAGAATAAAATTACCCTGTAGCTTTATCATACCGATCGAAAGACTTTATCATAAGAATTATTTTATGCCAAATAACATAGTGTCAGAAATAAAAGGAATCATCATAAGGATTATTTTATGCTCAATAAAATGCTAAATAACATAACACATAATTTTAATACAAAATTAATCAATTCATCAAATACTCAAAGTGAGTCCCATTCTGTTGAATATAAAGTCGCACTCTTTTGATTAATTCACACTCTGTCGATTTTTTGATCTTGTTGTGGTGGATATTTAGAATTAATACGTCTAAGTTCTGTTTGTAGCTCGTGGACACTTTACATCACCAGCATTTGAACGAAAAACGCATTTGATTATTAATCTCGCAGATACGTAAGGGATTATCTTTGAAAAAATGCGATTATTGTATCGGTTGTAGATATCATCATCATCATCATCATCAGCCCTGACCCTCCACGCTGGCCAAATGCGGATTGGAGGGTATTAACGACTGCAAATGCAGCCGGGACCAACGGCTTGACGTGCCTTCCGAAGCACGGAGTAGCTCGAGATAATAATTTTTTGGTCACCCATCCCCGTGACCGATCCTTGCGAAAGTTGCTTAACGACTACGATCGCGGGCCGCGGCTCTTATCCACTACGCCACCGAGCTACTCTAGGTTGTAGATATAATTATTGTTAAAGTTTCAATCATCTGACCATATAATATTATTTAGAAAATACTGATCCTCTAGGATGAGCCTCTCGATTTCATGGCAAAAAGTAAGTCGACTTCGAGCGTCACCAATAATTTTTGTACTAATCGCCCCTCAATGTAACTTTTGACTTTGTAGTTTTCCAGTACACGGTCTATTTTGCTTTTCTAAATTCCGATCCCTCACTGAGCTTGTCAGTGCTACTTATAATTAAGGTTAAGCGTTGGAGTAAACTTACGCTGAGACTGCTCTTCGTATTATTCAAAATTCATATTATTAAACAGAGACTTAACAAAGGTTAACCTAGAACGAAGTTCTACAAGAGTAATATTTGCTATTAGAAGGTAGTAGATTTGCTTATTCTCTGTGTAATATGCATATGGACTAATACTAAAATTGCAATTTTAACATAAATTTACTTTTACGCTAAACCTTGTTTATAAGTAACATTGTTAGGATTTCCCTCAAAGTATATCAAAATGTTGAGTTCGTCGTCAGCTTTATCACCTGGTGCCACGGTTGCGGTAGGTGATGTTCGAAACGTACTAAATTTAGCAGATTATCCACCAACCGTTGCATAATAAATCGAGATGGAGTATTTCTATCAGGATATCTTACGCGGTGCTATTGTCAGGTCAACATTGTGTTTTGTGGTTCAAAAAGTATGCTCCCATAAAATATAAATTATTTTGATACGTCATGGATATGTAAAATATCACAATACATTGCAAAAATCCTACAATTTAAATCACAGAAACAAAAGAATAAAAGTTTCAACATGGAACTCATTATTAAATTATTACTTTATAGTTAGCCAGCCGCATTGATATGGACAAAATATTTACGCGTCTTTCGGCTCAGGAGGCTCAACTTGTTGCATACAATTAATTTTATATTAAAAATGTTGAAATTCATAGTCTTCCTTTTATTTCTGACACTATGTAATTTAGCATAAAATAATCCTTATGATGAAGTATTTCGATCGGTATGATTAAGCTACAGAGTAATTTTTTTTCTCGTGTAGCGGGTTTAATTCCCGGTTCAATCATGTAATTATTTAAAAACCTATGAATGCAGTTTAAATTGTTTTTAATTAAAATAATGTCTTCTTTCAGTAAAATGTTCCATCTACAATAGTTAAGGTACTTTCTATGCATGTGGCATAGTTGTGGACATAGTTGTGTTGCCCTGTATTTAATACTTTATCTGATTCTAATTACACTGTAACAGAGCATTATACTTCAATATTGTACACCTGTGGTGCAGCATAGTTTCATATTCATACGCGTTACGGTAAGGACACGTGTTTGATTTCTCACAGAGCGTGCACAGTGTTGAGCTATGTGCCACGCCACGTGTGTAAGTATGACGTCATTAACCACGTATATATATTATTATAAGCTCGTACCCACTATGCTAGTTACTTGCATGTGGCATACGACAAGCTTATTGACTATGCACACACCAGTTCCAAGGTGTAGCCATCTAGTAGTAGCTCTGATTTCCATTCGGGTCAATGTGGAGAATATGATATTTTCTACATTTTTTCGGTTTGGTTGTTATGGTACCTTCAATGTTTCAGATTTCCATTATCCTTGTGCTTTAACTAATTAATTTGGATTCTGAGCTATGTATGAAATGTTGTCTAATCTATACTATAATAAAAACGTAACCGATCGATGTCTGTACATTGAAGATATATGAAAAAAAAGTTATGAGGGACGTTTATAAAAGTAATAGAACACAAAACAATGATTTTTAAATTTTTTGTCTGTTTATCTGTTTGTCTGTTTGTCGGTTTGTCTGTTTGTCTGTGCGTTTGTGCAGGATAAACTCAGAAACGGCTGAACCGATTTAAATGCAGTTTTCACTATTATTTTGCGGCATTCTTCCGTTAACATTTAGTGTAAGATTTATTTTAATCGGTTCACAAATAAAAAAGTTATGTCAATTTGAAGTGACGTGGTCGCCAAAATTGCTATGAAATATTAACTGTTTTATTAAATTTTTGTCTTTGATATATTGATCATCATCATTAACTCTTTCACAGTCAAACTGCAGGGCCTCGGGCCTTTGTTTAATAATTTTTGGTCACCCATCCCGTGAACAACTCTTGCGAAAATTGCTTAGCAATAGCGATCGTGTGTAGCGGCGCATATCCGTAGCGCCACCGAGCTACGAATTAATATTGTCTATAAAATGATAATTTGTATGATGACAAATAAAAAAATAAGATTCCAAAATTTTGACAACTCCGAAGTAAGTTGACCTCATTTATATATGGCCAATCCTATTAAATAGGATTCAGTTTATAATGGACATGTGGTATACGATCACGCGAGTAGGAGAACAAGCGGAGAGAGCCTTCTGATGATGCAATTAAGCCTCGAGTAGTTTACAGTGAACGCATATTTTTATCAGATTAGGTTCACGTCGTCGTCGGGGCCAGCGGAGGTGATTGGCAGCCGCTCCCGCATTGCACGGTTTCGTCTGTCTGAGAGAGGCACTCGATTTACCCGAGTCTCTCCAATTTTCCATCTGGTCCAATACTTGAGTGTCCTGGTGACTCGGCCATAGCTTGCCGGTTTTCATTTACCATGAGAAGGTGTAGAGTACGGATTTTGGTGGGTAGGCCTCTGGGGAACCACCGGGCAGCTCAGTGTCGGGTTCACGGAGGAGAATCCTACTCACTCCTGTAGCTTGCTAGGTAACAGAGACAATGTCAGAAGTTTTTCCACGACGTTAAAAAACTTAGATTCACGTCAACTGAAGTTAAGAACGTAAAGTCAACTCGAGTTATATATTTTTTTTTCTCTTATTGCTATTTTTTTATGATAATACTCTTTTTGTTTTTTTTAACATACAAATTGCTGTAGATACGTACTTCAAAGTTGGTATTTTCAGTCTTCGCTGGAAACAATGCTCTATTCATAGGTCACAACACTCATATAATATTACGCGAGTCTGAGGGTCGGTTCAGAGTAGCTCGGTGGCGAAGTGAATAAGTGCCATGGCCCGCGATTGTAGTTGTTAAGCAACTTTCGCAAAAGTCGGGCACAGGATGGATGACCAAAAAATATTATCTCAAGCAACTTCAAGCTTCGGAAGGCATGTAAAGCGATTGGTCCCGGTTGTATTTGCAGTCGTTAATATCCTCCAATCCATATTGGGCCAGCATGGAGGGTCGTGGCCCATCCTCTTTAACCATCCAAAAGAAAGGGCTAATGATGATGATGATGAGGGCCGTTTAAATCTGACAGAAGCTCAGTTAAGCACCTCACCGAAATATGTTAGTAGACGATTTCCTTCGAGTGTGGAAAGTCGAAATTAAAATATGTATATATATTTTTTTATATCAATAAATAAAACTCCACGTATCTTCCGTCAGACATGTACTGACCGACTTTTATAGACAAAGAAAGAGATCAGACAGAAAGCGCTCGGTCTCGGAAGACACCTGAAAAACGCGAAGCGTATTTAACTGCCCATAGCGAGGCTCATGCACTATAAAGTTGAGTCTGAAGCATTTACATACATGCAGTATGGTATGAGTATAAAACTTCTTTTGATAGGGAAATGCGCTTGGTCTCTGAAAGAGCTCGCAGTTTGTACAATAGAGATCGAGAAAGTAGTTTCGATTATCGCCAACCAGTGTTGACTTCATACTCCACAGGCGTACCGCAGATAAGTTTTCACAGGGTATAATGAACTAGCTGTTTTCCCACGACTTTGCCGCAAAATTATAGCCTATGACATGCGCGTCTGATGTAGCTTCCCGTAGGTCGGAATCTCTCTGCGACTATCGGTCCAGTAGTATTGGAGCAAATTCGATGCATACAAAAAAACAACCAAATCTTTCCTCTTTATAATATTAGTATAGCTCAGGTATAAGGGGTCCGATGATGTAGTGGGTTAGCGCATTCGGTTTAAATTACAGTTAAATAAGTAAATAAATACTGCACAACAAGGACATACATGAATACTTATTTTACATAAATAAGTACAAACGACAAACTCATCGCTAGCCAGCGATTTCTTCCAGGCAAACTAGCATTACATGAAAAATAGAACAATAAATAGCCGATTGTGCATACAACTAGACAAATAATAATAATTAAAAAGATCAAAAACAAAAGAAGGTCCGTTTAAAGGTACGAATAAAATGCTCAGACACAAGCGACAACCAGAGCACGAGAAACGCGAACAAATAGAAAAATAACATTCGTAAGGACCGTTTACAGGATGGGTGACCAAAACATTATTATCTTGAGCACTGTGCACAACATAGCATAATGCACGCTAAGCTGTTAGTTCTGGCTGCATCAGCAACGTTAACACCCACCGATCCGCATTAAGCCCGCGTATAGGTTTATGGTCCATTGATCTTATTCGATTCGTCTGTATTCATAGCAAAAAAAGAATTCTACTAAAATACTTCCCACGCAGACGAAGTCGCGGGCACAGCTAGTATTTTATATAATGGTAAAGTATGGCTTGTATCATTTACAATTCAAAACATACTTGGTCTGAAAAGGAAAATTGAATTCCAAATCTCTCGCTTATCTAAACATGCTTATCGAAATTAAAAATAATTAATGTTTTGTGCAATTTTTTGTCACATCAAAAAAATAACCTCTTCTCATTTTTGTTGACAATAAATAATACTAACTATGACAGACCAGGCATCATCATCATCATCATCATCATAGCCCTATTAATATCTCGACTGCTGTGGAAGAGGCATTTTCTATGAATGGAATCAAATAGGGGAAATGACTCTGATGATTCAGTCACGCGTTGAAGCACGGAGGCGCTTGAGACAATAAGTTTTAGTCATCAACTTCTGTATTGCTGACTGAACGATATAACCTCCAAGCAATCGAGCTCACTTAAGATTAAAAAAATCTCCTTTGGCTTTATTTACTAATAAGGATGAAAAATTACGCCCGCGGTGTAAACGATTCGGTGTTACCACAGTAAAGTAGATAATAATTAAGATATACCTTTTTATTTTATCCTTCATTTCTAAAAGTAAGTAGTTTTCACTCGAATTCAAATGAGTTTACTAGAATGTTTTTAAGTGTTTTAAATGTAAAATTAAGTAGCGTTTAGTGTTAAGTGTCAATTATACGATGTAACTTTTTGGAATGAAACGAAAAGAGGATGCAAGTGTTTACAGTAAGAAAGTGATTTGTGATTTGAATTTAAAGCTTTTAAATATTTTCAATGTGTAAAACGAGTGTTAGAGAGTTATATTACACAGAGAGAAAAATTATAAATTTTTCAATGCAGTTGCTCATAAAGCGCTATTTTTTTATTCCATTGTAAACAACCTTTAAACACGTGTTAAATAAAAATGTACTGAAATCCTTTACTGCACACATGCTTAAAAGTATTTTTAAATTTGTTTCTGGCCGAGCACTAAAAAAATTTTAAAAAATTATGAAAATATGTCAATCTTTAGAGGCAAAACTATTTCAAGGAGCCTAGAACGAATATTTTCAAATTAAAATGTATGACACGAAAACATGTTCAAATATCACGTTTAATTTTAACAAATAATTTTTACCTTTAATACATACTTAGTTTTATTAACTTTTATTGTTTTATTTCCTAGCAAAAAGCATTGAAAAATGTTGTAAGAAACTTGAGCGTAAAAGGTTTTTCGAATTCGTGCCAATGAAAACCCTCGCTACGCTCGTGTTTTCAATTTGGCCCTTATTCGTAAAACCTTACTTTCCGCATTCGTATCTTAAATAACTATTATTATATTGAGCTGTTCAAAAAAGTTATAGTTATTTGACATAGGAACTCATTTAATATGAAGCTTTACAGATTACTAATATATCTTTCCTATTGGAAAAAATCTAAATATTGGCTCGTAAAGGATTGAATAATAGAATATTCACCTCTGGAACAAAGCCTGCCTTAGACTGATTGAATTTCGCTCCACTCGGGTGTATAGTGAGGTAGTCCATTGTCGAATAATCTACTATTACATTGGCGAAAATTTTGAATGAAGAGAATTGTTTTATTTTAATTCTATGGAGCAGGGTAGTAAAATGTAAAGTTTTCCAAACATACTAAATATTGATTTGTAGTAAATTATAAAAGGAATGTCAGTGGTTCAAAACGAAAACCAAGAACAGTTTAATTTCTAAAGTAAGATGGTATATTTTTTTTTATACGATGCAACTCGATTATTGCTATTTTTGTATGCCATAATGCAAGTAGTCTGCATGGTGTGAATGCGCCTTAACGTTTTCATTCAAATTTAACAAGCAGCTTGATAGATATTACTTCAAGTCGTTACAAGCTTTTATTTATTTACTGTGTTATTATAATAATTATTGTGGATCAAATAATGCAAACAAAATTTGACTATAGTCATTTTCACATAACATGGGTGTTTGTATAAAAATCTGTTTCACAAAATCAGTATTTCTGAATTATTAAAAAAAAATATATATAAGAATCCTTTAAGATATATAACATATTCATTTAAATTTGCATATTAAAATACAAATACATTATTTATATCCATAATTAACCTACAAAAGTTTAAAACATCAATACTTGTAAAAAAAATTGAAATGTTTTTAAGACAGATAAATAACAACAAAATTGTTATAATCGAATGATGTATTCGACAGTCATTTGACAGATTTTTTTAATCATTGTTGCGACAGTTAAATAACTTCTTGAAATTTCTCACTATAGTTCATCTTGTTGATGCATAAATATTTTTCTTCAAGCCTGTTTTTTACGCTGACCTGAAATTCAATTATCTCTATTAGAAATAGACACGATAATTTCCACTATTGTACAACCAGGGGTACTGGCCGCTTTACTGTGGAGATACCACAAACTCGCACAAAGCGATTCACCTCTAAATTCAACGTGCGAACTGTGGAATTCGCTACCGGACTCGCTGTTTCCGAACAAATACAATCTGGGACTCTTCAAGTCAAGAGTGAATCGGTTCCTTCTAGGCAAGCACGCTTCATCTTAGACCACTGCATTGCATACCATCAGGTGATCTGTGGTCAAGTGCTTGCCTATCTAGCATTAAAAAAAAAAACTTTTGTAAATATATTTTTTTATTACCACATCACCAAAAGCTTTAAAGTCTATAGTTCTCGTTTTTCGTTTATACTGAAATTTTGCAAGTATGTGCAACTTAAATGACAATACAATATTAGCAGCCAGTTGCACAAACGTCAATTAAAATGTTCATTAGTGTAAAGCTACATTAATCGTACAAATTTAACATTCATTAGAGCTTAAACGCGTCATTAAACCCTAAAGGACGATTGTGCAACTGATCGTAATACCTATAGAATAGAGTCGGGAGGACGCTACAGGCATTTGTAAATAAACGAAGCAAGGTCATAGAGATTGGGCTGTTTTGAATTGTCTTGACAAAGACTATGGTCCGTGATAATATCCAGGGTCTGATGATGGAACTGGAAGACGTACCAGTGGCAATTAATATGTTATTTGATAACGTAACGTACCCCGTCGAGTTTAGGCGTTTGATTACATAATCCATATAAAATCTCAATAGTCTCGGTTTCAAGTAAATCCACAGCATTGTAAATCTCAATAGAAATTTAAAATATTTTCTTTATATTAATTGAAATATTTCTGTTAATTTACATTACGTTAACAATTTAAAAAAAAGCTTCGTTGTAGACTCGTAGTGTAGGAGGTAGCAAATAATGGAATTGTTTTGCATAACTAACACCTATTCATGCAGTAATTATCTAAACCATAGAAATAATTAGATTACAAATTCACAGAAAATAAAAAAATAAATTAAAGTGGATTATATTTCATTGAACCTCTATGCTACGAAAACTGTGCGTTCCTCGCTGAGTTTGAGGCTGTTTTAGTAACAGGGTAGAGTATAACATGTAAAGAGTAACATAAAGAAAAATACTGGACATTTTAAATACGTTTTTAATAAGCTTATTTGAATAAATAATGTTTACATTCATTCTTACATTCAGTTTATAGTAAACAATAGTTGGGAAAAATCTAGAATCTATAGCACAGTTCTAATCAAACGTGCTGTTATAACAGAAAAGCACTTTAGATCTGAAAATGCAAGTTTTCCTTAAACACAATTAACTCTCACTTACCTGCCATTCTGTACGCAGACATCGTTTCAATACCCTCCGCTTCAGTAAGTCCCAGACCGTCGTTCGGTGTGTACGTGTACATCGAAGCGTCGCCGCGTAAATTTTTAATAGCCGACCGAAATACGAAGCCAACCAAAATTAATTACGTACCAACGATCGATGCGTCTTTAAAAAAGTTCCGGTGTTTATATGTGACTACGTTTGGCTCGCACAACTTAGATGTTGGCCGGTGCGGCCCTGGTTTTGAAGTGGTGCTGAATTTAAGTTTCTGAAGTGTACGCGTGTGTAGTACTTTGGGCGGGCGTGCTGACATTTCTATTTCGACGAGGTAAGTATCCATTTGAGTGTGTAATTATAAGTACGAAGAGAATTTTTTCGTTATTTTTTCTTAACTTCGTATCCGGATCATGATGACGTGGATCTTATTAGAATGCGTAACTCATACGATATTTATTACTTTGAGACCGATTCGTAAAACAGTATTCGCAGTTTCGTTTCGTTTTTAATCTAATTTATCGTTCATAATGATAGAGACCTGTCCAAATATCTATTAATTTCTCAAATTATATACCTACATAATGCTAATTAAAAGAACTTGTTTATTTTCATGGTAGCTTATTAAAAGTTATAGACATCAACGAGTAGACGTACGAAAATCTATTTAAATAGGACTTCGCTTAACGATGGCTTTCGCTCAAAAGAACTTGTCTTAATTAATAATTTTGCTATACAAATGAGAGGTACCTGTCCTCTTAGATCGTCAGATCTCGGTGACTATTTTATAAGTAGATACAGGTTTTCGTGCCATTTTCAGGTTTTAGAATATTCTTTATCCTTTTCTACGCGGCTATGATTTCAGTTACTTTCATATTTTTATACGCCCCGTCTTCTTTTAATTTTGTTTATAGTTAATAAGTTTGATTAATTAATAAAACTACTTTTAAATGATATCTAAAAATACGAGCTACAAAATTTAATAACATTAAAATGTTTTAATAGTATTTTTATTTTTCGAGTGGGCAGAGTTATAGGGTATCATTGATTGATATTTTTTACTGTATATACAATGGAATAATTAACCAGTTTAATACATTGATGCTCGCGATGTCAAACTTTTGTTCAGCCATTCTATGACCGGTATTTCCTAAAGTTGCTTATCTTCTGTATCGCAGACTGAATGCGCTAATTACTATCGAGCCCCCACAGTCATCAGTTGTAATATATTTTTAATTTTGCATTCACAATGCTGTATTGGTTTATATCGTAAAAAAATATAAACCATCTGTTTGTTACTTAATTTAATCTCATTTTATTCCGATACGACCTTCAAACTTTCAAGCGTAGAGCATATTCGTCCCTCAAAGGCCGCCAGCGCACTTTTAGCCTCTCCCCTGTAGGTGTTGCAGGTGTCCATGGGCGACGGTAATCACTTACCATCAGGTGATCCGTCTGTTTGTCTGGCCCCCTATCCCATAAAAAAATTAAAAGCGAAAAAATACTATGTATTAGCAACTTTATTAATTTTATAGTTTAGAAAAGAAACATCTTAATAAATATGTAAACATTATAAATCGATTTAGAATTTAATAAGCAACACAATTAATTAGGGATTAATTTAATTATTATTAAAGAACGATGAGTTTTTACATTTTTTTAATTGCCCGACTTATGTTAGAACAGCTGATGTTTCCCAGATTTGATTTATCTGTAATAATTCTTTTGTTCGCGTTATTTGTTTTTGTTTATTTACGACGGGAAATTATTTAATGTAAAATAAAAACTACATAGCCTATATCTACCAGTTTGATCAAGCTTCCTTAAATGAAAGAATTTTCAAAATCGGTCCAGTATTTTCTTTCTTCTTTATAGATGTTTAACTATAGTTAAAAAAATTCGTCAAACCAATTGCTTAAAACCAAAACGCTGCATTAACTAAACTCACTTTCCGTTTTCTCTTTATATATAAGGGGAAAAACAGATAGCTGTCCTTCACTTTTGAAAAGATAGAGAAACACAAGGTTTGTGATTGCCTTTTATGTAAATATAAAATTAATCTGAAGAAGCGCTAAGCGAAAAAATATGCATGTTTATACAATGTGTGTGTAATTAATTACACACATGCTATGAGTATACACGTCAATTACGCCGACAAAGTGGTAAAGTAAAATTTCTATCGCTAATGATATGGAACCCTTGCTAGTGCGACACAAGGATATTTATAGGGATAAAACAGGAGTCCGAATTAGAAGCGAAAAAATCTAGAAGACTTGGTTTTACTGGAAAATAAAAATTATTACACCTGCCTTCTTTTATCAATGTAAAGTCAAAGAAAGGTTAATTATTGAGCTTACGATAAAAAAATGCGTCGGTCTCTTGAGAAATATAAGAAGTATAATAGTCCAGAGTTATTTGATTTAAAACTAGATCACCGCCAGTGGCTTTGACTGAGTGCTTTACATTTGATGGTTTGATAGTACTTTAATTCCTACGGATTAAAACTAGGCAAATATTTAATCCAAACTTTTAATCCAAACTTTAATCCAAAGAACTATATGGACACAAAATGTCATAGTTTTTGCATGACGAAGTAACAAACGTCGAATACTACAAATTTTTGCCATTATATTATTAGTAAGATACTCTTTAGCAGCTTTAATCCCCTTCTCCATAGAATATAGTAAAACATATGTACTTATTATATACTCTTTGTGTTATATAATTATATGTATGTTATTAATAAATAAACACATAATTTTAAAAGAATATAAACATAATATGTTAAAAGGTGCGATGATTTTATATATGTAACAATCGGTATAGTTCGCGAAGCTAATTCTAAATATTATATAACGCATTTTTGGCAAAATGTCCTTTCCGACTATTGAAATTTCAGGTATAGATATAAATTAGGAACAAAAATCGAACGTTTTCATACCTATAGCTTTGAGTAAATGTGAATGAAAAAGTTTCATACTGGGACCTATAATTTAAGGGAGTCGTTATAATACATTGTTTCAAACAAAAAATTGAAAATATTACATTAAACAGTGAGCAATTAAGGTTAAACACGTTGCTGTTATAAGAGGCATTATTTTTTTGTTCGCACGTAAATTGGAACGCCTGTATACATACCGCTTTGCATAATACACAGCTTAACGAAGTCCATATTGTTTGAAATACGTTACAATAATGTCGGCATTAGAATAATTTGCTCGGGTTTTCTCATATTGGAAGTGGGCAGAAATGTGCGTAGCAGTGCCGGATTAAGGAAAAGCGTTATTGTGACGATGTTTTTCGTCGTCAATAGATGGTGTTAGGTTGTTTTATTTAAATGAAAGTGATTTTGCATTCGTGTACGACTTCTTAATTAGGAGTGTTATAAAATTATTTTATAAGTAGTAACCAAATGACTTTTAAGAGATTATTACGGAAGTTTTCATTATTTAGGTGTAGGTTAGTAGAGAACAAACATATACGCCGTTGTGGTAGCTTTATTCCAAGGGAATCGTTTAATTAGATAAAAAATAAACATCCCAATCTACAAATAATATAAGTAAGATAATATTGCTATATATTTTAAGCCTTAAATTTTGTTTATTTTCAGAATTTATTCTTCAGTCGTTTTATGTGTACAAGTATCTGTGTTCGTATTAAAATTTCAAGATCACAAAGAATTAATTTTAAGTGGATCACGATATATAGACATTTTTAATTTGCATATTCCTAGTTGTTATCGACAGCTTTGTAAGTGGACTGTAGATTTATTAAACTAAAGATTAGAAATTAGTAAAGAAAAATATGTGTTCAGAGCACTGACGCACAAGAGAAGACGATACATCAGTGCTGTCGATTGATCATAACTAAAATCAGAAACGAAAACCTGTTTAAGTACCTTAGGTTACGTTACCTGTTAAAGAACGCTTTAAAAACTAAATTCAGAAACGGGATGTTAATTTAAAACTTAGCTGAAATTATGATACCGTTGCCGAAATATGGAATCGACAATTGCGCATAAATAGCTACGTTTTATACATAGAAATAATGTGTTTTACTTCCAAGGTGTTTATTGCTGTGAATATCCAAAAGCGATATTAAGATATCGATGGAATTTATTTTTTAAAGGAGATTTCAAGAGCTTTCTGTTATAAGCTCTATGACGAAGTAAAAACGATCACACTAAATTTCATTTATTTTCTTCATAATATTATCTGAAACTTTATTTATTTAATTTAGTTAGTAGGTAACTTAAATTTGTTTTCAACTTAAATATAATTATACTTTATTTTTCTTCCAAAATACCTTTGTTAAAACGTTTTTAGTAAATATTTATTTTAATTATATAAATAAGAATCTGATTTTATCTTTGTTACTTAAATCTGTCGCCTAAATATTTAAGATATAGATTTTGAATTTTGACCTATACTACTAATGTATTTAAAGATTAAAATCGAATGGGGAAATTTGGCATATTTGTATAACTTGACATACTATTAACTAGGGCAACTTTTAATAATGCTATAAATAAAATTTTAATATGACAAAATTAAAAATAAAATAAATTCTTTTTTCATTATTTATTTTCATTATTGTTATTGCACAGTCATTGCTATATAACTACGGGTTAATTGCATCATCATCTCCAACCCGTTAAAAGACCGCATCCATAAAAAATTTGTAACTTTAAATAGCTTTTGTACGGAAAAAGAATATACGTCCAAATAAAAGTACAATATTATATTTGTAATGGGGCTATAACCGTCAAAACATGATTTGATAAAACTTTTTAGATAGAAAAAATAACAAAGTTACCCTCAAAATTCATTATTAATTTTGATGTTCTAAAGGCAGTTTGTTCCTAATAGCCGTTGTAAAACAATATTTTTTCCTTTGTATTAAGCGTTTTACTTTTTTTGGCACAGCAAATTAATTTAAAAAATACAGTCCATTAAAATTTATTTTAACACTTATTTAGATTTCTTTTTTTAAATTCTTTTACTAACCATTTAAGTCCTAACAAAATAATAAAATATTCAATATTCTGTGTCTTTTGCTTATTCTATGAATGTCTGCTGTTGATTTGCGAGCATGCGTCATTGATGAATGTCTGCTGTTGATTTGCGACATCTATTTTCCTTCGGGTTTCAGTACTCTTAAGGTCTCCTGGGGCACAGGCCTTTATAATGGAAATGAATATGAAAGACGAGCCTAAACTACCATGCGAACCCAGTGCGGATTTGGGGGTGTTAACGATTGCAGATTTCGCTGAGACTAACGGTTTAACGTGCCCTACGAAGCACGGATGAATTTGAGATACAAATTTTTTGGCCATCCTATGACCAGCCCTTGTGTATGTGTCTGTACAGTCATCTTAACTTCGGCATCACAGACCGAACGCGCTTACTATAACGCCTTCGAGCCTCTAATGTAATAGGCAATTAAGTAAAAGTTATGACTTTTAATCTTAGCTTCTAATTACTTGATTTTTAATACGAAAAGCTAATTTCGTATTTAAACCTCTAATATTTAGGTGATACGATTCCTCCTCCACAGTATGTATTTGTTTGGCACTGTCATTAATTTTTTGTTCTTTTTGTGTACACTCAAGCTGTTGTGTCACAAAAAGCTAAATAAAGAATATTTATATGGCTCAGGATTTTTCGTCAGTACAAAAAAGGTGTATTTATTAATAATTATTCCCGGGTGTTCTCTATCAAAGCTCAGCAAGGCTTTATTAGCGCTTAAAATATCGACATATATTGATCCTTTATTAAATGAAAGAAAGATTTCTGTTTGATAATCACTACATAGGTAGTATTAAAAAAAAGTCGCTTTCTCTGTCTCTATATATCCCTATATATGCTTAAATCTTTCAAACTACGCAACGGATTTTGATGCGGGTTTTTTTTATAGATAAGGTGATTCAAAAGAAAGTTTTTTACGTATAATACAAGACCATGGAGGATTCTAGAGCCACATTAACACGCCACTACACCGAAGATCTGCCAGAAGTCAGCACTGGCGAAATCGAGATCGCTCTGAGACAGCTTAAAAATGGAAAAGCCCCTGGAGAGGATGGCATTACAACTGAATTATTAAAAGCAGGAGGTAAACCGGTACTGAAGGAGCTCCAAAAGCTTTTTAATGCTGTCCTCTTCGAAGGGAGAACTCCGCAGGCGTGGAGTAGGAGTGTAGTCGTCCTGTTCTTCAAAAAGGGAGACAAAACCCTGCTGAAGAACTATCGACCCATTTCCCTTCTAAGCCACGTCTATAAGCTGTTTTCTAGAGTAGTCACGAACCGTCTTGCGCAAAGACTTGACGAATTCCAACCACCGGAGCAGGCTGGGTTTCGGAGTGGATACGGCACCATAGACCACATCCACACAGTGCGGCAGATTATACAGAAGACTGAAGAGTATAATCAGCCCCTGTGTCTAGCATTTGTGGACTATGAGAAGGCCTTTGACTCGATTGAGATCTGGTCCGTTCTGGAGTCCCTGCAGCGATGCCAAGTCGATTGGCGATACATCCAAGTGATAAGATGTATTTATGAGGCCGCCACCATGACCGTCCAAGTACAGAATCAGCAGACAAGTCCTATACCGTTGCATCGAGGAGTGAGACAAGGAGACGTTATGTCTCCGAAATTGTTTACTAATGCAATGGAGGATATGTTTAAGACGCTGAACTGGAAAGGACGTGGCATCAACATCAATGGCGAGTACATCTCTCACTTGAGATTTGCTGACGACATCGTCATCATGGCAGAAAATCTGCAGGACCTACAACAGATGCTGAATGACCTGGCTGACTCTTCTATGCGCATCGGCCTACGGATGAACTTGGATAAAACCAAGGTCATGTTCAACGAACACGTACTACCGGAACCGATTGCAGTATGCGGTGCCGTTCTCGATATTGTTCCAAAATATGTATACCTCGGGCAAACATTGCAGTTAGGTAGAAACAACTTCGAGAGCGAGGTAAATAGAAGAGTTCGGCTAGGTTGGGCAGCGTTTGGGAAACTACGTCAGGTCTTCACATCGTCGATCCCGCAGTGCCTAAAGACGAAAGTCTTTAATCAGTGCGTCCTACCCGTTATGACATACGGAGCCGAAACGTGGACACTGACGGCACGGCTGGTCCACAAGTTGAAGGTCGCTCAGCGGGCTATGGAAAGGGCTATGCTCGGCGTTTCTCTGCGGGATCGAATCAAAAATGAGGTGATCCGGCAGAGAACCAAGGTTATCGACATAGCCCACCGGATTAGCAAGCTGAAGTGGCAGTGGGCTGGCCATATTAGCCGCAGAACCGATAACCGTTGGGGTAAACGAGTTCTTGAGTGGAGACCGCGTCTCGGCAAACGTAGTGTAGGACGTCCTCAGGCGCGGTGGAGCGATGATTTGCGCAAGATGGCTGGCAGGAGCTGGATGCGAACAGCCGAAAATCGAAGTAGATGGCGTGCAATTGGGGAGGCCTATGTCCAGCAGTGGACGAATATGGGCTGATGATGATGATGATGATGCGGGCGAAGCCGCTGGCGAATATCTGAAATATAATCAACAGACTTACAGTTGTCGTTTTTAAAGATCTTATGATTTGCTTGTAATTGAAAGAGTAAGACTAAAATGTTAATGCCCGGTTTATGAGTCGCCTACATCTGTCGCCTGAATATTTAAGACTTACTTTAGGTGAAAATGCATTTTAGTAATAACTAGGAACCACTGTACGTCTAACAACCGGTTTCTGAATTGAGAATATGAAGTTGAGCATATCTCAAACCGTGCTTAAGCCATTTTAAACGTCATTTAAACAGGTTTTCATTACTGATTTAAAATTTTTGAATGATCAGTAGATAGCTATTTGATAAAACTAACACTTTGCCATTTGAAACGTAAAAAACTTAAGTTATTGAGAATAATCAGTTAAGATTTGTTCTCAAATCAGAAACCGGCCGATAATGTTTCAAATTATGACATGCGTTATGCGGTGCCTTTCGCTAGGCATATAGGCAATATGACGCATCATACAAATGATCAATCACCAAATGTGTCAAGGGATAAAAGAATAAATCATTTATTTGGAATTAAACTAATCTGCTTTGGCGACTAACGTCTTTAAAATACTCGTACTTATAAGAAAAAATAGTTCATAGAAAATCAAAGTAAATAAAAATACTGTGTCCTATAAGTACCATTCATCAAACCTATTACATATAAGTAGGCAGAAGCATTTTCAGGAATCATTATTATAATAAAACCAATGTACCTTTAAATATTATTGTGGAGAAAAGTATTCATTTCCGTCGTGCGCGTGGCATTCCATTTCCCGGGGGAATTTCGGGAAATAATTTCTAAGCGGACATCCTCCTATAACCAATATACACATGTCAAATATCAAATATGTCTATATAAGCTTTACAAATCCAGAAATTAGTAGTTATTATTTCATATTTTCGGGTCACCGGGTCGGGATTGGTATTTGGCAGATTAACTTTTGAAATAAAAATGTATTTTATAATATATCAATTATTTATTTAATAGTATTTCAATAAAATAAATAAGTTATTTACATATTTTTAATTAGATTATATAGCGGCGTTAGTAGAACACTCACTCATCTTAATTCATCTTTGTAGTTCTTTTACGAGGTTTTGCTAGGTTGATATCAGAAAAGGAAATATTATATTTTTCATTCACATAACATCAGATATGAGTGATGAATAAATAAGTCTATTAATGTGTCCACTGTTGGGACTCAGGATTCCTTTAGACGGAATCGATTCAAATTGAGAAGGGAGATTGGGCCATGACTCACCACGCAGGCCCAGAGCGGATGGGTACGTATTTACGAGTGCAGATTCAGCCAAACCAACAGACATCACATCACAGACCGAACTCGCTAACCACTGCGTTGTCAAGCTCCTTATTAATATTAATAACCGTTCATTCACAGTTTCAGCGCTGAAATGCTCAATTTCAATTTCATACGAAAGTAGTTGTGTTTGGTTTCATATTTGCAAAAGCATGTTGCGTGCTGGTTATTTGGCACAGCGAAGTCAAACAATACGCGATGGTTGATTGAAATATGAAACTGCACTATTGTTTCGTTCGTGGTCAAATTTCCGTTTATGTTATTTGTGTCGCTAGCTGAAATGTGTAATTCTTTAAACAAAATGGCTGACCGCTCATTAATCGACATTGATAATAGACCTAAGGAATTTATGGAAAAGTATTTACATAATTACAGATGTTTATTGAACTGATTCCGATTGACTGTCGATTGGATGTATATTTTTTGAAAAATTCGATGGAAATGTCAAAAAGAAATCGTGCCTTCCGGTGACCTGTTACTTTTAAACTTTTATGTTCATGGTGCAAATTCATCAATCAATCCCTTTTTTATATCAAAATTAACTTTATGATCATTCCGTGTCAGAACTTTATCAAAATAGTTTTTAAAATAATAATATCAAAGTATAAATCCAATTTATTTAGTGCATTCAGTACATAATTAAATCCTCTAACATCACCTGTAAATTATGTTCATTTTAAAGTTGAATAAGCTGTTAGTAATTCATACAAATATTATAAATAAAACATTGTATTCCTTTGTCTTTCTTCCACTGAACTTTTTACTTTTCTTTCACCTTCTTTCATGGTTTTATTGTACTGTGGTTACGTATGACTTCAAAAAAGGAGGTTATAGATTTGACTTATATGCGTGAAATTTCGGTGGAATATCGCTATATTTATATATGTTAGTCTATATCCAAATAAAATAGTGATTACCCGTTGTTCAGCCCAACTAGAAGTGAAAATAATTCAGAATATTGTAAGTTGTAAATAAAAAAATAAAATCAACTTCAAAAAAGCTTAATTAAAATGGTCTTTGGCGTTTTTAAATAATTTATATATAAACAAAATATTGTTTTTTATCTTTTTGAATTTGTATTTTTACAAATCATTCAATAAATTGCAAAACCAAGTGCGTGTGAAAATAATTCAGAAAAGTTCTATTGAAGTTGTAAACTATAAACAACCTCCGCCCAATTTTAAAAGAAGGTTTTTTACTTTTTTCACCTTTTCCAAGTTTTATTAGTCATTTTTTTTAAATATTTTTAGAAACCGAAAATATTCTAAATCATTACTGTTCAACCACGCAGACGAAGCCATGGGTATTCGCTATTTTTTTTTACAAACACGATCTACTTTCGTTAGTTTAGTAATAAATGTTATAATAATTCTAATATTTCATCATCATCATCATCACAAGCCCTTATACGTCCCCACTGCAGGGGCTCAGGCCTTCCTTATGGATGGTTAAGGAGCATGGGTAATGACCCTCCACGCTAGCCCAATGTGGATTGGCGGGTATTAACGACTTCAAATGCAGCTGGGATCAATAGCTTAACGTGCCTTCCGAAGCACAGAGTAGCTCGAGATAATATTTTTTTTGGTCACCCATCCTGTGACCGACCCTTGCGAAAGTTGCTTAACGACAACGATTGCGTACCGCGGCACTTATCCACTACGCCACCGAGCCACTCAAAAATATAATGTTCAATGTTCCAATGTTTAAAAAATAAATGATATTAAAATAAACTTATTAAGCTCTTCCAGTGTCTGAACCAATATTTTTTAAAATTATATGTAAGTAACACCCGAATGAATATGGGTAAAATCGTCAGTGATATATAAATTACTGGTCTAGCAATACAAAAATCAATCCACTGCGGCCAAACAACGAAGCCCAATCTAAGAAGTTATTACCAACGTCCAATGGCGAAACATAATTACAAGTCCCTCAAATACATTGCTTACCTCTTAAGCAAATAGGATTATAGTTTCAGACTACATTCGACAGAATATGGGGAGATTACAAACATTTATTATTAGAAACAAGGCTTTGTCTTTGTCACTGTGTCCAATTCTTATCGAATTTATTAAATAGTAGCCAACTTAATTATTTTTCTCTCCTTTTTATTTATTGTACGTTGTGTAAATAATCTACAGTTGTCACAAAAACGAAATAATAAATCTTTATATTTCTTTTCAATAATGATAAAGATAAAAAAATAATATCAAGATCTTTCAGTTTATTTAAAGTTGGGAACTATGTATTTGAAGTTCAGATTGATCCTACTAATAAAGGCGTCATTATATAAAAAACTATAGAAAGTAGAAATAAAATTTGGTATATAGATAATTCTTAGTCTGGATTAACATATGGTCTACTTTTTATCCCACTTAAGGTTCTCTAGGTATAGAAGAACTTCTTGTTTTTGTGTACGCTGCCTAAAGAAAAGAAAAGAGCTTTAAATAATCTATAAAAAGGTCCCCATTGACATATATTTATGTGCCAAAATTTTTGCACAAAAATTAAAGAAACTTCGTAAAAGTGTATTTAAATATTTTGTCCGTCCTAAGACGTTTGAGTAAATAATATTGAATCCTTACCGAAATAAATATGCTTATTGTCCAAGACATTTAATGCAAAAAAAAATGTCTTTTACACCAAATCGATTGGTTGAGTAGTTTGGATTTTACTATGTTTTTGACAACAGAAAAAAACACACTGCTGATTTTCTAAATGCTAATTTATGTGTACGTATCTATTATGATTTAATAGCTTTTAAATGTATTCGATAACATTCATATTTATAAGGGCTATAATAATAATATTATCGTTTGTCTAATAAAAATAATTAATATGTCAACATTTATATATTTTGAATATAAATGTTGACATATTATCTCAAAATTATGAATTATTAAACTACTATTATTGCGTTATATATGACATTTTTTTGTTTTAAATCTTACTTTACGTTGATGAAATTTAATTGACATTTGTTTAATTTTATGATTATTATTGTAATTCCTTAATTGTTATAATTTCTTCTGCATGCCAGTTTCTGGTAAATATGTCTGTTAACTAGAAAATAAATTGTAACATCTTGTACTTTCCATATTTATGCAGAAATAAATATATTATTATTATATTAAATATATTATACTATTATAATACAACGATGGTTAAGGGCGCGTTGAGTAAAACAGATCACCTATTCAAGGTAATATTGGCAGTCTCCATATCCATGAAAATTATTCAGAATAGAGTAGAGCTGTTGCACTGTTGGATTAGGTTGAAGAATATTAGCTGGACGGAAAAAACAATCGATTGTATAAATACTGGGAATCATCGATGAAAAAAGACGGCTAATATGACTAACATGTAACAACATTGGGTTCGATTTGGTTAATACTGGATTGCATTCAATGTTCAATATGTATTGTTAGATCACAAATGTAATATGTTCATTATATCTAGTTGAACCCAATGCAATTTAACGTTGAGTGCATTCTCATTTACTTCAATCTAAAGGGAATCGAAGCCAATGTGTGAACACTTCATTTCGACACGATGACTTCTTTAAAACGCCTGGTTTTGATTGAATGAATGAAGCAAGTAAATGATTTATGCAAAAATAATCTAATGACAAGTAAAACTGTTATTGTGATACTATCGAGAATTATTTAGAAACGCAAGGAAAGTTAACGATAATCGTGCTAAGCAAAAATTTAATTAAGCCTTGCTCAGAAATTCGGAAGATATTACTACACATATTCTAGCACAAAAAAATAATTGAGATAAAGATGAGCGTGTACATAGGCTGTGGTTTTCCCTTTAATATTTATTTATTATTTTTTTTATGACAACAAAATACATCATCTGTGAAAATTTCAACTGTCTAACTAACACGATTCATGAGATACAGCTTGGTGAAAGACGGACGGATGGACAGTTCCGTTTATTCCCCTTTGGGTACGGAAATCTAAAACGAATCTCATTAAAAAAAAATCTTCGTTAAATTATTCTATTACAATTTCATCGATAAGGTAAACTAATATCGATGATAGAGTATACTATTATTCATATTTTTATGCCTCAAGAAAGCCTAAATCTCCCATAATTTGATTTCTGCAAAATTCTTAGAAATTATACAATAATGAAGAACGAAAGAAGACGGTATAGGGCTTAAATGATAATTTTATGCTGACTTCCTGAAAAACCACTCCTCGGAATACTATCTGTTTAAGTTAATAAATTACAAGAATAAACCTTAACTTTGATTCAAGCATCAAGCTTATGAGGTGGGTTTACCATAACCTTCGATAATTTTGTAACTTTACCTGTTTCACCAGAGAAGTGGAATTTTTCTTCTTTAACTATCCTCACTAATAATATAAATGCGAGACTCAAGTCTGAAACCATTTAGATGAAATTTGATATGAAAAATTATGATACACTAAACGAGATATAGAATAGATTTTATACGAATCCTATAAAAATATTTACTTTCATATTTCTACTTTTCTTTAAAACCAATAATAAGTTTTAATGTTAATTTAAAAAGAATGTAAACTTGATAAAAAATTGGAGAAAAAACGTCTTAAAAAATCGAATAATAAATCTCTATCTAATAAATTCAATATACTCAATTTCGATTCTGGCGAAGATTTGTTGGCTAAGTTTTTACACGTCTTACTTTAAATATAGTTTGAATGTAAACGTTTTTATTTTAGAGTTCCTATGTGTCATCAAGATAATTTAGGCGATGTAATTCTCCCAGTTTGTTCTTTATGTTAAAACCAAACTACTGATATAATTTTGTCAAAGTTTTAATGTGGAAATTTCGAGAAAATACTCTTTCAAACAAAATTAGTGCAATATGGACACAAGAAAACAATAAATCTATCGCGTTAATAGCCATCTTATACAATCTAAGAAAACAGTCAATTTGAAAACCTACTCTTATTTTTTGAAGTTGGTTAAAAACAAACGACTTTAAATACCAGCAAACTAAGTTGCGGGTAAAAGCTAGTATATTATAGTTTAAAAAATAAGTTCTTCTATAACAATTGGATTGTCTAAAAAATAAAAAAGACCTTTTTTTATAAAAGTGATATCCCGTCGTTCCCGCTTCCCGCTTATCATGCTCGAGCTTATCCCGCTTCTTAATTTTTCAGGCCTTTTATAGAATAAACGGCAGCTGATTAACGCTTGAGTACGCTATGTTTAGCGAGTTCGTTCTGTGAAGCGGAAGTTAAGTAAATTTCGCAAGGAGTGGTCATAGGATGGGTGACCAAAAATTTATTATCTTGAGCTTCTCAGTGCTACGAAGGCTTGATCCAGTATTGGGAACATTAATAGCCTGTGGCCTTATTACCTAAGCAGGAGACGGCAAGGGTGTGGAGTATTCAAATCATGGTAAGTTTTTGGGTGTAAAACGTACTCAATAAGAGTACTTACATCCTTAAGTTTTAAGGCGCACCTCTCAGCCATTGTCGAGAAAAAAAACATATCGTTTTTTTTTAAAAAAAAAGAAATTCTTATAATTTGATAATGCGTTATGACCTTTTCTTTCAATGTTCAAAAACTTTTTGTTTAAAAACTTTCAAAAACTCACCATGATTTGAATATCCCACATCCTTGCCGTCTCCTAAGTTCAAAATCTATTGCAATCCTTTTCAAAGGTGTAGCGATTAGATAGAGATTTATGGAATTGTGTAACGTTTAAATTCGCAATCACTTTCGAAAATCAAGACACAATAAAAAAAATTATTGAAGTAATATTTACCTCTATCTCAATTAAATAAATCGTTCATTCAATATCTTATAAAAAAGTCGCTCTCGCAATCGCTATAAAATGTCAAATGGTTGTAGCATGAAGTTCATGAATATCCTTGAAATATCAAATTGAAAGGTGTTGTAGTAGATTTTAAAATAAGTCAACTATGCCTCAGGTGATGAATCTTAAGTCAGTCCCAAAATAAACAAACAAAGAGATAAAATTTCGTTACGCAATCGTAAAAAGAAATGAATTGTAATCTAGTTTTTAATTCATTTCGCGAAGGGATGGAAATTAGTCGTTTGACCCTCAAGCAATTTGTTAAATGTCCAATTACCGAAAAACGTGAATTACAGACACGCATGTGCCTTGCGCAGTCAATACACTTGGGTGCCGCGTGTCATGTAGGTACATAAGTAGTTTAGTTCAAATATTGTACTTGTGTGACCTTTTGAGGATATTATTAATTTACAAACAAAACCCGCATGTCAGATAATGAAGACTATGTCATGTAAATGGTTGGAAAGAATAAAAATAGTTTTTTTTATTTTTTATGGATGGCATTTTGTCTGGATTTTAACGAAATGGATCGTTGTTTCAATTACGTCAATTATTTCGTTTAATTTCAAACAAAAAAAATTGCAATGCGTAATAAATACCTTTTATTGCACAAACCATATTAAAAATATATATAGACATTCATAAATCTTTACATAAAAACATACAAAAGGCGGCCTCAGCCAGCGATTTTTCCAGGCAACCTTACATTGGATGAAAAAAAAACAAACATTAGATGGCAGATTGCGCATAAAATCAATATCTATTTAAATCATACAAAACAAAACGAAATAACAATTGCAACAGCAAAGTGTTAAAACACAAGTGACAACCAGAACTCGAGAAGCGAGAAAAGAGTTTCGTAGTTTTTTTCCAAGGTGAATTTAACCTCTTCTTGTGCTAGTGGTACAAGAATTTCACCTATTTACCAATCGAGCGATCTTTCAAGTAAACAAACGAACGTTTACTTGATTCGTTGGATAAATTTAGTACGCTAATGGCATTTCGGCAATTTTGACTAGTAAATGACAGCGTTATAAACTCCTTTCAAGACGGTGTTAATACGATGCGGAAGGTTTACTCGAATACAAATATTGCTATCGATTTTTATATAGTCGATTGGAAAAGAGGTTTTATTCGATCGTTTATTACATATTTTTTTTTTTTAATAACATTTGATTTGACATTATAAGAATAACATTGTATTTAGATTGTTTGCATTATATGTATAGGTATTCGTAATATCAGTGAAGTATAGGTGTTGGCGCGGCGCAGTATTGATCTTGAAATCTGAGCAATTTATGTAGATATGTGATGTTTTTAATATTCATTTTAATTTTTTGTTTTGCCTGCTATACAGTGTGTCTTTCTCAATTTTGTGGCTGAATAGAAAATACCTTTTTTTTGTGTCCCACCGCGATCGCAAATTGTTTGACCTCGTTTGAGTTACAATATACCTTATAATAGAATGAAATTTTTTAGACCTAAACTTATACTATACTTATATAAAAAAAAATATTTCCATTATTATTATTGTATTTTCCAGTTTCAGTTCATTTCAATAGCCTAAGCAATATGATAATAAATAATGTTTTTGTTATATTTATCCCATTTTTATTCACCAGAACACAAAAAATGAGGTGTGTGAGTAACAAAATTGAGTGTCTTCTAAAAATACCTAACTATACTAAATTAACAAATTTTACCATAGTTTCGAATCGCCGGGATAGTGGTCAACCCTTTGGTTTTCTCCTGAACAAGTTCAAGGGATGGAATTTTCGGAACAGATTAGTTGTACCAGGTTTTAAATGAGTTTTTGAGGTACCAAAGAAAGATGTGGGTATCAATATAAGTGAATTCATCTTGTCCTGAATTTTATGTTTTTTGTAAAAATCACAGAAATAGTTAAATATTATGAAAATTGGTTTAAAAATACCCGGCTTAGGAATATCTAAACTCACTTTATAATAACTAACAGCTTGTTGCACAAACGTCCATTTAAATATTCATTAATTTAAAGGGACATTACCCATACTAATTTGACATTCGTTTGAGCTTAAAGGCGTCAATAAACCTTAATGGACGTTTGTTGCATCTGACCATAAGTATAGTTAATTTTAATTCTCCAAGTAATAACTACAAAGACATATTCGAAGCGTGCCCTGCATTAAACCCAACCTTATTGAAAAAAGTTTTGTGAATTAGTTAACCAACTTTTTAGTTCTTAATAAAAAACGCTTAAAAATCCTCTTTGTGCCTGGCACTCTGAGATGGGAATCCATGATCTTTTGCAATCCGGGCGACTGAACCTTTTTTTTGTTAACGTAGGGGAAATGAACCTAAAGCCTTAAACCAAGGCTCCTCTTCCACCTCGCCCTTAAAAGAGCAGGTTAATGTGTAAGCCCTACCTGGTAAAACCCGCTGCGGTTCACTTCACGCGAAAAGGAAGAACCCTGTATCCTGCAAGGAGGGCCTGGTTTTTTCCGGTCTCGATGGGACTCCTCTCGCGGAGGGTAGAGAGAAGTCGCCCTCTGCGGAAAGGACTTGAGTGAATAACAGCCTCTTTCCAGACGGCGGACCGTCCCCGTAGGCTAATCCCAGCGGGAGTGTGGGTGGAGTGTTAGCCCTGTCCGCCGGTCCACAGAAGAGAGGGATGCGTTAATACGCGATCCTTCCCCCCTTGCCGCCTTCTGTTCAAGAGTGTTCGAGCTTCCCTCGCAGCACTCTTGTTTCCGCGGAGAGAGCTACTCAGGACAGGACTGACGAATTTTTTAAGTACTTGTTACTTTTCGCTACCACAGAGCGTATTTTCATCAATATTCATGCATCTTAGAGTGCCAAGGACAAAGTAGATTATTAAGAATTTTTCATTAAGAATGTTTTTCAATACAGCATTGTCAATGCAAAATTGATTAAATTTAATAACTTTTTTGTAGTAAATAATTATTTGTCAGATTTTTTAAAAGTCAGGTTTAGGTTTTTCTTACATGATATATGATAATAGATGAATTCTATGGGGTAATTGTTAGGTATCCAAATTAATTTGCGAAGGTACGTCCCCAAGCGATCTACCCAATTCAAGAGGTAAAAGCTATTTTGTCAGACCCTCTTCTCTTATGCCGTAACTTTCCTAAGGATTAATGTCATATACGAATAGTTTCAAAAGAGATGATAACTTGAGGTTATTTTGGCATACTGGGTAATTATTAAACGTCGGAGTAAAATAGGATTATGTCCTACTAGTGAAACTACAGGTTTTTGTTATAGGTATGTTTGAAAAATATAATACAAAATATATTTTATAATATTAATTTGCAAAAAAAAAACGTTATAAAAATTGAGTTATTTGTCAATATTTAATGTCGTGGTAATATATTTTATTTTGATGTATTGTTGCTAAACTTTAGTCGAACAATAACTAAAATTAAACTACTTGGTTTTGAACGGTTTCGAACAATGGTTTACATTGTTCACCTAAAGCCTGTAGACAATGATAGAAGGGAATACATTAAATTGTGACGTGTTGACTTATTTTGGTCGGATAAAACTTTAGATTTAGTAGTAAAGCCTCGTTTATAATAATAATAATGATTTATTTTCTCCACAAACTTCTCGACTTAATATAATGTGTTTAGTATAATCAAAAAACATATTTTGTAGGAGACTGACATCTAAACTAGGTAATAAATTGCTTGTACTTTAGTATATTAGGCCCCCACTCCAAATAAGACGGTAGATGTCTCAATGGTAACGTAGGTTATCTAAAACAGGTTATCTAAAACTTTTTGCTTTTTGAGTTTGGTCGGCTCTCTTAATCTGTCGAGGCTTGTTGGGTCAAGTAAGTCTTCTTTGCGATAGAAGTCTCGTCATACTGGACTATTATGTTAACGGCAGAATTTCTCTGTCTGTTTCTCTTTTGATCCGGCAGCTTTAGAGCTCTCTTGACAACGTATTCCTTCATTTCTACACATCACGTAGCCGTACTACCTTAGACTGCTTTCGGTGTTTCGACTATCAGTACTATCTTGAGGTTGCCACAGATATATTCGTTTCTCTCTTTGTCCAATTGAGTAACCCTTCTAGTCTGATCATCTTGTTATGGCTGTATGGAGTTTAACCCGTTTACTTTTTTCGCACACAGGCCAACACTGATCTTTATACAGTATCGCCTGTATAATTGCCATCTTATGAACTTTTCCATTAGTACGAATGAGCATATATTAATCATACAGTACCAGTAGTCAACGATTGAAATTGGAGGGTTAAATGATTTTTTTTTATCTGCGAAACAAAAAGAGTTTCACAAGTATTTGGTGTCGATTCAAAGAAAAGTTGACTTTTCAGTTTCTTTTTCTTCGGCTTTAAAATTATACGATTCAGTTTTCCGAATCGTATTATTTTAAATGTCACGAACACACATGAAAATGCCAAAAGGCAATTATTAAGTATGAACCTTCAATTACCGCACACTTCCGAGCAATTCTGACTTGTTTTAAAAAATAATGAAACTTATATTTGGCACGTAACGAAACAACTAGAGTTATGTTCACATTCCGTGATTACTTAAGTATTAAGTTGCCGCTTGAAGTAAATACCTTTCAGAGACTAATAGCTTGTCGCCACGAAAGTTTTGACAAAATCTGCATGAAGTTAAAATGACGGGGATAGGTTTGAAATACTTTTAATTGACAATATTCTAGGTCTTTAATGTTTGTGTCATAGAATACCGTTTCAAAAATTTAACAGCTCTTGGTTACCCAAATTCCTATTTGAGTTCCGAGCTTTAGCTATTAGTAAGCGTACTTTCTACGCGATAACTCCTAATTACTACTACATACGAATCTCACAACAACAACAAATTAGCCCTTCGGATAAGCTAAAAAAGGTAATCTTCTATCAAACATCCAACTACTCACTGACTTTTGATAACACCAACGTCAAAGAAGAAAGATCGAGAATATCGAGCTCAAACGTCCATTAAGGTTTAATGACGCCTTTAAGCTCTAATGAATGGCAAATTTGTATGGGTAATGTGGCTTTAAACTAATAATAAATTTAATGAACGTTTGTGCAACTGGCTGTTAGAGAGTTAAGCGGTCGCACTCCAGATCGAACAAATAATACTTTTGACCTTAAATGCACCTTTTCATCTATTATTTGCATATTATTGTTTTCAAAATAAATAAGGGCATTGATTATTTTAAAACGCTCATGGATTATATTATTTGCTTTTGAGTTATGTTAATCGAAATTCAGTTTAACTATATCGATAAATATTCAAACTCCTATAAAAGTTAGGTAATATTACCCTCTCATATTACTGATTTTCCGTCGTAGCGTTCGTGTATGTTGTTAAACTAAATCAGATGTTCCGCCTCGTGCTCCAGTAATTACATTACCATTCTACGTCCTTGGAACACATGCACATGCTGAAGGAACAAAGCGCAAAGAGATATTATTACTCATAAAATAATTAAAAACACTGCGATAAAGGGGCAGTGTCTTATTTAAAATCTATTAAGAGACATAATAAACATTCTGTAACTTAAATTATTATTTGCGTGTAAAGCTTGCCTTAGACAAATCCAATTAAAGTCAAATTGACGATTATTACTCTTCATTTAATATCTTATCGTTATCATATGTCAAATAGTTGTAGCGTAAAGTTCGTGAGTATTTTTCAAATATCAAATTGAAAGTGAGTGCGATTAGAGTAATTTTAAAAACAGAAAATGCTCGATTTCCTTTTACAAGTAACACCCACAAAAGACGCCCACTGCTGGCCTATGCCCAGCAGTGGGCGTCTCTCGGCTGAAGTGATGATGATGATTTTTTATATATTTTGTTACAAGAAAAATTAAAAGTTTGTTAAAAATTAACAAAGGAGCTAGTAACGAAAATAGAAGTGACCTAATTTTAAGTCGTCCAATGTATATAATATAATATTCGTACATCTCCAAAATAATGATTGAACGAAACATAATACGCTCTATGCGTCCTAGAAAGTAATTTTAGCGAACTATCCTGACGACTCTTTTGGGAGTGACCGAGCAGAGCTCATCTCAAACTTTATATAGGTATAATATACATAAACATAAAAGTCTTACAAGTAGGAAATAAACGCCAACTGACCCGAAATTTATTTTTACTGTAATTGATGCTTATAATAAAACGATTAAGACTTAACGATAGACCCGTGGTAGACCTCTTCCAGTACATTACAATAACAGTTTTTAGTTTTAGTACCTAAACCAAGAAATATTTGTTTTATAATTGAATATAATAATAATAAATGCGCGTCATGAAAGCTGCTAAAACAGAAAAATAAATTTAAATTAAAAAAATCGCAAAGAAGACTAAATAAGATTTTTGGAGTAATTTCACTGCTTAAATATATTCTTTTTAATCACAAAAAATATATAACTGCATTTGTTTTTTCTGTGATAAAAAAAAATGTAGGAAATCAAACGAGCGCGTTTTTACTCTCGATGCGTATTTGTATAAGAACTTAAGCGGGCAAGAGGGCTTTTACTGGGCACCGCCTTATCTTACGAACCGCCTAAGCAGATTAGTTTGTTTTCCAAATAAACAGTTTTTCTTTTATTCCTTGACACATTTGAGACATGTCATATTACACTAATGAATAGCGCTAGCCATAACTTTAGACATTGCTTAATGTTATTAAGTGGTTCCTGATCATTGGTAAAATTCATTTTCACCCTAGGCGACTCCTAAATATTAAGGCAACGGTAAAAGTGCAAAATTGATTACAGAGAGCCCTTTTTAGCTATTAGTTAATGTGCTGCTATGTATCATAGTTATCATGAAATTGTTCCTGTAATAGTGAAGGGAGCGGGAGAAAAGGGCATGTATCACATCATTTGGAGAATAACATTAGATTCAGCTCGTTTATATCACTCAGGTTGAATGTCTCTATAAATCAAGGGGAAAACCTCATACTACAAGCGAGTGATGCTACGACTCTTTCTAAATTGAAGTAGTTGCCTTAAAAAATATGCTTTTGTAGTGCACATAGAAGACTTTGCATTTTAAAAAATTGTTTTATTTAAATAGGTATAGTTGTGCTAATTTTCTTGCTTTTGAGTTTAGTAAAGTTAGGTCGATAAGTAGATCTGCGGTAAATAGCAGTTTTATTATTTTGCATCGTATTGCAAAACATTTTACTAACGTAAATAATAAATTGCAACAAAAATTATAAAAATGTTTAACAACGAATAAGTTATATAAGTATAGAAGCTTTTATAAAATATATTATTCTTTAGTATAATCTAGTGAAATATTACACAAATTATGGAATTTCATTATAAGATAATATATTGTAACGTTATGTAACTGCTGTGTATATTTTTGTATGATATACATCATGTAGGGATCAATTTTTTATCGGTCATTGTTATCGACCAATTAAATGAATCCGAACAGCATGCTTACTCTCGAAGGCAATCGCGGCCGATCGACATTGCAATTGTGCCGTTTTGTGTTCTTGGTTGGCTACACTAGCGCCAGAGTATGAAGAGTACCCAATCAAGAGTGCGGAGTTGCATGGGTTTGCACTTCGCATGTGAACTCCATCGAGCATCTAACTGAGTCATTATGGACCATTTATACGATCCCATTTATATTACCCAGGGCTTATCAACTAGTGAAAATAACTCCGCGAATGCCTGAATTTACTATATGTTACAGGAATCTTATGTACCACTCATGGAATAGTTGAAAATTTGCCTTGAGGTATTATTATATTTATGCATACTCGTAAGTTTAGTTTGTGGTTAAAGCGAGCATTTAATATAGCCCGCTTTTTATATAGTTGGTTGTTGGTTAAATTCAAACAAATATATGTAGGTAATTTAGCTTTCGAAATGGAAAATACGAGTATTATTTTATGTTTTCCTTTATAGAGAGGGTTATATAGGCTATAATTTACGCGAAGTCGCAGTAACATGGCTAGTATTAATAATTAGTTATGCTTAATAACTATTAATAATAAGTTATGATTAATAAAATATTATTATTTTTTATTTCAGGTATTTATCTTATTTCAATGTAGCGAGTTAGAACATAGAGAATGTTGTGTAAGTACTTATTGCTTTATATTTTTAGAACGTTGAACAACAGTGCTATCGTTTTATTAGAGGTTTAATCTGAAATAAACCGTCTCTAAAAAGTATTAAAGGTTTGTAAAACTGCTGATACAAACCTTAATATTCTGTCATCAGAATAAATCATAACTCTAATGCTGAAATACACATAATTTTTCTAATACATCCTGACTATACTTCTAAAGTTATCACGCTGTACCAAAATTCTACGATTTTGATAACTGTTCTGTTGCCGAAGCAAAGGCTTTTTAGTGTAGTGATATTATCTTTTCATGAAGGATATAGTCTAAGAGATCGTTATAAAAAAGTGCAAGAGCGTTCTAAAGCTTGATATTCCAATATATCGAAGCACTTAGAATATACCGTATACACTCAGTGGTCAGGACCAGGAATATCTGGTAGTGGCTGGGCAACATAAAGTATGAAAAATAGTTACATATTAAAAGTTAATGTATATATAAAAACAGACTCAACTGCTCAGATTTCGTTATCGTGAATGGCGGTGATACAGCAGATCTCAAGGGTGTAAATATAAGTTACGAAAAGAGTTTTGGTAATGATGAAACTTAATTTGTTACTAAACATTTAGTAGTTCAAAAAAAAGAACACAATTTCATTTTCGAAATTTTTTATTCCGCAATCCTTAGAAGTTTCCGAGTGTTTCATTTAGTATCTGATTTCCTAATTGGGTATTGAGTGGTGTATAAAAAATAAAGAAATATCAAGCCTTAGAAAGGTTTGCACATTTTTGTGATACGCTCTCCGTCTAATAACTTCTTTTATGATAATGATGATAGCTATTTTGCATCAAATTTAATTTCAACGATAGATAAAAGGCAATAGAGAGTTAAAAAAAACTTACGTAACTGAAGTTACCAAGTAGCATTTTTCTACCTGAAATGTTGAAAGGAAAAAAGTTTCTGTTATAAACAAAGGTCAACCCCTTTTCGATGGAACTGTAATTTATCAAACCGCCTGATTTATCCTGTCATTATCCACAAAACAAAGCACAATTTGACTAAATCGATACGTTGAATAAATAATTAGTGGAAACCCAACTGAACTATACAGTTCCACCGTAGGTATACACAACCTGACGTCGGAGCTACTAAAAGTTACCATGCCGTAACTCGATTGTGTTTCTTCTTTATTTTATTATTTCAATATGTTTAGGTAATTTTAATTTAAATGCTAATTAACTTTAAAAGTTTGTCGATTTATTAAATAAATAATCTATTATAGGATATATATCTATGTACATAAGGGTTCATTTTGTCACTAGGTGTTCTACAAAATCATATTTTAGATATTAATCTTTAAGAGCGCATAAATCACATGAAATGAATGTATTTAAGAGGTCCATTAGTGAATTAGATAGACATAGATAATGGCGTATTCATCACCATCATCACCAGCATATAATTGCCCTCTGCGGCACGGGACTTACCTATGGACCGTGACCGTCATAATTCCTTCAGATATGCACCGATTATTTAAAGAAAAGGTCTAGTTAGAAATACCAACACAAAAAGTGAGAAATACTTTTACTTGTGGTTTTTATGTTGTACACTACGTTTATTATTGAATAGTACTCACCAAGTAATGCAGTATGCTCATAGATTTTTTATAATCACATAGTATATATGCAATACTTACATATATTCAAATAAATCCTTTTATGCTACCCCAGGGTAGTGCGCTTCATTGGTTAGAAAATGTTGGTCTAGAAAATATCGGTGTAGTCTGAAACCTAAGCTGTAATAGAAATGGCAAGACAGTTCTGCAAAAAAAATAGGATGAATATTGTAAGGTATGTTATGTTAACAAAAACATTGTTTAAGAATATAGCTAAATTTAACTACCAACTAGTCTGTCGTTGACATATTTTCTCTAGTACTTTATTTATTTAGACTTTTTTGCACAAATAAAGCGTACAAATTGCGGACTCAATGCCAGCAGACATGCTCTACCAGTAAACAATGCTCTCTTACAAATTACTGTAAATAATCTCCAGTTAAATGATAAAAAACTAAATGTATAAAATGTATGTTACTTAATGTAAAAGCTGAACTAACAGAAATTAAAATTAAAGATGGTTGATTCAATCTTCTGATAGAATGAATATTCTTGGGTGTAACGCTGGATTCTAAATTGCAATGGCATCCTCACATTTCGTTGTAGGCAGAAGAACTAAGTTGAGCTGCCTTTGCAATAAGAAAAATTAGACAACTCATAGATGTAGATACTACCACGACAGTGTGTTTTAGTTATTTCCATAGCGTTATGTCATATGGTATTTTGCTTTGGGATATGGCTGCAGATATAATCTGTATTTATTTTACAAAAAAGAACAATAAGGGCTATTTTTCAATTAGGTTCATTTACTTCAAATATTGTAATGGAAAGTGACTTTATATTTTAACAAAGTCATTTTTCAATCTTGACGTTCTGTATGAAATAAAACAGGAAGAAAAAAACAGTTCCTCGCCGAGTTTCTTGCTGGTTCTTTTCGGTGCAAGATCTCCCGCCGTAGATTTATGAACCGATGGCGTAGCTCTCGACTTTCACAAGTGCTTGTAATAGCCTTGGCTGAATAAACAATTTTGATTTGATTTGAAACCGCTGAGTTATGACATAGATAATTTAAAAAGGCGGTGCTACACAAAAATTAAATAAAGTCAATACAGACATTTAAAGAATAAAAAAAAAGTCGTTATAGAATTACATCTTATAGAATATACATAATAAACATATTACATATAATTAGAAGCCTTTTCCGTAACAATAGTTTGAAAGTTAATTTATTAGGAGCAGCTTGAATATGGGGAGGCGTTGCGTTCCGGAGTTGTATAGCCTGAAGGGAGAATGGGTTTGAAATGAACCCTATATGGTGAAAAGGAGACTGATAGATACTAGATACTGATTTTCTGATAATTAACACATTAATGTAAGTACACCTGTATATAAGATTCTTATATTCTTAACTAGCTTTCTGTGTTGAATTAATATGTATATTGATGAAAAACTGTGTAGTTTAAAAGGTCTCGGTGTACAGACAACGAGAAACGACTTTATTATATACTATTTATAGATAATTTTTAACGTACCGGTAATATCTGTATTGGTATAGCTATAACCATTTTCAATGACGTGAACAATGCTGGCCTTGATAATCAAATGAACTATCGATAATTGTCGTAATTAACGATATTGACAGTTTGCTTGGATTTTATACGACATTTTGTTACGATTCAAGTTATTAAAACACTGCTGCTTATTTACAGAACTAATTCAATTATGATTACATTTCTATAGGAAAGAGAAAAGATGATTAATAATTTGTTTGTAGTGATTTGTCTTCGAAACTTATAAGACTAATTGTAAAAAATATTTTATGTAAGCTCTACCTCTTCTCTGATAACACTGGATGGTCAAAACACAGAATTTGTACATCAACTAAACTAAAACAAAATATTAAAACTGATTTAGGGTAAAAGTACCAAGTGATGTTTTCAACTATTTAGTTTGGACCAGCTGATTTGTAGGCTCATCATCATCAGCCTATTAATATTCCCACCTTCTGAAAGACCTGATTAAAGTGCCTTCTAAAGCACAGACGAGCTCGAGATATTAAATTTTAGCTCACACATCCTATGATTGACCCTTGCAAAGTTGCTTAACCAACCGAGCTCGCTAACCACTGCGCTATCGGACTCCAACTGGTAGATTACAATGGTAGATATAAATTACATATTCTTTGATAAAGAATAATTCGTAACTAGTCGCTTAAACAGAGCTGAGGTAGACTGTAACACATTCAATATTCATGAAAGCGAGTTGAGTTGGAGTCTTGCGAACTAGTTTTGAAATGTATGTACATAGTAAAATCCCTGGTCATATTTACATACAACAAACTATGTTTTACCTAGAAGGTACTCGTATATTTCCTATCCTCGGTACGTAGCGGTGACCTCGTAGAGCAAAGGTACTACTTAAGTGGTTGAATATTAAATAGCGATACGTAAAGGCGAATGTTCGAGAAATTAATACGAGAAAAGCAAAGTTGTAAGTATTTAAATTACTAATTGAAAAGTAAGCTTGTAATTTCGAATATCCGAGAGATGAATTTGCGTATGTATAATTCGCATTGTAAGTCAGCCAATTCATGTTGAAGAGCCAGCGAAATTGTCATGCTAAGTTCATAATAAAATGATATTTGAGCGGAGTAACTTTAAAAATTAAATAAATAATTTAAAATAGAATGAAGCTTAAAATTAACGATCTGAGTGTCCTTATTTTTTGATTTCGTACATACGAGTCCGTTAAACTATCAAATGAGTCACGAGAACAGATATTTTGTTACCATTAACAAAACGTTACACAAAACTATCTATTTTTTAAGGTCATTTTTTTAAATAATTTATGGCAAAATTTACTATTTTAACGCACTTATCCATAGGTATGCAATAAATTCCACTAGATTTAAAAGATCTGAGTTGTGACGTTCCTGCAACATTATTAATAATACAACAGCCCCCTTACTCTCGAACGCAATGGTGACCGATCGACATTGCAATTGTGCCGCTCCGCACGCTTGATTGGTTCACTAGCTTACTCTGACGCTAGTTCCAATAAAGAGTACTAAGGCATAATTGCAACGTCGATCGGTCGCGATTGCGTTCGAGAGTAAGGGGGCTGATCATCTTATTGGAATTTTTAATTGAACTTTCAACTGATCTAATGAGTGCATTCGCTACTTACTTTATTTGAGAGCAATGCTGTACGTTGTTTAATATTTATATATTTTCAGAAATGAAAATGCCATTTCACTGGATAAAAGTTTTAGCCCATTGTGCTTACAACTGTTACTATTAATGTTGTGAAAATAAATAAAACAAAACATTAGATTTAGTCTCTAACTGTAACACTAATATAATATGAAATCCTCTTTTTTCTTTGCCCGCGTTTTATATAAATTTATATAAATGTCTAGTCCATCAACGAATGCTTCCAGTATGTGAAAGATTTTTTATATTCGGCTCTTTGGGAGCTTATTCAAAACAAATAATCTCTTCTTTATAATATCAGTATACATTAAAGAAATGTTAGATAATCTGCTATATAAAACATCTCAAACAACTGATCCTTAAGTAGATGATTGATTATAAAACAGTCAACATTTTTATTTGAGGCGTTTATTTGACTTTTTCTATTTTTATTCTCTTCGAACGTGATCACTTTTGGTGATATATTTTATTGATAGATTCCTCATCCACGTCATAAGCATATGCTTTATTTAAAATCATTATTAGCCTCAAACAATTCTACAGCTGAACACGACGCTCCTCTACTAATGGAAATTTATAATATAATATGAATATAACAATCGAAAGTTAGGAGAACCTATATCTTGAGAATTATTGGAAGCAATAGTTCGACGTCCATTCGATTTGAGATATTAATACTCATCTTATACAATTTCACTTTGTGTCTTGCATGTTAAACTGTGTTAACTAACATAAATTCTTAAATATTTTTCATAAGTGTAATTTAATGTTGGTAGGTGCAAACTTTCTTTATCATTTTTCATAATTGTGAAAAAAAGTGAATTTGAGTAGTATTTTATATAACGTATTTGTATGTCGCAGTAAGCTATAATTAAGTCACATATTGACTTTGTAATCAATAGTCCAGTCATAGTCAAGACAATTAATAAAAGAATGTCTACATGATTATTTTATGAAAGTTACTTTAACTATTAACAATCAGAGATTAGTATAGTCAAACCTTTTTACACGAAATACAAATAACAAATCTATAAAAAATTGTGAGCTACATGCTTTAATTGATTTTATGTGATATGCGTGTCAAGGAATTGAAAGACTGTATGTATCTAGTGGTATGGCGCTTAGTTCTCTCTGATCTGGGATCAGCATAACTACATTAGCTTTGATTAGGCACATATTTGATTCAATCAAAATACTTACAATACTGTTTTGTTTAGGTATAGTTTGTAGACCTGCTGGCGTGAATAAACATTATGATACCGAGTGAAGTACTTAAACATATTGGATTTTATTTCGGTTCACTTGGATATTGAAGATAGAATATTTGATATTATTGGAGTTAGAACGATTGTAGCACTGTTTGTCGTTTGGTATAAAATTATTTGATCGTTTGGTGACTAGCCAACATGATTATTCCCCTACATTTCTATATAAAGAAGTTATACATCAAAATTTTCACAACGTATTACTTCATCCATTAGAGAAGCTAAATGATTTTTTTAAATGACATTTTGAAGTTGTCTTGTCCAAACCGATGGAGAGACAACTGTTAAATGTATATTAGGATTTACGGATTCATTCCAACTGTATAATATACAGGTCAACTTTCTATATAGGTCGTGAGCCTAGTGAATGATATCGATCGATAAGTGATCGCCTGTGACTTGTTTATATGTCTAAATACAAAACTGTCGATAGCTCAGGGACGGGTCACCAAGGCACAATCGATACACATTTTCGTCGGAACTTACGTATTAGTAAACGATTTCTCCGCTCAATAGTCATACTACGCAGTTTTTAAAAGACACGTGTTAACAAAAACGTAAATGAAAAGAAGTAAGTTCCAAGAAAAACCTCTGGCTTAGTGAATTACGCCAGCTTATGCGATGATCCTTTGACGTCACAATGATAAGAGATTTTGATCAAGGTGGTTTTGCTCCTATCGGATTTTCACGCCATGAAGATTTGAACGGATCAGCAGATACCTACTGTTAGACGTGAATCAACTGTCAAAAGTTGATATACATTGATTTCACTGGGAATTAGTAGCTGAAATCGAATTCTGCGGACGTACTATTATTAATTATTTCCAATAGATATTGTGGATTCCATCGTGCCTTGTTCTATTCTATACCATTAACAAATGAATGTAGTATTTTCAACAGTAGATTTAAGTTTATTATACCCACGTTTTATTCAACATACAAGTCTAATTTACGTTTGCATATCAGGGGAGTATCGTAGTCGTATGTCACGTGTCAGTCGGTCAATGTAAGTTTCAAATATATATATATTAAATATTTTTTTAAAACTTACATTGAGTGTATGTTACCGCAAATTAACTGATATGTTTTATCATACACACAATATATTTAACCTAATGTTATGTAGATATTTATATATGATCTAATTTTTTGTAAAAGGTAGAAAAGCAATAAGTACTTGAAATATTCGTCAGTTCTGTTAGATCCTGGGTAGCTCAATGGTTAGAACAGTCGTCCGGATTGGGAAAGATCATAAGTTCGAGTACCATCTTAAAGTGCCAGGGACAAAGTGGATTTTTAAGCAATCTTCATCATATAGCATTTTGAATGCAAAAGTGTGTTGTTGTGTAAAATGGTTTTCTAAGAGTCCTGTTAAACTTCCAGATATTAAAGATATTTCGTTTCATATTATTTAATTTTCTTAGAATTCATATTTATTACAGTTATTAAGCTTTATCGAGATTTTTCTATCGATTAGGAATTTTAATAAAAATCATTACAATATATTTGTAGAAATAACAATTTCTTGAATTCGTTTAAAATTTTATAAATTCATATTATAAATTTATATATATATTTCTTGAACTCATATTAAACACAATTCCTTATCTTGTGTAATGGGAAATAAAGGACGTCGAGATGCTCCCGTCTGTTGCGTTCGAGAACTCAATTATACCTTTTAGCCCCAGTGTTAAAAACCTTGGCCTCCACATCGACTCCGAGTTCAAATGGACCACGCAAATCGCCGAATTGAGTCGAACAGTTACCTACACTCTACGTTCCCTCAACCGTCTCAGGAACTTTCTTCCTATCAAGACGAAGGTCACTCTTGCCACTTCTCTTGTTCTTCCACTCATTGACTATGCCGATGTCTGTTATCCTGATTTAAATGAAGATCTTCTTAATAAGTTGGACCGCCTTATCAATAATGCTATCCGTTTCATCTTCTGTCTTCGTAAGTTCGACCATGTTTCCTCTTATCGGTTTCAGCTAAAATGGCTTCCTATTCGACAGCGGAGGCATCTGCGGTTGCTTTGTACACTTTACTCTATTCTTTCCAATCCTCATACACCAGAGTACTTAAAGTGTAAATTTCAATATCTCTCTGACACTCATAGTCGTCACCTGCGTTCTTCAAACTCTCTCTCACTTTCCACTCCCCTTTTTCACACTGGCTTTATGTCCAACTCATTTACACTACATTCAATTCGACTGTGGAACAGCCTCCCCGATTCCATCAGAAGATCGCCAAATAAAAACATTTTCAAAAAAAAAGTTCACTCCTTTCTGTTTCAAGGCTTGTGAAGATTGTCATCATCATCTGTGTATTGACGTGTGTGTGTGTGTGTGTGTGTGCGTGTGTGTGTGTGTGTGTGTGTGTATTTATTTATGTATGTAATTATGTGTAATGTTATTTATATTTTAAGTATGTTGTAGTATGTTCATGATTAGTTTAGTATTTGTTGTTGTAGTTTTTTATTTTTATTGCTCTGTACCGCCATCGCGTTTGTCTGTTTTCCCAAAGGTTGACTGGCAGAGAATGCTATTAGCATTAAGTCCGCCTTTTGTACCATCTTTATTGGTCAATAAAGTTTAATAAATAAAAATAAATAAATAAATGAAGAGCTCGTGAAAAACAATTGTAGGAGTTTTATAAAGATTGACACTTTAATACGTTAAAGTACTCAGGGAATCGCTCAGTACCCAACGTGGTGATCAGATGCTGGAAGAATTGGTGGAGTCACGCGTTGAAGTATATTGAACTGTACAGTAGGGACCACACATAGTTCAAAAATTATTTAATAAAAAATATATTAATGTACTGTGAAAATATATTAACCATGGCTTAAACCAGTTTTAAAATAGTTTTATATTGGTAGAAAAAAAAAATCATTAATTATTATAAGTAAATAAAACTAATTTTAAACGGATGTAATGCGTTTATGTTAGATTGAATTTCCGAATCTTTTACAGGTTCCGTGTAATCTACCACAATGAGTAGTGCGCGTGAAAGTATAAGAAACCAATATTATTATAAGACGGTTAAGAAAAGATACTCACACCACATAGTCCTGCAGTTTCAGAAGTTGATGCGAAAGTCAGCTCAAAGTGATGTACACCCTTAGCATTTCAACATACTGAAATATCAAGTTTTAGAAAGCTCTTGCACATTTCTGTCACGAGCTCTTAGACTATTTGCAGTGCAACCTGTTCGAGTGATATCTACTTTTGTGAGAGAAAGATATTTCCAAGAAAATTTCCGTTTCACTTACTCCAACGAAATATAAAATATTCTTTTCTGTGACTGTAATTTCCGTTTCAATGAATACACGCCATTTCAAACAACATAATTGGGTGTAAATTTTTTTCTTTCAAAGTTATTCTTTTTTTTACTAGCTACTCAACCACGGTTGTGGTTAAAATTTATGTTACCCACGTCGACGAAAGCGTGGCTAACATAATTTTTAACCCTTATTTAACATCACTAGTCTAATATGTCTCCACTGCTGGACCACAGATCTTCCCTATAGATAAAATCTATTTTATTTAATTTTTTTGCTATTGTATATGTAACAAAAATTGGAACCATGTATAAATTTTGGGCGATGTCGTATATTAAAGAAAATGATCTCGGCTATGAATACGGTAGATACAAATTAGTAACTCCAGTTGCGGAGCTTATTTGAGTTCGTAATGTTTAGCAACGAGCAAAAACGGGTCCTATGTGTATACTTTCTGAATTGTAGCAATCCAAATAAGTATATTTAGCGTGGAGCATTGTTTATATTTGATATATTATGAATGTGGAGGAAGGACTTTTGAGTTTATTTTCTACCAATATTTGTATTGTGTTCTTTATGAATGAAATTTAGATCGAGTTGGAGAATTTTCAATTTGGGTTCTGTTATGTATTATACAGTATTTTATAAAATCCAGTCGCATCCTTTTATTTTTTTTTTATTATTTTTGTAAAATAACATTAATTATTGACCAATTTACTGGAAAATCATCACCATCTCAGAGTACCAGGGATAAAGTGGATTTTTAAGCATTTTTTAATAAGAATAAATTCATCATCGTCATCAGCCCTTTTACGTCCCCACTGCAGGGGCTCAGGCCTTCCTCGGCGATGGTCAAAGAGGATAGATCATGACCCTCCACGATTGCAAATGCAGCCGGGACCAATGGGTTAACGTGATTTCCAAAGTCTAAAGTAGCTCGAAATGATAAATTTTTGGTCACTCATCCCGTGACCAAACCTCGTGAAAGTTGCTTAAAAACAACGATTGCGGGCCACGGCGCTTATCCTCTACGCCACTGAGCTACTTACAACTTAAAACAAAGAATAAATTACATTTAGTCAATTTCTGGCCAAATCTTAAAATATGAATCCCGAACTCCTCCGTGCTTCGAAAGGCACGTGGACCAGCTGTTAGGGCTGACACACCATACTCTGGTCATTTCTCAGCCCTCAAGAGGAGGCCCCGAAGTGTTGCTGGACCCAGCAAACTCCTGGCTGTCTTTTCTCCCCCAGGAAGATACTCGCAGTGGGTACTCACAGCGGGTTTTACCAGGTAGGCCAACCCCGCTTAAACCTGTCCTTTTCAGGATGGGTACGGAGTCAGAGAGCCCTGGTTTAAGGTTTTAGGTGCATTATCCAAAAAAAGGCCTGATCCCCAGCAGTAGAGACATTACTAGGTGATGATGACATATCATCAATTGGAATTCGATTTTCAGTGCTCAAGGTCGTAATGCTTAGCGCTTATAATAAGTAGCTAGTCATAGGATGGGTGACCAAAAATTTCTTTATCTCGAGTTCGTCTAACACTCCAACGTGGGCTTGCGTGGTGGGTCATTGCCTATTTTTCTTTTCGATTCGATCAATTCCAACCATTGGGAAGGCCAATGCCCCAGCAATGAGGACATTAATGAGCTGGTGATGATGTTATCCCTTCACATTTATATTTCTCATTAATATATCGACAAGAGCATTAAATACAGTTACAGTACAGTAAAGTGTTTATTAGAACGTTGTGAGGGTAATTAATGCCTTGTCTGTCTAGTATCTGTCTTGTTATGATTCAATAGTTATAGAACTATACAATGAAAGCGTATTGGTAACTCAAAATGTTATTACTCCGGTTTAATTATTTAGGACTCCAGCATAACTGTCTACTATTACTTCGGATACAGTCAAAGAGAAAACAAGATGTAGTGCACCAGCCTGTCAATAGATAGTAAAATAAGATTGTTTATGCAAAGTAATTGCTCGAAATACTTGTAGATGTGTAGATCGTTGGTGTTAAGCAACTTTCGCAAGAATCAGTCACGGGATGGGTGACCGATAAATATTATCTCGAGCTACTCCATGCTTCGAAAGGCACGTTAAGCCGTTGGTTCCATTTGTAGTTGTTAATGCCCTCCAATCCGAATGGGGCCAGTGTGGAAAGCTATGGCTCATCCTCCTTAACCATCCATAAGGAAGGCCTGAGCCCCTGCATAGCGGTCTTAAGAGGGTTGATGATGAGAACTCATAGAGAGTAAAAACTATTAAAACAAATTTAAACCACTTTTCGGTTATCAATTGATTTGATTGATAATTTGGTTTAGAATTCACACGTAGTACGCGATTGCTGTCAGATTATTCTGTGCTCTATTTTGTTTTCTCGGATAATTTCTGAAAGAACATCTTACTAACTAACAGCAAACCTGAAAGCGCGAATTTTAAACAAATTGTGTTATGGAGCATGTTTCCTACCTGATGAGGATTTCCGGATTTCTCCTTTACATATATAACTTGGATAACTGAGCTTATTTGATGATGAAACTGGAAGATACCCATGGAAAGTTTGTTACTAAACGACGGAAATCCATAGAATTTGGGTTTGTTTGATTTGTTTTGACTTTGGCCTGTTAATATTCAGAGTCTAATTATAATAATAATTTATTCATAAATTACATTTGGTACATTACATTGTATTTAAAGGTAATGTTAGCGTATAATATATGCTATGTTAGCATACATGATGGTGGCCAGGGGAAAATTAAATGAAGCTGTCATTGCCGAATTCATGTTTTGACCCAATAGTTTCTTTATTTGATACAAGCTGTAACTCGCGGTGCGTCCACGTGGTCTAAGAACGCTGTCTGCATACTGACCTGTATACTGGAGTCTTAAGCTGATCTTAATTAAAAATCTGCCAACGATCATCCACCATCCATCCACCTTTGCATCGTCATCATTATCTTATTAACGTCCTCACTGCGGGGGCTTAGTAGGCCTACCCAATAGATGGAACCAAATAATATACCTATGTTTCTAACGTGGAGAATGCGCATGTATATAATAGTTCAATTACTCATCTTTCCATTTTAGTGCGCAGTAGAATCGAAAACAGCTAGTTTTGACGTCTTTGTATACAATATCAACTGAAAGAGATTTTGGTTTAGGCACTCCTAATATAAAATTTATAAAAAATATTGCGTTTAATGAATATGTAATAAGTGTGTCTAATATGATCACGTATTTCATAATTACTAAACGCGTTCATTAAACCGAACTGTTATATGTAAATTTATTCTCTTCTAATTGGTAACTCGCTCTGAGAGTCAGGCTGAGTTTACGATTGTATAAAGATTTCCAATTTCAACTTTACCAAAATCCCTGTTATTATAAGTCGAATAACAAAATTTTCTCTTATGAAATGATTAAAATATCATTTGAGGTTCAATGATTTATAAAGGCATGTTATCCCAAACAATATTTTGGACTTTTAAAATAATTCTTTTAGGATAATATTTGAAACAGCCTGCTATTTAAAATAATGCTTTCTAAAAATCACAAAACAGCACTAAAATATCTAAAAGATGAGAAGGTTAGATAAAAGAATAAAAAAAAAACAATACCAAACTACATTATTATATTTGATCAATTTTTCATTCACAATACTATACTGAAAAATATTTTTAATGAAAAATGCTTAAGAAATCTGGCGTTCAGACTGACCCAACTAAAATAGTTGCCGTCAAAGACTGGCCAGCCCCGAAGGACAAGACGCTGGTCAGAGCATTTCTCGGATTCAATCAAAAACCGCCATTTCAAATCTATCACTGCATACTACAAAATGGCGGTATATAGTTTCTAGAGTTATTTATAAAATATCAAATAAAAGTGTTAGAAGAGTAAAATACGAAAGCATAGCTGAGTTTAAGTACAAAATTGTGGACTAGGAAAAATGGTGATTTATTATTGCCATTAACAACTTTGACGATATAGATATCAAATGAAATAATTTGTAGGGAAATTAACAATAACATAAAAGAAACAACTGAATCACTGTTTTATTCATTTGACGCAAAAGCACCTCAGGTTGCCGCAAAAATTCCAGATTTCGCAACCCATTAAGGGTTTCACTATTTGCAAATTAATGTCTTAAATCAATCTACTTAGAATTAATAAAAAACCAGTACATTTATCATCAGTGTTGTTCGTCGAGTTAACTTGTTCAACCATAAAAAAAGATTTACTAGAGCATAAACCTATCACTGCTGATCGATTAAATTTCCTGCGGGAACAAGATTTACCTATACTTGGAATAATTATCTATGTTTTGAATTTTTCATTATATAATTTTATCAAATAGCTCGGTGGCGTAGTGGATAACCGCCGCGGCCCGCGATAGTAGTCGTTAAGCAACTTTCGCAAGGGTCGGCCACGGGATGGGTGACCAAAAAATTATTATCTCGAGCTACTCCGTGCTTCGGAAGGCACGTTAAGCGGTCGGTCCAGGCTGCATTTACAGTTGTTAATACCCTCCAATCCGCATTGGGCCAGCGTGGAGGGTCATGGCCCATCCTCCTTAACCATCCATAAGGAAGACCTGTGCCCCTGGCAATGGGGACGTAAAAGGGGTTATGATGATGATGATGATAATTTTATCATACGGATTACTTTATTAGAGTTACTATACATTACTTCACAGTATTATGTCAAAACTGTTTAAATTTTACAAAAAAGAGTTAAAACTTACAATAGGGATGATGACTGGGTAAAAAAATTCAATTCTATTTAGTCCGTCAGTCAGATAATAGAAAAATATTAGATACGTATTTTTTTTTACTTCAATTTAACTTCAAATAGCTTAGATAAAAGGCATTAAAGTTGAGGAGTCGGCTCGCTACGTCACAGTTAAATATTGTCGTTCCTGTAATAACAATGAAACACTGATACGACAAACAATAAGAGATACGAAAAACGGTTATTAACACCAAAGACCTTTCTACGTTAACTTTATTACTTTCCCACAGAACGTGAGTAATCCGCGAGTAATTAGTTCCGTTGCGGACTCCGCTTCGACGAATACCAATTTCGTAGTGGTTACGATCCCGGAATAGGAAACTACAATCACAAACACAATTTTGGTATTTACACTAATATACGTCATTCGTATACTCTTAAGATGACCAAATAAATGAAAGGTTTTGTAAATAGATGGCGCTAATATTATAAATTATAGATTTTTTTAAATAAAAGATTAGTTTTGTGGTTACAATAAAATATTTTTTATGTATTAATGCATTGACCTTATTATTTTCTCCAATTTGTTATTCAAAACCTTCTATCAGTTTAAATTACAGAATTTTTTATTTATGTGTGTTTTATAGATGCGTATAATGAATACCTCTTGTTTTCAGCCATGAAAAAAATTTATTTAACTTTATATTCATTCTTTAGTTATATGTAAAACAAGAACTCATTTTGGACAAAATATCTTCTTACGGAAAATTTCAACGTTCACAGAATATTGACAAATGAATTCGTAATTTACTCTGGTCATTAATATTCGTTCTTAAATTGATTCATTGTGGATAAAAGTACAATAGACCTGTTTGCATTTGATAAGACATAATAACTCAAATGTCCGGGAGGTGCACGATCAAATTTCTAATGTCGACGAAAAAATATGTTTCTGTTTCATAAACCTACATTCACACAGAATGTTAAATCATAATCGACTTTGAACTTAATTTGATAACATCAAGGTGTATAATTATTTGTAGAAAAGCAGCTTTGAATACTTTCTTGTTACTTATATCGAAATAGCTGTACAGTTTTTGTTGAAACTTTCATATAATAAGATAAATATTATATAAATATAAATAGTTGGAGTATAACAAGAATTATCATACACATGGAAATCTGAGCAAAAATGAAGAAGAAGAAACTATTCAAATGCAAACAGGCAAATTAAAAAAAAAAAACAGAATTTTGTATAGAAATATGAGTTTTATTAAATTAGAAACTTCTTTTAAATTCTGTCGGTGTTTCGTATCATAAATCTATTTCTCCATATTGATAAAAACCGCATTAAGATTCGTTATATAGTTTAAAAGACCTCATCGAGAAGCGACTTTTATTTATACTATGTACTAAAAGATACTAATTTCATAATTTTCACATGTTTGTTAACCACCTTGCCAGGTATTAAGTACTTTATGATTTTTAAAGACATTATCGACGGCTGCAAAGAACATACGGATATCTACAAAAATATAGTCTATTTTTTGTGTACTTTTTGAGAAACAGTCAGATGGCTTTATTTACATCGTACCATAAACTGCACTAAATGAGTCAACTATCATATATCTTAGTTTACACTGGGCTTTTTTACTTTTTAAACAAATTTATGAGTTATAAAACACGTTATTGTTGACTTTTTTACTATATAAATTTACCGGCACTCATAAATATAAGAAATTAGATCGATTTCCCTTAAATTTTGTTTTAGGGAATAGGATCCAATTTTCTCCACGTACTTGATTATTTTTATAATGTACGATTATTTAAATAATTATGTGTTATAAAAAAAGAAGAGTTGAAAATAGAAAACAAATATTTTAATATTATTAATGTAATAATCACGATTTATTAAAGTAAATATTAATTACTTATCTCTTTATTGTCTGCTATAATAAATTCCAAGTACACTAACAAACGTCAAATCGTTTTTAAAGTAGTGTGTAGCAACATAAACCAAGAAAGTTAGCAAAACAACAAAATTGACTAGACAGTCTTTTATTCAAACCTAGTATCGATCTAAATGACTTTCACAAAAATGACATTGATTGAAACAAATTGAAGTAGGATCTCTTAATAATCAGGTTTAAACATCGTAATTTTCTTCTAAGAATAACTTAGAGAAGAACAACAAATAAAATTCTTTCTGTTCGATATCTGCCACTTCTATAAATGTGTGTTTTATTTTTTATTAAATTTGTATCTTTTAGCTTTCAAGTTTTGCTAGCTATGAGAACTGTATGCTATTTGGGTGTTATATGTTCTAGTATTCGCTGGACGAAAATATTCTATAGACATTGACTGCACTTCATTTAAATCATATCTATAATACATTAAAAATGGATCACGTAGATATAGTTCCATTTCTTGGATTTGATATATGTAACCTTTTCATTGTTTGAATTCTTGAGCCATAAATATTGTTTCAAATGAGATTAAAATTTTTAGATCTTACAATTAACGTATAAACACTGATAAGTTCTTATTGCGAACCTTTTACAAAAATCTATAGCAAATACACACATTAAGACTTTGAACAGCTTAAAAATATATCTTTGCTTTGAAAAATAAAATATAGCTTAAAAATATAAAATTTTTATTGCACAATTATCAGACCATAAACGTATATCTTTCATTCCTTTTTCAGCAACTTATGCTATAAGTATCATCCCACATACAAAAAAATCCGGATTCGGTGCTCATATCAAAGTTTGTAGAAATTAAAGACTTATAACTAGCGCGTAAAGTAGAAAGAGCTTATTTCAACATGTGAAGTAGTGAGGACATAAGATTGTGTCGGGTTCGATGGTTGGGCGTATTAAAGAAAGGCTGACTAGCTTGAGAATTTATTTATTTTATGGTAATAACGGGTAAAGAAAACAAACTGTAACAAACAAAAAACGAATATAAAAAACAGTTCGTATGTTTACTTAAATATAAAATTGTTAAATAAAACAAATACATGCCCTATACAAATATCTACATATTTGGGTTTCTTAATGAAAACTTGGACGCTATGACAGGATATAATTTTATATATTTTATTTATAACTTTTATTCTAGACACATATATTCATAATTCTCTTATTTTTATTTTTAAATTTATACGATTTACATATTCATAACACAAGATTTTTTACGAACTGACATTCATAAAGAGCATATTTGATTAGTGAAAATTTCAAATTATGAAAGGTGAATAATAAAAAAAAATGATGTCGAATATCAAAGACAAAAAGTTTACATGTTGAAACCTAGGACGAAATAAATGGTACGGCACACCGTTACAAGATTGTTTGAAACTCGAAAGTTGCTTTGTATCTATATAATATAATACCTTTGTATCTATATCATGAGATTTCATTTGAAATAGTCACGGAGCTTTTTGCTAGGTCTTTACCTAGTATAAGTACCTTTGTCAAAGCGGGCATGTGACTGTCATTTTTTTTTTACTCCAAAGTATATGCGGACTACTACAAATATCCGTTTATACATCGTTGCTTTATGAAATTGGTGTTTAATTATCTTTATGTACGCGGGCAAATCTCAAAAATTATCAAGCATCAAAATAATTAGCCATTAGTGTATTTTGTACATTTGGTATCACATTATGATCGTTCCAACACATTATCCATTTTGGTCATAACTGCCTTTTGTTAGAGCGAGAAAGATAGCGTATTGCCTTTCTCATCGAGAACTCAGTTACAAGGCTCACCTCATCAATAGAATTAATAATACTGGGGTATTTTTTGGAATATCACAATAACCGTTTCTTACTAAATACATATGTAATGTTCACATGGTACACATAACATAATAATATATATATTTTTTAGTTTGTCTGTCAGTTTATTAGTGGCTACTTCGTCTAATCTCTGGAACGGCTGGACCGATTTTAGTGGGGCTTTCACTGGAATATAGTTAATGTAATAAGAAGTAACTTAGGCTACTTTTATTGCATAGGTAGAACCTATTATATACAAATAAATAAAATTGGAGTGTCTGTTTCTACTATAAAAATAACCGCTTTGTAGAAGATGCAGAAGTAAAAGTACTTTTTTGTTTAATTTCACATGGATGAAATCGCGGGCACAGATAGTTGGTAAATTAAACAACAACCGACCAATGAAGGCGAGCTATAGGAATTGCCCACAACCTGCACGCGGAAATTATCGAGCAGTGTAGCTGAGGCATAATGGACGTCCGCCTACACACGCAAGTTTTCAGTCATGTGCTTGATTGTGTGTGGGCAAATTCCTAGTTTAGCAGTTCCAAATAACTTTGGAAACATTGTCCGAATGACGGAAACAAATACGAATCGAACGTGGAAATTGGAACTCGCCAAAGGTTTTCGGGCTAAGTTACGAATGGCATTCCAGACTATTCTAGTTTTAATAAAAGTTACTAGGCAACTTTCCATTTGAAGAGGAATTTTGTAGGGCACAAACATAAGAATAAAACATTCGACTTAACTTTCAGATTATCAGATTTTTTCGAGTTTTATCCATATTGGCCTTTAACAACTTTTACGAATAAATATTTTTAAAAACTCAAAACCATAAATAAGGTACATTTTATTTACATTGATATCATACTTATCACCTTATCACCTTATCACGTAGACTTTCATTTATTTTTACTCAAAACTGAAAAACCTTTTTTTAATTCTCAATTTCTTATATGAACAGATCAACTTAAATTCTAATCTCTTAGTAGAATGATTTATTTTACTCCTTTGATTCTGTTTTTAATGAAATCACAGCCCTTGGAATCTGGATTTGAAAAAAACTTTTTACCTATAACAAATTATTCGATAAGCGATAGTTTAGATTTAATCTAATTGCGCATTCCTTGATTTTATGTAGTTTTTTCTCAGTACACCACCTGCGATTTTAGATTTACGAAACACTATATAAGAAATTGTTTTTTGACAATAAGGCCGCCAATTGTACTGTTCTGTTACACTATTATATTTATTAATTTACCTATGGTGTGTACAATAAAGAGCTTTTTATTCATGTCATTCGTTCATTAAAGTTTTATAAGTGTTTGTTAAGAAGCTAAGCTGAATAAATGATATTTCATTCTACTTCGAATAAAGTCCGAAACTAATTTCTAAACTGATTACAAAAAAAAATATTTTACTCAAGGGAAGCGTGACATAGGCTATCATTTAACACAACAGCTTGTTTAAATGTAAAATATTAGTAGTGAAACCATAAAAAGTAGCAAAATCTTCACGTTCAAATGGTGCTGGAATCCACGAAACAATTTGTAGTTTGCATACAATGTGATTCCGTTGAATGTTACAAAAGAACAATCTCGTTTATTCGTAAGGGAGCAACGAGAATTTTTCCTTATGAAATATCAAGGGAATTTCGTTTTGCATAGACGAGTATCGGGTCTGCAACGTTCTAGTGTTATGCTAGCATACTAGATGTTTTCCCGCGACTTCACTGATTCTATAAGAAAAGCCTGAATCCCGTGCAGTGTGGACTTATAAGGGTTCAAATTTCAATAGTTTCGCACCAGGGCCAAGCAAACGCAATTATTTTAATTCAAACCTAGCACATCAAAGAGGTGGCGATCATGTTCGTAATCGTGATATAGCAACACCATCTGACGAAACTTCTAGATCAGTATTCTGTCCTAGATGTCGATCGAGCTCCCACTCACTTGGAAATTGTAAGCAGGAACGCTATTTGATTTGTTTCAAATGTGGAAAAAAAGATGTACGTTACCCGGAGTGTCCTGATTGTAATCCTATTACTAAGAATACTCAAGCAAAAAACTGAAATGCTTCGATTGGTGTGATCGCGACAGGGAATGGACGAAATGGTTAGAATTTGTAAGAAATTTTAATACCTTCACTTCGGTTGCATCAATCGAGAACAAAAATAATAATAATGGTGATAAAACTAGACCGTATATTAGTATTAATATTCTAAATTGTCCATTAACGGGACTTTTAGATACCGGTTCATGCGTGACTATCCTAGGTAACGCATCTCACGAGCGATTGATGAAATTAGGTTTTGAGCTGCAGGGGACATCTCAGCCTCAATTCGTCACTGCGGGTGGAGAAAGGTTACCTTGCATAGGGGTAATTTATCTACCTATAGAGTTCCAGGGAAAAACACATAATATTGAGGCTTTCGTTATACCTAAGATAAAAAAACTCTCTTATATTGGGTGTTGATTTTTGGCGCGCCTTTGGGTTATTTCCTAAACACCTAGATGCTATCAAGTTTTGTAAGGATTCTGAGATTTCCTCTGTTGCTGAAACAACATTAGATAATCTTCATCTTCTTTCTTATGAATATCTGCCAGAACAAAAGAAATGTATTGCCGACAATTTAATTCAACAGTTTCGTGAAATCTCATATGAGGAACGTGGTTTAGGTCGGACAACTATAGTAACTCATGCAATTGACACTGGGGATGCTGCCCCCATACGTCAAAGATACTACAGAATGTCACCTGAGAAGCAACGGATTCTGGTTGAACAACTAGACGAGATGTTGAAAGATGACGAGGTCGAGCCTCGTGGTCGTGGACTCTCAGTCCATGGTCCTCTCCCGTTCTTTTAACACCAAAGAAAAATGGTGAACTTAGGTTTTGCCTTGATAGTAGAAAGCTCAACGCTATCACCAAAAAAGATGCCTACAGCTTACCTTATATTACTGAAATCTTAGACAATCTTAGAGATGCCAAATATTTAAGCAGCGTTGACCTTTCAAAAAGCTTCTGGCAGACCCTCATTAATGAAGAGGACAGATGTAAGACAGCCTTCTATATTCCAGGTCGTGGCACATATCAGTTTAAATGTATGCCCTTCGGACTGACTAATTGCTCCAGCAACACAGCAAAGACTGGTCGACAAATTATTTTATGGTCCCGAATTCGAACACAAGGTCTTTGTTTACGTCGATGACGTCATAATTACGTCAGAAACATTTGACCAACATATATCTCTTTTAAAGAAGGTGCTTGAAAAATTAAAAATGGCAAATTTAACAATAAATTTCAAAAAAAGTCAATTTTTTAGAAAACAACTTAAATATCTTGGTTACCTTGTCGATGCTAAAGGACTGCATGCCGACCCCGATAAGGTTCAGTGCGTGATAGACTACCCCACACCAACTAACCGTAAGGAGGTCCGTCGATTTTTAGGTACTGCCTCTTGGTATCGTCGATTTATTAAAAATTTCAGTACACTCGCTTCACCCCTTAATAATTTAACTTCACAAAGAAAAAATGCCCCACCTTTCATTTGGTCAGTTGATGCCGATCTAGCCTTTAAAAAACTAAAAGAATGTCTCATTTCAGCTCCTGTCCTTTCTTGTCCAGATTATTCTAAACCCTTTGAAGTTCACACCGATGCTAGTGACCATGGTATAGGTGCAGTTCTAACACAAACTATAAATGGCGTGGAAAAAGTAGTTGCATATATGAGCAAATCCTTGTCTAAACAGGAACGCAATTACAGTGCCACAGAGCGAGAAGCTTTAGCCGTATTAATAGCAATTGAACACTGGCGCTGCTATTTAGATAATGGTCTAAAATTTGTTGTCTATACAGATCATTCTTCGCTCAAATGGTTTTTGAACCTAAATAACCCTACTGGAAGGTTGGCTCGCTGGGGCGTACGTTTGTCTGTTTTTAACTTTGAAATCAAACACCGTAAAGGTACTGATAATGTTGTACCTGATAGTTTATCCCGGGCTGTACCCATAGATGCCATTACATCAAACGAGACCGAGACTGATTCAACTTTTGTAACTAACGATGAATGGTACATTAAAATATTCAATGCATGTCTGAATGCTGAATCAGTTCATCCCAATTATAAGATTCATAATGGTAAATTATATAGACTTATTAAAACACTTCACCCACTTGATAGGGAATTTGAATGGAAACAAGTCATACCTCTAGAATATCGTTCAGACATTATTCTTCAAAATCACGCTGAAGCTACATCTGGACATTTTGGAATTTTCAAAACTTACAAACGCATAGCTCTTCGATATTTTTGGCCTAGTATGCAGCATGACGTATCAAAATTTGTTTCAAGCTGTGAGACATGCCTTTCTTATAAATACCCTAACCACACTACCCTTGGTGTAATGGGTAGACCAAAAGAATGCTGTAAACCTTTTCAAATGCTGAGCATCGATTTGGTAGGTCCCCTCCCCATATCTAGGAAACAGAATACTTTTCTATTAGTAGTCACCTGTTGCTTTACAAAATATTGCTTACTATTTCCTATTCGTCGAGCTACGGCAGATATTATATCTAAAATATTAGAAGAAAGAGTATTTCTTATCCACGGTGTACCCAGTACAATAATAATGGATAATGGTAGGCAATTTGTAAGTAACACATTAAAAAATTTATTTAACTCTTTTAACATACCTAATATTTTTTATACACCTCTCTACACTCCACAAGTGAACACTGTGGAACGTTACAATAGAACCATTATAACGTCTGTCTCAACTTTTATTGAAAATGATCACAGATCATGGGATATACACATACCAAAAATTCAATTTGCCTTGAATAGTGCTGTCAATGAAGTTACTGGTTATACACCCTCATTTTTGGTTTTTGGTCGGGAGATGGTTATTTGCGGTTCTCATTACATCGATCCAGATATTGAAGACCACGTTGTTTTTGTACCTCGGGACTCTTACGCTGAAAACTTAGGCTGTTTACGAAAAATTTTCGATAAAGTACAAGCATCGCTCATTAAAGCACATTCAAGAAATAGCACAGATTATAACCTCCGTCGCAAGAATGTGGAGTTTAAAATAGGTGACATTTTTTGGAAGCGTACATTTTATCAGAGCGATAAGGATAACAGATTTTCAAAAAAACTTGCCCCTAAATATATAAAATGTCATATTGTTAAAAAAAAATCTAACTTAATATATGAGCTTGAGGACATGGCTGGGAACAAATTAGGCATCTGGCACGTTAAAGATTTCAAACTGAACGGAGTTGTGAATAGCTAATTAGTCTCAAGTGGATTTTATAAGTAAAATCCCAACCTGAAAAGGGGGGTATGTAACGGTTCACTTAATCTTTTATTAACAACAGTTACAATTTTAAAATTACTAAAGTCATAATTATTTAATCCTTATCTAACAACAAAGAACAATGAATAAAAATATGATACTCGTATGTACAAAATAAACTTAACTATCTTATAATTAAACTATATCAAACTTAAAATTAAATTAAAAAAAATATATTTATTTCAATAAAAATTAATAATTAATAAATTCCAAGGCAAAGTCGGGTCAAAGCGCTTGTATGTTAAACCTATTGTTCGTGCGCTCGCGCATCGTCGACCGTACCTGCAAGCCGGTTTCTTAACGGCGAGACACACAATTTTTGTACTACCGCAGAGTTAAGACGGATTCTCGTCAATTTAACTATTTTATAAGCTGTTTTGCTTGCTACTGAAATTCACATCCATAATTTAAATATTAACTTGAAATTAAATATAGTTATTGTGCTAATTATTCCCCATATTAAGGGTAAGTGTTGTAAAGAAACCTTATAAACATATTTTAATTTTCTTGCTGTAGTTTTAGTTTTGTAATGCAAATCACTCGCTTTTACTAAAGGTCACCTTCACTTATATGGCATAATTTCATCATACATTGTTGGACTCGCTTTCTTTTAGTTTTGTATATTTATCTATGCAGTTTTTAAGGTTTTAATGTGTGTTGTATCGAATTGGGCGACCTTTATCATTTAATCTTGTAAATTAAAACATAGTGGATACCTATTGTTAGATTTATCTAGAAATAAGTACTTAGTGGACAGTGTTTCGTGAGACCTCTACTGTTTTAAGTTTAAATATGTTTAAACCAATAAAGTAATTACAGAAATAGGTCTCACGAAATAAATTTGTAGGAATTGTTTTTTTTTTTATGAGTACCTACTTGTAATAATTTTCACTATTCAAATTCTATTTGCCTCATCATTGATCACTATTTCATGCAATTAGTTTACCATCTGCACCTGTAGCTTCGCTTCGCTTCTCCATCTCCTCGGTTGCAGTTTCACTGATGCATTTTAATAGTGAACAATATTAAAATACCCGCTGTTACACTATTCCAGGGTGCACCCCTACGGCAAGGCCGATTGGACATAACGTGATTTTTGGATCAGAAGGTCATCCCCTAGCACACAGCGCCGTGGACGGACTCCTCCTTTACCAGGGCAGTGGTATTCCTTGATTTTTTATTGCGCATCCGATCGACGAATGATGAATCCACCCCCATGTTAATTATAATAAGTAATAAATTGTAAAACTGTATAAGCTATCTCATTTACCATCATCAGCTCACCGGCACAGATGATGACTATCACTTCATAGTAACCCTAAAAAGTAATAGGTTACAAGGTGTGACGGGTTCGATGCTTGGGCAAATAATAAAAGGCTCACTAGCTTGAGAATGGATTTATTTATGGTATAAAGGATAAAGAAAAGAAACTGTAACAAATTAAAAAATGAATGTAAAAACAGTTCGTAAGTTACCTAAATATAAAATTGAAATTATCAAATAAAACGAGTACATACCCCTTTTTGGCTTTCTTGATAAAAACTTGAAGAGTCCAAGTTACAGAATACACATTTATTACATTATATAATATCTATTTTAATTACTCATTCATTATTATTAACAAATTTATTAATAAAATTTTATGTTTAAATTTATATGATTTATAATATATGTAATTTACAATGTTTACACCAGATGATTTTTTTTACAAACTGACATCCATAAAGAGTATATTTGAATAGTCAAAATTTTAAATTACGAAAGGTGAATAATAAAAAGAAAAGATGTTGAATATCAAAGACAAAAAGTTTGCATGATGAAACCTAGGAAAAATTAACGGTGGTAAAGCACACACTTAGGTACTAGCTTTTAAAATTTACCAACGTTGATGTTTTTATATATAAAGTCAATCATAAAAGAGTTTTATCAATTTTAATAATATGGCTCATTATAATTAATGTGATGTTATCAAATAATATTTGCTTAAACATTAATATGATGGAAGCTTAACGGAAACAGTCCGTTACTATGGGTGCGGTGTTACCCAATACTCTTAAAATTAATAAACGCGATTACCGCGTATGCCGCTGGCGACCCAATTAGTTTAATCTATATAGGTTGTTTTCATGTGTTGGTCGATGGTGTGCCTCTGCCTGCGATTGTGGACTTTCAGCAACTTTTGTAAAGGTCGGTTATGGGATGGGTGACCAAAATTTATCGTCACAAGTTCTTATGTAGAACTGCTAACCAACATCCCCTACAATTAGGCATAGAGAGAAATTTGCTCACAATTATAATAAGCTTAATAATTTTCCGCCTTCCGTATTGAATTCAGATACAGCCGAAACCAACGTATTACGTATTTATCGGCATACGGAATAGCACAAGATGATGTTTTTTACACTTTGAACACTTTACCTAAATGACGTTAGAGAATGGTGTTAAATGGATGATAATGTGTGGAGAAGGTTAACTTAAAAAATGTAATTATTACTATACTCAAAATGTGTAATTAATCGTAGGATAGGCCTGAATATAAAAAAAGTACACAATATAAAAGAATTAGCGAGTATAACGAAATGGTAGAGTTTTGGTCTACCATTTCGTTACCTTACTAAGGAACCGTATTTAAAGGCTGATGTCCTGAGAGTGCGGCGACTATTTGTTCTCAATACTACATTGAAACAGCATATTTAATAAAATTTGATCTGCCAATATACTGTTTCATGATAAAGCTGTTCACAGATATTTTTTGTTTTTCTGGGTGTATACTTGTATAATAACATAAATAAAAAGATACAGATTTATTAATTAACTTAAATTAAGTGCAAAAGTGCCCTTAATTCATGGTTAAAATCTCTTAATTATGAAGACACTGAGAATTCAATAATTATCCCTTAATACATTTTAAAAATTAACAATACAGTAATAAATATAAATTTAAGACAGTATTTAAAAACCCATTCATAAAATACACATCTCAAGGCACAAAACAATAAACACTCTCGCAAGCACGTACGCATACGCTTCAACTACATATTTTTATGTAATATATCACTAGTACCTCACATAAGTTCCACCTGGTTCAGGATTGAAGAGGCTGGTTATCTGTCATACAGTTCTAGTACTACAGACGCCAGCCTCTCACGTAGATTACAAAACTATACCCTTCTACTTAGCCTTTAAGATGTAATTATATTATGATATCTATGTGAGAGAACAAATAAAGTTTTAATATTATTATTATTAGTTGCACAAACGTCTATTAAGGTTTAATACCGACTTAAAGCTCTAATGAGTGTTCTAAATTTAATAATTGTTTGGGTATTCTGGCATTAATGTAGTGACATTTTAAGGAAGTTTGTGCAACTAGCTCTAAATGCAATAAATTATCAGTAAAAGAAGCGTGAGATTATTTTCAATTACCTACTAAAAAGATGCAAGATCAAGTCTTTTCTATGTCACTGTTTTGTTCCCATAGCTGCGTATATGGTATTTTCTAATAATTTATTAAAATATATTTTTGCCTTCCTGATTAAACCAATCTTAACTACCTATTTTATTTTAATTAGAAAATAAAAATAAATTTCTTTACATGGTTTTCTTAGAAATATATTAGCAACAAGTATTAATATAAAAATCAAAATATTTATTAGCCATATAACTCAGAAAGTTACACTCGGCAAGTCTTTTACAAAAAACATTTCAAATTAAATACAAAGGTCTTAATCATGCTAGTCAAATTATTATAGGAATGTCTAAGAAATTAAGTATTTTAACAATGTCAAGTAGGTTATTTTTACAATTGTTAATAATCAATTATATCACATTGTCAATTAAATTACAACATTATATATTTTATTACAAATAACATTATATAAAATAGCCAAACATATAGGTAATATATAATTTTATGTCATTTAGTATTGACGACTCTTGTATCTTGTCACCTACTACAGAGATCTAGTAATTCCCTATCTTAGCTATGTACAAATCCAATTGCATAGACATAAATTCGTTTATAACACCATTATTCACCTACGGGAAGCTACATTATCTATAATAACTTAATCAGGCGAAGTCGCGGAAAAACATCTAGGCCAAATTTAAATTGGATTACTTTGAGAACCGAAAGTTTTAAGTTTTGAATTCGTCACTTGTCCACATATTTTGATTATACATATATCCAAAGATCTTTGACAAATAAAACAAATAAGAAAGTGATTTATTTTCTCTATATCCCTAATACAACTTTGCCTTACAGTTTGATATAAATAACGAAGCCCAAAAAAGCCGTTCACTCCCTACGTCACAAGGTATTGACTTTTCTTTGAACCGTGAATACAATAAGTAACATTGATTTTTATTAAGCTAGTAGTTTCTCGTGAATCAGATTTGTTTTCCATATTTTGAAACGTACTTTTGGATGTTTTGCTTTTATATAAATATACATAAAATGAACAGAAAAAAAGCGAGTTTGAAAATTTTATAGTCTACCTATATTATGGATCCGCCATTATGTTTTGGTATGCAAAAATGTATTTGTCAAATATATATATGACGTTCTCTAAAGTCGACCAATCTTATGCCATGTATCTTACGATAATTAAGATCAAAATTTATCTTGAAGTTTTCATACGGAAACCCGTCCATCAATTGAATTTAAGACATAAAGCAGGTCTACGAGTCAATCAACCACATCAATAACCGTGCCCTCAATGCCTATGTAGCATTTCACACCCCACAGAGACTTGCTGTTAGAAACAATAGCTGACTGAAATTATGAATGCATTGCATGTCATTTCTCTGTCGTTTGACAACTGTGATAAAATTTGCATCTACATAATAGGTGAGAGAATATTATGACTTTCATGAATTGCTCTTAGTTCAGGAAACTATTCCTCCACATTATTGATTTATTACTGTCATCTCTTTGTCTATCTATATATTCAACTTAAATCTGTCGCGGCGTGAGCAGAGATAGCTGATTGCTACTAGGCACAGTCTTCACATACATTTTTGGGTCCCTGGTAATTGACAATTATTTTCATATCTTTTTTATGGTCAGTTGTGATATGTCTTTGACGTTTGCAATGTATAGTTTCGTCTTTATTTATTTCACCTGAAAAATGGAGCATGTAGTTATTTACGAAATTTTAAATTTTAACTTACTTTCCTATCTCTTCATTCACCTGTGAGCGTTCTGTCGCCAATTTTTCATCATCTCATCATTGGTCTATGAATATCCCTACTGATAAGGCATAAGCATTCTCTGCTAACAGAATCATGTAGAGAGCTCAAAACGTCTAGTAAGGATTGGTGAATTTTAACGACTGCAAAAGTAACTGAGATCAATAACTTAACGCTTTGACGTGCTTAGTCTAGAGATAAAATATTTTTGGTTACTTATTCTACTATCAATGTTTGCGATATTTATCTTAACTCATCTTATTTTTCGATCAAAACATATTTCTGAGTATATTTTTACAACATCTGTAACTTCTCACTAATTCTTAACTAATCAACTGTTATGGAATTCAAGAAAAAATCTATTTTAAAAAATGATACAGGGGTCATCGCTGAGATATAAACTTATTTCTTTCTTAATAATCATTATTTTGACGCTCACGTTTTCTTCTATATTAAGTTACAGTTTCCCAAACTGCAAATTACTACAAACATTATCAACACATGTTTTTCAATACATATTAAGAATAGCAATAAGCTTTTATGTTAAACTTAGTTGTGTAAGAAGTGACTCCACAATCCTAGAAGTCAGTTCAACAAGTTTAGATAGCACACATAACATTGAAGGTATTCGGTTTGCATAAGTTACAATGTCACATAAGCATATGTGATGCAAATTGTCAGCTACCTGACATTTAACGCCCGGCAATGCGTTCAACGTTGCAACGTTCTAATATATTTATCGATACGTACACGTACGTTTCTACGGGTGACAAATTCCCATTAGATTACAGTAAAGCCTGGTATCCACTAGAGGCGCGAGTCGAGTAGAAAAGCATCGACATAGATTTGTTTACGGATGAGAATTTATTTTACAATCGAGCAATATTTTAACAACAAAAAAAAAAAACCGTATTTATGCTCAAAGATCTAAAGAAGTTTCACGAGTAATCATCAGAGTGCACGTGAACATTATCCGACTTTGTAATGGTTTGGTGGGGTGTTAGCTACGAAAGAGCGACTTAGACAACTGGTCTTAAAGTTTAAAGGACTGTATTGCAGCTAATGGAGACCACTTCGAATAAAAAATAGCTTCATATTAGTATATTAAACTAAAAATCTGTAATAGTAATAAATGTTATGTTCAATGAAAAAAAATCTATATAATAATATTTATGGCAAGACTATGTTTAGATGTTCAATGTATGAGGAAGAAATTTTACTAATAATATTGGACTTTAAATAGTACAATTATAAAATGCAAGTAGTCGAGATTCTATTGAGATGCGATTATTACGTTAACAACAGAAGATTTGGCCTGCTGAACGGCCCACATTTAGAACCATCCCATAGAGAGCCGGGCATCGTTGCGCCGCTAATGCGCGGTTGCTTTCAAGGCAGCTGTCCAGGTAAATACACCAGCCCTCGCAAAGCAGCCTCGTGATATATGTACACGCCTTAAGGCTCGCGTGATCGTACCTTTTGCATCTTTCATGCATCATGCCAGCTGTGTCTAACGTTTTATTATTTTTAGGTGGCGCACACAAAACTAAGATCGTATATTTAGTGCAATAGGTCGGACGATCGATTCACACGGAAATAGAATGCCGCCCGTTAATACAGATACTTCGTTGACCTATATTAAATTATTTGATTATGCGCATTTTTGTCTACATTATTTATAACCAGTAGCTTTTCTTTGAACTTTGATGGCTAGAATACTTGATAGGATATTAATCTAATTCATATTTTTCTCGATAATCTTATTTCGAATTTTCATCTACTGAATACTTTAATAAGTTTTTAAGTTCATTACTTATATATCACCTAAAGATATGTAAGAAGTAGGTAATAGTTTTTAAAATTCTGATTAATAAGTATGCAATTTTAAACATAAACAAGCTCAATAGTGATGTACTGAAATATGAATGTGATATTTTATGATCTAAATTTCGTACGGTGGGTTCAAAATTTCTCAGACCTCGCCGTACTCAAAAAAGAAGCGAGATCTCGGAGCAGACAAGCAAGCTAATGGAAGAAAGGCGTGAAATGGTTCTGCAGTCTTCTGAGGATGCTCGTCGGCAACTCAATAGGCAGATCTCAAAGTCTCTCACACGCGACATACGCCAATTTAATACTCAATGTATTAAGGAGGCGATTGAGCGAAATAAAGGCTCCAAAGTGTTCGCTAGAGATCTGTCTCTCGGACAAAGCTTGCTGACGAAGCTAAAGACAGAGGACGGCAGAGTCGTTACATCCCGTCCTGAGCTTGTGGCGGAGATCGAACGCTTCTATGGACAGTTATACACAACATCACAGAAACCTGTCATTGAGGCTACAGACCCTAGAGCCAAATTAACCCGACATTATACCGAAGACATCCCGGACGTCAGTCTATACGAGATTAGTGTGGCTCTCAAACAGCTCAAGAACAACAAGGCGCCAGAGCATGATGGAATCACAGCGGAACTTCTGAAAGCGGGTGGACTACCAGTCCGGAAAGCGCTTCAGAAGCTATTTAATTCCGCCATACTCGAGGGCAAGACGCCGGAAGCATGGCACAGGGGTGTGGTGGTGCTTTTCTTCAAAAAGGGCGACAGGACCCAATTGAAGAATTACAGACCCATCACGCTTCTGAGTCATGTGTACAAGCTGTTTTCGAGAGTCATCACGAATCGTCTCGCACGTAGATTTGACGACTTCCAGCCTCCTGAACAAGCCGGTTTCCGAAAAGGTTACAGTACCAGAGACCACATTCATACGCTGCGACAGGTTATACAGAAGACCGAGGAGTATAATCTGCCACTGTGCTTGGCGTTTGTGGACTATGAGAAAGCCTTCGACTCCGTCGAGACCTGGGCCGTGCTTAGGTCACTCCAGAGGTGCCAAATAGACTATCGATACATTCAAGTGCTGCAGTCACTGTATGAAAACGCCACCATGACAGTTCGGCTCCAGGACCAAAACTCGAAAGCAATACGACTTCAGCGTGGAGTGAGGCAGGGCGACGTTATATCGCCGAAACTGTTCACTGCCGCACTGGAGGACGTGTTTAAGCTTTTGGACTGGAGAGGACTTGGCATCAATATAAACGGCGAGTACATGACGCACCTTCGTTTCGCTGATGATATCGTTGTCATGGCTGAGACCATGGAAGATCTAGGCACAATGCTCGAAGACCTCTGTAGAGTTTCCCAGCAAGTGGGTCTTAAAATGAACATGGAGAAGACAAAAATAATGTCAAACTCCCATGTCGTACCCACTCCAGTGAATGTTGGAGGCTCTACACTGGAAGCTGTCGACGAGTACGTTTACCTGGGACAAATAGTCCGATTAGGTAAGTCCAACTTCCAGAGAGAGGTAAATCGACGGATCCAACTCGGCTGGGCAGCGTTCGGGAAGCTACGCAGTGTATTCTCGGAACATCTACCGCAGTGTCTCAAGACGAAAGTCTTTAATTCATGCGTGTTGCCAGTGATGACATACGGTACTGAGACGTGGCCGCTTACGATGGGCCTCATAAGGAAGCTCAAAGTCGCCCAGAGGGCAATGGAAAGGGCTATGCTCGGGGTTTCTTTGCGAGATCGAATCAGAAACGATGAGATCCGCAGAAGAACGAAAGTCACCGACATAGCCCAAAGAATTGCGAACCTCAAGTGGCAGTGGGCAGGGCACATCGCTCGCAGGACTGACGGCCGTTGGGGCGGTAAGGTCCTGGAGTGGCGACCGCGTACCGGGAGACGCAGTGTTGGTAGGCCCCCCACAAGGTGGACCGACGATCTGGTAAAGGTCGCGGGAAGCCGCTGGATGCGGGAGGCGCAGGACCGATCGCTTTGGAAATCTTTGGGGGAGGCCTATGCCCAGCAGTGGGCGTCTCTCGGCTGAAGTGATGATTTTATGAATAATTATTTCAATACTAATTAATTGACATGTAATGCAATACGTAATTACGTGTTAATGATAGCATAACGTTATTAAATTAAATTAGGCAAACATTAAAACCCAAATCAATACATAGTTATGTTTACCAAACAGGGTTGTCAGTATACTCTTTCCTAATTAGGCTCAAATTCACTTTCCGTATTTTAATTATAATAAAATGGGAACAATATTTGGTATCAGTAAATATTTTTTGTGTTATTTAAAAAAGATTTCAAACATATACACCTTCGAACATGAAATATATGACAAAGTTCTAGTATATCTTTTCTTTAATTACCTCCAGTTTCTATCTTTATTTGAAATAGGTTCTTTAGTCCCAAGGTTGTTTAGAAAGATTGCCTCTACAAACAGAACAATGACAATATTTTGTCAAACTCGTGAAACAAAAAAGCCGAAGCATTAAAAAAGACAATCTTTGATTAGTGGCAGTAGTGTCAACAAAAAAAAAGAAATATAAATATTCGAAATTGGAAAAAAGTTTATGCTATTATAAATAATAATTAAATTATAAGTTTATGTTTATTATAAAAAAGTATATTATAATAATAGCGTCAGCTGTTAAATTAGTCTTGCTACTGCGCTGTTGTTCGATGCACAGTTTCATACATGTATGGTATAGTTTTACGTTTGACTGGTACGGTAAAATTCGAGAGACGAAAAAAAAAATTTTTTTTCTGGGTGAGAATAACTCTCTAATATCTAATTTACTGAAGTAAATCGAGCACATTGGTGACGGGTGAATAAACAAAACAAGTTCTAGGTTATTGTCGGAATTGTGCAAACGCAAATAGGCCATGAATTAAAAAAAATAAGAAGTTCTGGGTTATATAGATTAATTTTACTAACAAACTGTCAAATTAGTGACGTAATTGTCTACTGCGCAACTAATTGAACTACATACGGCCCTTAATGAACCAAAATGTTTTAAACGTTCAATCTAAACTGGCGATACCGTGTAATATTATGTTCCTGAAATTGATTTCGCTTTGACATATGAAAGCCCATGGATAAACACTACCTATAATACGCATATTAATTTTAAATTTACTAGTAACTGATATTCGAATATAGGTTGATTTATCGTATCATGTTAAAAAAAAACTGTAATAAAGAGACACAGAAAAACTGTAATTTGTTTTATGTTAATTTATTTTGTTATAATAATTTGATAATAGTTTAAATGTAAAGAACCTAGGAACAATATCAACGGTGTCAATGCTACGTCACATAACTTTATAGACTATAAAAATCTATACTATAATAAAAACGTAACCGATCGATGTCTGTACATTGAAGATATATGAAAAAAACTGTTATGAGGAACATTTATAAGAGTAATAGAAGACAAAACAATGATTTTTAATTTTTTTGTCTGTTTGTCTGTTTGTCGGTTTGTCTGTTTGTCTGTGCGTTTGTGCACGATAATCTCAGAAACGGCTGAACCGATTTACATGCAGTTTTCACTATTATATTGCGGCATTCTTCCGTTAACATTTAGTGTAATATTTATTTCAATCGGTTCACAAATAAAAAAGTTATGTCAATTTGAAGTGACGAGGTCGTCAAAATTGCTATGAAATATTTACTGTTTTATTATATTTTCGTCTTTAATATATTGATCATCATCATTAATTCTTTGACAGCCAAACTGCAGGGCCTCAGGCCTTTGCTTAATAATTCTTGGTCACCCATCCCGTGAACTACTTTTGCGAAAATTGCTTAGCAATAGCGATCGTGCGCAGCGGCGCATATCCGTAGCGCCACCGAGCTACGAATTAATATTGTCTATAAAAAGATAATTTGTATGATGACAAATAAAAAAATAAGATTCCAAAATTTTGACAACTCCGAAGTAAGTTGACCTCATTTATATATGGCCAATCATATTAAATAGGGTTCAGCTTATAATGGACATGTGGTATACAATCACGCGAGTAGGAGAACAAGCGGAAAGAGCCTTCCGATGATGCAATTAAGCCTCGAGTAGTTTACAGTGAACGCATATTTTTATCAGATTAGGTTCACGTCGTCGTCGGGGCCAGCGGAGGTGGTTGGCAGCCGCTCCCACATTGCACGGTTTCGTCTGTCTGGGAGAGGCACTCTATTTACCCGAGTCTCTCCAATTTTCCATCTGCAAGGAGACCAATGGTCCAATACTTGAGTGTCCTGGTGACTCGGCCATAGCTTGCCGGTTTTCATTTCCCATGAGAGGGTGTAGAGTACGGGTTTTGGAGAGTAGGCTTCTGGGGACCCACCGGGCAACTCACTGTCGGGTTCACGGAGGAGAATCCATCCTCCTCACCCCTGTTGCTTGCCAGGTAACAGAGACAATTTCAGAAGTTTTTCCACGACGTTAAAAAACTTAGATTTTCGTCAACTGAAGTTAAGAACGTAAAGACAACTCGAGTTATATACATTTTTTTCTCTTATTGCTATTTTTTTATGTTAATACTCTTTTTGTTTTTTTTTTTTAACATACAAATTGCTGTAGATACGTACTTCAAAGTTGTTATTTTTAGTCTTCACTGGAAACAATGCTTTATTCATTGGTCACAACACTCATATAATTACGCGAGTCTGAGGGTCGGTTAAGAGTAGCTCGGTGGCGTAGTGAATAAGCACCATGGCCCGCGATTGTAGTTGTTAAGTAACTTTCGCAAAGGTCGGGCACAGGATGGATGACCAAAAAATATTATCTCAAGCAACTCCAAGCTTCGGAAAGCACGTAAAGCGATTGGTCCCGGTTGTATTTGCAGTAGTTAATATCCTCCAATACACATTAGGCCAGCATGGAGGGTCATGGCCCATCCTCTTTAACCATCCATAAGAAAGGCCTGAGCTCCTGCAGTTGGTGACGTAAAAGGGCTGATGATAATGATGATGAGGGCCGTTCAAATCTGACAGAAGCTCAGTTAAGCACCTCACGGAAGTATGTTAGTAGACGATTTCCTTCGAGTGTGGAAAGTCGAAATTAAAATATGTTTATATTTTTTTATATCATTACATAAAACTCCACGTATCTTCCGTCAGACATGTACTGACCGACTTTTATAGACAAAGAAAGAGATCAGACAGAAAGCGTTCGGTCTCGGGAGACACCTGAACAACGCGAAGCGTATTTAACTGCCCATCGCGAGGCTCATGCACTATAAAGTTGAATCTGAAGCATTTACATACATGCAGTATGGTATGAGTATGAAACTTCTTTTAGAGAGATCGAGAAAGTAGTTTCGATTATCGCCAACCCGTGTTGACTTCATACTCCACAGGCGTACCGCAGATAAGTTTTCACAGGGTATAATGAACTAGCTATTTTCCCACGACTTTGCCGCAAAATTATAGCCTATGACATGCGCGTCTGATGTAGCTTCCCGTAGGTCGGAATAGCTCTGCAACTATTGGTTCAGTAGTATTGGAGCAAATTCGATGCAAACAAACAAACAACCAAATCTTTCCTCTTTGTAATATTAGTATAGCTTAAGTATAAGGGGTCCGATGGCGATGATAGTGGGTTAGCGCATTCGGTTTAAATTGCAGTTAAATAAGTAAGTAAATACTGCACAACAAGGGCATACATGAATACTTATTTTACATAAATAAGTAAGTACAAACGACAAACTCATCTCTGCCAGCGATTTCTTCCAGTCAAACTAGCATTACATGAAAAATAGAACAATAAATAGCCGATTGTGCATACAACTAGACAAATAATAATAATTAAAAAAGATCAAAAACAAAAGAAGGACCGTTTAAAGGTACGAATAAAATGCTCAGACGCAAGCGACAACCAGAGCGCGAAAAACGAGAAAAAAATAGAAAAATAACATTCGTAAGGACCGTTTACAGGATGGGTGACCAAAACATTATTATCTTGAGCACTGTGCACAACACTGCCATAATGCACGTTAATCCGTTAGTCCTGGCTGCATCAGCAACATTCCGCATTAAGCCCGCGTAGTGGATTATGGCCCATTGATCTTATTCGATTCGTCTGCATTCATAGGAAAAAAGAATTCTACCAAAATACTTCCCACGCAGACGAAGTCGCGGGCACAGCTAGTACACAATAAAATCACAACGTACAAAACCGGGTCAAGTAGTTTAGTATGAACAAAAAAAAAAACACATATGTACAATTCAATAAGTTTTCAATATCAGTAAAGAGGTTACATATATTTTCTCTTGACGACACATTTTCTTGACATGTGGAAGGTTGTTTTCCAATTGCCCTCACGTACATGTAAATTGACTTTGATGTATGGTTCGCCTGTTGCTCAAATAGACTGTGTCAGGTCTATTCGTTTGGCAAATCTAATTCAATACGTATACGGATTTTATGCGACCTTTCAACCTGTTGAAAAAATTGTTTTAGTGTTGCCAACGGAAGTTCATAATTATTATTTTTTAAATTGTTTTATTTGTTACAAGAGGTTATAAATTGCAATTTTATTTATAATCTATTAGTTTCAATAAATGTGAAACTATGATAACTTCCACAGGCTATTTATCTACAAGACCTGCTGTGATGTCCTTACACGAATTCAAAGTATAGTTAATAACAATTCGGGTTATACAAATTGGTCTTTCTCCATTTCATTTTTAAACTTAATGCTGTGAAAATGGAATGTAAAATCGATAATGTATATTTTAAGTTTTCATTAATATTTATATTTGAACCCAAGGGCGCTACACTTTTTTAAACACACTTACATTCAGTTGCACAAACATTCATTAATGTTTAATGACGCCTTTAAGCTCTAATGAATGTCAAATTTGAATGGATAATGTCACTTTAAAGTAATGATAATTTTAATGGACTTTTGTGCAACAGCATGTGAGACACAAAACATTTATAAAATTGAAAGTGATATTGATTACATATAATAAAAATATGTGAGCAAGATTATTTATCTAGAGAAATAGTCCAAGACTTATAGTAGGTAGATTTTCAGATGCCCCGAAAAATTCATCTTCACACAATCTGGGGCTACATAGCTTTTCTATGTGAAACATTTTAACTTATAAACAAACTCCCTTATGATGCAGTTATTTTTCTGGAGCTTCCACACAAAATATCAGCTGTAAACGAAAACGAAATAAAATACACTCATACTACGTTTGTTTTTTAAAACACGAACGATCGAACTCCTTTGAAAATAAATAACACATTGTAAAAGAATTCTTGAACATGTAAGATTATGGAAGTATTCCGAACGACAAATTTATGATACATAAATTAAGGAGTTTTCTTTGCCCACCTGTTATTTGGAGTGGTGCCTTTTTAATATTCTATTGAATAGTCGTAAAGTGGTCCGCTTTAATTGGTTAAGGCGCCCTTTTTATCGACTGTTTCGTTGTTATGAGTGAATAAGGAGAGGATTGTTTGATCGTTATATTATAAATTAAGCCTCATGTTGATTGGTTGAGATCAGGGTTTGCCAACCTTTCATGTGTCGAGGCACCTTAGACTTAAAAAAATATTTCCATACATCCATTTCATAATTTTCCACTTTGAAACCACGAAATAAGAGTCCATAGGTAGTTCAAGACAAAAAAATGGAAAAGGCATTTAACTATTTGTTTGTTAATAAAGTTTCCAATGAACTAGTGGCGTCTCTCTGATCACTTACAACGTGAATTTTTTATGTTCGGTAGACTAGGTGGATTAGTTGAATAATATTTTATAATTCTAAGAATAGATACACTTAATATTAAATAATTAAACAGAGAGTATCATTACTTATAAAACTAGTTAACATTTTTATACAATTTCTAACGCAGTCCCCGTACTAACAACATCCTACTGGGAGGGACACTATTTTTCTTCAATTTCCCTTATAAATTGTTTTTTGCCAATATCAACATAAGTACTTCTAGTGTAACAAATTTAAAATCAGATTTAATATTACAATTGAATTAACTTATACTATATAAATACATAATATAAACTGCCTTTTGCCAGTAGGAGGAACACAAGTACTTCTAGTGTAACAAATTTAAGATCAGATTTAAGTTACAATTAAATTTACTTATACTATTATGTGGAGCTTGAAAGCGTGGTCGGAGCGGTAGGTCTGTGACACGGAAGCTAAGCAGCTTTCACAGGGGCTGAATAAAAGAAGGCTGAGCAAAATTTTATCATATCAGCTCTTTCGTGTACGCACACAAATCCTCACTGTTATTTATTATTATTAGGTTTAATTCTTTGTGTCCGAGCAAAGGATATGTTAACAAGCTGGTGATATGATACCAGATTACGAGTATTTAAGCCGAATTTACATAACGAAAGAAGTTGTATCAAACTAGTTTTATTTTATTGTGGCACAATAAAGTAGCTGCAACACACCTGATGGTAAATGATCATCATCATTATCATCATCAGCCCTTATTACGTCCCCATTGCAGGGGCTCAGGCCTTCCTTATGGATGGTTAAGGAGGATGGGTCATGACGCTGGCTCAATGCGGATTGGAGGGTATTAACGACTGCAAATGGAGCTGGGACCAACGACTTAATATGCCTTCCGAAGCACGGAGTAGCTCGAGATAATATTTTTTTGGTTACCCATCCCGTGGCCGACCCTTGCGAAAGTTGCTTAATGACTACGATCGCGGGCCGCGGCGCTTATCCACGACGCCACTAGTCTAGTGGTTAGGACCCTTCGTTGTTGTAAGTGATATTACAGTCCAATTATAATAATAGGTATAAGAAGTCAAAACTGCTCCCGGCTGCGATCACTATCTTGCCGGCCTGCTAAAAAACCTCTTCATAAGTCTTTTGAAGAAACCATGTTTATATGTAATGAGGAAGAATTTTAAGAAAAAAATAAAGAAAACACTAAAAAGCATCTCACTAGATGGCGACTCTACCAAAAGTTTACCAACATGTTAAAAAACTGAAATTAGCAAAGTTCAAAACTTACAAATAAAAACAAATAAAAGTACAAATAGAATAGGAGTTGTTTATTGAGTTTTGAAAATTAATTTACTTTTATATATGAAAAAAAAAAACAAGAGATTTGGCATGGAGAAACCAAGAAAGTATTTATTTATGTATTTAACAAACTTTTTTGTCCATTGAATTGGTACAAAAGGCGGACTTAATGCTATTAGAATTCTCTACTAGTCAACCTATGGGCTACAGAAATGCACGATGGCGGCATAAAGGTAACTAATAAATATACTACTTAAACTACACTTCAGAAGAATTTATATACAATTATATAAACATAAATAAATAATATACTACACATAAACAAAATTACATATACAAATACATAAAAATAATACATATATGATGATGATCTTCATAAATGTTCCAAGAGAAAAGTGTGAGCTTTCCGTTTAAAGATGAATTTGTTAGGAGATCGTCTGATGGTGTCGGGAAGGCCATTCCACAGTCGTATGGCTTGAAGGGTTAAAGAGTCGGCCATAAAGCCAGAATATAAAAGCGGAGTAGATAGTGCAAGTCAATCAGAACGCAGTTGTCTGTCATGAGAATCACAAAGGTATTGAAATTTATATTTAAGGTAATTTATAGAATTAGGGTTAGAAAGTAGGCATGGAAAAGAGCATACAGAGCCAGTCGTAGCTGTCTGCGCTGACTAATAGGAAGCCATTTTAGTTGAAATCGATAAGACGAAACATGATCATACTTGCGAAGGCAGAAAATAAAACGAATTGCATTGTTGACAAGGCGGTCCAACTTATTAAGAAGATCTTCGTCTAAATCAGGGTAACAGACATCAGCATAGTCAGTGATAGGAAGAATAAGGGAAGTGACGAGCGTGACCTTAGTTTTGATAGGAAGGAAATATCTGAAGCGATTAAGCGAGCGCAAAGAATAAGTAACCACACGACTGACCTCGGCAACCTATGATGTCCATTTGAGCTCCGAATCAATATGAAGTCCAAGGTTTTTAACTGTAGAACTGAAGGGTGTACAGAGTTTTCATACACAACAGGTTGGGGAGCAGACCAGAATCAAGTTTAATGAGCTGTTTGGAGCTTCTTACCATGAGTGCTTGGCATTTTGTAGGGTTCACCAAAATACCAAACTTAGTTAACCATTCACTGACATGAGAGAGATCCTTATTCAATTTGGAAATACCTGTAATAATTTCATCGGTCGTTGTCTGCACATATATTTGCAAATCATCTGCATAGAAATGGTAAGAGCAGCCGAGCATGAAAGAGAGATGAATAGATAAAGTACCGTAGCGACATCTAGTTTGATTTTGGGAACTAATGTTTTTTTTTAATACTTCCTTATTAGAAACACGTGGGAGTAGGAGACTGTTCCACATTTTAATTTGCATTGATATCACTAGCACTTGCACGTCTAATCTTCCACTTTGGCAATGCATGCATTAGTTTCACGACACTTGATGAAACTAGTTTCACGCAACTAATTTTGCCTCGATTTACATGGCAAAACTAGTCCATATGCGCATAGAAAAGCTTCGATGTTGACGTGGCCATTGTCTATGAGATACCGTTGATAGCACGCCATTAACAAACTCGTTTTACATGTGCCGAAATTAGTTGGGCAAAATGTTTTTAATTTCATTACTTTATTAAATAGAATGACATTAATTTAACAAATAAACGACATTCATTTATTAAATAGGATTTACACACAATACCGAGTTATTAAACAGTTGGTCTTAAAAGGTTTCACTGTAAAGTAATATCTACACATGATTTACGTTTATTTTTTAGACGTGATATTTTACATGGTTCGTGGAATTTTTCAGAATTAAAACTTTCGGATTCGTAATTGGAAAATAAAATTTCTGATAAAATGGAAAGCGCATGGAAAGCCGTAACAGTTTTAAAAGCTGAAATGGACACGTAACTTTATTACGTCTACTCGTATTTCAAATAAAAAACCGCGTCTATTATTCGGAAAAAATTACTGATACTATTTTTATTACTTAAATCTGAACTCGAAACGTTTGAAATCGAATTTTGTTCTTATAATGTAATTTTAATCATATTCGTTAAGATTATTCGTGCATCAGGGGCAGTGTCAGGTCCTACCTTCTTTGAAATATAAAAACAGGTGACTATGATGACGAGAGAGTCATCATCATCATCATCATCATCATGTCAGCCCTTTTACGTCCCTAATGCAGGGTCTCAGGCCTTCCTTATCGATGGTTAAGGAGGATGGGCCATGACCCTCCACCACCACCACCAGCCCTTTTACGTCCCCACTGCAGGGGCTCAGGCCTTCCTTATGGATGGTTAAGGAGGAGGATGGGCCATGACCCTCCACGCTGGCCCAATGCGGTTTGGAGGTATTGACGACTGCAAATGCAGCGGGGACCAACGGCTTTACGTGCCTTCCGAAGCACGGAGTAGCTCGAGATAATATTTTTTTGGTCACCCATCCCGTGACCGACCCTTGCGAAAGTTGCTTAACGTCTACGATCGCGGGCCGCGGCGCTTATCCACTATGCCACCGAGCTACTCCACATGACCATCCACGCTGGCCCAAATCGGATTGGAGGGCATTAACGACTGCAAATGCAGCCGGGACCAACGGCTTAACGTGCCTTCCGAAGCACACAGTAGCTCGAAATAATAATTTTTTGGTCACCCATCCCGTGACCGACTCTTGCGAAAGTTGCTTAACGATGACAATCGTGAGCCGCGGCGCTTATGCACTACGACACCGAGCTAATCAGACGAGAGAGTAAATAAATGTTTATGTGCTAAAGTAAAGTAAGAGCTTTTGATTCTTATAGAACTTTCCGCGAGCGGCTCCGCCCGCGTGGTCCTGTATTTTATATTGTTCAAAACCGCATTAAATAGTTTTTACGTATGATTGTTTTATACTCTAACTTTGTTTTATACTATGTACGGATGAGCTAGAAGTTATTTATGATATCTTATGAACAGTGAAATTTATCTTTTTTAATTTTCAGATCCTATAGTTGAAATAACCTGCAACATTATTCGAATTCAAGTGGTCTCAGTGCGACTAATGCGATCCTAATGCGACTAGGTTTTGAATATGTAGTTTCCAATTTAGACTATTGTCCAGTATGAGTCCAAGATACTTCACATTTTGCATACATCCCAACTCAGGACAGTCACAGGAATTTTCTGTGACACTCTTTTACTGCTGCTTTTCGCTAATGGATTTTAAAAACATAAAAAAAACTGTGACGCTATATGTTCATATTTAATAGCATCAGAGCAGAATTTCCCTTTTTGCGCTAATTATTTCGGATTTTAATTAACTTTCCGTCTGGATTTACAAGGCAAATTTTGGGTTCCAAAGCTTACAAAGTTACTGCAAATATTAAATTCGAAAACAACACATTCGCTCTCAAATGCAAAATACTAATGACAGGTTTCAAGTCGCAATTTACCAATCTTAATTTTCTTCGGACAATTTAACAAAATTTCAACATAAAAACGCTTCCGTCTCTCATTGTTAATCTATCGAAAATGGTCTTAACATTTCACTGATTTATAAGGAAATATATTTGAAGTAACTTTTAATGAATCAAATTTTCCCACTTTGCAATGGGAAATCATTTGTCTTGGATGATAGCAATTATTGGTCTAATTTATGCAACTTTGTTTGCGGATGAGCGTGAGATCTGACAATCGATCCCTGATGAGGAAATGGCTAACTGTATATTAAATCTTATTTATAAACTTACTATAGATCATTTATTATTTGGCTCTCGTGTCAATATATAAAACAATATCAACCGTTCACAGAGTATAATCTGTAGGTCAACATTTTCGAAACGGAAACGGCACTCTATTAGTTTCAGTTCAAAGGGTACCTCGTTTCTTTTACAGTCACTTATTTCATTTTATGAACAGAATTATTTCTAAGAAAAAGAAAATGGCGTCAGAAAAAGAGAACAGAAATACACGGGATTAAAATATTTGAGATCACAGTGGCCATAGTGACGTACCATAATATCGTGTCACCATAATTACCAGCTGTTATCATTACTACGTCCCAACGGCTGGGACTCAAGCCATGAATGGAACTCAAGCTTACTTTCCATACATGGAATCGAATCAAGGTAGTAGGGAGAAACCACTACCTTGATTCGATTCTATGTATGGAAGGGCCATGACCCTCTACAAGGGTCCAGTGCAGAGTATTAACTACTGCAGATGAAGCCGAAAGCAACGGCTTAACGTGAATTCCGAAGCATGAAGGAGCTCGAGATAGTAAATTTTCGGTCACCCATCTTATGACCGGCTGGAAAGTTGCTTGACAACCGTATCACAGAACGTGGGCGCTAATTATTGAGCCAAGCAACTTAATTTAATTAATTATAATTTTAATTTCGTATGCAAGTACCTAATTTCGTATGTACCTAATATAATGTTAGTACCTATGCTCTCTTTAAAATGCTATAGCGGCATCAAGTAGAAGAAGTCGTTATGGTTACAAATGCTTATAACAGTCTAGACTCAATTATTGTTATTTTGATGATAAAAATATAAATTAAATAACCTTAATGATCTCGAAACTTTCATCTATCTTGTTACGAAAAAGAAGTATGTGTTGATTTATAAATTTGCGGTAAAGAAATTTGTAAAGCCACCGAAATCAATGTTTTAGGTATTAAATACAGCGTTTTGAAAATATGGCTTCTTTTTCTTTATTAAACGTAAAATTTTACGATTGACGAGACTATTAAAATCCAGACGATACCTCATAAAAAAAGATATAAATCTTGTTCGGAATTTAGATTTGATTAATAACTTTTTTTGTTTTGTGAACCTCAGATAGAATTAGTATAGATTTCGTAACGATGTCTTTATTAATTTAAGTAACGATGTACATATGTTTGAAAATATTTATTTCTATTAAATGTTATTTTTATATAGGTATGAGAACTATGCAAATCTTAGGAAATAATAAGCTTCACAATAATCGGAGCAATGTTTATTTGTTAATTAAATTTTATACAGTAACTTGGTTCTCTGTTAACAGGAAATGACCCAAATTCCAATTTAACTTAACACCTGTGCAATTGGAACTTGAATTGAAGCAATAAAATGGCGATGTAATACTGAATGAAATCGCAATCACTCGATCAGCTTTAATTTAGTACTCGAGGGGGTGAAGTTACCCGAAAGGAACGGGAGTCAACAGCGTGAACATAATTCACTTACCCGAATTACATTCCAGTCGTTTTCTTCATGGTCACTATACGTTTAATTTTATTGTTAACTATATGTTTTACTGTGACTTCATACACATAAATAAAAGCCTATGTCAACCGCGTACGATGTAGGTGAAAGAATTTTTAAAATAAGTCTAGTAGTTTAGGACCCTGTTTAATGCAATCAAACAATCAATTCTTTATAAATATTTTTCGAATGTCACTATAGATATTGTGTTTTATCATTATTATTCATCAATTCTGTAATAGCGGTAACTGTAACTGTACTGCAGTTCTGTGACAGGGGTAAGATTGTCATGCCAGCTTCAAACAATTTTAACATGTACAAACTTGACACATAGAAACTGCGTAATTAATGACTGTTATATAGTGCATATCTAAAGTTAACTATGTTATTAATAGTAATAATTTAATTATACAAATAGGTGTTTAATTAAACTACACGTCATTCTAATACACATGAAACGTTATTACTTTAAAAACTAAAAAAAACCTGAAAGGAACCCGCTGCAGTTACTAAGTTTAACAACACAAACGTCCATTAAAATTTGCATTAGTTACGAACCATTACCGATAAAAATAATTATATTTAGAATATTAGTAAGAAGTTAAAGTTGTCATTAAACCTTAAAAATATTCTTGCAGCTGGGTGTTAAAGTCACAAATAATAGAGTTACTTTCGGGCGATTCAAAGATTATCTTTAAGAAGAAATCAAAGAATTAAACCTTCTTTATTCATCGTCAACTGTCATTCTTCAAATCCGTTAATATATGATGACAATACCTTAACAAATTATTGTATATATTATTACATTGCTCATAGATTACTTTGTTAGTTGGTGCATCCAATCGGTCAATCATTTGCCAATTTATCATAAAATCTTGTTTTATTTCCTAATCTCACTATTAATAACTGTACGTTTCGTGTGTTTTTAATAAAGACACTTTTTAATATGCCAACTTTCAAGTAGCAAATTGTTACAGTTAGTGTAATTTTCACCAAGTTGCTTTTCGTTTATCAAATATAGTATTAGTTAAGTTTCATCATTAATGTGACCTAAACTAATCAAACTGTTGCTATGCTTCTGGCACTGATGCTCGGCTTGTTCGTTGTTTATCATATACTAACCTAACCTAACATATATGTTTATGTTGCTATACTTATTACAAAGTTCTTGAACACAAATCTTGAAATACTCAGAGGAAAAAAATGTCCTAGTGAAATATTAGACAAACGATACTAAAAATTTGCTAATCGTTAGTTATTAAAGTGAAACATAGGCGAAACTTTGGTTGGCAAGTGATAAGCAGCCAAACAATTTTCGGCGAAAAGGCAGGATTTTTTATTCGATTGAATCAAAAGCAATATTTTCTTGTAGTTTAAAAATATCTTATTTGTCTATATATTAATGATGGTTGTGACCTTATTGGCCCCTTGTGGATGTGCATTTGTTTGCAAAAGTTAATAAGCATCGAAACTTGTTTAATCGGTAGGTATGCCACTCGCATTTTGACTAGCCTTTGGGCAGGTCTGTGCGGGTGGAGAATCCCACACAACCCCCTACTACCCGTCAAGCGACAGAGACAGTGTATAATATATACCACCTACGACACTAAAAGATGCTAACTAGTTGTGATTGTCAATAGATAATATGATTCAATAGTCATTCCAATACAAACAAGATATTACCTGATTTCCATTCTATTAAACACTTAATCATAATTGCTGTCCGACATTGCGGAGCGTATGCCAGTATAATCGATAGCTGCTACACTTCACAGAATATTTAAAGTCTCTCCACGCAGGATTCCAGAGACTCATTCACTTTAATAAGAGAATTTTCATCGCCTTCTTAAATACGTAACAATCATAACGATTTCAAATCTAGATAAAAAGGTTCTATAATAATTAATGGAAAATAGATTGTGTTCGATAATAAGATAAAACTAGATAAACCCAATGTAAAAGAAAAACTGTTTCATTGTCTTTAAAAATAAATAACCTATGTTCTGGTACGTATGAAATTGCAAGTAATTCATTTCAAAATCAATAGTGTGTCAGAGAAAATGTGTGTCTATGAATAGGTAATTAGCAACTGACTCTTCATTAAATGGTTATATTTTAATTCCTTGACAATGTAGCAATGATTTATTAATTGAACGAATTGTATCGGCTTGGTTTTTCTGTATTATTTTGACTAAACATAAATTTATCGAATTTCTTGTATATTTTTATATTATTATTTGAATAATTACTAACTGAAAAGTTACTGGGTACATTTTCTTATTTACTTTTATTATTACTTAGCTTACGGATAAAGGTGACGATGATGGAATTAAGAAGCGAATAACCAATTATAGATCCTTATAAATATGAAACAAAATCATTAAACTTACTAAGGCATTATACTCCATAAAACGAAGACTACCCATCTTGTATTATGAGTAATAAATGTTTGTTGTCGTTCGAAAAATTCGTTTTGCCTGTAGTTCGTATCTACAAATATAAGATATGTTGATGCATGAGCATAAGTTATTTCTCAAAAACTAAGAACTCTCAAAGAAATTTTAATGTTATAATATTATCGTTAGAAAATCGCAACAATTTTCATATAGATCGTATATCTCAACTAATGTGAATAGAAGTAGACATCATCACTAACCAGATCAGTTATGTACCAGATGTGTCTGACATTGTGTTCTGGAAATTTAACGTGGCATAAACTCCCATACCAGAGATTTTTTTTTATATATTTATATATTAAGGAACAGATAGTTATATGAGTATTAAATAATCACGAGATATTAACAAAAATACATACAGTTCCCTACATTAAACATAAGTACTTAAAATTTATGAGAGACAGAAAATCAGTTATAGCCATAAGACATAATGCACGAAGCAGCAAGTACTTCGAGACTCACGAGTCGACAACATGGCGGAGCGGACTGTGCATGGCTTCAGATACCAGGTGCCAGACATAATATTGTACGTTTGTGAGTTGTGCTTATCACGAAATATAGCGTGAAATTAATACATGCAAAAATGGACAAGAAACAAAAAATGGGCATCCAAGTAAATTAAAATATACGGGTTATTTTAATACATTTTCAATTGTTTACCACAGAACAAGATATCATATCAAGATATATCTAACAATAACAAGATAAAATAAATTAAAAAAGAGACATATCAGACAGAACATAGAAAAGCTTATGGACCTCACAAAGGATGAAACCTTGATATTGCCGTGTAAACAACCATTCTGCTACGTCATAAAATATCACTTTATTTGAAGAGCCGCGACATTTTTCGAAGCGTTTCTTCAATAAAAGTTCATTTTAATCAGCCTAACTCAAAAAGTAACCTAAAGTCTACGATGTTAAAGAACAAGGGGATTTTGCAAACTTTTCAATAACCATTCCTAAGCACCGTCGGAAAATGAGGACATTTTATAACATTTCGGCGATTGTTTTCATTTCATTACTCTTTCTCCTTAACGCTCGGTTCTACTAAAAGCCTGTCTATACTTTTTCAATATTCTGACGGGTCAATGCAGAGGGTGTTTTAGATTCGATTGAAGTAGTGTATTTGGATGATACTCTTATTGACCGGTAAGAAATTTCAAAATCAACATCTTACATTTTGTTCAGGTTCCAAAATAAGTAGCTAAAACCTCGTATTATGGCATTTCTGAGACAACGTAAGTACTACAATGCCAATTTACAAGACCTAATTGTCTATATCGACTTTTCAAACCGGGAATGTTCTATTCCCGGTTGGGTTTCAAAAATAGCGACAAACCTCTGTGCTACGAAGATTGTCAATAAATTTTCGTTTTAGATAACTATCAGCCAGTTGAACAAACATCCATTAAGGTTTAATGACGCCTTTAAGCTCTAATTAATGTCAAATTAGTATGGGTAATGTTGCTTTAAACTAATGACGGTTAGTTTAGTGTTAGTTTCCTTGTTCATTCTATTATTTTAGATTCACAGTTCTTTAATTTCATAATCGATTTATAACGCATTCATTCTTTATGAAAGTAAGACCATAAAAATGATTTATAGAAAAATATTTGATGTGTACTTCGGAAATATCTATCTTCTGTCGAATATATCTGTAGTAGACTCTATATAGTCCACTTTAAGCGGCCATCATTTTCTGCTTCCCAAAGGTTGACAGGTAGCCCGGATTGCCATAAGTCGTGGCTTCGAATCCCATCTCAGGGTGCCAGAGACCAAGTGGATTTTTTAAGCATTTTTTATTAAGAATAATTTTCAGTATAGCATTGTGAATGCGAAATTAATCAAAAATAATGGTATAATTATTAAGTCCTATTTTTATTCCAATTCGATAGTCAACAAAATTTGTTAGTAAATAAATATAGATATCGTGCACTAATAGATTTGTTATTTTTGCATTAAAATCATAGTCGTTCATAGATAGCTTCCTATAAAAATTTAGTCTAGTCTTAATAGTTTTGGAATAAAATGGCTGTCACAAACATACAAACAGTCAGACATAACGAATGGGTTCAGCTTCCTGCTATTCGACTGTAGCATCCTAAAAAAGGGTTAGAATTTCATAAATTCTCGTTAAGTCACTTAACTAATTAATTTATTAATTCCGCCTCTAGATAATCCAAGCTGACTTTTTCCTTTCTATGAATAAATCATACAATTTCAAGACCGGAAACAAAGATAGATAAAGTATTCATCGCTAAGCTGAAGAAAAAAGTCAGAACTTCGTTTAATTACAATGGAATTAACTCCATTGTAATCAAACGAACTTCTAAAGAAGAAATTGCTAAGAATAAAAGTAAAAAAAATATAAGTTCAAACACTAAAACCCGACTACAGGTAAATCACGCTCTAAAAAATGTATATGCCACTAATAACAGCAGTACAAACTGTCGTGACATAGGACTACGCTGTACTTTGGTCATCTCTATAATATAATATAGCTATAGGTATAAAATAAATTTCTTGTTTTAAACTTTTTAGAGCGTGATTTCGCTGTTTTAGTTTGGGTTTTAGTTTTTGAACTTATATTTTATTAAAATTAATTTTCGGGTGTACTTAAGCAAAATCGCAAGCAAAAGCTGTATATTGATAGCTTTTTTATTTGATACCCTACATGGAATGATTGAATAATATATTTTTTTTATTTTCTTTCTTTATGCTCTCTAGAGGGCGCTATTGCCAATTTAATATAACGAAACGAATTACCTACCGCAAAAAATCCGGGTTAACCGTTAAGTACAGGTTAGCAGTTTCAATTAATAACCCTTCTAGACTGTATACTGTTAACCCTTTCACTTTGATTTAAACAAATACTCTTTTAATCTGTTAACCGAATCAATCCGTAACCGTCTTAAACAGTAAGTGAATGAATCCGTAATCGTTATAAGAGGTTACCGTTATAAATGAGTTATCCGCTCCCTATTTCTGAATTTAAAAAAGTACAAAATCTCAATTAATTATTCTCAATAACTCAATTTTTTTAAGTTTCACAAGCCAAGAAGCTCTAGTTTTACAAACTGCTATAAACTGATGAATAAAAAAGCCGAAACAAAAGCCTATTTAAGAAACGCTTCAATACAGTTTGAGACATTCTTAACTTTAAATTCTCAATTCAGAAACCGGCTGTTAGAGTATTAAGACTATACATCGTTTAGTCGAAAATATTGCCGTCTCGCTTACCTCTTCTTAATAAATAAGACGCTTCGTCTGTGTCACAACTTTAGTCCAGAGCGGCTTGTCATTTTAGTTTTTAGTCTATTTTACTTAGTCTATTTTAGTTTTAGTTTGAATCATAATTATTCCGTTTGGAATATTATAATTTATATAACAACATTTCGTCACCAAAATATAATCTAAAGTGCTGTAGTGTAACCCGTTTGTTTAGATTACCTACCATCACGGATTATATCTAGTGATATTAGTAATGACTAAGACAGAAACTTTATTTCGTGGATAATAATATATCAGAAACATATTCCTTGAGTTCGATTGACTTAAAATTTGATAGAAAAGAAATGCTTTATCCTTTAATTTTTAGATATTATAATTTTGCTACTATAATATAATAGCACATATATTTTGAAGAAACATGTTGTTTTGTGTACTAACATTACTTACAAATAAATGAAATTCAAAGATGCCAAAGTATAAACACAACACACGGAATTTTTTTTTCAATTTATTCAAATCTGCGAGCACGTAGTGCAAAGGAAAATCGTGAGAATTATCCGGCTGAAGGTTTTATGTTCATCGGCTTAGTTCAGAGCTGTTACATTAAAATTCTTCGTGTTTGAGAGAGTGAAGATATTTTTTCTTGTTTATTCACATCTAGGTGTGAACCAGGGATGTTTATGGTGTATCGAATCTGAATACAGATACGGATATTAGAGTAATATTATACTGGTATCGGATATTAGTACTTTTATCAGTTTTGGACAGTTTCGGTTACAGATATTAAATCTATTACAAATAGACATTTGGTTATATCATTGGATTTTCATTTGGTACTTTTCACATTTGGCTTCATTCGCATAGATTGCATAATTTTCAGACTCTATGTAACCCGATCATGGTTTAATATTTTCAAAACACATTTTTGGAATACTTCTTTGTCGTAATAACTACCAGTGAGCCAAATTTCAGCGTTTGCGGTTTAACCGGTTATACCAAGAATCATTATGTTTGGGGAATCCTTTTTTAAGCTTAATCCTAATACTATACTGATCAGTAATAAAATGTAGCCTATCGGCCTAAATGAACAAGATAGATAATGAGTATCGCCGCATTCGGTATCATACTTTGCTCATTTTATTTTTCATTATATAAACGAAGACATTATATTTGTAACTGATCGGTACAAATATGGCTATCATATAATAAAGATTTCTTTGGTTTCTAAAATCATTAATAAAAAAAAATGATAAAAAGTCCACCAGCCTTAGGTACTCTGAGATGGGACTAATAATTTTTCATTAAAAATTGAAATGAAAAATTTATAATTTAAAATAATGATTATAATTAATGAACAAAAATGATCCGAAGTTTCTATAGTGTATTTATTATCTTTCTAAGTTTCTATTGAAATATAGAAAGTTTCGGTTACCATTACTGAGTTCCTTTTAAAATCCCTAGGGTAATCCCATTTTTATATGCATCTAATATTGAGCTCTTCACATTCAACCAATTATTGTCGGTTATTATAATTAAGCCAATTATTATAATAATAACCCATATTATTATTTACAAGGTCTTTTCCCGCGTAAAGTATGGCTTATGTCACTCACGTCTTTAAAATTACGTAGGTGATTCTTTTTGTAAATCTGTCCAGTGATTCCCGAACTTATTCAATGCAAATAAACAATCAAATCTTCTCTAATATTAGTATAGATAGTATGAATATTTACTGCGAGCACGTAGTGCAAAGGAAAATCGTGAGAATTATCCGGCTGAAGGTTTTATGTTCATCGGCTTAGTTCAGAGCTGTTACATTAAAATTCTTCGTGTTTGAGAGAGTGAAGATATTTTTTCTTGTTTATTCACATCTAGGTGTGAACCAGGGATGTTTATGGTGTATCGAATCTGAATACAGATACGGATATTAGAGTAATATTATACTGGTATCGGATATTAGTACTTTTATCAGTTTTGGACAGTTTCGGTTACAGATATTAAATCTATTACAAATAGACATTTGGTTATATCATTGGATTTTCATTTGGTACTTTTCACATTTGGCTTCATTCGCATAGATTGCATAATTTTCAGACTCTATGTAACCCGATCATGGTTTAATATTTTCAAAACACATTTTTGGAATACTTCTTTGTCGTAATAACTACCAGTGAGCCAAATTTCAGCGTTTGCGGTTTAACCGGTTATACCAAGAATCATTATGTTTGGGGAATCCTTTTTTAAGCTTAATCCTAATACTATACTGATCAGTAATAAAATGTAGCCTATCGGCCTAAATGAACAAGATAGATAATGAGTATCGCCGCATTCGGTATCATACTTTGCTCATTTTATTTTTCATTATATAAACGAAGACATTATATTTGTAACTGATCGGTACAAATATGGCTATCATATAATAAAGATTTCTTTGGTTTCTAAAATCATTAATAAAAAAAAATGATAAAAAGTCCACCAGCCTTAGGTACTCTGAGATGGGACTAATAATTTTTCATTAAAAATTGAAATGAAAAATTTATAATTTAAAATAATGATTATAATTAATGAACAAAAATGATCCGAAGTTTCTATAGTGTATTTATTATCTTTCTAAGTTTCTATTGAAATATAGAAAGTTTCGGTTACCATTACTGAGTTCCTTTTAAAATCCCTAGGGTAATCCCATTTTTATATGCATCTAATATTGAGCTCTTCACATTCAACCAATTATTGTCGGTTATTATAATTAAGCCAATTATTATAATAATAACCCATATTATTATTTACAAGGTCTTTTCCCGCGTAAAGTATGGCTTATGTCACTCACGTCTTTAAAATTACGTAGGTGATTCTTTTTGTAAATCTGTCCAGTGATTCCCGAACTTATTCAATGCAAATAAACAATCAAATCTTCTCTAATATTAGTATAGATAGTATGAATATTTATCTGATTGTATGAAAAAAAATATATGTATAGGTTATGATACGTTTCATCCCTTAAGGTAACCGGTTATTTGATTTCTCAGATAACGCCAAGCTTACATTAAAATACTTATGTAAATATTTATTTCTCTTTTATTGATTTTTAGGGAATAAATGGAATTCTTATTTTTATAACTCGAGCATCTTTATACTTGTCACAAATAATTTGTTCAGAATCTTTTGGACCAATTGTCATATCGTTATCGGTAGTGCTTTATGCTTTTAATAATATTTTTATACTTCTTAATTAAAGTTTGTTTTTGGGGCAGGTGATAAAACGGAGAACAAAACAAATAGGTACTATGCCGAATTGCTATTGCAACACACTGATTATATTAGGTCTTTACCTATGAAATTGCCGTTTTTCATGAAATAAGTTGTTTGTTTACTCTTTGTTGTTGTCTTTTAATTACTTATATGTGTTAAAAAAATCTACTTTGTAACTGTCCGTTTTGTTTAGTTTGTACGTGGTGTCACTGGTGGCCGCAGCAGAATATTAGTGCAGTAGGCTCTGCTTACTGCTCGTACTGAGCTGAGGCCAGCTTTGACAACGCATATCATGGCACAGACTATTGCATTGTTTTTTTTTATTTTTTCTATTCATTATCATGTTTTTTTATTGTTGTTTTTTATATTTTTAATTTTTTTCAAGTTGTATATTTGTCAAAATTAATTAATTCTAGAAGCTTATTTGTTTTCTATGGTTTTTAATCCTATTAATCTAAGTCACCCAAACAATTAATGCATCTCTGCCAACGCATTGGTAGCTTATTGATGCGCCTCTTGAGGAAAGCAGCTGAATGGGAGGCAACAATTTCTTCAAAGGCATTCTTACTGCCTCTCGGGTATTGAATTCTTTTCCCGCCAAGAAGTTATCCAATTTCTGGAAAAAGGAGAAGTCTGTAGGCGCAAGGTCTGGTGAGTACGGCGGATGACGGAGAACTTCCAACCCCAGCTCTTGTAGCTTGAAGACCATCTGCTGTGCAGTATGAGGTCGCGCGTTGTCTTGTAGGAGCATTGGAGCCGAACGATTCACTAAAGCTGGTTGGAGACGTGTGAGTTTCTCCATCATTGTGTTCTGTTCTTCATACTAGACATCTGCAGTAATGCTCGTCCCGTTTAGTAAGAAGCTGTGATGAATTACACCCGCGTTAGACCGCCAAACAGTGACCATTACTTTTCTAGGGGTAAGTTTTTATTTAGAGAAATTGTTTGGGTGCTAAACCAGGGCCCTACCAACTTGCTGAGCGCTTACGATTGTCGAACAGGATCCGTTTCTCGTCTCAAGTAACAGTGCTGTTCAGAATTCCTTCATTTATATGCCTGTTGACCAGTGCAAGGCACGTCTCAGCGCGTACTTCGCGCTTGCGATCGTTGAGTTAGTGGGGTACCCATTTGTCAAGCTATTTTACCTTGCCAATTTGACACAAATGGACCAATATTGTTTTGATGCTAACGTCAAAAGCTGCTGGTAATTCAGTCGTAGATTGAGTTTCATCAGCTTCCACAATCGCCTTTCGTTTGTAGTATTCTCTCCGTAAACGTCAATGATGTTGCGTGCCTCTTGTGCCGTTTTGCTGCCACGACGGTACTCATACTCCATAATTACTCGAATTTTAACTTATCCATGACGACGAAAAAGTTCGAATGCGTTGAAAACAAAACACTAATTATTAAATGAATGATGATTTTAGAACAAGGAATTCCATGTTTTTTAAATAAAATTATTTGAAATTAGAATTATCAGCCATAAAAAATATTTTGATTCGAAATGGCCAGTACGGCAGTACGACAATTTGATATGTAAAGATCTTTTATATTACTCTTTTTCAATAAATAAGCTTATTCACTTTATCTTTAAAAATGAATATTAATTGATTCTTCTAATAATATATGCGGAAATAGGCTTCTTAATACTAGTTGACCGTTTTCACGTCCTACAATTAAGCCCGATCATCTCCTACAGATTAATCCAGTAATTCACAGTGAACGAAATTAGATCCGGCAAATAAACGAGATTGTTTTAGACTTATTGACGATTGCTATCAATTTGGATGTTTCTAGAAGCGTCGGAAGATATCTTCCTAGGCGAATAAACGTGTTAAATAATATCTATTTAAAACATAGTTATTGCTTTCTCAAAATGCAGGATTAATGATGCTGTTACTATGGTTGGTTACACTATATTTTCATAAGTTTTTATATAACTTGCAGTGTATGTTCATCAAATCTTGAAACTGAATTTTTATGGAGATTTGCATACAGATTGAGATGACAATGCATAGTCAGCTAGCATATATCATATGTAATGATAGTAATAATAGGCTCGGAAAATTTCTAGACTAGATCGATTATAAAAAATCTTTCAAAATCGCGAGAAACAAATAGTTTTTTTAAATAATGATGCCAAAGATGTCGAGAGGTTATTTTAAATGAAAACTTAACTTTTAGTGTGATCTGATTGAATCCAATACCAATAAAACCGAAATCAATGTAGTAATGCGGTAGGCCTGCAGGTTAGAAGAGTATGATGATGATGGTGATACTAAATGTGAAATTATTACTTTAATGGGACCCAGGAAAGCTCTGACCTTCAAAATAATCGCCAGTGCTCAGCCAGTTTACACAAAAAAAATACACCTAAACTCACACGGGGATTTTGTTTGAATACTCAAACTCAAATTAGTATAGTATTTGAGTTAATCGCGGTGACCCATTTGTTTCGACGGATTTTATTATTAAACGTAGATTTGGTAATTTTAACTTTAGATTTTCATGTAAACATACCAAAAGTAATGCCGACCTTGAGCTAACTACTGTCGCCGGTATTGTGGCCCTAAACCAAATTTCATAAAATCCTTGTTTGTAAACCAAGTTCCCCCCAAGGTTCTATAATGATTTGCAACGATATGGATCTTATTTTAATGTATTTTAAGTGTGAACCATACGGTTGCAAACCAGCTTCGAAACAGATGTGACCTTGCTTGTTGCCAATCAGTCGGCGGCAGTAAATTCCGTACATAATCCTCGGTTGAAAACTAACTTCCCACCAAGGTCACCTTTACTGAAATACTGGTCTACAGCTGTGTGGAATACAGTTTATACCAGAGCAAAGTAACTAAAGTGAAGTCTAAGTGCAGCTCTTACCAGCTGCTTAAGTAAAGGATATTCTTTTTACGGCTAATAATATTTTTAGCGACCATTAATTCACAGTACGTCAGGACTTGTATTTTAATGAAATTGAAAAAAATTAAAAGTTTTTATTAATTAATGTGGAAAAAAATGTATAAGGTTACGTGACTTATTTATTAGATGATGTAGTTATCATATTTTTTCTCTCCAATAGTAACCACATTTTTGTAATTAATGTAACTTATTAAACAACTTGTGGGACAAGAGAAGTTGGCTCTTAGTTGCCAATTTATGATACGCTTTGGTCTCCTCACGTCTCGCAATAAATAGATCAGGGATGTTCGAAGCATCCATAGGGAATTGGAACAGCTTATTTATGGACCAGGCATGTCTCTTTATTATCAATAATTATCAATTTGATTAAATGTAACTTATTGTATTTAATTAACTATTTTTTTGGAATTTTATTTGTATATTTTTTATTATTATTAGTTGATTAAATTGTTTATCAAATAAGAACATGTAATAATCATAATGTTTCTTCAGGCATGTTTCTCAATTCAATTTCGCCTTTGTCCTTTAATATACTTTTTAAAATTACTTTTGTGGTATGAACCTATTAATAGAACTGCAAAAGAAAATTATTTATTTGTTTCTAAACTCTTTAAGTGTCACTTAAGGGTGTAGAAACAAATCTAGACACCCGTAGCTAGAAGGGTCTATAAAAGAATCTACTCAGTAAATAAATGAAGATATAATTGTCGTATTGCATTTTTTATGAATTTAATTCAAAATGCGAAAGGTACGATATCTACCTGTCGTTTGATATATTCACTACTGTTATAATAGTAAGCAGTTGTCTCACTCGCTGTTTTTATATCCTACGATTTAACAACCACTTCAAATCTGCTGAAAAAAAAAGGCAGGATATCAGTTTTCAAGACAAAAGAGCCATTATTATCAAGAACACGTCTAATACGTGTCGGCTAATGTCGGGTAGTATCGGCGGACTTTGTTTTCTCCCGACGCTAGTATATCGGAAGTCGCTGACACTCTTACAATAGAATGACCTTACATTTTTTATCGATTATGGAGTACCAGATATGTTTATATGTATAAATTTACAGTTATTAAACTAAAACAAAGAATGAGCTTTATATTTAAAAGACTGTAAAATCGAAAAGGAAGATGTTCGCCGATTTCTGCGCGAAATGTACACAGATGTTCGAAATTTGTTTTTTTATTTTTCGGAAACGTTTGGGCCTGAAGTATAATTTAATTAGTGTTTCAGATGTTTCGTCGAGACAATTAATAGTTGATTTCCTTAATTATTTTTTCTGATATATTTGAGAAAATACTTAGGTACTATATTAATGGCAATAAGAATAAACAGTTATCAATCAAGTAATTCATTATTTAAATATATATAAATAACTCTTCATACAAAAACAACGTTATAACAAAACGTTGTTATCTTACTCTATTATAAAATAAACTAACAATAAAAGTCTAAGGAACGTTCCATAAATATTCATCAGCCGGTATTATTCCTTTATCATTCTAATAGTGAGTCCGTCTTTTTCCTTAGATATGAAAAGCTGTTCAAATGCCAGTATCTATTCAGTAGACTCCGATGTAAAACATTTGTTCTATTCTAACACGCACTTGGAATAGTTGCTATGAATAGAAAAGGGTTGTCATATTCCACACTCAACTTGCTTTAAGTTGAGTATGGAATATGGAATGCGTTAATAAAAAAGTTGACGAAAAAGGTATTTATGTTTAAGTATGTAGGGTATCAATATTATTTAAAAAAATATATACATTTTTGGGAGCAGTAATTATTATTATACAAGGCAGCTATTTCGTATTATGTTTTAAACTTATTAAGAAAATCGTGGTTTGGTGAGTACTTTGTCGAGTACTAGCAAACTTTTTTGCAGATCTATTACGACTTGGTTGACTTCGATTGGTTGGTACCGAATTCAATCAAAATGCACCAACGGTCAATTATTTTGAATGTTGAGCACATTTGATTCAATCCAATGTATTGAACGACACATCGCTATTAAAAATAAGTAATTGATTGTTGAGTGAATTTTGAATAAATCCAATGCCAATTAATTCTAAAGCAATCGAGTTACGCTACAGACTTGCTTGGTTTGCTCGAATGTACTAATTTTTCATTCGTCGTAATTTTTTAGTAAAAACCTAATTATGACTGTAATAATAGTGCGTCCTCTTTTTATTATTAATAAAATACAATATAGGTACTTTAAGGTTGTCCAGAAATGACAATGCCAACACAGTAGTCAATATTTTATTACACGTCCAGCTCGGAAAACGGTCGTCTCCAGAATGGCCAAATCGCCCTCTTTTCTATCAATCGCAGACATTTTGAATATCATCCATCATACACTTATGTGTCTATTCATTATCACGGACTACGTAGTCTATGTTTTACTACAGACTACGCAGTCTATGCTCTATACTTTATAAAGACGCACATACACTGTAGAATATAATTTGTCTATGAACAGAAACTTAAAAGGTTTATTAAAAATAATAACACAACACTTTATCTGATAAGTCTTGTTAATGAAGATTATAATTTAAATATTGAAAGTTAATAAAAGTTATAATCTGCCGTTTATTGGATCGATAAAAGGTATTATTAGGTCTCTAATTTTAATCATTTACTTTGAGCAACCGGCTGGTCATTTCACCTTTTTATAAAGCTTTATATTTTGAATATTATCATTGACGTTTTAGTTTGGTCTGTCAAAATCTTGTGTGTCTTTACTTTGTCATCTCATTTGTTGTATATTTTAAATATTAATTTGTGATATCCTTCTTTTTACTGTTTTACAAATATATCATACTATTTGAATATAGTCCATCTTTCATAAGCTATTTCGTAGTTATCATTTACAACACTTAATACACTTTTATATTGCTATTTTAAAATATATTGTTACAGAATATTTTATATGAAAATAATTGCAATTTATTTTCCATATAATTTTTTTTTTGGTATTATTAAAGATCGATCTTTACAAAAGTCTCGTAAACTCTACCATAGCAAACCGTATGCATTAATTGCCATCTCTTCGCGCTTCTTATTGTATAATATTTATTAATGGTATAAAGAATTATTTGTATGATCATTTTTTGCAACGAAAAGGCTCGGTGGCTACAGGACTGATTTTTTTTTCTGTACGGGAAGCTACGTCGTACGTGGGTGACATTGGATACAATTGACTCGGGCGAAGTTACCGGAAGATAGCTAGTGTATTAAAATTGAATTGCGACTCTTCTTTATGCGCTAACCTGTTTTTACCTTTTGAAGGAAGACAAAGAAATAACCGACCAAGTCCGAGTCGGACTCGATAACGAAGGGTTCCGGACCGAAAACGAGTTAAAAATCACGTTTGTTGTTTGGGAGCTCCCTTAATTGTTTTTTGTATTTGTTATTGAAGCGGCATCATCAATACATTATCTGTATAAATTTCTACCGCCTAACTTTCACAATTCATGGGATACAGCCTGGTGACAGACAGAAAGTAAAGTCTTAATAATAGGGTACCTGTTTTACTCTTTGAGTACGAAATACGCAGGAACGAAAACGTGCTCTCGTGTAATTCAATCCTTATATGAATCAATTATTGGCGACTCGCCTTTTTCACATAGGTGTTATTTGCAAGTAATAAGCTCCTATATAGCACAATATTATTCCGATATTTTTATAGTCACGCATCAGTCACTTCACATAAAATGTTAGTTGATTTTTAATGAAAACTTCGTCAATTAACGGTGAAAATAGCATGAAATGCGAGTTGAGGGTTTTGTTTTGTAATAATATAGGATCGTCAATAAAATACCTAAATATATAGAATATCGATTAACAACACAGACCTCAATTATTAATTGCCATTGAAAATTGAGATATTTTGCAATGGCTGTCGGTTTCATATATTTTTTGCGTACGTAACTCATCTGCTAGATACATTTCTAAAAGTATAGCATTATGTTCATCTAATTTACAGATTTTATTAAACTTTTAGCGGTTTCTATCAGACACCGAAGAGATATGTAAAGGATTAATTATGTAAAGGATAAATTATATTTAAATTCCAAACTATCAACTTAACATTTTGTAATAAGAACAGAAAGTGGCATCTGTTAGAAAATGTACAAACAACATTGTCGGCTAAACAACTTAAATTACCTAATACAATATTAAGACAATTCACTACGTCTTAATGTACTTTTTAATGAAAATGATGCGGCGTATAAATGTGTTTTAAATAATAAGTAGGTACGGTTCAGCAGACCATGAGCTTGCAAATGATGGGAGTTGTCATTTCGTGACGTCATGGGGCGTCTGTCTAGGGCACAGCTATTACGTTAGATTAATTAAACGAAGTGCGTTTTCAAGGTGTAAACATGTTTCGAGTAAACAAACATGACTGTTTATGAGTACCACAATTAGGTACAATGTAATTCAACTGTGTTACTTCAACTGAGATGGATTTAACATTTTTTTTTCTGTTTAAGTCATTCGCTTTCTCTATGTTTGTTTTTATTATTTTCGTTTATGAATATTTTAGGCCATGTAGTGTAAGAGACCAGGGGCGATAGAGAAGGAATCAATTTTCGCCTATTTTCTTTAATAACTACTTAACTATTTATTTAAAACTAGCTGTTTTCGCACGACTTTACCCGCATCAATTATGTCCTGTCACCTGTCGATGATAAAGCTTCAAGAAGGTGAAAGAATTTTTAAAATCGGTTCAGTAGCTTCGGAGCCTAAAACGTAAACAAACAAACTACAGTTTTTTATGCGAAATTTAAAAAGTTTAACCTTAAAAGATGCGTTCATTTTTGTAATTCGTTTATCTGCATAAGAAGACTTACCGACTTACATATGTGTACATAATTTCAACTTAATCAATATAGTCATTCCGGTGAAAATGTATGGCAGATGGATAGACAGACAGACAGACAGCCAACCGAGTGATCCTAATCATCACCATCACCAGCCTCTTAATATCATCACTACTTAGACCTTCCTTATGCTAGAATAAAACATGGAGAATTGGCTATAACCCACCACGACGGCTCAGGGCCGATTGGTGGAATTACTTCAGAGCAGCCAATATCAACGACTTCGCGTGGAGTTACACGGAGGAGCTCATAATCCATTTTTGGTCATCCATCCTACGACCGTTACCTACCAAAATTTATTTAATTTCCACATCTTAAAATTCACTTATGAGTAAAGGCTATAAAGTTGATGATTATTTTAAGGACCGCAATGCATGGAATTAATAGACTTCGCTCTGTTCTATAACGATTAATTATAGGTATGTACCAACCTATGTCCTACAGACTTTGAAACTTGTATTTATTATTGTTCAATATATGTATTAATTTGGGAATGACATTACTTATGATAAAAAGCTGGTAAGTTTCATTCGCTTGTTCTTCTTGTCAGCTAAAAGACGTCCTGAACAAGTGGTAGGGGAAAAAATATTTTTGGACGATACAAAAGTGCTTGTAACAAGCTTACTTGAATAAAAACATTTTCATTTTCACAACAATAACTAAACGCGCTAATCACTGCGCCTTTGAGATCATAGGTTCTCTTTTCATTTAGAGAAGTGTTACCGTAAACCAGGGAAAACTCTGACAAAGTTTATTTATGAAATATATTCGTAAATTGTTTAGTATCACTCGAGCTGTCATTGTTTGATAACATAATTATGTTCTGAAACCATAACGATGAAAAACAATCCATGGAAGCCGTTTGCTTGAAATACACAGTAAAACAGAAATTACGTAGGCATTGTCTTGTTATTATGCCTATGAAAACTTTATTAAGGGAGATCTTTCGAATTCAACATTTCATTTATAAAAAGACAGTGACTTAAATTCAGTTTAATATTTGAAATGCCTAACTTTACCAAAGTAATGTTTGATTATTTATTTTATTTATTTTTTGCATTCCACAATGTAGTATTAGGATTTTTATTAAAAAAAACAATGGACCCCGTCGGGCACAGCAAATTTGGAGAGAGGGGAGGACACTGCTAAAATTTTATAAACTAAATAATTTATGTTTGAAAATTTACCTATTTAGCAGATATTTAAATTAAATAAATATTAATATTAAAATACAAAAGTAGAATATTATATTTAAATTAGAGTTAAAGTTTTTCACTTAATATAATAATTCTTTTGAGTTAATAAATTCTTGGTTTGTTTTATGTAATCTTTTCTTTATTTAAGTTTTTTATTGAGTTGGCAGATTATTGTATATTTTTATTGACATTGCTAGTGAAGAGTGTAATTTTAAGCTTGCGTTAGAAGTAGTTGTTTCTTCACGTTTTTTATAAAATTCCGGGTACGGTAATGTAAGAATTCAATATTTATAAAAGTATGATTTACAGCTGTTTATATTTTGTAGGTTAAAGATGATGCGAATCAGTTTTTTCTGCAATGTAAATAAAGATAGAATATCTGTGCTGTTTCCCCAAATGATAACACCGTAGCAGAGCCATTGCATATGCATACACGTAGCAGGTATTGAAGGTTGGTGGTACAGAGCAGAGTAGATAGAATTAGGTTTCGGGGAAGGTCTCCGTTGCGCTGGATCGACCAGGTAAAGCCTAGGTCAATATATATGTGAACGATAAACGCCTACGCGTGAGCTTTACTGCTCAGCACCTCCAGACATTATGCTTGACCAATGACTATGACTGCTCTAATAGGAGCACACGAAGAACAAATTCGAGGATGTAATATACTACTATTCATATTTTTGTATAGTTCTCCTCCTGAAGAAAGCTTAAACTCTTCATTTTTCGTATTGTTATTTAAAATAGGTACGTTAAACATTCTTTTGAGTGAATTAACTTCCACTAATTTATTAAAAATTGTATAAGAATAACGGTACACGACTAAAAAATATAATTTTAAGATGACTACTAGAAAAACCACTTTCTCGAAATATTATTTATTTAAATTAATAAATTCCAGGAACAAACTTTCACTATGCCTTCAATATTATAAGGTAGGTTAGGCCAAGCCAAGATTTGTGATATGTTTACAAATTTACCTGCTTTACCAGAGAAGTGGTACTCTTTCTTCGTTAACTAAGGAATGAAAAGGCCGGTAGAAGTTTGTAAGTGAAATCATTTATTTACTTATATTCTTAAACATGCTTCTACTTTGCCTTAACACCAAAAATATATTTATTTTTATATCGATTTAAAAATTACGTAAAATTTATGAAATCTTATTATACTTCTTAGCGTTTTACAATAAAAAAACTTTACGAACAAAGCATAATTAATTAGATTGACGTTAAAGAGTTTTCAACGTCTTTACTTAAAATATTTTCTTCTTAATTTCAAATTGTCATAGGAAAATGAAATGAGGTCGATATTCTTTGAAGCTGAGACGTATTTTTTTGCAAAATATAATATTTTGAACCGAATACAAGCATAATATTAATATCAACAGTAACTTCAAAAACTAATAAAGTACCTATACGTTAGATATGCTGGCATTCTACTACAGGTGTTAAGGAATACCAAATTAAAAAAAAAATCTATACAATTTTTTCTTATCATATCATCTTCATCACCAGTCTATTCATATCCTCACTGTTCAGGTCTTCCATAGAATGAAATCGAATCAAAATAAATAGGGAGAATGGGCTATGATCAACCACACGGACCCAGTACGGTACGGTACAGCCTAACTTGTGTTCGAGGCCCAGAAGAGCTCGAGATAAAAACTTTTTGGTCACTCATCCTATGACCGGCTTCAGCGAAGATTGCAACAACTGTATCGTGGACCGAGTGCGTTTTTCACTACGCCATCGAGCTACTCCTAGTTATATACTACTAGTATATCCTCCAAATATAGGATCGTTGTTGTATATCCTCTAAAATATTTGTATAATTTTAATTTAATAGGGATGATGACTAATTTTTGTTTGTTTGTCCGTAAGGTAGAGTGTTAAAAATATTAAATACGTATTTTTTAATTTTTTTCGTAATCATAAAATTACGGCGTTACATGGAGTTGAAATTTCGCATGACGTCATGTTATGGTACGTTTTCTACTCAACTGTGACGTAGCGAGCCCCCACTCCTCAACTTTAATGCCTGTTATCGAAACTATTTCTTGTTAAATTTAAGTAAAAAAAATACGTATCTAATATTTTTCTATTATCTGACTGACGGACTAAATAGAATTGCATTTTTTTTTTACCCAGTCGTCATCCCTATTATTGAGTTTTAAAGTTGCTATATAAATTCATATTCTGTAAACATTTCAAGTGTCTATTTGTTTTCGATATCGAGCAAAAACAAGCAAAGAATCACGTTTTTTTTGTACGAGAGCGCGATTCAATATTTATTTTATTCTGGTTTTTAGTATTTGTTGTTGAAGCGGCAACATAACTCATCATATGTAATAAATTCAACCGACTTACTTTCACGGTTCATGGGATACAGCCTGGTGACAGACAGACAAACAGACAGCTAAGTCTTAGTGATAGGGTTCCCGTTTTACCCTTTGGGTACAGAACCATAAAGAGAAAGAGGTTTTCGATTCATCTGAATGTATTAATTAATCATTTGTAATTCATTTTTATTTTTAAAATGGCACTTTGGCCTCAATTTCGTAAGGTTGTATCAACAGTATTTTGAATAAGTTTACGTATCTTTATCATTCATAACAGGGGTTTTCAAATGGATCCGAAGGGCTCCATACTGTATCCCGAATTCTTCCCCCTCCCTACCGAGGCACACCTATTACACATTGGCTTTCACCAGGTAGTCCAACTACGTTATAACCCGAATTCCTTTCATAAAGCGGCATCCGCTCATTCTTGTATTCGAATTATGGTTAGGATTTTTACAGAATCGACCTGCTGATCTAAAACTTAAGGTGCATGTCTTCTACGTTATCAAAGAGGTGTTTTATAAATGAGTAAAAGCAATGAGTTCCATAACTTATATAGTACAACCTTTTTTCGCGACTGCGCCTGCGTAAATTATAGAATATGTTACCCTTCTATGAATTATGATGTATTATCGCTTAAGAGAAAGAATTCTTATAATCGGTTCATTCGTTTCAAAACCTATTCAATGCAAACAAAAACCAATTAACAATCAAATCTTTCGTCTTTATAATAAAATATTAAGTATAGATCTTTAACTAAATCTTACCTCAATAATGGAAAAAAATAATATTTAATAACTAGAAAGCTATTCATAAACTCAAGTAATTTCTTTTAGAATTCAATTAATAAGAATAAACTACAAAGTTTATTCATAATGTTTTATTGGTTGACATATATTATTTTTTAAAGTAAACGTTTACAAAATGAGTTTTTAAAATTAGCTTAGCCGGAGACGTTTATTTATTGAAAAATCTTAAATGTTAATGTTAAGACATACAACAGATTGCTTTTACTTCGTTGTGGTTTTTGACCCTTAAGGTAGTAGTACTGTAATAGCAATGCAAATTTTATCAGACTTCGCCTAAACTTGTAGTAAGCTAATCTCCCAGATATTAGGTAGACAAGCTTTCATATATTATTCGTCTTATTGTCCTGAAGTTTGTCGAAGTACATCAGCAAGTTAAGTAAAAAGATCACACTTCATGTATTATACACAGTACAGCTATTGGTAAATATAATATGACATGTATCTAATTGAAACTACAATGATAAGATAGATAACTTATAATAAACAATGAAATAATTATTAATGAAAAGGGGATTTCTAATGAACGATTTATGTAAACGACATTTGTCCAGGATTTAAGTCTAAAATATTTACTATAATAATATTTATATTATAACCGGGCCTAAGTACAAAATACTGCCTCTATATTACTTGTCTATATTGTCTCAGGTCTCGGTGTTGTGTTACCTTCGTTGTCTCAGATACTCCATAATACAGGGGCTTTAGCTACTTATCTTGGAATCTGAGCAATGAATGTGAAGTTCTTTATAAAAAAAAAAAGTTCTTACAGCCTAACTAAACACATGTAAAGAGAACGGTGAATTGAGATTCAAATAGTTCATTTCTCGCAAAATAATACGATTATTTTGAAAATTCTCCGTAAAGCTCTCGGTCTCGCTCTTTACACATTTTCCCTATCATATAAGAGTAATAACGTAGTTTCTGATATCCAATCACAGCTTATTCGAATGTTATTTATTTGTAAAAACCAATTGAAAAAGATAGTTATGTTAGGTAATTTCAATCATTTGTGAATACAGTATGGATGAATATTAATTTATAAGTTCGTTCCAAAATTATGTGAATAATATACATAATTTTACACCAGTGAGACTAATGCCCGTTTTCACTAAACTTAGGAGTCGCGTCATTGAAGAATAGCATTTCAACAATTTATATATTAATGCGTTAATGAATAATAACGTGCGTTATACGGCGCCATGCGTTTGCGTAATATTACAGGTCACAAAGGAGTTACTCAGTTTAAAACTCATTGCAAAAAGAAACTAATTTATAACTCAGAATAAACTTAACTGAACGTAGTCAACGATAATATTTTGATCATCTTACGGGAAACCAGACTAGAGTATATAGCTTATATGGACAAATTAGACATTTTGCCTAGAAATAAAAAAAAAAACTACGCAATCAACTTTATCACATTTCAACACCACAACATCTATAAAAACATTCCGACAGATAATGTTGTATACACATATCTCGTTAGTAAACTATTGGAACACTAACGACTTAACTTTGATTGGCAAACTTTTGGCAGGCATCAGGCAGGCGGCGTAGAGCGGGTGATTAATTGATAAATTTAATAGCACACCGAAACAAAGACGACAGCAGAACATATGTTTTCATTGATAACAACTACGTAAGGGTTCATACGCAATAAAAGCGGTGTGGGTAGCGGAAGCGGCATCACTCGCTCGTCTCGTTGTGCCTCATATCTATAGTCGAGTAGAAGTAATTACATGAGTAAAAGTAATGAGTTAAGTAAATATTTATATTTATTTTATTTCCTTTATTATAGACATTTTAGATGTATCTAGTTATTATTATCATCTTGCACCCATTCCTTTTCCATTTTCAACACAGGTTGTCGTGAAGAGATCACTGCTTAGCAATATGCCGCCTACTATATACCTTCTTTCTTGTGTTGCTTCTCTGTATGTCCTGTGTAGGGTGCAATAAAACATATATTATTATTATTATCCTCTTATGATTTCTCAGCTTAAATCTGGTGAGTTTTCTCTAATAACACTGGGCACTGGCCAGGTATTATTATTATTACCTATAAATAGAAATTTGAATGAAGACCAATAGTAATTTATAGTTATTTTATCATGCAAATTATTGTCTTTTGGTTGAAATATTTGCTTTTAATCTAGTAATTACTTAATTACTAATATGATTGTTAATGTGTTCACTTACTAAATAACCGATGTGTTCACGATATTTGGTCGCGTTATCTGCTCCCACTGTGTCTATACCCTAACTTCTGTTTAGTAGCCAATTTACGATTCAAATGTCGTTTAAAAAAAATTTGATATATATAAAACAAAAAGTCGCGTTAGAAATTTTCCCGATTTTCAACACGGAAATATATTCTCGTTTTTTTACCAAACATCCCAAAACTCCAAGAGGTATGAAAACAAACTTTTACTTGGAGCTTTCATGTCCATAAAACTACAAACAGATTCAATGTTTATTATGAATAATTGAAAAAAGTTTACAGATGGAGTGACTTTATAATATATTACGCAATAAAGTATATGTTACTTTTATAGAGTTGCTAATTTATAATTGTTGCTCACAGGTTAGAACAGCGGCCCGGATTGCCAAAGGTCGTGGGTTCGAATCCCATCTCGGAGTACCTGGTACTGGTGGATTTTTTAAGCATCTTTCATTAAGATTATTTTCTAGGAAAGCATTGGGAATGCAAAATTAATCAATTAAAATAATTATATACTCACATTTTGCTATCGCAATTTAAATTAGGGAGCGATGAAATTTCAAACGCATATTGGTGGGTAATTGCTAAACTATTATTATTAATGAAGCTGCTCATTTTGATAAATAGTGCTTCAAAATAACCATACATTGCCTATTTTAAACCTATAGCTATTTGGATAAGATCAGCAATAACTCACTCTCAGAAAAGGAATTAGTGTTGTTACAGTAAGCATACAGTACCTCCTGAAACCTTATAATTAAAGAGAAGGTAAACTATCTATACATAGTTTAAAATAAAGTCGATTCCCGCTGTCTGTAAGCTGATATTTTTTAAACTTTACAATTGATTTTAATGTTCTTAATGAAAAAAGCTTAAAAAATCCACTTTGTCCCTGGAACTCTGTGATGGGATCCCATCTATCCACTATGGGATAGGATCCCATCACAGAGTGCCAGGGACAAAGTGGTTTTTTAAGCATTTTCATTAAAAAAAAATAAGTATAGTATAATGAACAAATATAATAATTTTAATGTGATTCTCATCAATATACAGACTGATTCAAGAGGATACATGACAAAGCCGTTGGCGGAAAGCTTAAAGTTATGAAACCAACAGAATCATAATAAAAAAGTAACCGTAATTTTTTTAATAAATACTTTAATGGTGCAGTCTTGTCTTGATTTCCAACGATTTCTATTTGGAAAATTTCCTACCAATATTAATAAAATACAAGAGCATACATTATTAAGACCGTATTACTTTTTGATGGTGCATTCGCCGAATTTACGTCTGTGCATAGTGTTCGATCGATGCAGTCTGAGTAACGCTGGTGATATATTTATAGACATTTTAACCTGGGTACAAAACATAACAACTCGGAAACGAAATAAAAACAATATTTGATTAATTTCACATTCGCCCGGAACTAAGTGGTGCCAGGGAGTAAGTGGATTTTTAAAGCATTTTGTATTAAGAATAAATAAAAAAAAAATCTGAAAAGGGGCGCGATGATATTTTATTAAGTTTTCTTTTTCTATGGATGGAATCGAATAGGTGCCGGATAGCCGGGACAACGGCTTAACGTGCCTTCCAAAGCACGGAACAACTCGAGACAATAAGTTTTGGACACCCATCCAAAGGTCGGTCCCTTCTAAAATTTGCTTAACAACAACGATCGCGGGCTGCGGCGCTTAGGGATAGGATAGGGATCGAATAGGGAGAATGACTTATGACCCATCATACGAGCCCAGTGATGATTGATGGGTGTTAACGACTGCAAATGCAGTCGGGAATACGATTTAACGTGCCTTCCGAGGCACGACAGTTCGAGATAATTTTTTTTTTTTCACTTCAAACAAACATGATTTCGCATTGCAAAATAACTTATTTACCTTCATTTCTAACAAATTTTTAGAATAAAATCTATCCTTGTTCGCCTCGTACCTTTACAGTTGAACCCCAAAATATCCTCGAACCCTCTGCGTGCGGGCAATGTGATTTTATTGCCAATTTGCCACTCGCCAACCTAAGGCAGAGTATACAATTTCACACTGAACTAAATTTCGTCTTAATTGTTTTAAATCCACATTATCTCTAATAAACACCAGCAAACTTTTAAAATGTATACAACTGAAACAAAAATTGACAGTAAATTGTTTATTATCAAAGTTACTTTAAAACAAGTAATAATTTTGCTATTCCGTTTGAAGCGTTTCGGTTGTAGACCCCCCATCTACAACCCTAACGCTTCACGTTTTTGGCGCATATGTATAGTATATTTCTCTACAAAAACACCATCTAACGCAGCATTAAAGAATAAAGCGTAGCGGATAAGCGCCGCGGGCCACGATCGTTGTCGTTAAGCAACTTTCGCAAGGGTCGGTCACGGGATGGGTGACCAAAAAATTATTATCTCGAGCTACTCCGTGCTTCGGAAGGCACGTTAAGTCGTTGGTCCCGGCTGCATTTGCAGTCGTTAATAGCCTCCAATCCACATTGGGCCAGCGTGGAGGCTCATGGTCCATCCTCGTTAACCATCCATAAGAAAGGCCTGAGCCCCTGCAATAGGGACGTAAAAGGGCTGATGATGATGAAAAGGGTAATTGCGGTGTCAGTCACTGCTATTTTGTAGGCGGTGCACAGATTGCTGTGGAAATCAAGTGGGTTGAGAAATAGTTATATATCATTGTTTTGTAAAGGTGCACCGTTCACAAATTCCTAGGTACTACAAATTAAAAAAAAAATTGATAGGTACGTTTTTTTTTGAGTAGTTTTATTGTGATTTAAACCAATCATCTAATAATTGAGTTTTACAGTTTTAGATCTTAAGGAATATTCTACATATCGCCTTTCAATATTTGACATGTGTAAATAAAATTACAGAACATTAAATTATCGAGAGATTCCAATAGAATTTTCTATCAGATTGAATCAACACGACTTATTACCAACGCTTCGATTTTCTGACTTCGATGTTATTACACAGTCAATTTGGCTCTTGTCGACTTGAAGCCGTGTGTACACTATTAGCAACCGAGCTAAATTACTCAGCGTTCAACTTGTTTAGCATAGCCAATACAATTAACAAGTTCGAAATTGAGCGGTCTATTCGGAAATGTTTTTAAATATTCGCTGAGGTTTAAGGAAGGGTGATATTTTTAAATTTACTCGATTATTATAATAGAGGGAAAATATTCTTAATGAAAAATCTCATCTCAGAGTATTAGGAACAAAGTGGATTTTTAAGCATTTTTCAAGAAGAATGTTTACTCGATTATTTTGTTTAGTATATACGAGTATAAGTGTTTTGGATTTCGTTTTGATTTAGGAGTTCGCTCTGCAATTTTGGAGGGCTTTCAACTTTTACATAGCTTAACATAACATACGCTTGTCATCTGTCAATGATATGGAAGGCACGGCGAGCCGTTCATCCCAGCCATATTATCTTATCGTTAACACCCAATAATTCACAATAGGTACGGTGGGTCCTCTCCCTGAGTGATCAACAGGAGAGATACTCAGTATTGAAAACATTAATGCTGATAACGTTCACATATCTTTTGGTTGGCAATAAGGATTTACAATTACTTGTTTATTCAATTATCACAAAGAGTATTTTATTGGTAATGATAATGAATTCGGTATTGATTGTTTCAGAAACGATATGGCATGAGCGGTGGGGTGGGCGCGACATGCGGCGCGTGCCGCTCGCGCAACACGCCGCTGTCGTTATCGCGTTCTTGCTCCTGTTGCGTCTCGTCAACGCCGGTGAGTAAAGACCCAATCCAATCCAATCAATCCAATGACGATCTCGATTTTCATCAAATTTTAGACGATCTTGGTCAATGGCAATTAGTTTATTCAATAACCACGTAATATTGAACTAATTATCGCTAATGTACCAAATTTACAGTACGAATCTATTGCGATTGCATTCAAGAGTAAGCATGCTGGAGTATCAACATTGATAGCGATCGCAAAGTTCACTGAACGCGCTTTCAAATTTGATCGCTTGGAATCGACCAATATCGCTAATTTCATAGTTTCACTGGTTTTGAGCCTGATAAATAACGATATACCAAACAGGCATGGGCAACTTTGGATATGTTGTGGGCCAAACTTTAGTGTGCAAATACTTTCGCGGGTTGTGTTTAACAGTAGTACATTTTAAAGTAGTGTTGTAGTGCTCATATTTTTTTTTGCGACAGTATCAGACGTTAAATAATACGACAATATAAATTAGGTTTTTCAAAATGTCTCCGGGCCGGCTCTTGCCCACCGTGAGCTTAGATAATAGGCATTGAAGTTGATGAATGGGTGCTCACTACATCACAGATTTGTAGAAGATTTGTTGAACAAGGTTTGAGGGTCGGTGTAAACCTAAAATCAGAACGAACAAAATATTCCTAAACTCAAGCGATTATCTGTCAGTACATTGAGCGTACTAATGGATGAACTTTACTCTGATCTGTATGACCGTTGAAAATATTTAATAAATACAGAAGGTACTGCCCATTTTAGTTGTTAATTTAAACATAATCTTTCACAAAGATTTTACATTCGACTATATCAATCATTATATTAATTAAGCAATTTGGATGCAAAAATAGTTATTGGTAATTTTTCTTTCAACTGTATATGTAGATTTCGTGAAAACCGATGTAAATCTGCTTATTATTATTCTCAAAAAAAACGTCATTAATGAAAGTATTTGTGACCAAAATTTCTATATGTCATGCCTTTTAACCAGCGGACGACCTAGACACTTATACCTTAATTGTGAAAATTATGTTAAGAAATTTAGAAGAAGAATAGAAGAATACATTGCATTCTTTCTACATATACATGCATGCATCATATCCTTGCTATTTCCCAGCGATTTCGCTCGCTTTTATAGCCTGAAGTATGAACCCACGTATTAAGTAGCTTCCCGTTTATGGAAGCATTTTTATGATCGGATCAGTATATCCGAAGATTACAGTCTATAAATAAACAAAGTTAGAAACTTCAATTCTTTCTAATGTAAGTAAGAAAACTATAACCCTACTTTTTCGTCATTATCGCGTAATCATACTTATGATTTTAAAGTAAAACAAAAACATATAATGTTTCGCCAGTGTATACAACACATAACGCAGGGTGAATTATGGCAACGGTCGGCTTTGCCCTCATTCCTACATCGTCTTATTAACACTGATGTGTTGGAAATCACAACCCCATACTACATTTAGAGGCCAAGAAATCTCTAGTTTTTCTTTAGAGGTTAAGAAATCTCTAGTTTTTCTTTTTCTTATTAATATGTGTATAGATTCATCAAATCTCTTTTCATTTTAATATTGTTCAAAGGTGTTGAAATATGTTAGTATACAACTTGAATATTGTACTGTATTTTTTAAGTGTGATTTATCATATACACGACTACCGAAACTGAACTAAAAATAAACGAAACAAGTTGTATTATGGCAATGTTCCACAGAATGGTTTTGGCAGTCCGATAGGAAATGCAATTCTCTTTTCAGACGGGGCAGACCTTAGAGTTTAATTCTCTAAGGGACAGACCAATCATATTCAATAAGTATATTTAATGTGATTTTGCATTTTTAATTGAACTTCACAGTTCTATATAAATCACGATAAAAAGCATATTCGTAGTTAATAAAAAAAAAAATTATAAAAGAATATATGCAAAGTCCTAAAGTAACGATTGAAAATTTACAAAAATTTGACCGTTAACTGTAGAAGATCGATACCGTTAATTACTATTATTTTCTACTGTCATCTACTAACACCCACATGTCGATTCCCATTAATCATTGTGCCACATTATAAGGCTTAACAAAGGTTGTACTCGTATATATGAATTTATTCTGACCTTTTCGTGGTGAATAGAGGTGGTAATGGTAAGCTGCAATTAAATCTAACCCACGCTGCGTTTTGCAACGCGTGGGTAGGAAATCGATTTCATATTTTTATTATTATATCAGCCTGCTATGTAATGCTGTTAAAAAGGCCCATACTTCGATGTCTGTATTTGTATTTTTGTATTTGTATTACTTACACTTATTTGTATTTTTGTATTTGTATTATTGGGCCTTATTTTGGATTTTGGATGAATTATGGATGGATTTTGCCTTATTTTGGATGAATGTGGTACATTATTTTTTTCTACTACATATGTATGACAGCTTAGATCTTTAATGAAATGAAACCTTTATTATCTTTTGAGGTAGGTTTTATTTAATTGAACCTCAATGCTATAGTAGCAATAATCAATGAACAGTGTTGTATTGTAACTCTTTAGTTATTGATTTATGTATCTAAAAAATATAAATATATATGTCACTTGTCAAAGACGTACAAAACTCAATGGTTTTATTTACCGTATTTTTTATATTAAATAAATAATTTTAACATGGCGCAGTCGGTAATGAGATAATTTAGTATATTTAATGAATTTGTGAGTTAATAATATAAGTAAAAACAGTTATATAGTGACAGTTTCCTGAAAATTTTCAAAGATGGCTCAATCTTCGCAACTAGCCAAAGAAAAAATAACATCTCGATTACCATTGAATATCGGACTTCCTTTACCATTATCTTGGGAAGGTAATTTAGCAGATAATTGGGTATTTTTCAAGCAAAAATTTGAAATATATTTACTGGCTTCGGGGAATTGTGTAAATGACGATGAAATAAAAACAGCATTACTATTAAGTGCTTTAGGTGATCGTGCATTGAAACTCTATAACACATTGGTATTTGAAAACGATGAAGATAAGAAAAGATATGCCACAGTTCTCCAGAAATTTGATCAATATTTCTGCCCTGAAAAAAATGTGACATATGAGCGGTTTTTGTTTTTCACCCGTAATCAAAAGGATGGAGAGTCTTATGAAAATTATGTGATGGTATTACGAGACCTTAGCGCATCTTGTGAGTTTGGATCGCTAACTGATAGTTTAATTAAAGACAGACTTGTTTGTGGAATTTCCGAAATAGCTGTCAAAGACCGTCTCCTTCGTATGAAAAATTTAACGTTAGCTATAGCACTTGAAATATGTTGTACTTCGCAACGGACAAAACAACAAGTTGAAGCTATGTCATCTTCAGCTACGTTAAATTTAGTTTCACATGATTTTTCATCTCAAGTTGACAAAATTAACAAAAGAAATTCGAACAATATGAGGCGCACAGACGCAGAAATAAAACGTAACTCCGTATTAACGCAGCAAAATGATCGCAATCAATTCATTTGCAAGAGATGTGGTTACTCGCATGAAAGATATAAATGTCCGGCATTCGGAAAAAAATGTTTAAAATGTGGAAAATTAAATCATTTTTCTGCAAAGTGTCGGAGCATAAGAGAAGTAACAGAATGTAATGATATTGATACTCTTTTTCTAGGTATGGTTTTTATAAACTCGATTAATAATACACGTGACTGGTCTATAACCTTAGGAGTTAATAATTTTCCTTTGCAGGTTAAAGTGGACACTGGAGCACAGGCAAATGTTTTATCAGATAGATCGCTGATTAACCTAGGTATAGATAAAAATAATCTATTACCAGTAAATACTAAATTAAATACATATACGGGCGAATGTATTCCATGTCTAGGTCGATGCTCTTTCTCTTGTAAGTACAATGACAAAATATTTAATCTTAACTTTTACGTTGTTTCTGGACACTATACTAATATATTGGGATTAAAATCGGCTATTGATATGCAACTTGTTAAACCTGTGTGTAAAATAAATGAAAAAATAGATTTTTTACGAGAATATAAAGATATTTTTGAAGGTTTAGGTTGTATAAGAGGGGAGTATGACATTAAAATCAAAGAAAATTATGTGCCTGTCATACATGCATGTAGAAAAGTACCTTTAGCTGTACAATCTCGTTTAAAAGAAAAACTTAACGAAATGGAACAACAGAATGTTATTGTACGTGTAACGCATCCAACTGAGTGGGTGAATTCTTTAGTAATTGTTTACAAACCGAATGGAGATTTGAGATTATGTATAGATCCTAAAGATCTTAATCAAGTTATTATGAGGCAACATTTTAGCTTGCCAACATTTGAGGAAATTACAAGTAAGTTAACGGATGCAGCTGTTTTTAGCACGCTAGATGTCAAAAATGGTTTTTGGAATATTAAATTATCAGAAGCTAGTACTAACTTGTGTTGTTTTAATACACCGTTTGGTAGGTATAAATTTTTGAGAATGCCATTTGGTTTGTGCAGTGCTTCTGAAGTTTTTCAACAAAGAATGCGAGAGATATTAGAAAATTTAGAAGGGACTGAGGTTTTTATTGATGATATTTTAATTTGGGGAAAAGATCAATTAGAGCATGATAGACGGTTAAGGTTAGTTTTAGACCGTTTAAGACAAGAAAATGTTAAATTGAATAAAAATAAATGCAAATTTAACTTGTCTGAAGTTAAATATTTAGGCCATATAATTAGTAAAGACGGGATAAAGTTGGATGACGAGAAAGTCAGATCAATTGTCGCAATGAAAAGTCCTCAAGATAGGAAGGAGTTAGAAAGGTTTTTAGGTGTTGTAAATTATGTTTCCAAATTTATTTCTAATTTTGCTGATGTGAGTTCTCCTTTAAGAAATCTTCTGAAAAAAATAATGAATTTGATTGGTTAGATATTCATGAAAGAGCTTTCCAAAACTTAAAACAGAAGCTTGTTTCAGAGCCAGTTCTTCGATTTTTTAATGAGGCTCTTCCTGTTGTACTTTCTGTAGATGCGTCAAAAGATGGTCTTGGAGCGGTTTTACTACAAAATAACCTTCCTGTGGCATATGCTTCTAAAGCTTTAAATGAATGTCAAAAAAGGTACGCTCAAATTGAAAAAGAGCTTCTTGCTATTTTATTTGGTTGTGAAAAATTCAATCAATTTATATTTGGTAGAAAAATAACAATTGAAACAGACCATTCTCCTTTAATTGCTATAGTTAAAAAACCAATAAATACATGTAGTGCACGTATACAGCGAATGTTACTTAAATTGCAAAAATATAACTTTGATTTAATTTATAAGCGCGGTAAAGAATTATATTTAGCTGACACTTTGTCAAGGTCATTTGATATTAATGATTCCCTCGAAATTGACTTAGATAGCGAAGAAATTGAAGCTCAGATTAATTTCATTGTAAACAGTATTAATGCATCAGGGTCACAATTAAATAATATTAAGCATTTCTCCACAACAGATGAGGAGTTAATTATTGTTAAAAAATACATAGCTGATGGTTGGCCATCTCATAAAAATTCACTTCCAGAATTAGTGAGAAAATATTGGCCTGTTAGAAATGATTTAACTTTGAAATCTGATATTATATTTAAAGGAAGCAGTATTGTGATTCCTGTAGGGTTAAGGCGAGAAATGCTAGAACGTTTACACTTTCCACATTTAGGTGTTACAAAAACTTTATTAAGGGCACGAGACTGTCTTTATTGGCCAGGTATATATAACGATATTCATAATTTGGTTTCTTCTTGTGACATTTGCAAACTTTATAGTCATAATAATAGGAAAGAGACACTGATACCACACGAGGTTCCACATTATGCATGGCAAAAAATAGCAGGTGATTTATTTGAATTAAACGGAAAAATGTATTTGTTGATTGTTGATTACTTTTCTAAATTTCCAGAACTTTCATTACTAAATAGTACAACTAGTGAAAATATAATTAATAATTTAAAACATATTTTTAGTCGTAATGGGATTCCGGAAATATTTGTTAGTGATGGTGGTCCACAGTTTTCCAGTGAAAAATTTGTTTCGTTTTGTGAAAAATGGAATATTGTACATAAATTTTCGAGTCCTGAATATCCACAATCTAATGGTATGGCGGAAAGAACAATTCAAACTATAAAGAATTTACTTAAGAAAGCTTTACTTGAACAGAAAGATCCATATCTAGTTATGTTAGAATTCAGAAACACTCCTATTTCCTTTGAAATTCCTTCGCCTGCGCAGAATTTTTACAATAGGAAGTTAAGAGGTATTTTGCCATTGTCTTCAGAGAGTTTTAAACCAAAAATTTTCCATAATTTAAGATCAAATTTAGTAAGCAAACAGCTTAAAACAAAAGTTTATTTTGATAGAAATAAAAAAGATTTAAGATCACTTGAAGGAGGAGAAAGAGTAATTTTTAAAGTTGGTAAGCAATGGAGAAGAGGTGAAGTAGTATGTAAATTAGATGACAGAACATACAAAATCCTGTGTAACGGTGTACACTTTATCCGTAACAGAATATTTATTAAACCTTTATCATTTGTTCCTTTTTATATTCCCGAAGATGTAAATACGAGTACATCTCAAAGTGTTAATGATTCTCCGCAAGTTGAATCCCGAAGTAGTCCACTTATAAGGAATTCACAAGGACATGTAGTCACTTCTTCAGGTCGTGTGAGTCGTCCGCCTGATAGATTTGGTTATCCTATTTAATAGTTTGTTATTTTGATTTTAATTTATCTAAGAGGAAAAAATATTTTTTTTTTATTATATAAAAAGAGGATGTTGTATTGTAACTCTTTAGTTATTGATTTATGTATCTAAAAAATATAAATATATATGTCACTTGTCAAAGACGTACAAAACTCAATGGTTTTATTTACCGTATTTTTTATATTAAATAAATAATTTTAACATACGGTAGTGTAATCGCGTGACAATGCAGCGCTGTACGGTAAGTAGCTTTGAAAAATGAATCTAATGGATATCTGCGCAAAAGTCTGACTATCTAAGTAATAGGACCTATCACAAAATTACAAATAGGATCTTAATTGCAAGGGTTATAAGGAACACATTCAATTACAATAACTTGTATAGATATTAAACGTCTTGTTATTTTTTCTTTTTTAACAAATTTATGATTAGTTGGTATTCTAGGTTTTCTTCATATTATGTTTGTTGCCAAATTTACCAAAGAATTAAGGGATTTTTTCCCAGTTTTAGTGGCAACACACTACATTATTATTTATCTACAGTGGCATACCGTGGTCTAATGTGGCGTGGGTTAGATATAATTGTTACTTTATTATAGACATTACTTTTGACATGAAGCCTATAAGTCTGGTTTTAGATACTCCGTGATATTAGGGGTTTAGCTATTCCTACAATCAGTCGCACAAACGTCCATTAAGCTTTAACCACGACACTGATCTTTAATGAAAGATCTAAATCTAAAAATTTATGTCGGTAATGACGTTATAAACTAATAGCAATTTTAAAGGACGTTTTTGCAACTTGCTGTTAATATCAAAGTAACATATGTCATGTTGTCCAATATTTATTATCATTTATTTGCTTAAAATACTGGTATTATGTTATTTGTTCCCAGACCAAATAAGAAACAAAAGATAAGTTTTTAAAATAAATATAATACGAGTAAATATACTTCACTCGATATATATTTTAGGGCTCGCTTGATCAAAGCTATCTAGGTCAATCAGTCGGGACATTTACTTTGTCATTGAAAGTCTACAAATTTAACGATGCCGCTCTAAGGTTCTTTTACCTTTTAGGATTTATATAAAATGGGTTTATTTAAGTCTCTCGAAATGGTATTTTGAATACCCCTTCCTCATTTTAAATAGAATTTTTGATGAAATCACTTTACAACTCAGTGATCATGTTATATATATATCTATATTGATGAAAACTTAAATTGGGATATGCAACGCAAAGAAGTGCAATGCAAACTTGCACAAATTGCATCAGCTTGGCACTATAATTGCGCTCCCACAATCTCTTTCGATGCCTGTCCTTGATTCTGCCGATGTCAGCTATCTTGATCTTACAGAAATGTAACTTAACTAGTATGAATGCCTAATTTTTTTTTGCATAAGATTTATATTGGGATTACGCAAATACGACCACGTTTCCGAATTTCGTGAGATACTCGAGTGGTTGCCTATTCGATTTCGCCGGCATGTAGATATTTTAAAAATGTTATTTACGTTTATACGTTATTTAGTTTACTTTTTAATGCTTAATTCGTCAAAGAATCTCACTCTTGCTTCTTGAGATTATCAGAAAACTTGCGGCTGGAAATGCCCCTGCATTGCACTAAGTTTCACAATATATCTTTTGCCGTTCAGGCTGGACGCTTATGGAATTTTACCTAAGCATAATGTCTTAGCAATAGTGTCATCTTATGTGACTTATATAATTATTACTTAAATATTTAATAAATATAAATTTGCAGGTTCAATGGGACCCGGTGTGCCAGAAAACATAACGGTAACCTTCCTCAATCCGACCACAGTGAAGGTATCTTGGTCTACCACGGCGGATCTGGTCGAGAAATATGACGTCACATACAAACCTTCAGACGCGAGGTAAGAGTATTAAGCGGTACTGCCAGTAAAAGTAACACAGTCAATAAAATCCAATTTAAAAATCTGTACTTTTTTTTAACCATGTCTTATTGTGCTTCTATAAAAAAAAATACATTGAGTGTAAAACGGGCACTATCCCGACCCAATATACAGAAACGATAGAATAAAACTGCAATAATGCGCTAACGCTCGCTTTGTTCGCTCGGTCTTTAGGATTTTGTGTGTGTAAAAAATGGCCACAAGGCCAGTAAAATCAACAGTTTGAAAACAATAAACACTTTTTATGGAAAAGTTTGTATAAACGTTAATAATTATTTAAATATCTAAAAGAAGAGAAATATAAATTTAATTAAAAATAACAAGAATAATAATCCCAAATAGCAAATGTGTGATGGAAAATGCATCGTGTCTCTTCAGTCGTAGAACATCAGAACTGACAAATACATGATTTTATCCGTTTTTTTGCGACTTCGCCCGCGTACATTATAACATATATCACCTTCGTGTGATGTAGCTTCCCGTACGTGAAAGAATTTTCATGATCGGATCAGTATTTCGGAAGATTACAGCAACCTGCAAACAGTGTAAAAACTTTACCTCCTTTTAATATTTAATTGATATTTTGATGATACTTAACCTGTACATGCTTTGACATGTAAATCTTTACGTAAATTTCCCTGGGACGCTTGTCAGAACTTCTGTTACACCGACGCGATCTTCGAGCCATCTACATAATATTCATCTATTTTTTAACCACAAAAGTAAACCGTTGTAAAAATATTATCGAGTTTGCTGTAGATAATTAGATTTACCTAATTACGGGTAATCTTCCTTGCGTGACTAATACCAATGTATTGACATTGGAAATGTTTTGATTACATCATTAAAACATACATATTCCATTTGTTGTATTTTATCGACTGTCCTACTTTTACTAAGCTTTTGCTTTCCGCTTACTGCGATCTTTTTGGTACGCTGAATGACTTATTAGATATTTTTAGCGCCAAAAATCAATTCAATTCGTCTGTCTGACAATACTTAATAACGAAACGAACGAAAATTACAACTGTCCAATTTTCACGGTTCATGAGATACAGCCTGGTGACAGATAGCGAAGTCTTAGTAATAGGGCTCCCGTTTTATTCTTTGGGTACGGAACCATAAGAATCACGTTTTGTTCGAAAACCCATAGAAATATGCAACAAAATGTTTTAATTTTCATTAATTAACTGATTTGGAAGTTACTTCTTGGTTCAAAACCAATTGAGAATAAATGTTCAGTTGCACGTCAACGAATTACAATATGACAATTTTCCACAATCTATTTAGTGGTGAAATTTACCAAGAAGAATTAATTTTATTACAGCTTCATTACATTTGCTTTGTGAGATTTACTAATTACATTCGTACTAGTGAGCGATGCTTTCACCAATGATTCGCCCTGCTTAGAGGTTCTACAAGCATTATGACTGTTACTTTATCTTTTATTATCTTTGCCATTTTGAATCTATTATCGTTTTCATATCTCGATATCGGCCCATTTATTTAATTATCTTCATCTTAGGGATTGTGATTCTAAATCATGTTTCTGAGATGAGTGTTTAAGTCCAATATTACTCGAACCATCTGTTCTGTTTTGTTATTCAAATTTTCTCACTTTAATCAAAGTCTATCTGTACCATGGTCTGAGTTATTTTGATTTCGAGAAGTTGTGTTTTTTGATGTTATAAAGGTCAATTCCTTTCTATATTTATTAATTACAATAAATTATAGTAGTTTTTTTTTTAAATGTAATGATAATGATAAAATTAATATCTTATTTTCTGTCTTTGTCTTAGTCTGTCTTTATTTTAGTCTTAGTTAGTAATAATCTTTATTTACGGAATTATGGTTACAAGGTAATTATAAATTTTAGACAAAATACCGCCAAGACGATGTGCAAATATTACAGTCAAAATACAATAAATTGTTTGACTTTATATGAAAAAAAAAAAAAATTTCATAAAAAATTGGGAATGTAAATCATAGTCATATAAGACACAATAGGTTCATTTTATAATCTTACAATTATTTTCAATGATATTTATCTTGCAAGAATTCTTTACTGAAATAATATCCGACGACCTCCGTAGCCGAGTGGTTCGCACGCCGGTGTCAAGGTGACGTCATCTCTGAGGTCCCGGATTCGATTCCCGGTCGGGTCAATGTAGAAAATGATCTTTTGTATATTATCTCGGGGGGTCTGGGTGTTGTGGTACTTTCGTTGTCTCAGATACTCCATAATACGGTGACTTTAGCTACTCATCTTGGAATCTGAGTAATGTATGTGATGTAGTTATATATTTATTAATGTTTTTCCATTAAATATTTAAAAAATAGAATTTGAATTTAATAACTTTATCAATACTTTTAATATTGTTCGGTCATTTATTCTAAATGCTTATATTCATACAATATAAGTTCTTCAAATAAACATCGAGTCTTTGAATTGGAATACATAAAATTATATTTTGTTTAAATAAATGATTTTTTTAAACTAATATCCATATTTTAAAAATATATAAACATGGAAGTGGTAATACATTTAATGCTTTAAACAAAGGCTTACATGAGTTCAAGTAGCCTGCACCACAGACTTTTATATTTTAAAAGTACGAATTGCATCTACCAAATTACCCCATATCACTATACCATACCGTAACACAGATGAGATGTAACTATGATATGCTTTAAAATGGATTGTTTAGAGGCTACTTGTCTAATTCTATTAAGAGCAGATATAATTTTCTATTAAGAATCTGTCCAATTTGGCAGCGATCATGTGCCTTTCAATTACAGATCTGTCTAACGTGATCCGTAATAAATTTGTTTCATATTATTCTAATAGTTGGCTTCATTATGTCTTATATCTTTTGTTCTAGTTTTAGAGTTTGTTTAAAAGGTTTACACATTCAAAACAAACAGATTTAATGGAACTTTAAATACGTAAGCGGCAACCGGAGGATGCAAAAAAAAACAATTTTTATTTTAGACTATTTAATATAATTAAAATATTACAACTAAGTATGTGACTATTGTTCGATGGTGTAACAAAAAGTGTCGCTTTGTAGGTCGTCGCCGCATCGTCCGGTGTCCGATGATGCACGTTCCGCAACGTCAGCGCCTCGTGACTGGTTCATAGTTTGTTTCGTAATTTTGGGTAATCGCTAGCTTGCAGGTTGCACGATGTGGCAGTGTGTAACATCTCCTCCCGTAGTACAGCAACTAGATGAACCTTTTGTGAGAGATAGTTGCTGAGATGTTTCTGTGATCCACTTCTATTTCCCTCTGATCTGGCGTAGCGTAGATGACACGTGGAATATCTTCGCTCGCTTTAATTATGACGTTATCTTGTTTCTGTAGGTTTTGTGACCGTAGACGTCTGTAGACTACGACAGCGATGAGTGCTACGAAGCCAGTTAATATTATAGTGTAGATAGGGATCGTAGTATGGTAAAGTGAGGATTCTGTTATTTTTTTCAAATGGAACGGAGCCTGCATAGATATCTTCGTGTTTATTGAATGCAGATTTTCTAAGTTCACAGAGTTTAAGACCACGTGTGGATGTTCCTGGTAGCTAGGCTCATTATACTTAGCTATTTCCATTATTTTAACTGCGTGTCCTTTGATGCGATCGTTGGTATTGGCAATGGTGAATTCAGATGATTTCAGATGACAGTTGAACGGGATGGCAGCGAGATAACTTCCTTGAAGGGTTTTATATAACTCTTGTCCGCAGGATATTTTCACTTTGGTTGGCCTCGGGAAGCTGATTGTATAGTGTTTGCTATCCAATTCTTTGAGGGCTTCATTTCGTAGGGTTACAGTAGTTGGCTTGCAGTTCGGATGCAGTTGCTGTTTCATTATAAGATGTTGGATGCAGTCAGGGTCATTTTGTATTTTGTGATTGGATGATGTTTCGCAGAGAAACCAGGAGTTCACCTTCGGGCATTCTGCCTCCATGTACATATAATCTGTTCCAGAAGTTGCTATATAAGGCGAAGGAGGTATAAGGGTTTTGTGGTTTTTATTGGGAACTATGGCTAGTTTATATAGATTGAATAGAAAGGGATAGGCAATCGGTACCTTAACAACTATTGTTATCTCATTGTCAGCGTAAAAATAACCTAATTTAATTATATCATAAAAGTTTCTATAATCTATATCCAAAATTTTTATGTAAAGCTGTTTCATTTATTATATCATATACGCTAGTTATCCGTTTTTTATGGTCCTGTAAGTATTGCTGTAATAGATGTTCTGTAAGGTCAATATCTAATGGGTCTCGTGGGTCAAAGTGTCCTGTGATTAAATCTATGGGTCTGCATTTCGTAAAACTGTGGATGGAACTGTTATAACCTAATATCGCGTATGGCATTAGATTGAACACTGGTTCATTATTTTTTTCGAGTCTAAGTATTCTAAGATGTTCTAGTATAGTAGAATGGAATCTTTCTACTATTCCATTATCATTAGGACTATGTGCTAGGACTTTATGGTGCTGAATTTTATGAAGTCTTGTAAATTCTGCGAATAACTGATTTGAAAATTCGGGTCCTTGATCTGATACTATCGTTATGGGAATTCCATGGTGAGTGCAAAACTTTAATAGGGACTGAACGACACTAAGGGCTGTACCATCCCTTAAATGATAAGCTTGGGCGTATTTTGAAAAGGCATCCACAAGTGTCAGATATTTTTCAGTTTGGATTGTTAATAAATCGAGATGAAGGATTTCGAATGGCTTTGTTGGGGGTGGTACAATAGCGAATCTTTGTTTAATGGGATGACGGTCATATTTTGCTCTACCACAAATATTGCATTCATTTATATATTTTGCTATGTGCTCTTTCATCTTAGGCCAGTAAAATCGTGAAGAGAGAGATAAGAAGCATTCGTTAATACCACGATGGTTCGTTTTCCCTTCGTGATATTTTTGTATGATTTCTTGCTGACGCAAGTACTCTTTTACGTTTTCTAATTCTGATTTAGTTAATACTAGTTTCATCGCAGAACTTTTAAAGTTATCTTGAATTATTGGGATAATTTTGTACATGGCTAAAGGTGGATGAATTATGATGCCTGTTTGGACCTTGGGGTTTACGTATTCCTTTATTGCGTTGATAACGTCTTCCTTAAGGTTGGATTCTGATAACTGTATGGTAGTTCGTGTGTGAGTCTCAAAAGGTTTTGTCACAGTCGGTCGTTTTCTAACGTCACCTACTAATACAAAGCATATTTGTCTGTTAAATTTGTTAAGGGGCTCGTCAGATATAGGTACCTCAAGTATAGGGTTTTCAACGCTAGTGTGAGCAGTAGCTGTGGTTGATCCAGTTAAAGTCGGTGGTTTTTCGGAGGGGTTTACCACAATTGAGCTTGTGTCTTCGTTATTAATTTCAATACGTGACAATGCATCCGCATTGGTGTTGTGTTTGCCTTGTTTATAAACTGTAGTGAAATTATACTCGCTTAATTTTAACCTCCAGCGTGTTAATCTGGAGTTGGGTTCTTTCAAGTTCATAACCCATTGCAAGGGCTTATGATCGGTGACTATTTTAAATTTTCGGCCAAACAGATAGGGCCGAAAGTACTTTGTTGCCCAAACTATAGCTAAAAGCTCTTTCTCTATAGTACTGTAGTTAATTTCACTAGAGTTTAAAGTGCGCGATGCATAAGCAATTGGCTTATCACTGCCTATAGGGCCTTGTGATAGCACAGCACCAATAGCAAAGTTAGAGGCGTCGGTGGTAAGTACAAAGTCTTTTTCAAAGTCAGGGTATTGTAATATAGGGTCGTTTGTTAGTAACTTTTTACAGGTCTCGAAGCAGTCAACATAATTAGAATTGTTAAGTATTATCTTTGAACCTTTTTTTAAGCATTGAGTCATAGGTTTAGTGATCTTTGCAAAGTCAGGGATGAACTTTCTGTAATAGCCTAATAGTCCTAAAAAACGTTTGATTTCGGTGGCTGACCTAGGTAACGGGAATTTCTGGATTGCCGCGATTTTATCGGGGTTTGGTTTTATACCATCTTTGCTAATTATATGACCTAAATATGCTGTCTCTAATTTGAGGAATTCTGACTTATCCATCTGGATTTTGAAGTTAGAGTCCCTTAATCTTTTGAATACTTTTTCCAAATTGACCATATGCTCCTGAAGGGAGACACTAAATACTATAATATCGTCTAAATAAACCAGGCACACCACGTTTTGTAGATCCCTGAGAACATTGTCCATCACTCGTTGGAATGTAGATGGAGAATTTTTTAGACCCATGGGCATTCTCAAAAATTCAAAATGCCCATGTTCCACATTAAATGCTGTTTTCTGTATATCGTCAGGGTTCATCTCCACCTGGTAAAACCCACTCGCAAGATCGAGGGTGGTGAAGTAATGGCAGTTACCTAGCTTATCGAGAACATCGGCTATGTTCGGAATAGGATATTTGTCGTCGATGGTTTTTTCATTAATTTTGCGGAAATCTACTACTATACGCCATTTAGCTTTACCTGACGCATCAGCTTTTTTGGCAACTACCCAGATGGGTGAGCTCCACGCTGATTGAGATGGTCGGATTATACCTTGATCCAGCATTTTGCCTATTTGTTCCTGAACTTCCTGCCTATGTATAAATGGGTATCGATAGCTTTTTGTGTATACCGGTACCTCATCAGTTGTGCGAATGCTATGCTTAATCTTGTTAGTAAAGGTAAGGGGTTCACCGTCAATGTAGAAAACGTCGGCGTAACGAGCACAAAGAGCCTCTAAATTAGCGCGTTCTTCAGGGTTTAGATGATCTGTGCGTAAGCGAGATAATACTTGTGATACGCGGTCGGGTTGCTGTTCAGTACGCGTGCACTGAATATTAAATAACTCGGCACTGACGGGTCTATCCATAGAAAAAATTATGTCATGCTTAGTAGGGTTGGTCACCTCCACTATGCCTCTATTGTTTTTAACATTTGTTACGCAATAATTTATATAACAGTTAGAAATTATTTGTTCAGATATAAACGCTTCTCCATCATGAAAGTTAACTGGTATTCGTACTAATTTAGATGTATTCGCGGGTATCATTGCTTCATAAAGATTACAATTACGTGAATCATACATAAGAAGAGGAATTTGAGACTGCCTAGTGACTAATAACTTATTTTTTAAATCAATAGTGGATTCTAATTTTTCTAATAAATCATAACCAATCAATCCATCAAAGTAATCGTGAAAGCGATAAATAAAGAAAGTAATATCATCATTCTCGTTTAGTTCAGTAAAACAAGGTAAAGTTATTGAATAGTCGTTACGCGTTGTAGCGTGGATGTTAGTCACTTCAAAGGGATCATAATTTTGCGGTATGTGTGAGAAAAATCTTTCTACTGCCATAGGACTGATAAAAGATTGATTGGCGCCAGTGTCTATAAGAAATTTAAGAGGTGGACTAGCTATCTGTATGTAAGGAAGCTGGCGCTGTGTGTGGAAGTTAATTTCTATTTTGGCTTTTCTGATTTTGTGATTTCCTGAAAATCCTCATTACTGTCAGTGATAGGAATGTCATTAGGTTCATCTGTCGGGACGTACTCTGGATAGTAAGGATAACACGTGTCGTCACTAGCGAAGTCATATTGATCGTAATAGTCAGTGTAGTAGTCATAGTGAGAGTCATATGCCTGTGGTTGGTCATAGAGCTCATTAAAATTTATTTCCCTTGTCTTAAAATAGTTAGAAGGGGGTGGATTCCCGAATTTAGACCAGTCGTGTGGTGTACGCATCGGAAGAGGTTTAGTTACGTAATGGCTAACACCACTCATGGGTTGAGGTGCAGTGTTGGCATTATTATTATTTGAGAACCCTGGATTTCTGGGTGGCATCCTAAAGACATTACTCTGAGGTCTATAGTTAGGCGGGGGTGCAGCAAACATTTGTTGCGTGCGAGTAGGGCCATGTTGAGGCGGTTGGGGTCTCCAACCTTGCATTGACCTCTGTGGCTGTGCTACAAAGGGCCTTGAAGGGCCAGGCATATTAAAAGGTTTTAAAGGACCGGGCAAATTAAATGGTTTCGAGTTAAAGTTAAAATTAGTTCGAGGGGGTTGCATCGTGATAGGCGAGGGCAGCCCGATCTGCTGTGGCATGCTGTAAGAAAATTTTGGTAAGTTAAATGAAGACGTGGACTGCGACTTTCTCTCTGGAAGATGATCATTACGCTGCTGTAAGTATAATGTGTTCATTTCGTCGTTTACATATTCAAGGGCATCCTCAATAGTTTTAGGACGCATGCATCTTATACGGCACCCTAAAGGGTCGCGGAGACCACGTAAGTATGATCTAAGGGTTAATTCCTTATATAATTCGCGCTTAGCTTCAATAGTGGTTGACACATTTTCATGCAAGTTAATGTAAGTCATAATTATGCTAAATAGGTTTTGACATTGTTCATAGAACTCCTGAGGGGTTGCCGACCCTTGAGTTAAAAGGGAGAGATCATTGTACAACGAGGCTTCATCGCGGTGGTCCGCAAAGTTATTAACAAGTGCGCTCCTTATTCCAGCCCAACTAGTCGACACTCCACTGGAGTTTATTGTACGAGCAGCGGGCCCTGTAATTTTATTTAATATACCGTTTATCACTGCCAAATTTCCTAGTTCGTTACCTACTTGCATATACTGTTTTACTATTGCATCACATATATTTATAAAGCGCACAAGAACGGCCGGGTTCCCGTCAAAATCCGGTAATATTCTAAGTATTTTATAGATGGGTTCCATAGAATCCCGAGCCGAAACTTCCGGTTCCATAATTTCGTCTGAGTTTTCACTTATCGTATCTAATTGTCTATTTAAATCTACTAATAATGATCTACTTATTCTATCTAATCTAAGGTTCCGCGATTGCCTGGGATGGAAAATCTTGGAAAAGTTAGGAAAACTTACAATTAAAAAAGGAAAGCAACTCTAGTAAGATCTATGTACTTACATAAGCATATTATATTGATTTCTCTGCATGGGTCGATGTCTTGATCCTCCTCTGGTATGCAGCTCCCGTAGATTCCGGATACTCGAAGACGGAGCTTGAAAGCCGCCCGGGCGATCCGCGACGTGATTCCCGAAAATTCCCGAAAATAATTCGCGTACCGACCCGCGAGTATCCTACCGACTGCGCCAAATACGTAAGCGGCAACCGGAGGATGCAAAAAAAATCAATTTTTATTTTAGACTATTTAATATAATTAAAATATTACAACTAAGTATGTGACTATTGTTCGATGGTGTAACAAAAAGTGTCGCTTTGTAGGTCGTCGCCGCATCGTCCGGTGTCCGATGATGCACGTTCCGCAGCGTCAGCGCCTCGTGACTGGTTCATAGTTTGTTTCGTAATTTTGGGTAATCGCTAGCTTGCAGGTTGCACGATGTGGCAGTGTGTAACACTTTTATACACAGAAAAATTTACAAGCAAAAGATTTTTAAATGTATCGTCATTTAGTTAAGGATTGAAATCAATTGAAGAAATCAGTTTGTTTTGTGTAACGTAGATATACAAAATATATAGCAATTGAATAAGCACGAGTGTTTTGTAAAAAAAAAAAAATATCATTAAATTTTTACTACGAAGACGTCAAGAGATATGAAAGTATGATTATTGAAAAATATCAATGAGCTTTTAATTTTTTGTATTAAATCTATTAAAATAAGTTCTGTAAATTTTATCAAATGGTCACGGTTTTTAAACATTTTCTCCGTGCTTCGAAAGGCACGCTAAGCTGTTGGTGCCGGCTGCTATTTGCAGTCGTTAATGCCCTTCAATTCGCACTGGGCCAGTTTGGAGGTTCATAGCCCATTTTTCTTCACCATTTATAAGAAAGGTCTGACCCCCTACAATGGGGATGATGATTAATAAGTTTGTCCACTTAGGAAATATCGGAAAATTTCGAATTGTTCTTATAACAATAATAATTGTTTATTTGCCTTAAACATGGTATAAAAGTGTTGAAGTTATACAATCAATTTTCAAATAGCATGCAAAAACAGTATAATGGAATTTAATACAGTGAGTATAAAAAATTAAGCAATAATAATAATCAAAATATTACGTTGTTATTTTATTGAAATGCATTGGTATATTTCATAATTCAATATAAAGTCAATATAATTTTCTAATACCGTTTGTTAAAAAATTCGCCCATACAATAAATCTTAGTTTAATTCAATCCAACCGATAATCATTGCAATTTATTTGGAATTCTTTATACACTCTAACGCACATAGCGAAACAATTTTTCCCACACTTATTCGATCATGAAAGAACATTTAATACAAAACTATTGGGGTCTCCACGCAGTCTACAGCTACTATAGCGGCAATAAACCAAGTTGTTTAAATGATTCCCGACTTGATTCATCAGGTAGGATTACACAAATAGCCTTGATACATTTTTTTAGTTATGAAAGCTCTGTACTGTGCTTATGTACCCCATATTACAAGACTATAACGTAAAATCGATTCCACGTAAGCCCGATAACATATGACTGTTGATTTTTTGGTACTTTCACAACTTGATCCATACATAAGCAAATTTGTTTAACTTGTTACATGTGTTGTCAAGTTGTTGTTTCAAATTTTCATCGATAATATTAGTAATCACCTAAGAATTGTGTTTTTAGTATTATTTATATCAAATTCGTGATTCAAAATTGAATTACAATTGATTAAATATCATCAAAATATAAAATTCACGTATGGTTTGTCACGTTAATAAAGTCAACGGCAAAAATAACATAGGTTCCAAAATACTTCATGAAGATTATCTGTGCATCAGAGACAATATCAGATCTTAACTCCGTTGCCTCATAGATTATAGTAAAGTTGGTTTCTAAAAAAGACGAATTTTCGTTTTTACTGTAACATATTAAATATTGTTTACCTTAAAATATTCTATGCGATAAAATGGAAAAACAAATGATTCGAGAACATTTATCTCAGTGTCCCTTACGTACTTTCCAATGCAGCAGTGACCTTACCCTCAATTCTGCAATTTTTTCTGAACTACTTGCATTTTGCCATTGTATTCTTCCTGAGGTCTAATATTATTAGTGCAATTCTTGGTCACAAATCAATGGTGACAGATATATTTATTGTTTTGTGATCTAGTGACAAAAACTGTATCATAAAGGGTTTTAGTTTAATGATAACATTAGCAGAATTTCTTTATGACTGGGTTGTCTTATTTCTCAAATAGAATCTTTTATGCGTTTTGTATTTTCTTAATTTTTGGCCTTCCATTCATCCATTTCATTTCTTTGGAATAAGTATCCAATATAACGCATATCCAAAATAATGCCCCAATTGGATTCACGCAACTTTCTTTTTTTTGTCAGAGATTTAAACAGAAATTGTACCAGCTTGCCCTACATGACTCTACGTTTTGTTTTCGCTGTTAGAGAGAATACTTCTGAAAATGAAGATGTATCTCGTAAATGCGTAATATTTCATACTTCAACATTATGAAAAGTCTAATTTTATTCCATTTTCAGCGTATTTAAAACCAACAATGTTGCTAAGTTCGTTATATTTTAGATTCAATCCAAAATCTAATCAATCAAATGAGTGTCAACTAATCAGAAATTTTCCTGACCGTATTTTTGATCTAAGAAATTTTATAGAATCAGGCAGACTATTAACTTTTTAATCTGATTTTAAATTTAATTCAGTTTCTTTTATGTTTGGTCTATCAAATTATAATTTTCATTCTTGGCGAGAGCATCTAAAATATGGCCGTAAAGAAATAAAACTGGTCAAACTACGTTGTAAAACAACGAAACATATACCTTTAAGATGTCTTCAGTGAAGAAAATCGCAGTCAGGCTATTTAATTGAAAGGTAGAGTAAACAACAAAGAAAGCTACACAATAGCAAACCTTACTCCCGGAAATTCGTGTACCCAGACTAAACACAGTACAAAAGCAAGCTCGAGTTTCACCGATTCAGGGTTTTGCTGAATACGGCAGAATGGCGTTAATACTAAATGAGAACTGACATGGAAAGAACACAAATAAAAATTTGTAAACACAGAACCTGTAAAGGATACGAAACGTCAAAAAATTATTTAATTTTTAATAATAATAAAAAATATTTCACATGTTGTTACACGAAGTACAGAATTGTTGATTTTATCATTAAAACATACCTACGTCATTATTGAATCGTGTTATGAGTCATGAGCCTGATAAAATATACTAGATAGAACTGTTTAAAATTAGTTTTCTTTAGTGAGTGCCTGTGAAAATATAAAAAAAAATTACACGAAAAACAATTATCCTACTACCTTTATAAATGTGAAAGTTTGGGAGAATGGATGTTTGTTACTCTTTCACGAAAAAACTACTGAACGAAATTCGGTGTGCGGACAGTTATCAGACTAAATTAAATGCTGCTGTTGCTGGCAGAAAGCCTGTAGCTGAATAAATTGAACTATTTTATGTAGAATTATTCATATTAACTACCTACCGATTTCGACAGAAGTTTCTGTAGTATGTTAATTTCCTGGATAAGTATTCTTTTTCAGTTGTTTTAACTTTTTAAAGTCTAATTTATTTGACTAGTATATTTAGATTCTCTGCAGACCCATTAATGTCATGGCGAAAATTCCAAACTTAACTGTTTAATTAATTAGTAGCTTTATGGTACCTTTTCCGATATTTTAAAATGTTATTATAGGGTTTTAAAGGATTAATTGCACACTAATGACCAAAGAATATTTGTTATCACCAGTATTTATAGGTATTATAAAATTCACCTTAAAAAGTTAAATGGAGATCGAAAGTCTGTATGAAATTTGTTTGTACGTCATCCTTAATGTTTGAATTTTCAAATATGGTATTTAGCTTTCGGAGCTGCTGAAATGAGGTTTCAAACTTTCTAGGAAAGTTTGTCGATATCTGTTAAACTTGAGAATTTAGCTTTATAACTGAACATTTTACATATATCAAGTAGTTCAATTACGTTTAATAATTATAATTATAATTACGTTTAGTAATTATTTATTAATATTATTTATTTATGTATATGAATATTTATTGTAGGTATGTAGTTTGTGTGTTTTTATAGTCATTGTTGCACTTAATTGTATATTTTTGTTCACATGTACACCCCCGTCTCCGTTATAATGACTATCTCTTTCTCCATCCAAAGGTTGCCTGGAAGAAATCGCTTTAAGCGATAAGGCCGCCAATTGTTTGCATTTTAATTGAGGAGTTATCTATCTATCTACGTTATTGATGTTATTATCTGGTAACTGTTGTAATAAAGGTTTTTATTTCGACTTTATTTTTGTACCCAAACAACAATCGATCAAGTTATCATCAACTATTTAGTTTATGGGTGTTCCAATCGTAAAACAGACTAGATGATAAGATTTTACGGAAAGACAATGTGCAATGTGATAATGGACCTAGCGGAGTGAGATAGGTCAGAGGTTCCAGACAGGTAGTTTCAAAATAACTTGCGTTACGACATTAGTGAGTATTACAGTGATTATTTGACATATATTCAGACTCTGATATTCTGATCTTCTTCAGATAATTGGCTTTAACATGTTAGCCTATGTATAAATAAGTATAATCTTTTGATTATCATTTTACAGCGTTTACTTATATGCTTGATATTTTCACAGGTCCTAAAGATTATAATAGAACCGAGTATTTTGATAAGTAGATTTTTTTACTTTTAGAAAAATAATAGAGACAAACTTTTGTGCGTGAGAATTAAGGTTTTATTCAACAATGTTACTAATTTTCTCAGCTAAGCCTTTCATTCGATACACTTATTATGAGACAGGCAGCCATCTTGGGTGTTTCACCACATTGAATTTCAAATGAAGTAATTTTATTAATTTAGATTTTTTTATATGTCTTCATTTGATATTCATATCATAATAGAACACAAAAAATATGTAGGTGGCCATTTTGATTTTATTTAAAGTGATGTAATTTACAATTATTTGTCGTCTTATTTAAACCTGTATGCAACATATCAGATTAATAGTTGACGTTAATTGTTTTCAAATTCAGTAACAAGTTTTGACGAGAATAATACTATATTTATTATGCGAGTTAAATAAAAGCTTCTAAAAAAGGTGTAAATAGAATACAGATGGACAATAAAGTTATATGATATTTTCAGAGCACGATATAGGCTATGTGTTATAACTTCAAAGTTTTACATCACCGATATTACAGCCAGCTTAATATATAACGTAGGGAATACTAGAAGTTATGCAACTTGTCTAATTACATGAGTTCTAGTTTCCAATATAACCTATTTCAACAATGCAAAGTTATTTCACATAAAGTTCATAGTCGAACGACTTATTGACTTTGTCAGTACATTGTTAATTTCTGGAATTCCCCAGGAGTTGGAACTTTCTTTAATGTTATTCGATTTCAATTACCTGTTTATTCTAATATCTGACAAAGATGTTCTGGTCGTAATACTAAATGTGATACTCATCAATTTTTTTACATAAGAGGTGGTGGATTTGCATAATACGTAATTTTATCACTGACCGTTGATTTCAACTCATTTTCATCATCAATTTCATGAGGATTGATTGTAGTCTGCATGTAAAATTGAATAAATAGTAAGTTTACACTCAATTACCATTAAAATTTGAAATAAAATACCTAGTTTTTTGTCAAAAAAATTTAAACAGACTACAAAAAATTAATTCTAAAGCAACTTCAAAAAACTTTGTTTGAAGATGGGCGGTTAAAAGGATGGCCAGTAAATCATTTACTGAATTCAAACAAATTTTCTTAATTTTGCTTAGCGCCTTTGTAGTTTTGATGAATTATTTTTCATTTTATATTACGTAAATTATTACGTTTATTGTAAATATTCTCAATTATTTGTGTAGGTTTATGAACTTCGGACAATGTACAGAGAGTTACACGTATGAAATCCCGGCTTACGAGGATATCACATTGTTTCACGATAGCTTGCATTATTTCAGAAATTTTTAGTTGAACCTTCCTGTCATTATTTCTAAATTAAAGTAACGAAGTAGTACTTTCTCGATATTTTAATACAATGAATGTTATGTACGCCTTTAATTTGATACATATCATAATTGTTTTCTTTAAGTTAACATCCTTAACTTTAATTGTTTTAATATGAATCATGTGGCTGTATTATGTAAATATATAAATAAATTTGTTTGTAAAATCACATTTAGTTTAAGGCGACGCCGATAACTTTATTATGATGAAACATTTCCTTCATTATATAACATATATATTTTTGAAGCAAATAGGAAGAGATGTGAAAAGATAAGTGTTGATATCCATTGTTTCTATTTAACGAGGAATCGCGTGATCTCTGCGAATAACAAGAATCGATAAAACCAAAGACAATTTATCCACGAAATAACATGCGATGTGCTCGAACAATTCCTCATTTGTGAAACTACTAGAAATGAGCACATTGGATATTTATAAATATTTTTTATCTATTCTTAATACTTATATTTTTTATCTAGTCTGATATTGAAATATTTAAATCTGAAACACCGCAGCTGTTAAATATTCAGAAGCCGAGTGTCGATAGTGTGAGACAGGAGAGCGGTAAATGGATCGGTATATGGAAATTATGGTGCTGCTATCGACTGGCTCCTTGACATATTTTATGTTACTATCCTATAATGTAGGGTAGAATAGTATTAAGTGCGATTTAGATTATTTTCAACTTTATTAGTTTTACATTTTGGAAGGGCTACGTATATAGTGTAGAAAGGACATTGTTGATTTTTGTATGGGGTTTCGCACCAACTTGTACACCTAATTTATTCTCAATGACTAGAGTTTTCATTTTATTGTCCACACATAAGGTTTTAACAATTTAATCGTATTTTTGAGATATTCGTGAAAGTTTTAAAATGTCTGATCATATTTTTATCAATATTCAATTACTGTGATTTAAACTATTTATTATGAAATGCCTAATCTATTTCCTGAAACGTTTATCAAAGTTAGATGAAAAAAATAACCAAAGTAGTTAATAATGAGTTCAGTTTATGCATGGACCACTATAAAGATATTGACGTGGTTGCTTTGTACTGAGTGTACCAAAGTGTTCCTTGATATCGTACTGTTGTTACACTGCCGCCGATTACTCAATAAAGTGACAATGCTTCTGCGATTCATTTTTAACTAATGAGCAGGCATCATCAAATTAATGAATTAACGAACGAATGAATGAATGTATGGATGAATGAATGAATATTGCACTATGACACAAATCCAAAAAGAACATTATACTAGATACACTAACACAAAAGCGGCCTTATTGCTAAGGTAACAAATAAAATCATATTTTTTTATATAAGCTTGTCTCTATTACTTTTCTAATTGGAATCAAATATTTTATCGACTACTAATGATGACCTCCGTGGTCAACTAGCACGCCTGTTTCAAAGTGTTCGGAATCGGGGTCTCCGAGGTCCCAGATCGAATTCCCGGTCAGGTTAAATAGAAATAAACTTTATTGTTCCGTGTCTGGGTGTTGTTTCATATTTCCATATTGCAAGTGCTTTCGTTACTTAGCTTGAGATCTGAGGGCCTACTCTGTTTGCACACGAACGAAAATTCGACAAATTTCTAATCGTTCTTATAATTTTGTTTGTACAATATCCGTGAAGAATGTTTTTGCATCAGTGACAGCGACAGGTCCTACCTTTTATCATAAATTATGGAAAAATGGGTCTCATTAGAGTTATATTAGTGTTTCGAAAATAGATTAAATTTCGTTTTTTGTGAAACAGAGTAGGCCTTATGATTTATGTATGTGATTTCTAGTTATTATCAATTTTTACACGACTGCCCATAACAAGGAGTGTATTATGTATAGGATTTATGTATGTATGTGAGTTCCTTTATTTCATCATAATTTTTGAAAGACTTAACTGATATAAAAGTGATGAAAAAAGAAATTCTATTTAGTCCGCCAGTCAGATGATAGAAAAATATTAGATACGTATTTTTTGCTTAAATTTTTTACAAACAACAAACAAATATCTTAGATCAGGTATGGGCAACCTTGGACATGTTGTGGGCCAAACTTTAGTGTGCGAATACGTTCGCGGGCTGCGTTTAAAAGTAGTGCATTTTAAAGTAGTGTTGTAGTGTTCATATATTTTTTATAGATATCAGACATTAAATAATACGAAAATAGAAATTAGGTTTTTCAAAATGTCTCCAGGCCGGCTCTTGCCCACCGTGAGCTTAGATAATAGGCATTGAAGTTGCTGAATGGGCAGCTCACTACATCAGTTTTGTAGAAAATGTACAAAAGCGTGACATCATGCAATATCATAACTCAATGTATCATCCTCATTTATCGATTACGCAAAAAATTAAAAAATACGAGTTTAATATTTTACAATAATCTACCTGACGAACAAACAAACAAAAATTTGTCGTCATCACTATTGTATTATTAGAAACGTTACATTACACCGAGAAACATTGGCTATATATTTTTGAATAATTCATATGGCGGATACATTACGCCATTTATAAAAATAAGAAAAAAAAACTTTCCATTACATTCTGTACATTCCAAAAATGCATAACTTGTATCCATAATTAACAGCTCACCTAAAGGAATAAAATAAACAGTGATTTAACTAATAATTAAAAAACTTTACAGCTTTTTATTTTTCCAAGTAGTTTAAAATAAATTCTTTACTCCTTAAATCCAAACTCATTTCAAGTCAATCTCATATATTATTCTTAAAATATCCTTACGTGTATGTTTGCGATACGTGAATCTGCATTTCTGAGTGAAGCCAAACCGCTGACCCTAAAAGATTATGTTAAGGAATACAGCGAGCGAGCCAAATACCTTTATACGGCTTAGCTTTTTCTTTTATCGTGATAAGAGCTCCAAGAAAACACTTTTATCTCATATAAATCTTATTACTGGTAGTCTGACCCATATATTTTTAAGGTGGCTTCGTATAGTACAATAAATAAGAATTTACACACTTTATTCAATAATCAGTATTGCGGAATATATATTTACGTAGTGTATTATCTAATTTTATTGTAATTATGGAAAATACAAAATTAAATAAAATAGGACGATGAATCAAATTTAATGAAGTTTTTCTTAGTTTATTATTTAACTTTAATTCATAATTAACTATCTGTTATCTGAGATTTTTTTCGTAATAGTTCAAAGAAGCAATTTCAATGAAAAAAAGTTACACTTCAATATTAAAAAGTTACACATTAACAATTCTTTATTGAAAGGAAATTTATTTACAGAGAAGTTCATTTTGAATGGTGATAAACACCTAAATAACGTTGGTAATTAAAAGTTTATAACGTTGGTAATGTCTGTGTTTCTTGGTAACAAATACATTGCCATTTATATCGATGAGTCCTCTTAGATTAAGGACAAAAGTTTTCAAATTTAACCTAAACAAACTATTCAGATGTAATGTCATGATTTGGAGGGAACCTCATAGTATTGATCTTACAACATGTGGAAGGAACAGCAATTGGTCTTACATTCATTTTGAAACCTGAAGTTCACAAAGAATTTTCCTGGTAGTTATGTAAATCGTTGGTTATAAATATTTTACACTCTTTTAAATTTTTCCAAATCAGGGGTCGGCAAGTTATATAATAAAGGGTCCGGATATCTATTCAAAAGGTTTTTCGAAGGACAGAAACAGTGTCAACGAGACGGGGATAGAAGTGGGCGATCAACCACGTCTCAAATTGTTCTTGCAATTAATTTATGTAAAGATGTGGATGGTGTGACGTGATACCGCCCTAGCATACTCTCTTACGTAAAATATAATATACTGATTCATTTAACAACATTTAGCAGCCCGCGGTCGTAATCAACCCTCCACGATCAGGACGCATACCGCGGTCCGCCTGTTGCCAACCCCTGATCTATACCTTCACAGCGAGAGAGGCAGTGACAACCGAGGCACAAGGCACAATTTTCGCAAGTTTACTCGTCGCTGTCTATTTTTCTTTTCACGCATAATTATTATTTGATTTTATGGCTTTACCTTCCAATAATATGAGACAAATCTGATCGTAGAATCTTGGCCTCGGTAAAACCACAATGAACCTCTGCACACCAATACAAGTCAAATGGTCAGGATTCTGGTGTCACCAAAAGGCCTAATCTGTTTCTCCGAAAACGAAAATTCCTCTACATTCGAAACGCTTATAGGACTCCAAATCAAATCATTTATCTACAAATAAGTATATAGAGGTGATGCACAATTCATGTGAAGTTTATGTATCGTCACTTGGCATGCGAAATTATTATTCAAAGTATAATTTAAAAAATGTCAAATACAATAAATCATTATTAGTAGAAATGCATTGTTGGATTATTAATGATGCAACGGAGCTAGGACCTAACACTGTCTTTGATGTAAACGTATTCTTCATAGGTATGATTGCAACAAAATTATAAGGAGCTTTAGAAATTTTCCGGAATTTCGGAAATGGGGTTTAACAAAAAGTAAATATTTCTTTCCACGCCACCGCTTGAATCACAACCAATTATCATTAAGTGGCGAAACGTAATAAATTGGAGGCAAAAGAAATACGACGGTATCGCGAACGGAAGAGGCGGCTACGGAAACAGCCATACAAATAAATTACCTAAGGAAGCGGTTGAAATGTTAACTATTATTGTACTCATGATGGATTTTTGACGACAGTAACAAGATGTCTATACGCTAGGCTGTCGGTAGGCTTTTGAGTGAGAACGACGCGTGGTGATACCAAATTTGAACGGAATGACGCGATAAGAATAAAGGCTTCTTATTATTTTTTTAAGGGGATAGTGATAATCAGATTAAACGAAATTTATCAATAAAAAACATTTTACATAATTTTTATCCATCTCCATATTCATACATAACCATATTTCAATATCCTTAGTATGAAGTATACCATGGAAACTATTTTTTTTTTTAAATATGTCTTGGGTGGATTGCCTGAACATTGATGAGAATACGTTCTTTAGTAGCAAAATAGTAAGAAGTGCTTGAAAAATTCATCAGTTCCGTTAGGTCCTGGGTAGCTCAAAGGTAAGAGCAGACACCCAGATTTGTCCGTGTGTCTGCTTTGAAATTTAAAGCAAACACATTTTTTATTCGAAAAGTATAATACCCATTGATGAAAAAAAAATAGTACAAAATGGAATTATTGAATTTTTGAAGCATTTATTTTACTTTATCTACAACACCAAAGGCAAAACAAACTATCCAGGCAATTAATGAAGTAGTTGATAAAAAGTTATTTCTATTAGACTAGCATTTCATTTCTCACTTCGCTCTTCCTTCTCTTTCTTGCTTGTCAATAGAAAACGTCGAAATTGACTGATTGCTCGTTAGTTACAGAGTGGTGCTGGAGGTGGCAGGCAATTCGGATGCTGTCATACTGAGCGGGCTGGAGGCTGATACGCAGTACCAGGTCACTGTTGCTGCTCTGTGGGGCGGTCACAAATATAGAAGCAGGCCTATAGTCTTCCGCACACTGGGTAAGTAAATATACATTATACTCATAGTTGCATTGATGATTTCATTGATTGACGTCGTGGAGTAATCGATTATATTACGTAAATATAACGTCAATCACCATTACGAGTAAGGGTGCGGTATAAAAATCAGTGCAAATTAAATTTACAATCCCACCTTATTTATTTAGTAAAATTACAAAGATAATTCAACAACGAAATCCACACTTCTTCGACTTCACAATTCATGTCATTACTCTCGCTTCACAACACTATTCGATTGTCCCGTTTTCATTTCACTAGTTTTCGCTTCCGATTTCTCTCGTATTCAATTCACTAGTCACTGAAAGAACGCCGGGACGGGTAGCCCACTGCGTATTCATAGGAGCTGATATCGCGTCTAGAATGTTCTGGGTTAGGACATTGTATTCTAATTGGTTTTGTTAGATATCTTCTGCTTGTTGTGGGTAGGTATGCATGGAAATAGGTTTCTGTCGGCGTTGACTGTTCCGTCTGTTAGGTTTGGCGACCCTCCTTTCTCTTCGTTCGCTGTTGCCATCAGTGAATTTGGGGCATTTTCCTCCAGTAGAATTTGTTGGGGTGGCGGGGAGGTTGAGCGGGCTATTGTACTTGCTTTCCGGTTTCTCGCTTCATCAGCGTATAACAGGCTGTTTACGGTTTGTTCTCCGCCACAGTTAGCGTAAGTGGGCGCGTTCTCCTTGAGATGTGATTATTGAGAATAAATTAGTAGCATTGAGGCCATGTACTTTTAAAAACGAAATTTGATATATCAAGTACTATATTGCCGCCTGTCCTGCTCTAACTGACGTATTTTTATTTTTATATTATAAATTGGTATCAAAGTATAACCTAGTCACTATGGTCACTTCTTATTATGCTGTTATGCACACTTATGCTGTTGAAATCCTTCAGGTTATAAGTGTAAACGTAAATTTATGACCTAAACAAGTAATACCAAGTAAGCTTACGTTACAAAACTTACCTTTTAATATTTATAATAACTTACAGAATATAACTTCTATTATGGGCATATCAACTAACTGTTTGGTCCTCCAATTTGAAATACCACTATATGGCACTGATAATAGATACGTGTGTAAGGCACACAAAAGTTACCTCAATTGCGTGAGACATAAAGCTTGCTAGGCCATTCACACAAAAGCACACTTAGTTGCGTGTTTAGGTCCACAACGACGAGGCCGTGTGTTCTATTTTTTATAGGCGGCTTATTATCCTTCTATCGCATCTGCCCACAAGGCTTTTCCAACGTTCCATGTGTTACTGTGTTATAGTTCATAGTAAATATTATACACACTTCAATTGTCTTTGATCACGTGATGAGCATATTCTATATTAATCTGCCCTTAACGATATAAACAGGATAGCTGTTATCGTGTTACATGATCTTTCTTTCATAGATTTAGAAATTATTCGGAATGATGAAAAATTATCAAAATTACAAAATGGGCTTTTGGAGTACGATAAAGTTGATAGAAAATTGCAATAATGCGATTATTAATAAATAATTTAAAAAAAATTGCAAATGAATTCGTCTAAAATCTAATTATTCACCAAATAATCCCTCGACAACCGAGGTCGAACAACTTAACCCCAATCAATTTCTAAGGGTTAGCTGAAAGGATGTTCTGGATCGGCGTGACCCTTTAAAAATAATATGAAATAAAAATATTGTTTATGCAGCCCTAAACTTTTAACAAGCACTTGAGAAAGATCGAAAAGATTTTCACAGGCGGAATACTTGTACTAAAACCGAATATCTAATATTTATATCGGCTCCTCAACATGAATTGAAACTGCATGCATTTCAAGAAATTCACGCCTCACTACGTGGAGTCTAACATATTCACGATGTTCACGAGTTACATAATGTACAAAATGTCTATCATTCGGTTCCTTGTTAGGTACTTATGCGAAGAAATTTCAGCAAAGTTCCATATTTGATAGTTATTCCCTCCAAAACTTTTTGTAAGAATCTTTAAAAAATATTGATTTAGGTCAAAATATCAGTAGTAGTAGTAAATTTCGTCCTCTAAGGACAGGTAAAGGCAATTGAGTCATACTGCCAGATTGTCAATGATTATTTGTTTTCATATATGCATTTAGCAGAGTAGCTCGGTGGCGTAGTTGATAAGCGCCGCGGCCCGCGATCTTTGTCGTTAAGCAACTTTCGCAAGGGTCGGTCACGGGATGGGTGACCAAAAAATTATTATCTCGAGCTACTCCGTGCTTCGAAAGGCACGTTAAGCCGTTGGTCCCGGCTGCATTTATCAGTCGTTAATACCCTCCAATCCGCATTGGGCCAGCGTGGAGGGTCATGGCCCATCCTCCGTAACCATCCATAAGGAAGGCCTGAGCCCCTGCAGTGGGGACGTAAAATGGCTGATGATGATGATGATGATGCATTTAACAAGTTCGTAATATAGGCTAAATTTCTCCTACAATAGAATTACTGAAATTCAAATCAGGGATGAAGTTCTCTGGGTGTGATAGAATTTGTTGGTCTTGAAAAGGTCTAAAAGCTGATCTATTAGTATTAAAAGTAGTAAATCGAATGCGGGACACGTGAAGAAAGTGTGTTCCGACGATTGATCTTCTTCTTGAACATTCAGTGCAAATCGGGGAGTTATAATGCGCATACGATGCAAGTGAGTCTTAAACCTACAATGTCCAAAACGCAATCTATTTATTTGCGAATAAAATTTGCAGATAGTCCTCGGAGACGGAAAGCCAAGATTTTCGTCCAACTTCTATTAATTATTGTATACCAGGTTCCTTTTGACTGAGTTATCATGATATTTTCTTCATTCGATTGCTCATTGATTTTATAACTATATTCAGATAACATATCTTGCCAACAAACGGGAACATCTTTTATATTACCTCCCGTTCTGTTTGTTAGACGTCCAAGATAATCGACTTTTTCATTATCTGCCATACCAACATGTTCACACGTCCATACAAATTTTATGTCTCTTTGTTTTACTATCATAGTCAGTTTTTTTAAATGGTCAAAATATCAAATAAAATAAGACAAAAGACGATCGCAATGTTTTTTCTTCGTGCTTGCCATCATGGCTTAAATTCTTTATTTTAAGGTTGCGAATTAATGCAACCTCTTTTCAAAATCGTATCACTTGTGGCCAAGAAGTTTATATATTTTTACCTACGGCGGTGCAATATACTAAACGTCAAATTCCCCCAAAGCATACGAAATATTCCTTTAGTGATGCACTTTTAAGCTTCAAGCTTGCAAGAAGAGGAAAGAAAAATATAATAATGAAAGCGGCTTCACCAGGGTGCCAATTCTACTAAATACATTTTGTTTAAATCGAATCGAAAACGAATCGAAAACGGATCGAAACCGAACGAAACTACAGTTTTTAATGGTTTTTCTATTCTACAAAGTCAGATACGATACAATTTCATTTCTATTTATTTAGTAGAATTGACCCCCTGTGTTATTACAATATCCATAGAGAGTTATATTATCTTTTTTTAAGATAAAACACGGGTACGGTATATTCCAGTATCATAACGTTAGTTTATTTTATGGTGAAAGGTTGTTTTATTCAATGCCTGAAAGGGTTAATATATTGAACATAAATATTTGTTTAGATAATATTTTTCATGTAATAAATTTTAGCTTAAGAATTACCGGAAGATCGGAGCAATGACTTTGTAATTAAAAAGAAATAGATCACAGGTGTATGTAACTCGTAAAAAAGAATGCGTTCTAAATAGATAAGAAAATATGAGCGCTAACATAATATAAACTACAACAAGGTACTCAAATTCAACAAATGTGTTGTACTAAATAAACACTTGTTGCGTGCAATAAGGGTGCGTGTACGAGGGTAGACTCCCCACAGACAGCAAGAATAAATAGCGTGTATGTACACGGGACCCAATTTTACAAGAATAAAGAATTATTTGGGAACTTAAGTGAGTTGAAAATTCATACTTACAATACCGAGGATATCAATCGCGCAATGATTAGCGCGTTCTGTCTGCTATACGAAAGTTAAGCAAATTTTACAATGGCCAGACATGTGATAGGTTACCGTAATTTTTAAAACTATTACACTAATTCCATTTTATTTTATTGATGTATAGAATTATAATCAAATAAATAAATTTTAAACATTCATATACATTGCTCAGATAACAAATTTATTTGGTAAATCATTGCATCGTATTTTAGAAATCTGTAAAAAAAAAACAACTAGAACTGACCAGAAAAAATAATTTTCTACATTGAGTCGTTCGGAAATTAAGGGATTCAGTCGTGGTGACACCTTGAAACCAGTCTGCTAGCCACTTGGCGGCATATTTAAACGGTGCGCAGCGAGTATCTACTTACTTAGTGATAAGTTCTAAAAAGGTTTTAATTAAAACACGGAAGTGCCAACCCCATTCCCTCAGCATTCTTCAGCACAAGGCTTTACGCTCAAGCGTCCTTGTTCACATATCTTGTCTTCATTTCTATTTCTTTTGTGGTTTTCCATTTACAAAGGTTTAAACAGAAACTGTAAATTCTTGCCCCACTTGTTTCATACACTTAAGATATCATTAATTAATTTTCTTGCTTTGTATCTCGTGAAAGCTGACAATAAAATCACTTCTAAATTGAAAATAAAGCATTACTCCCAACTCATTAAAAATTACCTCATTGGATATATTTGATAGTTTTATATTATTTACTATATTTTTGGCTGTACAGTAAAACATTTTCAAATTAAAAACTGCCTACAAAGACATGTAATATAACGTACCACGCACCTTTCCTTTACGTTACGTTGACAGCTTTTCAACTTTGTTTTCACCAAATTTAACAAAGACATTAGGATTAATCATATTTCCTTTTGAAATTTAACGTGACAAAGTTGAAATTTAGTCAACATGACTTTGCCAGTCGTTGAACCGCGAGGGCATTGAACTAGCGAAATAACAATTTGTACTCGCTACAATGTTAAAACTTTTGTTTAAAAGTTAAACATCATGAACGATATTACGAAATATTTTGTAGACTTAGTGTCTAATAGATTGAATTATCAAATTCGATATTAGAGAAAACTGTAGACTTGACTTTTGAATTGTATTTACTTAAATTTGTTGAAACTACAACACAATATGTGATATTATATAAAGTTATTTTTAACCAAAAAAAAACTTTTTAATCTTTGTCTACAAATGTGCGAAAATTAAACGCATTTCTTTGTAGAAATTAGCGTTTAATAGACATTACTCGCTAGTAAGGAGAAGTGTTATAAATAAATAAAACTAGCTTGTCACTGAACAAAATTTTAATAAATATGAATGATATTATATAATTATAGGAATTGATGATAATTTTATTTGTAATAAGTATATACATTGAAAAAGTTTAATTATATATAGACACAATAAATACAAACAATAATACATATATGCTGGGACGATGAAAAAAAGGGCAACAGCCCAGCATGTTGCTGAGCTACCCTGCGATTCTTTAAAAATCCAGACCCGAATTCAATTTCATTCTTGTGTTCAAATTCACGCCATTTAGTGTAGAAATTCTATTGATTCCATTTTTTGTAAAAAAAAATACAAACAAAATTAATTGAATATACATATCTCAGATATTCTATTCCTATGTCATTATGCCACTTATGTCATTATGCCACTTATTATTCACGTTATTACCAACTCAAGGTTGAGCAGATGTCGCTTTTGAAGTGAATTCGGAGAGCTGAGTGAATTGAGCTGAGCTTGTTTCATTAGTAAAATAAAAAAATACTTTGAGCTATTAAACTAAGTTTGGGTTTATGAATATCAGCAATCGAATATAACAGTAGACTAAAGAGTAATCAATAAATTAAAATTATTGTAAACCAATTTAGTTTGAAATGTTAAAGAAAATTTTTACACATTCATGATTCGTCAAATCAGGTCAAATTATACAGTCGCAATAATACATCAGATGAAGACTTGGCGAAGCTCCAACTGTTTCGTTTGCGGTGAATTTCCGTATGCACTGTTCGTGTTCCATCTTCGAGATACGCCCCTATTCTGTGCTGAATGTTGATAGACGAATTTATGTTATATATTAAACTAGCTGACTCGATAGACGTTGAAATTAAGAAATTTTGAAATTTTGCAGCACGCAATTCTATCAAGGCTATATCAAACGCCATGAGATTGCATTAAAAAGTTTATATTATACAAACGACTAAGGTTAGATTAGAAATAATTTTATATGGTGGTTGGTTAAATATTCTTAAATTTGCAACATAATTTTCTTATATTTTTTCCTTTCAAAAGAATCTTCTCCTGTCAATAACAAACACAACAAAAAATTATTTACGAAACCGATTCAGCGGTACACGTGTGATGGCGTGACCAATGGAAAAAGGGATTGATTTTTAAAGTATATATTGATACTAGTGATGTAGCGATGTGGTGCTCAATTGGTTAATCAATTTTAGCGAAATATGATTAATGTGATAAAGTTATTCGTATGCCATTTATTATTTGTTGTTAATACGGCGGCGGATCAAACAATATCTGCAAATCTCTGTGCAGTTTTAAAATATTCATTTTGCCAGTTGCGCTGCTTATTCGCCGAGTGCTTTGACCGATATCTAAAATTGGACTTGACATTTAGCTCACTGCTACTTTTAGCTGGACGATTGCTCTGCTACGATCATTTATCAATTTACATTGTGGTAAAAGGATCACAATATTATCACCACATGAAATATTTTATACATGCATACATAGAATATTAGAGTAGTAATACATAAGTAGATTTAAGAATATATATTGTCATGTTGTTTAAGATACGATCTGGGCATTTCGTCTAACAATGAATAAATCTAATACTACAAACTGTGATATTTGTAACAAAATAGATAATATGCAAAATTTGTTAACGGAATGTTCCAAAATTCAAAGAGAGCGATGATGTATTATTTCTGACGGTTAATTATCTAATAATTCTGTATCTAAAGCAGCTAAACACGTTTGTGATATGGTAACGGTTGGTCATCAATTTTTGTACTCTATAAGAATATAAACTTAAGGTGCACAGAAAATTAAGCTGCGATAGTACTGGCAAGTTTTATAAGTATGTAACTTAAGGCTTTACATATAATTTTAATATTATTTAAAAGTTCAACAATGACGATGGTATTTTCTAAATTCATTAAGCTTCTGATAAAAAGTTACCAAAGTTTCACTTCAAAATGCATGTTATTCAATAACTTATTCATACAATATGTGATATGAATGTAATTAATAGTTAATAACTCTTAAATTCAAGTCATAATAGTGACTTTAATATTTGTACTTAAACGATCGCTACTTACTTTATATTCTTAACTGATTAAATATCACTTAATTCCATTAGTGCAAAAACTTTCCATCCTGTTGTAAACTATCCGAGTTTACGTTCCGCTTACAGAAATTCTGTCGGTATAATTATCCTTTTACGCTAAGCCTTTGCTTAATGTGATTAAGTTAATTGCTTTCCACCTCATTGATATAAGAGATTACAGTCGGTAACCACCGCAATTAATGATCCGATACATTAAGTTAACTTACGACTTGGAATGGCGTTAACTAAAATATGGAATTGATAGCGAACGAAAATTAGGTTTACGGTTTAGGGAGTAGTCATAGTAATATCACTGCTCCATTTTGGTACGCACATTCTTATACGGGAAATAAAAACCGGCCAAGTGTTAGAAAGGCTCGTGAAAGAAAATTCAGTACCAGAAAATGTTTGTGCAACTGGCGATATGTCAGTTAGGTTAGGTATGGGAGCTCCAATATTCCACACTTAAGATGCCATTTTCGCAGACGCAGTTTTCGACTTTCACAAGTGCTCTGTAAAAGCCTAAACTGAAAAAAAAAATTGGTTCTTTGTACGTGAAAAGTTGTCTGTACTATTCCAGGTAGTGTGGATATGAAATTTTGACCGTAATTATTGTCTTGCAAGAAAAATTCCAACCAATTCCTGGGTTCCATTTAAGCAAAATTAATACATTGCATGCATGCATATTGGGTGAAAGTGCAATGTTGATATAAATTAGAGCTGATCAGACGTTGAGGCCGGAAGGTAAGTCATGTGAACTCTGTAGTTAAAGGAGAGTCGAGTCTGGACTTGTTTAGTTTGTCTTGACAAGGACGTTGTCCCAAGATTATGGGGCAACTGACCCTGACTAAATGGCTGTGGCTATTCTAAGATTATTACTTGGTTTTTGGTCATTTTAAGACTTACAGGGAAGTGAACGTTGGCACATAACAGCTGTTTACAGTATTAGATATGTCGTAAAACAATACTTTGACAGTTCACGTTAAAGTAATAACTTTTCTACTATCCGTTAGGTACAATGCTTTAAAGTATCAAACGGCCAAATAGGGGCTAGTGACTAAAAAGGGCCAGTAGTCTAATTAGAGCCAGTGGCCAAAATGGAGCTAGTAGTCGAAATCGTGTCATCTGCCCTATTCGGGGTCTGATCATGGAACTGGAAAATCTCCATGGAAATGTATAATAACTTTGTACAGAGGCAATATTCTAACCAATGAAGTTAATTATTGGTGCGAGATCCAAGGTGCTATTATTGCTAGTTGAAAACTTTAATATACCTACCCAACACCGTTTCGGCTAGTAAGTCTTAACTCTAAGAAAAAACAAAAATATCTATACGACAAAGCTTATTTTCATATACATAGTTTATATGTGTATGGACTGTCTAGAAATGTCTGAAGAAATTGACGTCTGAATAAATGTATACCTAAATACGTTCATTCAAACTGATACTATTTAAAAACATCCCCACGGGATCAGCCTTCGACTAAATGTACTATTTTAAGCTAAGCGAAAGTTTTTAAACGTAAAAGCTTGTACTTATCTCTCCACGCTAAAACTATGAATTTTGATGAATAGTACACGAATACATTATAAACTGGATAAGCATAGGATGCTTTTATCTTACTATTTTTTCCCCTAAGGATAATAGAAGTTATAAAGAACTAGTGTTTAATATTGCTTGTCTGATATCCTTATATTTTATTTGTACAGAGCCACCACGGACGTCACCGCAACAGGATGGGGGATTGGTGGGGGCCACGCCGCGCTCATCCGTAGCCCCACCCGATCCATCGCCCACTTTCCCCACGGTGAGAACTAACTAACATGCTAAAGGCTAATTCACATTATCAATTTTTATACTTTATTCAGTACAAGAAATATTACTCTTATAGCATTTTTGACAAATGAGACGGAGAGACACCTGCATCCGATATACCTTTACGTATGTAAATGAATTAAAAAAAAATCCTCTATAATATTAGTACCTATAAAGGTCTGTGTTTCATTATGAAGACAAACATGTTTATGACAATGATAGTTTGTGTTGATGATATATTATTTCGTTGTGCAGATACGTGGTGTGGAAATCGGCATCGTAGTCATGGTACTTCTAGTTTGGATCGGGGCAATAGCGTTATTCTTCAACCGCTGGGGGAAAATAAGAATGCTTTTACCATACCAGCCGGACTACAAACAAGAACAGTTGAAGGTAAGATAGCGGAATTTATTGCTATCAAATTTTATTGTTGAGAATTGTATAGAATTATGTATATTTTTGCGGAACTAAATAATAATAATAAACTTTATTGCATAACAAACACAAAACATATAAGTCTTACAAAGATAGCGGAGCCAATGGCGGCCTTATTGCTTAAATTGGATCTTTTTGAGGCAACCTCATATGGTTCATAAAACAATTCAAGGCAGTGCATTTAAGAAAAAGTATACTTTTTATATATACGGATATACAATGCAGTTAATACACACACGAAAATTTAGCTTACAGAAATTTAATATTATAATAAGTGTAGATATTAAAAATAAGTATATTTTGTCCTCACGCGTATTCAGAAAATTATAGGTTAGGAAAGATCCTCTGTGTATTTTAAAACGTATATTATTATTGAAACTCAATTTATAATCCACTTTCTAGAAAAAACAAAATGAAGTCGTGGGTAATAATTAAATATTGACCTGAAAATACTATTATGATTTTGTAGTGTAAAATGTAGATGAAATGATAATAACACTCATGATCCAATTGTGTTTGTACATTTTAAAGTTAATACCAAATTGTCTTTTGCACTTACTTACACTTTGAAATAGATGCTTCACCAAATTTATGCAGGTGGCTTCGGCCGAATTTTATGAACACGATTTAAACTATTGAAACTACGTACATTATTAAAACCGATAAATTTCAATCAAAGCTAAGAAACCTGTGCTTCACGTAAAATTAATCCAATAGTTTTAATATACCGCGTCAAGTCTTGTTCAATGACACTATATTAGACGGAGATTCACTTTATTATAATTTAAATAATTGTGATGAAGCAAGCGATCAAAAATATAAGATCAAACATGTTTAAAATTCAATCTATCTACATACAAATTTGATGACCAATCGTATAATTACAATTAACTTGCGTTCGAATGAATGGTTTAAAATAAACGATCAATTTTGAATAAATAGCGTCGAATACGCTTTACTGCTGGAAATCTCATCCAGCTTCATTGCAAATTATATTATGTTAACTTCATTTATACTATTTGCTTTCGTTAGTTCGTATTTTATTAAATTGACTAGTGTAATAAAAAATGCATCGGGCCGAATTCAAATATGTCACCTGACCTCCTAAATATGGACTCACAAATAAGTATAAACGCGCCCAATAAGAATAGCTTGTAGGCGTAGTGGATAAGCGCCGCGGCCCGCGATCGTTGTTGTTAAGCAACTTTCGCAAGGGTCGGTCACGGGATGGGTGACCAAAAAACTATTATCTCGAGCTACTACGTGCTTCAGGAGGCACGTTAAGCCGTTGGTCACGGCTGAGTTTGCAGTCGTTAATACCCTGCAATCCGCATTGAGAGTGGAGGGTCATGGCCTGTCCTCCTTAAACCATAAGGAAAGCCTGGGCCCCTACAGCGGGGCCGTAACAGAGTTGATGATGATGCGTCCAATACCTATCATGAAATACATTTCAGGCAATCCCTCTTTCTTCTTTAGCAAATACTACACATATTTAATGTAATTATACGTATATCGCTAGATATAATATTATCGTATCTATTCCATAGACGGTATAATTTTGGCAGGTGGAACAGTGTCCTTCACACGTATCAACGCCGCTATAGGAACACAATATTATGGTGTGTTATTATTTACATCCATATTGCTATGACAATAGTTGCCTGAGAGCAATTACCTATACCCTATTTCTTCGCATAAAACTTCTGTTCTTGAATCAGAAAACTAAATTGCCATTTAGGATGGATTTATATTGTTAAATATGTTGCAAATGTTCTAATATCCATATGTTGAATAATCATATTGTTGATGTGCATCGCATATACTCAATCTTCGGGAAATTTATTTGCATCATACTAGAAGACACTATCGTAAATAGTGTTTTAAACTTTGTATGTTTTTTCCTATGTATTAAGCACCGATACTAAAGTAAAAATTAATAAAGTCAGTATTAGCATCTTCAGAATCAAATCCACTAAGTTAATGAGTAAAGATTAATTTATATCTATAGACACTGAGCGCGCTAGACACACGTCGGCATTTACACCGACAGACAACAATTAACACCGATTGTTCTATTTACACTGCCCGGCATATAGCGACAGACAATGCATTCACATGAACCGCGGCGTCATCGCACCGATAAACCGGCCGCGATCCGTGTCTGTTGGGGTCTATTGGTGTCTGTAGGTGTCTGTTGGCGAGTGTCTGTTGGCATTTTTGCGTATATCGTGCTGTCACGTTTTATATATGTCTAATAAGTAAATAGACACTCTGTAGAAAAATATTATTTTTTATTTGCCAGCACATGCGTAGTGCGCCCAATGTCTTAAGGTAAGTATAAATTAATCTTAATAAAATTTCGATAGATACAATTTATTTTTACGAGTTTTTACGGTAATCGTTGAAGTGAGAGTAACCTATGCAGTCGCAGCATATCCTATTAATATTATAAAGGCGAAAGTTTGTAAGTATGGATGTATGGATGTTTGTTACTCTTTCACGAAAAAACTACTGGACGGATTTGGATAAAACTTTACAGCAATATAGGTTATACATCAGAATAACACATAGGGTACTTTTTACTGGGAAAACTTCTCACTCCCACGGGATACCGACTTCCACGCGGACGAAGTCGCGGGCGTCCACTAGTTAATCAATATAATCCACCCTATTGGAAGTAGTAATCGCTAAATTGAGGTATTGGCTACAGTTTTTGACCTATTAGAAAGCGTTAGCACCCATTAGGCCTTAATTTTCTTTAAAAATAACAGGTTGTAAAGTACATATAATCTTCTGGTAGTTTACCTTTTTCATTTACAGCTTGCTGGTACTGAAATATATTTAGTTTTAACCGCCTTGGTATAAAAGAACATGGATTTTATATTTAACTTTTGTTGTATTTATTATTAGGTGCCAGGAAGCAGCGCGTTGGCGGCAGCGGCTGCTGGCGGTACATGTGGAGCACATTCAGCACCATCGGCGTGTTCGGTAATTATATTATTTACATAAATACTTTTTTAACATTATATCATTAACTTGAGTTCTTTTATAGGACTAATCGTATTTTGTTCCCTTTTGTGGGGTTGAATTGTTGGGTTTTATTGAAAATAGGACATACACTGTTACATTTATCGTATTTTAAAGTCTATATGTAGTCCATACGAACAATTAAATATATATCTAAAGTGATAGTTATGATTGACAATTCATTTTAGTATTAATTATATAATAGCTATATTAACGAATATAATTTTATAGGCTGATTGTGTAATCTGAATATCTATTTAAGTTGTTTCAATCTCAGGAACTTTCCTACATATGAACAAAAGAAACGTTTGCAAAGTATGTTGAATTATCATAAAACCAATTACACTGAGTTGCCTGCGTAAGTCATCTTTTCAAAAGTTATGTAACTAATTTTATTTTACTTTTACCATAAAAAATATGATAGGATTTCTAATAAAGATACGACGTTTTTAAGCAATTTCAGCTTTCCGTGTATGTATATTACTGGTTCCATGTAAATTCTTAATACATTAGAATTTACATGGAGCCGGAAACAAGGAAGAAGCATGATCAAATGTATTAAGTTTTGTTTGACCCAAGAGTAATTGAATCCAGAATCTCCGTGATTATAAAACTAAGCAAAAAAAGGGTTTTAAGATATTTATTTGTGTACGGTTATATGGACCATCTATATTACCTTGCACTACCTACCGTGTAATTATGTCTTCATATCAACAAAATAGCGTGGTCGATTTAATTATAATTATTATGCTATTAAGTCCACAAAGAGAGAGGTGTTTTTAATTCTCAAGGAGTGTCTACAACTTTGTAATATTTGATTTATTTTCATTTCTTTTCAGTTTTACATTTTTTCTGATATCTTTACGATTTAGCTGGGATTTCTCATTATTATTTAACTAGCTTTCCGCCAGCGGCTTCGCAGCGTGGTATCATCCTATCTATGAAAAAAAAAACCGCATCAAAATCCGTTGCGTAGTTTTAAAGATTTAAGCATACATAGGGATATAAGAACAGAGAATGCGACTTTGTTTTATACTATGAGTATGTAGTGATACCATAAAGATATCACAATGATTTTCGCGTCAATAAATATATAAACTCTCAGCTATTGCGTTTTCCAAGGTTGTGTTCGGTTTCTGTAGTCAATAACGTAAAAATGCTAATTTTTATGGTCACCAGAGCAAGAAAAGCGATTTCGCTTACTGTGTTTATTCAGTATTTTAACTCTATTGACATATAACATGAGAGAACAGCAGTTATCCTGCATGTGTTATATTATTCTAGGGATCCAAACTGTTACGCTCTGAGCTGATTTATTTCACGTTAAATACTTGCACAAAACGTTTGACTTCGTGAAATTTCCAAAGAATGTTTGAAATTTTCACGAAATACAGCCGTGCAATCTCATGGACTTAATTTGAACGCTTTGAATATTAAATTAGACGACCTCTGTAATCAGAGTCGAGAAGCCAAGTAAGTGCTTTGATTCTTGCGAAAGATTCTTTGGCTAAGATGTTTCATTCGAAACACTAAAAAGCTCAAAGGGAAAGTTGTAAAGGAAAATTGCTTTTTTCATTTATCAAATTAACCATGGAAGTTCCAAGGCAAGACAGTAGATTTATTTGTAAATGCAGTAAAAGAAACGAATAGCGTGATTCTATGAGCCGCAATGCAGCTTACCCGTGAAGGCCATTTAAGTCCTGCAGCTTAGGTTGTTGCTATATTTGGATTTACTGTACTGGTTGTGCTAGTCTTAATGACCTATTGAATGATCGTACCGTCGATAAAATAAGGTGGCGCGACAAAGTTAGCCCTCTGATATGTAAATTTTACAGGGTTGTCATGTACGAGATATATAACAAGTGTTTTTTAAGCTACAATTACAATAATAATATAGTTGTAGCTTAAAGAAATATAATATAAATAGTAGACAACATTACTTATATTGCTCAAATCTCGAATTAAAAGGCTTTGAGAACCTGTAATATGAAAGTATGAAACAAAAAAATGTAACAAACGGAGATGCAACATCCTGTTGGATCTCATGTAGCTCTATGATTAATGCATAATTGTGAAATATTTTTTCTCTATAACGACTTCTTAAATTTATGACAACCCTACACTAACAATACTCGTAAACTATTCGAAAACATGACTTCCAAAGCCTTTACAAATTTTGCTGCGGCTATTAAAATAGTTAATTCACATGAGGCAATGGTCAAGGTTCTGTAGAAATTACAGCACTTAACTGAATTCAAAATAAAAATGGAGGAGGTTCTATGTTCGACGGGTATGTACAAACATACATGAAATAAACACAAAAGATGAATTCACGGTTTTATTTGTGAATTTTAGACCGCTTTTGAAATTATATTTTAATTTGAAAGAATTTAAAACAAAAATGTTTTTAAATGAAGTCTCCATAAAAATATATATAATTATCATCGTAATCATCTTAAATCATAGTATCATCTTAAATGAGTATTATTTTTGTTTTTGGAGCCTGTTAATTAAGTATTCTTAACAATAACATTCGGTAATTCATATTTTATATGCTGCTTGAAACCATTTGGCGTAAGTGCTGCTAGATTAGAATTTTCGTTCTTAAAAAACTTTTGAAAGTCCGCAGTGGCTCACCAGCTTCAAAAAATATTTTAATTATTATTACCTTTGTATACTTCTTGTTGATTGGTAAGAATTTTATGTGAAGAACGATAAATATTATTTTTGCTGGGAACTCGTAATATCTGGTTTTAAAACACCATGGAACTCGTCGTCGAATGGAGCGCCGTTATAGTGTGGAAGTTCAATCAAATAAAACCTCCTTCAAAGGTTAATAAAACAAGCACAAATCTGTTTTAATAGCATAGCTACAAAGACAAAGCTACTCACTGATTAAATTAAAAAAAAAAAACATTCAGTAGAATGAATGTCGCATGAAACTCTCTTGTTGTTATCACGTTTACAGAAACTCGTAATTTATACGACAAAACTACATGAAACATGATACTTGTGGCGAGCCCTACAATCAGAGTAGTACCCTATTTCAAACATTTTACTGGCATAATAAAATTTGTTGTAAAAACGCTTTTTACTTCTTGTTGGATCACAAAGATCATCCTTTAAAATAAAAGAGAAGTCGTAATACGGATATTTCGTTTTATTATCACTGTATGTTTATTGTTCTTTGAGAAATCGGTAAAATTCAGTTAAATGGGGCAATGTAAGTACCTAATTTATGATAAAGAATTTGAATATGTTAAAACTCGTGTATTAAGGTTATTTTTTTGTTTTGAATCTTTCCTTTTTAATTTTCAAGTTCAATGTACATGGAAAGGATAAAACGTCTGATCGTTTTCAGTTACGAAACCATTTCGTTACTTAATAATATTAATCTCCCGATTTCAAAAGAAGTTTCTTTAATTTATTAATAGCATTGCTAGTTGTATATAAATATTTGAAAGTTGGATATCTTCGTTAATATTGTTAATGAAAGATGTTTAAAGAATCCACTTAGTCCCTGGCACTCTGAGATGGGATTTTTTTTTAACATTTTTAGTATAGCATTGTGAATGTGAAATTGTTCCAATATAATCTTCGTTAAGCTTGGGAATCACAAAAGTTTTATAGTTTTTTATACACCTAAAACTGGCCGGATATGATCATTCTCATACTAATTTACAATAGTTGCAGATAAAAAAAATACAAACACTTATCGGAAAAATGTCTTCACATAAATTTAGACCAACTCCGAGTGGCTCGTACGTTGATTTTAAGACATCGATCTCTTTGAACTTCTGAGTTTCCCGATCGTGTACGCGTAGATTTTTTTTTATGTTGATTAATTAAAACTACTTTTCAAGAACCAAGCACGGAGAAGCTGGAGATATTAAAATATTGGTCACCCATTCTATGACCGGCCATTCAAGTCAAGACCGAAAGTTTCATAACTTCCGAATGGCAAACCGAACGCGCTAACCACTGCGCTATCAATGTACTTTAATAATATCGGTATTTACAAGTTCCAGATAACAGGTATAGCCCGTAGTTATGACAAAGTTCTTTGTTAACTATAATGAGACTATCAATTAGAACTTTACCAAACTTGACCACTTGTTAAGGGCTCGCCAAGTTCCCAAGGCGTCATTAGCCTGAACGGCATTTATTATGTTAGGCAGCTTAGGCAATATGATAAATTAGTCTATTTTGATAATATTTAGTTTTTGAGATATTATTTTATCTTTTTTTTTGATGATTAAACTAGATAAAGAGTTTCTATTAAAGAGATTTAAAACAGAAAAATAATTTAATAATCTCTATTTGTCTAAAATATTTCTCTCGGTTGTTAGGGTGGATTGCCTGAATATTGATGAAAATACGCTTTGTATTAGCAAAAAGTAACAATTGCGTGAATTTTTTTTAAGTCTTGTTTGGTTCTGGGTAGCTCAGTGGTTTAATCAGTCGCCCGGATTATGAAAGGTCATGAGTTCGAGTCCCATCTTAGACAAAGTGGATTTTGAAGCATTTTTCTTTAAGAATACAAATAATTTTGTTAATAGGGTTGTCTTACAAGTGAAAATACACATATGCTAGGAAAATATGAACCATTTTAACTGATCACACGAATTTGGAAGATATTACGCTTGGAAATCTTGAAAAACCTGGGGAAAATATATTACAGTTTGCTATTATACTCGTACATATGATATTAAATTAGTTCATTTTAACAACAACAAACATAAACGTACAAATAACATAGAAATAAAAAAACCTCAGACGGCCATAAATTTTTCGCTACCGTAGTAAGGCGTGATATCACTTCGTGGCTTAAATTTGTAGGGAGCGTTTTCGGCTGACTAGCTATTAATACAGCTGACACGCTGTTACTTCTATATTGTTTCTTAGCTATTAATGAACTATTTATTCATAAAATAAAAGTAATCAACAACATATTACCTAGGAATAGATGCGAGCATGCGTTGTCAATGAAAATCAGAATTAATTTGAACTAGACCAGCTTATAAATAATTAATTTCCGAAAAAGGCCCGATAAAATAAAAATTCTAAATAAACAGAGTCTTCCTGAACCCAAATCATCAAAGCTTATTTTCATTAAGTTTCTACCAATTAGACAAAATTTGTTTATTAGCCAAAACCATCTTTAGGTTATGTATTTTATATAGGTACTCAAACATAAGAATTGTTGGTAAATCTAGGTAGGTACTCAAAGTAGGTAGGTTCATTTATTCTAGTGCTGTATTTCACCTTTAAACTCCTTTTTATTAATTTAAATAGCGTGCAATAAAAGGCATAAAATTTGTTTCATTGTCTTTTTTATTAATTTTCCTTCAAATACATAAAATATGTAATTTATTTAATAGTCACAAAACCAAAAAAGTTTTAAAGAATTATAAAAAATCTACCTATTGCATTATTAATGCAGGCTTTGACTTGGTAGGGCGTCGTCTCTTCCTTTTTAATCCGATCGGTATTGACTTTGCATCGATAAGCAGGGTGGTAAGTTTTAGTCGGATGGCTAGACCCAGTATATAATAATAATAATAATATTTATTAGACCACAACAAAATACATGATTTTCCTTATATCTAAGCTTATCATATACTGTACCTAATTAGTTTGCATCTGCTGCTAAACTAAGTTAATACCCGTCTTTCAGCATACAGCGCCTCAAAACCTCAAATTTTTGAAATTACTAAGTATATATTAAGCAGATAAGCAACACTAAAATTTGTTTCTTATATTTGGCACATACTTTAACTAAGTGTTATCCTCTCGGTGAGTAGAATGATAATAACTGAGTGCGTGTGAGAGGGTGAGTAAGTTGAGTACCAAATACTAATATCCAAATGCATTATTATAATACCCATTTTTAGTTTTAAAGCTACCTAACAATCGCTGCCAGATATGTATTTTTATAATGAAAGGCAATAGTTGCCAGTGAAAAATGTTTGATATTCCCTCGGAAAAATTTGTCGCCACATTAGGTTTTATAATACCTTAACCAGTTTAACACTGATCCCGGTTGATATATTTGATACCTTACAGTAGCAGCCGTTTTTTAGTTTTTTGATCCTAGCATTTTGTTGCTTGTATAATTTAATAGTTGCTATACCGTTTTTAAATTATCAATTTGACCTGCTCGTAAAGAAGAGGCTGTAAAAAATTTCTTGACGTCAACTTTACCAGTACCGCTAACTTATATCGAAGTTTAATGTTTATAATTCATCAACACCGTTATTGGTTTCCTGTAGGCACATAATTGATCTGTCAGTCTGATGGATCGGTCGCGAAGTGTTTGTAAAAGATAATGACGGAATTGTAGCCGACTGTTTCGTGAATTTGTTGTATATTTCCGATTCCTCTATGAAGTAGAGACTTGCGCAGTTCGACGAAGAGAGAGAAAGAGAGAGAGACAGAGAATAGATACATTCGAAGTGTGATGCTGTCCGCTTACGCTCTGAATACAGTGGACAGCCAAATGCACAAATGTATTTATTCTCTCCCAAATTGGCATTAAAAATAACCAGTCGAGAGAAAAGAAGGGCATAGCCTTGGAAAAATACCGAAGGGAAAAGATCACGAGGCTGGTGATTCACACACTTATTTACTTACTAGTTCTAGTGGCCAAGATTCTCAGTAATAAGGAACCGACTAGACAAAGATATATTTCCAAAACTTCATCTTCGTATGCATTTGTGTTTTTATTATAAATATAAAATTATTTACACTTTGAGGAGATTGTATGGTGCAGTGGCTGGTGAGCTCAGCATGCGATGCGCAAGTTATGCAACTTTTGTAAAGGCCAGTCATAGAATGGGTGACCAAAAAATATTATCTTGCACTCCTCTGTGTCCCGCAAGGCACGGTAGGCTGTTGCAGTCGTTAGCACCCAACAATTCTCACTGGGCCTGCGTGTTGTGTGTTATGGCCCGATATTTCTATTTGAATTCATTCAAGTATTAAGACTGATAGGCTTATGATGAGACTTTAATAATTAATTGGGTTTTATGTGAAAATAGCCAAATAATGTGTAATACATATCCCTTGTTTTCGTAAATTTACAAAAATCTTATCTTTCTATAGAAAGTTTCCTTTTCCAAATTAGTCAAATTAATACATTCTATTTGTTTGAGGGGGTCGGACTGTTTTGAAACAATGTTGATGTGAGTTGAGCAAGTAGAAACTGTGAATTGAGCAAATAGTTCCTTAACTATTGCACCATTGACCTATAACGGTAACGGTAATCTGACACGTTTAAATACGTGTCAGATTAATTCCGTTGTCACTAATATGATACAAAATTGTTAAATTATACAGGATAATTTAACAATTTTAGACCAATATATTTTATCGTTATAAAATAATATTGTCTAATTGTCTATGAAAAAAACGACAGTATTTTAAAATTCAAAACATCGAAATTACCTAAAAAATAGCAATTAAACATATTCTTAATGAAAAATGCTTTCATCATCAGCCGGAAGACGTCCACTGCTGAACATAGGCCTCCCCCTTTGAACTCCACGACGGACGACATTGCGCCAGCTGCATCCAGCGGCCGCCCGCGACTCGGACGATGTCGTCCGTCCATCTAGTCGGGGGTCGACCCACGCTGCGTCTTCCGGTTCGTGGTCTCCACTCGAGAACCTTTCGTCCCCATCGGTTATCGGTTCGTCGAGCGATGTGGCCTGCCCACTGCCACTTCAGCTTACAAACTTTGCGAGCTATGTCGGTCACTCTAGTTCTTTGGCGAATGTCCACGTTTCGGATCCTATCGCGCAAAGAAACCCCTAACATAGCTCTCTCCATGCCTCGCTGAGCGACTCTGAGCTTCTCTAAGAGGCCAGCAGTTAAGGACCACGTTTCAGTGCCATAGGTCATCACTGGCAACACACACTGGTTATACACCTTCGTCTTTAGGCACTGTGGTAATTTGGACGTGAAGATATCGCGTAGCTTCCCGAACGCTGCCCAGCCGAGTTGGATTCTTCGAGCGACCTCTTTGTCGAAATTGGATCTACCTAACTGGATTGTCTGTCCAAGGTACACGTAGTGATCGACAACTTCGAGAGTATCAGTTCCAATGACCACCGGTACGGGTGCAACATGGACATTCGACATGATTTTCGTCTTGTTCATGTTCATTTTAAGACCCACCTGTTTGGAAACGATACTCAGGTCGCTGAGCATTGTACTGATGTGCTCCATCGATCTTGCCAAGATGACTATATCATCGGCGAAACGAAGGTGAGTGATGTATTCGCCATTGATGTTGATGCCGTATTCGCCCCATTCCAAGAGCTTGAAGACGTCCTCCAATGCATTCGTGAACAGTTTCGGAGAAATGACATCTCCCTGTCTCACGCCTCTGCGCAATTGGATTGGTTTCGTGCTCTCTTCCTGGTAGCGAATCGACATTGTGGCGTTGCTATACAAACGCTTCAACACTTCGACGTACCTGTAGTCGATTTGGCATCGTTGGAGGGACTGCAGTACTGCCCAGGTTTCGATTGAATCGAAGGCTTTCTCATAGTCCACAAACGCTAAGCAAAGTGGCAAATTATACTCCTCGGTCTTCTGTATAATCTGCCGCAGCGTATGTATGTGGTCTATGGTGCTAAAGCCTTTTCGGAAACCGGCTTGTTCGGGAGGCTGGAAGTCATCAAACCGGCGTTCGAGACGATTCGTAATGACCCTCGAAAACAGCTTATAAACGTGGCTCAGAAGCGAGATTGGTCTATAATTCTTCAACAAGGTCTTGTCACCTTTTTTGAAGAAGAGCACAACCACGCTTCTGTGCCACGCTTCTGGCGTCGTACCCTCGAGAATGACGGAATTGAACAATTTCTGGAGGACTAAGAGTACCGGTTTTCCACCCGCTCGCAAAAGTTCAGTAGTGATTCCGTCATCCCCCGGTGCCTTGTTGTTCTTCAGCTGTTTGAGTGCCATTCTAATCTCGTACAGGCTGATGTCTGGGATATCCTCGGTGTGATGTCGGGTCAGCTTTGCTCTGGTGTCCTGAGCATTGCTTTCAACGGGTTGTTGTGATGATGTGTACAACTGTCCATAAAACCTCTCAAGCTCAATCAGAATCTCCGGTTTTGAAGATACGATCCTGCCGTCGTCGATCTTCAGCTTCGTCATCTGACTCGACCCAGCAGACAAATTTCGTGCAAACACTTTGGAGCCTTGGTTCCGCTCTATTGCCTCCCTAATACGTGTAGTATTATAGGAGCGCAGATCGCGTCGCATCGATTTGGAAATTCGTCTGTTAAGTCGACCATATTCCGACATATCGGTTGAAGATTGCAGTCTCATATCCCTCCGGTCCGCCATCAACTTGAGCGTTTCGTCTGAGAGCTTTTGAGATTTAATACGGCGCGGGGCCTTATAGAACTTAGACCCCACAGCTTGGACTGTTTCTACAAACCCGTTGTTTATTTCGTCCACAGACTCGCATTCAGCTAGACACTGAAAGCGATTGTGCAGTTGGAGTTGGAAGGCTTCGGGGTCCATGATATGAGCAGCACTAGGACGGAGCGTAGACTTCATCAGACGTGACCTTTCGAGCTTAACATTGATATTCAATGTGCCTCTAACGATTCGGTGATCGCTACCGGTTTTCACCCTGCTGATCACGGAGACATCATTGAATATGTGCTTTCTGGTTGTCATGATGAAGTCGATCTCATTTTTTGTCGAACCATCAGGGCTCATCCAGGTCCACTTCCTGGAGGGTCTCTTCTGGAAGAAGGAGTTCATCGCAAAGAGTCCCTCCTTCTCCATGAAATCGACCAGCTTCTGGCCCCGGTGGTTGCGCCGCCCATACCCAAATCGACCCACCCTCAACTCATCGCCGTTCGAAGCGCCCAGCTTCGCGTTAAAGTCCCCCATTACAACGGTGAAGTAGGTATTAGTCGTATGTATGGCTTCAGAAATCTCCTCATACATAGCCTCTACCTCATCGTCGGAGTGTGCAGAGGTCGGGGCGTAAACCTGTATGACCTTCAGCGAATACCTTTCGGTAATTCTGAGAATAAGGTACGCCACTCTGCTCGACACACTATCGATCTTCACCACGTTGTTCACGAGGGACTTGTGAACGAGAAACCCAACACCACCTTGAGATTTTTGATCTCCTTCCCGGAAGAAGAGCATGTTACCGGACTCAAGGATTACCGTATCCTGGCCCTCTCTTCGGATTTCGGATAATCCCACTATGTCCCATCGCAACTTGCTCAATTCTTCCTCCAGCTCTAATAGCTTCACGTCAGTCCTCAGTGTGCGGACATTGTATGTTGCCAGGGCCAGAGTCCGTTTGTGTTGGTAGCGCCTAATCTGCCGGAGATTCTTAGCACCCCCTGCCCCTCCGTTACCTGTCCCGCTACCAGAGACAGGAATAGAGGGGCTGCCGGGGACTGGGGGCCGTACATAATTGTCGTCCATCATGAGGGGGGGGGGGGTTGCCATAATCCCCACGCTTGGCAGGCGACTTGGGGATCGCAGTAGGTGGTGGTAGATGATACCGGGAGGCGCTGCTGCCCGCCTTCCGTATAATCCCTCTGTCGGCTCCTACGACACCCACGGGAGGATATGGGGGGGTGCTACTCTTAGGCCGGCTAGCGACCACCGGTACTTGGTTTTGATTATTCGTGGCTTTAGCTATTGGATATTTTGCGTAAATTTTGGGAGCGATAAATAAAAGATGTGTGTCGTTGAAAAACCGTTTAAAAAAGTGAAAGTATAAATTGTTTCAAAAAGTTACAACGTCTTTTTTTTGTAAGTTGCGTTTCGTTCGTTCATGAACATGCCCCCGGCCTTGGAAGCAGTTGCTTTCAATGTCCTTAGCGACTCGGGGACTCCTCTTCCTCGCATACAAGAGGACAGATCTTTGCGTAGGCTCGTCGAACAACACCCGCAGCAGTCCGTATATCCGCCACTCTTGAGATGCCATCCTTGCCTGGGATAGTCCGCAGTACTCGACCCAAGCTCCATTTTAATGGTGGCAGGTTGCTGTCCTTAAGCAAGACAAGGGTGTCGACTTTCAAGTCATCCTTCACATCGGTCCACTTAGTCCGCATCTGCAACTCTGACACATATTCCTTGGACCAACGGGACCAAAAATGTTGTCGAATTTGTTCCACCATCTGATGCCGCTTCAAACGATGAATAGGAACGTCCATCAGATCGTCACTGACAGGTGCAGTCAGCGGTCGACCAACCAAAAAATGAGCAGGAGTTAATGGAGAAAGGTCTTTAGGATCTGGGGAAAGTGGAGAAAGCGGTCTAGAGTTTAAGACGGATTCTATCTGTGATAACACCGTGCTAAACTCCTCGAAAGTGAGGTGCGCGTTACCTACAACTCTGCGTAAATGGAATTTACAAGATTTTACTCCTGCTTCCCACAGACCACCAAAGTGCGGAGAATATGGCGGAATAAATGAAAATTTTATGTTCTGATTAGCCGCATATTCTTTTATGTCTGAATCACATCTTTGCAAAAATTCAGAAAAATGATTCATTAAACCTACAAAGTTGCGACCATTGTCAGAAAATATTTCTACCGGTTTACCACGTCGCGAAATAAACCTATTGAGCGCTAGTAAATATGCTTCAGTTGTGAGTTCAGTGACTAATTCTAAGTGCACGGCCCGCGTCGTAAAGCACACAAACAAACAGATGTATGCCTTTGAAGTTCGAGCCCCCCTACCCTTACGATTGAGTATGAGCACCGGCCCACAGTAGTCAACACCGCATCGAAAGAATGGAAAGGCAGGCGTTATTCTTTCCACGGGTAAATTACCCATGCGAGGTGTTAATGTTTTACCTCTAAGACGTTTACAGGTTACGCAGTTCCATACTACCTGCTTAGCCAAATTTCGACCATTCAGAGGCCACCAGGTCTCACGTAAATTATAAAGTAATGCCTGAGGTCCAGCATGAAGAAGTCGTAGGTGCTCACTACGAAACAACAACAGTGAGAAATAATGTTTGCTGTCTAGTAAAATAGGATGTTTTTTGTTGTAATTAAATTCATCCGAATTACTTAATCGGCCACCTACGCGTATTATTTTATTCTTATCCATAAATAAACTAAGTTTACTTAGATTACTTTTATATTTAATTAATGAACCGTGTTGTAATAACGAATATTCATCAGGGAAACTTTCTATCTGAGACCACCTAGTCAAAATACTCTCGGACGCATTCAGTTCGTCAACACTAACTACGCCCGTCCGTCTGTTTAATTTATTGCGAACATTATAAATAAAACGTAGAACAAACGCTATCGCACGCAGCATTCGTTTATATTGTGAAAAACGATTAAAAGCGTAAAGTTTTCTGTCGGATACGTCATAAGTCACGAAAGAAGAAATAGAAGGCCGAATTTCAGGGAGATCCTCCTCGCCGCCCTCAATAATATGACTTTCTAAAGAGTAACTTGGACTCCGTAAAAAATCGGGACCATCCCACCATAAGGCAGAAGAAGAAAGTTCTTCTAAATTACAACCGCGTGAGGCAAGATCTGCTGGGTTCTCCTTGCTTCTGACATGACGCCAAACAACATCGTTTGTCAATTCGTGAATTTCCGAAATTCTATTTTGAACAAAGGTTTTTAATTTATTAGGTGCCATGCGTAACCATCCCAAGACTATAGTCGAGTCTGTCCAAAAAACACTGCCATTAAAGTTATAATGTAGTGAACTACGTACTTTATTTAAAAGTTTTGCACCGAGTAAAGCGCCACATAGTTCGAGCCTCGGTATACTAGTAGGTTTTAAAGGTGCAACCTTAGTTTTAGAAATAAGTAACCGAACAGTTATAGTTTGATCTTTATTTATTGTGCGAATGTAAATACACGCCCCGTAAGCTGTTTGCGACGCATCGCTAAAAACATGCAGTTCGACTGATAATGGTTGTACACCTACAGCGTGGCGGGGAACGCGCAGCGAAATAACAAACCGGTTCCACGTCCGCGCGACGCTTGCCGGGACTGTGTCATCCCAACCAAGTTTAAGAAGCCACAGTTGTTGTAATAACACCTTTGCGGTAATTATCGTAGGACTCAAAAAACCAAGAGGATCAAAGATTTGCGAAATACATGATAAAATAATTCTTTTAGTAACGGGTTTATCGTCAATTTTAAGTTGTGTATTAAAATTAAATTGATCGCATACGTTATTCCAACCCAAGCCCAACGTTTTAGCATTAACATTTTCGTTCGATTTAATTTCTTTTGAATTGTTAGTCGAGGAGTCGGCGAAATCGCATGGAAAATTGAATACCCACTTTCGAAGTGGAAAACCACCTAATTGAAGCGTGTTTCGTACATTTTGACATAATTTTAATAAGTCGGTCTTATCATCGAGGGACGTTAACATGTCATCGACGTAAAAGTCTTCCTTAATCACTCTTTGAACCTCGGGATCTGACGATTCAATGCCTAATTGTTTTAAGCACCGCATACTAAGGAAAGGCGCTGAAGCCGTTCCGTAGGTAACGGTGTTCAATTGAAATGTACTTAAAGGTTTCGAGGGATGATCGCGCCACAAAATCAGTTGAAGTTGACGTTGGTTTTCATCTACTAGACAGTTTCTAAACATCTTCTCGACATCAGCGCACGCGACGTATTTATGCTGTCTAAATCTGAGAAGAATAGAAATTAAGTCGCCTTGTATAGGTGGGCCTACTAATTGTAGGTCATTTAGAGACTTTCCGGAGGTTGTAGGCGCGCTGGCGTCGAAAACTACGCGTAATTTAGTTGTGGAACTATGTTCCCTAAACACGCCATGATGCGGCATGAAATAGCACGTCTTGTTATAAGTAGTGACAGGACTCATATGACCTAGGTCTAAATATTCCTGTATAAAATTACTGTATAATAGTTTATAATCAGGCGAGCGCTGCAGACGTTTTTCTAATGCGTAAAACCGGCGCTCTGCTTGTGTATATGATTCACCTAGTGCATCAGGTGACTGTTTTAATGGAATGCGAACAATGTACTTGCCTTCGCTATTGCGCGTAGTAGTGCGAAGGAAGTGTTCTTCACATGCACGCTCTTCCTCAGTCCGCGTATCCCTGATGTTAGGAATCTCTTCGAGTTCCCAGAACAATCGTAGCTGTGAGTCTAAGGAACTACTGATATTACATTGGATACGCTGTAACCTTTGCATATTATTAGAATTATTAATAACAGGGCCGGAAAGGATCCACCCTAACCACGTATTTTGTAAATAAGGGCCATTAGGAAGACGCATTCTTCCTTCATTTAATAGATCCCAGAACTTATCCGCGCCTATTAATAAATCTACGTTTTTAGAATATAAAAATTGCGGGTCTGCTAGCTTTACATTATCTGGAATATAGAACTGCGCGCTTGTTTGACATAAGGCTGGCAACGTAGATGTTATTTGAGACAAAACAATACAAGTAATATGCGTAGTATAGTTATGATGAACGCGGGACTTGACTTCAATATTACAAGTTTCCGAACACTGTAATACTGAGTCACCTATACCTCGAATTTCATAAGTGGACTGTATAATCGGTATTTTAATTAATTTACAAAATGATTTTGTAATAAAGCAACGTTGACTTCCATTGTCAAGCAGCGCGCGCGCCTGGTGATAAACACCATTAATATCGGCTATTTCAACTATAGCTGTTGATAATAGAACCGTGTGTGCATTTGTTGATTGAGCACATAGGATTTGCATGTTTGTATCGCATGCTTGAACTGCGAACGGGTTCGCGGCGGCGGTGGAGGTGGGGACGCACGCAGGCCGCTCCGCTGCGTCCGCACACTTCACGGCGCTCCCAGTCGCGGAACGAGAATGGAATGAAACTAATCTATCAGCGTTATCATTATGGAGTAATGAGTTATGTTTGTGATTACATTTCCTACATGGCCCAAATCGACAGTGTTCAAGTGCGTGTCCCGAGCGTAAACAGTTTTTACATAGGTTGTGATCGTTTACTAATTTTAATTTTGATTCCAAATCACTATCGATAAACTTTTGACATGCATAAAGTGAATGGTTACCGTTGCATTTTATACAAGATAGTTTGACGCGAGACCGACGCTCGACTGGCTTATGTGTGGAAACATTGCAGTGAGACGTGTGATTCGAACTTGAAGTTGGTTTTTTATAAACAAGTTGCGTAGTGAGCGTTTTATTGTGTGAAAGCTGCAACGTTTCCAACATATCTGCCCTGTCTTTCAAGAACCTAATCAACTCATCCACCTTAATAATGCGTTTAGAATTGTTCTCGCCCAATAACAACGAACACTTAAAAGTCTCCCATTCGCGTTCAGTCGTCTTATCTAATTTTGACACTATAATATAATTGATAAGAGTGTCCCAGGACTCGGTAGGCTCGCCTAGCATTTTTAATGCACGTAAATTTCTCAAAATAGTGTCTATTAGTTTTCTAATGTACGCTGGGGACTCTTTGGACAACGGATTTATTGAAAATAACGCCTTTACGTGATTGTGCACTAAAAGGTCTATTATTATCGTATCTATTCAATAATAACTCCCAGGCTACGTGATAATTATTTGAAGAGAATTCGACAGAGTTAACGACCAGTTCAGCATTGCCTTTTAATGATGACTTTAGGTAATGATATTTTTGAATATTACTGATACGTTTAGAATTATGTACTAAAGATAAAAACGTGTCGCGGAACTCGAGCCAGTGCTCATATGAACCGTCAAAGGTAGGCAGTGAAATAGTGGGCAGTTTAATCGACTGTGATTGATCGCTGCAGCAGCCTTGATCACTAGAACCGTCACTAACCTCAAAACTATTCAAAAGGTATTCTGCGCGCGCCATTGTACTATAATAGGAATTTTCAAATAATTCCCTGCCGTTTAACTGTTCAACGATATCACTTTCGGAAACGTTCTCTATCGATTTTACTTTGAACTTCGTTGAACTCAGCATATAAACTAGCGGCTCCTTTAATGCGTAATTTTAAATCTATACGGCTTCGCGAAGAGGAAAAAAGGAGTTCATTCTCTTCTAGTGAAAGTATATAGGTAGAAAATTTAGTAAGTCTGCCCTTAATAACGCCACGTTTTCGGACATAGTCGCGAACTATTGTAGGATCTCCATATGGCGAAATAGGAGATTTTTCACGAGATTTCGCATTAGCACTGTCTATATTAAGTGTGATTGGAGATTTATCACGAGATTTTGCACTTTCAGTTGACATTTTGGTGGTCAGTGAAAAGAGGAGTACTTACAGTTAAGATGTTCTAAACACGTCAGCAGTGATAGCAGCGTCACAAGCTTTGCGATGTTATCAGGAACTATCCAACACGTTCCTCCACGCGTATATTTCACTGAAATCAGTTTAGACACGGGTATCACAAATAGATCAAGGAGCTGTCAGGAAAAGGAAAGAATGGTTGGTCCCACCAGATTGCGTATGTTGATGGGTGCCAGATGCCAGTCCAGTCTCGATGCCTGCCTGCTTGTCCAGAAATATGATCGTACTCCCAGGAACTCCAACAGCAGCAGCCGCGATCTCGTGCTCCACAGGATGCTGGATTCCGATATCTTTTATCGTAATTTGGCGCTGAAGGGCCACATGTGCCGGATAGCGACCACCGGTACTTGGTTTTGATTATTCGTGGCTTTAGCTATTGGATATTTTGCGTAAATTTTGGGAGCGATAAATAAAAGATGTGTGTCGTTGAAAAACCGTTTAAAAAAGTGAAAGTATAAATTGTTTCAAAAAGTTACAACGTCTTTTTTTTGTAAGTTGCGTTTCGTTCGTTCATTATGCAGTTCCCTGAGGAACTGTAGTCACTGCGACCTTGAAGATCTATTGTGACTCGCCGCCAGATCTATAGTAACTCCTTTAGCCCGGTAGACTTCAAAAAGTCTATTATATTCCTGGCTTTTAGAGATTTTATATCTTCTGGGCTGATTATGTGTCGTCCCAGATGTATGCTTCGTTTGTGGATTAGTGGTCCACATTCACACAAGACTTGTTTTGGTGTTTCACGTTCCTGTTTGCAATATCTGCAAATGTCAGTGTCACTTAGTTTCATGTTAAATAGGTGTCTGTTTAATTTGCAGTGTCCAGATAAGGCTCGTACAATTGAGCTTTTATTTGCTCTCTTTAGCTTCAAGAGCTCTTCAGCTAGTTTTTGTGAATGACCTTCAATTAGGGATATAGCGTGATTTAATCCCGGCTGTTTTTGCCAGTATTTTTGAATCCCTTTGCAGGTCATTTTTAGAATTTGCATCACATAGTTTTTAGGGATACCGCAAAAGGGCTCTGGTCCTATTTGTAGTCCCTGTGCTCCAGCCCTTGCTAATTCATCCACTTTTTCATTGCCGATGATGCGAGTGTCCTGGTACCCATTTAAGAATAATTTTATTCTTTTGCCCCAGTTCATTCAATCTGTCAATACAGTCCTTTACCAGTTTCGAATTTATCACGCTCGAATGTATGGCATTGAGTGCTGCTTGACTATCAGAGTATATGTAAATGGTTTGATTTATGCAGTTTTGTTGGCGGTTAGCTTCCACACATTCTAAAATGGCGTATACTTCTGCCTGGAAAATAGTAGCGTTTATCCCAAGATTCACACTTTTGTTGATTTTCGGTCTTACGCCATATATTCCACATCCTACATTATGACCCATTTTTGAGCCTATCTGTGAACCAGACTAGGATTCCTGTTTTACAGAGTTCGTGTGCCTCTGACCATTCCTCTCTGCTCGATGTCTTCACTAAGTAGTTTCTTTCAAAGTTCCATAGTGGAGTCATGACGTCTGTGGTCATTGCTAGAGGTGTGTTCTCAAGGACTGTTTGATATAAAGATCTCAGTGCTTGAGAATGCCAGTTCTTTTGACCAGTAACTCCTACTCTGTAGCTGCTAGCTTTCGCATCTTCCATTATAAATAAACGCAGAGGCGGTAAGTTAAGCAGGGCATTCAGAGCGGCTCCTGGTGTGGTAGACATGGCACCGGTTGCCATAAGGCATGCTGTTCTTTGCAAGCTATTCAGTTTGTTAATAACTGTAGCTTGTGTGGCTTTCTTCCACAATACGACGCTGGCATATGTTACCGTTGGCCTCACAATGGCGGTGTACATCCATAGGGCTATTTTGGGATTTATTCCTCATTTTGCACCAGTTACTCGACACCATATACCTAGGGCTGTTTTAGCCTTTTGGGTTATGTTGTTTATATGACGCGTCCACGTGAGTTTTTGGTCGAATGTGACGCCCAGGTATTTGACTTCCGTGGAGTACGATATAACGGTCCCTTTTAAGATAAGCGTTTTGAGGTTTTCCAAGTTTCGCTTCCTGGTAAAAGGGACTATTGTTGTTTTATTCGGATTTACCGATAGGTTATTTTCTGTGCACCATTTGTCGATGATGTTCAGAGATCTCTGTATTATAGATGATACTGTGCTTTCACATGGACCAATGACGCAAGCTACCACGTCATCTGCGTAGCCTTGTATATCTAAGCCTTTTTCAGAGGCTTGTAATAACAGTTAATCAACCACTAAGGACCATAACAGTGGCGATAGGACGCCGCCTTGAGGACAACCTCTTGTGGTTATGAAGACTTTTGTTGATCCGTGCAGGCTAACGTTAACTGAATTTATGATTGATATTTAACAACTTATTTATAATTAACTTATTGTTGAAGATTTCACTAAAATATTGAAATGATTTCATAGTAAACGAAAGATTTTGATCATAAAGTTAATGAAAATATTTATTCGAAAATATTAAAATTAATTTTTAAATATTATTATCGTCGTTGAGAAATATTAAGTCATTTTTCGAAGCGCTTTGAACATTTTGACCGTATTATCGATTTCTTTTTGTAGTGCCGCACTACATGAGGCTAAATTAGCTATGTCACCGAAGTAGATTCTTTTCCGTTTTTAAAAATCATATTATTTCAATACAAAGTGAGATTCAATGTGAATTATGAAAATAAAGAAAGTTTATTATTTAAATATTATAAGTTTTGAAATAATAAAAAAGTACTGCGTCTAAAATTTAGAAATAAAAAGTACGTTAGTAATTTTACGTTTATGTGAGACCCCTCTGTGCATATGTCTAACTTGCTCTTAGCTGGTTTTTCCAACTAGCGCTCATTAAAAAAGCTTACCTAACTTATCATTAGCCCCTTTACACGCTTGCGACTGCAAATGCAGTCAAATTTTTTGATTACCCATCTCGTGCCTGACCCTTGCGAACGTTGATCAAAAACGATCATGGGCCGCGGCGCTTAGCCACTACGCCAGCCAGCTACTAATAAAAATTAAGAAGTATCCCTTGCGGGGTAGGTACAAAGGATCGAGCGCCACAATGCACAGTCCTACATCTTTCGCCTCCTCCAATCTCAAATAACTGGCTGGTTTTATGCTCACCTTTCTTGAGAACTTGATTCATAGATTACCTCTCAGGCAGGGCCAGTGCGGATTGGTAAGTGTTAATGATTGGTGATGCAGCTGGGACCGCCTGCTTAACGTGCCTTCCAAAGAACGAAATAGTAAATTTTTGGTCACCCATCCTATGACAGATCATTGCAAAAGTTGCTTAACGAACGTATCGTAGACCGAGCGCGGTAATCACTACGCCACTGAGCTCCAGCTGAATCAATAGCTGACTTCAATAGAATTTCAAAATAAAATAAAAATTTAAACTCTTTCAGAAGGCTGCAGGTCAATTATACCTGCACCGCTTCGCAGAAACAAACTCAATTAACAATCCAATTTATAATTAGTTTGCTTTGGATGTGGGGCAATTGTTGTGTATTAAAATAATATAATGTTAGTACGTTCTGCTGAAAGGTCTGTTTCAGTATGAAATTAGTATAACAGTATAAATAAACTAGAGTCACCACTCTACAGGCTCACTGAACTTAACGAGGCGTATTTTTAATCTGGCGTGAAAATTAATTGAGCTGAAACAAAACGTGAGAGGCCTTTCTGAGCCGACAAATACATTATTTCTTTCTTATACTATTGTTCCATACTTAGTAAAAGAAGGCGACTGTTGCTTTACACAATTCCGTTTACGAATTTTAGGGTCAGTGCATATTTGACAGAAGATGCGTGATCTCTTGTTGATTACGGAACAACAGAACAAATCATTCTCTATGAAAGGAATTGAATAGGGACTCGTGTAACTAAGCAAGTAGCATTGCTATTTGTAATAAAATCAGCCTCGACTCAACGTCTAGCACAGCTCCGTTATAGCATAGAGTTTCAATAATGTAAAACCTTATTTAACTTTTTAAGAATGTAGGTTTTATTTGATTGAACTCTATGCTATGACAACGTTGCGGTCGAATAAACTCGAATAATTAAAAAAAACGTGATGTATAAAATAGCACTGCAGCTAAAAGGTGCATAGACGGATATACCTATGAGTATTGTTTTTTTTTTATTATAAATCATAGAATATTAAACTATAATATTAGTTAAATGTTAGTCATTACACAGAGTACACCATTGATATTGTAAACAGTGAAATAACCGAGACTAAAATAACAATTGATCTGAATTGTGTTTTTACGATATTAAAAATTTATATTTTTCCTGTTTATATAATATTTGCCGTGTTTGAATATTTCCATACTAAAAACTGTTTCATTGTTTCCATTCAGAGAGCTATTCATTAAAATGGAAATATACATAGGGCTGCGATTTGAATAACAGCGATATGAATTTAGATTTTAACATTCTGATTGAACAAATTCAACAGGAATATTATTCGTTTATTTCATTTATTCTAGTTCAACAGAATATATTATTTTATTGCTATTACTTGCTATGTAGGTTGACCCTTGAAATGTGCGTGTGCTTGATAAAATCTATGTGAGAAGTTGTTTACTGTCCAGGCTAGTTGACAACATTTTTATTTCTTTTTATAAATAGTCCATTTATATCTTAGAAATAATTAGAACTAACAGCATCTCTGCGATTACCATTTTCGGAGATACGGTGATGTTTGTGGAACTGATGCTAGTCGATCGAAAACGCTGCCTATAAATTCATGGCACCAAGTGACATCACGGGGTGCTACGGACGTCTGGGCAATCTTTGTAAAATATTTATTATTTGTGCGTTTATGTTGATAGCTGTTATAATGGAAGTTTTAACGCTTAATGTAACTAATTTAATGTCGTATGTATTTTAGCAAATTTTTGTAGTATGTTTCCCCTACTTTTTTCAAGTTTTCAAAGCATAATTTTATCCAAATTAGAGTCATAAAATTTATTTTGTTAAATATTTATTAGTTAAATTGTTCATATTTTCCGAATATATAATGGAAACCAGTATTTTCTCTTGTTGGACACAAGCCTATTCTGTGGTTACTTGGAAATTGTACGTTTGTCTACTCGTTTCGTATTTTTCCTTTAATTATACATCATAAGGACTAGTCTGATTCTCTGAAATTTAAATATATATTTTCATATATAAGCAAAACTGACCATAATACACCACAATAACATAAACAACTGATGACGTATTAAGCCAGTCGTTTAGAATGTCTTCCGGAGCACAGATGATCCCGAATATATACGATTCTAAAACAGGCATTAGGTCATCTATACTAATAATATAAAGTGGTAAAATTTGGTTGTTTGTTTGCATAATTTAGAATATGCTCCAAAACTAATAGACTGGTGTCAAAAAATCTTTCACCTACGTAAGCTACATCATACATGTTACATACGAGTAGGCTATTATTTATGCATCAGATGGTGTCTGTTTTTTATAAACAGGTGAAAGCACGCATTCTAGTTTTCTTTGGCCATGTATAACAACACTGCAATTACTACATGGAGCGATTTGATGGACTGACCGAATAAAGGCGGCAACAAAATGCCCTGTCTACAAATTTACCAGGAAAGCTGTGGTCCGACAAAACTGTTACTGTTCCTGATTGACGATCACCACTCTGTCAAGAGTGAAACGACTTAGAAGAAGAATAATTTTGTACGGACAAAGCCGCAGGAAAATAGCTAGTGTAAAATATTCTTGTCGAGAACGCTTATCGAAAACAGCCCGTGTCTGTGAATACGTGCTCTAGATGCGAATACACATATCTACAGAGTATGAAAGAAAATTATTTTGTCTGAACATGTCTGGCACGTTTAATGTCTGTGAATATTACCGAATCTTTACACGTAATCGAATAAACGAATATTTGTACGAATATGTGGTGCTCTATGACACTATGACTTACGCAATTAAACTTGTGTATGTGTGCGTAAGCTTTTATAATCATTACTTTAGTGGTTTTAATAGTATAATAATTTCCGTATAAATTATAGCCCTGTCACCCTATCTAATTAAAAGAGCCAAATTTATTAAAAGAGCTTCTTTAACCATTAGCACCTACTAATCCAGGTGGGTGCTGATGGTTAAAGAAGCAGATGGAATCACGGCTTGACGTGTCTTCCTTCTAGATAATAAATTTTTGGTCACCCATTCCGCGTAAAACGCTTAACTTTTGCATCTCAAGCCGTATAATCTATTTATTTCGCCATCGAGCGCTTCAGACACTCCTCACTCACTTTAACATTGAATACTTAAATAAAAAATAATAATTTGAAATTTAAAAAAGTGTCTTTCAAAATCGATCTAAAAATTAAGAAACAAGTCGTAAGGCTTAGACAGAATTCAGACGGGAGACCGTTCTGTGGAACATTTTGTAATCTATGAGGTTGACAATAATAATTTTCTTTAGTCAAGCAAACTTGTTTAAATACAATTTGTTTTCTTTATTTTAGTTCGATTATAGCAGGCGTGTTTTTAATTTGTAAATGTATATTTATTTTTATTTTATCCCTTTCAATGAGGAGTTAATTATGGATATGAATTATATATTTTTGAAATGTACTCAACAGAGACCTTTAAGTTGATACCCATATTGATCTAATTAAAGTAACATTTTTTCATATTCATTTCAATTGCGTCTTCAGCCATATAATATAAATATATAGGTAGTGTCACTTGGGATAACGTAACACTTCCTATGTTATAAAAATTCATATTAAGTACTTTAAAAACAATGGTGGAATAAAGAAACGCATATATATATATACATACATAAATTAAACCTAAAAACAATACACCACCCTTTTAGGTCGTGTAAAAAGAGCTGAAATACATACAATATATTGTTACATACAAATAAATGATATATCAAATATCGAAGATATGACAACATAGCCGGTGTTCATAAAAATAGCAAAATTGTGGCTATTCTAAAGACATTTGGTGGTATGTCAACAAATCAATAGCGAATTCAAGATTGAAACTTTAAACTGAAATCGTAAACTGAATTGTTTATGTGTAGTTTATCGCTCTTTTAATGCTTAAGAAAACAACCTAGAAAGCTAAGTACCGGATACATTTAGATCATTAAAACCTTTTTCTTTGACCTTTGCGGTTAAGCATTTATTTCTTCAGCATTAACGTTTAATGATATAACTTTATTTTTATCTTTATTGCGTGCACTATTTGAGTATTTCTTTTATAGCAAGAAGCTTTTACAAAACAATTCTTATCCTGTAACGTATTGAGCGTACATAAAAATGAAGTTCATAAAAATTTAACTATAGTGGCATACGAAGTTGCATATTGATTAGTGCGTTTTACAATTGCGTAGCTCAAGTAAAGGTCAGCCGTGAGATGGGTGACCAAAAATACATTGTCTCAATCTCCCAGGTTTTTTGGAAGACAATTTAAGCTTCTGGTTTCTATGCACATGAAAGGCCTGAGCTCCAGCATTGGGTATATTAACTGGCTGATGATGATGAATTATAATGATACTGGAGGTACAAAAATAAAGAAATTATTATTATTATACTCATTGAAAGTGTAAAAGACATGACAACTGTGATCTTAATGTACATTGCATGATCTATATTAGTTTTTGCAAAATATACATGAAAACTATACGAAACCGAGGGAATCGTTATTTTTATTATAAAGTTAGAACCCTAAACAGAAAGTTAATTACTTTATAACTGAATTACTTCACATCGGCCGTGACTAAATCATTATTCAGACGGTGAGTCATACGAAACCCCCGTAATAATTGTGCTACCGTAGAGTAAAATAAAATATAATAACACGAGAGGAAGTTTAAAACGACGTCTTTTTGGTTACATCGCAACCAAGTAGAACGAAGCTTTAGAGAAGACGTACATACATTTCTTTAAGTGTCCTAGTTGAGGCTCTTATTCAATATCGCGAGCGATACAAATACCTAATAGCGCTCTTACGATGATAGATCTAACCGTGCAATCGTCCAAACAAAACTAAAGATCTCTTTTGAGTGTCCTAATTAGGCTGCCATTACACAGACTCTACCATAGTAACCGCACATGTCGACAAATTCAACTGCATTTGTCTTTTCGACTTCAATCAATCGTAATATTAACTTCAAGAGAATGCACCTGACCACGTGAACATGACTGAAACCAGAGAGAAATCAGAAATAATTGACACCAATCTCATACTAAACTGGGCTAACTGCCCCTTTATGACAGTTGCTTGCAAAATCGTTAGCCAATTAGAACGCCCCTCAACAAGTCCCTATTTTGACAGAAGGAAATATGGTTGTCGTTTAAGCGGCTTAAGCTGTGTTTAACATACGCTTATAGTAGCCAGAACGCCCTTATTATTATTTTTTGCTAAATCGCTTGTTTATGTAAATGCTTGTTACGTAGTTAATGAACACGTGGGATGTTGTAATATGGTCGAATTAATTACCATCGACTTTAGTCGAGTCATTCTTTGACATAATTATTTATGAACTGAAATTTACAGCGTTTACATTTATCAATACACTAAGCCCACTGACTCATCGGACATCAAAAGGTTAAGTTAGTTAGTTTTACATTAAGTATTCGACCTTTTCAGGGGTTTTCAGAAGATTTGGTGAAACAATAATAATTTTTAAATTACTTCAAAAAAGGGGGAGATTCTTATTCCGATTGTGTATTTTTTTGTGTATGTTACGCGATTACTCCGCCAATTTTGAATCGATTATCATGATTGTTTTTTTTAAGCAAACGTATTGATGTAAGACATGTCTTTTATTTATAAAACGAATACTTTTATGTAAATATTTAAATTAAAAAACAATAGACCTCTTTCTTTTTAATCGTAGGTCATTATTTAATATTTCATTTAGAAGAATTAAATTTTCAGACAGATATGTACCAAATTTTTCAATCCTTTGTGAAACATGAACAGAAAGACAGCCGAGTGATTCTATAAAGATCTGTTTTTACTTTTTCTTTAGTACGGTACCATAAAAGTACTGTTTGTTTTCTCATTTATTCTACGTAAATTTATAATATTTTCCATTTTCCTCTTTAATTTTTTTTTAGAAAAATGAAGTAAATTTAGGAAGATCAGCAAAATTAAAAGACAAGTCACATTATGCATTATGCATTAGGAACCCATGTTAAGGTAAATATTTTTATTTAAATACACATTAAGAAAATTATTTAACATGGTAATTAACAGTACTTCGCATGGGTGTTAAGAAGTTCTGCGGAGATCCTGACGAAGTTCGCAGTCTGATTACGTGATACTACATGATCCTTTTGCTTTTGGATTACAGGGATTTAAGTAGCTATCGGAGGCACTTCCGAAGTCGAGCAAAAAAGTAAAAAGGCCCCGGCCTTACCATCCTTTTCTCGACGATCGGACTACCTATTACTTCGATGTGGAGTAAACTAGACGCCTAAATTTTCGGTGATCAAGAAGGCATTATATAATGAGGCTCATTTCCAAATCACAATATATTTGAACGAATAATTTCAAAATTATTGCAATTCAATATACTTTAATTATTCACTGACTGACTCATAGATAATCAAAAATCTAAGTTATATCTAGCAGACCCAAGGGCTCCAAATTTTGTACATTGTTATAATTTTCCATAGAAAGTAAAGAAAAAATCTAAACTTTTGAAATATTTGTCCTGTTTTTTAGATTTTTGTATTATATAAACTGTTGAGCGTTTTGAAAACATCCGTTTCTTCTTCTTCTTCTTCTTCTTTTTTTAATGATTTATCTGCGCATTTCGCACAATTCTGCCATTGTCAAATGAATAAATTACTTAATTTCTACATGTAAATTGAAATGAATGTGTCGCTCAGAAACACAAACCAAAGAGAATTTTCCAAACATTTACCAAGGAGTAACTAAATAATTAATAACTATTATGAGGTAACTGTTATCAAAGGAAAGCTTTGGAAAACTTTGGCATAATTATGAATACTATGTGGTGGACAGAGTGGGCTAACGAACGGCCAACAAATGCCATTAAATGGGTTTCGTTAATATATCTATCGCAGCAAAATAGTTAAGCATTGACATAATGTGTGCAATGGAGTATACATTCATTCGTTAATTTTTTTATTTAATAAAACTTAATATTTTAGTGGTAACTTAAGGCGAAATTACAAATTACAACTTTTTAAACCAATTTTTTTAAGGCTTTGTTAATATTTGCCAAATAAAAATAATTTCATGAAAACAAATGATCGTTTGTTTATTTAAAGCAGAAACATAAATTTCAATTATTGGCTCGCTATAAAAAAATCACAAAGCTGATTCTAAATAGGTTTTTGAATAAATTTTACGATTTAGTATATTTAATTTTATAAAAGATATATATTAAAAATATATGAAATAAAGCGAGCGCGTCTGTACTCTCGATGCGTATTTGTATGGGAATCTCAGCGGAGGACAAGTGGGCCTTAATAAAAAAATATAGAACATGTGATCTTTTGTTTATTATTCTGATTATATCGTTATTTTGGTGATAATAAAATGAAAATGTCTTTATTCAAATAAGCTTTATACAAGCAACACGTCCAAATTTATTTTCCCTACCACTCGTTCAGGACGTCTTTAAGCAGACAAGAAGAACAAGCTGAAGAAACTTACCAGCTCTTTATGATAAGTAATAACATTTATATAAATCATGTCATTACCATAATACGTACTATAACAATTATACATACAATTTTCAAAGTCTATAGGACATAAGTTGGTACATATAATTATTAATCGTTATAGAACAAAGCGTAGGCTACTAATTCCATGCATAGCGGTCCTTCAATAATTATTGAATTATAATCATATATGATTATAATCATCAACTTTATTTAGCCTTTACTCATAAGTATGTTTTTTACATGAATTTTAAATTTATTTACGGGTATGTCAATTAAATTTTGTGGAACTTTATTGAACATTTCATTCATTTGCCCAGAGATGATCTTCTGGTTTTTTAAAGTCTGAAGCTTGGAATGCCAAATTGATTTTAATTTCTTGTATTAAGATTATGAACATTACTTTTTTTTGTGAAGGATTCGTAATGTTTTCTATAGATAAAGCACAACTGTTCGATAGCGAAAAAAATAAAGTAGAAATAAGTGAACACACTATACAACCTTTCTCTATAACATTGCACCTTTTTTAATTTTGAAATCTCTTAAAAAAATATGTCTGGTGCCAGTAATTTCACTTTTTGTACTACGTTCTTTAATTACTCTTTCAAAGAACTAAAACAACCGAACATTACAAATGATTCATCAAGGCCCATTGTTTCAAGCTCACAATTTAAAGATGTCTCTGGTAATTTTTGAGAAAAATTTCTGTGTTGCCTTACTATAAACAATTGAGTTATCAGATAGTAAATTACTTTATAAATAAAAATCTGTACCATAAATACATATTCTACCATTTTTAATTATATTATAAAGACACTTGTACCTGACTTTGTTCACATAGTGACGTATGTTTATTATTTCTCTCCTCTACTTATCAAAGCATGAAAACAATTCGCTTCCCGCTGACAGAAACATGTACAATCTGGCGCCATTTTGAGTTCAATCCTTTCATAATTACTTCTTTATTTCACATCATTCCATAGTTATTGCACTGTTGAGGTCACTAAAATAAAACTTTTAATAATGTTATAAAATCTATAAACCACTTTAATACCCACAAGAGTTTATACTTATTGAAAAATGTAAGTGTATGTATTAACATGAAGCAAATAAAATATTTTTATTATAAACAAAAATAAAACAATTTTCTATCCAAAAATTATCTTGCTAATTATCTTTCATGACCATTATTACTTTTAAATTAATACAAAAATGCCTTTGCGAAGAAAAGATAATAACACAATTTCTTTTATGTCCAACATGCGGTTACAAAGAGCAAAAATTAGAAAAGGCGCTTGCTGTAAGCACTCGCAGATTAAAACTGTTTCCACAAGGAACGAACCTCATTACGAGATATAAACGTAGACGAAGTATATTCAAGTTAAATAGATGTTTTCTTATTTCTATTGCAACATTATAAGTTTAAAAAGAAATTTTATAAAGGTTTTCGGTCCAATTTGTAACGAGCTTTGAAAAATTTGGCTAAAATTAAAAATGAATGAGTAAATACACTGAACACAAATAGAAATACATGCATAAGGCGTCTTTATTCTAAGGTAGCATTTTCTATTTTCTACCAGGCAACCTTTGGTTAATGGAAAATATAATAACTAAGCAATAATACTGCGGGTTAATGCCTTAAATAAATAAATATACTTATTTGAGATATTAAACCAAAAACAAAAAAAAGGAACAGAGTGACGGAGAGACAGTGTACTTAAATAAAGATAAGTCCAGCTCGAGGAAATGGTCCTTTATTTGTTTAAATATTGCCAAGTTAATTTATAATCCAAATCAATCGTGATCATCATCATTAACATCGTCAGAGAGTTAGACTTTTTTCAATAATTAGCGGGGCTGGTCACGGCGTGCTCCTTGCCGGATCTCGGGTCCTTTTGGCTGGCTTACGGTCCGGATCGTTCTATCATTTCTTGCAAGATACCAGGGCGCGGACCATGCGAGAGGGTAATATGGAGGGTTTCGCTGGGTAGGCCATCTGCACTGGACCGACATCCCTTGCAGCTGGAGAGCTCCTGATTAGTTAGCCTATCGCCTTATAAAATGTTACAATCGGGTCCATCCGGTATAAAAAAGGTAGGCCGGTCTACGTAAAGGGGCTGATGATGATGTACCATCGGTAGCGGGAATTTCTTAATATTCGAGGAGCTCGATGGCGCAGTGGTTAGCGCGTTCGGTTTGTGATACAGTTGCTAAGCAACGGCGGTAAAAAAATTATTGTCTCCAGCTATATTGTAGAATTGCATGTTAAGCCGGTAATCCCGGCTGCACCTCATATTGCTAATAGCCACCAACCTGCATTATGCCAGAGTGGAGTGTAATGTCCTATCCTCTTTAACCATACATAAGGAAAGTCTGAGCATTTGCATTTGACGTCAAATCAATAGCTAATTTTACCATCGGAAAATAGGTCGCAACAAAATTTCTAATTAATAAAGTTAAACGCCAGGTAAGTAAAGATTAAGCGCCGTGAGTTTGCCAAACGCTTATCTTTAATCAAATCTTTAAACGTCCATTAAAGAGAAGCCGCTCAAGGGTTTAGGAAATTAGATATATTTTTTTTATTTATCAACGTAGCGATTGACGAAAATCGATCATTAGCGGGTTGCCGTATGACCAATTAATTGAAATTTATTTAACTGTCGTTGGGCAGATTATGTCAAATAAAATAGTAACATATCAATTCTTCTAAAATACATATTAAATTAAAACTACTTATCTAAACTTAAAATAATATCTAAACTAAATTAAAAATGTCTCCCAGATCATTGCCTACAGGTAAGGTACCCAGAAGGCTGCGAGCGTTACCTCTTTGAATAGCTAAACTAATTCTTTGGGCGAGGTACAAACCAGCCTTCTGATCACCTGACCTGTCAAAAAGTTTCTTTTTTAACTCTTGATAAAGACGATGGGCTCCAGGGCCCCACGGACCCATCGTTTCGACCCCAAACGGCTCAAATATGTAGGTATTACTTATACCTGAATATTTGCGCCGTTTGAGGCTTTCTGCAGCAGCGGCGGCTACACCCGCCTCAAGACATGTTCGTGGAAGATGAGTTGGCGCCAAAGTATCAACGCAGGTGGCATCCCATACTAGGGGTCGACCCATCCTCCAAGGTACCAAAGACATCCCATCAGGTCTCTTACCGTCGTCGCGAGTCAGCCCGTTCGGTTCTAGAATGGCTGGCACTGACGCCGTAGCAAGAGCTCGACGGATAATATCATTGATACTTGCATGTCGAGAGATACGACCGGCACTTCTGCTACAAGATAAGCCGTGATGACCTAAAGAGTCCACCGTTTCACCGCAAGGGCAAAGATGGGGGAGATTACAGGTTGCCCCCAGGCGAAGACAAACTGAAAGGCGAAAAGTTGTATTATCTAGAAGTGTCCCAACAGTCGATGACGGCAATACTTGTAACCAAAGACCGGATTCCCACTCAGCGACAGCTAAGAGACGAGCATGCTCTGCAGAATTGGCAGACGTGTTTAATAGATTATTCCGTACCAATTTACAGAGCGGCTCGTCCCAATGTTTTTGAGCTGTCATTACTGTTGGAAAATCACTTCCAGATAATATCTCCCAAGCAGTTTTTGCCTCGGCCATATTGGAGATAGCAGCAGCTGAAGATGTTTTAGACAATATTTTTTATTCAGGTCATAGGTGCTATGGACCGAAGATAAAAATGCTGGAAGGGCAACACTAGAAATTTTGCGTAAACCTAAACCTCCGAAGCGTATAGGAAGAGAAGCCTGGTCCCAAATTTTGTCACTAATATCGATATTAAGTATAGTGGAAACAATTTCTTTTATTGCTTTGTCCATTGAAAGTGTAAGGTTTGTGTGTTTCCAAAAAGGTGCTGAACGTAAAACATACGTAAATTGAGGAACAAACAGACAATAACGCATAATTGTGAAAGCCATTTGATTATTAATTTTTAGTAAACGATCAGCAAATGACTTAAATTTTATTACTTTTTGTTCAGTGAACTGATTGAAATATTCATCACAAATTGGAGACCCTAAAAGTGAAAGTGACTGTTTACATATAATTTTTATGCCCGGAGCTAGAGCATTAAATTTGGAAATTATGGATTCTTTTTCATTGACTGTACTAGGAATATAGAGCTCGCATTTACTAAAATTTAACTCTAGGCCACAATTTTCTAAATTTTCGATTAGATATTTTAGATCTGAAAAAACTGATTCGGCTTCTCCTCCTAACGTACCATCATCCAGATACCACACATTGAATTTAGAATTTAGATTTGAAATAATTGGATGAATAGCTAAACCAAAAAGTGCCGGCCCGAGTGGGTCACCTTGTTGACATCCTACGGAAGAGGACAAAAGGTGGTTTTTATAAATCAATTTCGAAGGTGATCTATAGCATTGCCATAAGAAATTGTATATAGATGGTGTTTTGTCTTTTATTTGTGTCAACAGGGTGGACCTATCTACCGAGTTGAAAGCATTTTTTACATCTACCTTCAAGACAAGATCTTCTGGTTGAATATCTAAGAATGTTCTAAGAGAATGTATTGCCGCTTCACAACCACATTTTATTCCAAACCCTAGCTGTAAAGGGTCGAAGTAGTTGCTAAGCGTGCTACGAATTGACTTACAACATATTTTAGCAGCAAGACGGCGAAAAGTAGAACCTACCGCGATTGGTCGGATACCACCATCTTTTTTCTTAAGAGCGCAAAGATTCGCACCATAGAGAATATCTACAATCGCGGTATGAACGTTACCTGAGAGCATTAAATTTATAAGTTTAGTTAATTCCTTTAAGAGGCTTTCACCAGCTTCACCATTGTTACCACTTAAGAGATCTTTTAGGTGTTGAGGCGTCAGACCATCTAGTCCACCGGCAGAACCACCTCTAAAGGAATTGACTGCATCCAAAACATCGCGTGATTCTGTCTGTAAAAAAGCATCAGAAGAAATAGGAGGGTTTGGAAATGTAGAATTTGGTCTTGATGGAGGATGTTTGCTTTCAAGGGCTATAAGAGTTTCTGGAATATCTGGTGCGACAATGTCATCGGAAAATAATAGTCGAGATGCGCCTTTGATATCACCTTCACTTATTTTGGTTTCTACGTAATGAAATAACGATTTAGGTTTGTTTCTATTGGGGTAATTTGATGGAAAGTGTATATTTGTCTTCTGACAATTTTCTTTGATAATAGCTGTTAGCGATTTTGGGTTGTTAGTATGATCTGGACAAGCGTGAAGAATTTTGTAAGCAAAGGTGAATATATGTTCCCAGGCTTCAGGAGTATTTTTCAAATTGACTTTTTTAATTGTTTTTGTCAATTCCTCGGCAACAGCAATACGTGCTCCTCGAGGAATTCTCCTTATGATGGGAATCGAGGACTTCAATTTTGAAATTATTTGCCAAAAAGGTTGTGATAATGTATCATTAACATATGTTTGCCGGATCGGATTATGTGATGATTGATTGTTTGGCTGTGCTAATTCTTTGTGAGACCGTGATAAATGTATTTTCAGACCTCTGGCCCCTTTGAAGTGAACTGTCGTTGAATTATAATGCACTTTTTTATTTGAAATAAACAAAGCTATAAATGAAACAACTTTGAAACGCTGTTATCGCTTTTGTATTTAGTTTTATTGATGTTTCGGACCCTTTACAGGTTCCGTGTTCACATGTGACTAAGGTGTTGATTGTCTTTTTAATTAAAAGTTTAGCTACCTTCAAAAACCAATAATATTGGACACATTAATAATACATTTTTTTTATATTTTATAACAACGTTTACATTTATTAAATTATTTTTATAAAATTATTTTGAAAATAAATTTGACTAACTTGCTACCATAATCTACCTCCAGTTCCAACTTTGCGAGTCTTATCTGTGAAGAACTGGCGAAACAAACTCCGACAAGAAAAGATTTTATTTGACTTATTTTGGATCCCAAGCCGGTAGTATATACTAACCATCATCTCTATTAAAATCGGATGTTTTTTTAATTTCAATTGCCTCGTGTATCGTTTTAGGGATGAATTTTTGTTCAGCCGCAAGTATCTTTGGGTTGTCAAATCTTATGTAACGCTTGGGTCCTCCTAATCCACACACTGCAGATTTATTTTCACCCCACTTTGTCTGCCTAATATATGAGAGCCCACAGTCGCATTCTAGTTTTTATACACCTACAACTTTAAAAGGAGATTTACACTTGACAGGTCTTAGGAATTGGTTGATCTTCTTCGGCGGCTTTAAGTAAATATTAATAGAAATTCACTTAAAAATCCTTCCAATCTTGTTTGTGACACCTTTCATGTATAAAAGTACATGAAAGGTGACACGTTCAAAATAATAAAACGCCTTCAAAATTAAAAGAATAAAAAAAATGAATTTTAGTGAAAGGTTTTCTTAATATTGTGATTGTTATATGTTTAAAATTTTGTCTGTTATTCTCTGCAGCTAAAATATATTAGATCTGAATTTCCAGAGTATTTTTATATAAAAACCAGCCATAAAATGAAAAATCTTGTTTTCCGTATGGTAGCCTTAAATATTTATTTTGTTTTGCTTTTAGTATTTTTTATTATAACGGCAATATTAACTGTAAAAATTACAACTATTTTGCCATCACTGTTACATATATTATAGCCTGGTGATACAGACAAACAGCGGAAACTTGGTTATAGGGTCCAGTTTTTTACCCTTTGGTTACGAAACCCTTGAATTTTTAACTTTACCTTAGTTTTAGTATTGATCGGTAGAATATGGTAGTATTATTACGAACTAGTCTTTGCGAATACTCTTGAAGTACTATAAGGATATGGAATTACAGTTTCGGAGATAAAATATAAACTCTTTTTGATGTTCACATCAACGACATTCCTATACAAGAATATAGGAGTGTCGTTTATAATGTTATACTTTGATCCAGTATCTATTTCTTTGAACGTATAGACAATTTCATCATAAATAATAAATTATCATAAGTTACGTTTAGATGAAAAAAAATGTCTATACTAGTATTATAAAGTTTCTATTTGTTTGTTTGTATGAGATAAGCTTCGGAAATCTGATTCGACAATGAAATTCTGTCACCTACGGAAATCTACATTATATGCGGGTGACATAGGCCATAATTTATAGAGTCCAGTCATTCTTGATGTTATATCTTCAAAATAAAAAATCCAATAACCTTTATCCATAATTTAATAGCGTTTAATTAGGACTGGGAACAAAGACAAAGAGATAACAAAACGAACTTAATAGAAACAGACAAAGAAAAAGAAACAGGCTGGCGTACCGTGAAAAATGGTGGTTCGTCTAAAACTTTCTTTAATTATATTTAATTTATCTAGGTATTATATTTGATAAATTTTGCATTCAGAGTGCTATACTAAAATATATTCTAAATGATAAATGTTTCAAAAAATTCCTAAGCCCTGTTAGGTTTTGGTTAGAGCAGCAGGATTTTTCAAAGCTTTTCATTAAGAATATTAGGCATATCTAGCTAACTTCCGTAACTAATTGGATATAAGCTTCAATCACACGCTTTTTTTTCTATGCTGGGCTTTGTGCATCCAGTTTTTCCACAAAGTCTTGTAATGTCACCTTACTATCTCGTTGGTTGTCGACGTATAGGGCAATTCAGCTAATATTTACGTAATATTCGTATTTGATAAGAATCTCAATGACTTACAATAGTAAAATACCATTGTAGTATCTACCTAAATTCCAATATTATTAGTGAAATATCTATCTTACACATCAATAATGATTGTACTTAAATATAATAATATAAGATTTCAGGTCTACCTGAAATATATATTATAGCCTATTTATCTATATTACAATGGTAAAATGCTAGTAGTTGAGATTCCATTAAGATGTGATTAGTAAAAATTTGCAGAATTGACTGCTACACTTATTTTTCTTGTCCTTGTTATCCGCTCCAATACTTTACGACTTTATCTTCCGTTCCGTTCTTGTTTAACAACTCCTGAGGATGCTCCGTGGAGAGGCGAAACACGCGTATAGTGGTAATTTTGAGAAATTTGTTGCCGTTTGTACCTACGTGTAAATTTGTGTGCGTGCGGTACACAGCACGTCTTGCGGATATTAACAGAGAGTTGTATTTGCTAAATATAATAGTTTTACGGTTATATTTATTGGTAAATAAATCGACGAATTCTGTCTGTAATCACGAATTACATTACATGAATACGTTTCGACACAAAAGGGAATGGGTACTTCGACTAATAAGGCTTTGGTACATTAGTATACAAGATAAGCCGCTTACGGCTACTTAAGTGTTTACGCGGCGAATTATTTGTTGGTATAAGACACGAGTAGTATGTAAATTTATATAAGTAGATACGTGTTCTTATCATTTTATGTTGGTTCTTCACCGCTAAAAAACAAATAATAAAAGTTAAAAAATAATAATACTTATATTTAGTCAGTTATATTAAGATAAATAGGGCACGGCTCGCTACTAAGCGAGGGCGGTAGGATTTAGTAAAACACATACATTGCTCAGATCCCGGGATAAGTAGCTAAAGCACTTGTATTAAAGAAATCTGAAACAACGAAAGTAACAACCAGACCCGAGACAATATAGAAACGTTAATTTCATCTAACTAAACCTAATAATTTAAAGAGTTTATAAAAACTTTGGCAGTAATATTTCTTTATCTTTTTGGCTTTGTTAAAACAAAGTTCTTTGTCAACTATTATCACTATATTATATATTATTAGATTATATTTGTACTTTTTACTTTTATGACAACATAGAAAACAATTTTGTAGTTAACCACCCACCTTGACCTCGAGAACACGAAAATAATATAGAAGTTAGGAAATTCAATAGGTAGTTATGTGTTACGTGAAAAAGCTATAAAGAAATATGTTTGAATGTACATAAAGTTTTGACTTCATACGCACGATATTTTAATTATTAAACTTACAATAGGCAATGTAAATTTTAGATTACCCAATAATAGTCGATTGTTTTTGAAATGGCTAATATGATATTTTGATTACGAGGTAGTTTTATTCCTGAACTTTAGCGAGGCAGTAAACTCTAAACAGTAACCAGGAAAAAACACTCTGCCTTTCAATTAAATCACGAACAATAAATCACGTGGTTAGAGAAAATTGAAAAATTTTCAGATATCCACGCATACACTATGTTACCGATGTCCAATTGTTCAAGGATATATGATTCTCATACCCGTTTTCACTAACCCAAAACAAGGCATAGCTTAAATAATTTAATAACTTAAAATAACAAGAAATAACTTAATATAATATTAAGAATAGTTTATATAGATTTTACACCTGTAACGTTAGGTAAAGCTTATCAAGCATTTGCTTAGATAGGCAAAGTTTGTCTATGATTTTGCATGCTTCAGTTCGTCTTCTTTTTTATGACCTATTTGTGTTTACACAATTTCGCCAACGTCATATTAGTCGCCTTCACACGTAAAGAGACAATAACAACAATATATATTTTGAGGTAACTAAGAAAAATAATACGTGGTCTTGTACATGCATGAGCACCCAAGACGTAAGACATAATGTAATATGTAAAAAGTCCGAAAATTAAAACAATCTCATTTTTTATATCTTAATTCTAATATATGAACTCCTTGATTCCCCAACTTACTAAATAGATTTTATCTCTTGACACATCTATTATAGACAAAGAGTAAATGAATATGTCAGTTTACGCTAATGCCCAGCGCTAGGCGTCGCAACATGCATGTCCTAAATTTAAGCGTTGCCCAAAGTCGTTAGGTTGTTCCTTGTCATTATCAAAATGCAGGTTCGGAACCACCCTCCCTACGGTTATGTTAGACTTCTACTAACTAAACACCGCCTTGGACAGTTGATTACGTACCCTGAAGGGGCAACGAAGCTTCATATAGCGATCGCCACACCGCAAGGGGGGGCGGAATAGACGTCTCTATTCACCTATATGAATAGTGACATCGAAATTTTTGCCGTTAACCCCGGAGGGCTCGGCTCATCGGATAATCAATACATCTGACTCCTGCTGGGTGTCCAGGAGGAGATCCAGTTCGGCGAAAAGTTTGGATGGGGGGATCGGTGAGAACCGATTTGGACCTACAGGCCTTAAGAATGTTGTTTATGTAATTGAAATAGAATAAATGTAACATCTTGGTATAAATACATATTAAGTCCATAAATCGTACGTTATTGGGTTTTTGAACGGCATTTTTTGAAGGTTATCAACAATTTTTGTTGATGGGAAAAATCTATTTGTATGTAAAATGCTTATTTAATACTATTTATATGCTAAATAGATATAGTCTTGAATAAAATCAAATAGATTTTAGCTTCGAATAGATTTATTCTTTTTAAACCAATAGCTACAGACAATTAGGTAATTTCGGTGTTGAAAAATAAGTCATGAAATTGCTCTAAAACTAAAATTTACATCGTAATAATCATAGACATTCTATTTTTGAGCCTTAAAATCGCACTATTATCTTATTATCTTAAAACTAAAAGTCGTGATTTTTGTCTGTATGTCACTTGTCTTGAAACACGACTCGCCAATGTGTGACGATACTGTGGCGACAACTGTCAGATTAGTCATACATATCTGTTAAATGATTATAAATCAAATTCCTAGATGGCGCTGTTATTAGCTTAGTTATATTTTTCTATTTCAAAGTCGATCGTTAGATGGCATTGTTCTTGTTTTATTGACATCTTTCAATCTTCTACTACGTCATGAATATGACGGAAAGAGTTTTAGCGGATATAAAAAAAAATTAATAAATTTTAAGGCAAGTAAACTTGTTTATTTTTCAGATAATTTATTTCTGAATAAATAAATAGGACGTGAGAAATCGCGCGTGAAATCGACCGTCTCCGACCGAGTTCATAATTTCATATCACGTTTTGCTCATTTTGTTTCTTAAACATATGCTATTTCACGGTTACGTGAGGACTTTATGTTAATTTAAACCTAGCTCAAACGTTTACATTTAATATGTTTTAATTTTCTCTATTAAAGACTCTTATTAACATATTATAGACGCTCAATGGCGTAGCGTGCTCTAGTGCGTTCGGTGCAACGCTAAGTAACTTTCTCAAGGGTCATAAGTTATCAACATCATTAAATATAATATCTATTTTTATTGATAAATATCATCAAATGTGGGCTTCAGAGGATTCTCTTAATAATACATGTCGTGTTATATGGACAAATGTTTACTATCCAATTTGCGTATTATAGTTCATACTCCATTTTTTTAAATATGAATAATATGCCGCTTCTACCTTTGTTTTGTTCTATATGTGAGATGAAATCCTCATGGATCATCTGCTTTTGCGATATCTATGGCGTAACTCACGCGACTACGGATGTCGTAGCACATTGCGAGTAGAACTAAAAAAATACGGGCGGTTATATACTATCTAAATTGAACACGCATAAAATATATCGCATTTTATTTTGTTTCAAAGTAAATACTCGATTGAAATGATTTCTTTAATATGAGGGCTGATTTAAATGAACTCTTGTAAACCTCGACCGATGACCAAACGGGCAGCTACCATTGTCCGATTCAAAAACTATCACGTTTTATTCAGATGAAGTCAGATGTAAATAAATGTGCTTTAATACCCATATACACTAAGCCCTTGCTTTATTTCACTGACATCATATTCTTATTTCAAAATTCTCATAAACTACCAAAGCAAATATCAAAAATTGAGCTTCACTTTGTTCTGGTGCGCATGGCGTATTCTGCGTGTATTCCCCGCAGTAAAGCGTCTGCATCGGCGGCTATCAATTAGGCCTAGTACAAGCTGTGCCGGACGACCAAGTTGGCAGCTAGCATTCTTCGATTCAAAGACAACTGCGTTTCGTTCAGTGTGTATTTAAAAAGTGCTTTAATTTCCGCATACATTAAGGCCTTAACTTTATTTCACTGATAGCGTACACTTATTTCTAAATTCTCATAATCCATCAAGGCCAATACGAAGTGATATCCAAAATTTAGCTTTGCTTTGTTCTGAATAATCTGGTACGCATGGCGTGTGCTGTCTAGTGGCTCGTTCCTTTCAATACCTGCAGTATAGCAGGCGCGACTGCGGTTGTAAGTATGTCTTACTGCAAGCTATTCCGGACGACTAAGTTAACAGCTAGCATTCTTCGATTCAAAACTGTCGAGTTTTAACACCTGAATACATTAGGCCCTTACTTTATTTCACTGACAGCATACTCTTATTTCAAAATTCTCATAAAGCACCAAGGCAAATACGACGTGATATCAAAATTTGAGCTTCGCTTTGTTCTGAATAGTGTGGTGCGCAGGACGTGTGCTGCCTACTGGATCGTTGCTTCCAATATCCGCGGCGTAGCGCCCGCGACTGCGGCTGTCAGTTTGCCCTACTGCACGCTGCGCCGGACGACCAAGCGGGCAGCTAGCGGAGTCCGGCCCGCGCGATGGCGCGGGCTTGCCCCCAGTGCCAGTGTCGGTGTACCGGGTGCGACCACCAAGTAAGCTGGCACGCTTACTAGTGTGTTCGAAGGCTGGAAAACGGTAACCATTTTGTATGCTCGTAACAATCCATATATATTTATTTGGATATTCCAGTATAAATATTTCCAATAATTATATTCCTTTAAATACCGAAATATGCATGTAGACTGAAAAGCACTTAAATTAGCACATTAAGTTACAAACGAGCACAGCTTATATGAAATTGTGAAAATAATTTGTATTATAAGTTTGTATATAAATGTAAAATTATGAAATTTTATTTTATAATTAATAATTTTCTATATGAAAAAACGACATTCATGGTTTATACATGTACGTACACCGGCTTCTATTATTAAATTTATTGGAATATCCATAATTTATATATTATTGTTCAAGCATGCAAATAAGGTGCCTTTTCTATACCTTCACGAGTCGCGACACGTCACAGTCGGTTACGCTAAACCCAGAGCACGCTATCACGTTTTGATTCGCACCAGTTTTACCTATCACCTGATCTAATTTTTAATAGATTGACTAGAATTGGATTTTGGATGAATGTCACGGCACCGTGGAATGATTCACTTTATGCTAAACTGGAAAAAAACCTAGAGTATCTTACAAGGACATTGACATAAAAAAAAAAAAAAATTAATTAAGAACTCTCACGAAAGATTCATTACGCATATTGAAATACTCGGCTTGTTCACTGGATTTTTAAAATTGGTAAGATGTCTTCTATATATTTCTTTTATGAAATCAATGTAAGTCATTTTAATGTTTTTTTTTCAATACATGTATTACATGGCTATTCATTTGTGTAAATCGCGTCCATTACTTAAAGAACGCGTTTTACGCAAAATTTATGGACGATTGCATCTGTAGATAGTATTTAAATAATACTAACTACAGATGCAAGAAGTTAAAATGGCTACGTCACTAATATTTACAATATGCATTTTGGTAGTAAAAATTAAGTTATAAAAATCGACACAAACTCTACCTACATACCTATACTATGAATCGTGGAAGATTATAATCATATTATGATCTATGGAATAATTTAACCCGTACTGATTTTAGAAATTGTTTCACTCTCCTTATTTACTCGGGCAAGTTCGCTGGAACAATGCTAGTAAAAAACAAAAGTTTGTTATTAATATATTCGAACCATCCAATATTACTCAAAATCAATTTATGATCCTTTGGTATACAAGAAGAATAAATAACAAAGTAAACGAATGAATTCGAAACACATTTAGCATTTAATCTGAATAAATTATTAGTTAATTCTAGTCGAGTTAATAGTATACACGTTTGACCTATTTTACCAACACCATTCGCTTTTGTGATCCTTTCCACGTCACTATAAAAGCCTTGTTCTACATTCCGAACGTGATAATACACACTGCTATCCGTTGGAAGTTTAACATTTAGTTCCAAGGATGTGAGTAAATTGAATTGGAATAACGGATATTAGATTGTTACAAAATTCGTAGAAACGTTATTTAAATTTTTAGTTAAATCCCTAATTACTTAAACTTTATATGACAGAATGGCATCAACAGTTACGTGTACTTACTAAGTTTTAATATGGTTGTCAATGTTTTTTGATCCTTGATATATATATTATATACTCCGCCGCACAATGAGTTAATAGAAAACCAATCAATTTTTCCTTATTGGTCTACAGGCAGTCCAACCCAAGAATTGTCATTACTTTAAAGCGACGTTACTAATACTAATTTGACATTCATTAGAGATTAAAGGCGTCATTAAAACCTTAATGGACGTTTGTGCAACTGGCCGCAAGTCTTAAAACTCATTGAAGAATCTTTTCTTATAACCAGACAAGCTGTCGATTGTACATCAAATGAAAAATTATAAGAACTTTTCGCTGTAACTTACTATAATTCAATGTGCCTCGTTTCTTATTTAATATGATTACGTCATTAGAACAGAGTAGATAATGATTTGTAGATATAACATGACAAAATACATATTTTCCGAACTGCTATCAAAATTGAATTGAAATTCATACTACTTATATCCAACCACCTGTTTGATTGTACCTAAATTTAAGTAACCACAATAAATTCTGATGTTAATTTCCTCAAAAAATTTACTGGATGAATGTAACCTTTATAACTCAATTTCGACCAATTTTACAGGAGAGCAATTAAATAAATTAAAAAAATATATACAATATAGTTTTATTTCATGTATTTAATTTCAAGCACGTCGATAGTTTGAAGAACGCGGACAAAGAAATGTTAAGAAATATTTAAATCATAGCTACTCTTTCTGAGTTACGTGAAAAATGAGAGTTGTGAGGTTTTAATATAATGATAAATGAACCCCAATTCGTTACGTTTATATAGTCAAAAAATATATTTATTTTAATAGTTTAAAAAGCACATAAGATATTTATTATGCAGTTTTGGTACTCAGTCAACAAATGAAATATTTTTTCTTTTTAAATTATTTTGAAACATGAATTAAGGTTATTGCAACCGTTGACAATTACTATTAATATGAGACTTAATTGAGATCAATATTAATGAAATTTTTACTTATATAATTAAAAAATGATATTGAAACAATACATTTGAACAAAAGAAAATTAAAATTTGACAGATTGAAACGATGAGTAAAGTCCACAGTGGCCGAATGATGGCAGGCGTCCCGGGCGAGATTATCTGATGGAAGCATGTTCGAATCTTGCTCAGAAATATAAAATATAAATATAAAATCAGACATCATACATATTGATCCGATTCCGAGGTAAGTAGCTTAGGTACTTTAGTCACGGATATCGGTAACAACGGAGGGAATACAAATATATACATAATATAAATACTCGTAGATAGAAAACACCCAGACACAGAACAGACATAATTTTTAATCACAAAAATGTTTGTCCTGGGTGGGGATCGAACCCACTACTCTCGGCCCAATAATAGGAAGGCTACCACCACACCATTGAGCCCGTCAACAGTCAGCTCATGAATTATCTTTTTATTTTACCCAATTTTACAACCTAAAAATAACAAGGTGGTCCAGACACACAACATCAAGCCATTATTTTACCATCGTAAAATACATTGTGGAGGAACTTACGTGATTTGCTTTAAAAAAAAGAGATTTACGAGGTATGTTTGATATGATTTTTTAGTGTGGCCCGCTGTATAAAAACACAATGATTAAATGAAAATAAAATACTCTTTTTATACAACCATTGTGATTAAAATGCCAATTTCGTCCAGAAATGAATTTACGAAGTTTGCATATCAAAGCGACGACAAATGACAGAAAAAGAAGGACACAAAATTTTAATCTTAAATAAAATTCAACCACAAAAAGCTTCAATACAAAAAGCGAATACGCCACCAATTTTTTTTGAGTCAGCCATGTCCTTAGAAGTTAAACAAAACTATCAGAAAATGCGTCTTATGAGATTATGTTTCTCTTACCTTACATTCTATTTTTTTTTCCATAAATATCTGGTGCTGGCCTCAAAAAATTTGCTTGTGTATCTAATTTTTGTTATTTATTTTATTGATTTTATTTAAGATAAAATTTTAGTGATATAATTTCTCTCTTTTCAATCGTGATAAAGAGAACTTGAGAAAATAGAACTAGTCGCTAAACCTTCTTCTTTAATCTCTATGTATATTGATATATTAAAAGCCGTTGAGCAGTTTAAAAAAATCTCAGTGTACAAACAGCGGGAAGCGACTTTGTCTTATACTATGTATAGAAATAGGAATACAAACTAGTAGATATAAGTTTCCTGTTAATCTAGCAGACGTTGAGTTGTCCAAACCATTTACAACGTAGCATCATTTCCCAGTTTCTTCAGTTGTCAAACTTCCCAGAAACAACTTATATCTCATCCATTAGAAATCTTATTCGCACTATTACGAACATTTCTAACAATACTTTTGAGGAAGTTACAAATGAAATGTATTTTCACAATGCACGAAAGTGTTCCTTCAACTTAGTAATTATTTCATCTGAAACAATAGTACAAATTCTCTACCTACACGGACCTAACTCGAGGATCGCGTGTTACAATGACAGTTGTATTATAACGTGGCCATCTTCAAAAATTCATAGAAGTGATTCGCGAAAATGGACTTTACGTGGTGACGATAAAGTTAATTAAACACGTCGAACGCAACACGGAATCGTGTTGCCTTTTCACGGTGGGGAAAAAAAAGTGAATGTCGCAACATCGCATGTTCCTAATGACAATCGTGTCATGGGGATATTTACTAAAACACTCAAATTCAGGTCACAGGCCGAACGAAAATATAATTTTGAAACACTCAATATGAATCAAAAATGAAAGAAATCGATGTCTATAGCAAAATAAGAATCACATAAAATATGAACCAACAATAACTACTACTAAGAAAAAATAATTACTAATTAAAAAAAGGTTTTCATACAGTCTTGTTTTACTTTATTAGTTACATTTTATCATCTGTTTTCAGATAAAAAAGTCACATAATGTTATCGTTTGAAAAACAGAAAAAAAAGAGATTAATTTTTAATATTACAAAGAAAATATAAATTATAAAAGTCTCATTCGCTCAAAATTGCAAATTAAAGGTAGAAGCGTCACGCGAAACTCTGAAAGAAATTAAACGGAAAGTTTTGAACAAGGCTCTATCTACTTGGACTAACTTTTCGCAAAGAAAAAGCGATGGCTCGAACAATACCCGCATACTCGGTGACAATCATAAGTTGAGAATCAAATGTTGTTTCGAGATAAGCCAATATTATATTATAAACTTTTTTAGGATCTTTAATTTTCTTTATTGTAAGTAAATAAGCAATAAACTATCTACTTTTTGTGCTGAAAGGAAGAATATTTTTGATTTTTCCAATTTCAAATTATGTATATATACATACATAAATGTATAGTCTTCTAAGTGAACACGAAACATATAGAGAATCCGAAACGTTAGAAAAACGATTTAGTGTTTTTAAAAATACACGCACTATACCGTTTAAAATTTGTTTTATATAATGAAGTGAAGCTATAGAATAAAGAAATATTAACTTTATAATAACAAATTAAATTTTATTTTATGTATTAATAAATTACCCAGTCTTACTTAAAATGGCAAAAACATTGTAAAAAGTGTAACAGCCGTGTAAAAAATTGTGTTATGTAAAAATTTAGCCTTTGGCAAATGTATTGAAAAGTTTTTAAATAATACAGAATGTTCTCATCTACTATCTTAGATTATTAGTATGGTGTAATTATTTCATATGTATCAATTTTGTTTATTATATTTTTTGCAGCACATGCGCTGGTCTCACACGCACACACAGAGTTTGGAGTGTGAGGAGCGACTCCTTGCGAGATGCAACAGGCCTCGAGTCAACTCTGCCATATTTGTATCAGCCGAGCCGACGGGTTTTGCCGCTTTCGATGCAGGAGAGTTCTTGAGACGTCATGGCTCACAGTCCAAATTATGCCGCAAGGCTAGGTAAACATTTCCCCTTAAGGAAATTTTTATTTGTATATCGACACACGGGTACAATTACAATGACAATTGATAGTAATCAATGATAACTATGGCAACGTTTTAATTCTCTTTGCAAACTTCCACTCCCATTTTCATAAAAGTGATTTTTTTCCGGATAAAATACATGATTACCACATATGATGTAGCTGTAGGTGAAAGAATTTTTAAAATTGGTCCAGCAATTTCGGAGCAAAACAAAAATACAATCAAATCTTTCCTCTTTATAATATTTGTATGTATAGATAAAATCTTCTTTATTTGCAAATGCAATTGGTTTAGAGGCAAATAAAATAGAATAGGACAAAAAATATACGAAATTTCCAAGGAGGCATCGGCAACATCTCACAAAAATACTTATACCTATATTATAAACCATGAAACAAGTTAAACATGTTTTTATAAAGACTATATTTGAAATATCGGAAAACTAATAAATTACATTATTAATTATTTTTTCAGATCAGCAGATAATATACCACTCACTACACTCAGCGATTCATCTGAACGCCTTTGTAAAATAAAACAAAGAGAAGAAACTATCAACGAAGAAGCAAGCAAATCAGACGACAGTAGTAGTGTTGAAACTGTGAAACATTTTGGTCTACCAATTCTGTCCGTTTCCGGTCCGTCGCCCCCCGATGAGGACTACGACCAGATAGATGAGTATCTGTAGCATTTCCATACCGGTTTCCAGCTCAAGTATGTGCTGGAAAAAATGCGGCCTCCTTGGCCCAGTCCTGCTCCAAGTCCTTAAGCTGAGAATATTTGGCTGACATGAACATTTATGGAATTACCTTAGGATTATTATCTCTTGTGATATGGTGTACTCTTAGTGAGTGTGTGTTAAAATTATTGGATCCGGCAGTATTCAACGAATGTTCGGGAACTCTCGCCTAAAATTCTCGTCAGTAGCTATATAATGCGTGTCTTGTTGAGGGACCATAGTCTTTACAGAATGGTGTTTCTTTTGTCAGTCCTTAGCATTGATATTTTTGTATCTATATCCTCTTGTGTCTTTGATGAGTGTCTAAAGTAAGGTTAAATCTACAAATACTTAGATTTTTAATATCACCTAATTGTAATTAAGGATTGCACAATAAATTTATGATCTATAATGACGTCTATATTAACAGTGCCACTTTTAAATACTTTAAGTCTTTTAAGAAAACGGGATGGATGTCATCATATTCTTTAAGGCGAATTAAGATATCAAGAAAACTATGTATATAGTTATTCCTATGCAGTGTCTTAGATATTATCATTTAATCTAGTATCATGATTATTTGAATAATTTGTATGTATGACAGTAGATATTATACGAGGGTCAAACTGAAAGTTCTTAGAACTGGCCACTTATAAACAATATAATAAAAAAATAATTCTAAAATTTGAAAATATAACTCTTTGTCAATATTACTGAGTATATATTTCATTCATTTGTCATTTGTTTTACGATTTGGCGGCAAATTGAAAATTGTCTGTGTCACGTCATCATGAATTTAACACGAGAAAATTTTCGTGCAATGATTTTTTATGACTTTCGATGTCATTTAAGTCAACAAGAAAGTTATGATAGACTACGATTGGCCTTTCACGATGAAGCCCCATCTCGTGCGACTGTTTACAACTGGTTTAATGAGTTTAAACGTGGTCGCACTAATCTCACTGATGATTTACGTGAGGGACGGCCTTCTACGGCGACGACTGAAGATAACATCTGTGTTGTGCGGCGTATGATAGAGACTGACAAAAGAGTGACCTATCAACAGATTCGGACAAGCTTAGGCATCGGTATGAGTCAAGTGCACAAAATCCTCCACGAACATTTAGCGGTCAGGAAGCTTTGCGCCCGGTGGATACCTCATAATTTGACTGAGGCTCAAAAACTCCATCGTGTGGATTGGTGTCGTAAAATGATTGAAAGATTTAACGGAGGTGACTCAAATGCTGTGTTCGACATACTAACAGGTGACGAAAGCTGGATTTACTGTTATGATCCTAAAACCAAAAGACAATCTGCTCAGTGGGTGTTTCCTTTCGAGGAGTTGCCAACTAAAGTGAAGAGAGATCGAAGTGCGGGAAAAAAAATGGTGGCCTCGTTCTTTGGAAGGATAGGTCATTTTGCAACAATTGTGTTAGAGGATCAAAAAACAGTTTCTGCAGAATGGTACACTACCAATTGTTTGCCACTTGTCTTGGAAATAGTTCGAGAGAAACGACCTCGCAGTAGGATCCTCCTTCACCACGACAACGATCGACTATTTGGCGACATCAAACGTTGAATTACTGGGTCACCCGCCGTATAGCCCCGACCTCGCGCCTTGTGATTTTTATTTATTTCCAAAAATTAAAGAAAAACTTAAAGGAAAGCGGTTTATGAATGCTGAAGAAGCGGTGGCTGCGTATCGCGATGCCATTGAAGAGACCCCTAAGGACGAGTGGGCAAAGTGCTTTTCCCAGTGGTTCCATCGCATGCAGCGGTGTATTGACGTGAATGGACAATATTTTGAAAAGATATAATAAAACTAATAACTGGCTAATGTAATCAGTTTTTGATTTTCTAAGAACTTTCAGTTTGACCCTCGTATTGAAATAATTTTTTATTGCTTGATAAATTAGATGCAAATGATATCATCTTAAGTGTATGTAATATTAGCTATTATCCTGACTGACATGAATTTTTCAACGTTTTAGTGTCTAATAATGATTTGTAGATTAGTGTATTAATAGATAAAAACAAACATAATGACACTAATATAAATGGAAACGTTGAATAAGTTATGTTTTAAATTCAGACTTGTAGTAATAAATCTATGAAAGATGTGAAGGTTGAATTTTGGTCCAATGATAATTATGTCTTATCTGCACATGGTGTTTTAGAGAGTAAGAAAAAGTATTGTTTTACTAGGAAAAGAGTTGGTTTTGAGGGATACGCTATATAACAATGTGTGTTTAGTTTGATTAAAGTAACATTATGATTCTTAGAGACATATTAAAGAAATGCTATTTATTCGTTTTCTTCTATAGTTATTTTTTTATATCATTAAACGTATTTTACTATACAGATTTATACTGTCAATTAAAAATCGACATTGTATAAAGTATGTACGTTTCGAAATTTTTAATATAGATACAATTTAAGCTAAGTCTGGCACTACAATTATTGGCACGAGTAAATTATTATAGATATTGTAAAGTTAGTTTCTCAGTAACTGTCGTCTAAACTGGTGCTTGGGGACCAGAAGGACAAATACATGTCAAAGTAGGCCTTATATCCAAGTCATGGGGTATCTCAAACTTATCGATGTAAAGATATACTATATCTATTTCAGAGCTAAGACTTTGTAATTCCCTCCATTTATAAATTTATCCTTCGTTTTATTTTAAATGAGAATGTTGCATGAGAGTTATATTACCGATTTTCATCATCGTCTATCAATGGACAGATAGTTTTGTAAATATTATTCCATTAATATTTAGTTTCCACCAGGAAACATCAATACAATCTTCTATTTTAGACAAATCTTATAATTTAATTATTATATTTAACGTAAAAAATATTGTTTCATTAGAAGTAATGGAGATCTTGCAAACTATTGCAAAAGTTATGGATATGTATTCGGTGTGAATATATTCAAGAAAAGACATTGTGGATATGGTGTGGCGGTTTACTATTTACAAAATATGTAAAAGTAGTGTCAGTTGGTCCTGTATCATACATGACATTAAAGGTTTCATTTTAAAATATAAATTACACTGTGATTTTTTGCAATGACACAGTAAGGAAAGGTCAATATGCCTATGACCTTTTGCTTTTTGGCTTCTTGTCCTGACTTCGTCCACCATTGTAGGTGGGCGGAGCCAGCAAGTGCAGCGGGGGCGACTACTGCGGGTTTATCTCATTGGTCATAAAAAAACGACTGACCAATGAAAGCGAGCCACAGATGTCGGCAAATACGCAAGCGGACGTTATTGAATAATGTAAATGAGCCAATAGAAGACCATAACTTTTAAAGATACTCTGAACTGCACTTACAGATGTTAGAAAAAAAATAACAACAACGCGACAAAATACAATAACGATGCTACTGCATGTGGAAATCAAAAGATTCAATGACGATTTAAGGTACGAACTATAAATGATAGAAATCAAAATATAGTTTTCATTTTGCACGGAAAAATGATAATCAACTCGAAATATTCTTTATTGAAAAACGATTCTATTTCATCAAGCGATTAAAAAACTCATGATTCCCCTGTGTGTGTATAGAAACTGCGATAACTCATAAGTAATGAGTTACCGCAGTTTCCATAACACCGACCTCATATGCAGACTTAATATTATACAATATCAGAATAAAAAGTCACAAGTAACAAGTGGTGAAATAGGTACTAAAATTAAAAAAAAGTGATCCATGAAATAATATGCTCAAAATAACTGCTGGTTTCGCGAATATATAAATTCAATCGTTGTTGAATGAGTAATTTAATCCGCAGAAATGCGTCTTTCAGATTCTAAACTCGGGTGATTTCCGGCATTTCTATTTCATGTAGATATGTAATAGTAGAATATTATTATGTAATAAACTAAAATGATTCCATAGAATCTTTTGATCCCCATATAAATATGTAGTGAAAGGCAGTGTCTCTGTGCAAGTATTTATTTTATGGTTGGATTAGTGTGGATACGCCGCATATTATAATACCAATAGTAAAAAGCTTTTATTCATTAAACTGTTTGTTTTGTAATATAGTTCATAATAAATATAGACTATAATAAGTGACATATATTCCCAGAGATTAGAGCTGTAATTTTTTTCGAAAATATTAGTAGTATTAAGTGATTAGTAGAAATTCCCTCATGTTTGTCGAACTTGTCCTGTGCCAAGTTTTAATTATCGCAATTTCTATACTGTTACCTTAAAAGATAAACCAAATGTTTTTTTAAATATAATCTTGATTATTGCGAGTTATGTTTAACTTAATGGATATATTTATCATATAACTAGAAGGCATGGAGCGATTTCATACTCCGCTACGCATGGTTACAATTTATAACCTCATATAACCTAACCTATTTTATTATTAGTATCTATCATTTTGATTAGTTAATATATATTATATTGGATTAATTTATAGCAATAAAGTAATTTTGAAAGACATTTTCGAGAATTTGTTAGAAATGGTCTTTTATTGTTATATCCGTAATATTAAAAGTATATAAAATTTGTTTTCATATTTTTATTCATTTGATATGATTATTTGTTAAATTTACTCGAGTAGTCTGAATTACTTACAATATTAAAAAAAAGATATAATTAAATTTACATTGTATGAGTTGAATGTATATTACGTTATATTTATTATTCAAAGAAAATTACCAATTACTATAGAAAACATTTCCATTAACACAAAGTTTTATATAAAACTAAATAAATTAGATTTTACATGATTTTAAATATTGTAAGTAGAAAATTTTAAGAATTTAGCTATGTACATATCTAAAAATGACACGATAATTTTAATAAATGCTCATAAATGTAATGTAAATTATTATAAAAAAAAAATCTAATAAGAATATTGTAAAATTATTATTTACATCCTTACGTCTATTTACTATCACAATGAAATAAATAATAAAACAAGAAATTTGTTTTATTTATATAATAGGGGTGATGACTAATTTTTGTTTGTTTGTCCGTCAGGTAAAGTGTTAAAAAATATTAAACAAATATTTTTTTCGTAAATATAAAATTACGGCGTTATTGATTTGATATTTCGCAAGACGTCACGTTAGGGTACGTTTTCTACTCAACTGTGACGTAGCGAGCCCCCACTCCTCAACTTTAATGCCTGACATCTAAGCTATTTCTTGTTAAATTGAATTAAAAAAAATACATATCTAATATTTTTCTATTATCTGACTGACGGACTAAATAGAATTGCATTTTTTTACCCAGTCATCATCCCTATTAAAATATATATATTATTTAACATATTATGATTCATGCTCACATATACAAACTCGAGAACGTTTTGCCTACACCCAAATGTCATTTTTCTCGGACCCGCCCATACGATATCACACTCTCGACAAAAGTGACATTTGGTGTAAATTTAAATTTAAAATAATAAAAAAAAACCCTTAACTGAAATCTTTTTGTATTTTACATCATCATCATCATGATCAGCCCTTTTCACAATGGCTCATGGAGGATTATGGATGGTTAAGGAGGATGGGCCATAACTCTCCCCGCTGGCCCAGTCTTAGCCACTGCAAATGCAGCAGCAAATTTCGGAAGACACGCTAAGACCAACGACTTAACGTGTCTTCTGAAGCACGGAGTAGCTCAACATAATATTTTTTGGTCACCCATCCCTAGCCCGACCGTCGCGAAAATTGCTTAATGACAACAATAGCGTGCCGCGGCGCTTATCCCCTACGCCACCGAACTACTATTTCGCGTGTTAAGGGTAATGCATTAAATCCTCCGGGCTGATTATGGATTCTGCAACAGATACAGAGTGGTACACAGCGTTGTCAGGGCCATGGGCATTAAAGGCTCAGGCAAATATAAGATTTAGTACCTTTTGAAGAAGGTTTAATATAATCGCATTTCTGATGCTATGATAACTCTATGTTCGACGCCGTATATGCTACATAACAGCTGATTTAGGACAATGTCAGAAGTGAAGCCCTTACATATTTATTATTGTTATTAGAGAGGCAACAAAAATTCATCATCAGTGAAAATTTTAACTGTTGCCCCGGGCGCGGGCCCAGGGGGGGCCCGGTTCGGTCCTGTATTTAGTAAATAAAGCATTTTAGAATTTTTAGGCCTATATAAAACAGAGTGTATTACACTTGATGGGTCCTGATAAGATTATATTTGATTTAATCATTGTTTCAACTAATTCCTTCAGCCATCTTGTATACAGAGACTTTCCTTTTTAATCCGTCCTTAACATTAAAATAAAGTTAATTATATGTGTTGATTAATGATTATATAAAATTTAGTCAATCATAATTTGCCATGCCATGCCATAATCGTAACTTTGAGGAATGAATAAATTGGAACTTCTCTGAATACGCTCTCTATTCACCAATAACTGTATTTAAAGTAGTTAAAATAAAAAATCCTATGAGTGATTGGATATAGAATTTTCGTTTCATGCTAATTTATGGCATTTTTATGGTTTTGTAATTGGTTGGTAATTAAATAATTGGTTGGTATTATGAATACTTAAATTTTCAATTCTTTAGTTACACTTTATTTTATTTATTTAATTAAATGTAGAATAAAACGTAGTGATGTAAGAGTTCAGCCCCTTCAAGTGTTCTTATTCGAACACTGAACCTTGTTAGAAATATAAATGATTTATTGTTTGGTTAAAAATAGAGTTAGAGAAGGTTTAATAGTTTTTTTTTAACAATTATCATAGCCATCTCTAGTAAAAGTGGCGCGACGAAAAATAAAAGGGGGGGCGGGCATGGCCAGAATCTGGTCCCGGGCCCGACTAGGAGATGTGGCGGCCCTGGGCGACAGACAGACAGACAGCAAGGTATTACTAATAAGGTTATCGTACCCTCTGTGTACAGAACCCAAACAAAATGCTTTAACCTTCTTTCAATTCTTTAGTTCCAAGATTAGATTATTCTATAATTTTAATATATATTACAAAAATCTGTATTGTATTTTATATCATTGTATACAGATCAAAAGCATTTTAATCAAGTAAAAGAGGCGTCGCTGAGTACAAAAGCAGCCGACTGGAAAGGTTTCTCTTGCTCATTTAATTCTGCTAAAAGGTTGTATGGATTTTATATTATTATCATATTTATGAGTTCGTTCGATTTTATTAGAGATAGGAACCATATTTCATAATTTAATTATTGTCTACATAGTAGACTTTATTTATCTCCAATACAGGTGCTATTCAGCACTGTTTAATAAAAGTAACGTAAAGTCCAAAATTCTATTTAGAACCGACTTCAAACTTTAAAAAATTTTTGATGATTGAATATTTTGTTGAATATAGAAATTTTGAATAAATACAAAATAAGCTTAGGGCTATAGGCTATTTATTTTTTATCGCTGATATAAACATGTCGTCTAAGTATTTTAGTTATTATTATAATTCACAAATTTAGCATTCACAATGTTATATCAAAAAATATTCTTAATGAAAAATCCAATTTGTCCCTGGCACTCTGAGATAGGACTCAAACCCATGATCTTTCGCAAGCCGGGCAGCTCTAAACACTGAGCTATCCAGGACCTAACAGGATTGACGAATTTTTCAAGCACTTGTTACTTTTTCACTACCACAGAGCTTACTAAATATCGGAGTTAATCCTGTGGCCTTATTAAAGCGATTACATTTTAGATTAAAAAGTTGTTACTTCCAAAAAATGCAACATGCTGTCACGGGTTTTGGCTGTTGTGGTACCGTAATTATTCAAGTTACTCTGTATTCTTAGAGCATCGTTACTTATCTTGGAATCTGAGCAATGTATGTGATGACACTTATCTTGGAATCTGAGCAATGTATGATGTATATACACATACAAAATCACACATACAAATTGGTTAAGTGCGGAAAAAGGTAAACTGTGGTTAGAAGTTTAGAATGAAAAGGAGAGGTAAGCTCGCCCGCCCAGTGAGCGTAATACTTGAGTTCTTGAATATGTTTTAAATTATTGGAAAACTAAGTAATGTTGACTAATAATTATAAAACCGCTTATATAAGTACAGCTGGTTGAAGACAGCGGGAGATCGTGTTTTGTGGCGCACTTTGGGGGAGGCCTACGTCCAGCAGTGGACTGCAACGGGCTGATATGATGATGATGATTATATAAATAGTTCATGCCTATTAATACATATTATTCTTAGGAAAATGTTTTTGTTTGATTATCCTTTCAATTCACAACTGTGCCTTTGTGTTTGTGTGTGAAGGCTGCAGAATTACTAAGCTACTTTTAAGACCGAAACAGCTCTTAGATACCCTTTGAATCATGCGAAGCTCCTGGGTAATAATTAAAAATATTTCGATGAACAGTTAGGCATAGTTTTTGTTATTCAATTTGTCGAACAACAGTTTATAGAAGTGTTTCGATAATAGTGCAAAATGCATTTGTTAATAAATTAACCAACAAAGAGTTAATCGTTTACAATTTGTATTTGAACGACGGTCTAGTTAATTGCCTTCGGGTAAACAACTGTTTCATTTGATAGAGTTTACCCCGAGATAGGCAATTAATATGCCAAGATTCTATACACGTCAAAGCAGGCAATAGGCGGTAAGGATTTCAATAATCAACAGTAACAAGATTACGATCAGGCCACGAGTAATGAATAAATGTTTTAAGTTTTTTTATTTATCGAAAAATTACTCGTCCACTGCTGGACATAGGCCTCCCCAATTGCACGCCATCTACTTCGATTCTCGGCTGTTCGCATCTACTACCCTAATTGCTTACTTTTATAACTAGTTTTCTAGAATGATCGTACCGGTAATCGAACCCAGGTCTTCGGAGGTAGCAACAACTTAAAATGGCCACTAGGTCACGGAGATTTTCAACATTATATTCTATTTCTTTCCTAAACTTGAAAATAAAACTATACAATTTACCTTAAGCACAATTTGTAATGCAAAGTGTTAAATCCCATCTTAACAGCTTCTTTGATCCTTTAAAAACTTTATCCGTCCAAACTGCCCTAAAAGGTAAAAGTAATTTTAGGAAAGGTTGTGACTAAGTGCTATAGTTGCTGATCAATAGTCATCTGTCCCATTTCTTTGATCCAAACAAAAATTACGAAATTTTGGTGTACACAGCATCATGTGACGAAAAAACGTCATATTTTGATAAATTTTGAAACTTAATTGCTTATAAATTAAGGTAAATAAAAGCCGACCAAGAGCAAGTGATTCGCGCACGAAGGGTTCCATACCACGATCCATTAAAAAACGTAAAAAACAGGTTTGTTAGTTTCTATAAAGTTAGAAATTTGCGAGGTAAATATTATTGCTCGACTATCACTCATAAACTTCTAAAGTCAACTTAAGTGTGATAGTTTTCCTTTTACCAACCTCCGTTGAGCTTGTAGAGGGGGACACTTGATCCTTGTTTACTAATGAACCCTTTGAACAACCTTATGCACAGTTGAAGTTTAGTTATAGGTAAGTAATTATCATCATAATTATCCTATCATTAACATTATTGTCTTTGTTCCCATTGGAAATTATTAGAATTGTGTGTAGATTAGCATTAAATCTCTATGCCATGATAGCGTTTATCTTGATTTATTTTTAATAGATGGCTTCTATTTAAAAATTCTATTTAAAAAAGTACTGGAAAAGTATAATTCAGTCACAATTCGCAATCAAGTCATAAATTAATTTAAATTCTCAAGAAAAGTAATCAGGTCGCCGTAAATTGGTTTCAAAGAAAATAAAAAGTACTATTTAATCCAGTTTAAAGTACCCTTACCTTATAAGAAACATAATTTATATGCCGCGATCTATAATAATAGATAATGCTTAGTATTATCATAACATCGTTCATTGGCGACTGATATTCAAACTAAATGATGTTTATGTCAAATAAAACACAATATTTTTAGAACAAATTAATAGTTTGTTAAAGGACAAATACTTATTACTATTTATTCATAATTTCTCCTCATAATTGAGGCTAGTTATGAGACGATATCGTATTACTTAAATAAGAACATCAAAAACATTAGTTTTAATTATGGTCTCATTTTTACAAGCTTTTATTTAGTGCAATGTGTGTTTGCCAAAATTTACCATGAAGTGTTGGAACGGTTTATAGTATAGCGGACGCCGCAAGATGGCGGCCTAGTTATTTTTTGGACACTATCATGATATTGTTCAAAAATGCAAGCGTTCGTTATGACCAATACAATAATAATAAAATGACTTCATTGTAAATCCATTATGGGGGATTATTCAAAATGGCCGACTAGTTATCTTCAAGCAATCTAATAATCTACTAAATTTTGTATATCGCAGGTTGTCACCATTATCCGACTTGAATAAGTCAAAACTTTAGAATTTCATGTTCTCTCTACTGTCATTGTCATTTAAGTTACCAAGTACTAACTTTAGTAGTTATATGATAAGACGAAATAAGTTTTAGGACTAAATGATTTCAAGCTTACTGATTTCGTTAACGTATAAAGCATTACGTAAAGCGAAAAATATATCAACAATGTAATGTTCATCTTTTATTAGAAATTTCCACTAAACTAGATACGTTCGTCTTTGTTCCTTTCACTAGCAACTTCACGCTAAAGTGGAACTTTAATTAAGTCCTGTGGACGAGACGATGCAGCCATAAGTCCCTTTAAAGCCAGCATCAGATTCCATAGTTGCTTTGTGAAAACTAATAATATGTTATTACAATCTAAAAATGAAAAACTGAAATTTAAAAAGGATTTTGTGAGGCACTCACTCATTCTTTTTATTGAGGAGTTCGATGGCGTAGTACTTAGCGATATAATACAGAAGTTATTTTTATATCAATCTCCTGCGTCATTCTCGGCTGCATTTACAATCGTTCAAGTCCACCAATCCTTTATTTTCTTCTTTTCTCCTTATCCTATGTGATTCGATTCTATCCACAGGTAAGCTCTATGCTCTAGAACTTCAATAAAACAAAACCTTCATCAAAAGATAATAAAGGTTTTATTTCATTGAAGTTCTATGTTGTGACAGTGATTTACTTAACGTCGAGTTTCACCTTAACAGAATAGGAAAGCATAAATTGCTTTTGCATTCATGCGCTTCATTGGATAGAAACCGTAGGCAAAAGCGTGTGAGCTTGTAGTATTAAATTCAAAACATAGCTGATACGCGAAAAATTAAAAAACATCACGGTGAAAATCAAAGTAAACTACGCTTATTGACTTATTAGTAAGCCATCATTAAGATAGAATTTTTCAATTGAATTATTTCAAAACAATACACAAAATAGGTTTGGTTGCACTTACTTTAAAAATAACAAAAATGTTAAAGTACCGATTAAGCAAATAATTAGTTGCACCATTTGACAATGGTATAATAACGTAGTAACTTTAACTGTTAATTATAAATGCTTTAGCTTCAGACTTCAAAATTCCAAAAGGAGGACATTATATATTCGACAGCGATGTTTTTACACCGATATTTTCGCCAATTAATGACCGATCTTCAAAATTCTTTTTTTATTCGGCATCTTAATGGACCGCAGTGGTCCCACTTTAATTTTATCAAAATCTAATAAGAAGCTTTCTTTTGATAACAAAATAAAATAAGCTTTGCACCAAATATCACACATATATAGTTGTTATAGTAAAACATGGCCCTTTCCAGCTTAAAACAAAAAATTGCGTATTTGGAATTCATTCAAAATCCGAAAGGTGAATTTTCTTTGTACGATTTTATAAACTTTTATAAAAAAGTATATATACTCCTTAATGTTAATCGATTTCTTCTTGAATTTTGAACCTATTTCTATGAAATTAGCTGTTTCCCTGCGTCTTCGCATGCGCAAATTATAGCCTATCATTTAATTAATAACTTACAGAAGCTTCAACTTCTAAATACTTTTAAGATACATAAATATTATTTATCATTTTTTTAATTTCTAAACTTAGTTCTATTTTTTAAGTTTTTATATTATGCCACGAAGAGCGATGCAACGTTGACAAATTTAACACAAATCTTAACTTTAACTGTAAAGGTGCAATTCTGCCTAAAGCTTATAAAGAAATTACAAATATCTTTCATCTGTTTCAAAAAAATTTGACTGATTATTTTAAAGCTGACTGTCAAGTGCATATGTACTGTCCAATGGTGGTTGTAAATAGAATCCATTGTGTATTATATTAAAAAAATGTAACCTTCTACCTCGTGGGGTGCGACAGCCTAACCGCCTCTTTAGCGATGACTCTACATATACACATACGACATAGCTATAAGAACCTTTTTATTTTATCAATCCTACTGATATTATGAATGCTAAAGTTTGTGAGTATATTTGTTACTCTTTTGTGAAAAAACTACTAAATTTTGCTTTCACAATACTATACTGGAATATATTTTTAATGAAACATGTTTAAAAAACTCACCAATCCCAGGTACTGTGAGATGGGACTCGAACCCATGGCCTTTAACATTCCCCGAAGCAGTTGTCCAGATTGGAAAAGGTCGTGGGTTAACGTTCGAGATTCATCTGAGACTGCCTGGGAATGGTGATTTTGTAAGCATTTTCATTAAAACTACTAAATTACTCAAATATTTATTTGTGCAAATACTTATACTGTATTTGAGTCATTTACTTGTATGTCGCATCATCATTACGAAGATCGTTTGATTTAGTTTCTTTTATTTTAATTGCTAGTTACTCGATTACTTAATTACTCGATTGTAAAGAGAGCGTGATCATCGATACCCTTAATTTTATTAGAATGGTGACACTGACTTTGACAGTTCGTTAATAAAAAGCAAGTTGCCGCCATTTTGGCACACATTCTGTTTCCGATCGCCGAGGAGTAAGACATCAGACGACATCACGCTCATCTCGTTATAGTTTCGTAAGAAAAGTGATAAAATGTAACAAATCCACGTTGGTATACACGCCTGCAGTGTTATTTTAGAGATAGTCCTCCGATATGGACGATCTATTTGGGCTTCGCAATAACCCATTCGGACTACCCGCCGTTATGTATGATGATGACGATGAAAAAAGAATGATTAAAGGAATCGTAATATTTTCTGCCAAGAAATATTTACAGGTTTTTTATATTTGGACTTCATCTATTTATTTAAAATTAATTGAAAGTTTCTGTAGGTATTTGATTCAAAAGCCCTCTCAAAGTCAATTCACTTTTAATTTTTACACTAGCTTTAAAACATCTGTCGTCTGACCTTTTTGTAACTTTGCTGCTATGCAGACGCCAGCATTATATCTTTTCAGCCTACATTTCCCTTGGAAAACTGCCAAGAATCTGTTAAGGGCCAACTTTTACAATGACTCCAATCATGCAACCACTTGTTTGTGTTTTAATTGAATTAAACCAAAGAAAGAATCAAGAAAACTACAGAATAACTATTAGAAAATAAATGAATAAATTAAATTTATTAATTTTGTTCAAACATATTACTTAATGTATATTTGTCTCTGTATAATTTTTTTTTTTAAATTTAAAACAGGAAAATATTTTACTCTTTGACCACAGAGTACCTTATTGTAATAGTCTGTGACTATAGTAAGGTTATAATAGGGTTACTTTTCTTCAAATTATATATTCGTAATATTACGATTTTCACTATGTTTATTAGGGTTAATATTACTTCTTGTGCTTTCGAATGACATGAGAATGGGCACCAATGAACGGAACATTGGACGAGCATTTTGTTTCTGTGTCAAGAGGTTATGGAAATGACACGTTAGCCTTCCCTGCTATAAATATTGATTCAGTAAAATTATTTTGAAAGTGGCTACTAAAAAATGAAAGTGTGTAAAAGTTTCTATATTCGGATTAGGATAATATTTAAAATAATTCTTTATTATCTGACATAGCTACAGCATTAAATCAATTGAGTTTATGGCTTTTTGTACGTGAAATAATAAAAAAATCATAACCCTTATTAAATCTAAGCAATGTGTGTGGTATTTTATATTTCTTTATTTATACGGAAGGAATTGTAGCAATGAAAGCTGCTACTATGTGGTACTACATTATTTTATATTTGATTACCAAAGAAAAGAAAAATCAAGTAATACTGACCTCAAAATATCGTACAATTTTAGGTGCATTAAAAACAAAAACGCATCATAAAATTTCCACAGAAAGTTCAGTATTCATTTTTTTTCGGTTGATGACAAATATAAAGCTCTATCTGTTTAAAGCACATCTCATTCGAGCCAATATTCTCGCCAAGCCACTGTTCCGATTCACTGATCCTCTACGGTCACCGAACAGAAAGAATTTGGTACGTTGACCTTTGTATCTACTATTCTAAGAATAAATATTCGAATATATTATTTTTACTATTAATAGAGTATTTATTTATTTATATTAAAGGAGAATGTTTTTTTGGTACTTTATTCTGAAAAGAAATCTAACCGCTATAAAGAAACTTATTCTAGAAACTAGACCCAATCCTTTATCTTTCATCAAAATTTCAGGTCTGAAAGTTCCCCCGTTTTAGGTATGGTTCGCCTTGAAACACTAGTAACTACAGACAAAAAACTCATTAAAAAAATTAGGTACAGAAAATTCAAACAAACGCAGAGGGATCTTTGTCCACAGCCTAGCTGTCGGTAGGGTACTTTGGGGTTATTACGAAAATGGGTAAATTCCGATAATGAAATTAAACAAAAAGCAATATTTTTGTTTTAATTAAAATATTTTTTATCCAGTAAAAGCTTGTTTAATAGTCAACTTCGACGAGCTTCGATTCATTTTAAATATCTCTGTATTTGAGATTAAGAGGTCTGAAATAACAATAATTAATAGCAAATAAAAATATGAATTCCACATTGTCGAAATAGATTGATTCACAGCATGAATTGGAAAGTAACTAAGGGATGGGGTTGCAATAGATTTTCTTAACGCACTTTTGTGTTGCTACATAAATTATAAAATATCCACCAAATTATGTTCAAATCAGAAAATAAACATTTTGGCGGCGCCTAAATATAAAGTGAAATGATGATGAGTAAGGTTTATTTACCCTATATCGATTAATATATACTTTCTGCTTGGTTAGAGATAATTTGAATAAAGTACCAGCCTCCATACAAACAAAAGTTCTCCTTTATTATTAATATAGTTTGAATATACTAATAATACTATTATTATATGAAAATTTTACATTACTAAGACAAAATTGGCTAGATACATCTGTGCGAACGCACCAGTGAAACAGATATGTAGTGCCGGTTTCATTGTACGAAATTCTCTGTATTTGGCAACCATACCATCAGCGGCGGCCTTAGCCATTGCAAGGCTCCGGGTGGCAGGTCTTTGCGAGGCCCTTTGTCCTTCGTGAAAAGTATGTGATTCGAAGGTAGGTCTGGTTGTTTGTTTAAGTATTTGTCATGTTCGAGGAGAAATGCTCAAGTTATACAAAGTGTTATGCAATTAAAAAACCGATCTTCAAGTGGTTTGAAGGGGTATTTAATTATGTTTAGAATGAACGATTTAGTTAACTAACTTTATTATAATTAACTGCTATGTTATAATATATAACCTGCATAAATAATTAAGGGTTAAAATAAAAAATAAAAAAAAAAATATTGTTAATAAATTATATGTATTCTTAAATTTGTTTGGCTTGTTGCGCGAGGCCTCGGAAGAGCGAGGCCCCGGACGATTGCCCCGTTCGCCACCCCCTAAGGCCGCCGCTGCATACCATTACTACTCATCGTGTAAACCACAGCCGGTAGAAAGCTAGTCTATACTAATATTATAAAAAGGAAAGATCTGATTGTTTTTGAATAGGCTCCGAAATTGATTTTAAAAATTCTTTCACCAATGGGATGTTATATCATACGCAGATGACATACGATATAATATCTTATGCTCTCAATTTTTGTTCCGTAGTGCCTTTAATTGTCAGTAAATTCTATAATTAAGTCGAATTTATTATGTTAAATATTTTTACATTAATGGAAAATTAGAAATTAGTATTCTCATATCTATCTACTCAATTTAATAAAGAATCTACTTATTCAATCACGGACTGTGAAGTATCTTTAAGGAAAACGGAAATTGTTAGACAAATATTTTGTTTGTATTTTCTGAATAGGAGAGAGGTCGGAATGTTTAACGAATCGAACGTAAAAAGGCTGCCTTCGGATATATTATTTTATTTGGTTACCGTACAAACAAGGAATATTTTCATAAAACGGTAGGCACGGAATACAAAATTTCTATTGTTTGCGTGGATCAAGATATTTTATTCATGATTCAATAAAAACATCTAGCAATATTTTTTTAAATTTATTTTATTTTAAAAATAAATGACTCAGGTGCCAACTGAATTAATTTCTCCATAGACTAACCCATATTATTTAGTTCTGAATTAATATTAAGATCACTTGTAGCTCCTTATATCGTATTTCTACAAATAAAATGAAGTCAAGTTGACATATTATCCAGGGATTGATTATCCAGGATTTCAGGTATACAGTTGAGCCGCCAGTATATGATATAACAAAAACCTTTTTTTTTTATAAATAAGCAGAAATTCGTCATCTATACTGAACTCAGTTGTAAAAAGGTTGATTGAGTTAAACTTTTTATGTGACAGAAGGATAAATATCTATTGAAATAGCATAGCTTGGCAAGTGTTCGTGATAATATAGGTATCAATGTAAAAAAACCGATTTAACAGTACAATAATCGTTGCTATTCATCGCATCAACAAGTTGGAATTCAATCAATAGGGTAGATTCGGTAGAGAAAATAAGTTACGAAATTCCACAAAAACATGTATATTGAAATAAACATAGAAATTCTGATTTTGAGTTATAATATCGAATGATTATACTTTAAAAGTAGATTTTTTGTGTATGTATCACGTGACACGACTCCACACAGTATGATATCGTATCGGCAGAAATATATCTGCATCTCTCAGATTAGTTAGATTCAGATTCATTTATTTGCATAAAAATGGTACATTCATAGGCGTTTTAAAATGATTAAGGCTCATGTGTAAACCTTTAATTTTAATTAAATAATTTAATTTGTGTTAAAATTATACAATATTAATAATCAAAAAAGGCTTTATTTACACTTATAAAGTTTACAAAAACAATACAATTTGATAAAATATTCACAGATAATACTAAGAATATCAGTCGTCAACGTCAGCTGCCTATTTATTTCAAAACATATCTATAGATGGCGCTGTTTTTATCTTATTTATATCTCTAGAATTTGTATCAAGATCATTAAATGGCATCGTTCTTGTTAAATTCGATTTTTAAATTTTATTAAATATAGTCTATGCGTATCGTGTAAATATCGAAATGATATCAAATATTATAGGTATCAAAAAGGACATAATTTGAATTAATTTTAACGCAAAAAAAACGCGCTAATTATTCTGGTGTATTTTTAGTAACTTTTTTAAAATTAAATAAACACTATTATTTCAAAAAGAGTAGATTACAAAGAATAACACCATTACTCTGCGAAATTTCTACAATAATAAGTAGTTACTATTCCGTTTTGCATACAAACCCGGTAGAAAATTCAAAAGTATTTTTAATTCTAGTAAATTGACCACTTTAAGAAAACACCGACGGACCTTTAGACGGTGTTTTCTTAAAGTGGTCTTAGAGTAATGAAATGGTTAGTAACAAAATGAGTAAATTGCAAAACGATGTAAGAAATTTCTAAGTCCTAAGCACATTCCCAATGCCAAGTGATCTGGATATTTCTTTATAAATCCTTTAAAAATCTTTTGCGGTTTCATGTTTGAATGTTACTGTTGAAGGCTTAGAATTTGCTTAGAATTAAGATAATGTGAACATTCATTTAAAAAGTTCATTTTTAAATAATGATAATAGTAAAATGAAAGTCTTGAGTTTTGTCTTGGTATAATATTAAACGCCAGACTTCAATAGACGTTTAATTTCATTATTTTTAACTTTTATTAAGGTTTTTTGAAGTTGGTTTTTCTAATATTTCTTATTAATCCGTATTATTATAAAACGGGGACTAACTATAGTACGAGTATAAACATTATCCTACCAATATCAGTAAACATGTTTCAATTTGCCATTTTCTCTTTTGTAAGTGTAATTTTTTTAGGCGTCCAATAACTTTCTTCATCATCACCAGCTTATGGATGTTGCTTAAAAACCGTATCGTAGACCGAGGGCACTAACCACCGCACCATCGAGCTCCTCTCTTGTAACTAACTTAATTGTCTACAAAAAATAAAAAAACAATTACTTGCTATTACTAAAAGAAGTTGGATATCGATCAATACCCGATTACACTATATTTCAAACTAAAACAACCTAGCAATATGAAATACTAAAACAAGACAATATATTTTCTCAAACTTCTTTCTGCCTTTTATCTAATAGACCCATATCAACACTGAAAGACAAACTTTGACTTAGGTTACGGCTATCGTAAGTATGTTGTAGAAGCCTTATTAGTGACAGTAGTAACGTTAAGTAATGGGCCTTATAGCATCTTGTATTAGGTTTAGTATCGTTTGTACTAAAGTTTATGACGCTGTTTTTCCTAAAATACATACGCCGTTGTTACTAATATTGTAGCTAATACTTAAATTTGGTTGATAGATATTTCGAACCTGGAGAAGATACGCAAATAATAGAATAGAATATAATAGTTTATTCTTTATCGTAGTTCACAAATTTTCCATTCATAGTGCGATACTGATATTTATCTTATAGAAATGTCTAAGGACGCAGTAGCAGTTATTATTGGATATGATAATGTACAAACAACCTTTTTCTTTGTTTCAAATTTTGATTAATTTAATAAATAAGTTTTAAAAATGTAAAAGATGCAGCTTGTTCGATTTATTGTTGTTACAATGGACAGTGGTAGTAGTAGTTTCGTCCATGAGGCAGGCGAAGGAGCTGATACATACTGCCAAATCTTTATGTAGGTAATATTTATGTTGTCTGTTTACTCTTTGTTGTTGCTTGTTTTAATTACTAATATGTGTTAAAAAAATCTACTTTGTAACTGTCCATATTGTTTAGTTTATACGTGGTGTCACTGCTGGCCGCAGCAGAATATCAGTGCAGTAGGCTCATTTCTTTCGGCTGTCGTTTGCCTATACATTGAAGAAAAATTTTAGTAGCGAAAGTAACAAATGATCGTAAAGATTGTCACTTTTGATAAAATATCAGGTTAGAGCAGCGCGGATAACTTTATAGTTATAAAGTTATATTGCAATTTTGATTGGTCAAATATATTTCTTTCTAGGTTTTGTTCCAGCGCCATTATTCCAATTCAGGGGCAGCTCTAAGCGAACGAGGCTATATAATTTATCACTCCTCTTTCAAAGGTCCGACAAGGTATTTTCTTCAACACTATAAATTATAGAGACGGCTTAAGGCGTTTATTAATATACTCCGCCTTTACAACTCTATGTAGCCTCAACGCCAAGTGAACTTGTTTCAATTATATACGTAGATACTTTCGTAAAAATGTTACTATTTCAGTGATAAAGTTTTCAATTCCCAACTAATTAATACTAATAGTAATAGTAACAAAACTTTGGCTGGATTGCACCATAATAGTAGTTAAACTTGTGGTCTTTGTTAAATTTGACAATAACAGTCAAGTTGACTTTAACTTTGACCGTGGAATGCGTTGCACCGACATTATATAATCTAAGGTTGCACCGACCTCTTTATTTGCATAGTAAAACAAGAAATTTAACTAATGAAGCTTGGACAGTTTTAATTAACAACTGAAGTTATGACATCGTCGGCCAAATGCCAAATGATGACGATTCATTATTAGACGATTAAAGGAAGTTGCTGCACCTGAGACTAAATAACATATAGAAAGTTGATAATATCATTAATTATGAAAAATACCGTTATTTTTTTTATCTTCCACATTTATATTAAATATTTTATTTGAATATATATAATGAAATAAACTAAAATAACTACATAATACTTAAATATGTTGACCGCATATGATGAAGCTTCCCGTAGGTGTAAGAATGTTTATAATCTGATCAGTATTGCCGAAGATTACATCAATAAACACACAAATATAAAAACTTTACTTCTTTATAATACCTATTTGGTAACAATACCAGTTACAATAAGTACAGGTTAATTTTTAAGCTGTTTTCATAGTCTTTAAAAATATATAAAGCTGACGCAGGCCTTAATATGCCTAAATGTACAGACGTTCTGTGGGATTTTCGAGACGTAGATAGTATGTCCCATATGAATAATTCAGAAAGATACGTCCGGTCAAAGCAGGTATAATGTGTCAGTAAATACTATATAGTATAAGGTAGATATATTATTATTTTAATGAGAATAAAAAAATGTCTTGTAATATTTGAAAGCAAAAAGTACTTAGTTCAATTATATAGCGTTTCGACTTTAAGCTCTAAAATTGAAACTTTATACCGTAATGTCGCTTTAAACTAATGACATTTTTTAATGGACGTTTGTACAATTTGTGCTTAAAATTACGCCATCATCAGTCACGATAGGATCCTTAAGACTTACTGTATAAAATCGAAAAATCAGAAAATATCTTAAAGTAATCTAATAGAAAAGGCGTCTGGGCCTAGTTTTAAGTTTTAAGATTTTTTCTTTAAGATCCTCTAGAGTATTGTGAATGCAAACTAAATCAAATATCTAAATATATATAACTCAAAGGTGACTGACTGACATAGTGATCTATCAACGTACAGCCTAAACCACTGGACGGATCGGGCTGAAATTTGGCATGCAGATAGATGTTCTGACATAGGCATCCGCTAAGAAAGGATTTTGATCAATTTTACCCCGAAGGGGATAAAATAGGGAATGAAAGTTTGTATGAAACTTTGTCAATATTAAATCAATCGGGCTGAGACTTTACATGCATAAAGCTACTATGACATAGGCATCCTCTAAGAAAGGATTTTGATAAATTCTACCCCCAAGGGGATAAAATAGGGGATGAAAGTTTGTATGAAACTTTATCAATTTTAAACCGATCGGGCTGAGACTTTGCATGCAAAAAGCTACTATGATGTAGGCATCCTCTACGAAAGGATTTTGATAAATTCCACCCGTAAATGGATAAAAAAAGGGATGAAACTTTATTTTAGGTATTTTACACGATATAATGAATAAACATTCGTTAGAAATGCAGCTCAAAGTAACTTAACCACGCGGACGAAGTCGTGGGCAAAAGCTAGTTTATAATATACAGCAAATATTTTCACTGACTATTTTGTTTTAAATACTGAAAATTACTTAATTTTGAATATTTCGATTTTGCAGATAGTCCTTGTTGATTACTAAAAAATAAATCAAAATACTTTTCCCATCCTGCGTCAGTCTGAACGTCCTAAACTTAAAACTACCGGCCGGATTTCATGCGGATTTAAGTTAAGAACGGAGTAATTGATGAAAAAAGTTTTGGTATAGGACTGTAAAACTATAGAAATTTTGTATAAACTGCTTGAAAATAGTATTGCTTATGGGTTCTGGCCGTTGGCATAAAAGGTAAAGAGATAATATAACATGACATACATATGTATGTTCTTATTATATTTACGCATAATATTTTAGCGCAATTTCGCTGGGCATGATGGTATTCAAGCATAACATCCTTAAGCATTAATTTAAAACTTGTAAGTACATAGCTTATGGTTTTAACCTAATCTAACCTATTTATCAGTTATATCATGTTTAGTACCATTCTGCAAATGAAAATATGCAAAAATAGCCTAAAAGAAAATTTTGCCAGCATATTATATTGTGTAACAAAAAATATTATTATACTAAATACATTTATGGCAAAAAGATTATGCCAAAGAATATTAGTGAAATAAGAAAGTAGTATTGTTAATGATTTCAAAAGTAAATAACTGGACTCATAATTAATGTAAATTGCGTATCAGAAAGGTGGATTGTAATCATTAAATTAAATTGTTTATGACCAAATAAAATATACAATCCAATCAAACTGATTACAAATAAAGTAGTCATCAATCATCATCATCATCAGTTCAGCGAAAGATGCCCACTCCTGGGCATAGGCCTCCCCCATAGATCTCCAAAGCGATCGGTCCTGCGTCTCCCGCATCCAGCGGCTTCCCGCGACCTACACCAGATCGTCGGTCCACCTTGTGGGGGGCCTACCAATTCTGCGTCTCCCGGTACGCGGTCCCCACTCCAGGACCTTACCGCCCCAACGGCCGTCAGTCCCGCGAGCAACGTGCCCTGCCCACTGCCACTTGAGGTTTACAATTCTTTGGGCTATGTCGGTGACTTTCGTTCTTCTGCGGATCTCATCATATCTGATTCGATCTCACAAAGAAACCCCGAGCATAGTCCTTTCCATTGCCCTCTGAGCGACCTTGAGCTTCCTTATGAGGCCCATCGTAAGCGGCCACGTCTTAGCTCCGTATGTCATCACTGGCAACACGCACGAATCGAAGACTTTCGTCTTAAGACACTGCGGTAGATGTTCCGAGAATACACTGCGTAGCTTTCCGAACGCTGCCCAGCCGAGTTGGATAAAATAATAAAATAAATAAAGTAATAAAATATTCTAATTGATTGCCAAGAGATTTATGAAAAATTTCATAAATTCAAACACAGAGTTACACAATTTACCTTCAAAATATGTTACTGGAAGGGAAAACAAATATTTACATAAGACTTTTAAGTCTTCACTAATGAGTTTTTAATCGTTTGTGTGGAATTAAAGCCTGATCCCGATAAAATGATTGAATACTGACGTGGTGGCTTAACGTAGGCTGCGTACTGTGGTCGAGCTCAGATTAAGCCTAGTCATTAGAAACCGCGAGCTTAAGAGATTTTGGAAAGTGCTCGTATTACTAATACCGAGGTTGAGAATTTAATATAGAATTGCAAAAAAGAGGAAGTTATGTTTTTAACTGTTATTTCTGTTGTATTTTTGGTAATGTGGATATTGTTATCAAATTATAGGCTACTACTTCTAACTACCTTCAACTCATGACATCGTCTTCGTGCTGGTATTTTGGGCAGATTTTTATCATTTCTTATTTTGTCATTACGCTATAATATCTATACTGAAAATAAAGCTGAAGTTTTTTTTTAAGCCATAGCGTAACAGAGATTATAGATTGAAGTCTATAATCTCTATCACGCTATGGCTTAAAGGAGTGTAGAAGCAATGAAAAAGGTTGTAAAAACGGGAGAATATTTTACTTTTTTAAAGCTTTCCTTGCGTGCGCTGCGTAAACGGTGAAAGTTACGCAAAAATCATGTATCACAAAATTGATCCTCTTTAAAAGGTCTAAAAAAAATCTGCGCTTATATTGTATCCCGGAAACAACACATGAAAGGATGAAAAGGGGAGTAGAAGTTCGTATAGTGCATTAAATCGTTACCATAGAAACCATTGTTTACAATCTATTTGTCATTCTAATTATATTCCATGTCATCCTATGCCAAATCCATTATTATAAATGATCTGAGCTCTTTACACAGTACAATCGTTGTCGCTAATATTAAATGCATATGTTATGTTTGTTAAGTACACAAAAATGTTACATTTAACTCAGTAAATTGTTGATCAGGCGAAAAAATAAAATTGCTACTGTATTATTAAAACGTGGTTTTAATTTCTTTTATGTTTGTCGTCTTTATTTTTTTTCCGATTTTTATCAAACAAAGTTGCTTTCATCCTCCATTTTGCGGTTCCATAGTCATCAAGGAACCTTTATAGTTTCGTCATGTCTATCCGTCGGTCTGCAGTTTAGCTCAAAAACTATTTTTACTAGAGAGGTGTAATTTAGCGTGTTTTACATTTTAATAACGCCAACACAGAGGTAAAATAAAATCATGTAAGAAAAAAAAATAAGATAATGATGATGATATATAGGTGAATGCTTACTGGCAGATTTTTTACTAAGATTAGCTTAAGACCCCAGTATAGCAGGCCAGTGTGCACGCAGTACCCTCGGACCACTTGGGCGAAGCCGCGGGTTACAGATAGTGTAATCTCATGTGAAGCAACAGTTAAAACAGATGCCATAGGCGGTTTTCATCAACGTAGGTGAAATGCGGTTCAGTAAGTTAAAATAAAATAAAAAGAAGGGAACATATGAAAATTATAACACTTTTCTTTTCTTTGCGGGTAAAAGCTTATTATTGAAATACCATCCTAAATTCTGCCTTAAGTATAATAGAATAAGATCTGAATTATTCATTATAATGAATTATTTAGTAATACACCGAAGGGAAGTTTCAATGCAAACTTTATTAGTAATACCTAGGCGTAAGCAGGATACTGTGTCGGAGTTAAGAAGACTCGTGTCGGATGTACCATTAAAATTGCATGCTATTTAGCAATTATAACATTGTAGGCAGGCGAGTGTGAGCACGTGGTATAAGGATTTTACAGCAATCATCATAATCGTCAGCCCTTTACGGGGCTCAGGCCTTTCTTATGGATTGTTATAGAGGATGGGCCATGAATCTCTACGCTGGCCTAATGAGGATTTAAGCTAGCTACTACTAACTGTCCCGCGATTTTGTCTCCATATATTTTAGCCTATGCCACCTGTAACTTCACATATGTGAATTTTTAAAAATGGTCATGAGATAATTTGAAACTTTTCAATGGTAAGAAATAATCAAACCTTTTCACTTTATAATATTAGTATAGAAAAACGATTTTTATGAATTGGTTTAAAGAATAATTTAAGATACTGTTGTTTGGTGTCTTCGTTGTCTCAGATACTTCACAATACGGGGCCTCAAGCTATTCATCTTTTAATTTGAATTGCACAGATGTTGTATTATTGTCGTATGTGATGTCGTCTTTTTTTTTTTTTGTCATAGCATTCACATACAAACACGAAGTATTGCTGGCAATATGGCGGTATGTTTAAATATGTGTTTGCCTTCCCAATAATATGAGAGAATAAAGGAGAAAAAGGAAAAACATGGAATACATATATGAATTTTAAACTATTTCATTACATTTCAAATAGATGCACATAGCAAGTTTTCTTCAAGTTAATTAATGACGACATTTTCCTCCTTGGTAAGACTTAATTTAGCTTCTCTAAGACTGCGCGTCTAGTATCCGCAAAGCAATTCCAGCTTATGTTATGGAAGATGGCATTTTGCTAAGTATTTGTTATCCTCACTCTCAGAAAAGTTTAATTTACTTTTTAAAACGTTTTATATTTCTGTTCTCCTTATCATAATTGAAAATGAACAGGACAAAATAAAATAAATCACGATAAACATTTTATAAAAATATATATTATGTAAATACTATAACAAAATAAATATATATAATTTTCATTTTTCATTCGAATAATTATGTAAACACAGTTTAAAAATATATATATTTTTGAGAGAGCGACCGCCTAACCTATACCTGTGGTCAAAGTTTTACGGTACATTGATGTTGAAAACGAATAGGTTTAATAATGATGTCTTCTCGATCTTTTATTCTACTCACTTATTTTTCGTTTATTTTAGTTTTCGAAATATTGTGTTTGTTGTGTGCGTTGAAAAATTTAATGGCGTAGTCAGCATACTGATAAATTTCTCACTAGTTCACTACCTACACCAACGATTTATAATTTTTTTACTGATTATATTTGCTCGAATTTATTTTCGGTTCTATCTACGACTTCAGATGCAGCCTGGACCAGCCCTTAAACGTGCCTTCCGAAGCACTTTTTTGGTCACCCATCCGATCACCGGCCGTTGCGAAAGTCGCTTGACAACCATAATGCAGACCAAGAGTGCTAACCACCACGCCATCGAACTCAGCAGCTATAAAATTAATCAAATACTATTAATAAATATCCCATAAAAGCTGCAATTTGGTCGAACATCATCGCGTTCCATTCTATAACGTTTCCCACATATTTATTCGATATAATATGACACCCACACTCGGAGATCATAAAAATATAATCAAACCATAACGTATAACACCTTTTACGAGGATCACGCTCGTACGTTAGAACTCAATAAACAGATATGTCATCGAGTGTGAAATTGGCAGCTATTTGAACTTGAACCTTTATTAGCCATATAATGTTGATAGGTATTAGAAAGTAATATTTGATAACTTAATGAGAATATACTTATAATTATCAACAATTTAACACTTCGCACGTATACCTAAATTAATACCGAGAATAACACTACCCAAATCCACACTTTGGACTAGTTATTCCCACGCGTACTTTGCAACGAAGACTGCTACGATTCAGTCAGTTGTCAGAACATTATAGTCGCCATCTTGCACTTGACCGTCGTTGAATACAGCAAGATGGCGTCACTAGTATCCACTTACGGCAAAATCATATTTATTTATTTCATTTTAATAAATTGTCAACATTTTGAAGTCTTTCATTATCACCAGCCTACTAAAGTCCTCGCTCCTGAATTAAAGATGGAATAAAATCAAAGAGTGAGAATGGGTCGAAAGCACGGAGGAGTTCTAGACAATAAATTTTTGGATACTCATCTTATGATTGGCTATTGTGAAAGTTGTTTAACTTATGTTTTGTATTTTTGTTACGAAAAATATAGGGTGTGTGATGATTGTATATTTTGAAACTACGCGACGTCAATGTAATTTAAAAAGTAATGTCATTATGTTACTTTAAGATAGAATTGAAAGAAAGTCGCAACTGAAAGATATAGATGAGATTGCCAATAATAAAAAATCTTACATAGTAGTAAAGGTTTCGATAATAATAATTAGTGGCTGAGTCGCTTGCACGTCGGTGTCAAGGCGTCGCCTCTGAGGTTCCGGGTTCAGATCCCATCCCAAAGGGTTCAATTCTATTATGTCACGGGTCTGTAGTGTTACCCACCATATTACAAGTGCTTTAGTTTCTTAATTTTCTGTCTGAATAACGTATGTGATCAATTTAATATTAAAAAACAAAATTAATTTACTAGGTCTATTTATATAGCTAGTGAGATTTTGACTGACTTTAAAAATAGTTTCAATCAAAACAGTCTCAATTTATGACATTAACATCTACTGCATTATGATGAAGTATATTGTCATTATTTTGTTGAACGTTAAAAATATTTCAGAATATTCCATAAATGATCGAAATTCATAGCCAAATTTTAATTATACTTGAAACCTCTGCGAGCAAACAGATTTCAAATTTAAAAGAAGTAGTTATTTTCAAGCCAAGAGTAGTTCCATTTGAATTGTTGCTCGTTAGCAATCTAGAGTGTTGTCAACCAAGCCAGTGCTTTATAACACTGACCTAAAAAGAATTTTTTTTTTTGGTCTGAGGTTCTGTAAACAGTCACTATATTTGTTACACTTGGGTTAGTTGCACAAACTTACTTTAACAATAACAAATGTGTTAAAGTACCGCTTAAGAAACTAATAATGAATTATCATTTGACAATGGTTGGACGACGTCATAACTTTAATTATAAACTATGTCAACCCGCCTAACTTTCGTTGGTTAAAGTTATTGTATTACTGTACCAAGAAAGAGACTTTGTTTTACAGTTAAAGTCAGCGGGACAGATATTGTAAAATTTGACATAAACCTTAACTTTAACTGCAATTATGGTGAGTGATGGGTTGGGACTTTTGAATGTTTTGGAAATACAACATTAAGTCCACAATATGTCTTTTTATCTTAGATATCAAATAGTAAACAAGAAATGGTTTTTGATTGCCTATCTGCTTTAAATAACGTTTTCAGAATAACAAACCAACTGTAAAAGTAAATATTTAATATGCAGCAGCCGTTGCTGCTTTGATCCTTGTACTGCAACGAAATGAAGGGCGTTGCCATTGCAAATATTGTCTTGATACAGAGGCTTTGATTTTATTTATTTTTATTGGGGAAAAAGCGACGTTCATTTTGAATATACATTTCTTATATGTGTATCGATTCATTAAATTTGGTCTTAGTAAACATGAATGCATAAGATACATGCATGCGTTATGCCTTTAATTCATATCGTACCATTATAATAGAATTTAAAGGCATGACGCATATTCCTATATTATAAATGTAAAAGTATAATTTTAACGAATTAACATGACACCTGGGGCTGCAATCTCGACGGAGTAATACTGGTTTCGGTCTCTAACTCATAACGATCGTAGGTTATCTATTATTGCAAGTATCTACAATTAGGTATATTGTTATAAGCACGTACCTTGTGCAACTGTCAAATTAGCGATATTCGTTAGTTTCCTAGTGATCTAGTTTGACAGCTCGGTCAGTGAACTCTGCGATTTAATGCGCTAACAATGTCGAGAGATGCCCAGGGCATGTCCACACTCAATTTAACAATTGCACTCGGTATGTGCCTAACAAATAACAATATACCTAACTGCAGATACTTATATAATCTAATGATGGTTAAATTACGATCGCTATGAGTTAGCGTCCTCTGAGGACCTATTCTATTATTCCTCGAAAGAAAATTCGGAAAATTTCGAATCGTTCTTATATTTAATAAAAAAAAAAATTGTGTAAATTATCTGTACATTAGAGGTAGTGTCAGATCCTACTTTCATCGCATCATAAATTATCATCGTATTATAATTTTGAAAAAGACGAAATTTCGTTTTCTAATGATTTATACTAGTACTTGCAGTCGAGGGAAACAGAAGCTAATATAAAATGAGTGTTGGACACGAATACGTGTTTAAAATATTGAATATATAATAATATAGCTCCTGACACTTTATTACTTTTTTTTTATTGGCAGAAATTAAACATTGACTCAGAGGAATTCATTTTTTAAATTTCAATAATGCCGTGACTGCCTTTGAAAAAGCGAGAACGAGACATAAATAAAATATTGAACCACTGCTTCTGAAAGTGGTTTGATCGAATACGACGATTCTTAAAAAGGTACGGAGACTATTTAAAAAAGATATGTCAATTCATACAGGTTTCTACGTGCTAAACTTTTTAAAGATAAAAGTAAATTATAATTTCCTATAAGATTCCGAAGGGAAAATTACGAGTATTAAAACGACTTACGAGTATTATTACGAGGGAAAATTAGGTATGTTTTGATGTCTAGTTAACTAAATTATTAGATAACTTGCCAAAGTTTCGCTCGCGGCTACGATACAGGAATACAGTTCAAAAGGTCAAAATTTCCATCACCATGAAGTTTAACTAGCTAAAATGTTTACTTAAATTGTTTTGATATAATAGACAAGAATTGTTTGCCTTTTTGAAAGTTGTTCATATGAAGCTTATTTTACGGGTTCTGTAAGTAAAGAATATAAAAGGATCCCTATTAGTAAGACTCCGCTGTCCGTCCGTTCTATCTATCTCTCTGTCACTAGCCTGTATATAGCCGTGATATTTATACAATTAAAGTATTCACAGATTATTATATCAACAGATTTTCTATAAAACGCAATTTACAACGTAATTCTTCTGACCATGGTAGAGCTACGCTTCGGCATGAATGGGCCGGCTCGACCGGAGTGATACCACGGCCTCTCAGAAAACCGACGTGAAGCAACGCTTGCGTTGTGTTTCGTCGTGAGAGTAAGGGTACCGGAGGCCCAACCGCTCCCTATTCCCTTCCCTCTACCCCTCAACCCTTCCCTCCAAGGCCGGCAGCACGCTTGTAGCCCCTCTGGTGTTGCAGGTATCCATGGGCGACCGTAATCACTTACCATCAGGTGATCCGTTTACTCGTCTGCCCCCTATCCCATAAAAAAAAAACAACGATACCCTGTTTATAACGGTAGCACAATATTCTTCCAAAGTCATCCAAATTTAATTTTATTTCTGAAAAATCTTTTATTTTTTTTTAATAATTACTTGTAACGTTCATATTGGACTTCATTAATATTTGTAAATTTGCGCAACTTAGTGCTTGGCACTGAAGCTGCAGGCTGTTGGTCTCAGGGCTGATCCTATGCATCGCCTTATATGCGAGGGACATCGCAGGGTTTTTGTTGGTATACTACTACTCTTTGACTAGCCCCATTCTGGGACGGGTCCGCAAGGGGGAGCCCTACATAACCCCGGTTAGCCGCCGCGCTGGCGACCCGGGGTAAGCAGTAATGCATTTCCCAGCGCCAAAAAAAAAGGGATGCGTTTGTCAGTAGATACGCATTTGGTACTGGTTCATAATTCATTAATGAATTCGATCCAGCCGACCGAATATGGAATTCATGACAGGGTTATCAGTAAAAAAAAAATATTTCGAAAAATTAAAGTATATACGTATTCCGAAAACCAAAATAAACAAAATTCACCTGACTAAAAATTAAATAAATATATGCTACCAAAATAAGGCGCGGTCATCGGAAGAGGTTTGCCTGTTATACACTTGTCGTCTCGTATGTGTATAACGCAATATCTGAGAAACCAAAGTTTCGTTTGATTTAATATAAATCAACGGAATTGAGCTCTCGCCTCGAGATATTCGGTAATTAGCGAAACGCCAATTTTAATTAAAGACGAAAGTTGGATGTGCCTTCAACAGAAAAGATGTGAACTATTTATTCCATATGACAATTAAATTCTTCTACTGACGATAGAATTTCCTGTTTTCCAATCACTTTCTTGTGATTTAAACCAAGAATAGCATTTGTATGAAACTGTTCATTTTAACTTAACTAAAACCTATTTCTCAGGTAGACCATACACAATGCATACTAAACTAGTCCCTTATTTGCATACGTTCATAGTTCCAGTCAAGTTGTAGTATTTGCAGTAGAAGTTTAGCTTCATGAAGTCTAACTTGACGAATAATCTGTACATTATTCTGTGTAATCTGTGATCAATTTTGCATACACAATTGAATACTATTATCCTCGGACCACGTGAGGGAAGCCACGGGTTACGGTATGTATCTTATTAATGCTACAATCCTGTTACTGTATTCCATAAATTGAAATTACTCAATATTTCTGCTTTGTTACTCAGAAACTCCGGAAAGGGTGAATTCCCGAAGGGTGAATGGAATCCAAAGTCAACACAAATGTAGTCAAAGGAAATTATAAGTTTTTATTTGTTTTAAATCTAAATTCAAGGGATACAGCGGATCCAAACTTTTTGAACAGTGCCTTTAAACTTACTTTGTTGTTAACTCTATGCCTTTAGCTAAGTAGCGAAGTCAATGAGCCTAAACTGTTAGTGGATATAACATAGTTACCAAAAACAAACGGGGGTGTATTCTTGTATTGGATTAATTGTTAAAAAAGTGGAAATTATCAGACATTCTTTTGTTGTGTTATGTTTCTTGAATTGCTTGTTTTTTTTTAATGCAGGTTTTGAACAGGTTGTCTTTTTGTTTTTTATGATTGTTTTTTATTTTCTTTTGGCAGATATGATTTTTCTGTTGTTATGGGGATCGCTCTTTTTTCCCTCTTTTGGCTTTTCTTATTGTCTACTACATTTTTCTTATCTAGATAATTATTACATATTTTTCTTATATTATTTTACATTTTTTATTTTTAACTTACATATATATATTGTTCTTTTACTTCTTATTTCTAATATCACGGATTTTCTTTGTTGTTTTGAATTGCTTGTTAGAAACTATTTAATTTTGTTAATTAAAATTAAATTACTTAGATGAATTTGTTTTCATTGCTTTTTCGTGGTGACAAAAATCCAGTTTAATTAATCGGTAGGGCAAACCCGGCCAAAGCAAACAATCTGGGTAAATTCTCTCTAACATTCCGAAACGGCGGCGTGCCTAATCATGACTATCGTATAGAACAAGGTTCTTTAACCCTAATTGTAATATGCGCAATCACTTAAACAGCTTTATACTTTTGGTTATATTTTAAATTGAAATTTCTAATTATTAAAACGGTGATTATTAATAAAATAAAAACTTTGAACTAAATTTTAAGTTAAATGTTGTTGTAGGAATGCATTGGGTAAAACGAAATATTCAATTTAATTGATTGTTTGGTTTTTGTTTAAACCATAATTAACTATTTGTACACTCTATTGTGCTATCTACTTTGGCCTGCATAATTGGACAAAGCGGATAATGACACCTATTGTATATTTTAAAGATATTGCAAAGAGTATTTATTTTACATATATATTTTTTGTAAATTATCATTAAAAATTCAATAAATATTGATTCATACGTAGCTGTTATTTTTATGCTTATCAGTTTTTATTCCATGGCTCGTTGGCTCGTCAAAGTTTAAGGTATACGTTTGCCAGGCTTACCTTAAACACAGCAGCACGTCGACGAAATGTAAAAATTCTGTAAACAAAACTCCATGATGCTGTAAAAAATCGAGATCAGAACCCATGTTTTGACCTGTCATTCATATGTCTTCTTTTTCAGAAATTCATAGGTGAAATTCGCTACTATGATTTTGTGTACAATTCAGAAAAATAAATGTGCAAACTTAAGCTGAGCGTTAAGGTCAAATGTTAGCTGACACATTAACCGCAGCCGGCGATAAGTACACGCCCGTTGTTTGGCTTTTATTATTGTGAAACTTTTCCTTTTATTGTGGTCGTTTAAAGAGGACGTCTAAATCGAAAATAACTTTTTTGATCCATTCGAAATGAAAAAAAGCTCTTGCTATTATATATTATATTAGACCAGATCTTGCTATATATTATCTTACATAGACAAATAAAACGGGCCTTAACAGACAAACAGGTCTTATTATCACCAGCCTCTAATATTCTAATAGCGAAGCCCATAACCCACCACGTCAGCTCGGTGTGTATTGCTAAGTTTTAACTATTACAGAAGCAGCAGGTCAATGGCCTTATGTACTTTCCAAAGCATAATAAACTTAATTAGAAATACTGAATCCATAAAGCCAGACAATCTTAAGAAATAATCTTTAATCAGATAAGTTGAAGACTATAATTAATGTACCATAAAATTATTGAAACTTATGATTAAAATGATGAAAAAAGTGTGCAATTATCATCAGATACAAGATATTATCTTGATCGGAAGTTGTCAAGACAAATCAAACGGGGCCGAATTGGAAGGCTTGTTTCGTTTAATTACATAGATCTCATGGCTACCTTATGGTTTCATATAAGATCAGCTCCATTCCATATTAACATGCATTGTCATTTTAATTATCATCTGATCTGTAGAGCAGACGCGACGCTAGCACATCTTCCTACCCAAAAAAAAATCACCACTTATTTGTCGTATCGTAATTATACCCTTTTCATCAACCAAGGATCAAATGCACTGAACGATTAATATAGCATTTAACAATGTCAATTTGAGTAGCTCTCCAGGTTAATTTTCACGATAGATGCTTTTTTTAAATTGGTTGTATCGCTTATTAGCCAAAATTTATACGTTAAGCGAAATCTGTTTCAGGCACAGAAACTTAAGTTGTAGCTTAAAAAACCGTAATTACAACCTTAATTTGAATAAAATAATACTTATTTATAGTAAATTAGTTATGCAGTAGACCCGTAGGTTTATTTTTAATTGTAGAATGATAATTAACTGTAAACCTGCTGCGGATAAAATGTCCCAGTCCGCAAATAGATTTGATGGCGTAGTACGTTACGAGATAGCAACGACGTAGTAGTCTGCCTTTGTAGCACAGTGACATTTCTATGATGTAGCCTCGTTGCTTTGTAGCACATTTACGATGAAATAAATTATGTATACGGCAATCGTTATTCAACTGTTGAAATAGTAAAAATAAAGACTTTTATATCTTACATCCTGAAAAAACCTGTTGACCAAAATTTTTACAAAGACCAGGTTCTTCCAGTGGACTCAGCTTGAAATTTTCTATGGAACAGAGTGTATAATTATTTTTGTAAAACAATCGACAGTTATCAGGTTTTACCACTATGTTTGGGATATTCTATTATATTGCCTCATTTTAAGAGAGTCAATTTCATTATCATAGTCCATTGAGTCAGAGAATGGTTCGTCCTATTACATACAACAGGGATGACGACTAATTTTTGTTTGTTTGTTCGTCAGTTAGACTATTGAAGAATATTAAACATGTATTTTTTGGCGTAATCAATAAATTACGGCAATACTTTGTGTTGAAATGTCGCATGACGTCACGTGTACATTTTCTACAAAACTTTAATGACTATTATCAAAGCCATTTCTTATTTAAATTGAAGAAAAAAAAAATACGTATATAATATTTTTTTTATTATCAGACTGACGGACTCAATAGTTTCTTTTTTACCCAGTTGTCATCCCTTTTAGCTGACGTCACCTCACTTCGCATAACTCTGCTCCGCTATACCCTACAGCACACTACTCCGCTATACCCTACAGCACACTACTCCGCTATACCCTACAGCACACTACTTCGCTATACCCTACAGCACACTACTCCGCCATTCTTCCCCATGCTACGAATCCGCTACAAAATAACATTTTTTTCTAATTTTGTTTCCACATATACCGTCCTCCACATAAAGTGAAGTGGAAAAGATATATAAAAATAAAGCAGTAACGTTACTTAATTATCTTTCGATCCAAGTTAATGGAGCGATGATAACTTTTCTATTATAATTTTTAAACCATCTTATGGAATACAATAAAATATAGCACTTATACTGATCCAATAATCCGTTGATCTTCATTTTATTTGATAGACTTTGCAGGTGTTGTCAGGAAGGTAAAAAGAATAACAATGACGCTATAAAGTGTTATGATAGCTTTATATGTGATTTTATTATATGTGAATGTAAGAAATATAAATAAAAAAGACTTTAAATAAAAATAACTAATAAATTGACTTGTAATCAATTCTAAGTTGAGTCATGCCTGTTTTTAGATCTGAGAGCAAAGTAGTGTTTTTTTAAATAATGATATACTATAAAATGATGCAAGCAAAATAAAATGATAATTGGGATCAACGAAACATGTTTCATTCCTCCGTAATTTTCAATTACTCTAAATGAATAGCCCAGACTTATTTTGTACTATCTTTCTGCCAGCGGCTTCGCCCGCGTGTACCCTAGGGAACTATTTAGTGGGATAAAAAGTTAAATAAAATCCTGTTATCTAAGTCAGCTATTAACCTATCTGTATAGCAAATTTCGTCAAAATCCGTTCAGTAGTTTCAGCATGATTGACGGACAAACATCCAAACAAAGAAACTTTCAATTTTATAATATTATTAGAATAACTAGCTTCTTATCATAGATTTATCAAATCTTATCTTCAATAAATAAATAAATTATACGTACCTTACATATTTATACATCGATGTGAGTATAATTTTGTTAAATTAGTTAAAGTACCATCTATCAAAAGTTGACAGAACTACTAAACATTCTAGTGAGCGGATGTGAGGCAATGTCGCCACTGACGCGACCATAGCTTTTTCGCAATACAAACATGAAAAGCCAAAACTCGTGTTGTACACAGAAATTAATGAGAAAGTATTTAAAAAACCATCAGTTCCCCAAATCAAACCAAATGTCGCTACGGTACTTCTTGATTTCTCCATGACAACCCTTCTGGTTTTCTTTCGTTGTCAAAAGTAAAAATTGTCTAAAATTAAATTAATTTTCAAAACCAATAAACAACTCATATTCTGTTTGTACTTTTTCGTATTTGTATTGATATATAAGTTTCGAACTTTGCAAGTTTTGTTAGTTAAAAGGAACGGAAATTATTGTCTTTGGTCTATTCGTTTAGTGCAAAAATCTACTTTTGCTAGAGTCGCCATCTAGTGGAGATGCTTTTTTGGTGCTTTTATTTTAATTTTAAAAGCCCCCTTCATTGTATCTCTGTGTAAAATTCAGTTTTGAGAGAGGTTCAAAGGGTTTTGAGAGACACTGCTTATCGCAATCTGATTAAATGAAGAAGTCATCATAATAGTAGCAAAGGGACTACATAACTTGGCAGGTGTATCGTTTAAACAAATTTTTCAGTAATTTTTTTTAATTACTTTTCTGAGCACAAGTGATTGAGTTGTAAAGTGTGTAAAATCATTAATCAATCTATTTACGTAGTGATTTATTAACCGTGATTTTTGAAAAATTATAACTTTGAACTGCTCTTTCTGCTTTTCTTGGTGATAAATACGAATGCATTTTTGTTGTAGATTCAAGAAAAAATTAAAATAATTGCAAAGGGAATGTATATGCTCGCTTAAGATTTAACTAAAAAAAGGTTATATTACTCGTTCTTCAATTAAAAGTATTATGATTTTTAATTTACAAATTAACATACAAATTATTTATCAATAATATTTCCCGAACTAAAAGTTACGATGACTAATGGAGTAGCCAACTTTTAAAACAACCTTGTAATTTTAACGACGATGTTTTACTAAATTAAATATGAAAACAAAGATAGGTACGTTGATATAATTTATAAAAATTAAGAGATTGTTCAGATTGATACCAAACTGTTTACGTGAACAATGTCTAAAATAATAGGTATTAAGTATTAATAGTTCAGTAGTTCTTACTATTTCAATGAAATAAAATAATATTGTGGTAACTTGTAAGTTACATTTCGATGTTCATGGTGACCGAAAACTTATAAATGATCATCATCCTAGACTCATTAGAAGGTACTGAAAATTGGTAAGTTTTTTTTTCAAATGTATATACTGCATACCCTACCCCAAATCTCTGCGCACTCCCCTGGTTTTTAATAAATGTTCAAAATGGAACGTAAACTGCTATTAGCTAAATAATTTTCGCTGGGAATAGTTACATTATATACAAAAAGAGCCTCTCTTAACATACTTTATCTAAGAATTTTCCGTTTGATTAAAAGGTATTATAGTGATGACGAGTAACCGTTGCTATGAGAACAACTAAAATACCGGAACAGTAACTTTTAAATCACTCTATTGATTGTCGTTATGTTTCCTAATTAATAATGATTACCCTAAATTAAAATAACAGTTCTGAATATAGTAATGGTAGATTTATTAGCAATGCGTCCTTGTTAATGTTTCATTATTACAATATTTATTAATGTAATCATTACTTGGACCATAAGTAGATTAAAATTAGTAATAGCGAAACATGTTGGAGTACCTATACTGTAAAATATTAAATACCTCGAAGAAAATAAAGATATTTTATTTTTTAGTACAGGTGCATGTGATGCATATCAGCCAAATTATATGATTTTATCACATAGCGACAGGTACTGCTATCTAGTAACAACTACGAGCGTCAAGTCACCGCGCGCAATGTACAAAACTTCGAAGTTTCAGCTAAGGTCACTAGATGTTGTTAGTATTTTCAAATCGTGCCAAAGAAAACCTCGATGCAATTAGTAGCAAACAGATCTAGAAAGTCCCAATACGCGGAGATTACTGATCAATGCACGAATGCCAATCCCGGCAATCATTCAGTAATCAGTCATCTGAATACAACGTGAGCGATGAAAAGTAATTTAATAGTAAAGTTATTAGTCAGCATTGTAATCTTTAAAGAAGACATTCGGATTGCTGTATTTTTTTTTTGGTTTCTTGCGCCAATAAACTGTCTAATTGTGATCTTAATAGTTATTAATTTTTATCCCAAGCTCCAGTTCGTAAGTAAACAGACAGTAAGACAATTCACTTTTAAACTATTGCGCTGCATTATTAAGATACTGACACATCGTGACCACGGCCGGTGCAACCCGGCCGAAACGTCGGCGCAGGTCAGTTTAAATCACGTCAAATACTTATGAGTATTTAGTAAGACAATTGACATCACAAACTCGATAAAAGTTCCGGATACTGATGCATAGTACCTTGAGAAGTTTAACGGATCTGTCGTCAGATTTGGGCCGAATCTCAACTGTAGATCAATGGGGTAATAAAAGTATTTACGAAATAAAATAAATTGTCACCACAATCGTTTATTTACACAATAGGTATGTATATAGAAAACACAATATCCCATATAACAAACACCTTGTTACAGACCAGTCAAAAACATCTATTATTACAATAATTTGATTTATTTTGAAGGCTTTTAATGTTATGTTATAGAATATAAATCTTTAAGAATTTATAAAATAAGTGTAACAATTTATAAAATTAAATTTTTTCATATTTTGTGATTTTCCAGGAGGTACAAGAGATCATATTTATATCATGCGGCCTGGTTAATTTAATTTCAGGCATTTAGGTTTTATTAATTTACTCGAAGGTATAAAATAACAGTTTTCCAAAATAACAACTTAAGCAGGTCGGAAGGAATAACACGCACATGTAACACAGTATGTCATTTAAATAAAGTAATAAACTGTTATTTAAATGACATGAAATTAAGAATCATATTTTGTCTTTATCGTCATTTCTTTGGTTTTAAGTAGCTTACATTTTTAAAGACCACATTTAATCGTCATCAAAAGTAGTGTCATAAATTCAGATGCTAAAAAACCTACCTTTTGCAAAAACATTTTATACAAAAGGTATAAAGACATAAGACAGGAAGACCAGCATAAAAGTTGCATTTGTTCAATCGGTTGATTTACTCAGATCTACTTACTACTCACACGTATTAACATGATAGCTATTTATTCTATTTCTCCGAAAACAAAATTCCGTCTAACTTTGAAATGTTAATACGACTCAAAAGAAAGGCATTTTTCTATAATTATTTGCGATGCAACGGAGGTAGGATCTAATATTGCCTCTGCTGCACATATAATCTTCTTCAATATGATTTTAACCAAAATATAAGAACAATATGGAATTTTCCGTATTTTCGTTCGAGCATAAATCGAATAAATAAAATAAATAGAAGACGTAAGGTGTAATGTTAATTCATACCAGTTATAGTGGAAATAAGCGTTATTTTGGCGGACTTCAAAATAATACAGAAGGTAACATGTTCAACAGGAATGTACTTTCTTATCTACTTTTACTGATATATCTGCAAATTGTCGCCCTGATTCTCAAAATCCTTTTGTTTTTATTTAAGGTGCACAACTTGAAATATATAGAATAATTACATTACACGCAAATGCTCAAGACAGAGAGGAGGTATTGCAAAATGTTCCTAATCGAATCTGGCATATTATTATTTACGATAACTTAACGTGAACTGCAGAATTATTAAATGAAAAAGAAAAATTACGCAAGAAAACATATTTTTAAACTACACTTGAGGAACACAAGACAAAGACAGGTGGTATAAACACTTAAACATAAATTTAAGAAACGTAACAAACTTCATAAAAAAATTAAATAAAAAAACAAAACACTCGTACTAAGAGGTTGGAAAAACTGTCGTCAACAGCTACGTTATAGGGTAATTCACCTGAGTTCGTTAAGAGAGAAAAAAATCAAAGTACTACTCTATTTCATCGAAAACGAAATCCATATCAATATTAATAAGACTAGATTTTGTAAGTTTATACGAGTATATAACCATAACACCCAATAGATTTGAATGATATACAATACCATACAATTGACATGATATGCTGGCAGATAATTAAACAAGCCGTGTAACTAAAAATCAGTGATGAAGTTGATTTGATATTTCACAAATCTTAATTTTTCTAAAGAGGATAACATATTTTTTTGTAGAACATGCCTTTATGTAGACTCTCTACCTCCTTTCAGGCTAATATTTTCTTTCAAACTTAAAATAAGCCACCACTAAACCAGCAAAAAGGAATATAAAGACAAGCTAATTAAATTGGAAGACACAATAGATCATATTGATGTATTATGAGATATTCAATAAATATAAAATTTAATTTTGAGAGGACAGACAGTAATGGGTCACACCACAAATACAACAGCTACTTAATGTGGTAAATTTATTTGCAACTTCGACATCATTTTAATGTTAAGCCAAGCATTGAAAATCAGATAATTTCACTTGAAGTCATCTATATATAAGACTACTGTTGACTCTAAATGTGTGTATTCAATTAAATATCTGTTTCAGAAATTATAAATGGTTAATGTTGAGCTGATAAATACAGATTAAATTGGGTCATATGGATGAAATTAGTTCTTTTGATTTTATCAGTGCTAAAACATGATTTCATGATTTTTAACACGATAATAGTTGTCCAGTAACAACATAATTTTATTAATCCATGAAATCAATCATCAATGCAAACCCGGGCTTTTATAAAGTAAGAGTAAATACTCCAGTTACAAATTGTAAAAGAGATCTGGCAAAGATTTTGTCAAGTAATAGAACGGACAATTCGAGTTTAGTGCCTATCCTACATTTATTTGAATATCTATATGAGACTGAAACTCCGAAACTCCGGGGTTTGAATTCTGAGCATCGAAACCTAACTCCGGAACTAAAAAATACGATGATTCCGATTTCGATCGAAGCCCTCGTGCTATTTATTATTCATATTATATATCAGTGTCAGGTTTATTTTTTCCTTGAAAAGCTTTATTAATTATACGCGGGCAAATATATACAACGGGCAAATATATACTAACGACAAGGAGAAATAATAAAGTAATGTTAGACATTGACATTTTTAAATAAACTGTATTTTAATTTAAAAATGTCAATGTCTAACGAGTTTAACTGTGTTCAACACAGTTAATCTCGTTTAGGTAAAAGTAGGTATTAAATGTACATTAAATCATTATAAGTCTAGTCTGTGACATGTGTGTTACATGCCCTATCTACCAATTTTTTATGGTAATATCATTAGTTGCAATACATTTATGACTATGGCAAATTGTGTTACCAATAAAGACGTACCACAATGGATACGTATTGATCTACAGATGAAGCGAAGTAAGCTTCATAACTCAAGAAGTGAATGAGTGATAACTAAAACATGGCTTTCGGACTTGACTTCCTAAATATAGAAGAGCAATAGAAATAATACCTATTGAAATAAACGGCTATTGTCGCGTAGTTTAAATGAAAAAGTTTGAATCTCTCAAAAAAAAAAAACAATAAAATTCTAATACATCTGATACATAATCAGAGGTATTAGAAAAAATCTGTATCTGCAAAGCAAAAATGGCATCATAATTTAATCTGTGACGTAAACTGATATCGAATTTGCAATTTTTTCAGTCAATATTACATAATTATAAAAATACTATGACATCATAATTTTACACTATTCATGACATCTATACATATTTTGAATAATTATAAAATTACACGATCGCGCATGGAAATGTTAAAAATATATCTATATTTCCAACAAAATTGTGTGGTAACACGTTGGCTTTGGTCAACCTTGAATTATAAATGTCATTTATATAAATATTTGTGACGTAACAACAACAAGTATTGGAAAAAACATTCACTTACAGGCACAATACAGTTCGGGAACCTATCTTAGATTTGGAAAACAGCAACTGTACATTTTATATTATATGAAGAATAAGAAACGTATTTTCATTAATATGATTTTTTTTTGTCATATTGAAAGAATATCCCAAAATATTGATAAAAAAATTTCGTTTTTTATATAAATCGTCGTCTGATCTTAGAATTGGGTATTTTGTAATAAGTTGAAGCATTTATATTATTTGTTTACACGATAATAAATTACCCACTCTCATAAATTACAAAGTATTCATATTTACCTTAAAATGAATATAATTTAATGATATTTTTTATGTATACACCAAATTTATAATATGCAGTATAATAGGTAATAGTTATGTCATATCGTTATTGACAGATTCTATGACATCACATATGTGACCAATGATAACATAATAATTATTGTACTCAATTCTATGACCAAACGATGGAACACAGTTAAAAAGAATTTTGAACCATTTATACACATTTTCAATTTACATTTAATCGAACAGAGGGCCAGCCTCTGGATTCATAAGAACTTGAAGAAATTTCCGAACGTCTCCTTGAGGAAAATCTTCTGCAGACCATTTCGTTAGTTGCTAACTAAACTATGCTAGCTGATTCTAGTAAACGGAGAATAGCACGTTATTGACCTCGAGTACTCCACCGTGCTTCGACGGCCGTGCTTAGAGGAGGTACTCTCATTGTTCAGAGCGATCAAATGAGGTGTTAGGCGTGCTCTCCACTTTCTTTAATACAATTTTGAAAGCAAAAGTATGTTTTGGAGAGACAGATGCTGGACGAGGAGCCTGTGGAGATCGTGGCGGTGGATCCGGGGGCATCTCTGAACGTGTTCTAGAACGCCTTGGTGGATTCCCACGAATAATAGGGGCGGACATTGGTTCCTTTGGCTGTGGGGACAATCGATTTGGTGATAAACGACTAGGCGAAGGTTCTGGAGTATTAGGAGGCAACATCAACGGCGGCAAATTGGCACACGGTGATCCCCGAGAACCTCTCCGTTCCTTCAGTCCCATCGGAGGTGGCGGAGACATTGGGGTATCATCCTCAGCTGCTGCAACGACTACCACAGGCTCTGCTCTTGCTAGAGGAGCTAATTTCTCCGGCGCATCCAACGCGACTGATTTTCTGAAATAATTTATTCCGTTTTCTATTTCAGCTAACGCTCGTTTTACGAATGGAAAACTCTCCGAAAGTTCTGAAGCAGATTTGCGTACAGGGAACTCGGTTTCACTGTCGCGCTTTCTAGGTCTGCATCGTTCAAAAGTAGGGTCACCAGAAGCTGCCACTGTTTCTGAGACCTGTCTTGTGAGAGCTGCGTGCTTTATAGAATCGGATTTTGATCGTGGTTCTCGTGTTTTCGGTGTAGGAGAGCGACGATCGCCAAACTTTTTGCTGGCAGCACGTTTGATGGAAGAGAATAGTCCAAGCTTTTCTGGTGGTTTGTCTGGTTTATCGGACTTTTCGGGAGGTTTTTCCGAGGCTGGTGCGAGAGTAACAGGGGCATTGGAGGGGCCGGGGACGGGTTCAGGTGCGGGACGGGGGAGGTTCCCCTCGCGTTAGTTGTGCCGAGAGTCTGACGATGGAACATCGCTCGAGCCAGTGGAAGAGAGAGTGGTGTTTGACCCGTAGGGATCAAGTGACGATTGAACGGACATAGAACGACCAGCGCGACGTACTCGTGCCGGAGACAACTTGCCTGGATCTACGCTGGCCGGGTCTGCCTGCAACAACAGAGTTATGAGCGCTCTGCTCAAAATCTTAATTACTAAATAGGGAAAAAATAAACTGATTAAATAATGATAAAAAGTTGTGAAATTTTATTTTGATGAATACTTTTCTTGGTTTGCTTTTAATTTTTCATGATCATTATATATGTGATAGTTATTAACGAAGTTGTTACTATTTATCTTGTATTTATCGAGTCCCTGATATAATAGTATGGAACGTATCCTAGCATGAAATATATGACTACCGCACCTGGTAAGCTAAAGCGTTCATGATGATGGAGTAGGGAACTAGCCCGAGCGGATGCACTTCTCTCATAAGAACATTAGCCGGAATTTTGTGAAATTGTATGTATTCTAAAAAGTTTCCGATAACTTCTTTCAAACACATGTTCTGGTTGGTGTCGCAGTATTTCTTACTCCACATTAAAGCGGCCTGGAATTCAAACAAGGAAAATATTATTAAACATAAATAATTAAATGAAATTAAATAGATCATACATTTTTATTCTTATTTTCTATTGTTATTGAAAATTATACCAGAAATTTTTTGAATAACTCGGGGTTTTCCCGCAATATGCTTGCGTTAATTATAGATTATCACTCACGTATTAGTAGTTTCGTCGTAGATAAAAGAATTCTCTTGATCATAACCATGTACCGGTCATGGAAATTCTTTCGCTTTCGGTACTACTTCATACGCGGGTGACGGATCATAATTTACGCATGGGAATTTGCTTTAAAACAGCTAGTATTCTAATATAGTAGGATATATAATAATAGGGAACCTATTTCTTACCTGAAATTTAGTAAATTCATCAGCACGAAGTTCATCTCTAGCTAAGATTAGTCTGACGACATGCTGGGGCAACAGAGTGAAGGATCCAAGATTAAGAACTTCATTACCATGTTCATCAACGAATTCCAAGACCTACAAAAAGCATAATAATTTAATTATTTACATCATACTATAAATATATCGAATGCGTTCTTTTTACCGCAATAAAACAATGCAAAACAATATTTATCTACTCGCGCGTCGCGATCAGATAAAAGTTGCGAATTGATGACAAAAATCAAATTTTCTGGACACAATCAATCCTATTAATATTATAAATGTAAAAGTTTCTTTGTTTGGATGTTTGTCGCTCAATCACGCCGAAACTACTGAACGGATTTTGATGAAATTTGGTATACAGATAGGGTATTAGCTAACTTAGATAGTAGGATACTTTTTATCCAACTAAACATTTCCCTAGGGTCTACGCGGGCGAAGCCGCTGGCGAAAGCTAGTTTGAAATAATTGTAATCAAGATCACTGGTTAATTTAACGCCAGACTGATTGTCTAATGGCTCGTTAAGATCACATTAGAGATTCCTAATCATTTCATCACAGCGATTTATTCAAAGAGTGACAAACACTGTGGTCGGATTGTTAGCAAGCCAGATTTGGGGTGACATTTTTTCTGAAATCGTTGATCCAATTCCTGGTGGGGTATTTACAGCAATTTTACAGCTATAGTTTTCGTATCTGAGTGGTTGTTTATTGTTCAGGTTTCTTTATTAATAACTCATTAGCTATTATAAATTGAGGGTCTGTGCAATTTTGTACGATATTGTTTTTTTTTTTTTTTTCTTGAAATAAGTAAATAAATTGTCTATTATTTATTAATCTAGCTAGAGCATTTGCCCGGATTGCGAAAGGTCATGGGTTCGAGTCCCATCTCAGAGTGCTTGGGATCAATTGGTTTCATTAAGAATTCATTAATCTAAACAAATATTAATTAATTCTGTTAGGATAAATTCACCTTTTGTACTAAAGATTTGGTGCACTTGTACTGTATATAACGCTCAGCAGAAGCCAGAAGAGCGCAGACGGTATCAACCGTGATGCAGCACTGTACAAAGCCTGCACAGGCTCTGCGAAGTTCGTCCAAACCGTAGTAGTCAGCTGCATTCATTACTCCTGGAATAATATATATAGAAAAATATTGGAGAACTTTTCGTTATAACTATTTCATCAGTTTTATATAAAAATATTTTTGCACAATTCAAATATTTGTCCCCCGCAAAGGCTTTATTATATTCACAAAATCCTCAAAAGTTGAACAGATTGTTATATAAGTTAAACAGAATATTGTAATAGTTAATGACTGATTGGTCACATTACTAGCAACTGCAAGATATAATAGAATTTAAAACAATAAATTTTAATTAAAAGAATTTTAAAAACTCTGCATTCGACCCCAGAACAATCTTTAGAGCATTTCATAAAGTAATGAAGCTGAACTTCACCAAAATTTTCAAACTTTTATCATTAACTTGAGTTTGTTTTAAACTTATGCGAATAAACCTTAGCAGCCTAAGCGGATATATCCGAAGTATTTTGTGCAGAACATTGTTCTTTTTTTTTGACAAGGAAGTTAATTAAAAATTATTCTTGAACAAAGCCTTCCAAAGTTATGAATTTTATTCAATTTTATTATTCAACGCTTGTCAAATAAAAATGGTATATAGATCCTTTACTCTTAATTGTATGTACTCCTTTGCTATTCTATAAAAAAGCATATACTACACCTATTTCAGAACATGTGGCTCGGCCGTTCCACTACTGTCAAATGGACAAAGGTGAAAATTTTAATGAGTAATGCTCCATAAAGTTACATCGTAGTTTACGATATCCTTAACTATATATTAGTCCCTCTTAAGAGGTAGTTAGTTATAACGATATCCTAAACTATATATTAGTCCAAAGGTAGTTAAGTATACATACTGAATTATGGAAGCACGTGTGTGATATTATTATTATCTATACTATAATAAAAACGTAACCGATCGATGTCTGTACATTGAAGATATATGAAAAAAACTGTTATGAGGAACATTTATAAGAGTAATAGAAGACAAAACAATGATTTTTAATTTTTTTGTCTGTTTGTCTGTTTGTCGGTTTGTCTGTTTGTCTGTGCGTTTGTGCACGATAATCTCAGAAACGGCTGAACCGATTTACATGCAGTTTTCACTATTATATTGCGGCATTCTTCCGTTAACATTTAGTGTAATATTTATTTCAATCGGTTCACAAATAAAAAAGTTATGTCAATTTGAAGTGACGAGGTCGTCAAAATTGCTATGAAATATTTACTGTTTTATTATATTTTCGTCTTTAATATATTGATCATCATCATTAATTCTTTGACAGCCAAACTGCAGGGCCTCAGGCCTTTGCTTAATAATTCTTGGTCACCCATCCCGTGAACTACTTTTGCGAAAATTGCTTAGCAATAGCGATCGTGCGCAGCGGCGCATATCCGTAGCGCCACCGAGCTACGAATTAATATTGTCTATAAAAAGATAATTTGTATGATGACAAATAAAAAAATAAGATTCCAAAATTTTGACAACTCCGAAGTAAGTTGACCTCATTTATATATGGCCAATCATATTAAATAGGGTTCAGCTTATAATGGACATGTGGTATACAATCACGCGAGTAGGAGAACAAGCGGAAAGAGCCTTCCGATGATGCAATTAAGCCTCGAGTAGTTTACAGTGAACGCATATTTTTATCAGATTAGGTTCACGTCGTCGTCGGGGCCAGCGGAGGTGGTTGGCAGCCGCTCCCACATTGCACGGTTTCGTCTGTCTGGGAGAGGCACTCTATTTACCCGAGTCTCTCCAATTTTCCATCTGCAAGGAGACCAATGGTCCAATACTTGAGTGTCCTGGTGACTCGGCCATAGCTTGCCGGTTTTCATTTCCCATGAGAGGGTGTAGAGTACGGGTTTTGGAGAGTAGGCTTCTGGGGACCCACCGGGCAACTCACTGTCGGGTTCACGGAGGAGAATCCATCCTCCTCACCCCTGTTGCTTGCCAGGTAACAGAGACAATTTCAGAAGTTTTTCCACGACGTTAAAAAACTTAGATTTTCGTCAACTGAAGTTAAGAACGTAAAGACAACTCGAGTTATATACATTTTTTTCTCTTATTGCTATTTTTTTATGTTAATACTCTTTTTGTTTTTTTTTTTAACATACAAATTGCTGTAGATACGTACTTCAAAGTTGTTATTTTTAGTCTTCACTGGAAACAATGCTTTATTCATTGGTCACAACACTCATATAATTACGCGAGTCTGAGGGTCGGTTAAGAGTAGCTCGGTGGCGTAGTGAATAAGCACCATGGCCCGCGATTGTAGTTGTTAAGTAACTTTCGCAAAGGTCGGGCACAGGATGGATGACCAAAAAATATTATCTCAAGCAACTCCAAGCTTCGGAAAGCACGTAAAGCGATTGGTCCCGGTTGTATTTGCAGTAGTTAATATCCTCCAATACACATTAGGCCAGCATGGAGGGTCATGGCCCATCCTCTTTAACCATCCATAAGAAAGGCCTGAGCTCCTGCAGTTGGTGACGTAAAAGGGCTGATGATAATGATGATGAGGGCCGTTCAAATCTGACAGAAGCTCAGTTAAGCACCTCACGGAAGTATGTTAGTAGACGATTTCCTTCGAGTGTGGAAAGTCGAAATTAAAATATGTTTATATTTTTTTATATCATTACATAAAACTCCACGTATCTTCCGTCAGACATGTACTGACCGACTTTTATAGACAAAGAAAGAGATCAGACAGAAAGCGTTCGGTCTCGGGAGACACCTGAACAACGCGAAGCGTATTTAACTGCCCATCGCGAGGCTCATGCACTATAAAGTTGAATCTGAAGCATTTACATACATGCAGTATGGTATGAGTATGAAACTTCTTTTAGAGAGATCGAGAAAGTAGTTTCGATTATCGCCAACCCGTGTTGACTTCATACTCCACAGGCGTACCGCAGATAAGTTTTCACAGGGTATAATGAACTAGCTATTTTCCCACGACTTTGCCGCAAAATTATAGCCTATGACATGCGCGTCTGATGTAGCTTCCCGTAGGTCGGAATAGCTCTGCAACTATTGGTTCAGTAGTATTGGAGCAAATTCGATGCAAACAAACAAACAACCAAATCTTTCCTCTTTGTAATATTAGTATAGCTTAAGTATAAGGGGTCCGATGGCGATGATAGTGGGTTAGCGCATTCGGTTTAAATTGCAGTTAAATAAGTAAGTAAATACTGCACAACAAGGGCATACATGAATACTTATTTTACATAAATAAGTAAGTACAAACGACAAACTCATCTCTGCCAGCGATTTCTTCCAGTCAAACTAGCATTACATGAAAAATAGAACAATAAATAGCCGATTGTGCATACAACTAGACAAATAATAATAATTAAAAAAGATCAAAAACAAAAGAAGGACCGTTTAAAGGTACGAATAAAATGCTCAGACGCAAGCGACAACCAGAGCGCGAAAAACGAGAAAAAAATAGAAAAATAACATTCGTAAGGACCGTTTACAGGATGGGTGACCAAAACATTATTATCTTGAGCACTGTGCACAACACTGCCATAATGCACGTTAATCCGTTAGTCCTGGCTGCATCAGCAACATTCCGCATTAAGCCCGCGTAGTGGATTATGGCCCATTGATCTTATTCGATTCGTCTGCATTCATAGGAAAAAAGAATTCTACCAAAATACTTCCCACGCAGACGAAGTCGCGGGCACAGTGGTTAAGGAGGATGGGCCATGACCCTCCACGCTGGCCCAATGCGGATTGGAGGGTATTATCGGCTGCAAATGCAGCCGGGACCAACGGCTTAACGTGCCTTCCGAAGCACGGAGTAGCTCGAGATAATAATTTTTTGGTCACCTATCCCGTGACCGACCCTTGCGAAAGTTGCTTAACGACTACGATCGCGGGCCGCGGCGCTTATCCACTACGCCACCGAGCTACTACACGAGGAAGAAGACACTTTCAGATAAATGAGATATCCGAGTGTTAAGAGTGAGAAGCGAGTGTTAAGTCTACGCTGAATGCCAACAAGTTTTATCGAATTGCTAAAATCATTTTTATTTCCGAGTTTTATCACGTGGTCAATAGGTCTGATTCTTAATTATATTCCAACAGGTTTTATAAAACGTTTTACTATGAATAATGTATTTTTAAATTAAACATAATTTTATGGATATCAAAAATTTAGAAGTCATTGGCTATTATTACACGGGTTAAGTCACAAAAAAAATTTTAATTTAAAATTTACTATTTATTGAGCCTTAAGTTACTTAGTCTCTGTACTTGCGCCAAGTTCCAATGATCAAGTTCTTATATTCTAGAATAATGATAATACGCTATTGTGAGTTTGTTATTTCTACTCAAATTCATAGAATAATTTGTACTGACGCGATAAAATGTATAATCGATACCTCATACGTATGATATCGTAAATGCAATCATCGACAATATTTTTGTATCACAGATTAGAAGATTCGAGGTTCGAATCCTGATAGAATTAGCATGCAGTGTTGGTGATTCGGGACGTACAAATAATAGAATTGATTGCAATAATACTTTATTTAATTATAATCTGTTTGAGCATATGGAACGAGGAGAATATAGTTACGGTATTATACATTAGAACTTTTGTTTGATAATTATTAATTTTAAATAAAAAGTAGATATCATACTTAAGTTATAATGTAAAAAAGTTAGGAGGGAATTTTTTTATCAGTCACGCGATATCGCCCAATTTATTTTCGAAACTTGTTTACGATAAACTCCGAAACGCTCTCTCGAGTTTTCGCGAAGCTTTCAATTTGCCTCAAGTGACTCAGAAGAAAGACGATTGATTAGTTAGAGAAAGGCTGAGAACTTTCTTGATTCGAAATTGTTGTCGATAATAATGTCAACAATTTTCTAATCAAACTTATGTATTCACAAACTGTTAACTAAAGAAGTATGGAACTTTATTTTATAAATTCCAAGTTATAATTATTAGTTCTTATACTCTCTCAAATAGTTTTTTTTTTACTATTAATTAAGTGATTTTCAATGGCACTATGCAGTACCATTTATTTTGCCATTTAATCACTGGTGATGAAAAATGTGAACTTGTGAGCTTATAATTATAATCCCATCTAATTCTGTTCCAATACCAACAACATTTTAGCACAGAGATGATGCCCAGAAAGCAATTTTGAGATGTTTGACTCTAAAGCCAAATCTTTGTGTTTTATAATTTTATAATGCCAAATTCACTAAAATACTAGAGGAAGTTGACTATAATATTATCGATTAAAAAAATAGCCATTAAATTTATTAAAATGCAAGAAAGAAATATTGCTTTGTGTTCTTTCTAATAATAAGAATCGAAAAGTACAGCAACCATTCAAAATTTAATTTGGTATTCTTATTCTTGCCTAGTGCTTAGACACGCGAGTATATATAAAAGTGATATCCAATTCACCAATCCACAGAGGTAGTTTAAATTATCCTTTTCTATCATATTGCTATAATGGAATATATGAAAAATGCTTAAAAATCCACTTTGTCCCTAGTACTCTTTGACTCTTTGGGCTACTCTTTGTCTTAGATATCAAGGGATTTCCAGGGAATTTTAAGCATTTTCCATTAAGAATATTATCTCTTTTTATCAACCCTTCATTTGTTATTATGACCGTTAAACTTATTTATATTTTCAACATTAAAGTTATCATAGACGTGAATCCTGTGCAATCATATGATTCAATGACTCATATTATTATTGGTAGTAAAAGCAATATCGCTCAAAGTTAATGAGAACTCATGACCCGAAAGGCTTTTATTCACGACGATTTCTACATAAAATTGGTGTTTTGCTTTTCCAGTCCTCCTTACTACATATATATGAAAAGGTATAATGTGTTATTCTCACAAAAGAAAGTATACTGTTTCTTTAAAATTGATAGAAGGATACTGATATATTCAAGTATTGCTTTTTTCTAGAAAATTGAAACAGAATAGATTTAGTGCCAGTAAATTTGAATCGAAATCACGTGTTTTAAAAAGAATAACTACATAGCGTTTTGTTATTTGGGGTGTGCAAAAGCCTTTAGATGTCTGGGCTTCATCACATATTACTATGTTTGATGTAAACAAAAATAAACGATTTGACTTTCAAATGTAGGTCGACGAAAGGAAGAAGATTGAATTTGATCGATTTCCTATTTTCCCTTTCAAGATTATTTGAATAACTTCATGAATTCAACTTTTGTTCGATAAATTCGTCAATTTTCTCGTTAGACTACTTTTGAAAAGCGTTTCCACGTGACAACAAAACCGAAAAAATTACAAAGTTTCTAATTTCAATTCGGCCTTCACCTAAATACATACACTAAATAATTAATCCCAAGCCAAAGAAAGCTTTACTTGTTCTAAGAAGGGTGAGTATTATTTTTTTTCTAAAAACTTGTTTTAAGGATGATGAAAAATATTCTTAATATTACTTTACAAAATTGTTACTTTTTAAAGTAAAAATATTAGTCATACTATTTATCACTAAGTTCCCACGAGAAAATGATTCAGACATAACTTGACTGGATTCAACTAGTTAAGAACTTTGCGAAGGATAGAACGTGCTAGTAAATAGAGTCCCTTGGCGATAGATCCATCGTGACAACCAGCACCGGGCCCCCCACTCCAACACCACCCCGCTCGTCATGTCGTTACGCACACATAGTCACGTAAACTTTTGCGAGGCGTCATCATAATTGGTTACGATTGTATATTCATTATACGGTACATATTGCGATGATGCAATTTAACACAACGACACCGTGCAACAGTAAAGAGAAATTTTCCTTCCGAGATAGTTATAATATTAGATTTTAAAGAACATTGATAAATGTAACGTTACTTTGCACTTATTGGGAGTTGAGTGTCGCTTATTATTGAGTAGCATGTATTGAATGTCTCTTATAGCACTCCGTCGTCTCTATTTACTGTGTAAAAAATATTAGACGAAAGTAACCAAATACAATCCTTTCGATTGATTTGGTTAATTTCGTCTAATATGTGTACTATACCTAAGGTTGACTAGCAGAGAATTTCTAAAGCATCAAGTCCGCCTTTGTACATTAGTGCATAAATCCTATTAATGTTATTAATGTGAAAGTTTCTTTGTTTGGATGTTTGTTGGTCAATCACGCCGATACTACTGAACGGATTTTGATGAAATTTGGTATACAGATATGATGTTAACTTACTTAGATAATATACTTTTTATCCCACTAAACATTTCCCTAGGGTCCACGCGGGCGAAGCCGCTGGCGAAATCTAGTTTTTAAATAAATAAATAAAATGAATTACTGAAATTACTTTCGGAATTATTTTTTATATACATTTTTATACATTTAAAAATAATCGTAAATTTTCTGAACTCATCGACAATTTACAAATTTTCCCTTATCAGGAACAAATTAAATAAAAACTTACCAAGCAAAGTACGTGGTTGCAAAGTTACACATCCCGTATGGATGTACTCTATCAGTTGCCTGAAGACATCTGGCTCGAACTCTTCTATAATCAGCGTCTGATGTTGCTGGGAGGATGGCTGTTAAAAAAAAGATAAAAAGCTAGTAAATCTTATAATGTTTAAATATTGAAGAAATCCAAAAGTAGAACTGAGAACACATTTGCATATTATCGTTTTACTAGACTTGATCCCATTTATGGACATCAAAGACGCTAAATTGATATACTGTAAATGGATTTTCAGAAGGTGTACTCATGATATATGTATAAAATACAATAAACTTTAAGATCGAATATAGACGTAGGTATTAAACTGATTTTTACATATAAATATATATTAATGCTATTTCTATAAAAATAAATATCTAGATTTTGGGAGTTTTGCAACATTTCAATTTGATATTATGGGTATATGATAATTTAAAATGGTTAGCGGAATACCTAAACTGTTATTTTTATCAACTACTGTACTATTTACCTATTATTTTATTATCACTTTCATTTCCATTTCCATAATAAAATTTGCTAAAGCTTTAGTAGCCAAATTATAGTCTGCCTTATATTATCACAGTATGTTTTTAGGTACTTTACATTATTTCATTCCATTTTTAATAATATTGGAGAATAAATAGATACAACAAAAACTTGTCTCATACATTAGACCAAAATCAATAGAAATATTAAATTATAATATAAAAAAAGTTAAAATCCTTTGAACAGTCACGTTTCCAAGATACATTTATCGGCATATTGGTGCCATTAGCTTACTTTGACTTTTATTTCAAGAAATCAGCGTTTTAAATTATTGTCTAAATAATATCCATTTCTATCAATATCTGCCTTTCAGTTATAAAAACGGTGGAACGGTAGGACAGCCAAAATGTCATTTACTTTTACATTTCTCTTTTAAATAAAGTAATACTCGTATATAGGCTCGAGGACTCCATTAGTGAAATAATAACTTTTTCTTGTCATGTTATTATTCATCCGAACCTGTTTTTGCAGGACAAAATGAAATGGAATCTTTCCATTTCGTACTTAATATTTTGGATCCTTTTTGTATCAACAATTAGAATGAATAATATTAATCACACTTAGGTTTTAAAAAGTACAATAACGAAATAAATGGGAACCAAACGACACATACTAATTGGAAATCAAACTCAAGTTTTTAATCAAAACCTTTTTAAATGGCCTATATAAAAATACATATTTATCTAGGAAAAAATGATACCACTTCGGGAATGCTAAAGCTATTAGCAATCCTGTTATCCACTGTCAGTCAAAGTGAATTTACATCAAAAACACTATATCCAGTAATAGAACTTAATTGTTGGTGAAAATTACATCGGCTTCTGACTAAATAAGGTAGATGTCTTATAAAATTGGGTAGTAGTAGTGCTTTTACTTTCATGAAACACACTTTAGTTTCCTTCATTATCGATTAAATGTAACAAATTCCAAAGCGCATGAAATCAAAATATTTTGATAGCATTTATTATAAAGATAAATTTATAAACCATTTTTTTCATATCTGATCGTGAGATCATTAGCTTTGTGACTATACATAGTGTTCTCCACAGTTTTGTCCGAGTAAAATCAATAGTAATTCAGAGTTGGAAAAGCAAATTCTTCTTACAAAGATAACCTATCATTATTGTGTTTATCTCTGAAAGTAATAACTTTCGGAAGTTAGTTATTATATTAATAATGATTGTAAGTAAATTGTGCGTAAAAATAACGGTGATGAAATTGAAAGATGTGTTAATTACGTCACAATATCTTTAAAGATTTGACGATGAATATCAACAAAATGCCTTGCGAACTACTATTACACTTGATTTTTTGAATTTATATCAAAAAGAATGCATGCAAAACAATTGAATTAAAATTACTTAAAACCAAATTGCAGAAGTGAAGACAACATTCATTATGATCACTTACCGTTATTATAAAATAAACCATTTGGTCAAATCCCTTTTCGAAATTTAGTTGTTATAATTTAAGTACTAAAACAATTGTATCATTAAAAGCGTTAAATGCAATTATGGGATAAGGATTTGACCATAACATGCAACATATAAACGTCTGGATGCAAACGTACCAAAACATTTTTATAAATAATATTTGAATGTGGATGTTTCCAAAACCTATCTACAAAGAATATTGTGTCAAAAATATACATAGAACACCGAATATTAGAAAACCTATAAAAATAATATTATCCCCTATGACATCGTTAATTTTGTTTTTACCTCTTGTATTGGTGCCAATTGCTGCGCGAAAGACGATCTCTGTATTGAACATAGTAAAACATTTGACGTTAACAATTTGGGAAACTTACCTAAACTTGTTAAATTTAATGTTCCAATTACAAACTATACTAACTTAAACGGAATCAACGAGCAATACGCTACTGACAATAAGAATCAAATTACATTGAATTGTGTTAATCTCACAAAGGAAGGCGAAATAGGAGCGTAAATTCACGATTCGTCTCGTTTATTGAAAATACTTGTTATTCTGCAATCGTCATTCTCGGCATGAGAACTTTTGACTTAATGAAACTGGGGAAAGCGTTTTATCGGCATTTAAGACTCGAATCGAATACCCTAAATACAAAACACACTTACACTTTCAGGAGTTTATTACAATCTAATGTTCTTTTCCACTTAGTAAACAACACCAGCATTGCTTATACCTACACGCAACGTCATAAGTATATTAGTAAATAGAAACTCTGAAACGGTTTATCTACTAAAACAACAATCTCAAAACAAAACAAGGTTTAGATTGCACAAATTTACACCGGTAAGTAGGGTATAAGCGATTCTGGAATGAGGGATCAAATTAGGTAGACGTTTATCAATGTGGCAAAGGGCTTATAGAGATGGCAATTTAATTGTATACATGGCAAAGGAGGTTACATGTAGCATTCCCTTATAATATAATACCTTTCAAGTGAAAGGTACAGTTAAAATGAAGCACTAATTTACCTGTTGGGCAGCATTTTGCAGGTTTAGAAGTGGTTCTGAGGACCTTTTCAGGAATAATCTTAATTTGTTCTCCCTTGGAGCTGGCTCTTTCTTCCTTTGGGGGCTGGGGGCTTGATAAAGCATCTTTTGGAATACCCTAGATCAGAAAAAAAAATAACGAAAAATTTTCCTTTTTCTTTTCTGGCAATATAACACATCAAAAATAAACCAAATCCAAGACAATGTAAATAACAGATATCGTATAAGTTTAGTAATTTCTCGTTCAAAGATTTTTTTCTTTCCGTATATCCAATTATTAAATTTTAGAAGATTTCAGCATATATTTTTTTATTTCTTCAGTTATTTGTGTATTATCAGAGTATTCAAAAGTTTAAATGGAGTCATAAAATCATTTCGAAATTGAGTGAAAATTCGTTTTCGGAAAAGTTCTCTACGTAATAAGAAATTTCGGGGATTTTATGACTCCCCATTAAAAAGTTATGATGTGTAAATGTAGATATTTCAAGGCTGGGTGATTACGTCACAAGAAGTCAATTCGAAAATATGATCGCACTTGAGCAGCTTTTATCACACAAGTGGTGAGAACTTTAGAAGGTCGCCAAAGTAAATTGCCTCTTGAGATCACTCGGAAAATGGTTACGGAAGTATGTTAGGCCCTACTGGAATATACGAGTGTGCATAATAATATGGAGATGGATATTTATTGAAACTTGAGTTGATATGCTGAAAATATAAACACAACTCGATCGAAATTTAAGATAATTCTTTCGTGAAAGAATGTAGACAAAACTAAAATTGATGAAAATTTTGACCACTACCCACCTTTTTGGTAATTTGGCACTTCACAGCATTCTAACTAATTCATACCAAATATATTACTCTACAGTGAAAGGTACTTAAATGTTGCATTATAGCAAAACTACTATCGTTGACAGCTGTGATCTAGCTGTAATATGTAAAACTTCACTTTCCGAAAATTTTAAAATGGTTAAAACTAGTTCATAAGAATGGCTGTTATAAACGGGATCGCTACCATGTGCCTTATATTTTATGAGTTTCCGATATTGCCAGCCCCATGATTCATACGGTAGTAGCAATCCCGTTTTTAGCAATCATTTTGGTGTTAATGACCATGAGAACCCTAAAATAGCCATAGCCGGCTATGGACTCTAGTAGAAGAAAAAGACCATCTCTCTATGGTTTTGAGTAGCTCAATTGGTAGAACGTTCGCTCAACTGTGTGAACGCCAAGTAGCAAAACACAAAATAATCGACTCACTCCTGTTCTTTTTGGGTAATATAATAACAATTTCTTTAGTTATCTTTTTAAAATTCTCCTTTTTACTTATCTCCTCTATTCTGAGTCACTATTATTTTCTTAAAGGACATAGCCAGATCCTGCCCAAAGAATCACTCAAAATGTACAGTAATTATTAATTTGTAAAAATAATGTTTAAAATAAATTAAAATATAAAGTGTCGATAACAATTCCTTAGAACATGCAACAAAATATACCATAAAAAATAGAAGGTTTTTAATCAAAGTATTTACATATTTTAGATGTTGGCATTACGCAAAGAGTAAAGTAGTACTACAGCTACGATCGCAATTAATAATTAATTTGCGTTTAGATACACGCATAATATAAACACAATTTCTACTTGGTAATGAACTTAAAATTGAAAATACAGCTGTCTGAATCGTATTGCTGTGATAAATAAAAAGTAAATGATTTTATGATACATTTCTCGAGTTGCACAGCCATGTAATAAACAACGTTTTTTGTTTTAACAATATTATGTTTAGGTGAGTGTATCCGAATGATGTAATTGACTTTTTGCAAGAAGATTAGATATTCTTTATGGGTACATAATTTGCTCACTCTTTGATAGTTTATTTTAATCAGGGATGGGACCTATAGGGCCAGTTATTTTGATCCGTGGTTAACTCAACCATTTGTTAAAATCTTTGACAAACGGTTAAATATTAGAAAAATATGTTTTTTGATTAATAGTTAGCCTAACCAATTGTCAGAATTACAACCATTTGTCAAAAAATTTAACAATCACTGGAAGCTAGGTTAAGTAAATGACCAATTGTTAAAAGAACAGATGTACAACTGCGTTGTATTTACTTAGTCCCTTGTTATTGTTTTTTACGTTGTTTTTATAACCTACATGATTTCATAGTGAATTTGGACATTAGCTGTTTTTGGGATTTCGTTTTATTATGCAATTTCATAGGATACTACGAGGGTCAAACTGAAAGTTCTTAGAAAATCAAAAACTGATTACATTAGCCAGTTATTAGTTTTATTATATCTTTTCAAAATATTGTCCATTCACGTCAATACACCGCTGCATGCGATGGAACCACTGGGAAAAGCACTTTGCCCACTCGTCCTTAGGGGTCTCTTCAATGGCATCGCGATACGCAGCCACCGCTTCTTCAGCATTCATAAACCGCTTTCCTTTAAGTTTTTCTTTAATTTTTGGAAATAAATAAAAATCACAAGGCGCGAGGTCGGGGCTATACGGCGGGTGACCCAGTAATTCAACGTTTGATGTCGCCAAATAGTCGATCGTTCGCTTGGCGGTGTGCGACGAGGCGTTGTCGTGGTGAAGGAGGATCCTACTGCGAGGTCGTTTCTCTCGAACTTTTTCCAAGACAAGTGGCAAACAATTGGTAGTGTACCATTCTGCAGAAACTGTTTTTTGATCCTCTAACACAATTGTTGCAAAATGACCTATCCTTCCAAAGAACGAGGCCACCATTTTTTTTCCCGCACTTCGATCTCTCTTCACTTTAGTTGGCAACTCCTCGAAAGGAAACACCCACTGAGCAGATTGTCTTTTGGTTTTAGGATCATAACAGTAAATCCAGCTTTCGTCACCTGTTAGTATGTCGAACACAGCATTTGAGTCACCTCCGTTAAATCTTTCAATCATTTTACGACACCAATCCACACGATGGAGTTTTTGAGCCTCAGTCAAATTATGAGGTATCCACCGGGCGCAAAGCTTCCTGACCGCTAAATGTTCGTGGAGGATTTTGTGCACTTGACTCATACCGATGCCTAAGCTTGTCCGAATCTGTTGATAGGTCACTCTTTTGTCAGTCTCTATCATACGCCGCACAACACAGATGTTATCTTCAGTCGTCGCCGTAGAAGGCCGTCCCTCACGTAAATCATCAGTGAGATTAGTGCGACCACGTTTAAACTCATTAAACCAGTTGTAAATAGTCGCACGAGATGGGGCTTCATCGTGAAAGGCCAATCGTAGTCTATCATAACTTTCTTGTTGACTTAAATGACATCGAAAGTCATAAAAAATCATTGCACGAAAATTTTCTCGTGTTAAATTCATGATGACGTGACACAGACAATTTTCAATTTGCCGCCAAATCGTAAAACAAATGACAAATGAATGAAATATATACTCAGTAATATTGGCAAAGAGTTATATTTTCAAATTTTAGAATTATTTTTTTATTATATTGTTTATAAGTGGCCAGTTCTAAGAACTTTCAGTTTGACCCTCGTATTCATTGTCATTTTTTGGTTATAGGGTTATTGAAAATAAGTTATATTTTTATCTTGATCATCCTTAGTATATTTGTACTATATAAAAATATTTTTTCTTGTTTCCAAGGGCAGATGTCAAATTATTCAATTATTAAAAATCTTATAAATTCCACGAATAGACAATACAAAAGGCAAATATGCCTACAGTATATAAAATAGATAGTCCTCGATTTATTTTCCAACATTACAATCCCACCTTGGATACTAGATCCTATATTCTTCTTACGTATTTCTCTATAAAATAAATATGCTTTTTATAAAAAAAGTTAAATTTAAAATAGCTGGAAAAAAACATATCTTCGTTGCTTTCTAACATTATTAAAGAAATTGCCTTATATTTCCTGAAAAATAACACATAGTGCACACAACAGAACAACCATAAACATCCACACTGTTTGATAATCTATAGATTTCTTTTGTCTATTTGATATTTAGAACAAAATCTAATCAAGATATATAGTTCGCTCCGTTCATTCAAACCGTTAGTGTTGTCACCGAGAAAAAAATTACCCATGTCAATGTATAGCGAAAAAACGACTCAATGTGCTGGCAACAAATTGGCCAGTGGTTAAATTTGGCAATGGTTTAATTTGGCATCAAAAAACGAAAAAGCGAGTTAACAACTTGTTAATGTTTTAACTATAGTCAAGTTAACAAATGGTGAAATGACATTTGACTACGGATCAAAAAACTTGCCCTTAGTTTGGATGCTTAGTGAAATTATTCTAAGGGTGGGAAATTCCCTTACAAGTGATAGCTGACATTTTTACTAGCGCCATTGAACGGTAAATCCTGTACACTGAAACTTCAATAAACAAGGGATCTGGAACAAAGGATTTGAAGTTGCGAATCCACCATAATTTTATATATAATAACTCTTTTGTAATTTTTGTTGATATTCTATTAACTGTCTAAATGTCTTTTTCATATTCATATGTTTTGTTTTTAGTTGAACTTGTCATCTATATACTTTGCTTGTACATACTAAAATTATCATATATAAAATAAAAATAATTCATAATAACTGGACCTTTTAATTATATAAGTTTAGGTCCGTTATATGTGGTCCTTCTCCAGTTTATACCAGTGAATATCGAAGTTTTCTTTCAGCCCTCTTATTTTCAGTGAAAATGGTAGTGACAAGGTCACAAATAAAGCTTACCAACCAAAGTGAGGACACTACACCCGCACAATCGGGTAGTCAGGTGGGTTCAACATCCCCTGCATCCACTACCCGCGGGCATACCCACACACAGGTACAGTCTTTTGATACTTGCTCACAAATATTTTCACACACTGCTGCTTCACATACAAGCCGTTCCTCCGCGACGGTTACTGCGAGAAAACTCGCAGCAGAAGCGTCTTACGCACGTGACCTCGCAGTTTTGGAGGCCAAGCGAGTAGAAGCAGAACGCATAGCTGCGGAAGCACAACGCAAAGCTGTGGAGGCCCAGTACAGGGCTGAGCTCGCTGCTATCGAAGCCGATGCTAGTGAACGCGGCTCTCGCAGTCGGACTGAGGAATGGGTTCGCAGTCAAATGGCAAACAGTAATTGCCAGGTAGGGCCTACTAATCATGTTTCTGATTTTCCGCAGATCTTCGAAAAAAGTCATGACGACGTCGTTTCTCATAATGAAGCACCGCATCCCACGCCGTCATCTCTGCCTTATGTTGACAGGGGTGATAGGGTCGCTGCTACTATTATGAAGAACAACAACGACTCAATTGGCGTCACACAGCTCGTAGAAGCCTTACTAAATTTTAAAAATGCTCCTATTACAAATAAAAGCGTATTAACCCTCCCTTCGTTCGACGGCAAGTCGCCGTTGGACTGGCTAATGTTTAAAAGAGCCTTTCAGGATACTGTAGGTAATTTTTCTCACACTGAAAATCTTGCGCGATTGAATCAAGCATTAAAAGGTGCGGCACGCGAGTCAGTGAGCATGCTGTTAGTGATGGCTCGTCAACCTAATGACGTCATAGACGTCCTCGAGCGTCGCTTTGGCAGACCAGAACTAATAGTGTTGCAGGAGGTAAATTCAGTACGAGCATTACCTAAGCTCGGGTCAGAGGTAAGAGATTTGAACGTTTTCGCCACTCGTGTGCGTAATTGTGTTGAAGTTGCTAAGCTATTAGAATACAGCGATTATTTACGATCACCGGAATTGTTCAGTGCATTGCTTAGCAAACTTTCTCCACTATTACGCACTCGGTGGTTAGATTATGCTGCAAATCATGAATCTTTAGGTCAGACAAGGGTTGAAATGCTCTCGCACTTTCTAAATCGCGAGGTGGATCTCACGATGAAGTTCGGCGTGCTAACCGAGACAGCTTCGGCTCCCCCGGTACATCAACATCGAGCGCATATGACCTCAGAGTCTACCACGGGAGCAATACCAAAAACCTTTAGATCACACTCCTCTAAATTCCCTGTGAATAACATCGAAAATCATAAAAATATTTCTTGTTTGCTTTGCCATGAAAAACATTTTTTAATAAACTGTCAAAAATTTGAATCTATGACGATTGATGACAGGTGGAGTTTTGTAAAAGAAAACAAAATTTGTCATCGATGTCTCCAAAAAGTACCGCATAGTTTTAAATTTTGTTATAAAAATAAGGCCGGTTGCACTGTTGCGACTTGCAAATTAAAGCATCATACAATGTTACATAATTTTAATTTAGTTCCTTCGACAAACGATCATACTACGACTGTGCCGACGACATCTAATCTTCCTGAACAAGTTACTATAAACACAACTGCCACACTAGAAGACCTGTCACGCCGTCCACTATTAAAAATAGTCGCAGTCACAGTTTCTGGACCCACTGGAGCCGTGGACACATTTGCACTCCTGGACGACGGGTCCACAGCTACGTTTATAGATTCTGACATCGCCTCACAGATAGGGGCTGAGGGCCCCAGAGGGCATGTACACTTGGACTGTATAGGAGGTTTATCTAAAAATAGTTCGGTAAAGTATGTCGATTTTAAAATTAAAGGTCGTGCTTGTTCACAGACATTTTCTATTAACGGAGCCCGATCTATTGAAAATTTAGGGCTACTTAGTCAATCAGTTACTCGTGACAGTTTGCGTACTTACTCATATTTATCGGACTTAGTTCAAGAACTGTGTTATGATGAAGCTAAGCCTACACTTCTTATAGGCGTAGACAATTGGCACTTAATTACTGCCTCACATATTAGGAAAGGCACTAAATCGCAACCTGTCGCTATTAATACCCCCTTAGGGTGGGTCTTATTCGGTTTTTTTAGTAGCAGAACCAAGTCAGTAAGCTCTGTCTACCACGTTTCTTTACGGGAGCGTCAAAATCCACAACATGATCTGGAAGCCCTCATCAGGGAACAATATAGGCTAGACGCAATCGGTATTTCTAAACACGAACTTAAAAGTGCAGATGACGAACGCGCTCTTGGTATTCTGCAACAAACAGCTCAACGTTTACCTAGTGGGCGCTTCCAGGTTGGCTTACTGTGGAAAACGGATAATACATTAGTACCCAACAGTTATCCTTTGGCATTGTCTAGGTATAAAAATCTCGAGCGGAAGATGTCAAAGGATCCTGAATACGCACAGAAGTACCGCGTCAATATTCAGGACATATTAGATAAAGGATACGCCGAGGAGTGCACAGAGTTGTCACCAAAAGCAGTTTGTTGGTATTTACCACATTTTGGTGTGGTAAACCCCAACAAACCTGCGAAACTTCGAGTCGTACATGATGCAGCCGCTCAAATACGTGGTGTATCTCTTAACTCATTACTTTTGCCAGGCCCTGATTTTTTACAGTCTCTTTTAGGAATTTTGATGCGTTTTAGGGAGGGAAAGGTAGCTTTGACCGCAGACATTAAGGAAATGTTCCCGCAGGTAAAAATCCAGGAACAGGATCGAGACGCGCAACGTTTTCTATGGCGGAATGAGCCTTCAGGACCTATTAAAATTTACCGTATGTCTTCGATGATATTTGGTGCATGTTCTAGTCCTTCTTCGGCTATTTATATAATGAACCGAAACGCATCAGAATTCCAAGATGAATTTCCAGAGGCAGTGCACGCAATCGCGAGGGATACCTACATGGATGATTTTATCGGAAGTGTAGACGATTCAGACCAGGCGGCACGCTTGGCAGCCGAAATTTTGGAAATTCATAAGCGCGGAGGTTTTGAAATGCGTGGTTGGATTTCCAACAAATCTAGTGCTCTGAGTAGGCTGCCAAAAGAGTCGATATCTGACCTTTCACCTGTAGATCAAAGTGTAGATTTAGGTAGCTTGCAATCACCTACTTACACTCGCACATTAGGTTTGATCTGGCAGCCCAGTCATGATGTCTTAGGTTTTAATCCAGGGCTTAAAGATCATCACCAAGGTAGCTTCACCAAACGCGAAGTATTAGCCCAAGTCATGCGCATTTACGATCCTCTAGGCATATTAGCTCCAATAGTAGTGAGAGGTAGGATTCTTTTTCAAAATTTGTGGCGTAAAAACGTGTGTGATTGGGACGACCGGCTATCAGGTACAGATCAGGTGATCTGGGAAGAGTGGTTTGAAAGCCTAAAGTCAATTTTAGGGCTACGTGTGCCCCGTTGCTACAATTCAAACGGTTTTACGGACGTCCAGCTTCACGTGCTTTGTGATGCTAGTGAGTTAGCTCACGCAGCCGTTGCTTATTGGAGATTCACTCTTCCCAACGGTGAGGTAAAACTTGCACTCATAGCTAGCAAGGCACGTGTCTCTCCTTTAAAACCAGCTTCAATTCCTCGTTTAGAACTACAAGGAGCCTTGATAGCTGCTCGCCTCGCTACCACCATCTGCGAATCTCATCGTTTCAAACCTAGTCACCGTAACTTCTGGTGTGACTCAATTACTGTTTTGGGATGGTTGCGAAGTGACGCAAGAAATTTTAAACCCTTTGTAGCGCATCGTATCGGTGAGATTTTGGAAAATACCAGTGTGAATGAATGGCGTTGGGTTCCCAGTGAACTTAATGTGGCTGATGAGGCTACGAGGGGGAAGTGCAGTATTGAGTCACGTTGGATTTCGGGCCCTGACTTCCTCTTAACTTCTGTCTCTGACTGGCCAACGGAGCCGCAAGTCACAGGTGGGGGACAGGAGGAACTTAAGCCATCTATTCGTCTCGCCTCATCGTCTCATTCAGAACCCACCAAAGTTTCCATTAACGTCATCACAACACATCAGTTACCCTTACCGGTAGTAGCCGACATCACTCATTTTAGCTCGTGGATTAGACTGGTAAGGGCAACTGCACGGACTCATCAATTTATTGTCTCCATCTTTAAAAACCGGGGTCACAATTTTCAAAATTTTTGGGTTGGGGATATTTGTGCGGACATAAATTCTAATAACCATAATACACGACAAGTCACCACCTATGCCACTGCTCCCGCACCACTAGAGGCTAAGGATATCGTCCGTGCGGAACGGCATATATTGGGGTGGAGCCAACTCAACGTCTTTAAGGAAGAGTTATATTGTTCGACAAACGGTTTACCCATACCTAAGAAAAGTCGCTTAGCCGTTTTAACTCCGGTTCTGAAAGATGGCCTGCTGAGACTCAAAGGAAGAACGTCGTCGGTCTTTAAATGTCATCCTATCATTCTCGATGGCAAGGATTCTGCAACTCGTCATCTCATACGTCACTTCCATCAAAAATTTGCTCACGCTAACACGGAGACTGTAATAAATGAGCTCAGGCAGGTTTATTGGATACTTGGTTTACGAAATGCCGTGCGGTCTGTAGTGCATAGTTGCCAGATGTGTAAGATTATGAAGTCGTCTACACTGCAACCGCCGATGGCCGACCTGCCAGATGCACGACTTGCCCATAACCAGAGGCCCTTCACATTTACCGGCGTAGATTATTTCGGACCCATTATGGTAGCAGTTGGTCGCAGGCGAGAGAAACGGTGGGTGGCATTGTTCACCTGCATGGTCACCAGAGCAATTCACGTTGACATTGTTGCCAGCTTATCTGCAGATTCTGCCATGATGTGTCTCCGACGTTTCATCGCTCGCCGCGGCACGCCCAGTGCATTTTATTCAGACAACGGCACGGCGTTCGTCGGCGCTAATCGCGAGCTTCGAGCCCTATACAGTGCCACCATCTCTCAGTTTGCCGCGGACCAGAAGATTTCTTGGCATTTTATTCCTCCGTCAGCACCCTTTATGGGTGGAGCATGGGAGTGCCTAATCAAGAGTGTCAAGACCGCCCTAAAGGTGACGCTGAGAGAGCGAGCACCACGCGAGGAAGTACTAGCTACGCTGTTGGCCGAAGCAGAGGCCATAATTAACGCACGCCCGCTGACACATATATCTCCCGATCCTGACTATCCGGAGGCGCTTACTCCTAATCATTTTTTACTTGGAGACTCGTCCGGACGTCCATTTCCGAGCCCAAACTTGTCAGACGCCGATTTGGTGAGCAGGAGCAGTTGGCGTAAGGCACTAAGACTCGCCGACCATTTTTGGCGCCGCTGGGTAACTGAGTATTTGCCAACATTAGCACCTCGTCGCGTCCCAGGTTCAGATGTAGGGGTCAAGTTAGGAGATCCAGTCCTCATCGGTGATGGTGATTTACCGAGGGGGACATGGCCTCGAGGCGTGATCTCAGCTTTGTTCCCGGGTCGTGACGGCGTAGTGCGGGTAGCGGATATTCGGACCCAAGGTGGCGTGTTACGACCCCTAAGAAAAATCGTTCTTCTATGAAAAGGGGAGAATGTGGACGAATCCACCATAATTTTATATATAATAACTCTTTTGTAATTTTTGTTGATATTCTATTAACTGTCTAAATGTCTTTTTCATATTCATATGTTTTGTTTTTAGTTGAACTTGTCATCTATATACTTTGCTTGTACATTCTAAAATTATCATATATAAAATAAAAATAATTCCTAATTTATATAGTTACAAAAAACGTAATCGCAATTTATCATTAGTAATTCGGTTAAATTTTTACTTGGCCATTTTGTGAATGATGCTTTTAAAAACTTAGAGAGTTTTGATAATAACTTACTTGTACTAAAAAAATATGTCTTCAAACGTAAAATTTTACTGTTTCCACAACGTAATATAAAGCTTTCAGAATATTTTTGTGGGCACAACAAAGAGAACTAAGTTTTGAGGGTACCAAGAGCTACTTTAGTCTTGTCCCCAGCCCTTATAAAATACTTAGTGAGTTAGTAGCTTGAGTAGAGCTATTGTGTTTGACCTTCTTATTTTCTGTGTTATTTCAATCTAAAAAAGATTTGTACTTTATATTTTCATTCTAGACTGTTACTTCTAACTATTATAACATTTGTTTGCTCTGTATATAGAAAACACAAAGAAATTAAAACTACAAAGAGAATACTCACGAAATAAATAATTCATTTCATAGCGCTAGCTAGAGGAAAAATAAATATTTTTAAGAACAACAATTTTTAGTCGATGTAGATATTTAAACATATCTGTAAGAAAATTTGGAAAAGCATCAATATGGAATTATAATAGATTAACGTTTCATAATTTGTGATCAGAGGATTTAGAGGGATCCAGTCTGTGAAAGCAAATCAGTTGTGTGTGAGATACGGACGGATAGATAGACAAACAACTAACAGTAGTATTTAAAGTCAAGAGAAGTAATTACTTAAAAATATGTCATGATTTATGGATATATTTTTACCAAATAAACAATTTGAATGATGTAAGAAATGTTAATAGGTAGAATATAATTATTATTAGCAAGTGACAATTCCAGTGGCGTAACTATAGCGTTCGAGGCCCGGGGCAAATTCATTGGATATTCATTTTTTTTACTAATTGCGTAATAATAAATGTCAGGAGTAAGGAGTCTCCTCTGGGGGGCCCCTCTTCCAGCTTGACTTTCCAGCTGGCCAGCCGGGGTATTTTGCCGACTTGCCATCCTGTAGTTACGCCACTGGACAGTTCTTACTTCATCTAAATTCCGTCTATTGGTTAAAAATATTGACTAAGTTGTGACATTTTCTGTAGTAGCTAATTACTTTTCTCGACTCTAGATACAGATGTAAGTGATCTTATATTTCATTTCCAATAGGGTGACTATCCTTCTTGTGCGAATCCAACTGGCATTTTTGGTTAAGATTTTTTATAGGAAATTAATTAAACATCCCATAAAGTTGATGAAGGATCAAACCAGATCAATTAGGATGCAAATTGTATGTAAATCAGGAATGGTCGTTCGCTGAAGCATAATTTGCGTGTTCATGACGCTTCCAGGAAAACTCTGAGATTAAAATACCTATGTATATTATATAAGCATAGATACAATGAAGCACCGAGTAGCTCGAGTGCTTAGTGGATAAACACCGCGGCCCCTGATCGTTGTTGCTAAGCAACTTTCGCAAGGGTCTGTCACGTGACGAAATAAATGTTATTTCGCACTACTCCGTGCTTCCGGAGGCACGTTAGTCCGGTGCTTGATGCCGGCTGCATTTGCAGTCGATATATCTTCCAATCCGCATTGGGCTTGCGTAGACGGTCATGACCCATCCACCTTAACCATCGATAAGAAGGGCTTGAGCCCCTACGCCTAGGCGACGTAAAAGGGCTAATGAGATACAATGTATGAATAATAAATTAATAAAAAATGTTACATAAATATATACTTACATATATGACGGTAAATAGAAATGTTACGAATTGATTAATAAAATTTTATTGTATATTATTTTTCGATTATGAACTCATTTTTATTTCCATGAAAATTACTGCTTGATATTTATTTTCAAAACATCCCTGAACTAATTAATTTGAATAATTTCATAAGCTACAAAATTAGAATATTCAAATTCAAATTATATAGGCAAATAAATTTTACATTAATTCGAATAAATAAGAGAAGCAGTATATATTTTTTTATTTATATCAGTTCAATGTTTACCTATAAAATAATAACCTCTTTATTTCTTATCAGCTGTTTTCCCGACTTTTTGCCCGCATAAATTAAAGTCTGTGTTACCAGCGTAATATGTAGTTTGCTGTGGTGAAAGAATTCTCAAAATCGGTAGCTTCTTATTTAATTTCGAAGCCTATTCAATGGACATCATCATCGTCAGCCTCTTTACGGCTCAGGCCTTCTTAATGGATTGTAAGGAGGATGGGCCACGATCTTCCACGCTAGGCCAATGCGGATTGGAGGGAATCAGCAATGACTGCAATTGATGACTGCAAATGCAGCCGGGGCTAACGGCTTAACGTGCCCTCCGAAACACGGAGTAGCTAAATATAATATTTTTTATCACCCATCCCGTGATAGGCGTTGCGAAAGTTGCTTGATAATAACGATTGCGAGCCGCGACACTTGTCTACTATGCCACCGAGCTAGATATTCGATGCACACAAACAAAGAATCAAATCGTTCCTCTCTTTATTATAAGTATAGAATTTCAATCTACTTACAGTAAGTCAGGCTATTCAAATATCATTTTTTCTCTTTTAGTTTGTCATAATAATTTTATTTTTATAATTACTATGTAATTTCATAATCTGTTTGTTTTTCTCAAGTTCAGCATATTATACAAAAATGTTGTATATACTTGTAAAGACTTATATATCAGTCTGTCTGTTTTTAAATGTGTTTTATATTGTCATATATGTTTAGCTACAAGCATACCATAATAATAAATAAATAAATCTGGTCAATTTCTGTAATCTATTTCAGCCGTGTATAGTCGAGAACTGAGTTCAAAATTTATCGCAGCTTGTCGTTTAATGATATCTTGATAAACTAGATGTACACTCGTTTGAACGAGTAACACGGTGGCTTATTAACGATAATGATACAACTTTCCATTATTGTAAGGAGTTTTAGGAATAGGGTAGATGAGCTAGCCCCATGCCAGGAACCACTAGTACCGTTTAAATTTCAAGCATAAATATTTTTTTACGCATTTTCTAAATCGGTTGCTATTGGTGCACCTACCCTAGTGAAATAAATTACGGCAAATAAGTATCGGATAAATTAAAATTTAATATGAAACATGACGATTTCAAACATTAGCTTATTAACGTCCCCACTGTTGGAGTACAGGAGTTCCCAATGTAAAGATTTAATATTTCATGCGGGTGCAATAAACATACATTACATGTTTTTTAAATATTTGTACCTTTTAGCTCCGTCAGTAAGATAAAAGCATTTAAAACAGAGAAAAAAGATGCGAATATGATCTGGAATATCGAAAGAAATATTCATTAGCATAGTAGTCGCCCACTGCTGAGCATAGGCCTCTCCCATGAGTCTCCATTCGGCTTTTCGCATCCAGCGGCTTCCTGCAACTTTAATTACATTCCCGCATGTTTGGGGGCTTATCCACTGAGCGTCGTCCGATATTCAAGAACTATTCTACCCAACAGCCATCAGTTTGTCTCGCTATATCTTCCGCTCACCTATATTTTAGCTAAGCAATCTTTCAAGCAATATCAGTTATGTTAGTTCTTCTGCGGATTATGTCGTTTATTATTTGATCTTGTAAAGAAACACCAAGCCATCCATTTCCCTCTGGGTGATCTTGAGCCTTCTTATGACCCATAGTAAATGACCAAGTTTCACTTCCGTACGTGGGTATGTAGTAAATCAATTTTATTTTATTGATAATATAAAATAAAATTGATAATATAAAGTTCCTGGATAATTGAGCTTTGCTGGGTTTATAATTATCGCTCACGGAGAATAGATAACTTTTTAATTTATAATCAGAAAGTCACTGACCGTCTAACGCCATTAAATTATTCAGCATTTAAATCGACAAGGTTTTATTATGATCTTGTATTTAGGTTAACTCTAAAAATAGGGATATTATTGATTTACTTCCATTTTCGGTTAAGTTTTACTTTCGTAGTTAAAAAAAGAATTATTTATACACTTAATAATTTTAATGACAGATAACCTTATTCAAGTTTTATATACAACAATAAAGACCTATAATAATTGCTAAGAATATCTTCACGTATCTGTTTTATTGACGACCATTGGGTCCACTGAGATGACTCGGTAATTTGCCCCAGTAAACATGAACATAATGCCATTAGCTTGTCCCAACTTCAGTTCGGTATAATCTTACACCAAATTAACTTTTGTATTCTTTATACTTTGTATGGGGCTTTCGGTTAGGCCAGTTTCATCCTTATTACGTCTGATTTACATAATCATTTTTCACGCTCGTGCGTCTCAGAAGACTTCAAACAAAGCTCTTGCTAACAAAATGTTATATAATAATGCTATATTTGTCAAATATTCTGTTTAAGATTTACCATTTCACTCGTAATAATACACAGATATTTGCTTTTATAACTTTAAACATAATTAAATATTAACCAATATTAATTAACCACTAGTTCTAAATGTTGTCTAAAGTTGTCAATTCTGATGTACCACTCCTTAAACTGAACTAAAATAAAATAAATATATCTTTAATTTCGATTTTTTAACGTTATACCATAATTGTATTTAATCAAGGAAATTTATAAATGCTCTTGCATATTATAATATAATCAGTATACATCTGTATCTTAGTTATTTTCACAATCAAAAACGAAGTTTTACAATGCTGAACCTACAGGCTAATTTATACAATGGAATTGCTACCAATTTATTATTAATTTCCCATTTCCGTATGTTGTGGAAAAATGATGAATATCTTGTTTGTTTATCAGTGTTTAAATTCCCCTTAGCTTCCATATATACAGAAGCTCACGACTCGAAGACAAACTTATCGTTATTGAACAATTTCCCCCGATGGGTACATTATTGGATAAAAAACATACAAGTTTGCAGGTCTCAAATGTCAAACCTTTGCGTCATCACAATTTCTGTACGTTAAGGATACTCCAAAAGGATGTGTACTGTAACGTCCGTGCACATTACTATAGGTAGGTTTACTCTTCGGACAATTTACGATCAGTGCTGGCCTAACGGCTATATTTTGAATTATTACTCTTTCGTATTCGAATTCGCGTGTTCGTGTTTTACTGGATGATAATATATATTTTTTTTTTATTATCAAATAAAATCTGTTTAATTAGAATTATACCAGGATTACATTGCGCCATCCAGAGCTCCTGTTGATCCCACCATTAGAGTACCTACTTTAAAATAGTGAAATCATCAACATACTAATCGAAGCCGTACGTACCAGTAACGTACGTTTTAGAAATGAAATAGTTAAAATTTCAATGATACCCAGGTTGTTGAGAACAATTGTGTAAGCTTATAGTTTCCAAAATTTAAATTGTTACTGTTTACCTGCTGCGGGCAGCTAATACAGCTTTGACTGCACACACGGGCTCCCTCGTGTCACCGACTAGAAAGGTGACGTCACACAACTCTGGCATCGACGCGAGGAACTTCATGTCCTCGGCTAAACCCGACTTGTTCTCGAAGGTGCTGAGGTCAGGCTCTGCCTCCATCGCTGCTAACGCCCCGCTTCGCATTGACGACTGCAAGAAAACAAATACAAAACCGTCATTGTTTGAAATGATACTGTTCAAATTAGACGAGTGCCACAATTAACATAAGGGTTGCAAAGTTCATAGTAACTTATAAAAAGTTCTGTCGGTGTGACGTTATTTTAATATTTCCAAAGTCTTGATTTTATTCTCGATTGAACCGATGAAAATATGAACATTTTAACTTTAACCTAGATTTTCATTGGAATTAAAGCTGGTCATTCATCAGAAATTTGCTTATAGTATTAGAGCAAACAACAATACAAGTGTGCGTGATGAGAATTAATTATACTCGTATCTTCAGGTTTCCCGAATTTCGAATAATCGTTGTCATTCTTCGATCAGCTTTGCTATAACAGCCACGGACTCGTCACTCAAGCATAAATCTGCCACTGCATAGAGGTTCAATGAAATAAAACCCTTGTTACCTTGTTAAGTAGGTCTTATTTGATCGAACTTCTGTATTGTAACAAAGCTGTCCGCGATTTTGAGTATAACATCGTTTTTTACAAATAATAATGGTGCGTTCTATCACCAAAGTGGGCTATAAATAGATATACATATGTAGCCACTTATTTTTTATCTTCTTCTCTGTTATTTCGCTTTTGGCAGAACGATCGTTTTGGTCAAGTTGCAGCGTCCATGTCAGTGTTGACACAGTTTATTCATGATTTTTTTGTTTACATTATTGTAACAAGATTATTTTTTGTTTTTTTTTTCTGTCCATTCTATTGCTCTGTTTCTCTTTGTACCATCTTATCATTGTAAGTTTGTTTTATTAATATATTGTGGTTTTTATATTTGAGTTCGTTATTTACCCTGTAATTCGCATTTTGGTCGCGTTTCGTGGAGGTAATGGATCTAATGATACATTAGATATTTCCAAGTAAAATCATTTGGACTTAAGCATCTACCTGCGAACTAGCGAACAAGCGTAACGTGCGTTTGACGAAATATAGTTAATTAAAACTATATTCATCATCATCAGCCTTTTTATGTCCCCACTGCAGGGACTCAGGCCTTCCTTATGCATAGTTAAGGAGGATGGACCATGACCCTCCACGTTAGCCCAATGCGGATTGGATGGTATGATATGACTGTAAATACAGTCGGGATCAACGGCTTGACGTGCTTTCCGAAGCACGGAGTAGCTCGAGATACTCCGTGTTTCGTAAAGTATCTTATAATTTCCCATCCCGTGAACGATCCTTTGCGAAAGTTGCTTAACAGCAACGATAACGGACCGCGACGCTTATCCACTACGCCACCGAGCTACTCTTATAGTAGCTTCAGCATTTTGTTAATATTTGTATAGGTACATAATTATCCAAAATGATTCTATGAATATTTTCATGTTTCGGGTCATTCGAAGAAAAAGATAGATATTGCAAAAAAAAGAAAATATAATATAAAACCACTTGTTTCGTTACAACATTGTACTGTAACGTTAATACATAAGTTTACTTACTCGTTATAAGCATTGGGTATAGCTTAATATCGTACATTTCCTAAAAATAATGGATAATGAATAAGCATTTACTCACTTTCTGATGTTTCATTATCTTTTTCCTATACATTTATCCCAGGATTTTGAGTAAATCGATTAACTTATTTAAATGATCGTTAATGTTATGTGTTGTTTTAAATCATAATTTAATTGGAAAAAACTTAATATGAAATTATTAAAGTTTCTCTTTAATAAGTTTCTCTTTATTAAGTTTCGTTTTAATTCTTTATATAATTATTAATTAATAATTATATAAAGATGGTTTCTTTACATAATTTCATATTGAGTTTTTAAATTAAATTAAATTGCTTCTTTTTAATAAGTTTAAGATGTTTGTATAGCTGTTGGTTTTCCAAGACAAATAAATAATTTCTACATTACTTTTATTTTATAAATGAATTTATACATGTACACTTTATTTGTGCCATAACGTTTAATATAATAAATAAATAAAAGTAAGGTAAGTACATTATGTGTACAATATTTTACTACTGATCTTTAGGAATATTCTCTGGGAGAATGTCCATTAATGGGGCATCAAAGGGAATGCTTGTTAAGAAGGAATTTTCATGGGCAAAGGGGATAAGCGTTGACTGGCAAATAAGCTAACAATTCAGAGACCCTAAAGCTTAAGCAATTAGGCAGTTGTGACAATAAAAAATATTAATTTTTTAAATTAAATAGAAATTGCTAAGTTGAAAGAAATCATCTATAAAAAAATTAAAGGAATCTATAGTAAGCTTGTAATGTTTTGCGACTATTATATAGCTAAAACTTTTATCTATTTTTCGAAAGAAGTAAATGGTGGCCCCCTCCAAATGTTATCTTATTTGATGGAAACATGGAATAAATTAAAAGTACCGTTTGTTACCTGACCGCGATATAACTCATCAAGATTGGCTGGAGATCTTAGAATATAATAATAAGAGCATTTATTTCTTAACCGTAGTGTCAAAAAATATATTTTCTGAACAATATATCATACTTATTTTATTGTTTTTTTCTAGATTCAGATCAGATTATTACAGATGGCTACTTTAACAATGACAGATATACGCCACCGAGCTACCATATATAACAGATGGTAGCTCGGTGGCGTAGGGGATAAGCGCCGCGGCCCGCGATCGTAGTCGTTAAGCAACTTTCGCAAGGGTCGGTCACGGGATGGGTGACCAAAAAATTATTATCTCGAGCTACTCCGTGCTTCGGAAGGCACGTTAAGCCGTTGGTCCCGGCTGCATTTTGCAGTCGTTAATACCCTCCAATCCGCATTGGGCCAGCGTGGAGGGTCATGGCCCATCCTCCTTAACCATCCATAAGGAAGGCCTGAGCCCCTGCAGTGGGGACGTAAAAGGGCTGATGATGATGATGATGATGACTTTAACAAAGCGGTCAGCTGAAGTAACAAGTGCTGACTTGTTCTATATCCTGTTACCTCTATTTTCTGTTCTGTGCCTGTTATCGAAATATATATCTGCAACCTTCATCATTATTATAATCAAAACCATATTCTCCGTCATTTAAGTTACCGTGTTAGTCATTTTCATCAATTCCATAATCATTATCATCAACATTATCGTCATCTTTATCATATTATTGAAACCCAAGGGTTGCGGCACAAAACTTTCCCATGAATGGATCACACAGTGATAGCGGGCTTTAATTCGAAATAAGAAAAAAGAGATAATGAAAAATCATCTACTGAACACACGTGCAATTTTTCAATAGCCAATCATAGAGTGTATCATTTGTGGTGTAACGGCGCTGCCGTTTTTCAGTTGGCGCCCGTAGGTAGTGATGCAATGCTTGGACAATTGGGTGCTATCTATTTAAATATTAGGAACTTCTACCCTAATATGCTTACTTAGGCACCGAGAAAGTCACATAACTTAATTTTAGCGCTTTCTTAACGGCATTTTTTTTTCCAATCGGCCACTTCTATAAAAAAAGAAAATAGCAAACTACTGTACAGCTAAACAGATTAAAGCCTTTTTTAGGAGAATTACAATATTTGATTAAGATTCAGCTGTAATTAGAAGGCAAGCGCCATTTAAAGGTCGCCTCTTGGCCGAGAATAAATGAATATTTGTCTACGTAGGCGTTTGTAAGTTTGGGCCTTCAGATACGTAGACACTCAGTAAATAAAATGAAATAATTGAAAGGTAAAATGACCTTTCAATTGTTGTTCTCTAATGAGTATGTAGGCGACCTACGATCTACAAGTTCGCAAGATTGTTTAGTTATTTACAAAGAAATATATTAGCTGTAATATAAATTTCAAAAAACATATTTTTGAAATACCATATATAGACATCCGAAAAAATTAATCATTTACATAGAACTCTGTGGTATTCCTTTTATATCTATCCAAATATTATAAAGAAGAAAGATTTGATTGTTTGTTTGTTTGCATTAATAGACTCCGAAACTACTGGTATTATTTTAATAATTTACCTACTTCATACGCTTGTGGCGTAGGCTTTAATTTACGCGAGCGATGTCGCAGGAAAACTGGCTCGTAGAAAAATAATTAAAAAATATATAAGTTATAAAAATACTCTCTCGGTTTTATGAGGCCGTTAAAAAACCAATTAGGTATATCTCAACTGGTCAGTCGTCCCATCCACAGAACTTAAATTGAAACTTTATTCAAATTGGTTTTCAGTATACGGGCTTGAACAAACACTGAGCCTAAATTAAAATGCACGATGATTACGTAGCGTGAGGAGGTCGAAAGCGCAGTGTATAGCGTTAGGTTTATGCTTGCGGAAGTTTCGTAAGGGACGTCGATCTAAGGAGATTTTGTATCTTGAGCGTCTCCATGGTTCAGAAGGTACGTTAAATCATATATCGATAGATTCTTGAGTACTACATTGATAATAGAAACTGATTTAAATAAATAACATGACTATAAAGTTATTGTAAAGGGGGAAAAGAACAATAAATATATTATTACAAGTTGTTTTCATACTCGAATACAATATCTTTACATAGTTTAAAACAAAGTTGCTTCTCACTATCTATACATTGAGATCTTTTAAATTACACAACGGATGTTAATATAGTTTTCATCAATACTCATAATATACCGAACAATTGAGGAAGAAGGTTTAAATATATAATACAGAACTACGCGGACGAAGCCGATGGTGGAAAGCTAGTTATTACTATAAAATAGTGAATAGTCTCTCGAAAATTGAAAGAATAAATACATGGCAATAAAAAAAAAAGAGTAAAAATGTCACAACTTAAAATCTAAAGTAAATAAATTAAGTTTAGTGAGATTTTCTATCCAAGATCTTTACTTTGCGTAGCTTTATTATATAATGAAGTAATTTCATTCTTATTTTGAAATATGATTCGCCTTCTTTTGCGGTAAAAGAAATGAGAAAGAATTCAATTAAAAACTAATATACTAAATCAAGTGTCTACAGTTGTATATAATATATAATAAATACAATTTTCATGAAAAAATATATAATATGTTACTATATTTATATAGTATAACATATACAAATAAACAACTCTTTTTATATGTAAAACAAGCTGTTTTCACGCGACTTTGCCGCATATGATTTACTTTCCCGTAAGTCAAACAATTTTCATTACCGGATCAGTTTTTCCGAATATTAACACTTACAAATAAATAAAGTTAGAAGTTTTACCCTTTTAAATATTAGTATAGAAACTTTTTAAATCACCTAACGAATATTAAAATATTTGATTCAAAATATTGACTATTTTTTATTATATTGTATTTTAATATTTATTTTGACGTTTAACTCTGAACTATGAAGTCCTTGTATTGTATTCCTACGACATAAAAATAACTATTTAAGTAGCTGAAATTTCGTAATTATAAAAAAGGTTTGTAAAAAACATAATTAATTGAATAATAATAATAAATTATTTATTTATACAAAATCTATTCATACTTACTTCATCCAAACTGAAATGTCTTGTTATTGTGATATCCATTTTGTGCTCTATATTTTTTTTTTCTTATATACCGAATTAATTTACCACTGGAATACTAGTTCACGTCCGCTCACAGCGGTTCCTAGAACGCAACTGGCATAGTAAAGGAAATGAAAATGTCGCTTGACTTCACTCGGAATAAAGAGGATGTGGTTCAATTTGGGAGCATTCCTCCGAGATAATTGTTTTAGAGAAACTCTTTGAAGGAACTTTTCAAATAAAAATATATATTTTAATGACTTGAGAAAGCGTAAAAACTCTTTTATCAAGTTGTAGAAACGCAATATAGCGACATTACTGATACAAATTGTCAAATTTAGAAGGTTGATTGCAACGGACCGTTATTTAAAAAAAAAACACAATTATAGATAAACACAAGATATGCTCTTTTTCAAAGAACATAATTTCACCAAAGCGTTTATATACCTTTGTATAAATTATTTTACCAAAGAATTAATACCAAGAAAGATAATATCGGAACTTTACTTGAATTTGAAGCCACGACTTATTCTCAAGTCGTGGCTTCAAAGTGTGTAAGATTCAGCTTGCACAACTCAACATCTTAGCTTCAATAATATGAACGAGATTTATGATTTTGTCACTTTGACACAGGTGTTCGAAATCCTATATTTCATCGCTGTTCTTCATCTAGTTAGATCAGGGTATTGGGTTTCTTCTCTGTGTTTTTTCACTATACCTTAGCCTAACCAATAACTTTTTTCAAAGTCGTTGTTGTTATTAGTGATTATAAAATAAAGTCGCTTCCCGCTGTCTGTACATCAAGATCTTTCACATTACATTTTAATGCAGTTTTCATCAATATATTATGTATACAGGATAATGTGGCCGAAGAAAAGTCGCATCATATAACGTTTAAACCTACTCAATGCAAGCACATATGTATGTACCTCTACCTCTCCAAGACTATCAATAGGACGAGAGTTAGACCTGCCGTAATATATGGTTCTGAGTACTGCGCCGTCAAGAAATCATATGACCACAAATGAAATGAAGTTATATTGGCGGGAGACTGAAGTGACTAGATTCGATAAAATGCGTAATGAGCACATAAGGGGCTCATTTAAATTTACCTCCATTGTGGAATAAATAGCAGGAAACCGGATGAGATGGTTCTGACATATAATGTAAAAAAGCAATCCCGGACAAAAGGAAGGTTAGAGGAAAACTGCCAACCACGTGATGGACGACATCATCATCAGCTCTTTTGACATTCCCACTGCTGGGTCTTAGGACAACCTGATGGATGGTTAAGGAGGATAATCTATTATCCTTCACACTGGCCAAATGCCGATTGGAGGGTATTAACGATTACAGATTTATAAATATATTTCTCCACATAGTACACAGTTACAATTGTCATTTTATTCTTATTCAATTCAAGGACGGAGACTGGTGACCGATACTAGGATAATCCTGTTCTACAGAAAACCAGTCCCCCATAACCGAACATATGTCTAGTAATATATCAAAAGTACAGGAGTTAATGTTCTTAATATTGTTTATAAAAGAGAAATGATAATAAAAGTAAATATGAAATAGATAATATTACAGGCTTATGTGTGTGTGTGTGTGTGTGTGTGTGTGTGTGTGTGTGTGTGTGTGTGTGTGTGTGTGTGTGGGTGTGTGACGGTGAGTATATGTGTATGTAAGTGGGGTATGTGGATGTAAATGTATGAAAAGATAAAATTTATTTATACGATTAAGTTCGGTTAATAAGAAAATTTTCTGTTTCATTATAGCTTAAACTCAATAGCCATAGTATAACAGCTTTTTTACATTGATACCTATTTAAAGGGTTTATGGATAAGAGTCTATTGCATTTATTATAAAGTATAGGTCCAAGATATTCCACAAATTTTTGACTAAATTTGGTATTGAATTTCGGCGTATTAAACACAATATCATGTCTTCTTTTAGAGGTTAATAATGTGCTATCATAAGTTGACAATGAATGCTGTTTTAATATGACATTACAAATAAACAACTGGCGTATTGTTAACAATCTACATATCCCAAAAAGTTCTTGCGTTGGAATATAGTAGGGTTTAAATCTAGCTACTTTCAGGATTGTGCGCTGCGCAACTTCAAGTTTCATAAGGTGGGTTTTACAGATGCAACTGCCAGAGACTTAACGTGCCTTCTGAAACACGGAGTAGCTCGAGATAATAATTTTCCAGTCTCTCATCTCTCATACCTTACGAAAACTGCTTAGTAACAATGATCGCGGGCACCGACGCTTATCCACTACGCCACCGAGCTAGTCGACACCGGTGGACAACTGTCACTAAAGATATGGAACGCAATTTTTTTAAATGCAATTCGCAAAGGCCACAGAACTATTAAAGTTGTTGAACTATTAAACTGATAGAGCTGGGTAACCGAGATATTACATATGCATAAGCCAGTGTATGTGAGCTTTAGAAAAGTCATATATCTAAAATTATAAGATTTAATCCAAAATCATGTCGTTTTTCTTTTTAATTATTCCAAATCATTTAATTCTTTTTACCTTCTGTAATATATTAATAATTAAGATAATAATATGTGATACTTCACTGATATTAAATGGTTAAAGGGCTTTTGAAAGTAAGAACAAATAGAAAATGTAATTTAAAACGTCGACGATGTAGATATTCACTTCTAAAACATGAGTGTCTCGTGTTTGCTCATTTGAGATCAAAAGATACTATAATATTGCATGAAATATACCAAAACAAACGGATTCTACTATATTTGATTTAATGCTTAGAATTTTGTGCTACTAGGTACAAGATAAGGGATACAGCGAATGAGCTCTGTAGCAAAGATAGCTCATTCCTTGGTGTCAAAATGTCACCACCACCTTTAACCACTTTTAAAGTCAATAAAATTCATATTCCACAATACCGGGAATCTTACCAGTCGGGTCATTGTAGAATATTAACTTTTCTATACTTTCTCGGGTCTGAATGCTGTGATACCTCCGTTACTTGAGAGTTCCTATTACAAGTAATTTAGCTTAATCACTAGTACTAAATACTAAGTTCTAAGTGTCTACTTAATTAGGGATCTGAGCAGCGTAATGTTGTCATTTTTTATGGTTATTATGCAAATATTAAAAGAAAAACATTACCCGTTTGTGACATAAATCAATAAAGTCTTCCAATATATAGTTTGTGAGATGTTAACATTATATGTAACTGTCACCGTGTAATAAATCGAGATTTTATACAATATTTATATTAAAGTATTGTATTAATTTAGAGTATTTTACAATTAATAATTTATTTATATATCACTTTGTTTAAGTGATTTTTCGGAATTATATCTACAGTGAGCGTATCTAATTAAGTACCATATCAAATTTCCACAATTGATATATAACTGTATTTACAATGCATTCGCTTTAAATTTAGCAGAGATTTTCTAAAAGTTGTATATCCTAGTGTGCTGTTGATTGTACATTTTAAAATAGTTTTATGCAAATTCATAGATATTTTTATTAAATTCCTTTAAAAATCCACATTATTAGTGAATCAAGATATATTAGATTTTAATTAATGTGTAACGAATTGAATTGAGGAATTTCTCTTTGAGCTTTGATATTATAATTTAATTACCAGGTGTAGGAATATTTTTTACACAAAAATTTGTCTTTTCATCTGTATATAAATATTATATTACAAGTTAGTTGGTTCTGTAAAAATTGATGGTATTGAATCAGATTGAATATTAGCAACACACCTCTACATGTCGTTAATACCTGAAAGTACACAAGACGTCGACTTTGTGTTAACGCAAATTAATATATGAAAAAAAAAGAAGAGAAAATATCCGGAAAAATTGACATTACGTATCACTCTTTGACCACAGAAGACTGACAACTACACTTATTTACCAATGCTCAGTTTACGAGAAGCCAGATGTTCCACCTACGCGTTTGTCTGGAGTAACGCCCACATCAACTGTATATCTATATGTATATTTTGTACCGAATAGAACCAGCTAATGCCACACAAAACCTACCTGTTGATGGTATCTCCTCTTTACACCACAATGAAACAAGCACTTATTACTGACCGTATTATAGCACTCAATGGAATTAAAATTTGAAACGAGCCAACATTAGCAATTAATTAAGTGAATGATAATATCATCTATATATACTAATGAACTAGTAAGAAAAAGAACTTCTAAAACAAAAAAAAACTACTTTCAAACTGACTCGGACACGGCTATAACACCATATCAAAATGGTTCCAGCATATTATTTAAGCTTGACAGGTTTTTCGTACGAAACAATACAATGTACACAACATTTAGCACTTACTGATACGCATGCGTCAAGTCTAATGCGCATGCCTGAATTTGACATCAATATGACACCGTCGCGACAGAAGGTCAGTTATTCAATGGATGAAGGTGATATTCCATGAATGAAAGTCGGTAGATATTCGAATGTTTTAATTTAAATTCCAAGTTTCATAAATAAAATTGCAATGAGTCATTGTAGCAGTAACTGGTATGATTTAACAAGCAAAAAATATGAGTATGTAAACCATAAACATATTTAATTAAGTAGTAGGTAAAAATATTTTTTCAAATATACTACTGGTAATATAGATTTTAACTCTTATAAAATAAATGCCTAAGCAAGCTTTTGGTAAATTATTGTTTACATTACATTATAAAACATTTCAATATTATTTGTAAGAAGCTGAACATCTGCTTTTACTTTTTTATATTTTAAACCTGCAACATTATAATATGAAAGTTACTTAAACATGACATCTAGCAATTCATGATTATACCATTACTTTGAAGAGAACCAGTAGCTATTGCACTACTGTTGACATTCAGTTCAACAGCACAATGTTCACATGCTGTGCTGTTGAACCTAGACTTACCCAAGAACTTTCAACCTTCATCGACAAGATGTCGCTTTTTAGGAATATTATCGTGTTTTTAGAAATTAGCAAGAAAACTAACAACTAAAAAAGTAACAAACATCGCCAGGAAAATCATATATTTCATTAAGTTAATTATTCTTCACGGGTATTTTTTAATTATTATTACTTCTAATATTAACGGTAAAAGGCATGATAACTTCTAAATTGAATTCCTCCTTCAAATATTTAACCTCCGTACCACATAAATCATTTTGGATTAAGTCTTGAGGTTGAAATCTCGTACGATTAGAGCTGTGATGGGTTTTAGAAGATATTGTGAAGTATATGCCACTGACAAATCTCATTACAAAGAAAGATTTATATTTCTCTTAATTATTTTATACATATTTAACGATCCTTTGTATCAATCAAATATAATAAACCAATTGTATCTTTATTTATTTTGTCTAGTTGTTTGTTGGACCTAACATGTTTTTTTACCCCACTGCGATAGAAAAAAAGAAAGGTTATACTTTTCCCGCGTACCTTGTATGTATGTATGATATATTTTTAATTCCTCATACCTTCAGAACCGCTAAACGGATATATATTATTGATTTGTCTTAGTAGCATCGTTAGATTTGTCTTAGTAATGCTAGTGTTTTTAGAAAAAAACTTTAAAAAATCAAATATGGCGACCGTGCGCTACCATCATATTTATTGATAAAAAAAAGTTTCAGATACTACAATATGGGTATCAAATTAAAGGGCTTAATACATGGATTCCAAAAAAATATATCATTATTATCATTACTATAATACTAATAAAAAAAATTGAATATTAATAAAGTAAAAAAATATTTTCTGAACCAACCTGGTAATTTGTCTGACTAAAAAGATACAAATAAAATTATAATTAATGTAAAACAAAAATCCACCTGCGTGATTTTTGCTGCGTGTTAATAATAATGGACTCGCTCTTGATCCAGCATTCACAGGTCATGTATGTGGTCTTATTATAGACGAGTTTGACCAAAACTCTTGAACAGCAGAATTTGGTGTTGTATGGTGAATATCTTAATTTTATCATTGCGTAAGATGACTTATCTACAGGTTTTTTATTTATTTAAAGCTCTTTGTGTTTTCGTTTAATGAACAATAATAATTATATTTCATTCTGATCTAATGTTGTTTTTTAAACATATATTCATGTGATCGAACTGAAATTACTTAATACGTGACTTAGTAAAATTGGAAGCTAAACTTTTTGAATATTCAAATTATCTAATTACTTTAAAACCCAATTTTATTCCAAGAATTTGATTCAATCTGTATATCAGACTGACGTGACATGACCTCATTATATGCTTAATTGGTTGGGACAGTTTTAATTTTCTCTGTTTCTCTTAAATCTTTAGAGGTTTTATATTACTCTTTTTTCGTTATTTTGTCTACAGAATCTAATAAAAATTATTCTATCTAGGATATTTTATTGCAGATTTCACATATTAATTTTACAGATTTTTAGTTATTGTATAAAATTCATATTATTAGGTAAAGGATACAACACAACACACCGTCCAGCCATATACTTTTGTTCTCACTGAAGTTGTCTTACAATTGTTTTTGTATTTTAAATATGTGAATGGCATTTGCTTTATAATTGCAGATCACCAACATTGGGTATTAAACTAAAAAAAATGATAAAATGAGATATAGCATTTGTGATTTATTTATTAATTGCATTCCACAATGTAGTTTTTGGATGTTTACTAAAAAAAAGTATCATTATGGACCTCATCGGGCACAGCAATTTGGAGAGAGGGGAGAACACTGCTTTGAAATATTGGTAGTTTTGAAAACTTACCCATTTAGTAGATATTAAAATTAAAATACAAAACTAGAATATTCTATTTTAATTAGATTGTATTGAAAGTTTTTCGTTTAGGTATTCTTGTATGGTATTATAATTCTTTTTAGTTAATAAATTCTTTATTTGTTTTATGTAATCTTTTTCTTTGTTTAAGTTTTTTATTGAGTTTGGTAAATTATTGTATATTTTTATTGACATTGCCAGTAGAGTGTAATTTTAAGCGGGAGGTTGCTATGGTTAGTTAAAAATATCATTTAATCAATAATTTTTACCTTTGATATTTATTAATTTCTAACTACTTTTTAGAGTATGCTTTGATATTTAACTCGTATTTTTCAGTGCGGTTTGTGTCGGTACAACTTATATGTTACAAAGAGTCCATACAACAAAGGAGATTTTATTGCGTTTTTCATGGATAACACGGTATTCTTTGTGCAAGAATCCGACTCACACTTTATCGGTTTTTACATACTCTTCCAGTATGACTCAGAAATGGAAATGAGTTGTGATATTTCATATATTTTTTTAGATGTTTTCTTAAACTGTTTGTTATGTATATGTTTGTTTACTTGGTAATAAATGAAAAAAAAAATATGAGACAATATCATATTGCTTGATTACAAGATGAGTAGCTAAAGCACTTGTGCTATGGAGTTTCTAAACAACATTAACAACGATAACGTTCGTATTCTGTATTGACCGTTTGAGTGTTAGTATCTTTTACTTTACTAATTTACATAATTCAATTTATGAAACTCGGTTCAAATGTAGAATTTTCAATCAAAATGCCTTCAACTAAATGTATTTTGAAATAGTTTTCTTTGTTGCGCACGTGTAGTACATTTATCCATAGTGTGGACTCATTATTAGCACGGTGGCGTAGTGGATAAGCGCCGCGGCCCGCGATCGTAGTCGTTAAGCAACTTTCGCTAGGGTCGGTCACGGGATGGGTGACCAAAAAATTATTATCTCGAGCTACTTCGTGCTTCGGAAGGCACGTTAAGCCGTTGGTCCCGGCTGCGTTTGCAGTCGTTAATACCCTCCAATCCGCATTGGGCCAGCGTGGAGGGTCATGGCCCATCCTCCTTAACCATCCATAAGGAAGGCCTGAGCCCCTGCAGTGGGGACGTAAAAGGGCTGGTGGTGGTGGTGGACTCATTATTCTCGGTATCACACTGTTGATAATTAAGTTAACAAGTATGTAATAGGGAAGATGTCTGGATTAAAAATGGGACCTATTTATTCTGTCAGTCGGATAATAGAAATATATTAGTTACGTATTCTTTTTGCTTAAATTTAATTCGATGACAATTCAATATGTGACAAAACTATTTTTTTTTTCATATTTCTTAAAATATTCCGTGATATACAAAAAACTGATCTATCTTTAAATACATAACGCACAATCGACACAGTACAATATTCGAATACGTCTAAACACTAATGTAATTAATCTCATCCGGACCGGTAATCCGTCTTTAGCCGGTCCGGTAGTGGCACCCGACGGGGCATTTATCTATGCGACCTCAAATTTATCTAAACTTCAAGTAGTTATCGATTTCTATCACAATATTTCAATAGTATTTTTATGCTTATATTATTTCTATACTAATATTACAGGGAGAACATTTTCCGAAACTACTCGACTGACTTTAAAAATTATTTCACCTACGGGAAGCGGATAACTTAGGCTATAATTTATGTGAGCGAAGTCGCGGATAAACAACTAGTTGCTGAATTTGAAGCAACTAATAAATAAATGACACTTCTGGCTATTCCTGTATGTAACCCGTTTTCCCGTTTGCAAAGCATAAAATGTGTGAAACAAATTCTTTATCTACACTAATATTATAAAAAATAAAGATTTGTTTATTTGCATTGAATAAGGCTTTGAAACTACGGAACCGATTTAAAAAAAAAAATCTACTACTAGAAGCTACATAACTTGGCTGATATAATTGCTATAATTCAGCAAACAACTAGTATTCACTAGTAGGAGACGGCACCCACTAGAATCTAGATGGTCCCGTCAGCGGCGAACATCAATGATCCCTAAATAAAATGAAATCGTTTTCACATTATACAAAACGATAAACGTAATAAAGACGTACGTTTAATTATACACTTTTGTGTATATTTGACATACCAAAACGGTTGGTTATTAAAACCCTTCAGGGTATTACGAGGATGTCGTAAGCGTTGACAGTACTCCATGAAAAAAATATCTAGCGAGCAAACTTGTGTTTGTATTGTCTGACGAGTTGTTTGCTTTGTAAACGAGACCCGTATTTATTAAATATTCCATTCCTTTATACTGCGGGTTGTTTTCGTACTCTTGGAAATTGTCATAATATCTGGAAAGTACTTGCCATTGCTTTGTGATACTTACATCTTTACTAAGATTTTATTGAAACAAAAGAAACGGCTTGTCTGTTATGCTTTGATGCTTAAAAGTTAATATGAGATCATGGAAAGGATATAAGATTGTTGTTATAATTTTTTTTAATAGCTTTATTTCTTGAGTCACTGTTACGGGTTCGGTGCTTGGGTCAATTAATAAGGCTGCTTAGCTTGAGTATATATTTATTAGTTAAATAAGGGTAATAAGAAAAAACTGTAACAAACAAAAATAAATTTATAAAAACAGTTCGTAAGTTACTTAACTAATACATACTTATCAAATAAACGAATACATACCCCTTGTCGGGCTTCTAGTTAACTTTTGGATCTTCCAAAATACAGATTACAATTTAGTAGTTACATATGTTATATAATTTGTATCACCATATCACATTATTTATCACAATAAATGAATTATTTTAAAATTACATAGTAAAATTTATACCATTAATATTGTATTGTATTATAATTTCATCTTGTGCATAGGAGAATTTCTTACGAACTGACATCCATAAAGAGTATAATTGATTAGTCAAAATTTTAAATTACGAAAGACGAATAATAAAATGAAATGATATTGAATTTCAAAAACAAAAAGTTTGCATACTGAAACCTAGGAAAACAAACGGTGGCATGGCACACCGTTACATCACTTTGTAGTGTAAGACTTCATACAGTAATCAAGATAGTTTGCCTGTAATAGTTTAGACAGCCAATTGGCTCAACTACTACTCCTCTTAAAATTTAAAACTGCAATCAATTTTGAATTGCATTACCAACACATTAAGGCTTTTTATTGATTGGAGAAACTAGACCTTTGTGATGAATTGACAATTCGACTCAGTATATTTAGAAAAGGAAATGAAATAAAATTTGCGTAATTTATTTAAAATACAATTTTGACGGAATGATTTACAAATCGTAGGCATAATCTTAACCGCATTGAAGGGTAGTTGAAAAACGATAGTAGCAAGAAAATGGTCATCCTATAGTATGCCCATCCTATCCTATCAGAAAGTTTTATTTAGCTGCATTATACGTTTTCGCTAATTAGCTTTCTACCACTTAATATTCTAATGATATCATAACAAAACAAAAGCTCTGCTACATTCTATTTATATTAAAAAAAAATACATCCAAGCAAATGCTTTAAACGACTCAATTACATTAAAATTAAAAACCCTATCAAATAATATCATAAAGTAATAATAACTGAACAATTGCGATCGCTAACGACCAATATCGCGCATTGAGAAACACCCAAAGATCTCCCAAACGTATGACGCCAAGCAAGTGTGAAAACGACGCCCCTGGCACATCGAAACCTTAAATAAACTGCCGTAAACGTCCAATTGTAGAGTTTAATGGGTCTCGACAGGTGCATTGTGCGACGGAACCCACCAAGATAATGGTTATGACTACGGAACTCCATTCAGTGCATTGTAACTTGGAAGTATATTTTATTTTTTGAAAATGGCCCGCTCAGCGAACGTTATGGTTGAATTATGATTGTTAAATCGGGAAGAGGGGTTGTTAAAATTGATATATACGTAGTCGGTATTCGGCGTCATTAACAGAATTGTCTGGCATGCCGTTGGCAAATTAACTCTTTAACGGTGGATCACGTCCCAATTACAGCTGTTTTTACGTAAAACATACATGGTCCGCTTTTTGTTCTAGTTTAGCATTAGCCTTTGACACACACTGATACTGAATAGAGCTTATGTAAATAAAAGAAAAACTGACTACTGAACAACGGGCTTCTGAAACTGGCTCTTAACTTTTGATTATTATACTCATGTAAGTATACCACTAAAATTCCTTTTATCAATAATTCTGTCTCTTATATCCATTTATTTTATGTTCAATCTAATGAATTCAATGCAAAAAATTACGATTTTTATGAATTTGTTAATTGTATACATATATTCGTGTAATTTTAATAAAAAGTCACAATGGCTTAGTATTTTGTTGAAAATCTCAAGATTTTACCGTTACCTCTTATTTGCCAAGAACGGCTGTTAAGCTCTAATTGGCCTTCTATGCTGTGCCTCGCTTCGTAACTAGTAGCATAAGAGGTATTTTTATGTATAATATTATTCGTCAGGTATGCAATTTGCTTTTCACCAGCGGCTTCGACCGCGTGGTCCTTAGGGAACTTTCTTTGGATATCGATTTATGACATGATACGGATATAAAATTTAATAGTGAACAATGTTTACTACGGTCTTCCAATTGCGTTTTCATCCCTTTATTTGCTGTTTTTCGGGATAAAATATAGTTCATGTTCAACGCATATGATGTATTTTCCCGTCATCATCATCAGCCCTTTTATGTCCCCACTGCAGGGGCTCAGGCCTTCTTTATGGATGGTTAAGGAGGATGGGCCATGACCATTCACGCTGGCCCAATGGGGATTGGAGGGTATTAACGACTGAAAATGCAGCCGGGACCAACGGCTTAACGTGCGTCCGAAGCACGAAGTAGTTCGAGATAATTTTTTTTGGTCACCCATCCCGTGACCGACCCTTGCGAAAGTTGCTTAACAACAAAGATCGCGGGCCGTGGCGCTTATCCTCTACGCCACCGAGCTTCTTCCCGTAGGTGTAAGAATTTTGAAAATAGGTCCAGTAGTTTTAGAGTCTAATTGTTGCATGCAAAGAAACAAACAATACAAATTATTTTCTTTATAATATTAGTAGTATAAATCCAATATACTATCACGGGATGGGTGACCATAAAATTATTATCTCGAGCTACTCCGTGCTTCGGAAGGCACGTTAAGCCGTTGGTCCCGGCTGCATTTGCAGTCGTTAATACCCTCCAATCCGCATTGGGCCAACGTGGAGGGTCATGGCCCATCCTCCTTAACCATCCATAAGGAAGGCCTGAGCCCCTGCCGTGGGGACGTAAAAGGGCTGGTGGTGGTGGTGAAATATATTGAGTGTTATTATTATTATCACAACATCAGTGGTAGTAGCGTCAGAAAATGACAAATTTATAATTATAGCTCTAAAAAGTGGAACATTCATTTTCATGAATTCACTGCAGAAATATTGCCCTTTAAAGTAACCTGATGGTCTGCTGAGAGCCCTTTTTTGAACTTAATTTTCAACGAATTAGGCATGAATTTATATATCAAATAATTTAAATAATCTTACGGACCAACGTTTCAAACTACAAAAAACAAAAAGAGTTTTAAACTTAAAAAAACTGGAAAGTTATTACCAGCTCTTTGTCTTTGACAGAAAATTATACGCTCATATATCAATATCTGGCTTTTACATTGCCCAGAGAAGAGAAATAATTTTTAATTATAGTTAAAATTAACAACTCCAGTGCAGAGCTAATGGATAAAGCTTGCCGTACACTCTCTAACTTGTAGTTATTATGAAATATGCATATAATTACCCAAAGAATTATTATAGTTAATAATAAAGAAATTCAACTTGCATTGGAGCTATAATTTACTATATGATACTGCAGCCATTTTCTTTATTTGATAAATCTATAAACGGAAATTGCCTTTTTTCCGTTACATATTGCATTACCAATAAAATTATGTTTTATTTATATGCATTTACCAATGGTTTTAAGCCATACTTTTGATCGTTTGAAAAAAAAACATATCAGATAAATGTTCCATATACAATTGACCTTGCTTTCATAAGCCGACAATGATCTAAAAAAATCTTCCTTTAGCTACCGTCTACGTTCACAAGAACGTATTTATAATCTAAAATAATAATTATAAATGACGTGATATTTTTTTAATTTATCCAAATAAGAAAAGACATATAGCGTATAAAAGGGTAAAGTATCCCTTAATGTATGACAAGGTTGGATAGTTACTCTTACAGAAGGATAGGTATTGAATTAATCGATTTGGTTTATGTTGATTTCTTAACTTTTTACGGAAGAAAAATTGCGTTGTGAGACTTGTGTATTTTTGGACATGTTAAGTTTTTAATGGAACTCATTTATTTTTGTAGGTAGTTCTCCTATTTTTTCTTTTCGGGTTCTAAAACTCGCTGTTTCTATGGATTTTTTAAAAAGGTGTTAATGTATTGGTTTTCGCACTGCAGGTGCTCAGGCCTTCTTTATGAATGGGTAAGGAGGATAGCCATGGCCAATGCGGATTGGAGGCTATTAGCAACTGCAAATGCAGTCGGTACCAACGGCTTAACATGCCTTTTGAAGCACGGAGTAGCTGGGGATAATCATTTTTTGGTCGCCCATCCTGTGACAATAAGGATCGCGGGCTGTGGCGCTTATCCACTACACCATCGAAATAATCTACATATGCTTCACCACATGTTAATACTAAAGAATAAACTTAGTCCATATTTCTTATATGTCGATCATTATGCCTATGGATATAACGAAGCCCATTTGATTTGTTGGCCATTCGTTCATCCACTGTGTACGCCACATAGATTTATATATCTATGATATGTATAATTATGTCCAAAAGTAAATAGATTTTCCAAAGCTTTTCCTATGATAATAGTTTCCTTATCATAGATTTGAAATATGTATATTTTGTTTACTCTTTAGTAAACGTTTGTAAAATTCTCTCTGGTTTATGTTACTAAGCAACTACAGTTATAATACGATAATACGAAAGTCTAAAAAACGGGCCAAATATTAATTAATGTTAGATATTTTCCTTACTTTGTAGGCAACATTTTAACAGTGTTCAAAATTTGGAGCCTTAGAATTTTAAATATCTTTGAATTCAGTCAGTGACAAAATAAGGTATTTTAAATTGCAATAATTCTTAAAGTACTTGTTCAAATTTAATGTGATTCGGAAATGTGCCTCGTTATATGATACCCTTTTGGTTACACAAAATTCAGAATTCTAGTTTACTTTAAAATGAAGTAACTGGAGTGTTCAATTGCCGGAATGACTTCGAAAAAAGGCCATGCACTTTTTGCTCAACTTGGCGGGGACATTTCCGTGCTCCCAGATATTGGTGTAGTGTGGCCTTAAACAGAAGTAAGGCCAAACTTAACATGTAAATAATAAATGGGGTAATAATCACAGTAATAAAATATCAATTAAATGTGTGACCTTTTTATATATTTGATAATGATAATTAATGATGAAATCTTGATAGTAGTGAAAAGTTAAATAAAAACTTGGCTTTATGGGAGTAAATTTGGGGTGATGCAAGTTGCTACGAATCCCCAAACGAAAAAAGCATTCTCCTTTGTAGAAATAAATCTAATAAATACTCATTTGTCTATTTAAAAATTAGATCTGCCCAAATTACATAAATGAAATTGAATATATACATTTTTTAATTAAATGTTTTGTCAAACCAACCTGAAAATTTAATAAGAATAAAATTTCCCTCGGTTTCGTGTCGTGCTTTTTAAAATGTAATAAACGAGGTTCGACCATTTTTCCCGTTACCGTATCCGGATAATGAAATACACATGAAAAAACTGTCACTTCCCCTTTCATCATATTATTCTCGTAAATTATTAAAAGTCGGCGTCTCGTTGTGCGCGCGTGACTCATCTACGTGTAAATTGAAACTCTTTATTGTTACTTTCGTCGTTTTTTTTTCTTTCTCATTTCCACGTGCAATAAAAGAGGGCTTGCTTAAAATTCTGGACCGTTCCCACATTACCCTATCACCCGTGTGACAGACAGACTGAAGATAACACCGACACACCACGTGACAAATGTATTATTTGTAGGGTGACCATCAAATATCAGTATAATTATTTTTTTGATACTAGTCTAAATAGATACTAGGTAACTAAATGTAACTAACATGACATATGAATTTAATATTAGCGACAACGATTGTACTGATTTGAATTATTCACAACATTTATCAATTCCGCGTAAAAAGCTTAAATCATTTAACCCCTTGAGTGTCGTACGCACATACGTATGTTCGTAAAATAAAATGGTCTAAAGTGTCGGACGCACACCCTATGTGCATAAGCGGATTGATGTAATTGGTCGTTGATTTTTGTTCTTAGCTTAGTCCGAATCACGGTCCGACTTTACATTTCGTTTCTTTACTAATATTTAATACACTCGGAACAATTCTAGCTGGATTCGGACCGCCAAGCCAAACCAAAAATAATAAAAACAAATTATCTGTCATTCATTGTCGAAGTGAAATTTAACGTTGTTATTGTGACTGTTTTGTGAGTGTTAGTGTGATGTTTTCGAGACGTAAACGGTGAGAATTTTTATAAATACCTACTGAGAAATGATTATAGTTTATTTGTAAAGTAAGAAAAGTTAAAAAAAAGCAAAAAATATGCTTGAAAAAGGGCTGTAACTTTTGAAGGGTGTTTATTTTCATCGTTTCGTCGACCATATTTTGTCATTTATTACTGTGAAATATCCTTTTATTTCCTTTCAAATGATCATTAGTAGTCAGATTATTTATCTAGGAACATAACGTCACCAATCGTTACTCATTTTTCTGAGATATTTTGATAGAAACGAAGTTATTTATACTATAACTTCGTTTCAAACAAATTAGCTGTCAAATCCAACCGCCATTTTGGTGTATTACGTAATGAAGTACCACCAGCATAAAAATTGTTTGGATGTGTCCTACTATAATAGTATTAGAAATGCGAAAGTACGTTAGTATGGATGTATGTTTGTTATTCTTTTACGAAAAAAGATTTGGATGACATTTCATAATAATATAGGTTATACATCAGTATATTATTTATCCCATAAACTGTAATTTATCCCGATTTTCGCAAGCGCACGGGCACTACGCGGGTGAAGCCGCGAGTTGCCACTAGTATTTTTAAAGTACACTCTTTATTATCAATTATAATAGATAAAAGAATTACTATATAAAAAGTAGTAAGAAACATATGAATACTCACAACCTTTTTTAAACTGACGTTTTTTATTTCATAATAAATAAATATAAATTGACATTATCTATCCAACACTGATGTTTGAAAGTGGACGTGAGTAGGTATATCTAAAGAGTCATATATAGAAATGCGATTCTTGAGAACAGTCTCTGTAGAACCATTGCATTGTTTATTTCAGATAAAACGTATAATATGAAAAAACATTATTTTCTTGTATTCATAAAATCCGTTTTTTTTGTCAGTTTAGAACACAAGACAAAAGACTTTGATTATACTGCAAGCACGTGTATTTTGTTTGTAAAGAATCATAACAGACATTTTGTTTAGTTTTGCCTTTGCGATCTTTTTTGTTGACCATTATACTGTGCCAGGTAAAGATACTATCTATTCAAATCGTTTACAGTATAGCTGGTCGTAAGAAATAGGTATTTAGTAATAAATAATGTCGTAAAAAAACAATGTTTTAGATAAGGCTATCATCTAGCATTCAGCCGGGACCATTGTTCTATATGACAGGCATGTTAAAAAATAATAATAAAAAAATCATTATTATTAGTGAACAAAAACTAAAATACGTTCATAACAATATAATTTTGATTAGAATATTATTTATACTTATTAATGTCAACATCAACAAAATCGAAATTACTTCAAATATATTACATAATTTTGTTCATATTTTTTTTTTGCCAATGGTACCATTGCGATATCACGTGGTCCGACTGCACCAACGGTCAACCGGCCCGGCGGACAGTAAATGGCCGACATTACGAATTCCCGTGCTAACATAATGTAAATATTTGTTTTACGGTATCAGTTGATTGTTTAGAAACGAATAACTTATGAAATAGATGCGTGAATATATGTGTGATAATATGACAGTGTTTGTGTTAGTGTACATGTGAGGGAATCCGATATATCATCATTCGTTGTTGGAGTTAACAAGTCGAAAAATCATAATCGTCATTTGTTTTTCATCTTTACGCATAAACGTGAGTATTTCGAACTAAATAATATATTTTACACGTTCAGAAATTTTATGGCGAAGACAATGATGTGCGTATTATGTAATTATTATTGCAATAGAATGCCCTAATAACGGTTTTTGTGAGCCATAGTAGTCAAGGTAATAATTTTTTTTGAAAATCACGACATGCTAGCCATATGTCCGATAGAGAGAGAGAAACACTCAAGAGGTTAATAATGGATTTGGAAAAGGATGACATGGAATATAATTACAATGACAAATAAATTACGATTGAATACCCTATACGAACTTCCACTCCCATTTTCATCCTTATATTTTCATCGCTATTAAATGAAAATTTGCACCTGAGAATATGAAATTTTGTATTTTATTTTTACTGGAAATATTTATAAATGTTTTGACTTAATTGGTAGCTTATATGATATTATAATACACTTTTAATTTTATTTATTATATATTATTTTAATTTTGTACAAAAACAATTTAAATAGTGATTTGTCACTGTGCTTTAGCGCAAAGTATGAAAGTTAACAAACTATGAAAGTTTTTTATCTATTAATAAAAAAAGACATAAATACAAAAGTTTTAGAATATAAAATCTTTAACAACACAAACAAATATATGCGTGTCCTAATAAAATTGGAAAGTATGAAAGACACAATTTTTTTGACTGCTCCAATTACAGTAAAACTGCTTCTTATTCTATAAGCGTGCGGATCTCAAATGAACGGAATGCGTTATTCGCAATGAGGAATAAGCCTTAGGTTGGGGCTTGAATGAGAGCAAGTGAGCAAACGGAAAATATTTGGGAAGTAGAGCTTAAAACAAAGCCTTCACGACACAGTGGTACGCGTCAAAAATGACAAAATAATGACATTCAATCATTGCATACTTGATGGATACTTCCGTTGCACACTACGGGTTGCGTAACACATGCATGATGTGCTTGTCAGATCGCCTGTCAAATTAGCAGCAACCCTGAAAAATGATATTTTGCTAGAATTGTCACACTCAGTTCCTACTAGATACTTGTATATCGGACCTAAACTTATATAATTAAAAGGTCCAGTTATTATGAATTAGTTTTATTTTATATATGATAATTTTAGTATGTACAATCAAAATATATAGTTGACAAGTTCAACCAAAAACAAAAACATATGAATATGAAAAAGACGTTTTGAACAGTTAATAGAATATCAAAAATATTACAAAAGAGTTATTATAAATAAACTTATAGTGGATTCGTCCACAACTTATATACGATCCGCAATGTTCCATCTTGTTAACGATTGTCAATGTAAGGTCTAGCGACTGCTGACGATGTTCTGTGGACAGCTGACCTCATAATATAGTTATTTTATAGAATTAAATGTGGTGTTTTTGAGTTTTAGCACTTTGGGCTATACTGATTTACGAATATCAATGAGTATCTATGACTCGGTAAGTAACATATTAATAGGTTATCGAATGGATATCTCTTTTGTTGTTGTAATGGAAAGTGAATTCGTAGTCTAATAAAGTCACTTTTCCAATAAAACTTTTCTGTTTAAAATAAAATATACAGCTCAGTTTCTTGGCGGTTCTTCAAAGTAAATAGAACTTTTCGAACGAATATCGTAGTTTACGACATTCGCAACATCATAGACCTTATAAATTATATTCAATTTGAATGTGGGCCATTTGCTATTCTAACAATTAAAAGAAAAAAATTGTTATACTAATATAGAAAAGAATATACAGTTGCATGTTTATAAAGCCCTAGAATATTATTCATAGGTAAGCATCCAATTAAGATAATTAAAAAGAAGACGTCACCCACTTGATACTAAAGCAAGTACATCCTATGACCGGGACTTGCGTAAGTTATATAACTTCAGCGTCACAAGTAGAATGCGCAAAATCACTACGCCATAGACTCTTCAAAGTTTCACATAAAAATATTGTTTCCCATTACTACAGAAACTTATTTACTAAATTAACGCTACTGTATATATGTTCGTAAAAATTATGTAATAAAACCTGTTTTCGGATGACCATAAAGTTTTATAGGTGGATAGTAAAACCTTTATTTTTATGTGTCCTTCCCACATGAGTATGCTTGTCAGCACAAGCTTGAGTAGCCCATACATTATGTTGCATGTCGAAGACAGAAGCGGCTGCTCCATATTATGTTACGCAGTGTTGCTAGAATGAAATATTAGTTTCACGTTCCTTCCTACCTTATAATGCCTATTCGCCTAAAAACGTAATTAATATAAGCTGAAATTTGAAAGATATTCTTGAACTAATAGGACACGCTTTATGAATATCGTAAAGCAGGTTGCAGCATTGACGATACTTTCTTTAGCAGAACACTATTTTGATTACAAAACAAATTACATTACAGTTTAAATATTTTTCAGGTGAGGTTTGAACACTAGGAGCAAATTATATAAATATTAAAAATAAATTACATTACGAAGTCTTAATTAAATGTAGCTATGAGTCTTTTCTACGAATGTTTTATTTATCCCTTGGACTGAAACGCGGAACCCCTTTACCATCTTTCGGGAATCACTGTCCTAAAGTATAATGAATATACTGCAACTTGACCGCCGATGAATCATTTCTAAGTAGGTTAACGAACGGGCCACTTTGGATGGTAAATGTAATAATTACGTAAACCACAATATAAACTACAATTACTGTATACTACAACACAACTATTAATAATCACCTATTCATTGACCAAGCATAAAGCGAGCCCAGCACTGGTTAGAAATCTTAAATTAACGGCTTACCGTGTATTAAAGTTTTTTAAATATGTTGTATTTTTAGGTAACCCATCTGATAATTGACCTTTGCGAACATCATTTATCCTCATCAATCGGAAACGGAATAACCACTGTTCTATCACATAATATTATCTTTTTAACAAAAAACGGCCTAGCGCGAGTCGGATTCGCAAACGAAGAGTTCCGTACCAATGTCCATTAAAGACAGTTAAAAAATTACGTTTGTTAAACAGCAAATGTTTGTTTGAATTGATCGAGTTAAATACAATCGGTTGAATATTACCCGTAAATTTCTAAACCAACGATACCCCACACTATGGGAAAGACGAACAAAACATATCATCCCCAATTTACATGTAAAAAGATTTCTGGAAATTTTACTTTTTTTTTTAAATGCCTAGCCAAAATTTCTGGCCGAGCCCTACTCTGCTTCAACTTATTAGCAGGCCTTTATAATTATGTTTACTCTTCCATTCCGGTTCTATCATCTACGTTTTCTTCCATGCTGCATACTTTTTCTTTCTCACATTCCTTTCTCATTCATGCCTCAAGCGATTGGGGTTGCCGCATCTATCTCTATCCTATGTATCGTTTTTCTATATTTTGTTATTAATTATAAGCCAGGTTTTACTTATTTCATTTTCCAAGGTTTCACACCATACTGTCATTTAAATCTAATTTACTTTACTACTTTGTCGGCGTAATTAATACGCATGCCAAATTACAAATTTCTAATACCGATAGTTTTTGAGGCAAACCGCGGGTGGGTGGACGGACAGATGGAAATAGCGAAACTATAAGAGTTCCATGTTTACCACGGAACCCTAAAAAATCGGCAACGGCTTCGCCCGCGTGGACCCTAGGGAAATGTTAAGTGGGATAAAAAGTATCCTATTATCTAAGTCAGCTAATGCCCTATCTGTATACCATATTTCATTAAAATCCGTTCAGTAGTTTCGGCGTGATTGACCGACAAACATCCAAACATCTAAACATCCAAACAAAGAAACTTTCACATTTATAATATTAATATATATTATAGATAGGATGATAGAAAACATTTTACAATTTATCATAAAGGCGAAAACCAGAGTGTTTTCACCAACCGCAAATCTGATTACGAGGGAGTTTTATTGAACGCACTTATGCGGAAATGACCCAATCTGTGAATGAATTAAAATCGACTTTGATATATGATTTTATTATTTTCCTGCAAAAGATATTTACTTTGATAAATTCTTCCATTTTCCTTTGAAACGGAGTTTTATCATTAGAATAATTTTTAAATTGCGTTTAATACCCAATTCATGTTTCTTTTTGTGTCGTTCTTGAAAATAATATTGTAGATAAACTATAGTTTTTGTTGTTTATAGTAATAATTCAATTTAATATTATAAATTATAATAGCACATTTAGATTAATTTACATTTATTACAAAATAGATGCGGATTGGCGGGTGTTACCGACTGCAGATGCAGCCGGGGCCAATGGCTTAATGTGATAATAAATTTTTGGTTACCCATCTCATGACCTGCCATTACTTAACAACCGTATCGCGAACCAAGCGTGCTAACCACTGCGCTGCGCATTTATTTAAATGACCTAGCGTTAAGAGTTTTCACTGTATTATTGATAACTTATCTCTTTATTTCCACTTCCAGTAAGGAGATAAGTAGAAAAAAAAAAACTGAAATTGTCCAATTAGATTTGTTTCTCATTAATCAAGTAAAATTTGGTAGAGTAATGATTGAATAGATATTGCGTGGCTAGTTAATTTCATTTAATGCAATAATTTTAAATCTTCTTGTTGCATATCTCCAACCTTGTCGCCGTAGTCTTCTAAATAGAATGCTTTGCTTCTTCCTACTTATAAATCAATTGGCAAAGTTAAAATTCGCTATCAAAAAGTAATTTCTCGCCCTTTCACTGTCTATCGTCAAGATGTTTTTTATGTCTCAAATATCAAAATGTATCTTTACAAGTGTAATGAGCGAGAAAAAACTGGCCGAGGAAGAACTAACAGATTAACGCTTCTGGGTATACACAGGTTCCTTTTTGAGCGCGGAATTTTAACAAATTCATTAGAAGGTTATGTTGATTGTACCTATAATACTACTAATATTATATGTAAATGTGAAAGTTTATGATTCATCCACGCATCCATGAAATTTTTGTACAAGGAAAATCATAAATTAATATATAAAGCGTAATATTATCATTTCATACAAAATTGTAATATCTACATTCGCCAACAGTATGAAATAGCTGATTATTTTTTCGTGAATTTAGTGTTGCTCCCATAGTAAAAATTATTCAGTATATTTAACCCATCTATTCCCATGAAGTCTTGGCTATAATTAAATTGCACCTTATATATACTATTTTTTAACCAACGGTTTCCTAGGGATAAAAGTACTGTCAAATCATTATGTAAACCAAATGTGAGACGAAGACACTGGCTGAAAGCTGGTAAATATCTAAATGAGAATACAAAATCTGTACAACTTGCCGACGACAATAACATTATATGAATGAAAGGGTCGGCCGAGGTCATTACGTAATAACTACCAACGTACGCCACAAAACTGTGGCACAAGAGAGATATCTCCTTCTATATTGTATACAACATGTCTTTGTTCCTCACTATTATGATAACAAATACTGTATACTAAATGAAGGTAGGATTTGTGAGTGACAGAATTTCAAAATAATTCTCATGCTTTGTGGCAAAATGTGATTGATTTAGGTTAGTTCAATTTATTGTTAGACATGGGTGTTATACATTTTGTATCTTCTGTATATCTTCACATTGGAATCTTTGCGGGTATATAGAATGGACCGGGTGCCATAAGACCAATGACTATTTGTTTATCGTGTTTCGGCTCTCAAACATCAAAATGAAGCCTTGATTGTTTTGTTAGTACTTGACTCATCAATTTGCTTGGTCTGTGAAATGAAGTATTATTTCACAGACAAATCTGCAGCACTAACACGTATCAAAACTTTGATTTGGATGACATTGTATTGGGAAAAAATCATCCTCTCTTAGATATTGAACCCTCTCTCAGATTTTTGGGTTTGGAAGATCGCAAACTCAAACTACTGAAGGTTGTCACTGGAGAAACATGGGTAGGCACAAAAATGTGTCCCGTATCTCTGCCGTTGTACTTACCATTACCCTTGAGGCGGAGGCCAATGCTGCCTGATCTGGGTATCCAGAGCGTGAGGGTTAGGAGAGCGGCCACGGGAGCGTGTATTCTGACAGTTTCCGGGGTGGATGGCAGCGGGCAGGCCGACAAGCTTGCTGCTAGTTTGAGAGGACTGTTTGGAGGGGTAATCGTGATATCAAGACCCGTTAAGCGCGTGGACTTGCGCATAACGGGTCTTAATGACTCCGTTGGGGTAGAGGAGTTGAGGCGGGGCGTGGCTTCTGAGGGGGATTGTCTCTTAGAGGATGTAGTGATGGGCCCTATTGAGCTGGGTGTTGGAGGCCAGAATGTGGAACTTTTGAGGTGTCTGGCGTCAGTCGCCAGTGCCTTGGAGGGGAAGGGTTGATTGGCTGGTCGTCGACTCGGGACCAGTGGTTGGAGCCTCTGCCTTGCTTCAGATGCATGGGCACAGCGCATGTTAGGAGGATGTGCCGCTCGAAGCTATGCTTCAGATGTGGTCTAGAGGGGCACAAAGCGGCAGAGCGTCGCGGGAGAATGTGCTGTGCAATTTGTGCGGCTGCCTCTCTTCCCGCAAAACATGAGGGGGCAAGAGGTGCTTCCCACCACTCGTGAGGGTGTGGGCATGGACAGTTCCCGTGCCCCGTGGTACACGTACGGTACCAGCTGAGGACCTCCCTGAGGTGATAGATATGCATTAGCGGATCTATCCTTCGGGAGGGGGTCAGCTAGAACGTCTGCCGGGTGCGCCTGTGTCGCTGCTAGTAAGAGGTATATGGGGAGTTGGCCTGCGTATGCAGGTGAGGGGACTTCGTCTGTGGCCCTGGTTTTGGGTGCCCGGTCTGGCCGCCATGTACACCGTTTGGTGTGTGTGGCGGCCGGGCCGGGCGGGACCATTACCAGAGCCGCGCTGAGAGGAGCGGCGGAGCCGGTCGATGAGGCCTGATAGCACCCTTTTCAGGGCCTTTTACTCCGGTGGTAACCGCGATCGTATGGGAGAGTGGATCCACGATAAAGGCACTGCCTGTGTGGATCCTCCCAATTAGATGGGTAGAGGACTGGCGATTGTACAGTTGCGCATCTCTGGTCTCTAGTCGGGGGTAGCTTGACTGGTTTGCGCGCCGGCGGGCATTGCACGACTCCGCCTCGTCTGGGAGGTGCGTCTCGAATGTCTCTGAGGCGTACTACCAACCCGCGAGAGACCTGCCCTTTTCAGGGCCGAAATGGGGGCGAACCGCGCGGTGTGTGGCCTCTGGGCCGTCGTACACCTCTTTCCATGCGAGAGACATCACTGGGTTTTAGTGGGTATAGCCCTGCTCTTTAACTAGCTCCATTCTTGGGCAGGTCCGTAGGGGGGTAACCTCAGTTAGGACCCGGGTATGCAGTAATGCATTTCCCAGTGTCAAAAAAAATGTTTGTCACTGGAGAATAAGCCGAGGATTTGGCTAAATTCACTATAAATTAAAGTGAAGCTACTCGTTTATCCTAGAGAAAAAACCAAGAGGACGTAGCTCTATGCGATAGACAGACCGAATTCACGCTAATACAGATTCTTGCATCAACTAAGCCATCCATGCAGCAGAAGATCGGGAAAAATGACCTAAACTGATCTGCGATGTAATAAATCATAGCGATCATTAACCTCAGTACTAAAGAATACGATTAAGGAAAAAGGAGTATTTTATTATATTACTGCTTAGGCCGATGAACGGCTAAAACAGCATTTAAAATTTTGACACCTACTAGAATATTCAATTCATTAAGCGATTATTAGCATTAAGTTTCGCCAGATATATAGAGGTGTGAACATGAAGGTTTCTCTGGTGAATTTTGACGTGTTATCTTGGGTCGGCTCGCTTATATTAAAGTTTAGCTGGGGTTTGCTTATCGACACACTAACGTACCGTAAAATACTGTCAACAGAAGGTGGAAACGTATGAAATTTCCTTGGGGTAACGTGTTTGTTGTAAAGGTGTTTCAGAATAGTTTACTGAACAAAGTAGATAGATAAAACGTTTAATATTAAGAACTCGTTGGAGATTAGAGAGCAAACATTTTAAAATAAATTTATTGGTGTTTTACTTAAAATAAAATCCTGATATAATACCGAATACTCATATTATAAAGAGGTAAAGTTTCTAATTTGTTTATTTGTTTAACAGGTAAACAAACCTGTGCAGTGCAGGGGTAATCTCCGAGAATACCTACTGATTAAATCGTGATAATGATTTCACCTACGGAAAACTATATCATTAGCGTGCATTAAAGGTAATAATTTAAGTGCGCGAAGTCGTATGAAAACAGCTAGTTTATAATAATGTCAATAAAAAAAGAGGAAGATTTGTTTTAAATCATAAAAATAATAAAAATTAAACAATTTTATAATATTGTGGAAGGGTTGATTTTATCCTAACGATTGTGTTTTATTAGTTTTAGAAGTCACTAACTCACGTATATTTATATCCTTGTCAAAAAATAATAATGTTATATTCTTGAAAAATTATATACTTTAACTTGATAGCATATCTTTTTTTAATTAAAATAAAATAACAAGTAATAACCTGAGTAGTAGTAGTAATAAAATAATCATCTAAATATATATAACTCAAATGTGACTGACTGACACAGCGATCTATCAACGCACAGCCCAAACCACTGGACGGATCGGGCTAAAATTTGGCATGCAGGTAGATGTTATGACGTAGGCTACCCCTGAGAAAGGATTTTGATAAATGAAACTTTATTTCAGGTATTTCACACGATATAATGAATAAATATTCGTTAGAAATGCTGTTCAAAGTTACTTTACCACGCGGACGAAGTCGCGAGCAAAAGCGAGTATATTGGTATAGTAGAGTATATTAGTATAATAATAAGAGAGTTTCACATGATTTAACACATTAAGCAAATATGAATTATTTAATCTGACAGTATGGTCGGGCGTAGTACTAACCATTATTAAGATAAAGGGTATCGGAAGTCCAGTGTTTTGTCCCAACCTCTATTGCCACCATATGTGGGTACTTTTAAATGCTAATGTAGGAAATAAAAAATATTTATAATGAGTAATTTTTATAATTAATTGCTTGCCACAAGTCATAATAGGTGATTGGAGGAATGTTACTATTGTTGCTGGCACAACACAAGTTGCATAAAGAAAAAGATGTAATATTTTGACACACAATTGTTTTTTATCTATGTTCTGCATGTCAAGAAATAAACGCCCATTATATTTTTTCTATCTGTTTTTCAATAACTAATTCATTCTAATACCGGCAATAATCTACAGTCCACCTAAGAATCGTACAACTATTATTAAATTTGTTAGAATAAGGCATTACCTTCTAGAAATCCATTGCAATAACTATAAAACTATTATATTAAACAGCTTTAACCCATATCCATTCAGTAGTATCTGCAAAATATTTGTACAAAATGAAAACACATACATAAGCACCAATAAATCTAGCAACCATACTATTTCTGTATACGTGTTTTGCCTCCTTAAGGAGCATCCTCAGGAGTTGGTAGATCTTTGAGATCTCTATTATTATTACTGTACTGTTCATAAATGAGTATTTTATCATTATATTTGATCAATTTTGTATTTGCAATGCTATATTTATCTTAAAGAAAAATACTAATTATTTTGATCATCAATAAGGCCATTAAATTAAAAGTAATAAAGCCAAAGTGGAAAAGATATTTTATTATATTCAAACAGAATATTTTCCGTATGTGTGCCGGCCTAGAATCGTAACAAGCACTCTCTTTCCGTGGGTGTTGTACGAGTCGACTAAGGTACTCACTGCGATTGCCAATCCGCATGCCAATTACGGTAAATGAATGAAAACCTCAAAAATGAGCCTCCGGCAGCTCTACTATGCCTAGCTACGGTAGTGGCTACGGTAGTGGCTACGGTAGTGGCTACGGTAGTGGCTACGGTAGCGGCTACGGTAACGGTAGGGTAGTGGGTGCGGAGACTCCCTAGCTATGATCCGGATACCATCTATAACGACTCGACCCGGCAACTTACAACACGCACACGCTGAGGACCAACGTCGTCGTTAGCGTCGTTGGAAGAAGCTATTAGCAAGTTATGCTGGGACATTATAAGGTTATTTGATGTCCATAGAGAGGGGGAGGACTCGATAATCCTTAAATTCGGTAACTTGTTATACTACCAGGAAGGTGACCAACAATCTCTAGCTGGTGTCCGGTTTATCGTCTATAAGTCACTTGTTAACAACGTGGTTACTATCGGAAGTGTGTCAACCAGGGTTGCCTTCCTGGTACTCACAATATAAAAACGATATTGGTTGAATATCATACAGGTTTACGCTACGACCTCGACGCACCCAGATCGAGAGTGGAGGTTTTTACGAGGAGCTCTCAACTCCGACCTTGACGCACCCAGATCATGAAGTGGAGGTTTTGTATGAGGAGTTGTCAAAAGCCATACATAGCTACACGATTGTGATGGGGGATTTTCACGCAAAGCTAGGAAAACGTTGCGGTGATAAGTTGAAAGTGGGGCAATTTGGATGTTGGGCAACGGACCGCCAAAGACTGGAAGATGGCTGACTTCATGGAGAGATAGATTTTTTATGAAGAACTCCTTCTTTATCTCATAAGCAGGCTCAAAGTCATCCAGCGGTAAACAGAAAGAGCAATGCTTGGTGTTTCCCTACGTGATTGAATAAGAACCGAGGATACCCGTAGGAGAACTAACGATATTGCTCGAAGATTTGCAGCAGTTGGCGTCGAACGGCTGATATGATGTTGATAATGATGAGAATATTTTCGAGTATTTTTTTTAATATTTTTGTATTGTATAGAACATTTTATTTGATCAGTTTTGCATTGACAATGCTGTGATGAAAGATAATTAATGATTAATACGCTCTGTAGTAGCGAAAAAGTATCAAGTGCTTGAAAAAATCGTTAGTCCTATTAGGTCCTCGGTACTGTAAAGTAACCCCCCTTACATACTATAAAAGTGACTAGGTAAGTATATATAAAGAATTTCAATAAAATAAATAATGGCCATAATTATAAAGATGCAAACATCTAGTGGTAGGACTCTTCGTTGTGTAGTGTAATTGTAGTAACCGTAGTTTCTTTGTATTAAAATGATTGTGAGCGGTTATAATATGTATTATGTTATTGAGGGATTAGATCTTAAAACTATTAGATAAATCAAACCTAAAATGTGTAATGTTTTACCTTCTGGCAAGTAAATTAAATATAAGTAACGTTGGTTTACAACATTAAGCTATAATGTTAAAAAGGAAGTTATTAAATGGGTATGTTAGACAGAAGATCCCTCTTCTGTCTATAAGGTAAGTCAACACACAGTTCAAAAGAAAAAAGATACAGTACTGCTTGTGTTTAAAGTGTTTTCGAGTTTCAACCACCCTCAAAGCCTTGGGCCTTGACATATTTATTATATACGTGTATATTGCGGTGTGTTCCATTACAAAACATTAATGGTTAGAGCAGTCGCCCGGATTACGAAAGATCATGGGTTCAAGTCCCATCTCAAGAGTGCCAGGAACAAAGTGGATTTTTAAGCATTTTTAATTATGTATAGAATATTAATACTAAATTAGAAAACACTATTTGCAAAAATTGATTTAACGCTTAATTGTAAAACAGTCTCAAACCATAAAATGTTACTTTGTTTTGTTACTGAATAGAAAAACAAAACTAGTTCTAGTTTCATCAGTGGCTATTTGAGTAATAAACTTCGTTGTATGTACATTCGCTCATACCAATTTGTCTGAAAGTAATTATTTTCAAATTCCTTTTAGAATTATTGAGACCTTTCCGAAAACTATTTTCATCTTCATGAATTTTGTATTGCAATTCAACCGGTGTACCTTCAAGGATTCGGGTGGGCGTCGATTAGGAGACCCGTAAGAGAAATGGAAAAAGGGCCATGAATGATTTGTGAAATGTACTAAAGGTTAGGCTGCAGTATTTTTCACTGTCAACGAACCATTCCGGTCAGTCTCGGTTCGGCACGTGAACGAAATTACGCTCGCCGTGACTTGAGAAATCTTTGAGCTGAAGTTTTGGTTGTGGGGTGGGCGATATGTCTTCATTAATCTGATATGTGGGCAAACCAATTTGTTTTGATGAGCATATATTTTCTTTTAATATTTCACGTAGGTATCATGAACACATTTAGGTGGTAGATTTTTATAAATCTAATTTTATTTTACTTTTCTAGAATCATTTTTTTTAAATATTTTATCCCTACGTTGAAGCAGCAAGGCAACGAGTGTACATCTCAATCGAAAGTTTATTAAATGCGTTGGTGAAATCCAACAATGTTGGTTTGATCATTTTTCATCACAAAATTTAAAATATCAAAAGTAGAATTGTGATTATTCTATGGTATAACCGGAATGATAAGAATTCATGAGGTTCACCCAAAAAATAATCTTACTTTTCAACAAATGATGAACGTGACGCCTAAAAACGTTTGTCAGGAAAGGTCTAGGAATAGGTCCAGGAAAACATTCTTAAAGAAATTTGTAATTGTTATCGGATAATAAAATAAAAGAATCTTCAACGAATAATTGGTTTCAGTACCTCTAATATATACTGAACATGCCATTTATTCATACCAAGAATTCCGGACTCTCTCCACCTAAACTAATTTTATTAATACGAGCAATAAGGTTTCTTTTCCAAAAGTTTATCTTCGCGAAAAAGCCTTTTTAATTTAAACTCGAGATTAATTTCGTAACGCTTACGGGGTTCCATAAACAAGGTAGGAACGGCACTAATTGGCCAGTAATTTTCTCATATACTTTTACTCCACTATAATCCCCATTGGTTACCCCCAAAGTTTTTATGAGTAACCAACTTCTAAATGGTATCACTTAGTGAGGTCTAATACTACCCTAAGGGCTTGCATAAAGCACGCCCTGAAACTTTCTCATTTAACTTGGCTCGTGACACGAAGATTATCACCTCCTGGTCGATGTAAAAGAGAGCAGTGAGTTAATAGAACGTGAAGAAGTTAGATTGGATTAGTCGTGTTGATTATGGCTATAATCTTGTCGCAATGTTATGATAGGTATAAAGATTTTTATTTTAGACATGAGAGATATTCTGTTTATTTGTAATCGAGGAAGTGGTCCCTAGGATGGCCAAAAATCGTAGTCAGTTAAAATCGTTCACTTGCAGTTCTGTGGTCAATTGACCAATAGGAATATAGGACTATAAATCGAGTTTATTTGATTTTTTTGTTAGAAATCTTAATTGATTCTTTAGTTTAAGAGCGTAGATATCTTATGCATCAATTTACTTAGTTAAAATTTGCTATTATTCGAAGTTACAAGATACTAGCCTCCAGAGGTTTCCATTTTTTACTTGATTTACACAATTGACATTAAATACAATAATAACTAAAGTGTTTTTATTACAAACTAGTGGACGCCCGCGACTTCGTCCGCGTGGAAGTCGGTATCCCGTGGGAGTGAGAAGTTTTCCCAGTAAAAAGTACCCTATGTGTTATTCTGATGTATAACCTATATTGCTGTAAAGTTTTATCCAAATCCGTCCAGTAGTTTTTTCGTGAAAGAGTAACAAACATCCATACATCCATACTTACAAACTTTCGCCTTTATAATATTAATAGGATTCAGTGTATGGTATATATTAACGACATTTGTGGTATAAAGTAACGACTATTAAAAATACTAAATTTTGAGGTACTAAACTAAAAAGAATATACGTCATCTAGTATTTACACGAGCACCCAAGTGGTCATTGACCATGTATAAAAAGTCGAAAAATTAAAAACAAAATCTCATTGTTACTATTTTAATTCTAATAAGACAAGTAAGGTATTACTTATGCTATTTTTAATATTAAGTAATTACTAGTTAAGTTACGCCTTGTTCTAATTTAGTGAAAACGCACATTAATGCTTTTAGATTTAAGCTTTACGAAGATTAAGTATTAGAATACAATTTAAAATGAAAAAAATACATTACAACTCTTTTCTTACCATTGCTAAACATTACATATCGTCATGAACAATACAATTTTATTACAATTTATCATAACAAATGTTACAGTGTGCATACTCGAGGGAGGGTCGAGCCAATTTCATCGTTTATCATGTATGAATAGGCCATGAGTTGGCTAAACGTAATGGAGCTAGGTTGCATCTAAGTGAGATTATTTTGTTGGATGACTGAACAATTTACTTGGAGGAACTTAGCGGTAGTGATAACGAAACTTTTAAGAGGGTAGATCTAATTATTTGTGAATAAAATAGATTAAAATTTATATAAAATATGTAAAACTCATCATTTTTATAAAATGATATGCGATATGGGACAAAATATTAATTAATTCACATTTGTGAAAACTTTTAATAGAATAAAGTTCACTAATAGGATTTGATGCTTTTCTCTTATATTATTTTTTAGATTAGTAATTTTATTAGCATAGTAATGTACCCAATCAAGAGTGTGGAGCGGCATAAATACAATGTCGATCGATCGTGATTGTATTCGAGAGTCTTATAGTTTCATACTTTTACACCCTTTGTAAGGTGCAAAACACATAAACCAGTCTCTTTTTTCATTAAAAAAACAACAATCGTTTGTGAAAACGTAATTACCAAAATAAATGGTTATATACATAGAAACTGAAATAAAAAATAACGAAACGGCAAATTGATATTCTCGCAAAACATTTGGCAATCAAATTTACAAACCAATTTCAAACAATACAAAAGTACAATTACACGGTCGAATAGCATTGTTTTGAGGGTTATTATTAGAATGTTATGTTCACGTATGTTAGAGTACCTATACAATAACAAGCATATCATTTTTATTGTAACGTAGGAATATGTTACACAGACTTATATTTATCTAAGTATTCTATTTGCCATAATGAGGATAACGACAGACTTATGCTGACAATGAGAGACATATGACGAGCGTAAGGCATATGGCAAATCACTGGATTCTGGCGAAATCCACAAAGGCAACGCCATTAATTAAAAAGAAGAAGAATTAAACAAGCGTATACTTTAAGAAGCTGTTTAGATTTTTCTGAATCATTACCCAATAAATGGAAAAACATGAGATTATATAAAGTCTATTGTAAACTGCCTGTTCTATACACTCGAGTTCTAAGTGGGTATCATCAAACATAGAACAATTTTTGTTCGACAATTAAGTTGAATTTTAGTTTAACTCACAACCCTTGGTTGTGGTCCGTGATTTATAGTTTGCAATGGTATACACGACGTATGTCGGTAGTAAGCTTACACTTGTGGTCTCAGTAATAGCGATTTTAGTATCTTGTCAGTTTACTTACATACAGTATGATCTAAACTACTTTAGAATTTAATTTTATAATATCCATGTTATGTTTAAATTAAATGTGACTATTTTTTATGATTATTTGTGATTGATCAATTTTGAATTCACAATGGAAAATGATTTAAAAGAAATTATCAATCTCAGGTGCACGACATGGAAAGGCGAAAGTACTCTTATCGACTTGTTGTCTTCACAAAGTTGTGATAGAATAAAAAAACACTAAAAGAGGTTCACCTATGTCTGGAAACCTCTTTAATGTTTTAGAGCAGCTTAGAGCAGCTGTTTTGAGTTAGTAAAGGATAAGTAACTGAAATATGGTGTTTCGTTCACAAACTGCTACTGATTTGATAATTTTCATATTAATTTAATTGTGGAGAAGAAAGAGCAATGTACATAGATAGTTAAAAAAAATTACTTACGTCAATTTTTTTTTTTGCTGAATATACTCTAACAAAATTAGATGATAAATCAGAAGAAACACGTTGCAAATTGGAGATATAAAAAAAAATTATGAAAATTGTTGATTTTATGATATGTAGTATGTAATCTGACCCTTCTTTACTGGAAACTTATTAAACGTATCTTTTGTTTCGTTTGCTTGGTATCTATTAAAACATTTTTCAAATAAATATTATATTAACGACTTTCATTAACAATGTAACCTTATGCACTGGCATGGGTACTACACTCAAAGTTAAACCCTAGAAAAATGCTACGTCCTTATCTTCCTTGATAACAAAGGTGAAAATCGAATGGACAAATCGTAAAAAGAACAGTCCGAAGCTAATGCATTTTCGTGGTTTTATTTATTCTTCTGTCAGAACAGATGGTTCAAGCTACCTTTGTTACAATAGTGATTTTACTACTAGAGAGATAAAGTCTATTTTACTGGTGAATATAAAGTTATATATTCCAAGGCCCTTTTCTCTCGGGGGGCTTGATTATGTTTCACGAAAGGTAAAGTTGGTTTGTTCTCGTATTAAAATGTGTGTCTGTTCTTGAATACGGAATAGGTTAGGCTAACGTATGTGATGTTATAACCTATTATATTCTTTGTTTTCTAATTTGGCAACACTTAATGAATTTTATGATTTGTTGTTACAATTATATACTAATACAATTATAAAGAGAAAATATATGATTGTTTGTTGGTATGTTTGAATCGAGACTCTGAATCTACTCAAAATCAAAATCAAACTTATTTATTCAGATTTTTTTATTTTTTTTATTTTCTGGACTGATTTTTAAAATTCTTCCACCTACTGGTAGCTACATCATAGAGGGTTGGCATGTAGGTTACAATTTAAGCACGCGAAGTCTCGGTATAACAGCTAGTTCGTAATATAATAGAGAAAATATTATTTCATTACTATTTATATTAGTCATAAGTGGTCCTCCTCGGATTATAATTACTATGAATTTCTTACACTTTTGAAAATATTCTATCGCCTAAGTTCATTAGAGCTGAAATAGATTTCTAATCATCACCAGCCCTTTTACGTCCCCACTGCAGGGGCTCAGGCCTTCCTTATGGATGGTTAAGGAGGATGAGCCATGACCCTCCACGCTGGCCCAATGCGGATTGGAGGGTATTAACGACTGCAAATGCAGCCGGGACCAACGGCTTAACGTGTCTTCCGAAGCACGGAGTAGCTCGAGATAATAATTTTTTGGTCACCCATCCCGTGACCGACCCTTGCGAAAGTTGCTTAACGACTACGATCGCGGACCGCGGCGCTTATCCACTACGCCACCGAGCTACTAGATTTCTAATAGAAAAAAAAGTCAAATTAGTTAGTTTGTAAATTTGTTAATTAATTTAACTTTAGTTTCGGAATTTATTGAATTTAAACAAACAAAAGATGAAATAAACCTTCTGATATCATACCAAAAATTAACTTGGTCGCCATCTTGGGCGTTCACCTTATTATATTAGATGCCTTAGTATACCATGGATCATCGGGTGTGCGAGATTTAATGTCATTTATATATTTTCTCATTTCTGGCGTTCCTCGTCTAAAGATAATGCATTTTTTGAAATTACCGACTCTTAAACGATAGTTATCCCTTTGCCTCTTCAAAAGCATTTGTATTGAAAAATAGAAGACGACGCTGGATTGTTCCGTGTGAACACCATCACCGGACCATGCCGAACACTAAACAAAATACCGTAATATAAATTTTCAAAATACTTTCATTAACGAATAAAAATAACGTAATCAGCAAATTCCTTTAAGGCATTTTTACAAAAAACATAATAAACACACGCGAATAACGAAATAAAGAAGGTCTCTGCTAAAAATACGCCTCTTATAAATCACTGAAATGAAGTAATATATTCTAGGGATTCCATTTACGTGTTATTAAGTGGGTTTTCGGAATATAACAAGTCTCATATTTCGACTCGGCAATATATTTGTTTGTCAGAAACGTTAATTTTAACAGGAATTTTAGTCGCGTTTAATTATAAAGCCTCAAACACTTTTGGCGAGACTCATTTTAACGTTTGCCAAACAAACCACCACATTAATAAAACTGTACTGTATCCAGCACCTGCTGACTATAACGTGCAAATGCAACAGTGGCAAATAAATTGATTGCATCTAGTGAAATAGGGGAAATTGGCTAATTCATCTTTGGGTTTCAGAATAAAATAGGTAATGCTAATTCTTCGTATTTATTACTAAATAAAATACTACTTTTTGATTAGTTTCTCTAAGATAATTGACTCAGAATATCTTCTTTCATCTCTTAACTATAATCCAAGGCGCAGGCATCCAACTTATATCATACCGACATATAGAAATAATATATCTTATCTCAATGTCATCGCTCGTATGTGTAGAAATTATAATGAGATCCTCCAAGTTAATCAGGCATTAAACATATTTAATGTCAAACTCTTTAATTTTTAAAACTATATTACAGAAGTTGTGGTAGACCTCAATGTTGCATCTTTTTAATGATCCAGATAAATTTATTTTTCTTCTATCTGTTTTTTTATATTAGTATAAAAAAAATCTCATTGTGTAAACGCCTTTAGGATATTAATATAGTACTACACAGTTATTACTTATTATTCATAGACCGACACAGCCGAAAGTTTCAAGTTAGGCTACATGCAAACGTTCATTTTATTTGACAAATATTTAAAAATAGAGGAGGTGTAAAAATGGAGTAAAAATTTTAAATTTCTAAGTGTTGACAGCCCTTTAACGCGCATGCGCAATATAGATTGTGCGCAGATTACAACGGACCGCGAAATACATTAATTTAATTTAATTATTTACCGATATCTTAATGATAGTCGATGCTGAAAATGTTCAATTCTTCTCTGAAGACAGCTAAGCACGCTCTTTTGCATGCCAGTGTATGCACGCGCAAAACACATCACATTTCACACAAAACTAAACACAATCTTCACTAAACTAAACTTAACACTCAAGACGAACACTCTAGTATCTTATTAACAAAAATTCAATTAAAAATGCACTAGAACAAAACAAAAATCGACAAAAAAGACGCTTCGCAGCGGTGCGTCGGCGGCGATGCGCAACAACACTCCAGCGCAAAAGGTCGGCGGCGACTGATCGGCCGGACAATACCAACAGAATAATGAAGCCGCCTGGCGGCTGGCGGGTGGGTGGGGCTTTGATATTGAGGGACGAACTCGGTTCATATTTTTTTTATTCGTCTTTTGATATCACGCATTTTTTAATGTTCTTTTTAAATGCTATTTTAATTACAAATTCCTCAATGTTTTTAAAACAAAGTTCATTTGTGTTAATGATGAATCGCTGGAAGATTTGTGAGTTTATCGAGTTTAATTAACGATCCCGTTGTTAAAGGAGTATTACCCCATTCAAACAATTTTTATGGAGAACTGCTCTTTTAAAATAACGTAGGTTAATGTTAGACTGATCTCTCTACAATAATTTAGGAAATTTTACACTCGGTTTCTTAATTGAGTATTTAAAGTTAAACGTCTCAAACTAACATCACTTAGTTTTCGTTTCCGATTTTAGTTTTTTGATGATCAGTTGATAGCAGTTTGATAAAATTAAGACTATTTGACTTGTGAAATTAAAAAAACTTAGGTTATTGAGAATAAGCAGTAGAAATTTTCTACTTTTTTCAAATCATAAACCGGCTGTTAGTCTGTAAATCGATTTAAGCATTTTGACTGCCTTGTTTATTGATTGACTGGTAGAATTTGCATGAAAGCAGTCTTATAAATCACAAACTAGTTTATTTCGTTTTTAGAAATGAAGAAGTCAATGACCGATTAAAAACTTTTCCTTAGTACGTCCCAAAAACAGCTGACTCAGGGTTGAAAACACTCAATTTTTTTCAAAAACTTTGTAATTTAATATCTCCGAAACTATTTGACCTCAAACTGAAAGTTCTTAGAACTGGCCACTTATAAACAACATAATAAAAAAATAATTCTAAAATTTGAAAATATAACTCTTTGCCAATATTACTGAGTATATATTTCATTCATTTGTCATTTGTTTTACGATTTGGCGGCAAATTGAAAATTGTCTGTGTCACGTCATCATGAATTTAACACGAGAAAATTTTCGTGCAATGATTTTTTATGACTTTCGATGTCATTTAAGTCAACAAGAAAGTTATGATAGACTACGATTGGCCTTTCACGATGAAGCCCCATCTCGTGCGACTGTTTACAACTGGTTTAATGAGTTTAAACGTGGTCGCACTAATCTCACTGATGATTTACGTGAGGGACGGCCTTCTACGGCGACGACTGAAGATAACATCTGTGTTGTGCGGCGTATGATAGAGACTGACAAAAGAGTGACCTATCAACAGATTCGGACAAGCTTAGGCATCGGTATGAGTCAAGTGCACAAAATCCTCCACGAACATTTAGCGGTCAGGAAGCTTTGCGCCCGGTGGATACCTCATAATTTGACTGAAGCTCAAAAACTCCATCGTGTGGATTGGTGTCGTAAAATGATTGAAAGATTTAACGGAGGTGACTCAAATGCTGTGTTCGACATACTAACAGGTGACGAAAGCTGGATTTACTGTTATGATCCTAAAACCAAAAGACAATCTGCTCAGTGGGTGTTTCCTTTCGAGGAGTTGCCAACTAAAGTGAAGAGAGATCGAAGTGCGGGAAAAAAAATGGTGGCCTCGTTCTTTGGAAGGATAGGTCATTTTGCAACAATTGTGTTAGAGGATCAAAAAACAGTTTCTGCAGAATGGTACACTACCAATTGTTTGCCACTTGTCTTGGAAAAAGTTCGAGAGAAACGACCTTGCAGTAGGATCCTCCTTCACCACGACAACGCCTCGTCGCACACCGCCAAGCGAACGATCGACTATTTGGCGACATCAAACGTTGAATTACTGGGTCACCCGCCGTATAGCCCCGACCTCGCGCCTTGTGATTTTTATTTATTTCCAAAAATTAAAGAAAAACTTAAAGGAAAGCGGTTTATGAATGCTGAAGAAGCGGTGGCTGCGTATCGCGATGCCATTGAAGAGACCCCTAAGGACGAGTGGGCAAAGTGCTTTTCCCAGTGGTTCCATCGCATGCAGCGGTGTATTGACGTGAATGGACAATATTTTGAAAAGATATAATAAAACTAATAACTGGCTAATGTAATCAGTTTTTGATTTTCTAAGAACTTTCTATATTTTGATTAATGTCTGTTGTGTTACTTAATAAATAAATAAAAGATACTGATTCTAAGCTGGTTCAGCCAAAAATAAAGATTATCAACCACCAAAAGACATGCGGATTTAAGAAAAAATTAGATTGATTGTTCCAGTTCTCAGAAACAATAGAAGGTTCCGTCATACGCGGACGTAGGCTATAGTTTACACGGGTGAAATCCGGTATAATTACTAGCAATATATATAACTCGTATCTACAGTTGAAAAAATGGCATAATTTAAAGAGATATTTTTAACCAATACACGTGAGTTTGTATGAATTAAGAACTGTTTATAACTAATAGTACCCTTACTATTAACAGTTCTTACTTCATTAAAATTGTTGTTTATTTGTTAAAAATATTTGCTTTATTATTTCTTTATACGGGTGTATTTGTTTTATGACGGAATTGATTAAAACAAGTATAGGGACTATGAAAATCAAACAAACTTAATCATAAGAAAATAGTTATTATTCGTTTCCATAGAAGGGAAATTAAACAAAATATGATTACGAGAAAAACGCGATCGTATTATAAGTTTTTGCCCACTACAATTGAAATTATTAACATAACATTATAAAGACTTCTCGATGAATAGAACGAATGAAATAGCAATCTCTTTGCTTCCTTTAGGGATCGATTATAGCAGATACAGCCGGGGCCAACAGTTCAACGTAACTTCCAAATCCTACATACTTTTTGTCAACATTTATATTTTTTATCAATAATAACTACAAAATCATAATTCCAAGGAATATAATACGTACTATTTTTTATTTTTTCTTTTGGAGAGATTATTAGCTGAGAAGGATTAGTTGCTGACTACAATTTTGGTTTAGAGATTTGAATAGTCTCGTAAATAGTCCATGGGGTACAATTCCGAATAAGCTCACAGGACTAAACTTGAAGAAGAGGGGAGGACCATTCATTGCTGTATAAAAATCTAAATACTTTGTCATATACTAAAATGAATACTATAAAGTTAGTTTCACTTCATGTGTATAGATTAGGCCAATAATATAAAATCAATAAACAAATATAAAATTTAGAAGATTCACTTTCTCTCAAATTATTCTATATGCCAATAAAAACCTTACTTATGTGTTAAAAGGGATATCAGGTTTTGGAACGACTGGCAAAATATCGAACAGTTGCACTTGTTACATGATAAATTAGCCAAGCCAATAAACCATTCGTTTCGAACGATTTGAATGACGAACAGACGACGAACATATACAATAGTTTCAAGAATACTATTATATTCCTTTAATACGATGCATATTTTTGATAGATTTATTTGAGTAATGAATTAATAAGCACAGCTAGAAACAGTTATAAATACTAATAATCAAGTTTTGAATTTAGATACATATTTTAAATGACAACCGAATAAACATTATGAAATTAGTATCACGCATGATGAAACAAGTTTTACGAAATTAATTTCAGCACATATGAAATTAGTTTCTTGAGACACTGTATTATCTGTTGTGCCTAATTGTTTAATTTTAAAACCATTTCAAAACAATAGCGATTGAGCTTGTTATTAAAGGTGCTTTGTGACTTTTAAAGTCGAAGTCGCTTTTGAAACGAATTATAATTTGAAGTAATATTTTTGCCTTAGACAATTCCGATTAATGTCAAGTTATCGATATCTTTAAATTAGATGTCGTGATTGCAATCGCTATCAATTGTCAAATAGTTGTAGTGCAAAGTTCATGAATATCTTTAAAATGTCAAATCGAAAGAGTTTGTGATAATTTGAAATAAGGCCCCTACCTATCTGACCTATACGTCAACAACGAGGCTTTATTATGCGCAATTTGGCCATTTAAATCGTGGTGTAATTAGTTACGTGACATTAGTTTCATCAAAATTATGCGCATGATACGAAACTATTATAGTGTCGTAAACTAATTCATGCATTGTGTAACTGCACGCTTACACGTGAAGTTCCTAGTGATATTAATACCGTTTCCGTCTATGCTATTCTTTTGAATAACAGCTTCGAACTCGACGTCCTATGCAGCATTGGCGTGCTTTATAGGAATAACGCCTTTATTACCTTTTAGAGTAGATTTCATAAAACTAAATAGTACATATCCTATTATTTTTTTAGTAACAATAGCATATGCATAAACTTATTGTGTATTATTTATATAAAAGAAGGTAATACGTTTATAAAGCTAAGACCCACAGGTTTATATAAACAAAATCAATAAAAGCAGAGAAACTAATATATTCACAACCAGTCATCAGAAATTATAATCAAGAAAGATCAGAACTGTAACTAGCCCGGCTAAAGATTGACGGTAATTTACTTTAATTAGCGAAGTTTGAGACAGTTTAAGATAAATGGCCTTCCTGTATTGCCAGCGCTGCATCTAAGAAACTACGCTTTGAACCTATTTTCTAGGTCGTCAACTCCTAAAGTTGCTGTCATAAAGTCCATAATGCTTTAACTTCGGTAGAAATTTCGACAAGTTCGTACCCTTCGGTAATTTCGTAACCTTTAGTCTTTCCGGCGATTTGTGACGCGCCCAAAGTAGATAAATGATCGGGGATTAGCCGCGAGAAGATTATTGGTAAAGGAAAATCAGCTTAATTTTCTATATCTGTAAGTTTTATTAACAATCTCACGTTTTGTGAAAACTATTCTGGTTTTTATTATAACGAAAATATTGACTTTTTGTGAAAAAGCTTACTATTCAGATTGAAAAGAATATCAATTGGCTTATTAGAACTCTTGGAATAAATTGGAAAAGTATGTTAGTCGAATTTGTTTATATCAAATTTCGTTGTACTACAAAACTTGAAAGCTGCGTGGGTTGTTGCGTCGAAACTTTTAGTTACGAATTATAAAGTCATGGATATGGTATCATAAAATTTATTTTTGTTCTAGCCTTTTTCCTTTGATTTCGACCGTGTAAATTATTAACCTATGTCACCCGTGGACGATGTAACTTCTCGCTGTTTCATATATCTAACATTGTGGTAATCTCTAATATTTATTTGATTTCATAATAGAAGAAATTAATTGCTAAATTTAGTTGAAGGCGTCGTAGAAACGAGGATTGTCCACTTTGGCAACTCTTATCGGGTTCTAGGCTTGTTTGTTAAGAAATAAAACTCCGTAAAACAAATAAGCCTACGACCCGTTTAGAGTTGCCTACGTAGTGACCCCGAATTAGTATTTGGTTTAAACTGTAGGCCACTTTTAACCATCAAGTCGAAATTTGCTGACTTATTTTGATTGGATAATGATTTAAATAATTTAAAAATCTAGTTTAAAGTAGTCAGTCTCCTTTTTATAATACGACGGATTGTCTGTAGACACATTGCTATTTGTAATGTTTTTGCTTATCCCAAGTTTAAGATCAACTGTGATTAAGTTCTAAATTATGGATTAATTTAGTTTACTCTAAATAAACAGTAAACGCATAATTCTTATATAATATTACGATAAAGGTTGGCCTATCGTGGGATATCATTGATGCATTAGTAAATGCCTTCAGATTGCGATGTTTCGCAAGAGCCTGTAATAGAATGGGTAACTATGGTAAATGTTTTAGCTAAAGTTTATTTGTGCTTCGGAAAGAACATAGTCATTATCACTCACCAATCAGCACTGAGACCTCGTAGTGTGATATGGCCCATTCTCCTTATTTGATTACCATAGAGAAACTCTTTGCCCCAGGAGTAGGGAAAACTATATGCTGATGTAGCAACACCTCTAATTGCTACAAAGTTTGAGAGTATTCATACTATTACCACATCCATTTATGTTTACACTTTTTTACTCTTCTCTCGTACTACATCTACAAACGAAAAGTTCCCTACAGGTAGGACGAAACTTTGATTGAATATTTCACTAGAGAACAATTTTACCACTGACGAAGCGTACGTCTCAACTGCAGTTTGATTTTGATATAACTTGAAATCTGTTTTGGTTGTGCCAAGGATTTGGTTTGCGTAATTGGTTTCTAAGCCTTTGGAGCTATAATTGAAACCCTTGTATAAATATAAGTATTGTTATTTTAAAAATCAAGAACTAGAAAGAAAAGTTAGTAAAGTATTATATTGATTGAAATGAGATAGAATGAGATGAAATAGAAATGTATTTATTGATATGTTCTTTCTGAATGTCAGTTCGTGAAAAATTCATCCGGCGAAAACATTATTGTTATCAAAATTTAATCATATAAATCAGCCGTCTAGAAACACGTTAACATATATTATGATAAAAGTGAAATGGCTACTATTATGCTGCATATAAAATAAGATCCAAAAAGGGTAACAATTACATACCAGAAAAAGTATGTCATTGTTTTATATAAGTACCTATTTATGCTACTTAATTTTAAAAATCTGTTTTATTATATTGTGTTCGGGATAGAACTAAAAAGATGAAACTGATAAGAACTAAAAACTGTTATATATTTGCTATACTAAACTTAGAGAGATTATTATTAATGAGGGTGAAAATTGATGTGAGTACGCGCGACTTGATACGCTTATATATGCGAACTGAACTATGTAAAGGTAATTTATTAATTATGGGTAAACTAAGCTTTTATAAAAATGATGCTTCGGTAATGTGCGGCTTGCTCGTACATATAGTTTTTTTGATGTCACAGTTTTTTTATTAGGACTATAAATATACCAACTTATCAAGCCTTTCATTTACTAACCAACAACAAGCACCGAACACATCACAAGAGTAAGACAATTATACCTAAATAAATAATCTTACTTCTAATAAAATTAAGTAAAATAACTAAATTTCGTTATTTAATACGTTGGCTGAAGCCTTGTGTTTTATAACCAATTTTATTGCGATGGAAGCGAGGAAAATAATTCCGTCTGCAGCGTGTGTCTTGACAACATAAAAGGTTATCCAAGTTTGATGAAACCAAAATTTCAAGACTAAAAGGATTTTAAAGCGAGCTTTTGTTTTTTCGGAAAATAGTTATTTTGTAGAAAAATACTTGAACATAAACGGTCCTAATTACTAGGCTGACTGGAGGTCACAAGTATCTCATACATTCATTTAAAATATTAACAGTCAATTAAAGCATTTATCTTGTATTTAAAATAAAAACAAATTAAATGATAATTTATTCTGTTATTTTTAACCTATATCGAACTACATTATAAAATATCTCTTCTCCACATTCAAAGCTCAGCCATTCATCTTTTATTGTTAGAATTCGTGCTGTTTTTATTTTTACATTCATGTGGATGTCGGCGGAGAGGTGGGCAAATAAATTGAAATTTTTTCTAGGATAATCTTTATTTTCCACGATTTAACTATTTATTTTACACTGATCCCCTGACTACTTGCTCACCTTCCTTTCTTAAAAATCGCCATCTTGTCTTTTTTCATATCTTCCCTTTCATTTCCACAAAACTTGCCTCTCTTTCATCCATCGTCTTACGTTCCATTTCCCACATTCGGCCATCCTACATATGTGGATGACCACATCCACTCATACTCATCTCACAAACAACAATTTTCCATGGTTAATAAATCCTTACATTCATTTCATCAGTCATTCACACAGTTATACTACAATCCAAATCTCACAAAAATACAATTATGTTAGGTATTACTTAGCCTAGTTCTTATTAGAAACAAATATTTATTTTTAAATCTTATCTTCTATTAAAATGATAGTACAGATGACTCGGTATCTATTCTTCGACTATTCTTGGTATACATACAAATCCCTTTCTACTTTATATTACATAAGAAACAATTGTTAATTCATTCAAACTGCTTTTATATTTATGAAATTAATCAAGAACAATGACTTTATACAAGTTACATAAAAAGTAAACTAATAAGTAGTTATTGGTAAACTGTTACATTTCCTGGCATAACATAATTACAAAGTAAGTTTAGGAAGACATCCCCTTTTTTTAAAAAAATGATAAGTAAGTTGTATTTTAATGACACTTATAATAGTTCAATATCCTAAACAAAATACATTTGTTATAATAACTTAAGAAAATGGATGAGATACAAAATACACTGATTTTCAACACAAATAATGGTCACAAAATTCTCAGTCAAGCAATTTACCCTGGCCACCTTTTCATATGATCTGCAGCAGTGGAAGTCTTCCACGGCCCTTCCACAGAACTATCAACCTTTACCACATCATAACGATCATTGCAATGAACACTTACCACTTTATATGGGCCTAGGTACTTTGGTTTCAACTTGGAGCAAGTACCAAACTGGGTCTTCTTTATGGCCACCAACTCACCAACTGAGTACTTAGTGCTGTCCTTCCTCTTCTTATTGTAATGTTTTCTATTTTCTTCCTGTACTCTAAGTATTTGTGCTTTAGCTTTGGCTCTTAATTCTTCTCTATTTTGAGTAAATTCTTCTAAATTTTCTTCCTGCAATAATCTGTGAATTTCTATATCTTCTTTCTGGTTCATTCTTGTGCCAAACAATAATTCAAATGGTGATGTCTCAATGCTTCTTTGGTATGTACTATTTATAGCTCGTTGTAATCTACTTACATGTTTGTACCATGATGTTGGTTCTTCGATGCACAGTTTGGTTAGCACAGCGATAATTATGCGATGAATCCTTTCAACTTGCCCATTGCCTCGTGGAATGCCTGTTGTTATAGTGACATGCTGTATATTTTCTTCATGACAAAAGTCTGTGAACTCATGTGCAGTGAATGCTGTACCTCTATCTGTGATGATTCTTGAGGGATTTCCAAAACATTGCTGAAATATTCTTAGCTTGTCAATAGTTTCCTTTGAAGTTGTTCCTTTTGTAGGAAATATCCATACAAATTTAGTGAATGCATCCACCACTGTTAGTATGTAGTTGTATTGCTTTCTTGTTTCTGATAAAGGCCCAATATGATCGCAATGCACTGTCTGTAATGGAATATTATCTTTGTGTATTGTATTTAAAAATCCTTCTTGCTTACCTTCTTTCTTTGTTGCTAACAAGCATGGAATGCATGTTACAATAAAATCTTCTAGCTTTCTTGATAAGTCTTTAATATAATAATCTTTGTTAATTAGGTCTGTCATCTTCCTTTTCCCAAAATGTCCAATGTTATGTATTTTTTTAATTATTTCAGTCTCCATACTTCTAGGTATTACTAACTGTCTTTGTGAGCCTTTATACAGTAAATCATTTTCGATAAAGAAGTCTGAATAGGATCTCTCTTTCAATATCTCCTTTACTGCCTTGAGTCCATCATCCATCTCCTGAGCTCTCTTTATCTGTTGATGGAGGTCTCGTGTTATGACACTAACACAAGGGTTTCGGCTCAAAGCGTCTACATGCTTCATTTTTGTTCCTGGACGATGTTCTATGGTGTAGTCAAACTCTTGTAGTAGTAAAACCCATCTCGCAACTCTGGTACTTAAATCTTTTTTCTTCAGTGTCATTTCAAATGCTGAACAATCTGTTATTATTTTAAACGAAATTCCAAGCAGGTACTTACGAAACTTCTTTACTCCTTCTATTATAGCAAGTGCTTCAAGCTCATAGCTTGTGTACCTTTTTTCGGCATCTGAAGTCTTCCTGCTCATGTAATATACTGGATGAAATCCACCATCATTTGGATCCTTTTGCATTAGAATTGCTGAATATGCAAGGATAGACGCATCTGTATGAAGTTCGGTTTCCAAATCAATGTTAAATATTCTCAATACTGGTTTGCTCGATAATCTTTGTTTCAAAGTATTAAATGCTTCCTTTTCTATGTTGTTAAATGTGAATGATTCATTTTTTTTCAACAGCTCAGTCAAAGGTCTTGCTATTGCTGCATAGTCCTTTACATATTTTCTGAAATAGGAAGTTAAGCCGATAAAAGAATGTAATTGTTTATATGTTTTAGGTTCAGGAAACCTTAATACTGCATCAGTCTTATCTGGGGACGGCTGTATCTTGCCATCCTCAACAACATGTCCCAAATACTCCACCTTTGTAGTTAACAGATCACATTTTTTCCAATTCATTTCTAAGCCATAGTCTGATGCTATCTTTAGTACTGATTGTAATCTTTCAATTCCTTGAAGACAACTGTCAGATAAAATAATCAAATCGTCAATGAAAATTAATAACCATCCTTTGGCTACTAGTTCTCGAAGAATTATAGTAATAAAACGGGTGAAATATTTTGGACTAATTGAAAGACCAAAGGGAGCTTTTAAAAATTCATATTGTCCTTGATGAGTGACAAAAGAAGTATACTTAACAGAGTCTTCATCAATACTCAAATGAAAAAAAGCATTTTTTAAATCTAACAGAGAGAAATATTTAGCATTTACTAACTTGTCAATATGATCTTCTATAATTGGTAGGGGAAATTCATCTTTAACTATTTTTTTATTCAGCAAGCGGTAGTCTACACATATGCGTGTAGTACCATCTTTCTTTTTAACCAGCACTAACGGACTTGCATACTCAGAAAAACTAGGTCTTATAATATTTTTATCAAGCCACTCACCAATTTGCTTCTCTACTTCTTTCTGTTCAAAAATACTAAGTCTCCTCGGTCGCTGGGCTACTGGTTGATCATCTTTCAATACAATCTTCATCTTGATTGGTGCCTGCTTTGTTTGATTTGCAGTATACTTATTGACTAAGTCCTGTACTTGTTCCCGTATCTGAGAATTAGTTATGTGAGAGAAAGGCTGATCCTGTACACAAATACTGCTGAAACAATCTTTACACTGTGGCAATATGCTGACTGAACCTTTTGCTATCATTACTGTGGTAAGGGATAAAAAATCTTGACCTAATATTAAACTATAAGGTATAGTCTGATCGGGCACAATATGTAAAACAATTTGAAAACAAAAACCATCGATTTCTATTTTAATTGTAAAATTACCTAATGAGTTTACCTGCGTCTTTCCCAAACCAATGAAGGAAATGCTTTCTTTTTCAAACTGTGTAACACATAACTCGAAAAATAATTTGCTAGATACCAACGAAAGATCGCACCCCGAATCTATTAGAGCCGGAACACATTTATTCGCAATTAACACTGTCTTTACGGAACTATTTTGTATTTTATTCATATTATTTACAATAGATTCGTCTTGCACATTCATCATGACGCTTTTATTTTGTTTACATTGACAGTTCTCTTTATCCATTTTTACTGCATCGTGATTGGTTGAATCGGATCCGCCATCTTGCGTCAGTGGCGCCGATGTTTTCTCGCTGCAGGCGCCCCCTACCGACGAAATGTAGACTTTGCGATGGGATGGTTTCAATATGGCGTTGTCGTTGCCACGATGTCTATATTCGCCACGAGAATATACTGCGTCACCATTACTGTCGCCGCCATTTTCTTTACGTGATACACTTGTACACTGCGTCGCGATATGGCCAAACATGTTGCACTTGAAACATTTGAGTCCTTTTTCTTTATGTGGACACGAATGCGATTGATGACTTTTTTCCCCACAGCTATAACAGAACTTAGATGATAACTTGTCACGATTTATGTATGGTTTTAAATTATTCTGATAATTGTTACTACGTCGTGATTGCGACTTCTCATTGTTTTTCTTCACAATTTCGTACACTTTAATTTTTTCCTTTAGTTCTACGTAGGTATTAATACCATAAAGCATAATCTTGTTTATCTCATTATCCACGATGCCATCAACTATGTATTGAATTGCTACGTAATCTGGCATTTTCCCGCGTTTACCTAGTTCTTTCATGGCTAACATGTATTCATAGCATGATTCGTCTTTCTTTTTCATTCTTTTCGACATAATTTCATGGATTTCTTTTATATTCACGGAATCGGGAAATTCTTTTAGTAGCGCCGCTTTCAATTCATCGTATGATCTGAATGTTTTTTCTGTTTTAAGCCAGAGAGCTGCCGTCGACACGAGGCTGCGTCTCGCGATAAGTAACTGTTGCAGTGCGCTCCAGCCGTAAATCTCCGCGCTTTCTTCAATGTCACGCACCCATTTAGATATTGGATATGTAGGGTCGTTCCCCGAGAATTTAAGTATAGTTTCTTCGCTCATACGTACTTCTACCGCGCTGCTGTTGCCGGCCATGTCGGTAGCACATGTCTTATTGTCGGTCATTTCTTTTTCTTTGGGATTCGTCTTAAATATTTCGTCTTAATCTTTTCTTTTGCCCTCTTTGTCAGCCATGCGGTGTGTCCACGTGTCCACGTAGTCCTTACCAACTCGAAAAATATCCGTCGATCCCGGACGAGCCCCCAAATTGTGGATGTCGGCGGAGAGGTGGGCAAATAAATTGAAATTTTTTCTAGGATAATCTTTATTTTCCACGATTTAACTATTTATTTTACACTGATCCCCTGACTACTTGCTCACCTTCCTTTTTAAAAATCGCCATCTTGTCTTTTTTCATATCTTCCCTTTCATTTCCACAAAACTTGCCTCTCTTTCATCCATCGTCTTACGTTCCATTTCCCACATTCATATAAATTTTGTAAGCAATCAGTAACAAAATTAACTTACCAAAATAATCAAATTAATCATGAGAAGTGAGCCCTATTAGGTAAGTACTTTCTCTTACCTTTTTAATAACATGCACCTCAATCACTGAAATATATTATGAAGAATCAAAAGCCATATTACGGTATTTTGAAAGTAATTATCTGCGTAGGAAGAAAAAATACTCTGCCAATGCGTTGCTATCTAGAAGCTAATGATTTGGAGAAAAACTTTTAATGAGGTTTTCTTCAATATACATCCTACGCACGTACCAACTAAGTTAACTAACAACAAGTAATTTGGAAAACTGGAAGTTTTTTTATATAAATTTTAATATTTGACTTTGATATTATAATATAAAAACACAATATATTTATTCACATTTAATACGTAAAAAGTCACATACAGACTTTGCCAGAATCATCGGCGCTATAATAGAGTTATCTGAACTTATATGTCTTAAGCAGAGGAATAGCTAGTGGAAGTGGTGGTGGGTCGGTTAAGGAAGACAACTTAGAAGGATCGTAAAGTGAAATGTTCGTTCTGCTAACGCCTGAGCTGAATATTATCTTGTTAACTCGTAACTGTTTAAGCCAACTTATAAATAAGGCCAGAGGCCCTACAATGGATGGACATTGTGGTGATGTTAGTGGCATGAGATTTTTTTTATTACCATAGCTTGTTTTTATTTATCTCCCAAGCTTAAACCAGTTAAACAGCGATGACACTTTTAAATAAGTGTAATTTTATTAACAAAAACCGAGCTCTATTTAATGGCAATGTTGCTAATGTTACGGCGATGACGTTACCCTACAGGGAGTGAAATAAAAAATTTTATGACCCTTTTTATGGTTATGACCGATGTTTAAACCTTATCTAATGTACGTCCTCGGGGAAATTGATGAAATGTTGACTGTTATGAACTACAGTAATGTTCTTATTATAACAAACGTAATATTGGGGATATAAAGATGCAATTGATGTAGCTGATGTACCTGCGTGAAATCTAAATTTCCAAGCGCGAGCACCCAACCAATCAAAATGATTCAAGTATCACGCTATCGGGCAATCTACCAATATCCACCCTCGTTGAGTGTGAGTGTGTATTGTATTTTGCACTGTATGATAAATAATGACCATGGTATACCTATACGTACTTAGTTCATTTTTGGCATGAAATGGTTTTGTGGTTCGCAAGTTAACTGCGGCCATAAGCATTTCGGATGATGCGTTGATGAGATGTTTTTTTTTTATAGATTGAATAAAAAGAAATTGTAGATAAAGTCACTAGTCAGATCAGAAACAATAAAGATTTTACAACAATATAAAAAACCCGAGACAATATAGAAAATATGACTTTTTACATTCATTTGACTGGTAATCCGAAGATTGGGCCACCTGGCAGGAGGCCAGGTGGCCCAATCTTCGGATTCGGCCACCTGGTGTGTCTTACTTAACCACGGACATAGTTATATGAATTGAATAAAATATTTGTTCGCTTGAATTCGACAATGTCAACAATCATTGTAGAACAATACACGCTATTCGAACCGAAATTCGAACAAAATTGCAAAATTTCAAGCCGATCATAAATTCAGAACAACCCTGACACATTTGTTAGCGTCCTATCCTAAAACTGGATACGAACTCATTATGGCCCTTAAAACTGAGCAAGTAAGAGCTAAGCTGGTGGAAATTAAGGACTCTGTTTTCACAGAGCGGTGTGGCAGCAATTTTTCTTCATCCCTTTCCAATATATTGCAGGATGGTGTAACGTCATCTATCTTATATTTGCTCTTGTATGCTCCATTATGTAAATAAGCGGTATGTGAGACGGGTAAATAAATTTGACGCTGAAGTGGCACTAAATTGCAGACAATATAATTTGTAAGGGTTAAGTGAATGAAGCGGAAGCGTAGATTATCTGATGCACCTTTGATACTAAAGAGGTTGAATATGACTGACGTGGTTAAAGCTACCTCGGGTAAGGTGTGGTGGTAAGAAAGTGCGAGGAGCTTAGTTTCTTGCGCTACTCATACCCACGAGCGACGAGCTTAGTTTACCCGCGCTGATTGTTCATGCATATCTGACAAATTCGTCAGTCCTGTTAGGTCCTGGGTATCTCAGTCACCCGGATTGTGAATGATCGTGGGTTTGAATTCCATCTCACAGTGCCAGGGACAAAGTGGATTTTTCAACTATTTTTCAATATAGCATTGTGAATTCAAAATTGATCAAATATAATAATTAAAACAAACTTTCATCGTTATCGAAAGTTGAAATATTAGTAAAAACATTTCTTACGACTGTTTGGGTGGATTGTCTGAACATTGATAAAAAAATAAGTAACAAGTGCTTGAAAATAGCATTTAAAACCTAATGCATTGAGAGTAAAGCTCCGAATCAACTACTAAAAGAACAATGACCATCTGCCTAACATGCTTGGACTAGTAAAATCTAATAAAACGTAACTTGATGAAACATATGTTATTTCGTTTGCCTATGCAACTAGAACGAAGAATAAGAAAGCTGGGAGTATCGAGTTATATGTTTTTGAGGTTATGTCGTTTATTATTTAAACTGTAGCATGGTTATATTTATTCACTCTAAGAAATAAAACATTTTTTGTGAACCAATGAACCTAAGATTGCTCTAAATAACTCTACTTTTCTATCTTACACTATAACGTATATAAATTTGTCGTGAAAATACTAATTTCAAAAGCGTTTAGCAAACCAACATGTTGATTTTTTCTTTTTTTTTTATTACAATTCTCTAATGTAGGTATCCATCAAGGAATGCTGCAGGAGCAGGTACATTCTGTTCATGTCTGGCCCATCTTAGATACCAAACTATGGTCATTATATGAGCACAGCATCCCAGTGTGCATCGACCAACAAGACAATTACAGCAGTATTCTCTTATGCCATCTAACCCGGATGTGTCATTATTAATTAAAATGTACACATAATATTTTTTCCTCCCAATATGTCTCGACTTATTTCTGCCCCTTATAATTGAGACTTCATTTATATTTAAGTCTAATTCCAATAAATCCAGAGAATCCGGTTTTTCTCTACAGACCTCAATTCTATAGTGCCCATGGAACCTAGTATGCTCCGCATAATACAGAAGATCAAAATCGCATAGAACACAAAATCGCCGCCAAGGTCACAAAATGGTCTGCGCAGAAACACGTCTACACATACTTGTCAAAAATAAGGAGGTCGCAATTAATTGATTACTATAATATCGATTTTTATGAATAATCTTTAGTTTATAACCATTTTCCTCTAACTAACGTCCAATTATATTAGTATTCTAAATTTTATAATTTTCATGGTTTTTTACGGTTAATAAATAATATGAGATTTGTATCAAATTCGATTAGTCAGAAATAAAATCGATTTAGTTCTTTGAAAAGACTTCTCTAGGAATGACATTATTATTAATTACAGATGCGTTCAAAAATAACATAATTTATACTGCGTTCTATAGACATATTTTAGAAAGAATTATCTTTCATTTCCCAGTTTTTAAAGTAAATTATTGGTAGACTTAGTAATCATTTTTCTGGGTTCTATTCATCATACCGTATGTGCCATATTCGGGATTATACAGGTATTACCAAACACGCTGTATAACACACACTGGGCTATATATACCCAGACCAAATTGTCATTTATTATATTCAGGGCATTTAATGAAATACACAAACTTAACACATAATAAAGTCCGCCTTTGTATATTAGTGCATAAAGTATTAATAAAAATAAAATCGAATCAGAATAAGAAGTTTGTATGCAGTGAAAATTATAGTCTTTTAGATTTTTTTTTAATTACAAATATGAAATTATGAATACCTGTGATATTATGATTTAATGTGATATTGAGTATTCAATCATACTATGTCTCTGTAATATAAAAGTCACAGAATATTCTTGTACGAGGGCCTTCGTAGCCAAGTGGTTTTCTCGCGGGTTTTAAGGTGTCGCCATTTCCGAGCTCACGGGTTCGATTCACGGTCGGGTTAATGTAGAAAAAAGAACTTTTCTACATTGTCTCGGGCACAGTCTCGGGTCTGGGTGTTGCGATACTCCATTATACGGGAGCTTTAGCTACTCCACATTGAATATGAGTAATGTATGTGATGTTGTTTTGTATTTATTAAATATTGAAACAATATATTTTTATAAATATATCCACTACTTTTCTCCATCGACATTTATCAAAATTAAAATTATTTATTTAATCTAGGCTGTTACAAGCACTTGTGAAAGTCGAGAGCTACGCCATCGGTTCGTAAATCTACGGCGGGAGACCTTGTTCCGAGAAGAACCGGCAAGAAACTCGGCAAGGGCTGCTTTTTTCTCCCTGTTTTATTTCATAAAGAGCGTCAAGATTGAAAAATGACTTCATTAAATTTTGAAGTCACTTTCCATTACAATATTACACAATATAAGACTCAAACAGTATTTTCGTCAATCCAATCTCATGTGTAGCCAAAGAAGATCACCGATAAACAATTTAATATATATGAAAAATTAGCCATATTTAACACCAAGCAGTTTTGTCGTTTAAAAATTCATTAACAGTATAATATCCTTTACTGAGTAGACAATTCTTAATATGGGTTTTAAACTTAGGTAATGGTAAATTTAAAATTTCCATAGGAATTTTATTATAGTCGTGTACACCTTGACTCATAAATGATGATAGAACCTTCTTTAGCCTGCATGATGGCATCATAGTTACTCCTACATATTAAATATGCATCAAAGTGACTCCTACATATTAAAACGTGTATTCATTCAAACTATATAAATGTCGTAGAACGTATTTTTTTTATAAATATTTCCACCGCTTATCTCCATCGAAGCGAAAGTAAATTTTCTTGAAGGAAATCCAATCCATTAGTTGCCTTATCAGTGACAGTAACAGCTGCGTCAAGAAAAAAGTTTAAATCTTGTTTCTCGTTTCTTTTAAAGATTCAACGTTTCACCTCAGCGATACCTTAACGGTATCGGAAGATGGAAAGATTAATATAAATATTTTATTTAATAAGTTTTATTTGCTCGGTGACGTAATAAATAAGCGCTGAGGCCAACGATCGTTGTTGTTAAGCAACTTTTACTATGGTCGGTCTCGGGATGGGTGAGCTAAAATAATTAACGAGGAAAAATGAAAAAGGCACGTTAAGCTGTTGGCGTCGGCTGCATTTGAATTCATTAATCTTCGAATCCACATTGGGCCAGCGTGGAGGGAGATGGCCCATGCTACTAAACTATCCGTCATAAGGAAGACCAGAGACCAGCATTGGGGACATAAAAGGGCTGATGATAATAATATAAGTTTTACTATTTTGATTATATACATGTCAACGGGTAGTCCAAATGGGCTCTTACGAAGCCCAAATAGATCGTCCATATCGGAGGACTATCTTTTAAATATCACTGCAGGCGTGTATACCAACGTGGATTTGTTCCATTTTATCACTTTTCATACGAAAATATAACGAGATGAGCGTGATGTCGTCGGATGACTTTACTCCTCGGCGTTCGGTAACAATGTGTGCCAAAATGGCGGCAATTTGCTTTTTGTTAACGAACTGTCAAAGTCAGTGTCACCATTCTAATAAAATTAGAAGTATCGATGATCACGCTCTCTCTAAAATCGAGTAATAAAATAATCCAGTAACTAGCAATTAAAACAAAAGAGACTAAATCAAACGATCTTCGTAAAGATGATGCGACATACATATCAAATGAATTTAATAAGAGGGTGATCGAAACAAATGTCGATGGAGACCAAGAGCACATAAAAGAACATGGACTGTGTTTATTTATTTATATAGTATAGTTGAGTGCTAGACTGCAACCCAAATATGTGTATGCGCAGCATTACAAGCACGAAAATACGTAAAGTCTGCGTACTACCAAGAAGTGGAACTCCCTTCCGGCGTCTATATTCATGAGTGTATATTACCCAGACCTATTTAAGGCAAGAGTGAATACGTTCCTTCTGGGCAAGCTCGTCCCACCGTAGATCTCATATATGTCTTAAGGCTAGATTAAGGTCAAGAGAGAGCTCATTGTAAATAAATAAATAAAAAATTATTTATTACGAACAAACAGAACAACAACAACAACTGTCTTAACACGGCCTAATGCAATTCACAAATAATATACCAACTCAAATAAAATATATATTTAAATTACATAACAAAATTAATTAATAACATACTTGGGTAGCTAAGCCAAGTACCCCTTTGACGATAAATTTAAAGGCAACATATTTATTAACAAATACACCCAATTCATTACATTAGATCCTTACATATGAAATTTCGTACTGGCCACTTTAATCACAAATTTATCCTCCTTGGTTGGGAATTTCAAATTCAAATTTATACAGCAATTTACACAAGTATTTGTGTTTCGTTAGGCGGCATTCAATTGTTTTTATGAGATGGCAAAAGTGCATAGATAACAATGACTTATACTTTGATTAAATAAATATACGAGTATTATATTAAAAAAAAATATTCGACTTTTTGTTCCTCCGATACCAAACACCAATTTCATATGTAAGGACCTAATATAATCGACACATGCGAAGTATTATTTTCATATGTCTGTAATGCAAACAACGTATGTGAGGAAAATTATGAGTGTGTAGGGAGTGAATGATTATCACAGCTAATGGACAAGAGTGGAAGAAGAGAACAGACTGCGCCGACCCCACATAGACTGAGTACAGGGCAGGGAGATGATGATAATTCTATAAAATAAAAAAAAATTATAACACACATTTGTTACACATCTTTTCTTTTGATATTTATTAACATCTCTGTATGAAAATGTACGCGCTCTCTTAAGAATTATGTCAATATTCTGATATGAGGATGTTTGCTTTGTTAAACCTTATTTAAGGTTTAGGGTCCTCCCAAGACATATTAATATCTACAGACTTATTTTTGCACCATTTCAGCCAGCCTGTCAGCAACATGATTTTTTAACGCAATTTCACAAATTCTTTCAGCGCGACGAAAGAGAGCCAAGTGTCACTATATAAATAATTATTTAAAACGTCTAAAAATCTTTAAATATTAAAATGATTCCATTTCAAATTAAGTAATTTTTTCATAAAGAAAATATCCAAAAATATACAAAGTGACTTGATATACAACTTCGTGTTACTGCTTAAATAAGGCATTGTATGAACGGAAACACTTGAATAAAGACCGGTAAATACATCATCTATGAAAATTGCATGAGGTTCATGAGAGAGAGTACAGACACACAGACAAACAGTAAGCGAAGTCTTAGTAATAAGGTTCCCATTTTATCTTTTGGGCAATGATTGCTATTTGTGACTACTTACGGGTACTGAAGACCGAAGTTGTTTTTACTAGCGGCAATCGAATCGTTAAGACACCTTCATACCTCTATGGTATCAAGTTGTAACGAGTTTGTTAATGTTGCCTGTTTCTTCAACTGACGTCTAGTTTGCAGTTTGATTGTCAATCGATAACTATACGTCAAGTGAGAATAACCGGACATGAGCGTTTTAATATTTGCGCAAGAAATGACTGATTTCATATTGATATAAGAAACAAAAAGGTCTACTTTTAACACCGTCTAACGGATATATGAGAACAATTTGAATATTATTAAACAATGTCATCTGAGGTGAATGTGTATTATTTGACCATTTCTCTTAACTATAAAAAATAGAAAATCATTGGGTGGAAATTCCCCGCAGTCTTTTATTTTTGTATGCTTTAAAGAAATATTATAAATATCAAAATGTATTCAGGCCAAAATCTTGTCCTGTGTAGACTCACAAATATATAAACCGACTATAAATATAAGATACTCGAGGGACAGAGTCATAACAGTCCCAGCAAGAACTATCTCGACTAATTTGGCACAAAATCTAGCACAGTATGTTCCACTTAGTGGCTACTGTTATTTAGTTACACTAAATCCTTTGTACTTCGTTGTAAGTATTTTAAAGCGTGCTCTGTACGACTCACGCCAGTTAATCCTGTGTAGGATCTAAGCGAACTCCTGACCGCATAGAGATACCGAATTTGCCATCCGAAACTGCACCGTAAGACAATACGGTTGAGATCCTATTCCACCATCAAACAGATAAGTTTAATTTGTATCTAAAACAGAATAATGATACTTGATTAGAGATTGAGGACCTCCCTCAACCTCTAATCGTTAGAAAGCTCTAAATCACCCAATAATGCCCAAATATATCAAAGTAAATAAGGACCAATCTAGTTTACTATCGGAAACACGTCTTATTTATTAAAGTAGTTTTGGTAGTTGTTGGTAGAATATTAAAATAGCGTAAATTGAGAAACCAAATTGAGATAAATTGTTCAGATTCAAATATGAGTAATTTAGGTCCCCGTATTATGAAGTATCTGAGACAACGAAGATACTACAACACCCAGACCCGAGACAATATAGCTATGTCCTATTTCTACATTGACCACACCGGGATTCAAACCCGGGCCCTCAGAGATATGATGTTCGTTAATCAATCTTACTAATAATTAAGGCTAAAAAATAACGAAAAGTGTTTAGGGTTAATTACCAAGGGGGCAAAAATGGTTTACAAAGGCGCTTGCTCGTCTGTGATTCTATCCATTTCTTCTTCCATCATTAATGGATCGATTTAGGTTAGAGGAACACGTATTGGATTACAATATGAAATTTTTATGTAATTTATGAATTTTAAAGCTTCCTAAATCAAACGAAATTCATTCATTCAGTCTAGGCTGTTACAAAAACTTGTGAAATTCGAAACTTTATGCCATCGGTTCGTAAATCTACGGCAAGAGACTTTGTACCGAGAAGAACCGGCAAAAAGCTTTGCGAGAGCTGCTTGTTTTAAATTTAAAGAAGAAAATATTAGAAAAATCTTCAGTATACCTAAAATTTGTGCTTTTTGTTAGAATATTAAATTTAGGCTTAACATATATGAGTGTAGGTACTGATTATATTTCTACATAGCTTTGTACTTCTGCAAATGAGTAACTAATCTTGCTATCATTATACCCACTTTCATAATAATTTATCACGAGAAGCTTGTGACTTTGCCATGGTGTTTATTGAGTAACAGTTCGAACTCAACTCTCTTATCTCAATTACTTAAGTTTTTACAGAGTTCAAAGTCAGATAATTTTAGTTTTTATCAAATTGCTATCAACTGGTCAACAAAGAAAACTAAAATCAGATACGAAAACCTGTTGAGATGTTCTTAACTTTTAATTCTCAATTCAGTAACCGGATGCAACATTCTAAGAAACAGTTTGGAATCCTCTATCTAACAACTCAGAACAACAAACAAGATAGACAAAAAACATATTAAAACGCGCATTAACACATTGACTTTTATAAATATATAATCCTCAGAAATAAAATCAACAGAACGGAAAATAAATATTTTGAAAATAAAACATCATAAGCCGGATAAAGCTTTACTTCAACAAACGGTCACAGTAATTATTTTTCGTCTTATTTCACATGATATTTACATTTCACTTTTCCGTATTGTGAAAATGTGAGATTTTACATTTAAAATCTAAAATATTTATAATGGAAATAAAAAATAAAATTGTCTTCAAAACACGAATATTATAGAATATTCGCCAATTATAACAACATTAATATAGGTACATCCCGATTATATGATTAGTCTCGCTTTTTAAAGTCAGCTAAGAGTTTTTGTTATATAACTGCAATAACCAATTATTGAAACATAAGTTTTTTTAATAAGAGTAATATTCTTACACCTATATTTTAATAAATTTTGTACCTAAACTAATTTAAATGAATGGTATTTTATTTGAAGGGTGCATAGCCAGTAAGAGTTTAAAGTCATTTTTGTTTTATAAAGATTCTTTTAACTTTTTTTTTATTAAATTTAATCAATATTGCATATTTCTTACAATAAAAATTCCACGAAGGGTATCTGAGACTGTGATTTAAAACATTTTTCTTTGAGATGAACATCTTTATTTAATCTTGTTTATTTGTTTATATTTCGAATACTACTGAATATCCCCTTTAAAAAAAAATCAGTGTCGGTCCACTACTAACGAAAATATCGAGTAACAAAAATTATTGTGTGTATACAAAAAAAAAACGAATTGAGCATGGGATTGTGAATCTCTTTTTTTGAAGTCGGTTGAAATATTTATTATGCAGTATCACATCGCATATATCCGAGAAGTCCTAAACTCACATTGTTATCCTTAAGCATGAAGAACGGCGCCATTGATATTAAGGGCACTGCAGATTTTACGCTCCAAGTAAAAAATAAGGTCTCTTCCAATTTAGCACAAGTGATAAATGACATTTCCGAGGAAATGATAAAGGGGAATGAGCAAAATATATGGGGTAGTGGCATGGCACCGCTTATTTTATTACATACACAATTTTCAGCTGCGTCATATTGCAATATGTCTTTTTGTGATTTTGTATTTGTCTTTTTCTTGCAAATGATTAAGATGCTTTGTATTTAAACTAACTTAATAGACCACCCTTTCAAATTGATTGATCCATTGTTAAATGGCAAAAAATCGAACCCCTATAAATGTGTCATATCTGTCTATCCGTCGACATGTCACAGTAATTTTCTTCCAAATTATTATGACTACCTACATAGCTTAAACTATATATATGTCATCTGCGAACCGCTTTACGATTTTTAGAAAATAGGTCATACTTGAAACTAAAACCCAGACTTTTTTTTCATAATCTTCAGCCGTTTTACGTCCCCACTGCAGGGTCTGAGGACTTCCTTAAGAATTGTAAGGAAGAATCTTTTAGTTTTAATTGTAACTTTTTAGTTTCTTACTATTTAGCAAAAAAGTACTCGTCAAGACAAATCATACGAGCCTAAAGTCGATGGGATTGTGTTGTTTAATTACAGAGTATCTTCCTGCTCCATCATTAGACATTGGTTACCAACTAGCACCGAATTACTCAATCAAATAAAATCCGTCTCCCTTTCTTTTAATAGGCAGGACGTACAAGAAAATGTCAGGTACATGTCAGCCATTTTGTTACGATGGCTATTTTGAATTAACGATTGACATCAGAACTAAAAGTATATTTCAAATTTCAGTTAATACAGACACTGGTAAGTGGATAAAATAAGCTTGTTGATTTGGATGCATGTTATGCATACTCATAAGATTTTTTTTATAAAAAAATCTTGGTGTATTTTTAATTCAATTGCAATTTTTCGTGGAGCCATCACGTTAATGTTAGTAGGAAAGTATTTGGTGCATATAGCTCGCTCAAACGACTCAAGAATCTATTGCCGACTAAGAAAAAAATCACTCTTTCCCAAAATCTGCTTCTCCCACTGCTTGACTATGCTGATTCCTGTTATTCTGACCTAAGTGTCATACATCTAAATAAGCTTGAGTATCTTTAGAATTTATGTATCTGTTTCATCTTTGGTCTACGCAAGTATGACCATTTTTCTGATTATCGTACCCAACTTCAATGGCTACCTATCTCTGGTAGAAGAGACTATCAAATCCTATCGCTTCTTTATTCTATTATTTTTAATCCTCAAATACCGCAAAATCTTAAAGATCGCTTTTTTCACTCTTCTAATTCTCTCCGAGATTTGAGGTCTTCCCATAACCTTTCCTTAGTGATCCCTCTTCATACAACTGATTATGTAGCCAAGTCGTTTTATATCAGAGCTATCAAACTGTGGAACTCACTGCCGGTAAATATCAGACGCGCACAATCACGAGAGTCGTTTGTTAAATATGTCAAGGATCATTTCCTTGAGCTGGATTTTACACTAGCCCGCAGTCTCTTTACTCAATTGATATAGCTTAGCCAAGGGTAGCCTCGTAGAGATTGCTACCTTAGCAATAAGGCCGCCTTTTGCATCTATCTTTCTAATTATGTTTGTTTTCATGTTTATGTTTTACTCTTATTAGAGCTGGTGAGTTTCTTGCTCGTTCTTCTTATCAGCCAAAAGACGTCCTGAACGAGTGGTAGGGAAAAAAATGTAGGACGATTCAAAAGTACTTTTAAGAAGTCTATTTGAATAAAGATTATTTTGAATAAAGTGTAAATTAATTCATTCATTCATTCAAATATTTATAGATTCATCAAATACGCTTTTTTATATATAGAAACGCTTTCTATTGTTAATCAATGAACCGTTCGAATGATGAATATCACAGTATAAATTAACAATTTCGTATTTAATATTTCATATAATCCAACTATGTACTAAAGCTAAGCTTTTCAAATAAATTATTATTCATGCAAGAACTAAGGGAATGAATGCAGCAGTGCCTCCATTGTATTAGCGGTTCTCGGTATTGTTCGTGTGTCTGTACCTGAATAATTATGATCCCGGTTTTCGACATAATTAAATAACGCTCCACGTTTTATAATTAAGATTTACTAATATGAAATGTTGTTGTAATTGTCCAGTGTGTTTTTGTTTGTTGGTTCTTCTTTTAGTCACATCAGATCATCTCGATTACCATAAGTATATAGGTTGGGAATAAGTTAATTACTTTTCAATAACTGTCGTCATTAGAACCTAATATATCTATCGTGACTCGTCAGTAGTTTTACAATAGCTCTGTAAGCTGGTTGACTCCCGAAAGTCTATAAATAATAATAAAGATAAAGGATTTCACTGTTTATTAGCATGTGTGGTTGTTCATTTGCATTGAATAATCTCCCAAACTACTGAACACATTTTAAAAATTCCCTCACTTATAAGTAGATACATCATACGCGAGTAATATAAGCCAAAGCTACTGGGTGAAGTCACGGCAAAATAGTTAATATTTAAATGATTATCACAATATTGCGTTGTGTATGTTAATGTATGTGTCCTAGAGTTTAATAATGCTTTTATCACGACTGGACCACAGTTCTTTTCCTTGGCAAAAAATAGTAGAAGGGTAACTGTATTTTTCAATAATCATATGTACACTTAAAACTCTTAAAATGGCGAAAACCAGGTCATAACTTTAAAATAACCAAAACCAGCTCATCTGCTAATAAATTATAAGTAACAAATCGAATTTGATTTCAGACATAGACCCAGTGTACCCCCGCAACAATTACAAGAACACACCGCTAACATGAATGATTATGACATCAAAATTCCTCCACCCATATCATACCCTCATATATACATACCCTAAGACGGGTACAGTCTGTGTAATTGCTATATTTATCATTATAACAAACAAAGCTTATGACGCTGAGCAAAATTAATATCAGTTTGTCATACTGATAATAATTAATGATGAAATATTGTCGCGAGAATTGCTCGCACATATTTTGTTTTTCCATTGTTTCTATATCTGAGAGTGGTTTGGTTTTTACATCCTAGGGATAATCTGAAAGTCTGAATAATAACAAAATTCTATGAGAATATCGTATTTTTTTTGGTTCTTAGCAATAGCAAATAATAGGCTATGGATCCTGGCTTTTTGGGCTTTTTATACCTTCTGGGCTGGTTATGTGACGTCCCAGATGTATGCTTTATTTACTGATCAGTTGTTCACATTCACACAGGAGATGTTTCTGTTAAATATCTGCAAATGTCAGTATCGCTTAATTTCCTGTGAAATATTTGTGTTTTGCAGTGCTCAGTTAAGGCTCGTAAAATGATACATATATTTATTTGTATTTTATTCATTTATATCTTGGTCTGTTGTAGAATTTTTTTCTTAAAAATTTGTTATGTTGTGTATTAATTTATTATTTTAATGGATTGTGATTTTTCTTTCAGACTTAAACTGATCAAGGTAAAACTATAAATGTATACCGTGATATGTAAATTTTTCTCGGTTTATTTTTAACTCTACTAAAAATACAAAAAGGTTTAAAATTAACATTTGACAGCGTGGACATTTGAAAACTTGTCAGTTTAAAAATTTTGTATAACCTAATACGATGTTGACTATATTGCAATCCAATATATCTGACACGAGAATGATAGCGAGTCGCCAGTTGTCTATCTTATCTGTTATCGATGGAAAAGGATAGGGCGACAGAAATAAGCGACATAGTAATGCCATTTGTAGCTTAACCCTAAACCTCCTTTATATCACGTCATTCATGTCTTTATATGTAATTTTAAAAATCCTTTGTGCCGTTTTCTCTTAACCACATTAATTTTGCAGGTTGTTGGAGTTAAATTTATCTCTCTGTAGTGGTTACGGCTAAAATGCTTAAGACCATAGTAAAAAGTGGATATCACAATAAAAAAAAGACTTTTAAAAACATTACTCCACTTATCTTTTGATTTTCACATGTTTCAACCAAACATGTATCTTTTTGTTTACAAAGCAAACACATCTCGCAATACAACGAAATATTTTCTTAAGTTAAATAATAATTCAATGGGGATGATCGATAGTGGCTAGCGATGGTCTATGATACGGTCCACCAACTTTCGCAATGGTCGGTCATAGGATGGGTGACCAAAAATGTATGACCTCGAACTCCTCCTTGCTTTGGAAAGCATGTTAAGCCTTAAGTTTCGGCTGCATCTGTAGTCGTTAATACTCACCAATTCGCACTGGACCACGTAGTGGGTCATGGCCCAATCTCACTTTTCGATTCGGTTCCATCCATAGGCCTGAGCCACACCAGTGGGGAAATGAAAAGACAGGTGAAGACATAGTAATAATTATTTTTTAATATTCAGATATGTAGTTTCAATTGGCATTAAATGGTAGAGTGATTTAATGGAAGCCAAGATATAACTACTTTGACATATAATTTTACGAGAGCAGAAAATTACAAAATAAGTTTATTAACATGTTTGTAAAAAACATTTTGTTTAGTTTAAATATATAAATAATGTAGACAAAATTACTAGTTCATGTCTCAAATTAAAGAGGTAGCCAAATCACTAAGGAAATTTGAAATAACGAAGGTATCATACCGTGCGTGTAAGTGACGCGATTATTTCAATGTATTTTTAAAAATAAATATAGCACAGAGGTTTAATAGCACGAGTTCGAATGACGTCAAGGGCTTTTTCTTTTTGTTTTTTTTTTTAGTTTTTCATTTTCTATACTCTATTTTTAAAAGTTCAATAAATTTTCCCTTCAAAAAAATATTTCGATTTCTTTGTTATTCGGGCTTATATTTGCTGCGAGACCCGCGTCTTCTACAGTGAGCATGACAGACACGATCGAGAATCGAACCCGGGATGTAAGAGATGGCAACATCTTGTAACTGGCGTGTAAACCAGTCGGCTACGGAAGTCGTCGTATAATAACAAACATGTTGCAACTATTATAGCTTCGATGCATACGAATGGTTCTAATAAAATAATGTTATTCCTTAAAATATATACAAAGTCGTGCTATTTCTCTTTATTGTATTATAAGTAGATCAATCAGCGAAAGCCATTTTAAATCAATGAAAACGAATAATAGACCTTTTTTCTTATTTCCAGAAAAAAATATCATGGAAAGTTATATTATGTCGTAAAATTTGTAGTCGAGTTGTGATGTAACTATAATTTTGAATTTTAATGTTCTTGGTAACATTTTGACCTAAAAATAAATTGGATGCCTCCCGAGCCTCGAGATTTAATGAATAATAAAACAGCGTAAATTATAATTTAGCTTATTTTAACATTACAATAGATGGTCATAAAGTCTACGGCTTGTTTTGTTTGTAAAATATTAATTTTGCGGAAGCGTCTAAAACAATTTTAGAAGCTTCCACTGAAAGTACGACATTAAATAAGTATTGAATATGCGTATTCTATTATAAAATAACGATTTTTACTGTTACAGTAGTGGAATAAAAAAATTGAACATTAGACAAATTCACATACGTTGTTAGATACCAAAATATGTATCTAAAGCACTTGTATTATAGAACTCTGAAATAACATATACCAAGATATCAGAACAACCGGCCCCTAAACAATATAGAAAATTTCAATTTCTATATTGTCCAAACCGGTAATCGAACCTCAGGAATGGCGACACAATGAGGAGAATAAATAAAGTACAAGTTTTTTGATGTGTATATATTTATTATATGTTTGAGGTATTTCTCTCTAAGTAACCCGTTGTCTCTATCATTAGGTAAGGCGACTCAACTGTGAGGATGTTAGTAGGCTAATGATAATGGTATATCATCAAAGGTACACCTTTGGAAGTGAACTGCGCAATTTACGTTTGACAAGACAGAGAAAAACTAAAATAATAATAGTACTTAGTAATCAAAAGGAGATGGTTCACGCTCCATACATAGTTTGCCCCATATGTAAGTCAATACATCTAAAACAAATTTGGATTTCTCTTTGAATATGTAATTCCTTATAGCTTATTCTTCACCATTTATATATATTATGTACCTTTATTAATTGTATTCTACACCCACTAGGAAGTTTTACTATCTGCGTTAAAAATGAAAATGATTACTATGTTTTTTCATTCTGGTTTTTTTTTTCCTTTAAGAATAGCACTTTTGAATCCCCACTAGATATGCTGTTTCAATATGTTATGTTCAAAATGTAATCATATCAATATTTTGTCATTTTTATCTTATAATCTCTTGCGTATTTATATAATATATATTGAAACATGATGCAACTCTGCCGCAACTTTTGGCTATCTCCTTTAAAGATTTAATCTAGTCTTCCATACATCCCTAATGAAGGGTCGAGTCTAAAAACATAAAGTTTGTCCATCTCCCATCTTTGGGTACTCGCGGAAGAACAATTTTCTAGTACAAGTCTTAACTGTTGATCGGCATGTGTTGTTACTTGTATACACTTTTGTGAATCTAGATGTCGAATATGTTTAGTCTGAAAGAAGAGTTTTTTTTTATAAAAGATAAACATTTTATTGACTATTATAGTTAGTTTAAATGGACTGGCTATGCACGTACTGGTGTACTTCTCTAGTTGCTTCATTTCTAAGCTTATAGAGGTATATATCAAGGTACAATAGTATATACATAGCTTCAGAACCTCCACTAAAATCTTAAATAAAAGAAAATGGTCTTTAAATAGGGCATGTACTAAATTAATATCGTTTCTAATTAATATAAAAACTGATAACCATCCTATTAATATTATAAAGGCGAAAGTTTGTAAGTATGGATGTATGGATGTTTGTTACTCTTTCACGAAAAAACTACTGGACGGATTTGGATAAAACTTTACAGCAATATAGGTTATACATCAGAATAACACATAGGGTACTTTTTACTGGGAAAACTTCTCACTCCCACGGGATACCGACTTCCACGCGGACGAAGTCGCGGGCGTCCACTAGTTTGTTATATATAATTTTCTGTTCTAGTCACAACAATGTTATTTTAATATGTTAATTATTTTAATTATTACCCTTTCGTCGTAGATCCAGGTTTGAGAACCAGCGCGCCCTTTACATACATATAGCATCATGACGGAATATAAATAATCTAAACATTTATCTTCTTTCTTGATTTCGCCATTTTTTGTGTATACCCAGTACTGAAATATAATTTAAAAAATGTATAGTTATAATACTATCAGAATTTTTAACGGTCAGTTGAAGAAACGTCCATTAAGGTTTAATGACGCCTTCAACCTCGAATGAATGTCAAATTTAAATGGGTAATGCCGCTTTAAACTAATTAAAATTTTAATGAACGTTTGTGCAACTCGCTGTTTGTCTTCTTAATTATAGAATATATTTTAAACTTAATTTTGTTGTTTTTATCGTCTTATTATAGAACGAAGAACGAAAACTAAAGTTACTCGTACTACTTAGTATAAACAACCTCTTGCTAACTTTTTTAAGAATAATATTAAGATAGTACACATCATTATCAACTTATAATTATGTTCTTTTGGGAGATAAGTATTGTCTATGGATAGAATCAAAAAGGTAGGACGGACTATAACTAACTATGTTTTAAAATTATTTTTAAGATTTATCGGTACTATATATTTCTTCTAATAATATTAATAGATATAGTACTTGATTGCCTCCTCGTTGGTGACAGGGCCGTATACTTATGCCCCATTCATTTTTCAGACTAGACGAATCGAAGCAAACTGAGCGGTTACTAAGGTTGTAAATCTGTAAAAAATGGGTACATTATAGCTTTATCAGCCTATTGATATCCCGACTGCTGGGGCACAAGTCTTCCCTTATGAATGCGACCAAATAGCGAGAACGGGCTATGAGGTCGAGTAGGCATGGTGGGTGTTAACGTTTGTAGAACGCACTCGGCTAACGGCTTAACGTGCTTTCCAAAGAACTGAGGAGATAATATATTTTTGGTCACCCATCCTAGGACCGGCCATAGCGAAAGTAGCTTAACTCAGTATCGCAGACCAAATGCACTATCCACGCGCTGTCGTGCTCCTGCTGTAGCTTTTCATCTGGATGACATCGAAGAGGGAGAATAGACCATAACCACAGGGGGCCATGAGGGCAAAGTGCGGTTCAGTGAATGTTAAAGTCCTGCAGACGTAGCGGCGACCGATACGTTAGTGTGTATTCTGAAGTACGAAGGAGCTCCAGATAGGCCTGGATCTCTGCGATTTTTTACACTAGCCTGCCCCCACTTCCATCCACCCCTCCAAGATCCGGGGCTGGCTCCAGATCTTTTTTTGGGTCTCCCATCCTATAACCGTCCTTTGGGAGTTGCATAAGCTTTGCAACGCATAACAAACTCAGCAGCTACTGGGAATCAAGCTTTTCATCATATTAGCATAATACCTTAATTTACAACTTCTGATGCAAATAAAATATGGTGTAATTACATAAACTATATTGTTTTATAGTTCTGCGCAATTAAACGATTGCTTATGCATTTCCTGCATCATATTCTCAAAGTCAAGTTAAAAATTTATTCAGATCGGGAGTAATAATCCGCTCTTCATGTATTTTTTTTACCATAATAGTAATTCTTTTAACCGCATTTATAAAATATTACTATTTCATTTATGTCTGGTCTGGTGCCTGGAACTCAATTTTTTCTACCAATTTCTTACTATGGTTTTTATTTCATAGGTCATAAATAAAGATTTTACGTAAAAAATATTTTATACCTGACCACTGGCAACATAGTTGTCAGGCAACTCCAACTGTGGATAAATATTCTCCAAATACCACTGAAATGATTTGCAGTTAAGCTTATTCCGCAATTGGATACGATGAGAAACATTTCCAAAATTAGTTTTATCCTTTCCTATGGTATCATAAAAATATTGTGCGTATTCATCCATCCATACCTGAAGTAATTCAACAAACTTTATAATAATTGTATTTAAAGCTTTAAAAACGGAAGCACAGGTTGATGATCGAGTTCTCCGATTTTAATGACATAGACATGCTTCATAATATATATTAACATCACATACATTGCTCACAAAACAGAAAATAATGTAATATTAACCTGACAAAACCTAGCACCCATGAACTGGCGGTGAAACCTAAAAACTAAAAAGTGAAAACTTATTAAACTAAAAATTATTTTGATTTATTATATTAATTAAAGGTACAGGAATGTACAGTTTAAGTAACTGCTTTGTTCTATGTTAACTTCTTATTTCTTATGTTGTACTCGTACATTCATAATTAATTTTGTGAGTACTGACATTATTTCTCATCAGTAACATTTTCTTGCTTTGTTTATTTGTATTGTTAATTAATAGACTGCTGATCTGATCATTAAATTCTTTCACGAGTTACATAGCCTTATGAAACAGCTTGGAAATGATGTAAAAAAATAAAATAAAACAAAAGACGCTAAATGTGTACTTAAAAATTTTGGAGCAATAAAAAGTTTTTTGACGTAAATTAATCTCACTATAACTAACAGATATCTTAAGCTTGAAAGATGTAAATCTACTACCATTGTATTACATATACATATCACATTTTAATTATTTTACCCAAATATTCTATCTCTTTTAAACGACTAACAATGAATTTTGTTATTAGAATTATTAAGTGTGCTCGAAACTATACACTTATATATGCTCAAAATTCATGGTGAATAATAATTTACTGAATTCCCATAGTGTAATGCCTACAAAATAGAAATATTAATAAATTTCACTTTATTAAATATGTTTAAAAATCCACTTTGTTCCTAGTACTCTGAGATAGGACTCGAACCCATGACCAGTCGCCTGGATTGTGGGAAGATTGCAGATTCTTTAAGCAATTGTGAAAGTAAAATCGATTAAATATAAGAATATTACTTTGTTAAAGATAAATTGCGATGATATAAAGTACAAAAAATAAGATACCTCGGCCAACCTCATGCAATTTCTTCTTACGGCACCATTTTGCCCCGTATAAGGAATTCTCTTCCTAAAAACGTGCCCTACATGGGAGCAGGGTATTATTTCTAAAGAACCACCGCACATCCAAGTTTTGAAAGACAACTCCAGATTTTCAGCACCCCATATATCAAAACCTTCGTCGTAATAACCTAGTTTCCTAAAGAAATCTTTGTTTATAGCAAACAGTCCACCGGATATAGTTGGAGTTTTTATTGGTGCTGCTGGTTGATCTCTTTTAGCTAAGATATCGTGAGGTACAGGTTTCCATTTGAATTTCAATTCCCAGTTGAATCCACCTAGGAAGATTTCGTTTGTATTCTGAGCCATGTATTCGAATGTGGAATCGTGAATGTCATCCACCATTGGACTTGTTACGGTTGTTGGATCTTGTGCTATACTATCTAAAAGTGGTTCAAGCCAACCTGAAAAGTTTTATACAAATTTTTAGACAGATTAGGCCGCGTTATATTAAATAAATTGCAAATTATTATTTTTTACCATTAAGCTTGCACAATCTATGTATACAAAAAGCAAACCTGACTGACTTATACATCAACGTGCTGTACCTAAATTTAATTTAATCAACTTGAAATTTATTGCAGGTGTACTTTTCTTAATACAAGTGAGCGCTAAGAAAGGATTCTTAGAAATTCAACTCCTAAGGGCGTGAAAGAGGGAGGTGAAGTTTATATGGACCACGCGCGTGAAGGCGCTGGCGAAAAACTAGTATAAATAGATGTTTTATCTAAGTAAATCATTTATTTATATCGTGAAATTTAACTTATTAATACTTTTTTCACTTTCATATTTATTTAAGTTTACATAAGTACATTATATCCCAGATTTCAATTTATATAATTGTCCACAATTATACTAACAACACAAAAATAGTATACATTTTACCTATTGTACATTCACAATGACTGTCGAGAAATATAACGACAGGAGTAGTTACATCTTTTGTAGCTCGTATCCTGGCTCTTATAAGACCTTCGCGTTGTGTAGCCCGCTTTAGAACTACTTTCGGCAAATTACGCAAGTGATCTTCTAATGGTTTCTTTAAATGGTCTGCAATTATATTAACATTATGTGGAAACGGAAAACTGCTTTTATTATTACTTTTGGAGATTTAACTTAAGAGACAAATTTCAATATTAATAGAGAGTGCTCAATTTTTGAAATTCGTCCACAAAGTTTCAATATTTATTAGTAACATTTTACAAATCTTCATGTTAGATAAGATATTTTGATCGTTATCTCCATTTATTGTTATAAAAATATTGAAATATTATTTTACTTTTGATCGCCATTTTTCCCTAGAAAATAAAGGCCATCCGAATATTTTCTGAATCAATACATAACATTAATAGATGCCTGTTTCCATTCAGACATGTTAAGAATATTTGTAAAATGTGCCATTGCTGTGGTAAATCCTATTAAACTTGTATGTATTGTGGCATCATCGTTACTACCATGAAATAATTTATTATGTTTGCTTGTGTTTATTATGTTGTATTATGGTGGATTGAATATCAATTTTACATTTACTCTTTAAAATATTCTTGCAAACTGGGACTCGAACCCTTGACTTTTCGCAATCCGGGCGATTGCTCTAACTACCGAGCTGCCCAGCACTGACGAATTTTTCAAGCACTTGTTACTTTTTCGCTTTTACAGAGCATATTTTTATTAATGTTCAGGCAATCCACCCAAACAGACGAAAGTGGATGTTTACACGTGCACCTGCAATAAAAGTAGTTTCATGCAACAACTTTCGCAACATAAATCCGCCTTTAGGTCGACGTATTAAATAAATACGCATATACCCATCGTTGAAAAGTCATCAAAGAGTATGATTTCCTTCAGAAGCTGGGGTGGTGATCTATTTATAACGGAGTATACTGTCCTTAGTAAAGTAGACCAGGCTTCGTTGTGAAAACACACTACCACTGTTGCTTGAGGTAGATGCTTAGAATAATTCTGCTGTTTACACCTGAAAAATTGGTTTTCGAGAGTTTAGCATCGTATCTATTAATAGTATTATAAAAACATAAGATTTGATTGTTTGTTTGTGTCCAATAGGACTACTTAAATAATTTTAAAATTTAATCCTTTCGCCTGCGGGAAGCTATACGTGGATAACTCGCTATAATTTACACGGACGAAATTGCAAGAAAATAGAATATTTTAATTTTATAAAACCATGATATACAAAAACGACTATAAACACCTTATAACTAAATTAACTACACCATTGAATTCTTGCACTGATCATCATTACAGTATTTGTCTCAAATAGTGACAGTAAATATAAAATTTATTTAAACTTTTCTGACTTAAGCAACATTACAAGTTGGTTATACATCAGATACTCAATATCCATAGTCTGAATAGGAACATTATTATTTTGCCGTAAACACTCAATAACATGTCAGGTTATACAAAACTATCTTCACTTTATATTAATCTTGTTGCATTGATTTGAAATCAATTGCGTTTTACATATTGTGGTGCTACTGTACTTAGGTATGTACGCATGTACTGTACGTGTATGTGCCACTGTAGTTACGTGTACGCGCTACTGTACTGTACGTGTATATGGGCGCGGCCCATTATTTAATATTGATAGCTATAATTGCTTGTAAATTATATTTAAATTATTATTTACATTGTAAATTCAAAGAATTTAATAATATTCCTTTAATATATTCACCAATAATGAAATGAGGAGAATCAATTTAAAATATATTTCCAATTGCCGATTTCTTGGCAGTTAAAAGGAGTTCATTCAACGTTGAATGTTACTTAACATTTAAAAAAATTTAAGATTGTTATAATTCTATTTAATCGTTATAAAATCTTATAACATTAAATAATTACAAATATTTATTATTATAATCAATAATTTTAATAATTAATTCATACATAAATATGAATCTGCTTCCTTAGTTACTGTCGTTGAAAACACTAGAATGCAAATTGCAAATGGTTTGTTTATCTTGGAATTATATCTATAAATAATGTATTTAAATATTTATGTAATTATTTGATAGTTTTAATTTATAAAGTTATGTTTATGTTAATTAGTTCTCGCGTTGTTCACAAGTTCCGTATAAGGATATTGTTTTAAGAAATATGATATTAAGAGATCTACTGTGTTTTAGGATTTAAAAATGTATTTAAATTATATTTACTTGCATTTACGGATTTTCTTATTTATTGTTGTAATATATCTACAAATTAATAACAAATAAATTATGGTTCTTATTATAGACCCGCTGCTAAGTTCGGGACAATATTTTTGTGATTCTCGTTTATATGAAACGCCATCTTTGTAAACAGTTTTGTTGTCAGTGGAAATAAAGCGATATATCTATCTAGTTTTCGTTAATACCATGAATTCTGAGGTAGTAGCTTAGAAAGAGCCGTTATGTACGTGCTGCTGGATGTACATTATTATAACCCTTAATTATCATTGGACGGAGCACGCACAAAAACAATAAGTGCGAACAATAAGCGATAAATTATTTCAAAGTAATCGTTAAATAAATAACCGACTAAAAACAACGTCAGAGAACCTCTAATTTTAACAGCTAGTTGCACAAACGTCCATTAAAATATTCATTACTTTAAAGCGACATTACCCACACAAATTTGACATACATTAGAGTTTAAAATCGTCATTAAACCATAGGTAATAGACGTTTGTGCAACTGACCGTTAGTAAGGCGTCATTAAACCTTAATGGACGTTTATGCAACTGACCGTTAGTCTGTTAAAATACCAAAACCTTGTTCTAAGTGTACCAAATGATTTCTGAAAACGCATCAAATCTATTCAACCAAACGCGAGATCATTATGGTTAAACGTATATTTATTTATACAGATAACACCAAGAACCTTCTTTTTTGAAGTCGATTGAAAAACATATATTTAAGTATTTGTAGACTCACCAATCATCTCTCACATCAAGCAAACTTCTGTTCAAAGGTATAAGATCACTAACAAATTCATTGAAAGCATGTTCTTTCCAACCTTTACTTATTAGAATTTTCAAAGATTTCCTTATATCTGTATTTAGATAGACACCACTGCCATTTGCTCCTATAAGACATAATAGTAAGTTTAATAAGTATGATCCCCTTAGAAAATTGTGGTAGAGAAAATATAAACACTTATTACGTTAAAATTTTATAGTATGTGTTCGAGAAGCAGATGCACGCGCGCCTAAGGCCAGCTCAGACGTCAACGTCAGTTCCTCGTCAAAATAAAATATTTTGTTCAAATCGTGCATGCCACTATACAAAAGGCGAAATAGTAACTCAGTAATATTATAATCACTTCAATGATGAAGTATTAAAAAAAAACATTAGTTCCAGAAATCAAACTAGATGTCGCTACGGTACGTTCTTTATTTCTCCATGACTACCTTTCCGGTTTTCTTTTATGTTAAAAGGTAAATTAGTTTTCAAAACTCAAAAAACAACTTATATGCTATTTGTACTTATTCGTATTTGTATTGATATCTAAGTTTCGAACTTTCCAAATTTCAGTTGTTAAAAGGAACGCAAATGACTCTTTGGTCCATTCGTTTACTGCAAAAATCAACTTTTGCTAGAGTCGCCATCTAGTGGAGGTGCTTTTTAGTGCTTTCTTTTTTTTAAATACTTAAAAATCAAGTTATAAACACATATTTCGTAAATTAAACTTAAAGTTGTGATGCTGTGGTGCGTGAAAAAGTATATAGTAAACAAAATTTTTACCAGGAGATATGTCGTACTTTTTTATAGCCGTCATTTTTTCATCTACGCCTAGAGTTTCGACGGGCTTCATTAACTGCCAAGCTAAAAATAATAGATATAAAATCATCACCATCATTACATTTATTCACTTAATTCACTAACCCGCAGTATTTTTCCTAACTTTGGCCAATGCGAGTTGGTACAATTCGCATTGGCCAAAGGTTATCTGGTAGAAATTGCTACATTAGCAATAAGACATGTATGTTTCATGTTTATATTTCATTTTGTTTATATCTTTGTTTTTAGTTCAATAAAGTATATAAATTAAATCGATCAATTGTTTTTGCATTAGCAATGCTATAGGGGACACCAAAGGGTTTTAACACAAATGAGTTGAAGTAACCCTAATTTCTCGAAATTTGGAAACAACCAACTTGCTTGGTGTTTCATCTCATTTCTGTAATAAAACCTTTCGGTCTCCCCTAATAAAATACGGATATTTATCTCGAAGATAAATGCTTACTAAATCCACCAACTCCAGGTGAATACCCATAACCTTTCGTAATCTGGAGGACTGCTCTAATAAAGGTGAATTGCCTGAAGGTTAATGAAAATACACTGTTTTTTTAAAGATTTTTTTAGAGAAATTAGACAATATCGCCAGTTATTAGGGAACTCAATTGGTTAGAGCAGTCGCCCAGATTGCGGAAGTTTATGAGATCCAATTCAGAAAAGAGCAATTAGATCAATTTATAATCTTAGGATTAGGAACGCTTTAAGAAGGAAATTTCAAGAACTAGATATAATGATTGTTGTTTGTCAATATATATACAAGAACTTAATGTGCGTTCGTAAAAATATTAATTTATTTTCTATAAAAAGTGATGTACACAATTTTAATAAAAGTATTAAAAATAAATTAATGGTGGCTGTCACTAGACTGAAAAAAGTTAATAAGTCGTTTAGGGGTCTATGTGTGCGCTTCTATAATAAGGTCCTAAGCAAAATACAACAATCAGATATCATGCAGTTTAAATCTACTATTAAAAATATATATTTAAAAAAGGTTATTACAAGGTATCCGATTATATAACAGCTTGGAATTAAGATGGTCCAGCAATTAAATAGGTGATTTCTTCTACACTCATTGTATCTCAAAAATTATCTTATTGTTATTATTATTAAATTATTATGTTATCATTACAAGACTATACTATATATTTTATCTCTCTCTCTATTAATAATGTTTTGATCTGGTAATGACACGGTTTTTGTGAATGTTATTACTCCTATTAGAGCTGGTGAGTCTCTTGCTCATTCTTCTTATCAGCCAAAAGACGTCCTGTCCGGAACAAGTGGTAGGGAAACAATTGTTGGACGAGTCAAAAGTACTTTTGAGAAATCTATTTGAATTAATATAATTTTAACTTTGACTTCGATCTCATCTCACGCATCTGGGACTAGTGATTTTTTACATGATCATCAGCTTAATGTCAAAATAAAGCAATGTAATGAGGTACAAATTTTTATAGCATATAACTTTATGCATATCCATATCCATATTAGCTCGGTGGCATAGTGGATAAGCGCCGCGGTTCGCGATCGTTGTCGTTAAGCAACTTTCGCAAGGGTCGGTCACGGGATGGGTGACCAAAAAATTATTATCTCGAGCTACTTCGTGCTTCGGAAGGCACGTTAAGCCGTTGGTCCCGGCTGCATTTGCAGTCGTTAATACTCTCCAATCCGCATTGGGCCAGCGTGGAGGGTCATGGCCCATCCTCCTTAACCATCCATAAGGAAGGCCTGAGCCTCTGGAGTGGGGACATAAAAGGGCTGGTGCTGATGATGAAATCAAAATACACGAATTATCATAAAATATTTTCAGAATTAATTTACCTTGAAATATGGAGACATTTTCCGTTACAATTTCATATTTATATCTATTCGTGAACGCATCTAATGCTTGTTCATATATTTCACTTTCACTTAATAATATCAAAGATCCGGAATCATGATCCTTCATAATTGTTATGAGGGACATTAACCACACAATAACTATTAATGCGAATATTTTCAATAGTTTCTTAATCATTTTCTTTGTATTACAATAAAGACTTCGCCAGACCTTTTTCTGCGAGAAAACTATCGAGAAAACCGTGAATCGCTGCGGTATGGGAGAGAATATAGTTTGATCGTTTATTCGAAACGGTCCAATTCTGGTAACTTTTTATAATTCTTCGCGTTTGCGATAAAAAGCGAACATCAATTTGAGGATAACGTATTGTCGGGAGTCACGTCGCTTAGGATACGAGAATTATTAGCAATTATAACTATATATCCTTATAAAAAGGTAATCTAGAAAAACCTGCAAAAAAGATTTGTATCTACATTTATTTTTGATCAGGAATTTGTTTCTTCTATACTTTAATAATATTATAAAGAGGAAAGATTTGATTGTTTGTTTGTTTCTTTGCAACGAATAGGCTATTCTAAACATTCTTTAACTAATGGGAAGCTACATGATATGCATTGAACATGTGCTATATTTTATCTCAAAAAACGGCAAATAAAGGGATGAAAATGGAAGTGGAAGTTTTTATAGGGAATTAAAACGTCATATACCCATTGTTTACGATTCAAATTGTCATTGTAATTATAGCCGTGTCAAAGAGTAAACTATATCCGTGTCATGATATGAAACATTTAAGCTTAGATTTGGGTTTATTGTAGGCCACTTTTTATTCCACTAAAGTTCCTTGGAGTCCATGCGGGTAATGCTACTGACGGAAACCTAGTTTTGGTCATAAAGTCAATGACGATTGGCAAATATCTTCAATAGAGTTTTATTTTATTATAAAAAAAAAAAACTTTCAACGAGTTTATTCGTTTCCTTGTAGATTTTCTATGCTTCTTGGATAGTAGTTGTTTTTGTAGTCTTACTTTTGAAATGATTCTGAAATTAAATAGAATAAATTAATTCGTCATTAGGATAAAATTAAACCAGAATATTCATGAATAGGTGCGTTTCATTCGGTTTGTCAATACAACGAGCGGTTGTTCCTTGTTCCCACAGCTGAAAGACAAATAAACAACACAAATATTGACTCGACACACAATGAATACACATTTATTCGTTTACCTTCAGAATAGTTAGCGATAGGTCGAAATTGTGTGATAATATCACAGTGTTCTACTCACTGTGATATTATCACACTATTGGATGCAAAACATGTTTTAGATCAATAATATAATATATAGGTAGTAAAAATTACATCATAATTGTCACCCTATCAGTGTCCAGTTTTGGAAATAGGTATCTTCCAAGTCAATCCTTGTCTGTCGGTTTTGAGCCCTTTCCATCCATCCTCCCATCTTATGGGTGGAGGACCAAGTGACCTATTGTTTTCGCGGGATCTGCACTTTTCAAGCCATCTTGTCCACACGTACCTGTTCCATTTACATAGGACAATTACGAAGATCACGACATTCAAGAAAAATTACATAGATATCCTATATAAATTTGATTAGTGCTTGTTATTACAGAAAACTAACCAGCTTCAAATTGAATAAATCAGACAATAATAATATTTATTATAAACTATCTTCTTTTACAATAAACTTAAAGCTAGATATATTTATACATGAAAAAATAAACATAGCAAACCAATGAAAAATTTATTTGGTGCAAAAACAAAATTACAAATGACTACTAAAATAAAACAAAAGTAACTTTTCTACTAAAGTAACATTCAAAATATTATCCTAAATTACCTGGAATTGATTTTTTTATATTTGAGGATGCTTTGAATAAAAAAAACATAATGCTTTATTCATTTTAACATTATAGATAACATGCTCTACTGGAAAAATAAAACACCAGTGTTTTATGTCGAGTACAGGGTTTTGGGTGAATTACGGCGGCCTACACTTTTTATTATATAAAGCAATCGGATTTATCGTTATAAAATCTGCATGAATTATTATTACAGAACATTAACGAATTATTTTGTTCTATTTTTTTATATTGTCTTACAAAGATAATGTTAATTTTAAATGCACAATCTTTCCTATGAGATAAATCATCATCATCATCACCAGCCCTTTTACGTCCCCACTGCAGGGGCTCAGGCCTTCCTTATGGATGATTAAGGAGGATGGGCCATGACCCTTCACGCTGGCCCAATGCGGATTGGAGGGTAATGAGATAAATACTCTCCTATAATTGACGTGCATATTTTAAACCTACCTTTCTTAGTACCTACGTAGTCTGTGATCCTCCATAATACGAGATTTAAGCTACTAATATTTGAATCTGAGCAATGTATGTGATGTTATCTAATATTTAAGTATTTAAAAAAGACTATTGCAAGTCAGACTTGCGCGCGAAGTGTTTCGTAACTTTAACTATACAACACAAAAACAAATATATTACTTATTCTGGTTTCAGTATTTATTCTTATAGCGGCAACTAGAATACACTATTTGTGAAAATTTCAACTGTCCAACTATCAGGATTCATAGGATACAGCCTGGAGACAGACTGACAGGTGGGCGGACAGTGAAGTTAGTAACAACACTTTGGATAAGAGTATATAAAAATTGTAAGGGACACTCCGTGGGCTAGTCCAATTCGCGCTTGTACACTTTTTTATTATAACACAAGATTATAAAACAAAGTAAGTATTACGATTGCGAATATTACACAGTAACCTTGCGATAAGCGTATTCTAAAATTTTAACAGTAATAGCTTTTATTTGTACGCCATCAAACTAAAATAAGTATATTTTCGTAACGTCGAATGAAAAATAGGCGCGGCTAACCCCAAACCGGAGTTTAGTGATTTATAAAAGCAATCAATTCACCTAATTTTCTTCTGTTAGAGAAATCTTTTTTCGTTGTACCTCGTTAACTTCGGTATTTACCTACCTTAGCCTCAATTTAATTTAACGATGCCCTTATAGAAGCAAATCTGAAGGGCCCATTCTTTTTGTCGTACTCTTTCTTGCTTTTTGACACAAACGAATTCAGAGTTGTATTAAGTGTGCTTGTAGCTTGAAATCTTTATATGCGCCAGGATAAAGTTGAAAATCGTGTGCCGAGTTCCTTTTTTAAGATGCGCTTTCGTATTACGTCAGTAATGAGACTAATGAAGGTTTTTCCAAAGGGTAAGGTTTATGTACCGGCATTTAATTAAAATGGGACAGGTTCCTTAGTTGAGTTTTCTTAGATATAAATGTAGGTATATTTAAGTAGGAATGTCTCGAGGATTTTACGAAAAAGTAACTAGAAAAAGAAAATTAAATGGAACTGACAGGCATATTACATTAGGCTTAACGTTCAGACTTAATTGGTTTTTTAGGTGTATAAATTAATTATTCACATTTTAAGTATCATTGGCAGGGGTATTTATTTTTATAATTAAAAATTAGAATATTTCTATAGGAGTTTGCTCAATAATATGACATCCTTTTCTCTCAAGTCTCATTGAAATCAAATTTATAAACAAAATTGTATATATTTTATAATCGAAATATTTTTTAACAAAATCGTTTAGGTCTTGTAAAAAATACGATTACTAGGTCGAAGTCAAGACCAATTAAAATAAATTGGTGGTATAATAATTGCTGATATAATAAAAGTTATTTCAATAGTCCACTTTTTCCTACCTCCATTTAGGAAGGGGAAAAAATATTTACTGTTTAAATAGGCATGCGGACAAAACAACCTTTGAATGGATTTTAAACGAGATTAATTTTATTTCTATTAGATTTCTTAGACTCTGAATAGCTCTACGACGTATTCGATAAGCGCCGCGGCCTGCGTTTTTGTTGTTAAGCAACTTTCGTAGCTACTTCGTGTTTCGGAAGGCACGTTAATCCGCTAGTTCTAATAATTTGTAGTTGTTAATACCCAGTCCAGACATAAGCCGCAGATGACTACAGTGTCGATTTTCAGCTGACGCCTAGGGTGTCCACCATTATATAAGAAACATAGAAGAATATTTATATATCTATATACACACACGCACACACACACACACACAAACACACACACACATACGAACAAGTATGCGCGTGCACATGCATATACATACAGTATATATATATATTATATGTGTATATGTAAACACATACATATACACACACACACACCCACCCACACATGTATAAGCTAACATTATGCGAAAATAATCATTGAGTGACAAAAACAAATATAAGTCTCCAAGTAAAAACCCAATACCGTTAATTTTATATTAAACAATCAGACCTGCACTGAATTTTCCGAATAATATTCAAAACGGAAAAGTAAAATTTTTATTAAACAGAATGAAAAAGAGAAAAAAAAAATACAAATCTTGCATGACTACTTAAATAATCGGTATAGAAAAACAGATGTTAAATAATTTATATAAAAATAAATACATATTTTAATAGTAACTCAAAAAATCTCAACTTATTATTTTTTAGCTACCGTAACAATATAAATTCAAAATTTACACAAAGATGAAAATATCTTGTCCCCTAGAGAAATTTCAAGATTACATTTTCGTCAATTTCTTCACTCTTTATCACGGAAAATTGTGTCAACACAGCGTATTCCGGGGTTGCTCGTTTTATCTCCGACATAATGGCATCACGTAAATTTGCCCACGTCAAAGAAAGACGAACGCAGTTAGCACGAAATAAAGACCTCGTGACGTTTAGTTGCCAACCGCAGTCTCCTAATGATCGCGTCATCAATCATAGATACAGTTGGGATCTGACACTACATATGCTGTAAAATTAGGTAGATGTCGAATGTAATGTTTTCTAACTGACGCGTTGTTGATTTTTGTTTTAATTAACTACATTAGTATGGATGTGACAAATTTTTGTTTTTATGTCAATCGGGTAGTGTTAAAGAATAATATTAAACTTTTGCATTTTGTCATAGATGGCATTGTTTACATAGTTGTAACGTAACGAGCTCCCACTCCTCAACTTTAATGCCTATTATCTAACCCATTTCTTGTTATGTTGAAGAAAAAAATATGTTTCTAATATTTTTGACGTGAGTGACGGACTAAATAAAATATCTGTGGTTTACTCAGTGGGGGGGGGGGGGCAGAGGGGGCGATCCGCCTCGCAGAAGGGAGGGGGGGTATCGCAAGTTTCTGCCCAGGTTGGAAAAGGTTGTATGTCCGGGCCTAATGCCGCCCCGGGCCCCCGACGTCCTCTGATATTACTAGATGTATTCCCGCGACTACAAACGTGCAAATTCTCGCAGGTGAAAGAAATTTTATGATCGTATAAGTATTTCCGAAGATAACATCCCTTTGGTTATATATAACTCCCTACTAACAACTTTAGAAATTTTTATAAATAATTAGTATTACATATACTATAAGAAAACGTCCATTATTAATATACTTGTAATCTTTTCATCTTGATATTCTTACACTCATAAAACATTATAAAATTTTTAACCTTGCTATCATTATCATCATCAACCCGTTTACGTCCCCACTGCAGGGGCTCAGACCTTCCTTAAGGATGGTTAAGGAGGATGGCCCATCCTTCTTATATCATAATCGTATTGGAGTGTATTAACGACTGAAACTGCAGTCGGGACCAACGGCTTGACTTGTCTTTTTAAACACGGAGTCGCTCGAGATAATAATTTTTTGGTCACCCATTCCGTGACCGACCTTTCTGAAAGTTGCTTAATAGCAACGATCGCGGGCTGCGGAGCTTACCCGAGCTTGTAATGTAAGATGATGTGGTTATTTTATATTCGAATTCCTAATAAATGAAATGATTTTGATTAATAGAGCGATCTACACTATCACTCATCGCTGGCACTGACGTGATACCCCGATTTTGATTCCAACTGTCAATTGCAAACAATTGGTCTATCAAGGAGCTTAAATAATTAATTATACCCAATACAATACCTTATACTGAATTGCAGTGTCATTCTGTTTAAAAACAGCCTCTAACTCAACGTCGTGTGCAGAGCTATATGTATATGATATGGCATAGGAGTACAAATGAAATGAAACTGAAAAATACTTTATTCAAATAAGATTGTGACAAGCATTTTTGAACCGTACAATTCTTTTCCCTAACGCCTTTTAGCTGACAAGAAGAACAAGCGAAAGAAACTTACCAAAAGGTAATCTTGTTTTTTTTACAGAATAAAAAGCGAAGGGGTAAATGCCTTTGGCATTATTTTTATGCCTTTGGTGAAGACATTATTGTCTCGAATATTTCAAAATAAAATATATTAATTGTCTTCATATGAATAAAACAAGTTAAAAAAGAAAGTGGTAAAGAGAATTATTGGACAAAACGAAAAAGAAAATTTATTGAATGCCAGAAAAAATAAAAATTTTGACGGCATTAAATTTTTCTCCGAAATAATTTTGCTAATCAAAGAAATAAATACAGGAGATTCATTTTATAATAAAGTGATAGCTTTCGAATCCATAATATAAAATGCATTATTCCACAGTACAAATATATAAATAATCTGTCGCTATCTGTTTCAATGGCAAACTTCTATCTTTCCTTTTCCTTTTAATATGCAATGAAAAATTAAGCTTCTTATAGAATATGACATCATAATTCCGCAAAACGAGCGGGTGTCATCGTTAGCGCAGCGTGTTAATTGAAAAAGACATTTCATCTATTTAAGTCAAACGCAATTTGAAAGAGTTTTTCAAGCTGTATCATTAACACGCCATTCACTTTGTGGACAACGATGTCAACCTCTTTATTGGTGCATGTTGCAGGTTTTAGAACATCTGTTCTGTTTTATTATCAAAGCTTTTAACTTAAAATTTATGGATTAAAAAGTTTTCCTGATCGAGTAAGCTGAAATAATTTAATAGTTAAAATGACAATGCATGGTTGGTTTCTTCTCAATCATCTCACTCTAGACAAAGCGGGCGTGTTCATTATGAGGTAGCATCGTGATTGGTGGCTGATGTATCTTTCTCACAATTTCTCGCCATGTTGATATATTGGCCAACATTATGATGCATTTGTGTAGTCTCCAACTGACGACTTTATTTGGTCAGCCTATCTCATGGGTGATCTGCCACGTGGTCTGGTTCCTTCGACTCTTCCCTGGACCATTAAAAGCTCTATGGTATCGCTCTATAATCATAGTTGCGGCATGAGATATGCCCAAAGAACTTCAAAATTCGAAACTTTACTAAGGCATGGTTGGTTAGCTAAGATAAACCAATTTAAATATAATATAACAGACGCCACAAAATGGCAACCTAGTTTTTTCTTTTAGTATATTTGTATATACCTATACCAATGTATATCGTTAGTTGATATGAAAGAGGTGAATGAAAAATTACTAATATAATAAAATGATTTCATTCTAAATCCAAGATAGCAGACCACCCAAGATAGTGGACTAGTTATATTCTGAGCACTCTTACAATTATTTATATTCATTAATTTTATTAGTACCTTTTGAAGCAGCATACGATTCCTTTTTTTGATTATTCAAGTGAAAGTAAGTACGGTATATACAATATATTTGTTTCTCTCTCTGTCAATGTATAATTTCTGCATCGTTTTAACACGAGCAAAAATGACATTACCCACAAAGCCTGCTGGAACGTGACTCAGAGAAACTTGGGCAATTACCTTGTTTTTTGTTGATAATATTCTGCGCAGATAACCCATCTAAACTTTTGTCATTGCTTTGTACTGTTTATATATTAAAGGTACACATTTGAATTGCTTTTCGACAACCCATTAGTAAATATTACATACGAGGGTCAAACTGAAAGTTCTTAGAACTGGCCACTTATAAACAATATAATAAAAAAATAATTCTAAAATTTGAAAATATAACTCTTTGCCAATATTACTGAGTATATATTTCATTCATTTGTCATTTGTTTTACGATTTGGCGGCAAATTGAAAATTGTCTGTGTCACGTCATCATGAATTTAACACGAGAAAATTTTCGTGCAATGATTTTTTATGACTTTCGATGTCATTTAAGTCAACAAGAAAGTTATGATAGACTACGATTGGCCTTTCACGATGAAGCCCCATCTCGTGCGACTGTTTACAACTGGTTTAATGAGTTTAAACGTGGTCGCACTAATCTCACTGATGATTTACGTGAGGGACGGCCTTCTACGGCGACGACTGAAGATAACATCTGTGTTGTGCGGCGTATTATAGAGACTGACAAAAGAGTGACCTATCAACAGATTCGGACAAGCTTAGGCATCGGTATGAGTCAAGTGCACAAAATCCTCCACGAACATTTAGCGGTCAGGAAGCTTTGCGCCCGGTGGATACCTCATAATTTGACTGAGGCTCAAAAACTCCATCGTGTGGATTGGTGTCGTAAAATGATTGAAAGATTTAACGGAGGTGACTCAAATGCTGTGTTCGACATACTAACAGGTGACGAAAGCTGGATTTACTGTTATGATCCTAAAACCAAAAGACAATCTGCTCAGTGGGTGTTTCCTTTCGAGGAGTTGCCAACTAAAGTGAAGAGAGATCGAAGTGCGGGAAAAAAAATGGTGGCCTCGTTCTTTGGAAGGATAGGTCATTTTGCAACAAATGTGTTAGAGGATCAAAAAACAGTTTCTGCAGAATGGTGCACTACCAATTGTTTGCCACTTGTCTTGGAAAAAGTTCGAGAGAAACGACCTCGCAGTAGGATCCTCCTTCACCACGACAACGCCTCGTCGCACACCGCCAAGCGAACGATCGACTATTTGGCGACATCAAACGTTGAATTACTGGGTCACCCGCCGTATAGCCACGACCTCGCGCCTTGTGATTTTTATTTATTTCCAAAAATTAAAGAAAAACTTAAAGGAAAGCGGTTTATGAATGCTGAAGAAGCGGTGGCTGCGTATCGCGATGCCATTGAAGAGACCCCTAAGGACGAGTGGGCAAAGTGCTTTTCCCAGTGGTTCCATCGCATGCAGCGGTGTATTGACGTGAATGGACAATATTTTGAAAAGATATAATAAAACTAATAACTGGCTAATGTAATCAGTTTTTGATTTTCTAAGAACTTTCAGTTTGACCCTCGTATAAGTAAATTGATTACGAATACTGCTAAAGTACTGGTTACACCATTGTGATGGTTGGTGCGAATCAACCGACTATTGTCCCGAACAATGGCCTAGAAATAAGTTTGCAGGAAGTGAGTTTTGCTTCAGGAAATTACTTTCTACAAAACTAATGTTGAGGCGCAATCCGAACGCGAACAAAGTTTTGAGTGAACGCTTTATTTGCGCAAGAATTTGTAGACGATTAACATTGTAAGTTTATAGGATAAAAATCTTAAAAAAGTTGCGAACCAGTGGCTTTTTAGCCAAATCAATATTTTTTTTTTAAATATAAGACATATACATTGCTCTGATTCCAAGATGAGTGGCTAAAGCTCCCGTTTTATGGAGTATCTGATACCTGACAAACTAGGTACCACAATACCCAAACCTTTATTTTTTTTGACGCTGATAAATACGACATTAACTATATATAATAAAAGTATGATGTTAACTATAAAATTATTCATGAACTTTCAAATATAATAAGTCGTTTTGTTAGTATATAAAGATAATCTTAGTTAAGACTTTAAAATTTTTGACTAGTTGTAGAAATTATGGTTAAGAATTAAGAGCACCGAAATCAGTAAAATATGTATAAGTATATGTAAAGCGGTAAACGAAAAAAATAAAGTTTGGTAACATTTGCCAATTCTATAAAGCATGTACATTGTAATTAGCTTTATTTCCGAGACAAGATGTTTGCATCCGAGATCATATCTGTAATAATTGCAAAAATATGCGCGGAAGGCGATCAAAACGCATTTAAAGTTGTTCGGTTGTTGCTAAAGTTTTGGGATTAGTTAATCCACGGTGACCTAAGCCCCGTTTAATATTCACTGTCACACTTCAAGTTATCCCCGGATTAGAGTTTAATACAGGGGGCTAATTGTCTAGTTTTAAAACCTACCGCAATACCTTTCAATTTGACATTTGAAAGATATTCATGAACTTCACCCTACAATTATTTGACATGTTATAGTATGCGACGTTGAAGTTTTATTGGAAGATATTGAGTCAACAATATTGTTACTTTAAATATTGTTATGGAAATTTATAAGATAAGCTTTATATCAAACTATCTTTGGAAGCTATTGAGAAATATCATTAAAGAGTTGAAAGTTAACTTTAATCTTTCGACGGGCTTATCTAAATTTTAATTATATTTCTTGCTCGTTCAAATCATCATTCATTCAAAAACTAATTAAGACTTTAAACGTTACACAATTCCATAAATAGTTATTACAATTGCTATACCTTTAAAAGCCAAAGCGGTAGATTTTGATATTAGCTCACTGGTTTCTGGCAAGACGTCGACGTACATACATTATTAGTTATATTAGAACCGGGGCGTCGAACGTTTTACTCACTATCATCAACAGAGGATTGCATCGTAGCTTGGAAATTGTATAAAGTTTTCAGTATCTCCGATATTTTCTTGACAAAATTTCTAAAATCGTAATAAACTCAAGTGTTTTATTAATAAAATAACATTGCTGAATAATTATATGCACTTCTATCTCTGTTAAAGCGGCACGATAAAGTTTCATTCTTCTTAACCAACTTCAAATAAGGAAGAGGTTAGCGATTCGACTATTTGTTCTTTATAAATTCCATAGTCTCTTCATCAATAGCAGATTGAATTTTATGAATCTTTTTTGATTGAAAGAGTATGCTCTATGGAATGTACCAGTAATTTTTGGAATATTTTTTCACATTTACTTTTACCAACTTGATACAATCGAAAAATAATTCTTAACGAGTGAACGCTTTCAGCGTTCTGGGACATCTTACCTATCTGATGATAGGGACTGTTGTAATATAGGGATTTTTTATCTAGTACAGTTTTAGTTTAAATACAATTGAGATAAAGTAGACTTAACATTGTATTGATTAATTATATTATAAATTTGGAATTGAATCGTTATTTTTTATAGCACTTTGCTGGCATAACCAAAACGCATGATATATTTTAATGTTTTCCTTAAAAATGAGGGAAAAACTCTTGCCAGGTTTGAATAAAAATCTGTTGGTCATTCGTATTGTGAAACATTCGTTTCGACTATAGTATTCTTAAGTTTTTGTTATCTTTGACAGCTGCTACAGGACCCTAATCCAGGAATAGGGTATTTTTTTGCATTGAATTCTTATGCGATTTTTCTCCGTTTTCAAATATAAATGAAATAGAGAAGCTTATTTATTACCAGATTAAAAATTAATATATGTTTCAGACATATGTACATTACAAATATACAGGTTTTCAGCATAGAATAAATAATTGAAAATAATTAAAAATACACACACATTAATAAAAATTCAGAAATTTATACTATAAATAGGAAATACGTTTGTTAACTCTTCTATAACATCACCACAAAGCGCCGTTTTGTTATGATTTTTGTGAAAATAGAAAAATTTTAAAAATTCGAGTGTTTTAATATAAATTCCCTCTTTAATTATAGCCTGTCATCTACGTATAATGTTCTTCCCGTGGTGAAAGAATTGATATAATGTAGAAGTTTCCGACATTCAATTAAGACAACCAATTCATTACTTTTTTAATATGGATTTGTATCTCTGAGCCAAGAGAAATCTATTCTCAGAGAAGTTCAATGGGGAAATATTATGAGATTAAAAGCGTGGACAAAAATGAAATAACAAAAATATATATTTATTAATTCCCTCTCATCGTATATCATTATAACCAGCGTATTAAAGTCCTCATTGCTTGGCTCAGGCCTTCGCTAAGGATGAAATCAAATCAAATTGAATAGCAAAAATGTGCTATGATCCACCACGTGGGCCCATTGCGGGTTGGTGTGTCTTAACGACAGCAAATTCAGCCGGGACCAACGGCTTAACTTGCCTTCCGAAGCATAAAGGAGCAATTTTTTACATATAGTTAAAAAAATGTATTTATTGGAACAAATAGTTTAACAAAAGTATAGTGTACGATAGTAGTCGCGGTAGTTTAAAAAAGGAAACTGAAGTGCAACCATTAGGTAGCAAATAATGTTATGTTCCATATTCTACTATATTTTTATCATTATCGTTTGTAATAATTATTCGAGTTAACAGAACAAAATTATAATTTATCATAGTTGTAGTTTAACATATAGATGTAGAGTTTCTTAATAGAAAAAAGATATTACCTGCGATATTGGACATTTTCCATCGACGAGATACGAAATAATACAACATTTATATATGATATTATAATGTAATACGGATTTATTTTGTCCCATTTTGATTAATGTTCGCTACTGCGGTCAGACTGTGGTTCTGGATAAGGACAATATGCAAAGGATATTAAAGATTCAATATATTTTCTTTTTATATTTTATACCTATATATTTTCGTTTTTATTTGTTTTGAATAAAATAATTATAATATGTTTTTTAAGCTTTCATGATCATTTTCATTTGAATGGTAGTTTTATACGGACTTGCTACTTCTACTCCGAGTAGCTCGGTGGCGTAGTGGATAAGCGACGCGGCCCGTGATCGTTGGTCCAAGCTGCATTTGCAGTTTTTTTTTATGGGATAGGGGGCAGACGAGTAGACGGTTCACCTGATGGTAAGTGATTACCGTCGCCAGAGAGAAGCTACAAGCGCGCTGCCGGCCTTTGAGTGACGAATATGATAATAGGGAGGGAAGGGTTGAGGAGTAGAGGGAAGGGAATAGGGAGGGGTTGGGCCTCCGATACCCTCACTCACACGACGAAACACAACTCAAGCGTTGCTTCACGTCGGTTTTCTGTGAGGCCGTGGTATCACTCCGGTTGAGCCGGCCCATTCATGCCGAAGCGTGGCTCTCCCACGGTCATTAATACCCTCCAATCCGCATTGAGCCAGCGTGGAAGGTTATGGCCCATTCTCTTTAACCAACCACAAGGAAGGCCTGAGCCCCTGCAGTGGGGACGTAAAAGGGCTGATGATGATGATGATGATGACTCCGTGATCATGGTGCTTGCGACAGCGTCAAATATCAGGAACGCAATAAAACAATGCAAGTTATCCATCCCGTAAAAACTAATATTTTAAAATAAATACATATATTTATAATCGTATCTGAGCTCAATAGATGGTCAGTTACCCAATGGCTGGTCATAGGATGGGTGACATCTAGTTTCTACGTACTTCAGAAGCTAAGCCATGGTCTCGACTTCATTTGTAGTCAATACCCACCAAAATGATCTCGCTTTGGCCCATTCTTCCTTGATTCCATCTATAGGGAGGGTAGGAAGGCATGAGCCCTAGCAGTTAACAAACGGAACAAAGTTAATTACTGCGAAATTATTAGATACGTATTTTCTTAACTTCAATTTAACAAGAAATAGCTTAGATAATAGGCATTAAAGTTGAGGAGTGGGGGCTTTGTTTGCTTAGATTTAACAAGAAGTGGCTTAAATAATAGGCATTAAAGTTGAGGAGCAGGTGCTTGCTACGTCACAACTCTGCAAAAATGTACATAGTCGTGAAAAATTACAACTGAATATCACTGTGATTTATTGATTACGCTATAAAACAGATATTTTGTATTTTTCAATACTCAACTTGACGTAGACGGACAGACAGTTAAAAATTAGTCATACCTTTTTAACTAATGTCCACGACCAGATCGGATTACACCCAATGACCTTTGCTCTATAAACTCTAACATCTCGAAAACTTGGGTAGATTCCCTTAAGCTGCTATTATCGTTTGAATTGACGAGTGATCGTTTGAAACCGCGCCAAAGATTATGAACGTTACCAAATTGGTATGTCAGGTATTATAGGTGGATCGCATTAAAAAAGTACACATAGGAATAGGTCTATCGGCATAAGAACTAGAGTTCCAAATACCAGTCTACGCAATTTATCATTTTAAAATCTTCCTAAATCTGCTATTTAAATCATGTCATTTTTACTAATGGAAAATAAAGTAATTAAGTTAAGTTAAGCCGTATTGTATTGGTTAGAATTGACACAAGTTGCATTTTAATTTTTTTTCAATCTTTATCTATACTAATATTATAAAAAGGTTACATTTGATTATTTATTTGATTGCAATAAATAGCCTCCGAAACTATTGGACTCATTTTTGAAAGTTGTTTCATCCACGAGAAGCTACATGATACGCGGGTGGCATAGGCTATAAATTAAGCGGTCAAAGTCACAGGAAAAGTAAATAACCATAATACAGCTTAAAAACTATGTTGTCTTTCAACTTCTCTAGTGTTATATACATAAAGTAATTATATTATTGTATCATGTATTTCCCTCATATTTGCCAAATAAATTGAACACGAGTGACAAAATAATATTCGTTTTTGAAGTAACGACTTTATTTTGTCACTTCAAAGTATTGCCTGTCAGAAATCGCAAAGTGGAATTATAACATCTGTCGTTTCTATTACATATTTCGACGTTCCCAATGCATGTTAAAAAGCTTATTCGTAGATCTCAAAAGTGGTTCCATAAGAAGAATTAAAACAGAACACAATACTTTAATAAAAAGATGAATATTAAATAATGTTGTTCTAAGTTATTTGTAGAAGGATTGTTTATAATACTCGTAATATATTACCATTTTTGTTTGCAAATTGTGTGTCTATTCTTTTTTTTTCTATTGCACTCACGTAATGTTAGCTAATCATACGTTGAGAATAATTTTAATTATGTCGTAGAACACATGTTATAATTAACAGTTCCATTCTCCAAAGAAATAAGTTTGATAAATACGTTTCTATCAAAATACATTGTAACTATCTTAGTTAAACTAACAATGCGTAGTTTAAAAACTTGCCGTTGAACAAATAAATTTTACACGTTTCAGGATATCGATTTTGAAACTATATACATAATGTTGCTTTTGTATTTAAAATATTTTATTTTTCATGAATATATTAATCAGAGATATCAGCAATACCAGTATCTAATCTACCAACCCTTTTATAATCAGAACTCAGATTTGACAGAAAAATCAGACATATAAATTTTGTTTGCAAACCTTACTTAATTATTTTTTTTTCTAACAAAACGTTAATATAACTTTATTTTCTGTCTATTCTTGTTAAGATCAAAAACTTTTTTTTTTATAGTTATTAAGAAGCTCGATGGCCCAGTGGGTAGCCCACTCGATCTGCAATACAGTCATGACAATTCATAGGGTGGATGCCCAAAAGTTTATTAACTTGAGCTCCTCCGTGCTTTGGAAGGCACGTCAAGCCGTTGGTTCTGGCTGCATCTGCAGTCGTTAATACCCACCAATCCGATTTGGGCCCTCGCTGTTAGTTATTCACCCTATTCGATTCCATCCATAGGGAAGACATAAGCCCAAGCTGTTGGCATATTAATAAGCTGATGTAAATGAAATTTTTATTTACTAATTAATTTATTGCTTGAAAAACTAACATAGACGATTTCTAGTTTTAATTTTATGAAACACGAGTTAAATATTGTATTAAGCATGCACTTAGCTTCACGAATTGCAGGTAAACAACGAGAGCTCTCTATAAAGCTTTGTGTGTTTCAAACTACAATCTTTCCTTGTCGGTTTAATGCATCATGATGTGAAATACTCTAACTATAATAAACAAAGTTGGCACCAAAGCTGAATAGTTCAGAGAACACGTCCAAACGTATTTTACGTCCGGCATTCGCTAATCCATTATACCGGGACTTTCGAATTATTATACTGCAAGAGGATTGACTAGAAAGGTATATTTTAGATGAACTGCCTGATGAATGGTTGATTTTTTTTTCAATATTGCTAGGCATGCAGTTTTGCAAATAAACTCGAAGCGATCTTATTTTCACAATTTTTGCAAGTAGAGACTTCTATGAAATAACGATATGTTTAATTGAAGAGACGATAAAGTATATATTTATTTCATAGATGCGAACCAAGTTTAAATGACAAATAAGCGGTATTCGTCAGTTTCCTATTGATAGAGCTTGACAGCTCGGTCATTAGAGTTTGCGATCGCTATATTGTCGAGATTGTACACCCAGGTTATTGGTTATATTATAAAAAATCAACAGTATTAAACATTTGTTTCCCTTGGTATGATAAAATTGTTCTTGTTCTTTTTATAAATCTTCCCTGTTTCATTTTGTACTAACTGCGACTATTCTATCATACACTTATGAAGGAAATACATTAGCAATAAGTAACTTAACACAATTAACACAAAAAATCTAATTATATTTAAAGATAATACGTACAAATTCTTTTGAGTGGATTTTAAGTAGCGTAAAGTTGAGTAACTGGCTAGTACAAAGATACTCATATAACATAATTATATCTATTGTAGAAAAAAATGTTGGAGGATTTAAAAGAACTTTAAATTAGTAAAGATGGAATAAATATATTTGGACTTTAATGTTTTGATCTATCATGAATTTTATCTAAATTGACACTAAATAAATTGAGATTCAATAATAATAAACTATGAAAAATTAATCATCCTATACGCATGATATCTCAAGGAGCCTTTATATTAGGATAACGATTTTCGACAGTAATTAGTTTTAGGACAACATACATATTTCGAATGCTATTTCAGGAGTTTAGCGTGTAGTGATAAGGTAACGACAGTACCTCAGAGACAAAAGTTGATAGTGACTGCACTATTCGTCATTCACATTGCCTTAGTAACAAAAGAAATTGCTTAGCTCTGGGAGGTAAGGACCTTTGCAGGGATGCAGACAGAGAGTACAAAGCCAGATGGGAGCTTGCAAATATTCGCGTTCATGGAGTAAATAAATTCTCTTCTTTTGATCGGTATTTGAAATGTTATATTAATTTTTAATAAAAATTATGAAATTAAGCTCGGTGGCGTAGTGGATAAGCGCCGCGGCCCGCGATCGTAGTCGTTAAGCAACTCTCGCAAGGGTCGGTTACGGGATGGGTGACCAAAAAAATTATTATCTCGAGCTACTCCGTGTTTCGGAAGAAACGTTAAGCCGTTGGTCCCGGCTGCATTTGCAGTCGTTAATACTTTCTATTCCGCATTGGGCCAGCGTGGAGGGTCATGGCCCATTCTCCTGACCATCCATAAGGAAGGCCTGAGCCCCTGCAGTAGGGTCGTAAAAGGGCTGGTGATGATGATGATGATGATGATAAAATTAAAAATTTCTTCCAGAACCACAATGATATTTAGAACCATTCAAGAAACCTTATTTGAAGTCGGGTGGTTCAATAATTTCTAGTTATCATACGAGAACAGTCAAGGATTTGAAATTCAAAAAATAATGATAAACCAGCTTTTATAAAGGCCCATTTTTCTAAAATAAAAAAGGGTACGTGGAATTATTTAACGATGCACTTAAATCAAATACAAAGAAAACACTCAAATCACCGTGTACGTCTACGTATTGAGAGTCTCATATTTTTTTTATAGCAACGATGTCACGTTATTTTAGCAAAACATTCTTTTTATACTCCATTTACATTACATTCTCCCTTTATTTTCTTTTATCAAAAAAAAAATAAAGTAAAAGATAGAAATAAAGATTTTAACTCATCGTCTATTTTTGGAACCTATTCAAAGTAAGATCATATTGTTTTATTGAAAACCTTGTTAATTACTTTGAGAGTGACTAAAAATAGACTTGATTTAATCAAAGTCAGTCTTGGTTTTTATGTAGTTGTAACTTATAAAATATATTACTTAGTATTATTTGCGGCTGACATTGAAATATAATTCAATTGATATAACAGTAGACGTTAATGTAAATTACAATTGCAAACATCGTCGTCATAATTATCAAATGTACACGTCAGCAAATGAATGTATTAAATGGAATTTCCATTCATTAACAAAGAATTTAATACAAAGGCTGACGGTTTCTCGAAATTTATGAAGTGAAATTTCTGTCCCGTGCCCGTATCAAACGAAAAGTAGGTACAAATACAAACAGTAGGGTAAGTAGTAGTTAAAAAAACTTAATTTCTCGTTTTTAAACCGTTAGCTAGTAGACATCATCGCTACTACCATCTTAAGCAGTTGATGTGATGATGTCAACATGCTAACGCTTTTTTTCGAGAAATCAGGGTTGTTCCAAGATATTTTTGTTTTTAAATCCCTTGCAGTAAAATCGTCAATAAAACTAAATATAAAAGCCATGAAATCATTTAAAAGTTGTTACATTTATAAATTTAATTTTATATATCCCATTTCTTTTATCATTAAATACTTTTATATTCAAAATACATATTATTCTTAATGTGTCTTATCCTACTGTCGCTTATTTATCTATGTGCTTGACGGTCCGATGCCAACAAATTGGATTCCAGTGCATCCCGTTTTCGAAAATCTAAAGTTATTATGACAGGATTGTAAAGTTACGAAATAGAATTTTCTGTAATATTGTTAGCAATTTGTTGACAAAAGTGTTAGATATGTGTTTTGACCCTTACGTATATTACAAAAAAAATAGAACATTATGTTCGTCTTTTCAAACGATATGGTAAAGAATAACCCAATGTGTAAAATAATTTCGGAGATAGGTTTTGGTATATTTATCATAATCATCATAATTTCTGAGGTTGCTAATAAATAAAAGAAACTATATTTTCTATAACTAGGTTCTAAATGGCAGTAATTCTAGTTGTTCGGGCTAAATAGTTTCTCTTCATTCCTAGTAAATTGCGGACCTCAGTAATGAGGTCTAAATAAAGTTCTTAATTAACCACAACAGGTAATGGACCATTGCTGATTGCTTAAGAAGAAAAAATACAAATTGGCTAGCACATAAATTAGGCTTAATGAGCGTCGTTGAGTGAAAAAACAACTTGGCCATGTAACTGTTGAATGAAATTTAAACTAAATTAAATAAATCTTTAGCTTTACATGAAGGCTGGTTTGGTGTTTCCTGAAAAGAACTTGATTTGATAACATCTAAAGTTGAAGAGTGCAGATGGGTCTTTGCAATTGACAACCATCAAAAGCTTTTTTATGTAATTTTTCGACGCTCAATGTTAATTTATTTTTCCATAGGTCGTTTCTTGAGTTCACTTATTATAAAATTAAACATCGCACTTGTAAACATAAGAAAGAATTTATTATTTACACACCTTGTGTTACATTAGATTAATTTATAATTTGTAATATTTAGCCTTTAAGACTACTTAATAATAATTAATTTAATATTTGTGGCTATAGCCCACACGCGTCTCAAAATCAAGAAGTTCGAGAAGACCGCCAAAAACGGCAAAACTTTTTAAATCAATTTTTTGCTATGCAAAAGAATTTGTGTTCATTCTGCATTGAACATAGTCGCGGCCTCTACAAAAGAAATTATACAATTTTAAAGTTTTATAGTAAATTAAAATTATCGTAAATCTGCATACAGTTAAGTTAAAAAAAATATAGACATACATATAATATAAAAACTACAATTCAAGGCAATTTAAAAAATACCCAATACATTATTATCTTCTATTGGTAGAATACAAACTTTTGATATACTTGTTCTTGTTACAAAACCTTTTTGGTTTTTAATATCTAAAGCCCTCACCTTTCCATCCTCTCCAGGGTACACTTTTATCACTCTGGCCATGGGCCATGCTAGAGGACTTACATTATCGTTTTTAACGATGACTAATGTTCCAACCTGCAAATTAGGTTGAGCTACCTGCCACTTAGGACGATTCTGTAACTGAACTAGATATTGCTTATGCCACTGCTTCCAAAATGACTGTTGAATTTGTACACACTGTTTCCAAAATTTTAATCTATTGGTAGGAACGTTAGTAACATTAGGCTCAGGTAGACATTGGAGAGATGCACCTGTGAGAAAATGACCAGGTGTAAGGTAAGTAAAGTCATTCATATCAGACATTACTAATGGCGTTAACGGCCTAGAATTTAAAATCCCTTCTATTTGAACCATTATAGTATACAATTCCTCATAAGTAAAACATTTGTCACCTACGACACGTTTTAAATGATACTTTACACTTTTAATTCCTGCTTCCCAGATTCCCGCAAAATTCGGTGAATATGCAGGTACAAACTTAAATTGAACGCCAAGCGATGACGTATAATTTTGAACACATGTTTGATGCTCAACAGAATTTTTTAACTTATACAGATCATTTAATTGGTTGTTTGCCCCATGGAAAGTCGCAGCATTATCAGAATATATTATAGAAGGCATGTTGCGTCTAGATATAAATCTTTTTAAGGCAGCTAGAAATGCTTCTGTGGTCATGTCAGATACAAGTTCAACATGGACAGCCTTAGTCGAAAAGCATATAAATAATACAATATAACCTTTTGAAATTAAAACCTTTCTTACACGTGACTGCTTTATTTGAAATGGGCCCCCATAATCGACACCAACTATTTCAAATGGACGGGTTGCTGTGACTCTCTGTTGTGGCAAAGAACCCATCAACTGTGAAGCTTGTTTAGCCTTAAGTCTAAAACATACAACACACTTATGTATTACAGATTTAATTTCTCTTAAACCATTGATCAGCCAATACTTTTGGTTTAAATAACTTAATATAAGTTTAGGCCCTGCATGTAACAGCTTAACATGGGCATCATAAATTATTAATTTTGTTATATATGACCCTTTCGGCAATATTATTGGATGCTTTTGAGAATAGGGTATAGATGCATTTTCTAATCTACCACCAACACGAAGTATTTTCCTTTCATCTAGAAATGGATTCAATTGTAACAAATTACCTTTTACTGGCTGATCCTTTGCTAATCTATGAATTTCATTATTAAAATATTGCCTTTGTTCACATTTAACAATTACTAAAGTAGCATCATTAATTTCCTTGGCATTTATTACACCATTGTGTCTTTCATTTTTAGGCAATTTACAATTTTTATAAAATCTATATACATATGCAACTACTCTTTGGAGTTTTAAAAAAGATGAATATCTATACAATAAATTTTTTATGAAATTTTTATCATATGAATCAATTGTAAACAAACATACATTTTTAATTTCAGGTAATTTTTCAACTAATTGGACAAAGTCATTAGAATGTTCATAATCTTTATCATGCATAATTTGTGGTCCATGCCACCAGAGAATATTTTCTTTCAACATATCAGGATCTAATCCCCTAGAAATACAATCTGCTGGATTAGATTGTGTATTAATATAATGCCAAGAATAGTTTTTACATGAATCTCTTATAGATTTGACTCTATTAGCCACATATACAGATAACCGTACAGGTTCTATTTTCAACCAAGACAACACTATTTGTGAATCTGAATACAAGTAAACATTCATAACTTTCTTATCAAATTTTAAACATATACATTTATAAACCTTTTTTATTAAAATAGAGAGCAAGAGTGCACTATTAAGCTCAAGCCTAGGTGTTGAAAGTTGTTTACCAATGGGACTGACTCGAGATTTTGAACATAACAAGTTCATACAAACAGTACCATCTTCTTTTACAATTCTTATATATATACAACATCCATATGCATTATTTGATGCATCAGCAAACCCTACTATTTCAATCTTAACAAACTTAGAAACACTAATGTTTCTTGGAATAGAAATATATGACATGTTAATTAAACCTAAAGCAAATTTTTTCCATTTATGATTTAAATCAAAGGAAAGTGGAACATCCCAATTAATATTAGCCTTCCAAAGCTCTTGCAAAAATAATTTTGCTTTAATTAATATAGGACCCAGTATTCCCAAAGGGTCAAAAAACTTACTAATAAAACTTAAAATCTCTCTCTTAGTATAAACTTCCAAAAACTTTTGTTCTGGACAAGTAATATCAATATTGTCTGTTTTAATATTGTAATGTAAGCCTAACGTTTTAACAGACATATCATCAAATGCTAAATCAATATTTTCTAGCTGCTGCCTTTCAGCAGGGATATCAGCCAGCACTTGCGGTGCATTCGAACACCATTTATGTAATTCAAAACCTCCTAATCTTAATAAATCTATTAGTTCATATTTTAATTGACTCAATTCATCAACATCATTAGAAGTAAAATTTACATCATCAACATACGTGTTATTTTTGAGTGCAGATGCTGCTAATTTATATTTATCACTAAATCGGTTAGCTAACTCTAAAAGACATCGAGTTGCTAAATAAGAAGAAGTTTTTAAACCATATGTAACAGTTTGAAGCTGAAGGCATTCAACAGGATCATTAGGCGACTCTCGCCATAAAATATTTTGAAATTTGCAATCCTTTTCATTTAAATTCACATTTCTAAACATTTGTTTTATATCACTTATAAGAATGTATTTACCTAACCTAAACTGTATCAATATATCAAATAAATCACTCTGTACTATGGGACCATTGAGTAACATATCATTTAATGAAATTTTGTTTTTTGTCAGCATGCTACCATCAAACACTACCCTTAATTTAGTAGTTTTGGAATTTTCATTAAAAACTGGATGGTGCGGTAGAAAATAAACATCTCCCCTTTTAAGGTCATATTCAGATATATTAATTACTTTTGCATGCCCCTGTTTAACATAATCATTAATAAACAATTTGTATTTTTCAAACAAAACTGGATCTTTAGAAAACCTTTTTTCTAAATTATAAAATCTTTGCAATGCACAAGATAAAGAATCACCTAAATTAATTTCCTCTGCAGGCAATTTAAATGGCAAGGAGACTTCAAATTTATTATTATTTAATTTACAAGTTTCATTAAAATATTTCTCCGCCAATTCCTGTTCAGAAGTTGATTCAAAAAAGGTTTCATTGACATTTTCGCATTGCCAAAATTGTTTTAACTGTTGATGAATAGAGTCTTTACAGTAACCACATGGCTCTTTCTTTTCAGTAATCATTAGACTTAAAATTTAAATTAACAAAATTACAATATAATTCATCTTGCCTCGGTGTCTTACCCACAACAGCTCCTCCCACTACATAACCTAATTTGGTATTTATTAGGTATGGGCCGCTAGGTGACAGCGGTATGCGCTCCCTCAGCAACACCTTAAAAAATACATCACAAGCTAAAAGCATTTGTACCTGTGCTGGTGAATGAAAACTTGTATCAGCAAGTTGCACATAAGGTGGAATATTCATGTGGGATATATCTATGTTGTGATGAGGCAAGGTGCATGAAATCTTCTCCACAACAGAGCAAGTGACAGGCAAAGCAAAGTTAGACTTGGTGCAAGCATGTATTTTAAAGTGAGCGAGTGCATTTAAATTATTTGTGCCTTCACAAACACCCACTACTGTATGCGACTCAAAAGTAGTCAAGCATTGTATTTGGTTAGCCACTTCTTTAGTGACCATAGAAACCTCACTTCCAGAATCTAAGACTGCCCGCACAAACATAAAAGAACCATCCTGTTTACACAATTTTACTATAGCAGTTGGTAAGAGAACACTTTTATTTTTAATACTATTGAAAAGTGATACCTTTTTATTTTCAGCAGTTTCAGGATAATGAGCTGTTGAATTAATATTATCAATATGCAACAAAGTATTATGATCACCCTTGCATTTAGCACAACGAAAGCCAAAATAGCATTTTTTTGTATGGTTATTTAAACACAGTTTACACCTATTTGTTCTTTCTATGAACTGTATTCTCTGTTTGACAGAGCTAGTTTTAAATTTCCCACAATTATAAATTTTATGAGAATCTGACTGACAATACTCACATGATGATTTGTTTGTAAGCAAGCTTACACGTTGAGGTCTGCTAGCTGTAGCTCCAGACATCCTTTCTTGCCCTGTAGTGGCCTCTAAAGCAATAGCCTTATTTTCTAAAAATAATATTAAATCAGATAATTTATATGGCTTATCCCTATTTATCTGTTCCATATAAAAAGATCGTACTGTGTACTGGTCTATTTTTTTTGTTAATATACATATTAAAACCATGTCCCAACTGGAAACAGGCTGGTCTAAACTCTCTAGTGCACTCAAATTCTGTTTGACATCAGCAATTAAGTTTCTTAACGCTAGAGCTGTACATTTTGTAATTGGCACTATATCTAATAATTTATTTACATGATCAATAACAATTTTATTTTTATTGTCATATCGTTCTACAATCAGGTTCAATGACCTTTCATAATTCTCATCTAAGAGCGGTAAATTTTTAATAATATCTAGAGGCTCACCTCTGAGAAAACTACGTAAGTAATACAACTTTTGTGTATTATTTAGACTTGCATTTTTGTCGATAAGCGACCTAAATAAATTTAAAAACGGATAAAATTCTTCACTTTTACCTGTGAAGGTTTGAATTTCAATTTTAGGTAAATTGACGTGGTGCTCGTTGCTTACTGATGGTGATGATGACAATGCAGACTGATTACTATTTAACGTTGTTAACGCAGATTGCAAGTTAGACAATGCAAGTAAATATTTGTCTTCATAATCATCGAAATCTGCATCGCCTCGTTTTTGAGATAACGTTTTAAAATGGTTATCAGTATATTTTTCGAACGTATTTTTTAAGTAACTAATTTTTATTTCTAATAAACTGGATGTTACCTTTTCTCCAATGTTAGATGCAAAATTATAAATTTTAGTTATCGAAGCCTTTAGTTGACTTCGAGCAGCCACCAATTCCTCTATGTTATCCATTCTTAAAACTATATACAACTACACAAATCCAATATTTATACAAATTTAAGAGTTTCTACAAAATAAATTTTCACAAAAATGGCTTCTTTTTGTTAGTCACACAACACAGCACAGAAAAATGGCGCGACGACGCTACACCGGCTTGACGTTCTGTTCCGGACGAGAAGACTTGCGCAGTGCAGCAAACGTCCACAGCGCAAGCGCGAAAACGTGTTTCGCCCAATCAGCGCGCACAGCCGCTGACGCACTTTGTTGTAACAGCCAATAGCCAAGCTCGACGCCGACTAACTTGGAAATAGCTCCCCGCGAACAAACTTTTAAAGGACGCGGCGCCAACTCAAAATGGCGATGATGGAACCAATTTATTTCTTCACTAGTGAAGCAGTATCTTCTTTGTTTTTGCCCAATGATGGACCATTTCTTGCATTCCAAACGAAGTACTATTTCTTATGTTCCAAACGAAGGACCATTTCTTATGTTGTGTGCGACGCTCAATGTTAATTTATTTATCCATAGGTCGTTTCTTGAGTTCACTATATTATAAAATTAAAACATCGCACTTGTAAACATAAGAAAGAATTTATTATTTACACACCTTGTGTTACATTAGATTAATTTATAATTTGTAATATTTAGCCTTTAAGACTACTTAATAATAATTAATTTAATATTTGTGGCTATAGCCCACACGCGTCTCAAAATCTAGAAGTTCGAGAAGACCGCCAAAAACGGCAAAACTTTTTAAATCAATTTTTTGCTTACGAGTTTAATAATGAATTATAGTTATTTTCGATTAGCGTAATTGCTTATGAAGACAATTGCATGTCGCGATCTGTATCCAAAGTTTTGTTGAGTTTATTTAAAATAAAATAGTCAGCTAAGGATTTTTATTGCTGAAACTGTAACCCTTGTAGCGGTGCGTCGTATCACCGTTTATTTCTTCCTAGGTATCCGCATGCATCGGAGGCGACTGTGGGAGATGACTACCCCCACGGTCATTGCACTACCTTCGGTTGTCTAGGGAGGGTTGCTTGTAACCAGCTTGGGAAACCTCCCGCCCGCAGTGAGGGAGAGACACCACCGGGTGTCCCCCACGGTCCGGATCTACCTGGGACTTATCTTAAGATACCAGGTACCGGAATACGCGCGAGGGCGGTACGGGGGGTTTTGCATGGTAGGCCCACTATATACAGCAGTATATAGGGGGTTCTTTAACCCTCCGCAGCAGGAGAGCTCGGGTTAAGTCGGCCTTCGTCCAGGTCGATGAAATGTTAAGTTCAGTTCCCCTCGGTACAAAAAAAAGTATCCGCATGCAACCTTTTTGTCTTTGATTTTCAACATCATTTCTGTTTATGATTCACCAATCGTAGTTTGAAATTTTCAGTAATCCAATATGTTCTGTGTCAGTTCGTAAAAATTATTTTACCCATCCATACATAACATAAGATTTTATTTAAAAATATCTATATGATTCGTCAAAATTAAAAATGTGTAAAGTAAATAACTTATAAAGTTTCAATGTGTTTAATAAACTATGTATTTAAAAGGAAACCCAAAAAGGGGCATGTATTTGTTCTATTTATTCAATTGTAATTATTTTTTAGGTAATCATACAAACTGCTTTTATATTCATTTTTTGTTTTGTTACAGTTTTCTTTTATTTATTTTTCTTTCTTTTTAAATAAATCAAGTTCTCACGCTTAGTCAGCCTTTCATTCATTTGCCTAAGCATCGAACTTGTCACACCTTTATGGCAATTTTTCAACTAAAGCCGCTATGTTTGTGCAGCATCTTAATACAAAACATGTTCGTACCTGGATGTTATTATCCTGCGGTAAGTGAATTAATTGATGAACTTTCTTGTATATATTCAGATGCGGTAGAAACTTCGTGAGCGCGATCTAAGCTCTATAATAGTAGGTATAACATTATTTAGTCAATTTAAAGAGCTACGTAGTATCCATGCGTTGTAAGTCTTTTTCAAAATATACTAATCTAAATAAAGATAAGAAAAAACTGTGTAATATAAAAGAATAAAGTTTGCAGGTAAAGCATTTCACTCATAAAGTATCGATTTTTCTGCACACTATCAACAGCTTCTCCGATAGAATTTAAAAACGTTTTTTACCTTAACACATTGATAATAGTGGTCAGATTTGCCAAGCAAAATCATAATTTACATGGCAACGACTTTACTTGACATGACCGCAGTCGCATTTGAGCCCACAAAAGAAATGTTTACTCACGTAAGGAGGTTTTGCATTTTTAACAGGCCTCAGACTAGAAGCTTTACATGAGTACACTTTTATCCTTTTAGCCACTTCTCTGTTTCGATCTTAATGAGTTTTTATGTTTACGTGTCCGAACGTTTGTTTCTACTTGAACGTATTAACGTTTATTCGGTCTTAGCTATTGTAGAAGTTGATTTACACTTAAAATAATCAGGAATGAACAAGTTTTTACCAAATAATCAGGCTCGCTTCAAATTATATCAAAAGAGGTAGTTTTTAGTGTAAATTTGAAGAAAATTACAAATTTGATACAGAAATAATATTCGCCAATTTTAAGTTAATGTAAAATATAGATTCATTCTTACAAATAACTTTTGTAAAAATGTCTTTTAAACATTGACGTCTTTGAGTTGTTTGTAAATTGACATGCCTTTTTTACAGTTTATAAAGTATTCGAACACAGCGATTTAATAAATTAAACTACAAATTGATATCTGGTAACCGAAATCGTGAGCAGAAATAATTCATAAACACTTTCGGCTACACAAAATTATATATATATATATATATATATATATATATATATATATATATATATATATATTTAGGTATTCGAGTAATTTATTATAGATATTATATACATATATTATAATATCTGTAATAAATTACCCGAATACCTAAAGAACGAAATATCATATACTCGATATATAAAAATGCTGAAAAGATCTTTATAAATAAATGCTATTAACATAGTGAATGAGTATTTGGAAAGTTTCAGATAAAATGTAACTATGTATACCAATTTTCATGGAATGGAATGTGAACTGACCCTCTCGATGAATTCTTCTCTGTAGCAAAAAGCGAGTCCTTCGCCTTTAGCCAAATCATAAAATCTCTACCCGCTATAAAATTGTCTAGCTGCTGTCTACAGTTCCTCTCAAGCGACTTAATGTCCTCCGTATGCACCGCTAGGAATTTTAAGTCCGGTTGAATATACTGCCGACATATTAAGTCAAAGTCAAAATAATCTTTATTCAAATAGACTTCTTAAAAGTAGTTTTCAATCGTCCAACATTTTTTTCCTACCGTCGTTCTACTCGTCGTTCAGGACGACTTTTGGCTGATAAGAAGAACGAGCAAGAAACATCAGATCTTATGAGAGTAATGATATTCACAAAAACCATGTCATTACCAGATTGATACATTATAAACAGAGAAAAAAAAATAATGATCTTATAACGATAATATAATTATTTAATTATAATGGCAACAAGATAATTTTTATAATGAGTTTAGAAGAAATCTCCTATCCCGTTGCTGGACCATCTTAAGTCCGAGCATTCTTATCTGTTATATAAACGGATATCTTATAATAAGCTTTTTAATCAGTATTTTTTAATAGTAAATTTAAACAGCATGATATCAAATTGTTGCATTTTGCTTGGAACCTTATTGTAGAAATTCACACAAAGACCCCTGAATGAGTTATTAACTCTCCTTGTAAAGCCCTTCAAGAAATTCCTACCCTCTCTTATACAACAAAACCGCATCCTCAACATATTCTTCGATATCCTCCTAAGATAACTCGATCTCTCTTGCAATAATATCAAAGATCACTTTCATATCTTCCGGGTTAAAGTTAGTAAGGACCCTTGACCCACCATGCTCGCTTTCGCCTGAGCTAGGCTCCCTCTCATCAGATTTTTTGTGTTTTAAATTATTATTCTCCATTCTAGTCCCACGAGTGTGCCAGTAAAAAACGGTCCACCCGAGCAGAGACTCTATTCTCGGGCAAGCCTAGGGTTGTGAAGGTGGCTAATCCCCACCTCCAGAGATCGTGTAATAACAGCACTACCAGCTGTCACTCATCCCCTCGCCCACGACTAATTTGGACTTGGTGACTTTTAAACGTGCATAACGCAGGGGTAAGGGTCGGTAGTTACCCTGAAAACGGCGCCCGTCGCTTGTGCCACCAAGACACAACGGGCCCACCGCCCTCGCTCATGCCACCACGACACAACGGACCCACCACCTTCGCCGGTACGGCCACTACCATGACAAAACGGTCAGGGGACAAAACTCTTGGCCATAAGGATCAACCGGCTAATACCGAGTCACATTCATCCTAATACCCGAGGTACACCGTCTTGACAAAAATAGTTGTCGTTCCCACTCCATGTATGGAGAGGGAGGGACAACTTCCCAGGCCCACTAGAAGGTATTCCGACCTAGTTCTCCAACTATCCGAAACCTAACAGGACGGACGAATTTTCACTTTCCGTTCAGACAATCCACCCCAGCCGAAAGATTGCTATGTTTTTAAATACCTTTATAAATTCATCAGTCATCATCGCTGGGTACTTGGAACTGGTGGATTTTTAGCTATGTTTTATTTATTTTTTAATTCAGGCGTTTTTTGATGAGATGTTAGCTATGAGTTTTGGTCGAGACATCCCTTTTTCAATATAAGATAGATAAATACATTAAAAAAAATATATTGTACGATCGGTACATTTACAGTACATGGAAAACAATAAAAACTACAATTATAACATGTTAGAAATTATCCTATAAAGTGTGCCGCAACGATGTAAAATGGTTACGGGTATGTGATATTTTTGCTGAGGAAGCAAAACACTGATTTTCAGCTGCAACCAAAGAAGAAATATTACTGAAAAAATCTATTAAAGATAGAACTTTTGAAGGCTCGAGTGGTGAAATACAAAATTTATGTTTCAAATGCTGTGCTCAAATTAAGCCACTAAATATTAGCCATGTTTAGTAGCTTAACTTTAGGCATAGTGGAAGCAGTTAGCCGTCGCATTTTGTGATTGTATGTGAAGCAGCAAGATAAAGAAATCGATGTAACGCTTCTTTATAAAATAAAAACAACCCTTGCTCAAATGAGGCTTTATATACTTACGTCCACGGAGGCGCGCCCATAATTAGTACAAACATGACGACTCCATGTATCTCTTAATTAGTAGCATAACCCCATATTAATTTGATGATAAATTATTTTGAAATCAAGCAAACAATCTGAGCTGAAAAAGGCGAACGCAAAGAGTTTCCTTTGTACCTTGTATGCGAATGACTGGTAAATACAGGACTACTGGATCTATTGGAGTCCATCGCATGCCTATATATTACTATAATAATAATAAAGTTGTTAACAATTTTTAAATACCCAGCATATTTTGTCTGTGCAAATATTACAAGTCGTATGACTTGTATGTCATTTTTAAAAAGAAATATAAAAATGCCAACATAATTCCAAAATATAATACAAATTGTCACTAAAATTTAATAAAATTGATATATTAAAAATAAATGTCATCATCTTTATCAAATAATAAAAAAATACAAAAATGTCCATTATAATTATATAAATTATCAAAATGTCAATGCCAATGAAAATATTACCTAGAAATACAAATTTACGATTATATGTCATACATTTTTATCTTTAATGAAGTCATTTATTGTATAATATACTTTATCAATTAAAAAGTCATACAAATGCTTTCTGAATTTAGTAAATGTCAGTGTTTTTATCTGATTAGGTAGATGATTGTATATACGGATTGCCATACAGTACGCATTTTTTGACGTCATTACAAGTCTTTGAGTAGGAAAGCGTAAGTCATCTCCTTTTCTACCTCTATAAACAGAGTCTTTGTTTTGTTTAAACATATGGAAATATTTTTTAACAAACACTGCCATTTCAAATATGTATAAATATGGGAGTGGCAAAATTTTCAAAGATTTAAATAAAGGTTTACATGAGTCTAAATAAATTGCACCATAAATCGATCTTATACTTTTTTTTGAATCATGAAATATCTATATCATCTCATTCATATTTATATACAAACAATTCTGAAATTCCCTTTTCCGCTTCTTATGGCGCGTTTGCTTTTTCACAGCTCGCGCTTTAATAAAAACTTATTGGAGAATCTAACATGTATTTTTTACAAAAACAATCCAATGTTAAATGGAACCTAAATCCACATTGTGAGCAGCGAGCCTCTTTGATGAACGTATATGTATAGTCCGAAGGACGAACGTTGTTTGTTGAGAAAGCATTCGATTTCCGAATCGCATCTGAAATGCGTTAAAGAAACGGACCAACGTAAATCGTTATGCAGGAAAGTCACAATATACCAGTGATATACAAAAAGGGTTATTCAGAACTTTATACACGACAATCGGGTAGGTAACATTCGTTTTATTTTTATAAATTCGTCACAATGGATTATTTACCAAAACAAAGTATTTACAAAAATAATAGTAGAGGTAGTTTTTAATTTTTTTTTAATCGTCACGTACCTACAAATCAAAATATCGTTTGAGTCCTATAACATTATTACAGTTCATATTTTGGAACAATCACAAGTGATGGAAGAAAATATTTATTTTTTCGCCACTCCTCATTCGGTGTTACTGTTTACAGTGCATAACTCGACGCAACGAATTATCAATTTACTTCGGTTATGAAGGTTTAATATAATAAACATTAAATACTCTTTGGAAGATATATATACGTGTACATTGGTATTAGATACACACTAGATTTTTATATTTTTTATTCATACCAGTTCTCATTTGTTCTTAACAATCAGTGTTAGACAAGATTATATTTATTTCTTAAAACTCAAATTAAGTAGCTAACCCACTTGTACCTTCGTATAACTGGAACAACGAAAGTACCACAGCGCCCAGACCCGTGACGTTACTCTAAAGTTCATTGTCTACATTGACCCGGTCGATAATAGAACCAGGAAATTCAGGTTTAGTGCCAGTTCGAAACCGGTGGTTGTTACTAATGCATATTGTAACTTTCCCAGCAATTTATGACTTGCTTAAATTCTGTGTGCAAAGCTGTAATATAAATATAGGGTACATTTAAATATAATGTCCCCTCTCAATTCAGCTCGGCTCAATTCATTAAAATGTTACGTCTAAAATATGTATGTTTATTTTGTTTATAAATTATTACTCTCCGAGTTTACCTCAGAGGTTCTCCTACAGATATTGAAATTTACGAGCAAGAAATTTTGGATAATAAGTATGGAAATTATGATTTGAAATTTAGTATCAACTAAGGATTTTTATATAGCTTACAATAATTGTATATCATAAATATTACTCCTATATTGTTATACAGCAAGCAATTAAAAGCACTCTCCAAATTTGAGTATGTTAATCTTTACGACAAATAATGAAATACGTGTTTTTTCTTTTTATGTCGTTTAGAACAAAAATGTTGAGTTATATCGTCACCAAGTTATTTTCAAAAAACCTACATTTGTGGACGCTCTCGCTGCCCAGTACGTGCGCTTTACGCGCTGCGTTACACTTACCCCTCCCTCCCTTGCCGCAATTCATTGATAGTAATAATAGCAGCTACCTAAAATGTTTTCGTTTTGTCATGCTTGGGGAAATGATAAATAAAATTGCATAAATCCTATTAGATACCTACTATTACAATAGCTATACTGCTTTAAATTTATAAAGTAAGTAAGTAGGTAAGTAAATATCGAGTTACCTAAAATTCTGTTTAGTTAAACCAATTCAAAGTAGGTACTTAACTCGCTATTCTTTTGCAATCAGGCGTATTTAAAAAATCATCAACTTTATGTACATAATCAACTAATCAATTTACCTACCTACTTTAACTATTTACCTACGTATACTTTAATAATTGTTCAAAGTACATACCGTTCCTCTCCAAACAGAGTCTTGCACCTTTTCTGCACATTGTCTTTTAATTTTGCGAGCACTACCGTGTCATTTTTCACTTGGTAAAATGCCGCTCTGATTTGCACTTTTAAGTCCTCGAGGCTTTGTGCTTCCTCAACATACACACGTCTTTTAATTTCGCCCCACAAATAAAAGTTACACTGTGGTAGGTCCGGCGATCGCGCAGGCCCCACGGTGGGGCCTCCGCGTCACGTTGATCACCATGTATGTAACACTGCACCATTTCATAATATTCGCGATTGGAATACATTACGACGCGCGAAATGTGGCGCTGCGACGGGCGGTGCGCAACACGGAAGCAAAGGCGGAAGCGCATGCGTTCAAAGGGGTTGTGCGCGGGCGACTGACTGATGTGCGCCGACAAAATAAAAAACCGAGCAGACATTGTTGTTGGCGCATGCGCGTACATCCCCTGCGCCCGCGCCCTTACTACCTCTGCTGCCTTGTTTTATTCATAACTAATGTGACAATGCGAATGTTATAACTATCTTGTAATTGCAACAAGTTTACATTTCATTTTGAAAATTTTACATACCGTTTTTTTTTCATATATGTGATCTATTAACGATACCTAATGCCTAGAAAAAATTTGGAGAGTCATTTTAAATGCAGTCGGTATATTTAAATAGTAGACCGAGCGAATCGCATTATTTCAGTTAAATATGAAGACTTTAAAAAATCAGTTAAATTTAAACACAGCATCTCTCCCTCCGAGTCGCTACTGGAAGCGTTTGCTGCAGGGGTTTCCTCTTCAATACACATGACAGTTAAGCCAATTGGTCTCACTATATAAACTTAAGTATATCTATCAGATCACTTTTTTACTATATACAATAATCAAACCATTAACACGGAACATATGTACCTTGTGTTGCATGTCAACATTGTCTATGTATTAATAAAAACTTATTTTTTATTTAGTTTTGATTCGCCTCGCTAAGTCCTAAACCCTACTCTTTCTACTACAACAGCCCTTTCCTAAATTAATTTCATAGCCTTTCCTACTACATATATACTGTATCCATATTAAATAAACATTTCAAAACCCATTCCTAACCCAGGGAGAATAACAGTTCAACTATTCTAACAAAACTGGCGTGAATTTCAATGCATCTAAAAAGCGTGAAGGATCTCAACCGACGGTGTACACTGCGCTTCCGCTCTTAGCAGTGGTCTGTTGTATTTTAAATGAGCTATTTCCCGTCAGCTATTCTAGTCGTATCTGTAAAAATGTCATGGGACTTCACGCGGTTGTCCTTTATACGAATTTACGATTTACCGATTTAGTTCATTAAATGTTATTGTAGCGCTCATAGAATTTGTGGCAAAAAATTAGCTTTCTCAAGCTCCTTAGTGTTTCGGCAAGCACGTCGAGCCGTTGGTTCTGCTTTCATTTGCAGTCGATGGATGTCTGCAGTCTGGTAAGGCCCGACATTATAACCGTTATCTCAAACCGGCGCTATCTCAAAGGTAAGTCCGGACATTTCACAACTACAAAAAAAGACAGTAATTGATAAATTATTCAGTATTGATACTGCTTCTTACTTTCCTTTATTACTTTTGTTTCAAAGTTTCGTCGTTGTTGAGATCCTAACCTTGTAAGGCTCAAGATAAGTATTAATCAAATGTAATTCAGTTTTTTTTTTGAGAATAGTTAAATAATCCAAAGTTATGTTACGCGTTAGGGTTTGGGATAAAAATTAAAGTCAATTAAATCCACATTCCGATCGGTCTCTTACTCAGTTTACTAGTCACTGAAAGAATGATGGGACGTGTAGTCCACTGCATATTTATAGAAGCCGATACCACATCTAGAATGTTCTAGGTTGGCCACGGTCCTCCGGGCTGCTGCACACACCGTTCGGTGTGTGAAGTGGTGATGCCTGGGCGGTGCCACTAGCAGAGCGCGCCTAAGGAACTGAATACAGGTGACTGGCGTGGCTCACGCTGGGCTGGACATTGGTAGTCAGAGCTATCGGGATTGAGGGATCCCTCTCTTAGACGGGTTAGGGTGAGAGATGCACAGTTGCGCATCTCTTGCCTTTGTAGCAGGTTAGCGCGCTCTGTCTAGAAGGGCGGGCTTGAATGTTCCTTAGCCCTTCCTTTGCTCTTTGATCAGCCAAGTGGGGAGTTGGTCCGCAGGGGAGACTAACACATAACCCGTGGACCTAGTGCAGGGTGAAGCACCTGCTTCACCCTGCACTAGGTCCCGCATACCTATGCGTAATGCATTTCTCGTGATATACCTATATGACACACGTAATTTCGACAATGTTAGCACAATTCATTTGTACATAACGCCATCTAATAATGTGTAGACGAACCGCGCAGCTGCACTCCGTAACAGTACTAATGATCATTACAAAATTCTTAAATAAAAAAAATGCATCAGAATGATATATTTTAGAATATAATAGAACTAGTTTTTTTTAAACCTACTCAATTATAAAAAGAACTGCTTTTCATATAGTAATAAGAAACATGTTCTAAAATTTATAAATAAGACTACTTTGCTCTTCTGAAATAAAATAGTTCCTCAAACTCGATATCAAGCATAGCACCGCATAGAAATTGAATCAAATAAAACCTTTATTACCGTTTGAAGAAAGATTTATTTGATTAGAAATGTAATAATTGTTCTGATTCTTACAAGGCTAATGAAAGAAGTTGCAGTATGTTGTTAGTAAGCCTATAAAATTGTTTGAAAATTACACTAACTTGATTTGTTACTGATTTTTTTAAATCGGACTTTCTAGTAGCAAATGTCGGCTTGAAATAAACTTATTAACTCTTCAGATTTACTATTTCAATATAGAATCACTGTTACAAACTATTTTCCTAAAAAACAAACTATTTCTTGCAAAGAAAACATTAAAATTCTGTTAGTTGCTGCCGGGTCTAAATAAGGAAGACAAGATATGATAAATGAGCTTCCCAGCAGAGATTGCAAGTGGACTACACTGAACGTCTTCACTTGATGTATTGCTTGCAAGTTCCTTCACAGTACCTTATCAATGGAAATATATCATTGTATCTCGCTATGAAATTGTAGTTTAAATAAATTTAGCGACTTCTGGACATCTCTTTATTTTTGAGTTGTAAATAAGTGCAGACTTGATGGAGATAAAACATAAAAACAAGTTCCTGATAAATCTCAGATAGTAACGTATTTACATTGGACGATGAGATCTCAATACGAACGCGGGAAACATCAGCGGATTCATTTTATTGGTCTATAAACCAATGACAGACCAGTGAATATAAGCCACAGAAATCTTCCACACCCTGTCTATTGCATCACCCAACAAAAATAAATTGAAATGTGTTCAATATAAAACTTCAACAATTTCATTAAAAATCATTTCATCTCAACATTTCTTATAAAATGTAATGTATTATCAAAAGGTATTAAAGAAATTCATAAATCATAACCTAATTATACGTGAGTAATAGCTGTTCTTGAGTCTTAGTAGGTGCACACCATTTGTCTCATAGCAAAAACTTAAAAAATCGCCTCTCCTTAGGTATAGTTCTCTTAAGACAGCCATGCTATGATTAATGGGTGTACCAGCGGAGATTGCCAGTGGCCGATCCAGCACGTCCCCACTTGATGTATTGCCCAGAGTTCCTGGACTGTATATCTTGATTTGGGTCAGCAGGGATTTGAGAAGCATTTTCTGATTATTCGCTATTATGGAAATCTGTTCGTCGTCTTGTATACGTTATAAAGTACATTATTTTATTGATTTGTAAAATAATACAAAGTAAGAAATACACTTTTAACTGATTTAACCATACCTTGAAAGGAAAAGAGAACCCTTAAAGGATCGTTTTGTTGTCCGTCCGTCTGTCTATCTGTCCTTTTTTCCTTTTTTCCCGAGAACACGTGGAGGTATCAAGCTGAAATTAATATCAAATACTCACGTCTACTGTCTCTTGGAGCTGTATAAAAATGAAACTTTTAAGCCAACGCAATCGATACAAACAGCAGTTTATGCCACAAATTTTCCTACACGGTACTTCCCGTGAACTCAGAATCTTGGAATTCGGCACGAAACAACGTTTTATAGCACAGATATAGAAAGAAATGAGTAAACCGTACATTTTTTGTTACATCATATAATAAAATATTTTTCATAAATACCAGCAAGTACCATTTTTCATTAAGAAAGGTCAAGTGACTCCGACTCGCACTTGACGGGATTTTTAAGTATTAATAGTTTTTTTTTTGCTTATTTTGTAGTTGACCTTAATAGAAAAGTTTACTTATTATTCATCTATGATTTAGCGTCTATTCTAAAGCTGTGGTTTACATTTACCGTTAGAGTAAAGCTTTATCAACCGTCAAACTACTAAATATTTATTTTATTTATTTAAACTTTTTTATACACAGTACAAATGGCAAACTTAATGCCATTAGGCATTCTCTACCAGTCAACCATAGAATTGTGTACAGATAGTATATGAGGCGGTGCGAAAAGATCAGTATTATATATGTATTAGACAAATATTTACATCTTACTTCATTATAATATCCTAAACATAAATAAACATCATGAATAAATATATATACATACATATAAATATACACACATATATACATACACACACACATACATATATAATATAAACACATACATACACATACAAATATACATATCTAACCAAATTATGGGTTAACCAGATGAGGATGATGAATTTTAAAAGATATTCACGAACTAATCGTTTTAAGGAGATTTTATTTGGTGCTTTCTGTATATTGGTAGGGAGCGCGTTCCAGAGTCGTATTGCATGAAGAGTAAATGAGTTTGAAATATATACTTTAACAGTTGCTAATTTTTTATCTGATCGTTAATATGACCTCGAAGCATTATGACTATTAGTTTGCCGCAAAGTTGCTCATGTAAAATTAACTCCATTTTATATGTTTGTTTAGTTTAGGCTAACAATTACTCGTAGAAATGGAAAAGCTACGGGTTATTACTGAACTCATGTTCGCCAAAATACTACGGCTTTTCTTCCCCTTAATCTTTTTCATACACAAAAATTTTAGTTTATAAAGATGCCTTACACCTGGTTCGTTTGTTCAATTTACACCCATTTCTATTCAAAAATCCTCCATTGACTGTTTGTGCTTTAAGCCGGAACAAAAGGTCAACCAGACGTTCCGATGACAAATTGCAACGTCAGATGTTCCCAACTAACTGTTACCAACTATTGCGACCTTTTGTTCTGAAACTTGCATATTGAAAGTGAATAATTCAGGAGTTACAAAATTTCTTTCTGATTCCATTTCGATTAATTTCGCAGTGCTATAGTAGTGTAAACTGAATATCCTATTTATAGGTGTTTAGAAACTATCACCATGTACCATATAGATAAGATTTTAATAAAAATATGTCAATAAAAACAAATACCGCAATGTGAAAAAGATACAATTATATACCCATCTATGTTTTCTACAAACCAATTGAAGCCATAGACCTAATTAAATTACATCAGCATTGCGTTAAAAATTTCAATATGCTAGTAGTCCATAAATTATTTCTCGTAGTTAACTTTTCGATACATATTATTCACCTTTTACAGAAACAAAAGACTGCGCCATTATTCGATTTTTGGCTACTAGCCAAGTTTCTATCTGTGACATATTTTCTGATAGCTGGCGGATATGATACTTTAGGAAAAATGATGTTACATTGCACACTTTCACGTATTGGTAATTTTACTGGTAAAATTAGTATGTTTTATATACTAATTATTCAACGTCATTTATTTTTGGTACCAAGATCCAAATATTGCACCACTTTTTGTTTAAAATCATTTTGAAACAGGCTCAACTTCATGTAATAAAATCATTTTGAAAGAGGCTCAACTTCATGTATCATAATTATTCATCATCATTTATTTTTGGTACCAAGATCCAAATATTGCACCACTTTTTGTTTAAAATCATTTTGAAACAGACTCAACTTCATGTATTAAAATCATTTTGAAACAGGCTCAACTTCATGTATCATCAATAGAATATATATTAAAAAGTTTAGACAAATTCCTATAATGCGTATAAAATCTTAACACAAACCTTAATCTCCCAATCGTAGTAAGTCCAAATCGCAGAAAGACATTTTGAAGTGACGCTATGTAAATAAAATATAGTAGCAACACTTTTCACATATACATATTTAAATATTCAAGGAAAATCTGCGATAGAAAAACGAGGCAAATTAAGTTCGCATTGCTACTACAATAGAGCAACAAAAGATACGATAAGCTGTCAGTATAGAAACTGACTTATACACAAATGTTTCTTAAGCCGTGAAACATAAACGTTTACTGTACAACAGAAAACACTGGCAGGCTGATCTCTTTTAAATGCAAATGGGACTTTGCGTCCGAGAATGTTATACCGTCATATAGTTGTGGCTATTATAGCTTGACCCACAACACCCTTAGGTAAGTTTGATTTGTTAGAAGTGGGAAGGTGCTCAGTTAATAAAGTGAAGGCTCTGATACAATGGTCAGACCTCACTTGCTAATACGAAATAAGCCGAACTCCTTGAATGCTTGCCTAGGTAGTTTGAATATGTTGCTCTACTGATATTGCTGGAAGAGCTTGTAGATATCAAAGCCACATAAATTAATGGTTTGTTCCGTATTCATCGTAGGACGTCTCATCCTACGCATTATTTTTCCTTACTCATCCTATTATGTTCCTTACACAATCCGCAACAATTTAATTAATTTAAATTTCCTTATTCATCCCAATAAAATTCCTAGCTCATTCTTTTTAAATAATTTTCCGAAAAAATATTATTCGTTGTTGTGTTATCCAAACTTTTTTCGTAATATTTGCTTCTGGATGAATATGGAACAACTCAAAATAATATTATATATTTGAACGCAATAAACCCAAAAATAGAGACATAGTCAATTCAGATTTATATATGTTTCATTATGTTTTCGAATAAATTAATGTGAGCTATGACTATATCATATAAATATGCCGTGAAAAACAGTGTTTGTTTACTGGAAATTACAATAATTTGTTAATAATAACAAAGTCTGTACAAATCAGGTTTCTGGTTAATAAATTTAAACAAAACAAGTAATGCAAAATATAAACGAACAAATTCAAGATTTACTTTCATGAGATGCCAAAGAAGTTTCTCTTATATTTTCATTATGTTCTCGTTTATTACAGTAATATTATTTATTTATATCAGGATATCTTCACAGTTTCCAATATCTAGAGACATCGGAAGTGCCGATAACATATAGTATGGCTTTAACTGTACACGATAACATGCCGTATTACTTTCCTTTAAAGTCGAGAGCCGTGTGAGCGTTCTTATAAGGTATAATTCCACGAAACATTGGAGTATACTCCCAATGCGCTATTCGGAGCTGTTTCTTAAAATCGGTAGTGCTTAAATTCCGCCGCGTACAATGGATACGGCTGAAACAATAACGAGTCAAGCCTTAGGCGGAATCTGGTGGAAACGAAAACCTTTTACAATCTTCGATTTCCAGTTAACTAATACTGAAAATTTTAAAAGATATTGTCAGCGCAGTTCGTGTTTTCGATCTACGATAGGGAGGTTTCGTAAATTTCGCTAGTGCCAGCCATTTATAAGATAAAGTACTAAAAATTTATTATATCGAACTTGTTCATATTTCGGAAGGCGCGTTTATAAGCCATTGGTATTTACCTTGCTATTTGATGGCGACGATATTTAGAGTTGTGCTCCAGCACCAGCAGCAAGGGCATTAACAAGCTAATGATGGTGACTTTTGTACCACGGGCTTTTATATGACATAGGGCTATACAAATGTTAGCAAAGTCTACATAGGTATATATAATTTCATGCGGGATCTCTCACCATAGACAGAGGCAACTGAGCATATCAGGGCATGGTCTTACTCTTCATTGTCCTTTTCGTATAATAAATCATCTTTAAATCACTACCTATTGAATTTAAATACACTCACTATTGAATTTATAAATTGCTAGGTCATCTTATGATTCACGGGTTTATTTAAAATTTAACTTTTATGGTTGGTGTAAATCTAAAGTGACTTCCGTTCGAGCAAATTATATATGTATTCGGTAGCAAGTAGCTCGGTGCCGTAGAGCACAAGCGCCGCAGCCCGCAATCGTTGTTATTAAGCAACTTTCGCAAGGGTCGGTTACGGGATGGGTAACCAAAAAATTATCATCTCGAGCTACTTCGTGCTTCGGAAGACACGTTAAACCGCTGGTCCCGGCTGCATTTGCAGTTGTTAATACCCTCCAATCCGCATTGGGCCAGCGTGGAGGGTCATCGCCCATCCTCCTTAACCATCCATTAGGAAGGCCTGAGACTCTGCAGAGGGGACGTAAAAGGACTGATGATGATGATGGTGATGATATATGTATTCGTAAGTGTCGACGTTGAATATGACTTCATATATTTGTCAGTTTTGATATTTCCCAACCGGTGCCACAAGCACATAAACTTATCCAAAAATAAGTACTTATATTATTTTATAGGGATATCTACATATATAAAATAAGGAACGAACAGATTGGCATATCTGAGAGCAGTACAAATTGCTACTGGGATTAGGAAGGGGAAATTTGGCCAAGTTACTTTTATGATATAAGCTAAGAGGCGTTTTTGGAAATACCCATGGGAATGAAATTCCATGCATATGAAGTTGGGGTAGCATTTAGTTAATAGCAAACACATATTATAGGAACAGTGATTGTCAAATTTATTGATATGTCTTAACAAAGGAATGTTGATAGTTTGATTTCCCGTAATAATTAATATTTAGTTATATAAGATTTTTTTTACTCTCAATCACTCAATTTTAGTTAATATACCTAATCATATAAGTTCTTAAAATTTTTGGATACATGAAATATGAACAGAATATTTTCTATTTATAATAAACTATTAAGATAAATTTACCAACTTTTTTTTTTTTAAAGAATATGACCTAAACTGGGATTAAGTTCCATACCGCTTTCACATACACCGAAGGCGCGAAACCGATTCCTGGTGATTACAATATAGAAAACTTTTGTATATTGTCTCGTCTATATATTCCTTCATATTCCGTCTATATATCTGGTACTAGTCGCTTCAGGTTCTTCGGTATACAAAGGTTTGGTTACTTAACTAGTAATCTGACCAATCTACGTGATGTTTTCTAATATTTATTATTATATTTACCACTGACAATACTACCATCGATATACTATTCTGCAATCGTCACTGAACTCCAATTCTATTTGACAATATAACACTCCTTACCGCCCTGTTATAGAACACTTATATAACACATTATTGGCTATAACATGTAATATACTTCCTTACAACGTAGCAAATTGCAATATATTACAGAGCTTTTGAATGAAGAAATGAATAATAATAACCGATTTTAGATCTCCCTTTTACGGTCGCGTAGCAACTCGTGTAGTATAAAGTTGCCATGTAATCTGTACGAACGGTAGTTGCTCTTACCTTTTCCAGATAAGAGCGTAGAATGGGATAGCTATAGCAGTATATGAGTACACACGGTGTTCGTATATTGGCAGTTTCCATAACTATACTCAATAACGTTTCGTGGATTTTCCAGTAAAACATTGTGAATGCAAAAATTTTCAAATATAATAAAAAGTCATTCTATATTGCAATATTTCAGGAAATTGGTATCTAAATTCTTTTTCATTCACTGACCTAATTTTAAATATATTTATTACATTCTTAAGCATGCATAAAGTTATCTGATATTAACTGGGACAATGTTTTTTAGCCTTCAGGATTAATACATTATTTATAGAAAGTTTGACTGGGAAATATATTACTAAATTTAAAAAATGTGAAAAGTTTGTTGAGACAATAAAGTTTAAATTCGTTTTTCTTTTATGGTTAGAAAAATAATGCATTGGTAATATTATGTAGATTTACTGTTGAAGAATTCATTTAGATTCAATTCAATAATTCATTAAAGTCATTTAGAGATTAAAAAAATATATCGAATCGCTTTGAATTTAATAATTCAATAGACCGTAGAAAGCTTAGCGCTGACATTTCAATCAGTTAAACCCTCGAAACTGTGCCTTATCGCTGACATAGTGTTACCTGCCAAAGACAAGTGAAAAAATGTCCTTATACATTAATTTATCAACGCCAGTCTCTTGAAGAATTTTCTCAGTAACTGGAGTACCCAGAAAATTCTTTAAGAGTTCATATATTTATACTATAACAATTGAAATTACGAATCTTTGTAAATGACAGTTTAATAGATTTGTCCAATTACATTATCAATAATATTACTATATCAAATACTGTTTATACGACTGTAATATAATATGAATTGTTAATATCGCTTCAAGAAATACGCCGTTACATATGAAATATAAAAATGCTTATTTTCCCGTATAAATAGCAATTACGTATCATAAAGTACGAAATTTCCCCCATCTCCTATCCCGTACCCTCACACGAGGATCCATTTAATAAGAATTTTTATTGCCATTATATTCTCCAAAATGAAATACCCATAAAATTGGATCGTATTTGTTTTAAATAATGTTATATCATACAACAGTTTAGGTACTTTTGTTGAATAACAATATCTATAATTTATTCTACTATTATAAAAAGGAAAGATTTGATCGTTTGTTTCTATGTTTGTTTACTTTGAATAGGCTACTACTGGACCGTTTTTTCACCTTATTTTCACGTTGAAATAGTCTATAATTTACGCGTGAGATGTCGCTGGAAAACAACTAGTATTATTATAAAAAGTAAGATTTGATTGTTTAATTTTCGTTTGCATTAATTTGGTTTCTACTGGACCTATTTAAATAAAAAACATATTGGGAAGCTACATCATACGCGGATGACATAGACAGCACGCATGTACGTACGACACTTGAACACAGACTCACACTCAAGCCAAAGTCAAAATAGTCTTTCAATCACCAGCCTATTAATTTCTACACTACTGGCTAAGGAATCAAATAGGAAGAATGGACCTAACCATCTCGCGGGCCCATTGAGGACTGGTGGGTGTTAACAATTGCAAACGCAACCATGAACAATGGCTTAACGCATCTTCCGAAGCATGGAGGAGCTTGAGATAAACAATTTTGGTCACCCAACCTATGTCCGGCTGTTATAAAAGCTTACCTAGTTTGTATATGTAATAAACTGGCTATTTAAAAAATGTTAAGTGCACCAAATTCGAGTTTTTTGGATTATTCGCATAGGTAGCATTTAGGAACAAATATTTATTATTATTACAAAGTACTTTGACTCTTTTACCATTTTTACCTACCCCACTTGTTCCTCTTTTGGTCGATAAGAAGACCGAGTGAGAGAAACTCATTACCGAAAGTATATATTTAGATTGATACTTAAATTACTCAGTTATAAGGCCACTTTTACGTGAAACCTTTATACTGAAGGGAGGGAAAAAAATTACAGAATAAAAAAGCTGATTTTAGTTTAATTTTCTAACGTATTCCTTTATTAGATATTTTGTGATAACAAAACGAGAAATATAAAATTTTTTCTTCGTTAAGTTATTAAAACCTTTTGGAATATTGAACAGTTTATAGATTTTTTGTAAAACTAGTTCAAAGAAAGAGTGCTGGATTATCATAACGTCCCCAGGTAAATGGAAATTGTGGGCTAGCAAACTTTTGACTTCCAACTTTTCTAGTGCCTTTAACTGAAAATTTGATTATTCATGCTGTAACTAGTAAGTTAGAGTAAGACAGCAAAGAGTTCGTAGTTATAGGTGAAAATAATTAAATTATTATATTTGTATGAATGAATTGTCCCTAGGGTAGGCTTTTTATATTGATTGAGTTGTGGGTAGCACCAATTGGTGACAAGTAACAAACCATGTTTTATTTGGGTATTTACAGATATTCTGGCCTTTAGCATAATCAGCCAGTTGCAAAAACATCCATTAAGATTGTCATTAGTTTAAAACGACATCAACAATACAAATTAATATTCATTAGAGGTTAAAGGCGTCATTAAACCTTAATTGACGTTTGCACAACTGACCGAATATCAGTCAGTTAAGAACACGTAACTTTATCATTTTGTGATATCCTTTTTTTATTTATTTTAAAGTTACTTGAAATACATTAACATTATCATTTTTGTGATGTCCTTTTAAAGATAATGGAGTCCATTATCAACCGCCAGTTCCTTCGGTACCTAGAGGATCGCCAGTTGCTTAGTGACCAATAATACGGTTTTCGTAGTGGTCGCTCTGCTGGCGATCTTCTAGTTTACTTGACACATAACTGGGCTAAAGCAATTGAAACAAAGGGGGAGGTCCTGGCAGTAAGTTTGGACATAGCGAAAGCCTTCGATCGAGTGTGGCACAAAGCTCTTCTATCAAAACTTCCCTCGTTTGGGCTTCCCGAGAAATCATGTGCATGGGTCACTAGTTTTTTGGCAGACAGAAGCATTAAGGTTTTAATTGTCAGTGAATGCTCAGACCTACTATCTATAAATGCTGGTGTTCCCCAAGGATATGTGCTATCACCTACACTTTTTCTTTTGCATATTAATGAGATGCTGCATATTAGCTAGTATTTCTCGGGAAAGCGTAATTGAGAGCCGGAATAAACTTGTGTCTGTTATTGATTCTTCGTTAGAGGAAGTCTCTAACTGAGGTCGACTTAATTTATTCCATTTCAAACCTTCTAAGACACAGTTCACCGTTCACAGGCGGCGTTCACCGCCAAGAAAGCCCCATTTGTCGTATCACCTCGCTTTCAAAAATTCCCCTAACTGCCTCAGACAATATTGAAATTCTTGGTGTTGACATATCGAGCGAAGTCCAGTTCCGTGGTCACTTAGAGAGTAAGACTAAATTAGCATCTAAGAAGTTTGTAGTGCTTAATAGATCAAGACAGTATTTCACTCCAGCACATCGCCTGTAGCTTTACAAGGCGCAAGTTCGGCCCCATATGGAGCACTGTTCTCATCTTTGGGCAGGGGTACCCCAATACCAGCTTCTCCCTCTAGACCGCATTCAGCGGAGAGCGACTCGATTCGTCGATTGCCGGGACACTTCAAATCGGCTTGATCCACTGGCACTGCGAAGAGATGTTGCTTCACTGTGCATCTTCTATTGCATCTTCTATCGCATCTATTACGGGGAATGCTCCCAGGAATTGTTCGGACTCTTACCTGCCGCTACTTTCCGCCATCGTTCCACGCTACAAGAAATCCACGCCCATCATTTGGATGGTTGGAAGTCCTCAACTGTGCGTTTTTCTAGAAGTTTCCTGCCTTACATTGTCAAACTCTGGAACGGTCGCCAGCGGTATTTCCGGACCGATACGAAAATTTTCCGAAGACCGAAAAATTCATTTGCTTAGTCTATTTAAATATTATTTCACGAAGAAAAACATTGTCAGCTCTGTTATGTTATGAATTAGATAAATTCATAAATATATGGAAACATCACCTGTGTATATACAACATCGGGCTTTAAGATAAGGTTATAAGAAAATTAATATCCAATTGATTTTTGTAAAAAAATACTTTAAAAGATCTCCAGTCCCTGATGTCTGAGATGAAATTTAAACCCATACTGCGTATCGTATCGTATCTAACACAAATTACTTCCTAATAATCTGTCATTATAACTGCTGTTTAACAATCATATTATTCCGCCGGCGCGACCGTGCGGCGGGCACGACTTTCGGCCAGTTGCACAATTGTCCATTAAATTTTCATGACGCCTTTAAGCTCTAATTAATGTCAAATTTGTATGGGTTATGTCGCTTTAAACTAATGTCAGTTTTATTGACGTTTGTGCAACTGGCTGCTTGACTTCTAAGTAATCTTATATATAAAAATGAATCGCAAAATGTGTTGGTAAGCGCATAACTCAACAACGCCTCGACCAATTTGGCCAAATCTTTTTTTTAAATGTTCGTTGAAGTTCAAGGATGGTTTTTTACGGCGAGAAAAATTAGAATTATTGCTGGAAAAACCCTAAAAATAGCCCTTTTCTTTTTCCCATACAAATGATTTGTAACTAAAACGTAGTCAATTTGAGCTTTATTGCTATGGTATAAAGTTCATATTAAATTACAAGCACTCACTGTTGTCTAAGCAATGTAGGTGTGTTCCTAACGTCAAAGATGATATCTATCAAAACAATGTGCGTGTGTGCGTTGGAGCACAGAATACATAGTTGGAGGAGTTCAATGTCGCGTTCCGAAACTCGCGTTTCTTTTGTATTAGTTTCGGCACGCAGAAATTTTTAAATACGTAGGCAAAAAAAAACTGCCACATTACAAATCTTTTTGACAGGACGAAGTCTGTCGGGTCAGCTAGTTGATGATAAATATACATGTTGTGTACGTCTCTTCCAGGTAGCACTCTCAATATTAAAATTAAACTTGGGCTTTCACTACACAACAAACAAGAAGCTAAATAAAATAAACCGAGCAAAACACTGGATTCTGGCGAATTCCGCAAGGGCAACGCTAATCATTATAAAGAAGAAGTAATTTACATGCACACGCAAACGCAAACCTGATAGATTATAGAGAACGACTGTAGGTACAACCGTGCCTTGAGAAGAATAGACGAGTTTATGATGACCGATAATTGCTTTACCTCCAAAAAGCGAAAAACAAATTTATTAATCACTAATCTCTACACTATTAAGTTGCTCAATTGATCTTTGCCTTTATTTATTGAGGTATATATACTGGCCCACCCCGTTTAGGTAGAACATTAAACAAACGTTCAATTCCAATTTTGAAAATGCTCAAGTGTACACAAGAAATCTGATATTTCCATAAAATACATCCATGCTCCTAGTTTAATTTCCTGTCTAAAAGTTTCAATCGCAAAAGCAATATCTAAAATTCAAATAGCGAGAACGGAATGGATGTGTGCCATGGCATTAAAATATTTCTATATTATTGATTAGAAATCTATTGCTTACTCTTGATTTATTGTATTAAAATTATGTATGATTGTTATCAAAACAATCTTACAATAATTACTAGACAAAAAATAATAATTTAAAAAGATTAAAAACAAAAGAAGGACAGTCTAAAGGTACGAATAAAATGCTCAGAAACAAGCAACAGCCAGAGCGCGAGAAACGAGAAAAAAGATAATAAAATAACATTCGTAAGGACCGTTCACACGATGGGTGACCAAAACATTATTATCTTGAGCACTGTGCACAACACTGGCACAATACACGTTAAGCTGTAAGTCCTGGCTGCATCCGCAATGTTAACACCCACCGACCCCGCATTAAACCCGCATAGAGGGTTATGGCCCATTGATCTTATTCGATTCGACTCCCATCATAGGAAAACATTCTACCAATATATTTCCCACGCAGACGAAGTCGCGGGCACAGCTAGTACAGCCATATATTGACTAGTTTTACAATGCAAAAAACCATTGGCTAATGAATTTACAAAATAAGAAAATACTAAATTACCTTCCTACCTACCTTAATTATTGACGACAATTACACAGCACTAAGCAAAATCTCCAGCTCCATTCTCATCATCATCATCAGCCCTTTTATGTCCCCACTGTAGGGGCTCAGGCCTTCCTTATGATGGATGGGATAGTTAAAGAGGATGGGTCATCATGACTCTCCACGCTGGCCCAATGCGGATTGGAGGGTATTAACGATTGCAAATGCAGCTGGGATCAACCGCTTAACGTACCTTCCGAACCACGAAGTAGCTCGAGATAATAATTTTTTGGTCACCCATCCCGTGACCGACCCCTGCGAATGTTGCTTAACGACAACGATCGCGGTCCGCGGCGCTTAACCACTACGCCACCGAGCTACTCATACTAACATCACCCGAGCTCCATTCTACTAGACTTCAAAATGACTGCGATGCATAGCCGAAGTGAATTGAGCTTAAATTCTCAAGTAAAACTCATGTAAATAATTCTGCTATAGAATATTAAAAAAGGCAACTATAATTGTGAAATTATTATATTAAGCAACTTCCACATCCAGTTAGTAACTGGAAGATCTACTGTGCAACAAATTTCGCAACATCCATGTACGATTACGTACAATTTCTAATTTATATTTACTGCTGACATGCAACCTACTTTGGCGTGCTGTCAAAAATCTAAGTATATAATATGTATCGACATTAAAGTTAGTTGTTATTTATACTCGATCAACTCATGTATCTACTAACTAAACTTATATACTAATTAAACGAATTTAACTATTTACACAGTGCAGTGTTTAACTTGAATTATATTCAACTTTATCCAAACTTCTATCAACTACACTCTTCAAGACCCCAACAAACCTTCACTACACATTAAATGCTTAAAATCATTCACCCTGATGTTTTAACTCGTGACCTAGACCAGCAGAGCGACCGCTTACTCCTTTCCGCTTACCGCTTTTGCCTTGATTCTAGCTACAGCTATAAAAACTTTTTATTGTTTTATCAATGAATCTGTTGATATTGTTATATAATCTAATATTTTTATTATTTGTATATTTAATCAAACATGTGGCAATACATGCACATTTTACCAAGGACACTGTGTCATGCATGTCTCGCCAGAGCTTTACATTAGATAGTAAACAATACCAATATGTCGGTGTTTGGTTCTGTGAACAAGAGTATATTAAGTAATATACTGTTAAATATTTGATATATCCATCACATAAACGCGATAATAGGTTTTAGTCTTTTATTCAATTAAGAAGAGTCAATAAACTGTTCAAACATTTTGATCAATTCTTCTTTTCGAAATAGTTTTGTTTGTTTAAATTCGACATTTTGTAAATTTAATCTAACTTGGATAGATAATTAGGTAAATGAAAACAACCAAAAGCATTGGTTAAATATATTAACAATAAAAACCGGCCAATGGCGAGTAGGACTTGCGCAAGAAGGGTTCCGTACGAAACGAGCAAAAAAAAATCACGTTTGTTGAAATGATAGCAGCCTCTTCATATATTTATTTTATCCTAATTTTTAAAGCAACCGTGAGACATTTACAGTGAAGATTCCAACTGTATTACTATCATGGTTCATGAGATAGTTTGGTAACAGACGGACTGACAGACAGCAATGTAATGCAATGCAATGAATCCCCGTTTTAACCCTTTGGGTACGGAATCCTAAAAAAGAACATTATCTAAGAATATTAACAGATTTATTGATAGAATCAATAGAACGTTCTTAAAGTTATGGCTAGAGTTTGGTATTGGTAGGCCGACGCCTTCCAGGAGTCTGCTCCACCAGCTAAAATATCAGAAACCTGCCGATTTTTTAAGTGTTCGTTACTTTCCCTCTCGGTGAGCGTATTTTATCAATATTTTTATAAATATTTCATTAAGATCAAAAAAAAAACTCTCTAATTATAATTTAGGTCACGATCTCGAAATCTGTCTCAAGCACGTGGGAAGATTGAATATTTTTAAGTGTATTTCTAGGAGAGAGATTATTATGTTTTTTAATACTAAACTCAATTCTTCGAGATACCTATCGCAGAAAGCAAGTCAGACTAACTGCAAATGGAACAATACACTTTTAAAGGTTCAAAAAGCCCTCGGGGAAAGCTTAGTTGTCTCACTACAACGAACAAGTTTATTTAGTAATTGGCTTTGTTAAATTTTCTAAAATGTTATTAGTTTTATGATGAATGTTTTAAGTTTAATAATATAATCGTATCTAATCCTACATATTCGCTTTTAAGTAATTAGATATTTTATACCCAAGAGCTATAGCATCATAATTAGTTTTAGGAGATTATATTTCAGTATTGAACATGATCCTGGCAGTTTCAAATTAAAGAGTGCATTTCGTTGCACTTAAATTTCTGTTTGTATTTACGCGCTTGTTAAATCATCATCATCGTTATCATCATCAGCCCTTTTACGTCTCGACTGCAGGGGCTCTGCCCTTCCATATGGATGGTTATGGAGGATAGGCCATGAGCCTCCACGCTGGCCCAATGCGGATTGGAGGGTATTAACGACTGCAAATGCAGCCGGTACCAACGGCTTAACGTGCCTTACGAAGCACCGTGTGGCTCGGTGGTGTAGTGGATAAGCGCCGCGGCCCGCGACCGTTGTCATTAAGCAGCTTTCGCAAGGGTTGGTCACGGGATGGGTGATCAATAAATTATTATCTCGAGCTTGTTACATGGACAAAACATTTTTATTTTTCAATCGTAAACATAACATGTCATATATGCAGGGCTATTTTGCTATAAAAATAATATCGATTTTGATGTCTGTTACAGCGCTGTAGCACAGGGAGGGATGAAGTTATATAAAACTTTCTTCAATAGGAAGTCAAGGTTTTTGGTATCGGATCATGTACACTAGAGCCATAGTTGAGCTTGGGGGCTCTTATTTTCCGCAGTTAGAAGCTTTAAGCATCTTGTATAAAAAACTAGCTGTCTTACTCTTTTTTTTACGTCGAGGAAATGCATTAGGCACTACCCCTGCCGCCCGGCAAGCGACAGGGGGTGTGTGGGACTCTCCTACGTGAGACCACCCCGTGGCTAGCCGCGCGGTGGGCTCCCGAAGGCCTACCCATAAAAATCCCTACGGTGTACCCTGGGGATGAGACCCGGGAAGCCGTGACCGAGTCGCCGGGACGCTCACTCTCCAGCTGTCTTACTCCTACCAACATAACCCAGCCAAGACGTGTAGAAGCTTTTTGAGATTTTCGGAGGCTTCACGGAGTATTGGGGGATTGTCTTGTACTTGCCCCGACATTCTGGCAGGCATTCCATGAGTATGAAAGCAATTTTTTTTCCGTTTACGTACACCTCCTGCAGAGAGTCCCTGCAACCGTTTAATATGGGCAATTTCCAGCGATGACGAGTCTGAGAAATATGATGGACGCGTTGATTATTATCAGTAGATAAAACTAAAAAGTTCTTTTCACATTCCACTCGAATTTATTTCAAACAATATGCTCAATTTCAATTTTGGTTAAATATCTCTTATGACCACTGTGTAACAATGCAATGAAATAAAGAAACATGATAAGACAAGGTCATGAGTCTCTTACATTTGTCGTGATCATTAAAGCCACAACTGTAAATAAAGATTAACTTGTTAGCACAATTCTGAACATATCTTAAAAGCTAGTACCTATATCGAAAAACAGTGTAGCCGTTTAAGAACTTCGCAGTGAAGTAATCTGTGAACCGCGAGCGTTTCGAACATCGAGACTTTTCAACTCGTCGGAACTTTCTAGACTCCACGTGTTGAGTTTACAGGCGAACGTGTCTCTAAATTACATATTTTACTGGTGCACAGGCTTACCAACTTGACACGACATTTCTGGCTCTGTAGATTCATTTAAATTCTGAATTTCCGATATCAAGTTTTGGTTTACAGATAACTAGTTAATTCAACAGTTCGCTAATGATAAGAAATTACTAAAACTAGGCTGAAAACGAATGCGAAAAGGTAGTCTTTAGGTGAGGCTTGAATATCTACAGATTTTTTCTGTGCTATATTGCTAAAAGAACAAAAGTTTTATCGAATTACTTTATATTTAAGAGTGAAGAGTAAACTACTAAACCATAAGGTCATTTCATTAAATGACTATATAGACAGAGAAAAATAACGGCGAATAACTCAATGTAAATAGTTTTCGTTTAAACTACCATGTTCATTACGTAGTAGCGAATAACAACTACCCGCAATACTTCGGTGACTCTGTGATCATGGTGCTTACAATAGTGCCCGATATTAGGGACTCGTATAAAATTCATAATGGTAGAAATCTCGTCAATAAATTATTACTCAAGGCGTTTCAATCAATCTTTATTGTAATATTGCCTACAAATTGGGATGATGACTGGGTAAAAAAATCTAGTCAGAGTCATATAGCAAAAATATTTTAGACACGTATTTTTTGCTTCAATTAACAAGAAATGCATAAAATAATGGGCATTGAAGTTGAGGAGGCGGGGCTCTACGTCACCACTATGTAGACTACGTACAAAGCTATGACGACATACGACAATCAACTTTCATGCAATAAATAAAAAAGTACGTTTTTATTATTCTTTAATAATGTACTTAACAGATAGTCAAACAAAAATTAGTTATTATTACTATTCTTTAGATGACAATATTTTATACATTCACATTTTAATCCTATTTATTTTATAGTTATGTAGCGGGCCCTTTAATTACATCACAACAATTCATTCAATCCAACAATCGAAATACAGTTGGGATAAAACAAGTGACACACAAGTTGCATGTGTCGGTTTACTTCCAGTAGAGGGAGCCTATTCAGTTTGAAAAACGAACGGCGCAGTGAGCCATGAGTTGATACGAGCGGATGAAGGCGCGCATATCTCGTCACTTCCGCTTTCATAGGACATGTTCATATGTAGTTGTGTTCTGAAAAGTAAGAACATTGTATCCGTGAAATAGCGTTATATATATTGTGGTAATCGAAGTATTGCGTGTCTCGCTAGCGTAGAGGATAAGCGCCGTACCCGCCATCGTTGTTGTTCAGCAACTTTCTCAAGGGTTGATTACGGGATGGGTGATCAAAAATTATTACCTCGAGCTTCGGAAGGCACGTTAAAGCGTTGGTTCCGGCTGCATTTGCAGTCGTTAATACCCTCCAAACTCCATTGGGCCAGCATGGAGGATCATGACCCATCTTCCTTAACCATTCATAAGGAAGGTCTAAGCCCTCGCAGTGGGGACGTAAGAGGGCTAATAATGATGGTGAATTAAAGTAAGTAACAATGTGTTACAAAAAATATACATTTCGCACTGTAATGACTAAGTGTTACTGATTTCTTCGAAGTTTAAAGTTTGTTATTTTAAATCAATCGTGTACTTACGGGTGTTTAATTTAGGACCGACAATTATTAAACTAAATTTAGTTTGATTTTTTGCAAATTTTTGACACAGTATCATTCAGCGTCATCAACGTCCGAACGAATGTAAGCTCTGTTAAACATTAAAAAATTGTATCGGAATGTAGATTTAAACTAACGATAATTGTAATGGTCGTTTGTAAAACAAGGTGTAGGTGTTGCAGATTGTTATTTTTTTATTTTGATTTGATTATATCTTTATAGCAAATGAATAAGACTAAGAAATAATAAATAGTCTTCAATTATCTACAAAACAGATTGTTAATAATGTTTTGTTAAATCTGTAATTGTTCTTTTATATCTTCGTAAAGTATTTGCGATTGCTTTTTTCTATTTTTTATATTTATATAAAAAACCGTATTTCATATACAAATATACAATTTCCGCTGTATCATAATGTATAAAACCATACCATAATCTGCTATGTCTTTTCATTCGATTGGAAAGAAATACGTTTATTGGATGATCTTGTTTTATTTGTAGACTGCCAACATAGATGTGCCTTGTATTTGCTTAGTCATTTGTTTTTGTTTGTTGAGGCTCAAAATAATATTACGTATCTTAGTATAAAATATATAATACCTATAAATAATGAGTGGGAAGAGAAAAATATCGAAACAACTTGTCTGAGTTTCATTACACATATATGTTCATCCATCTGTTGATCTTTGCGATAATGACTAACTCATATCCTTACTCAACAAAATGTCATTATAGAAGTTAATATCTTTTTTAAAATAAACAAGAATTTAAATAAAGTTAGAACTCTCAAAAGAATAATTAAGTATTATTAAAATACTGTTATTATCAGCTATTGACAATTCTCACTTCATTCAAATTTTAATAATATTTTTAAACAATAGACGAGTTTAAAAATATTACATTAAGTTATGACTATTTTCTCAAGTCATTACTTGTCTTGACTATAAATACATACCTCATTTTTTATTATATAAAACCAAATTGAAAATGTTGATTGTGTTTTAAAATTGCAAGACATTTGATATTGTAATAAACTCGGAGAAAAGCTTTACTGCATTACGGGAATCAATCATTCAGTAGTAAAACTAAGTAACCTACACACGTAGCGAGTCGTGTTGGAAGAAGTCGTAACGTGTATGTACCTACGTGTCCCCGGGAAACATGAATAAATTTGATGCGGAGTGGAATTAAAGTCGGTGTACACGTGATGGTTGTATCACGTTTCCGTCTCGATACCGTCACAAAATGGTTTGAAACGTAAAGCTTTCGCACACGAAGAATTTTGTACCATCGTCTATAAAACTTACTAAGTTATTAGAAATACATCATATGTGTAAAATTTAACTGTTTAGCTATCAAAGTTCATAACAGCGGTCTCAGTAAAAGGGTCCCGTTTTTACCCTCGGGTTAAGGAACGCTGGGGTGCCAGTCGGACAACCACCGCGCGTGCCCGGGCTGTTGCTCTGTTTCCCATCCCATCTCGTCTGGGCGATTGTAACTACAATGGATTTTGACGGGCCGATGCATCCTGGACATCCTGCTTTAAAGTCGCTTTGGAATATCCAATAGTCCGCTTATAAAATATTATAACGAAGTTTTTATCATACTCCATTTAGAAATATTAAAATTGATAATTCAATATTCATATTTAATAACACAAACTATGTAAATTGTCAAAAATCAATCATCAGCCTCGGGGTGTAGTCGCTATATTATAATAGTGACCTGTTTGTTTATAGACATCTTTTTGCAATTTTATCTCCTATGTTATATATACAAAATTTGTGTTTTATTTATACAAAGAATTTACTGTAAGCCTCCCTAAATTAAAAACCTTTTATCCTGTGTTTAAGAAAAGAAAAAAATTTAAACTTGATGTTTTAACTTTTTGTTTCAAATAAAACATTGAAACATCAATCGAAACTTGAAGTTTCAACTTTTTTTTTGTAACACTATGTATTATGTAAACAAAGACGCTTTTCGTCTTTCTGTTCCTATGTATGTTTAGATTTTTAAAACTTCATAACGGAATTTGATGCTTTTTTATACTTATATATGGTGATTCAAAAGGAAGATTTTTATGTATACTGCAGTACCACACGGGCGAATCCGGAATTATTTTTTCAAAACTATTTCATTTCATAACATTTAAATTGATTTATCTATACTAGTATTATAAAGAGGATAGGCTTCTATTCATAAACTACCGGAGCAATTTTAAAAATACTTACACTGGGAAAACTAACTCATACGTAGGTAATATAAGTTATAATTTATGTGGGTGAACACAGTCACAGTCACAAGAAAACAGCTAGTAAGCAATAATATAAACAAGTATGAAAATAGACGTAAGGGAATCCCCCTTTACATCACAATCACAAGTAAAACAATTTGTCAAATAACGTTTAGAGAACATATAATTAAAAATTATCTTCTAATAATCGTATTATTTTTTACCCATAATATATAGGATATTTAAAAAACAGGTTTGAGTAAGTTCACAATAAGGAACTGTAAGTAGAACAGTTACCCGGTTTTAGCTATTTTAAGATTATAACTTTGTGGTCATTTAAAGAACGTCAATAGTAAAGTCAACGGTATTTGTTATGCCATAATCAAACATTTCAAAAACCGTACACGATAAATTGTATGTTTGCCTCTGTTAGAATGCCTTGACTATGAGTAGTTGGAAGTACCAAATAACCGAAAAGGGTGCATTGGCCAAAAGCGAGTCCCTGCCCTAGCGTACAATACATAAATTATCTCTCTTTATCTCATTAAAAGACCTCGCAGCTTCGTTACGTTTTCCTGTCAACTTTATGCACTCTCTTAACATAGCAACACTCAGTGAAATGTTTCATGTGACGGCGGTACCTTGCGTCGTCGCGTTGAATGTAAGCTGCACTGATGTATTTATTTCCCGGGTGTATTCACGTTGACGCGGTACGACGGGAAGCCTGTCTCTTTGAATACTTACGTTACGTTATTCTTTCTTGCACCTCTGTCTGTTCTCTTTTTCAAATCTGCAATATGTGTTCTGTCTCATCGTATAAAAATACAAACCATTTTCCCGCGACTTCGCCCACGTAAATTATAGCCTATGTTAACGGAGTATTATGTAGCTTCCAGTATGTGATAAAAAATTCATGATCGGATCAGTAATTCTAAATTTTACCTATTACAGACAAAGAACAAATAATATAACTCACTCATTTTACGGGATTCAAAGAAATGTGTCTCACCTGCTAATACAGCCGTACGATATTGAGAACAAGTTATTAGTATCTTTGCTTAAGGACAAGATTGTTTTAAAGTATTGAAACGAATAATAAATACATCAGAACTAATTGTTAACCATTTGAACTTATTAAAGCGGAACCACTGAACAACATCATCACACCTTTAAACTGTTTAAAAAACTTTTGATATGTAGTTAAAATCAATCTCGTTAAATGTTTGATAAAACATTATATTATGTTAAATAAAAGCATGCGTCCGCTAATATCTTAAAATAAAGCACTCATAAAGTATACCTTAAAATTAAAGTAATATCTAACCTAATAAAAAACTTGCTAACTGTTACTAAAATTAACATAAAGATAAGATATCTTATAGAGCAAAAAAATTAACAAGTAATGACCAATTTTTCTGTACAGCCAATCGTAAAACATTGACGAATTTTATCATTGCCCCTTGGGACCGCAGAGCCTTATCATGCTTCACTAAGAGATACTTTAAGAAACAATACGAATAGCACATGAAATTAAGAAGATGAATTGTGTTTATTTGATAAGGTATATCGAAAAGAAATATATAAGGTTCTAATAATAATATTGGGGATATGGAAAGATAGAATGAATGTTTATTTTAATACGACAAAGTTAGGAATCACATAAAAAAGCAAGTTATTTGATAAACTATGATACGCTTTTGTTTTAATAAATTATTTAGGAAAAGGGAAAACAAATGATCGTATATGTAGCTTTAAGCATTTTCGATTAGTCAACTGAAACAAGAAAGAGAGGATAAAATATGAGGCGTTTTTAAGGTTCCGTAAAACGGGAACCCTATTGCTAAGACTTCACTGACTGTCTGTCTGTCACCAGGCTGCATCCCATGAACCGTGAAAGTGAAACAGTTGAAATTTTCACAGATGATGTATTTCTGCTGTCGTTTCAACAGCAAAAAGACAGGATAAAATAAATATTTAAAGAGCTCCCATACAACAAACGCGATTTTTTTGGTCATTTCCAATACGGACTTTTTTGATCAGGCGTTGTTTTCCCGAAGTCCACTGCAATAACTGTAAAACTTCGATATCTCGCAACCTCTACAACTAGTCAGTAACGAGATCAGATGTTTTATTACAGCATCTCCTGAAAAATAAATTCTATCCACTCATGTCCAGGGCCCTAATTCTGCTAAAGCTGGCGTAACTATGGCAAGTCAATAAAAAAAAAAAATTATTCAGTCTAGGCTGTTACAAGCACTTGTGAAAATCGAGAGCTACGCCATCGGTTCGTAAATCTACGGCGGGAGATCTTGTACCGAGAAAAACCGGCAAGAGACTCGGCAAGGGATGCTTTTTTCTCCCTGTTTTATTTGACACTCCCTGTTTTATTTCAATAGCGCATCAACTGCAACCTTTTATGACACATTTTTTTTTTACTAGATCATCATCAGCCCTGTTACGTCCCTACTGCGGGGGCTCAGGCCTTCCTTATAGATAGATGGTTAAGGAGGACCCTCCACGCTAGCCCAATGCGGATTGGAGGGTATTCACGACTGCAAATGCAACCGGGACCAACGGCTTGATGTGCCTTCCAAAGCACGTTGTAGCTCGAGGTAATATTTTTTTTGATCACCCATCCCGTGACTACCCTTGCGAAAGATGCTTATCAACAACGATCGCGTGCCGCAGCGTTTAGATCACAATATAAATAAATATATCTATCAACGTTGTTTTGTGAGGAAGACATTGCACTAATAATATTGGACTTCAGGTAGATAGTACAATGGAAAAATGTAAATAGTCAAGATTCTATTTAGATGCAGTTATTACGTAAAAAATGTAGAATACAGTCTACATTTGTTACCGCTTGTAGGTTTTACTGTGGGTGGGGAAAAACTGCACGAGCACAGCACTAGACATGCGAAAAGTAGTACGCCAAAAAGTAATGCCATATGGCATGACATTTCGTACCGCGTAATATGACATTGAAGCATTACTCAGTACTCAAAACATGACCTAAGAAGACGCGCTATGCGTACATCTTAGGTCATGTTTTTGTAACATTCAGCACAATCATACAGTACGTACACATTAAGTGAACAAACTGGTCTGCTAGAAAATGGCTTTTTTTAAAGTGCACTTTTTTTAAAGTGTTTTTAAATTGAATAAGGAAAAACAATTTTTTTATTTAATTTTGCGTACTTACCATGCATTATCATTAGTCATACGACGCCCACTGCTGAGCTTTGGCCTCTCCCATAAACCTTCATGACGATTGGTCCTACGCCGCCCGCACCCAGCGGCTTCCTGCAACCTTTATAAGATCGTCGGTCCACCTGGTGGGGACCCCAGATCATCTTAACATTATTGTTATTTGAAAATATAAAACAATGCCTAAATTATAAACTATTTTAAATATTTTTTTTATTCTACACAGTTACTATGTAATATTATAAACATAATCTGTAAGCCACACGGTTAGTTGCACAGTCGTCTATTAAGATTTAATGACGTCTTTAAGGTCTAATGAATGTAAAATATGTATCGGTAATTCGATTTAAAGGAATGACAATTTTAAAAGATGTTTGTGCAACAGGCTGATAAGTAATCAAAATTTGATTACGAATATTTCAATTCCTTTAAATATACCATATCCAAAATTCTATGCTCGCATGCGCCAGTGATATCGAAGCGTTCCAGTTTACACGACCATTTCTGAGATGCGCGTAAACCTCTCCGGCCGATAATAGGATGGATGGATACATCTTTTGGCCACGTTGCTTTTGTGTTCCTGTTTTATGACTTTGGGAATTTCAGAGACGACAACGAGGGCTCCGCTCGTTTTCACAAACTAAGGAAGTGGTCCCTTAAATTATTTATAACTTTGCGACGAATTGTTGTGACTCACCACAATACACGAAGATATATAAATATGTCAATATTACATAGATTCCTTAGTTTCCGAGATAAGTAGTTTACACCAAGACAAGAACACAAAGACAATAAAGGAATTTTTCTCTTCTATATTGATCCGAACGGGAATCAAACCCGTTACCGTCAAATGGGGTGAATCGAACTCGCGGGGGGAATAGAAAAAAAACATTGGTATAATTTAAAACTGTTTTTATGGCAAACTCGGTAACCCTTGTAAAAATTCCGAAGTATTCACAAAATGGCAGAATTCAGTTTTATACTCTGGCAACTTTATATCTGTGGCAACATCGATAATGAGAAGTCAAATAGAACGTCAAAGTTTGAAATCAAAACTATCGGTAAGAGGTGCGCGACTTTAACTACAGGTAAGAATTATAATTATATGTTACAAGAGTTTCAATTTAGTTCTAGCTTACTGTAAATGTTGTTGGGAACATATTTTACAACATAAAGTATAGCAAGAACTTGTATTATTATATAAAATCATTAATATTTTGTAAGCATTGATTTTTTTCAAAATCTCCAAGGTGATTAGACACACGAAAGGGGTGATTAGACGCACTTGAGGGGCTAATAGACACGCGAATGTTTTCAATAGATACAGGAAAGGGGTGAATAGTTACGAAAGAGGGGTGATTAGTTATATTTATGGCAGGGCTGCCACAATGCTTAACCACATGATACTTACCTAATTAATATGTTTAGTTTTTACATTATTTTCAGTTGGTGATTCCTCTATCCGTTGTTCTTAACCATTGCAATTACCAATACTGTTATTCCTAACTAATCCAACCTAAGCACATATAAAAATTAAACGTTCAGTGGGCTGGTTATAAATGCACTTTGAAATAGTTTCAAGAATTAAGTTTGATAGCTTTCCTATGGATCTTATGGTAACACTGTTAGGCTGATAACGCTTCGACAATACAACTTTTGCTTTTGATATGTAAGAACTACTCATTGTTTGTGTACATTTCTTATTTTATTTCTCAGATTTAAAATGCCTCGTAACTATAAGCCAGATCCACGAGGCAAGCGCTATCGTAAATACGATAGTGATACAATTAAACTAGCTTTGGAAGAGTACAAAACTACCCCAAAATGTTCATTAGCGTCTATCGCCGAAAAATATAATATAACAAAATCTGTCCTATATAGACATAATCGGAAATCTATGAAATCCCAAGGCGGCCAGAATGCTTTCGATGAAGACACGGAACGGCATATTGTACAATATTTGAATATATGTAGCAACTGGGGTTATCCGTTTGATACTTATGATTTAAGACTTATGGTAAAATCGTATTTAGATCAATTGGGTATCACACATAAGCGATTTAAAAATAATATGCCAGGACCAGATTACGCAACAAGATTTTTAAAGAGATATAAAGATTGTATATCCTTGAGAATGTGTCAAAATATTAAAAAGTCCAGAGCTCAAGTTTCGATTGTCACAATTAAAGAATATTTTGAAGAGTTAGAAGAATCACTGAAAGACATAGTTCCAGAAAACATTCTAAACTATGACGAAACTAATCTTAGCGATGACCCAGGACGGAAGAAGGTAATAGTTAAGCGGGGAACTAAGTACCCTGAAAGAGTGCTTAATCAGTCAAAATCTTCGATATCCATAATGATGGCTGGCACAGCTGCAGGAGAGTTATTACCTCCATACGTAATATATAAAGCCAACAATGTTTATGATACATGGACTACAGGCGGACCTAAAGGAACACGCTATAATAGAACTTCCTCTGGATGGATTGACAGTATCACCTTTGAAGATTATATTAAGTCAATTGTAATTCCATTCTTTAAAGATAAGCCAGGGAAAAAAATAGTGATTGGCGATAATTTATCATCTCATTTATCAATTGAAGTCATTAAGGTTTGCGAACAACATAATATTTCCTTTATATTTTTACCTGCAAATTCTACGCATTTGACGCAGCCACTAGACATTGCCTTTTTCAGGCCAATGAAAATTGCTTGGCGAAACATTTTATTAAAATGGAAAAAAACTGATGGCAGAAATCTAAGTTCAGTACCGAAAGGATGCTTTCCAAAATTATTAAAACAACTTTTAACTGATTTATCTGAAAATGTTTAATCTAATCTTAAAGTAGGATTTCGAAAAGCCGGGATTCATCCTATTAACCGTGATCAAGTACTATTCAGACTACCTAGTGAGGAAAATGAAGATCCTGAAAAATCAAGGTATGCCGTTGACAAATCAGTTTTAGAAATTATTAAGGAAATGAGATATGGCACTATTAATATCAAGGAACCAACACGTAAGCGAAAATTAAATTCAGAACCCGGTAAAAGCTTAGGAAATATAGATAGTGATAATTTAGAAAGTGAATCCGAACACGAAATTGCAAGAAAAACAATAAAAACGTTTAAACAAAATTCGAAAAAGAAAATAAAAGTGATTCCTGGAAAAGCAGTTATAGTCGATCCAAAAAGTAATAATACTGATGATAAAGAAATGGAAAATGTTCAATCTGTGAATTTAGTAAGTAAGGCAAATCAGAATAAAATAGAAGTTAAACAATTTATACAAAAACTTAATAATGATTTAACAATGAAATCTAAAATTAAAACTGACAAAAGTATGTCAGAATTAAAGGAAAAAAATAAAGAAATGGCCATCGATCAGCTGCCTGTAGTTTTTGTAGATGACTACACTAGTATCAATGATTCTACAAATGAAAATGAAAAATTACTTCTTAATAACTATATTGACGAAAACATGTCTAGCAAAGATTACTTACCTGAAATAGAACCTACATTCAGTGAATTTATAGATCCACCTAAGGATGAGATGTGTCAATGTGATGATAGAGAATTTTTAGAAACCAAAGAGGAAAAATCTACAGGTAAAAATGTTGAAATTATATCAATACAAAAGTTTGTCAATAGTACTCCACATAAAGTTAATTTATTGGAATGTAAAAAAATACCCTTGAATACTAAAATTAACTCAAAAAGAGATATAATACAAAAAAATAAGAACATGAAACCAATTAAGGTACGACGGGGGAGCTATTTTAAAACTGATGCTGATATTTTAAAGGTTTTAAATGATAACAGTATTCAATAAGTTAATTTAATAAAAAAAAAATGATTAAGTTGATTTAATAAAATAATATTAATTTTAATTAAAAATTGTTTATTTAAAATTGCAATATTTTCAATAAATATTTTGTTTAATGCTGGAATTTCATTATTATGCTTACCTTGATTTAAACTATAAATAAATTCAGGAAATCTTGCATGAGACAACCCTAACATATTTTTCTTTTCTCCCCTTAGGCGTGTCTATTGTCCCCTAATGGAAGGTAAATAGAAATCACATATATTTTATAGATTTGCTTAAAACTTCTGGACATATTAAAATGCAAAAGAATATATTTCGTTAGTTTGACTTAAGACTCAACAAATAGACGCAAGAAAAGTTGGATAATAATTCTGCAACATTATGAAAACCGTTGCAAAAGATCCAAACCGTATCTATTCACCTCATTTGACGGTACCTCAGAGACGGCGACACCTTAAAACAGTAGTACGTATCACTCGGCTAGAGAGTTCTTCAGCGGTGGCTTCCTTTTGATGTTTTAATTTATAGAACATTGGAAGGAGTCTTGTAATACATGTGTAAATGTATCAAAATTTAAGGTGTAGATTTAAATAAGTATAAAATCCTAACTGTCCCGATTTTTCTGAACTGACATCTTAGTCAACACACATCAGAGCCTGAAAAGGATATGAAATATCTAAATAAAAGTATTAAAATGCATTTATTTATTGAAATTACACTCGTTCAAATCCAATCCAAAATTGTTTATTAGGTAAACTTCTCTTATATAAAAAATGTATCCAACATGAACCAACTGCAATGCAGACTTTCAAATCTTGAAATAAAATATGAATAGTACAAAGCCAACAAGAATACAGTATAAATATAAACCACCAATGTATACGCTGTGAAACTAGTTAAAAATTCAAACATCGGGTAAGTTTCTACGTAGTAACGTCTCGTAGGCGACTTACTAACATAAGTTTCTGAGCGTACCTAATACGTAGAATAGAAATCTGGAAAATTTATAATGACATCTAGAATATTTGATGTACCATAACTTACATTTATTTTATGTGACACTTATTCTTTGAAACGTATATTGAATATAAGTATTTGGACAAAAACTCAAATATATATTCTCGACAGAAAAAAAAAATACAAATTCTTTTCGTTTCTTTCACGCGAATATTAAACTAAGGTTATATTGAATAATTTCACAACAATCGCATTGTTTTTCCGAGAATTTTTTCATTATTTAATAAACACATAATTCTATCTTATGTTTATATCTGTCGCTTTGATAAGATTACTTCGTTTTTGCCTATTTGGACCTTTTTATGTATACGCCTTCTTAAATTTTAAAGATGTCTTTAAATAGATCACAAAATTATACTAAGTCATGTTTGCCAAATTCAATATTGTTTACTAGATTACAGGCACTTGGGAAAATCAAAATAACAATTCTGTTAAACAAAACCTGTTGACCGTTTCATACCGTTTTCTTTCATCGACTTATTATTCCTACCTTTTAAAATTATATGATTATATATTTGTTTATTTTAAGCAAATATATATTCCAATAATTTTATCTTTTAGAGCAGTTTACTTGTATAAATGAATGAAAGACTCTTTATTGTACACACCATAAGTAAATTAACAATACATAGTAATGTGACAGACAGTACAATTGGCGGCCTTATTGCTAAAAAGCAATTTCTTCCAGGCAACTTTTACATAATATTCAGGATACAATTGTAAATATGGGTAGTCTATGGTGCATTAAGAACTCCCTGTCGTTACGAAAAACATTAATGATTAAGCAGGAAATTTGTCTATAAATACACAAGCATACATAGTCACATACACACACGCACTCTTAGTGAAATAAAGAAAATAAATGTACATTGATATCAACTGTGTTCGTACAATTTCTGGCTAGATTTTAGTACTATTGTACGCTCTGAGATATGTTTGAAACTTTATAACAGTGTTGGAGCATAACATACTGTTATTATTAAATCGAATCTTTTTCCATAAGTATAATATCTTATTTTATTGTTTTCTTTTGTTCTATTTCAGAAAGAAAATATATAATACCAATAAATTTAATCGATAATAGGAATAAGTGAATGAAATATAGATCAATCAATATTACTTATGTAACCACGTATAATGTTATGTGATACTGGTAAATTAGCCTAATTATATTGCGAGATATCTTAATTAATTAATTTCTGAGATCTAAGATCTAATCTAATACAATATGCATGTGAGAATGTGGCGAGTGGCGTCAACTGAGATCATATGACAGTCGTAGTTCTGACTAGCTCGCTGGCGTATTGGATAAGCGTCCCGCGATCGTTGTTGTTAAGCATCTTTCACAAGAGTCAATCACGGGATGGGTGACCAAACAATTACTGTCTCGAACTACTCCGTGCTTCAGAAGGCACGATAAGCTGTTGGTCACAGTTGCGTTTCCAGTCTGCACCGGGCCAGCGTAGAGTGTTATGACCCATCCTCCATTACCATCCATTAGGAAGGTCTGAGCTCCTGAGTGGGAACGTTAAGGGCTGATAATGATGCTGTTTCGATAAATTGCCTTATCCCAACTTCTTTTGATGAGGACCGAGATATGAACTGAAGAGTTGGGACTCCACAACGAAATAATGGTGGGGCCCCAGAGGACTGTGTTGCTCGACAATAGTTCATTAGTACAATAGTCCGCTGATTCGCATAAAAGATAGTTAAATTGAATTTAAATTTCGTAATCTGCGTAGTCGTTATACTTAATTAGATATCTGGTGATTCATCATCATCATCATAAGCTCTTTTTCGTCCCTACTACAGGGGCTCGGGCCTTCCTTAATAATGGTTAAGGAGCATGGGCCATGCCCCTTCAGGCAGTCCCAATGCGGATTAAAGGGTATTTACAACTGCAAATGCAACCGGGACCAACAGCTTCCGAGCTCGAGATAATAATTTTTGGTCACCCATCCCTCCACCGGCGCTTAATACCAACGCTCACGGGTCGAGGCGCTTATGTACTACACGACCGAACTATTTTAATGATAATATCGTCACCAAAACTAATAAAAAAATATATTTTACTTGCAACTTTAAATTTTGTTTTAGTAGTACGTATAAAAGTCAGACGTTTGAAATGGCTTGATTAAATATACGCTCCACTAGGACGAGTACGAAAAAGAACAGTTGAATGGTTAGTTCAGGTCAAAGCAGGCATTAAGGCGAGCGTTAAGCTATCGACCGACTCTTCTTTGACTCACATGTAGACGTAGAGACGGACCGAATTCTATTACAGATTTATACAAAGGTAAGATGTTTTAGCTCTTCCAAAACCCATTCAGTTAGTTGCTCAAATACAATTTTAAGATTTTATATTTTAAAAGATTGAGTTCTTTAAAATTAAGACTTGGATATTTTTTTATATTTTCTCCATAATCTCACCGAATATATATTTGGAAATGATATAGCTCCTTTTTATATAGAAAAGTATTGTTACGACAACGCAGAAATATAATGTATTTTCTCATTTTCCATTGCAAATTGTACGTTATAAGTCATTAGCTTTGATCTACTTAAAATGATTGAAAATCTAAACTGCCACTTCGTAGAATCATCCTTGAGTTCTTCCGAGTCGTTATTATACGTAACCCACATATATTACGGCGTGGAACTAAAAACCCGGTGGCATTTGATATTCAAACGTTTGAGGCCGTTTAATATTGGCCCAGGTGCCAAGCAACCCCTCAAGGGAAATGAATTTTTTACGCCTTTTACGTATCTCTATACCCTTTGGCTTGCGTGTATGATTACTGTCCGTTACCAAAAGTCTTACAATTTTATATTATTTAGAAGTATAAATAATAAAGGAAGTCGAAAAAAGGTTTAAAAATTGGAACACTTAAAGGACATGTTAAATACAAGCTGGTGCCGCAACTTCTTCCGCGTGGACTTCGTTCATTGAAAATACACAGAATCTCTTTGTCACATTGGTTATTTTTCCTTCAGAGGCCAATGTGAACAAACTCGCAAATCAACTGACTCGCGAAAAATTCACGCACACCTATCCTTGGGAAAAACTACCAATCCTTCACCACATCAACACTTTGAACGTCTGTTCCTATGACTTATTTATCATTAAGGCGAAGCAAGTAGTTACAGGCAACTGGGTGCGTTTGAAGTTATCCAATGTCCCAGTGGCAGACTAACCTCGTCGGGGGCCCGGGCATCAAGCTCGGACCGAGAGCTTTTTCCAACCGGGGCAGAAACTTGATATTGCATTTACCCTTCCCCTGCTAAGGCGCCTGCTAAAACTACGAAACTGGATATAAGAAAGATAAGACAGTGCAAGCGCAATTTATGATTTGATCAAGGAAACTTGCGGCCATTTGGAGGCTACCCATGAAAAGGGCCGGGGTGGACGTTCGTCCACGCCCCCTTAGTTCTCCACTGGAATGTCCAATTGTCCAATGTCATTATTATAAGAATTGTAAACCACGTCGTCTGCATTAATTTCCGCTATATTTTTTTCATTAATTGCGGATAAACTAAATATTTCCTTTGCTCGGAATAAAATTCAGGTCTCCAAATACTGATTAAATTATGTGCTTCCTCTGAAGCTACAATATAACCTCATCATCATCATCATCTTCATCAGCCCTTTTACGTCCCCACTGTAGGGGCTCAGGCCTTCCTTATGGATGGTTAAGGAGGATGGGCCATGACCCTCCACGCTGGCCCAATGCGGATTGGAGGATATTGACGACTGCAAATGCAGCCGGGACCAACGGCTTAACGTGCCTTCCGAAGCACGGAGTAGCTCGAGATAATAATTTTTTGGTCACCCATCCCATGACCGACCCTTGCGAAAGTTGCTTAACCCGGCGAGCGTAAGGTTGGGTGTGGTACACCCAGACCTGGCAAAATCTATAAATATTTTAATAACAGATTGTTATTACGTTTCCCGCGTCTGAGTAGCTGCGCCGGAGGTGTTGCGGAAGCGTCGGCTGCCACTGCTTTAATCGACCGCCGCCCGACAAATGGTGTGTACGAGGTTGAAACTGTCAGCAGGTGCGTGAAACCCACCTTACGCTGCTTGTAATGAATTTAAACAAACACATTTCATTTTCTTTTTATTATTTTGGGTATTGTTTTGATTTATTTGCAGGATAAAAATCTAGAATGTCGTACGAAGATAACCAACGCAGATTATTAAGTCTTTTCGAAGAATCTGAAGTCAGTTCTTCTGACAAATCTGGTAGTGACTCGGAGCCGGACTTCGTAAAAGAATTCAAGATCATGTGGGTGAATACTCAAAAGAACCACCATTAAAAGTAGCCAAATCTATAAAGAGATATGAAATATGTCCTACAAAAAAAGACCGCATGACTAAATACGTTTGTTACCAATGCAGCCTATGTATCTATGTATGGAAAATTCCATTTTCGTCTATGAAAACTGCACAAGATCTCAATATGAATAAGTATTTTTTTTATTAGTATATGGTTCCAGTATAAGTGGTGTTTTGTTGTTATGTCAAGTCAAGTCAAGTCAAAATAATCTTTATTCAAATAGACTTCTTAAAAGTACTTTTGAATCGTCCAACATTTTTTCCCTACCACTCGTTCAGGACGTCTTTTGGCTGATAAGAAGAACGAGCAAGAAACTCACCAGCTCTAATATGAGTAATGACATTTACAAAAACCATGTCATTACCAGATCAATACATTATAAACAGAGATAAAAAAAAAAACTATGGTCTTATAATAATAACATAATCATTTAATAATAATGGAAACAAGATAATGAGTTTAGAAGTAATCACCTATCCAGTTGCTGGATCATCTCAAGTCCAAGCGTTCTTATCTGTTACATAATCGGATACCTTATAATAAGCTTTTTTAATAAGTATTTTTTTAATAGTAGATTTAAACTGCATGATATCTAATTGTTGTATTTTGCTTGGGACCTTATTGTAGAAGCGCACACAAAGACCCTTGAAAGAGTTATTAACTTTTTGCAGTCTAGTGACAGGCACCGTTAATTTATTTTTATTTCTTGTATTAAAATTGTGTACATCACTTTTAATAGAAAACAAACTAATATTTTTACGAACGTACATTAAGTTCTCGTATATGTATTGAGAAGCAACAGTCATAATGTCTATTTCCTTAAATTTCTCCCTTAAAGAGTCCCTAATCCTAAGATTATAAATTGATCGAATTGCTCTTTTCTGAAGCACAAAAATTGTTTGTATGTCGGCAGCATTTCCCCACAATAGGATACCGTATGACATAACACTATGAAAGTAACTGAAGTATACTAATCTGGCAGTATCTATGTCAGTTAACCTACGTATCTTCATTACGGCATATGCTGCAGAGCTAAGTCTACTCGACAATCTATCAATATGTGGGCCCCACTGTAGTTTAGAATCTAATGTTATTCCTAAAAATACTGTGGTATCCACAAGGCCCATGTTCTTATCTTTTACATTAACATTTATATCTACTTTTTTAACATTAGGTAGTACAAATTTTAAGCATTTTGTTTTTCCTTCATTAAGGAGAAGATTATTTACATTAAACCAATGTACTACTTTAGCGATAGAATTGTTCACATCGTCATTTAGAGGTAACCCTCTTTTAATTTTAAACAAGAGTGAAGTGTCATCCGCAAACAAAACTATTTCGTGATCATCCCTTACGAAATAAGGCAAGTCATTTATGTAAATCAAAAACAAGAAAGGACCGAGTATTGAGCCCTGCGGAACGCCCATCTTAATTTTCGATCCAGGGGATCTTTTGCCATTGATATCAACCCTCTGTACTCTGTCAGTCAAGTATGAGACAATAAAATCCAATGAGTTATCTCTAAATCCATAAAAATGCAGTTTCCTAATCAATGTTTCATGAAAAACACAATCAAATGCCTTAGATAGGTCACAGAAAACACCTAACGCATCATGTGAATCCTCCCAGGCATTAAAAATTTCTTGTATTAACTCGACACCGGCTTCGGTTGTCGAGCGACCCCTTGTAAAACCAAATTGTTGTCGATTCATAAGCTTATTCTTGTAAAAGTACGTTTGAATTTGATCCAGCATGATTTTTTCAAAAATCTTACTAAACGTAGGTAGCACGGATATAGGTCTAAAGTTAGTAGGGTCAGATGTGCTACCCGATTTATGTAAAGGAATAATTTTACTATATTTCATGAGCTCAGGAAAAATACCACAATCAGTACATTCATTAAATATATAAGCTAAGATTGGAGCTATTGTCTCAATTACCGATTTAGAAACTTCAATGGAATTACCCCATAAATCAGCAGTTTTCGTTTTCTTTAGCTGATTAAAAGATTTTATTATATCTTTAAAATCAATGTGTTGAAACTTAAATTGGCTATTAGAATTATTTAAACTTGCCTTTAAAATAGATTCAGCAGCAGTGGAAGAGGAATTCAAAGATTGTGTAATTAAGACTGGAATTTCAGTAAATAAATTTTCAAATACTGTAGCAACTTCAAGATCTGATGTTACTTTTTTATTATCAATGTTTAAATTAAAATTTATATTCCGGGATTTTTCTCTTCCAGTTTCACTATTTATGATATTCCACGTCATTTTAACTTTGTCTTTACTATTTTCAATTTTTGCATTTAAATAATTACATTTGGCTAAACGACTCACTTTTTTAAATAATTTAGAGTAATTTCGTACATATTCTTTGAAGTCCTCACTTGTGTTATAATTACGTTCATCATATAGTTCATAGAGCCTTTTTCTGCTTTTGTAGATTCCTGGTGTAGCCCACACACTAAAAGTTATAGGATTACTAATACTTATTTTTTTTGGGACAAAAATCTTATTGAATTCTGTACAATAAACATCAAAGAAATCTTTGTACAAATCATTGGGATTACTATTATGTTTCAAATGATACAATTTACTACCTAATTGATTTTTAAAACGTTCCAAGCGACTCATACTTTTTGACACAACTGTAATGTATGTTTAGTATATTAAAAGAAAAAATACTTTATGCTGTTTTTATTTTCATTTTTTTGACAAAAAGTGATAAACATGTACCTTAACTAATAAATATAAGTTCAAATTGTTAATTTCATAAATAAATAATAATAATAAATTGTTTTTTTTTATTTCATTCTTAAATAAGTTAAAATAGAAGTAAATATCAGTTTAGTGTTCAGGAAAATAATAATTAAAAATAATAATATATTAAAACCACACAATTACTATCTGGGTGTGCAACACCCACCTGGCGCTTTGTGTTACATATTCTAACCTTGCGCTCGACGGGTTAACGACAACGATCACGGGCCGCGGCGCTAATCCACTACGCCACCGAGCTACTATATAACCTAGCTCTCAAGAAATCGTCACCCGAACATGTTCTTCTGGATTGTTCTGAATATGCTAGAAAATTCGGGGACTTGTAAAATATTGCTAAGTTGGGCTCTCATATCGATAATCAGTTTATATATTTGTATATGTGGCCAGAGGTATGAAACCTTCAATGAAGCATTAATTTCATCTGCTTTTGTTCCTTTATTTATTTCGGAAAGAGTTTGACAAAAATCTCCTGAGAAGAGACTTGTGACGTTAAAATTATAGCATTTTAAGATGTTTAAAATATTTAAGAGACATCAATTACCATGTTGAATATTACACCACTTGGGAAGTGTCAGCTGAAAATCGACGTTGAAATTTGCAGTAAAACAAGTTGGGCTGACACCTTTCCACTGTTATTTTAATTATGTAATCGTGTGTAAATTCAATAGACGTTTCATATATGTTTTGCTGTGTTTGCCGATAATCCAGAATGCTATAGTACTAGGTAAACTTGTAAAAATCGATCGACTAAGGAATATTTACTAAATTTTCTATTTCTAGAGGCTACAGATGAAAATGTGTGGTACTATAAAGTATATAAACACACACACACACACACACACACACACACACACACACACAGATCTTGCAGTTATTGATCAAGATTCAATTAATAATTCAATAACGTATAACAATATTGTACAATATACACAAACCAGAGAATTATTTTGAATTAAGTTAATGACTATGGTTAGATAAATAGTACCCTTTCCTTTGATTTTTAAAACAAATCATTTTCTGTAATCCATTTGTACATGTACCTGTTTGTTTTTTCTTCTATTTTCTTCTCATCGATAACATTATGCCTTGCATGCTCAACCAACAAGCAATTACACAAACATCCGTTATATGAAAAAGCTTTACCTCATTTATCATGAAGGAGTTATGTTATAAATTAATGTCTGTATAAATCCATATGGATTTGTACAGTTCCAACTGGCTTACATAACAATGTATGTATTTAATACTCATTTCTATTTATCAGGAATTTCTACTGTTTCAATTATTAACATTACTCAATACCGCCGAAAGTTCGCTTTGGCTTTACTTCTGTTTAAAAATATTTCACTGACTGAGAGGTCGCAATCTTTTTATTTCGATCACAACATCTTTCTTTTTAAAATAATGTCCGGGTTACTTAAAAAAAAACCTGTAATGTATATGCAATTAATAACAAAAATAACACAATAAACTACCTAATTAAAATAATTGCGTCTTTTCAACCTTATAATAATAAGCGAGTTTATCGATAATAGTATACCTATTAAACATTACCTCAAAAAAAAATATTTTCGTTTACTGTCTACACCCATATTGTTTTAATGCTGTCAGATTGAATATTGAGAATTTAAAGTCTGATTAAAATCAACAAAAAATTATTTAAAAAACTGTGACACGGATTAAGTATTGTAACTTATATTGAAACGAATTATGCAGAAAACTCAATCAACAAAGGGCGTATTCTAATTGTTCAACACGATTTCTTTTAGGCGATTGATGATTGATTAGGTGAGTAATACAGGCACATGAGTTGTACATCTATTTATAAGTATGTTTAAAAATTAGAGCCGATAGTCGATAAACAACGATTTGGCAAAGGGATCAAGGTTGTTATAGGTGACCAATCATCATAATCTTAATTAAACTAATAATATAACCTGGTGATTGAAATTTTTTGATAAACATTAAACGTTTCCATATTAATAATGATAACTATTTTAAACTAATTTAATACTTAATTCTTAAAATTAAACAATAAATTCATGGTATGATCCCACGATTTCATTTAACATAAACATTAAAGCAATGCTTATAAAATGAGGAACACTGATCACACAGCAATATATTGTATCGAATTGCGGTTGGATGTGTTCATTAGGTTAAGCATATTTAATAGTTTTCAGTATTAAATTATAATAACAAAAATATATATTATTTTTTATACTTTCCGCGACCGAAACTTGACTAGGTAGGTATTTGTTATTATTTACTTATCGATTGGTCTTATGTATATATATACATATACATAAGACCAATCGATTGTATAAGCTAAAGTAATATATCGATTATTTTTACTTTTTTTTGCTAAATGATTGCTTATAATATAATAAATTAAATTTTTATCATCAGAAATTTTGATTAAAATTTCGCTATTATCATTCTTTTACCTCAAACCACTTTTACCTCAAGTAACTGGACAATAAAGCTTATTAAATGAATAAAAGTATTCCCAGTTTCTCTCAAAAGAAATTGAAGTACAATATTTTTATTGAAACATTTGAAGAATGCAAAATATAAGAAGCAAATAAACGTCCCTACTTCGCGGCTACATGGAACTTCTTATGAGGGTTCTCAAAGCAATATACAAATCTATTTATTTCGAGCCCCGAATCCCTCGGGGGTAAGACGTCATTAATTCAGTTGGAAAGCTTAAAAAAAATCCTTAAAGCCAAAAGGATTCCGCGAAGCTCCAGTCTTTGGCCGTTCATATATTATTCAGTCTGCGTCCAAGAGCGTAAATGAAAAAGTTTTCTGTATTCAATGACTATTGGAACACCACGAAAATACTCGTAAACCCCGCCAAAACTTTTCGAATCGAACCAAAATTACAAGTTGGACAACTTTGGGATGGTGGACCGTGTTTTAGTATTCAACTCGCTGCTGTCGCTTGGAAGATTATAGCTACACGAATGTTGATTAGTATATCTCTGCTTACTCACAGTTAGCACGTTCCGAATGACATATAAGCGTAGTAAGAATTGTTCTGGCGCAGTTCCGGCAGGTGATCTCAGAAGGCTTTTGAAGGCTCATACTTGCCCAGTATTTAGTCTTATTTACGGCTGGTTTTCAAACTGAGAAAAGTAGGAAATCTCAACTGATTATTCTCAATAACTTAAGTGTTTTACTTTTCACAAGACAAACGGTCACGTCCATTAATGTTTAATGACGTGCTTAAGTTCTAATGAATGTAATAGTTTTAATCGAACTACTATCAACTGATCGTTAAAAAAAAACTAAAATTAGGAACAAAAACCTATTTAAGTGACGTTTAAGTACAGTTTGAAATGTGTCTAACTTTAAGTGATCAGAAACTATTGGGATCTCGTGGGTAAAGCTATGTGTAATTCTGACGTAGACGGACGGAACGGAGAAAGCGTAGAAACCCGATGGAAAGAGGTGACGATCATCATAGGTAGACTATCATTAGAAATATCACTTCTATTACAAATAGTAAAAACTTGCACACTTTTTTGAGCTATCTTATGTCTGAACTTGTGTCACACTATCGTGAGTCATGCAATCTTGTTTTTAAAGGCTTTTATAGAACCCAGCCGTGTCGCGCGCCGATATCAATATTATAGATCATACAAAGTTTTGTTTTGGTTTTTCAAAACCATACTGCCTACCCTACTTTGTTATATGTGAAAAAACCAAAGGCCAAAATTTATTTGTATCTATCTAAAACCTTTATTTTATATTTTCCAGGAACGGTATTGGATTTTTAAACAGGTTTTCTATTCTATGTCCAGTTGCACGAATAATTATTGAAAGTTTGCTAAACGACATATGGAATAAGCGTATTTATTTAAATAGATATCCATAGGTGGAATTAATGCCTTAGACATTCTCTCACAAAATTTGGCCTTTTCCCAATAAGCTTGGTATTGGCAAATCTAAAGACAACTCCACCCTCCCGTCAAATATTGCCATTAATGCTTTTAATGCTCACTTCTCTTCCTCGATTGCATTAGATTGAAATATCAAAAGTCATACTTTAAACTCTCTTTCTTTGCTACCAACACCAGCTTTTAATCCTTTAGTCATTAAACAATTTACCGAATATGACGTAGAGAAGAACATACTTTCAGTTTTGTCTTATGCGTTTGGCAGCAAGGTATTAGTCGTAATATGGTTGTTCCTCTCTTAGATATCTCCATTCCTGTAATCACCAAACTTCTTAATAAATCTATTTCGTCATCTATTTTTCCTAGTGAATGGAAAGAGGCTAATGTTGTTTCTATACCCAAAAAACCTAAGCCTGATTCCTTTTTTTTATTATCGTCCTATCTCCATATTGCCTTTCCTCTTTAAAGTTCTGAAAAAACTAGTTCGTCATCAGTTTAGTAGATTCCTTTCGATGAACAACGTGCTCAACCCTTATCAATTTTGTTTCCGCTTCTACGTTTCATAGTTACGGGCGACGGCAGCACATTTCTGTGGGAAACAGTTTCTAATATAAGTGCGACACAACGACCGGAGTTCAGCAAGGGTGGCGTTTGGTTTCCTCTCTTATTTTCTATCTTCATTAATAATTACCCTTCCTCTATCTTCTTACTATCACATGTATGCAGCCGATTTCCAAATTTATACGTAAGTTCCGATAGAAGATCTATCAAGATCAATTGCCACCACCAATAAAGATTTTGAGCATATTTCGATTTGAAGTCGACGACACGGTCTGATAGTCAACCCACGAAAATCTCAAGCATTTATTATCGGAAGCCATTGGAAATTAAACAGGCTGGATTATAATATACTGTCATCTATCTTCTTGAGTGGTGATCGAATACATATTCAAGAAAATGTTAAAAATCTCAAACCCTTCTTCTCCCACTGGTTGACTATGTTGATTTCTGTTATTCTGACCTAAGTGCCATACATCTAAATAAACTTGTGCGTCTTCAGATCACGGGATTCCTTTGTGAAATATGTCAAGTAATATTTCCTCGAGCGTGATTTATCTTCGTAAAATAGTATACTGTTTTGTTTTAATATTATACGTATGTATTCATGATTTTTCTCATTCGTCTTTCTTTAATGAACTAGCCCACAGTTTCTTTGCTGTATTGGTATAGATCTTGCTCAAGGGTAGCCTGATGGAAATTGCTACCTTAGCAATAAGGCCACATATATGTTACTTGTAATATGTGTTCAAGTAAATATTTATTGTGGGCAATAAATATTTCCCAGTCAACCTTAGAAATGCTGTGGGAAACTAATGGTAGTAGGGTACACAACTACGAGTAATTTAGCCGACTCTAAATAGGTATGACATATTATCAAAAACAAAAATATGCTTACATCATCCGCGTGATGCGTCCTAGACTGTTTAACCTATACAATCCTATTGATAAGGACCTATGCATCAGGAGTGGGAATTTTAATAGTGTGATAATAATAGTCAAACCAGCTAGGATTCAACTAGGGCTTAGTAAGGGCAATTTAACGAAATCAGTAGCTACTACAAAGGCCACCTCTAAAACCGGTATAAAACAAATAGGTGGTTGGCGTCTGCTATCGGAATTTCAATTTCATTTACCTACGCTTTTGTATCCGATGTTAAAAATATTATTAACATGCCTTTGTGCTTTTTATAACGCTGATGCGAAGCGTTTATGTATCTAAAGCTATGAATATGTAATAGATGAATATAGTGATTGGCGGTTGCAAATAAAATTATATAACATAAGTAGTTAACTAAATTACTTATTTGTGTGTTATCACTTAATCACTTAAAATTTAGTTAAAAAACTACTTATCTACTTAATTACATGGTAAACATTATATAAAAAAGAGATACTTATAAGCATATGAATGAATCGTTGAAAGAAATAGTTGATAAAATTAAAAATAAAGTGTAGTATTACGAGCGAACAGAGCGGGCAGGACGAACGTGCATGTGATTAAGTTTAAGAAGTATTTATAAAATACACGTTGATTTACTGTTCTTCTCTCTTTTTTACTCCGTTAACCCCTTTTGTATATTTGAATCACCCACTTGATACTATGAAAACTGCTTAATCTCAATACCAAGGCGTAGAAGCTAACCACCATGCTGTCTAGCTTCTCATGTGCCACCGCACACTAAACGAAACTCCAGACAAAACTTAAATGGATTTAAATAATATAATAACACAGAACATGTCAAATCTAGCGAATTGAAATCTTAGTACATATTAATTCCGGTCACGGTCGACTGAATACAGTAGAATCAGCGACAATTGAAAAGTTTTCTAGACAGCTCGACCATTTTCAGGGCGAAGTGGAAATCGGGAATCGGTGGAACTTGAAAAAACTTAATAATAATAACGTATATTCAGCTTACAAGTTTTAAGTATTTATGTGTTGGCTTCCTCTATTAAGTACAAAAAGGAAAACCGCTTTTCAACATATTAATTGTACATTAATTGAGTGCGTGCGTGCGTGTTTGTGTGTGTGTGTGTGTGTGTGTGTGTGTGTGTGTGTGTATGTGTGTGTATGTGTGTGTGTGTGTGTGTGTGTGTGTGTGTGTGTTTGAATGTATTATATAATATATTATTTTGATATTACGGATACAGGTCACCTTTTAACTACAAAGATGACAATATACATACAAAGATTTTGAAATATAATATGTAATTCTAAATGAAAAACGCTTAAAATTCACTTTACCCAATTTAAATTATTATGTAGTTTAATTTATAATTACAATTGTTTAATCTTTGATTAGTTTTTATAAAAAAAGTTGCCACTAAGATTTTTTTTTCATTAACTTAAAAGCCATGGGACTTGTTTTTAAGTCATATCTCGGGTAGATAACGGCAGTATGGTAGGGTAGTAACGGCGAATTTTAAAGAGAAAGTTCGAAGAAAATGAAATTGCAACAGTGTATACACGCCCCGCAGTATTCATGAGTTCATAGACATAATATGAAGATAAAGTTAATTTTACTTTTTTCTGAAAACAATTTACTACATTTAATATGTAAGTAGCTGAAGGTATTCTACTTTTTGAAATTACTTGTTTTTTAATTTAGCCGTATAAATATACTTTATCAATAGTGTAAATCATTCCATATTATAACCCACATTCTCAAAAACCAGTCTTACTATTTAAAACTCAAAAAAAGGTTAAAGGCGCTCACAGCACATTTTTGTCAAATGTGTTTTATACCACAATATGAACTACTTATACAAGTAATACAAATATTTTATATATTAAAAAAAACGGTATTTTACCTATCGCCTTAAGTAATCCGCGATGTCCTTACGCATTTGTTTCGCTTTTTTATTGAAAAAAAACCTGACAGATGCATCTCAATCCGTATAAATATTTTCCAGCGTGTTCCCTCTTAACATAGGAAAAATAAAAACTAATTTTCATAAAAGATCGATATTTATTTTTATCAAGATACGTACTTATCCCGCTTTATAGTTAACTTTACTCATTTATAAAAGTTGAATTTATGATGAAATTGACTTTTAAATAAATTACTACTATCGTTTTACATGCGTTCTTGTTAATATGACAAATTCTTAATATAATATGACGCTATAAACTACGAGCACACTTAGGGATACGCAAAAAGTATTTTTGCTTCGATACTTATGAGGTATCGATACATTCGTTCTCTCTCACCATTTATAATGAATTATTAGTTTAAGAAAAAGAAAATATTTTAAACAAAATGTTAAAACCAACACAGTAGTATTTCTTATTATATATTTTATTGGGAATTTTCAATATTTATTAATGTTTAATTAACATTTATTTTTAGTTAAAAATCATCGATGTTTTAACTTTCATACATTAACATACTGATGTTTTGGTAATTTATCGGAACGTTACTCAATAAACTATTTGAGGTAATTTTATGGGTGTAGGTCGTTGTATTTAGATCTACATTAGATGTCACCGACACCAGAGCAAGCTGTTTTTCAATTAAAAAATGTATTAAAATACGACGATCACTAAAAATATACTGTTTAAAAAACATGCGCTATGTGTCATATTTTTGAACTAGAGCTGATACAGAAACTTTAGTCACAAATTTGAAATTGTCTTTGAAGATTGACTTGATATATCCGAATTCAGAATCCATCATCAGAAATGCTGTGGTGCGGTGATTGCTTTTTATTAGTGAAGGCAATTTTAAACACATTGAGTTTAATAATTGTACCGATTTAATATTTCAAGTTAGCAAAACAATCACTCTGTTCAGGTGTTTTATAGATTTATTTAAAGGCATTCGATACTTCTAGTTATCGATACTTTTATTTTACACGAGACTGGTATCGAGTAAATTATCGATACTTTTGAAAATTTGCGGAGCCCTACACTAGAAAGCCGTAGCTTCTCCTTAACGCGGTGCTCATTTTGTGATATCCTGGAACATAGCATCCTAGTAGGGACATTAAAACTTTTGCTGGCGACAAACGACCGCGGCACTTTTCGCCATTATGACTTTTTTGTTTAGGGACGCAGAAATTATTAGGATTGGGCCTCGCAGTCACTAGGCAAATTTGTTGTCGCACAACAATCAATGGAAGAGCTTGCTAGGGATTAAGAATAGCTTACTCAACTGTCGTAAATAATGAATACGTTTAATGTTGCTTCAAGCTACGGTGGCCTATCCAACTTTATTGGACGAACTCCCAGCTCATACTTTTCTTTATATAGATAACGATAAGGAATGTGATAGTTTTTAGATGTTTAATTGAATTGTACATGTTACCTATTTATAATTTTTTGCTAATATCGTATTTATTGTTTCTTCAGTGAAATTCTTTTTTGAGTTTATTATTCACTAGTTTTTAATGTAAAGTAAAAAAAAAAGATTCATTCATTGAAAGACACAGTGTCAGAGATTAAGTAATATTCTAAAGAACTTCAAAAATGTATACGATCACAAAGAACCAACGAATTCATTTAAATTGAAACTATTATATGCTATTATTTAACCAATATGCGTTTTGCTCATTTCAATACAGTAGGCGCTAAAATACCTTTCTTTGGCTTCTAATATACATAAAGATTATTAAAATACTAGCAACACTGAAGGGGCGATTAAGAACATCACAAGTAACAAATTTAGCCTCTTTTAAAATAAAATTAGTGATTTGTAGAGGTATATTGGTCAAATAAATAGCCTAAAAATCTTAAGTGAATTAAAATTATTGGTTCTCGAGTTTACTTCACTTAAGATACTTGGCGTAGGTATTTATTAGTGTTTGTCATTGTTTTTTTTTTCAACATGTACATGCAGCGATATTTTTTTTGCAAAATGTTTTTATTGGCCAGTGATCAACAAAATAGTAAATTTTCTTACTTATTTTTACCTTCTTAGACAAGGGTATTAAAATAAACATGTTTTTTGGGTAGTCATGAAAAAACAATTAAAAACTACCATTCCGCTCATAAACACCTTTATCAATACGAATTAATAAATTCAAAAGACTACAGATGCAAACAGGATCAGTGGCTTATCGAGTCTTCTGAAACATGGAAAACTCTAAATACCCAATAACTTCTGGTTACTCATCTGAGGGGCTACTCTGTTCGTCTACGAATGAAAATTACAAAAATTTCGAATCGTTCTTAATTTTTTTTTAAATCATATACGTCAATATTTTCTGTGCTTCAGAAGCAGTGTCACCTCCATTTCATTATTAACTATCGAAAGATGTGTTCCTTTAGGGTCTAAAGGTTTAGAAATTTTCGTTTTCGGAGAACCAGAGTAGGTCTTCTGGTGATGAGATTCACTCATGATTCACACAGTGAGCACTAACGTTATTGTATAACTAAAATGCTACAAAACTTCAAAGCACTGAAAACGATAAACGAGCAGCAACAAAATTCGTTGTCAAGTGTCTCCGATAATCCTACCAGTGCACCCGAGTGGTAACTAAAAAGTGAAAAGTTAGTGCCACGTAAAAAGTCTAAACTTACTGGCACATAAAAAGTGCAAGAATTCGATGGCAAGCGCCCGGAGCGAACCGGGCAACTGTCAGGAGAGAGACTTATCCGGTGTCGATTGTTGGCAAACACCAATGGAGCTTTAACGCGTCGCAAATAGAATAGGATTTAAATTCGGAAAATTCTGTATGCAGTGAAGTTTTCATTACGTAACTAATTGAAAATCGTACAACGGTTATTGAATGAAAATTTTGTAAAGACAAATATCAGTAACTTCCAACTGAATTTGTACAAAATAAACGACCAAATAATCATTATCGAAAATGAGACAAGGAAATCATATTAAGAGAAGCTCGATGGCGCAGTACGTACGGTCTGCAATGCGGAGATCACCAAACTTTATTCAAGATAATAAATCCTCCGTGCTTTGTCTGCATTTGTATTCACCAATCAGCACTGTGGCCGAGAGGTGGGTCATAGGACATTCTCCTTATTCGACTAAATTCGAGTTGATCTACGCACCCGTAGAGACATTAAAAAGCTGGTGATGGTGTTGAAGTGATATTTTTAAGAGTTCCATCACTTATTAGTGCAATAAGGTCGACAAGACTTGTCTGTTGTAAATTCTAATTTAGTTTGAAAACAAAATTATATTCAGTGTGATTCCTTTTTAAGAGTCTTATGCAAATTCATTAAAATAGCTAGTTCTTTTAAATGTATCTCGCTTAGAAACGGTTGTACCCAGTCTCTTCTTATTGATGCATTATATAAAGCACATCTACGACCAAACCATCGAATCGTTCTGTTATAACTTTCCACTACGTGTATAAAGCATATAAAGATTATGGTACCGTGATCTCTTTATTCCTAAACGAAAGAGAGTTGAACGCCGAGCTTTCCTAAAGGCCTACTCTATTTGCTCACGAACGAAATTCTGAGATATTTCGAAACATTCTTATAATTTTATCAAAATCATATACATAAAGATTATCTTTGCATCAGAGACAGTGTCATCTACTACCTCTGTCGCATCATATATTCACACAAAAATGATTTTCTTTGGTTTCGTATTAGTTTCGAAAATATATGATTTCAAAGAAACTCAAATTTACGTAGCTTTATGAACAACAATTTTCTTACATATCACCCGTATGATGTAACTTCTCGTAGGTGAAAGAAATTTTTAAATCGACCCAGTAGTTTCAGAGCCTATTCAAAGCAAACAATCAATGAAAACTTTCTTCGTTATAATTTAGTGTAGACTAGTAAAGTCATAAATATTTATAAGCATTTAAATATAAAAACTACATACTCAAGTACCTAAGAAGTAGCCATATTACGAACTATATTGGTAGAAAATAAATTTCACAGGGCTATGAAATAAAAACAGATTTTTACAAATCCAACATAATGCTTTATTTTACAAATACTAAAGATATCGCCGTCTAAACATTACACTATCAAACTATTATAATACAATGGAAACACCGTTTTATATACAGGAAATTTCAACGTTTAATTAAATTTATATCTACGTAATCATATAAGGCACATTTATAACATCCTACCTCAAGTTGATATGAACTATAAGTTTTTCTTTATACAGTTTATCAACACAAAAAGTATAATTCATATAATTTTCATGCAGTACATTAATGAAGTTGATATTAAAGACAAATTCAGATTATCAACGAAAATAATCATTGCAAAATCTATTCTATGTCCATCAAAATATATCAGGCAACGATAAAACGAATTTATTAATCACACAATAATTTTGACCTACATCACAGTACAATAATTATGTACAATAATCAATCTGAAATAAAATGGAACACAAATTAATCCGATATGTATTTACAAGATACATTTGCAAAAGGAACTAAACTTGAATAGTAACATTTCAATATATTTATTGATTGCTTAAATGAAATTAAAAAGGTTATTTGGATTTAATAACATTGAAAAAGCTCAGTTAAATTTTAATTTACACTATGAGAAAATTTAAAGAACATTTTAGAAAATTGAGAAAAAGAATAATATCATAAAGTAACAAAATAAGTTTTACAATTTTCGTTAACAATTGAATAAGATGGTCGGGGAGATTACTTCGGCAGTAATCGTATAAAATAAAAAAGATCTTGGCATGTTTCCAAAAAAAAAAAATAACTATCTAGGTGTTGATATAATACTGGCACATAAATTTACTTAAAAAACCGACACAAATTAAGGAAACAATTTGAATTATTGGCTGAAAACCTTAGGTATCATTATTCTAAGGTGAAAACAATTCATAATTTCAAAAGCTTCATCAGTCACGTTACTAACACGACCTATTTTCTAGAAAAAATATATCTTATAGGAATAGAAAGAAATATTAAATACTATAAAATAAAATATTTTCTTACATAATCATGAATCTCGATATTAGTTTTTGTATGTACCTAAATAAATCACAAAGAGGAATGCATTCGTTCAAATAATGGAAAAATAGTCACGGGAAATATATGCGGGTATTAAAACAATACTAAATATTTATTGAAAATTACTAAATGTTTATACGTCATTATCCAATAGACATTTAGCAGAGCAGAGAAAATTAAATATTTCTTGACATGAGCAAAAAGGAAGTAGCCCTTAAGTTAAATAATAAATATAATTCCTTTACAAATAACGAACAATTTACAGGAGACATTTTGGTCTTACAACCTGAAAAGGATAAACGTTTTACGTTGTTAATGAAACATATTAAAAATAAAGAAAGACACAAACTAAATCGAACGCAACTTTTATATAATTATTAATCAAATCAAAATATTGCAAAAAGACTAAATAATTTTGTTACAGCACTTGGGACGTGAATATATAACTCGATATATTTATATTGCTTATTTTATTGCTTAATGGTCAGCACCAATCTGACGGAAGATACATCGCGTCTCATCGATTACGAAACGCCAATACTATCAAATTATATGACATTTGACAGTGCAGACTTGAAAGAATATGTAACGCGTATTAGGAGATACTTCTTTGAGATAGTTGACTGATCCTCCGTGAGATTTGTAGCGACCCTAACGGTCAGTTGCAGAAACGTCCACTAACGGTTTAATGACGTCTTTAAGCCCTAATGAATGTCAAATTTGTATGGGTAATATCTATTTAAACTAATGAAAATTTTAAGGGACGTTTTTGCAACTGTCTGTAAAACGGTTATGTTAAAATGAATTATATATTGAAATGAAATTTAAATATTCGATATGTTGTTTGCGTGATTTATCGTTTTATAAAGTTCTTTTAATTATACGTATTACTAAATGCATGCACAATTTCGTTTTCTTTTATGTCAATTATGACAAAAGTTAAAAGACGTATCAGCCATCCCAATTGATGATCTATCCTACGATTCAGTCAAATTATAAAACAAATGCTACGTTTCAAGAGTATAAACACAAAAAAAAAGATACAGTATTCTCCTAATAATATATTTATATTTTTAAATGCTACGATATTGGGCTGGACACATGCGTATCTGATGGAAGATGCGTTACGTTTCGTAGATCGCGGAACGACAGAACAGATATGTGATGATATGACACAGATATGATATGACGTTCAACCTTGCTCACTACAAGGCCGTTCCATCGCGTACTAACCTATACTTCCATGAAACGCTTGACGTATCTTCTTTCAGACATGTGCCGACCTTTAAAACGAAAATTTTACGTAAACTTATTCCTAACTATTTATAATAATGTATATTACATTTCACTAGTCGAATTTTACTAACACCTATGTCCAAATGACTAAATACGTTAAAATAAATCACAAGAATCGTGTAAAAACTACGTATTCCTTCGTCTATTTCAAATGTAGTTTTGACATAAAAATGATAGAACACCTGTATATAAGTACAAGAATTGGATATGTACAAATTCTTGTTAAGCTGACTCAATAATACTTTATGATACACGTAGAATACTATTATTAAAGAAACTAATAAAATAATAATTTCAATTTCCTAATAACCAATTGGTAAACATTAATAAATTAAACGTTAAAACTTTGTCAATGTTTAAACATAAATAAAACAAAAAAAAAACAACAAATACAATTTCTTACATGGTAAATATTTAAATTATTCAAAATTATTTTTCTTTTCAATTATATTAATTTAGGTACAACATAACTTTAATAAAAAAAAATATGATAATAAGTATTGTGACGAAGAAGAATATTATTTCTTTTTATAAAATATACCATGTCTTAGTCATGTTAACGAAGTAATTTCAAACGTACACTAATATAACTTAAACATTTAGTATTGACTAACCATTGAACAATGAAAGCTGTTATATTCACTCTTAGCCCGCAGAGACTTAGGCCATACAACATGGGGTCAAGGAGACGAATATCAAAACAAACTCGGGGTTATATTACCCAAATATTTCCATCAGTACATACACTCAAGCGTTTAATATACCAAAAACTATGTTACCAATCTTTATAACAACCTTATATAAAATGGCCTCATTTAATCCAAGAAATTTTATATCGTTAAACTATGTCCGAGTTGCGTTCAAAACAAGTGATACAAAGTCCAACACTTCAGTCACTGTATTTAATTTAAGTGAGTCTTTCTCTCGTTCTATATGAATAGAAGCTCATCATAAGCCTCTGGCTACTCGGCCGTCAGCTCCGGTGTCAGTCTATCAGGGTTGAAGTTCTCCATGTTCCACATTTGACGGGATTCACCATCGTTACAAGACTCCATAACAATTTTATCTTTGCTTCGCGATATCGCCATGCACTTCTCGCTGGAGCCGTGTTTTAGAAGCTTTGTCTGTAAAAAACATAGCACAATTTGTTTTTACTTTCGCAAACATTTAAAAATGTTAAGGTTTAAAATTTGAAAAGTGTGAAACCACGAGGAAAGTGAATTAGTATAATTATGTGTTGACTTTTTCCAAATCTTTTCAAATCAAATTGTTGTGAAATGGGAACATTAAATGGATTGGACAGTAATGAAACTTTAATAATACTTTAACTTACATTAGGATCATATAGCCAGAGTTGATTGCCTTTAGCTCCGTGGCAAGGGTACAGCACGACGTCATGACCCGAATAGTCGAGACATGTCTCATCGCGTCTGATTTCTCCATTCTTCGAATACATCCAATACTGTAAATATATACGACATATATTAAAGTAACTACCACATCCAATAATCTACCACTCTTGAAATTTTCTTTTTTATAAATTTAAAAGTACTTTAAATACTAATCATGTATCTAATTCAGTAAAAAACTAATAAATTATGAACTTATTATTTAATCTACGAAAAGTGATAAATTTATATCATTTACGTATAAATCATTATAACTTACAATCAAAACAATACTTTGTAATTCAAAACCCATTCCCAAAATCCACTCAACATTATAAGTAACCGAAAATATATTTATTTAATAATTGTATGGTAGTGTTTCAAATATTATACACAAGAGATTAGTATGGTTTAAGAAATAAAAATAAAATATGTTAAAGTAAAACTAATATAAATTCCTAGCGGCAGTACCAAATTGGAAGAGTGAGAAAAGAAAAAAAAAATATAACCGGCAGTGAGTTATTTCACGCCTTGTTTGTGACTGGAATTTTAATTTTTGAGAGCCAAATAAGCAACATGACTTACGAATGTAATTATTGATAACATTAGGCTATGGAATAATGTTACAACAATGTAATACCTATTCTATCGCATTAGTATGAGGCGATTAATAAAAACATGCTAACATGATTAAGCTTGTGTCTTAATGAATAGATGCAATTACACGCGAAGGGCGTGTTTATGGTTAGTTGATAATGTTATTTTTATAAATGACGTTTACGAATAAACAACCACCAAACTTACCACACTGATGATAAACACCAACAACCAACTACGGGATGAAAGCGGAAGCGTTGAGGATAAAAATAATGGCAGCCTTTAACAAACCTGGTTTCCATACTCTCCGTGACATGGCCATACGTTGACTGGTTTCTTCATATCCTCAGGCCCTGCTGCTGAGTCGATGCACATATCCGACCATCCATTCTCGATCTGATGCCATTGATAAGTTAAAAAGGCGTGCCAAAAGCAAGCGTGCTAAGCTAATGTTATCACTTCAGAATAATTAAGCAGATCAATCATATCAACAAAATTTAGTCCTAAAATTTTACTGTGATAATGAAAGTTGTACGAAATATTTTAAGTTCTCAAAAATGATAACATTAGAATAAAATGATAATGATAATGAGAGGAAAACAAAACACATAAAATCGAAAGGTGATCGCTTATTCCTCATAATAGAATAAGTTGCCCAGTATTTGGTAACACCTCAACTAGTACCGTTGAATGTCGCACTCCAAATTGTCATGGCGATACCTGTCTACCACCGATTCCGTGACATTTGTGAACTTTAACAGGTACTTCGTCCTCTTCAGATTCCACATCGAGACAGTAAAGACGTCTGAATGCTTGATTGCGCACCTATTTTTGTCATTTATATGAAATAGAGATACGTGCATGTGCGTAAATTTCTTTGATTGTGTTTACAGAAGTGCTAGGAGTGCAAATAACATTAACCAGGAAATGAGATCTTTATAAACAGACTCCAACAAAGTGGTACTGCCGCTATAGGTCGTATTGTAAACGACAGTAGACCTGATTTCCTCCCTGCCGATGACACGGATAAAGTCCAACAGGCTTATGATGGTCCGACTTGCGCGTCGGGGAATCCAAACATATTTTTTGGAAGGCGACATTTCGGATCTGTACAGGTAATAATTTTGAAGGAAACATTAATAAAAGATGCACTCCATTATCCGAAAGACAAACCACTTTCAAATTTGATTGTGATATATCTTTGTAATTATTGTTGGTTAAATTTAACTTTGTTTAAAAATAATATTTTCTTATGAGTATGAAACAAAAATATACCTCGCCGTGAGCTACTGATTCACCAGGAATGAAGAGCTCCGGATAAATGTTCTTCAAGTACCATTCAAAGGATTTGCAACCCAGTTTTTCCCTTAACGTCTTTCTACCGCTAACGTCACCATAATCCCCTTTATCGTTACCTACGCGTTGATAGTAGTACTTTGCGTAGTCATCTAGCCACACCTTGAAACATATAGAAAGATGTAAAAAGGCACAGAGTAGTTATTATTTTTGTTTGTATAACTAAAATCCATTTGAAATTATTTCATTTTCATAATCTAAACCATAAATAAGTACCTCTGCTAGTCGAACTGAATTCTTCTTCAAAACATTAACTCCAGTTCTCCACTTGTATGGCGATCGCTTTCTAAATATATGGCCAACGTGAGAACACGGGACTATTTCCAAAGTACCACCACACATCCAGGTTTTAAACGAAAGTTCTAGATTTTCGCCACCCCATATATCAAAACCGCTGTCGTATGTTCCTAACCTTTCAAAAAAATCTTTATCGATGGCGAAAAGACCACCAGCCATAGTTGGAGACCAGACTGGCTCTGCCGTATGTTGGTGCCTCGCTCTTTCCCTAGAAGGTACAGGGTGCCAATTAAACTGTAGATTCCAGTCGAAACCTCCAACATTGACCGACGTAGAGTCTCTATAATGATATTCTAATGTATTATCGTCGATTACGTCGATAACTGGACAAACTACTGTCGTTTTGTTACGAGCAATCCTGTCCAAAAGTGGTTCCAGCCACCCTAAAATATAGAACAACGTTAAATAAGGTTTTAAATAAAATTAAATGTTCAAAGCTATTCTCGGTTCTTACCCTCTGTGCACTCGCAGTGACTATCCAGATAAGTGAGGACAGGAGCGGTAACATACCGGGCTCCAAGCAATCTGGCTCTAATGAGACCTTCGCGACGTGCCGCTCGTACTATCCTTACTTTAGGAAGAGACGACATGTAGTCATCTAATTGTTGCATTAAGTGTGCTAAAATAATTATACAAATTAAAAAGTGATATATTTTTTGATTTTGTGTGATCTGTAGGAGAATCATATTGTAAATTTTATTTACCTACAATTATACGAATACGAAAACAAAAGGATAATAAATTTATTTACTGCATGAAATAAAAAAATGTAATTTATTTTATAACTACTGATCCATCCCGACGTTACTATTCCGCAGTTCTAAAAGACGACGTTCATAGAGGCAGACAAACAGACGAGGTTTTAGTAGGTATATTTTAGCATTGGATGAGTGATTAATATATAACATTGGATGGCATTAAAGAAAAAAGATAGTTTAAATTATAATCTTACGCATCGCATACTTACGCATATCAGAAAAGTCATCAACTAAAATTATCTCCTTAATCAAATGTGGCGGTGACCTGTCAAGAACTGAATGAACAGTCCTGAGGAGAACTGACCAAGCTTCATTGTGGAAACATATTACTACCGAAGTCTGAGGAAGATTTTCAAGATAACGACCTGGTTGTTTACACCTGTGAAAAATTATAATTTTAGAGTTTTGTCAACGATTTAAGTAGAATTGTACTCTGAATATTACGGATCTCAGCTACTATATATCAACCTATTTTTACAATCCCGAATAGTACGGATCAAATCAAGCTAAAACCCGTCCCGCGAGACGTTTTTTATATATCTTCCAATCGATTTGTGAAATCTAATGTATCATTATATTTCATTTCCTTACCATTCGTCCCTAGGGTCTGGCAGTTTCCTCCGAATCGATATAAGGTCGCTGACATACTGATTGAAAGCGTTCTTTTTCCATCCCTCAGAGACAGCTTGTTTCGCATCCTCACTTATGTTCTTGGGTAGAACGACCGGTTTGCCAAGTTCACCGGGAGCGTTGTCCGAGCCGGGGGCAGCTAGGACGCCTAGACCTACAGGATATCGCTTATTAGTACTGGATATCCTTTAAAAGCCGACTGTGGGAATATTATAACTTATTTCATATTCATTTATTATTGGTGAATATATAGTCGTGTCTCGTTTATTTATTTAAACTTCTGACTATTTATTGTGTTTTGTCTAGATTTCTAATTACTGAAATATAATTTTGAATCCAACGATATTTAAGAATTCCGAACAGTTATATTCATATAAATGTAAATGTAAAGAATCCAATCACCATTACCAGTTTAAAAACCAATATTCCATATCCAACACCAACAGTTTTTTTGTAACCGCATCAAATTGGTAAGTTTAGACAAAGCGTTTGAGAATTACCTTCGTTCCCAGAAAGCCGACCAATCCAATCGACCCGCGTTCGTGCTGTGATGGACAAACGCATATTATCATGCATGTTTATCTAACGAAGCAACCAATAATAAAGTAATGTATACACAATGACATGCGAAAGTAAAAGAAAATAAAAACTAGCAATAGAAATCAAGACTTGAATTTAGTTTCAATATAAAAATTCATTTAATGTAATTGAAAATTTTATTGTACAGAGAATATACATGTTTTTGAAAACTACATAAAACATGGCAAAGACGCAGTTAAGAGACATCCATAATCCATGATTAATCTTTCAAACATTTTAAATGTAAATAGATAGGACAGTAATATTAATGAAAAATTCACTAAATTAAAGATTTGAAAATTACTAATTTTGATAATGTATTTCAGATTGTTATTACACTAATGAAATTTAAGCACATTAAGTTACACATGATGAATTTTTAATAACAGCGTCAGTCTTCGCAATACCTACCCCAATTTTTGTGGCTATATTAAATATTAAACAAATTAATAAAGCGAGTGAACGAAAGATTTTACAAACATATTAAAAGCTTAAACATAAGTGGCGCATGCTTGAAAGTTTAGCTAAATCTTACCGTCTGATAAATTGTTGCCATAAGATTCGCTTTTCTTTTTCGTTGAAGTTGGCTTTGCCATCTTCAATGGCTTGGCTTCGGGATCATCGTATTCAACTGGTTGTGCACCGAGAGCATTTCTCGTTCCTCCATTAGTAGTTAATAACGCTATCATAAACCACAGTGCTGTGAGTACAAGTACTGCTTTCAGTATCAACGTCCTCCTTCTCAGGAAAAACATAGTGTAATATTTCATTGGGATCTTCGAAAATATTATACTTTTTGGGTTTTGCCTTTTTTATTATCGACTATACCAGTCAATAGCGTTTCTAATTTAAATGCTTAGTTTAAATTTTGAGCAAAATAGTTTCATTAACTACAATCACAAAAGGGTGACTAGCGTAAAATAAATAGATATGTGTTTTGTCAGATACTAGTAAGATATGCCTTTTAGATATGACACTTTTTTTGGAAAGCCTCGTATCACTTCACATGACTTTAGCAGGGTCTCGGGGCTATGACGTCGTTAGGCCGTGCCAAATTTTTACAATTTTCTTTCTAGTTTTTTGTTTCATTTCCGAATCGACCGACATTTCTCGTCCATATTCTTAAAAGAATAATCTGTAACAAAATATAAAAATTCAGTAAGAATTGTGTAAAATACGAAACATGCATATTGTAGCATATATTTATACATTAATATTTTTCAGTATAATAAAGATTTAGGTAATTATGTTGAAGTGGGTAACTTGATAATCAATTAAAACTTTTGAACAATATCGTTTCTAGGGAGGACCGTGAAATTTAAACATATTGCATAGTAGCCCTTTTCGGGGGGTGGCTCCCTCTGATGGATTGTTCTGTTCCGTACATTATCGGGGCTGACTGAGGAAGGTTGCCATTTTTCAAGCCAACACCGCTATTTGTAGGCGAAAGTGGAAACTTTTCGGGTCGCCATAGAATTACTTCGCAGCATTCTAGTATTCAAAGTTACAATAATCAATACAAACTCTGCAATGAACAGCAATATTGAAGATGGCGTCATAAGAAAAACTTTTAATGGCAAAATTGATATAGCATCATTTGATTATCAAAACAAGGTGAACTACGCTCGTAGTTTTAATACAGTGAAATTTATAATTCAATAATAACATAGTTTTATACTATAAAATTGTAAATCGACAGATGATCTCCGACATAGTGCTCATTTAAGAGAATAAGTAATGGATTAAAGATAATCAAAACGAAACAATAAATCAAAGGCATATTTAAAAGCATTGTGATCTCATAAAACGATCTATCAAGAACGTAATCGTATGGAATAATTTTAATAACATTTCTACGGGACCGGGCTCCTTGAAACATGGAAATGAGAGGGGTGGCTAAGAATGATGGGCCCACACTTTGACCTGAATTTCTTATTATTAAGGTAAAAATACTTTGTATTATACATACATACGAAACTCCACGAGGATTATACTTGGCATAAACGATTCAGTGTAATTTACCTAATAAAATTTTGTCGTATAATATATACTTACTGATGAGACGGGAATGTAGGCTGCGTTTGAAAATTTACCGCACTTTCTGTAACAAATATAAAAAAGGTATAATTTCACATATTTAGTATTTTTTAAATTCAACTTTTAAGTAAAGTACTGGGTATTAGAGGATGTGATAGAAACACAATTCGATTCAATTCAGTTTGAAGCTCCTCAAGAATGTTGAGTTTTAAGGTGAATGTTGCAGTAGCAAGTGTTGTAAGAGAGCATTATTTCAATGATTCCGACTAAACGCCCAAATCACAACGGTCAATCTAAACAAATTAAATGTTTAAATTCATCTAAAACCAAGATTTTTTAACATGTTATAGCATCTCCAGTCTCAAATTTAACATAAATAAATTCAAAGGACAAATATCTGATTAAGAAGTTTGCTGCTATAAATTTTATCAATACTAACAGTATTCGGATTTAAATGAAGTTTAATATAAATCAAGATACATTTATTTAAAAAAAGTAGACATATTTATAAAACTAAAATAACGGTTGGACAATAGCGATCAACGAAATGATAAAGGTTTCCATTTTAATCCTAAACAGAACTAAATATAAAATTTTCATTTTTCAAAAATGATATGTACAAATTTTATTAAAATCATATTGGTCTCGAAACAATATATTCATTACTGCGGACAAACGTAAAATGTGAAAGATAAACGCCATATAAATAAGTGTTCCCCTGGAAAATACTTTAAAAAACGCAAAATGTAAATACTTTCCACTCACTAGAATCGAGAGAAATAATTTTAATTATATCACAACGTAAAATAAGAAGTCACAACCGTTGTAAGGTATTCAGATTATTTTGCGTTGGGTACAAATTAGATGGTCGGCTCACTTTTGTAACAAACAACTGGGAAATATTCACTGTGAAATAAACTGGTACCTAATTAAGAATACGTTTGAAATTATTTATGTCGATAATAATGAACAGGTTTAGTTACGCTAGCATAATTTGCAGAAATATTTATTGAAATATCAAAAATAGAACTAAATGTACCTTTCACTTGTATAAGTAACAAAATAGTACCACAAGTGTCAAAACTGTATAAACTACAAATGAAATGACGGCAAACCATAAATTATATGATTGAATTAATTTCAATATCCATAATTTATTTTAATTTACTGAGAAACACGAGAAGATCATTTCATCAAACGCTTAATGCCCATAGAATAATTATTAAACTTTTGACACCTACAACATCATGAATTTACTAGCTGCATTATTTTTGTTACGTTCCGAACAGTGACTGCGTGCGCGCATTTTAACCATGACCTAAGCCACTGCGGTGGCACGACGACAACGCAATCCCGCCCACCGGTCACGAGATGACGTGCAATAACATTAATTTGAATGATTAACTTCATTCCAAATGTAATGTCAAATATCTCGAGAAGCTCATTGAAAAGGCACAAGGACGTTATTTAAAATGTGCTACAATATCTAAAAATGATACGGTATGCTGGACTTCTAAGGAACAAGTAGGCATAAAGAAAAAAGAAATGTTGAACAATTGCCTACGAAAATATTGTTGCAATTTAGGCACCTTCTTCTCATTTAAATTCAATGAGGCAGCGAGGAAACTTAATTACGCAAAGAAGTCACTGCGGTGGTTGGCTAAACTTTTCGTCTCCTGATAATATTATTTCAACAGATTCAGGTCTTTGGATTGCATACTCTTTGAATATATTTTGAATAAAGTGGATTATGTGAATAGAATGTATTTTTGTCACCATGTGGTAAGAACTTTGTGAGATTAACGCACTGAATTTCCTAACGTATTATCTTTACCGCGCCGTTATAGTAAACTAAGTATATAAGTACGCATATATCACCAAATGTATAAATATTGATAAACCTACGAAAATAAAGCGATTTCTTCGAAAGTGTCTTATTCATCTTTGCGTTTTTGCTTTGTGAATTATTATTAATAAACTTTTTTACTTGTTATTTATAAATTACCCATCATTTACATTTTTCCATTTCTTCTATAAAAAGTACATTTTACGATCACACAAAATAAATTTGAATCTTCTACTAAACTTGCACAGATTTGATACACAATTGTGATATGTCAAAAATGATCGAACCACACTTATGTTATCGAATAAATGTGTATATATTTTAAAAATTCTTATTCATAGTAGAATATATTACGTTTTAAGAAACATAAAAATTTATCAAATGTTACTAAAGACAACAAAAACAAATAAATAATCATTTGATTTTTCATTATAATTAAGCTCCTTGAATTTGGGAATTCAAAATCTTTAGAGTTGCAAAAGATGATGTTTTCGTTCTGATTAATTGAATAAATAATAAATTCAATGTGATTTAGTGACATAAAACAAATTAAAAAACCCACGTCTCTAGAAATTTATTTTTTCAAAATGTGTACCAAAATCGTGCCAGCCAACGCACTAACGACATCGAGGCTTTACTACACAGCATGAAAACCGGGTATGCAATTAGTTTTTCTCCATTTTTAAAACCATTAGTACATACCAGTTTCCATGGAATAGGGAACAGAGACGATAATTGAATATATAATGGCCATTTGGCCGATGATATTAGTCTAATTTAAAATGGTGCGACAAAAAGCGTTGGTACCGACAACTTATTTCGAGTATAAAAGTTTAAAGGAAAACAACTAACGCCCCAAATTAGATGTAAGAACTTTCAACTTGCTTAATATTAAATTATGCAAGGTTTGTTTAATAAATGAATAACATATTTATTATAGGGTAGATCCAACCAGATATATTATAGATAAACTTTCCTTCAAAAACGCGATTTTAATGATTTAATAGAACTGAATCTTAGCTGGATTTTAATCAAAAAATAAAATTAAAAAAATATTAAATGAAAAGAGGTTTCAATGAACAAATAAATATTTTTAAATGTTAGCAATTTTAAGGACTAAATATTATACGATGCGAGCTAATTTTCCACGACATCGCCCGCGTTTATAACCCATATTCACCGCCTACCATGTAGCATCCCGCAGATGAAAGATTTTTTAAAGTCGGTCAAATAGTTTCGGAGCCCATTCGATGCAATAAAAGCAAATAAACAATGTAATCTTTATACAGAAATATTGTTATTATTTATGGATTTATTAGATGGCTACTTACTTAAGAACTTTAACAGTCTCACGGTCAGTTGCTCCAACGTCCATTAAGGTTTAATGTTGCCTTTAAGTTCTAATGAATATCAAATATAGATGGGTAATGTCGCTTTAAACTAATGAAAATTTTAATGCAAGTTTCTGCAACTGGCTGTCAGAATGAAAACTCAACTCAAAAGAAAAAAAAATCTCAACTTAAAGCATTATGTAATAAGAAACCTACTGTAGTATGTATTAATTTCAATCTTGATATATAAACACAAACAGGTACGTGATAATTATTGTCGAAGAAAGAAAATTATGCTAAGATTATTTAATATCCAGATTTTGTGTCCCCTACAAAGCGCAATGAAGCCGTTTGAGATTCGTGTGTACGTGAGCAAAGAGTGTCTATTAATTACCAAATTTTTTCCAAAATATGGGAAATGTTAACTTTTTAATATGATTAATAAAATTTCCCAAAGAGTTCGGTACTTTGGTAATAAAAATGATATATGAAAATCATTACAGTACTTAATAGGGCTCGTTCAGCTAACATCACTCAACTTTCCACTACTTTTGAACTACATAATCGGGACTAAGAAATAATGTGTTAAGTAATCTATCCAAAGGTCCCATTATAGCCAAACAATAATCAAAATATTTTCTATTTTTTGTTGTAATTATACTTTTTTCAATTGATAAATAAGTCAATAACTTTATAGCCGAGGGAAATATGCAGCGCTTTTACAATTATTTTATAGAAAGAAATACGTCAACAAATAACTCTCTTATTAATTAAAAGTAATACTCAAATTCTTATGTATCAGTCATTTTTTATAAAAATGTCTTGAGATACAAGCGTGGCGAAAGCTTTTGTAATTCTGTCGACAAATATAACATAACAACAAATATATATAAATATAAAAATATGTTTTGGCGGGTCTTAGTTAAATTCACTTTTTGGGTACCGGCACGGTATCTGGATATTATATAATCAAAGCATTAAAGCATAACCAACGATCCAATAAAAACACCAAACAATTCAATTATGTATAGAATAATGCGTGAGAAAATGATTTCATAAGAGTTCTTATTGGCGGAAAATAATTCCGCGAAATATTACGGTTAGATACCGTCGGTATAGGAAACATTTTGTACATCAACGTTCGCTCACGATATTGAAGTCGGATATGTTGTAATACACAAAAACAAATTAATCAGAGATGATCTCATATTGATGAACGCAGTATACATAATATTCGAATGTTTCATTTTGGTACTCATATCGTGTGCTAACAAATTATAACTCATAGTATTCTATTGGTACTCTAAAGAAAAATCGGAAAATTTTTAATCGTTCTTATAATTTTGTTAAAATCATATCTTAATGTATAAATATATACCTTCATCATAGGTAAAAATATATACCATTATTGCATCATAAATTATCTTAGGAGTCTAGGAAAAAAAATTTGGAGAAATAGAATAGGCTTTTAGGTTCAGGTATCAAGTTAATTCGTACGAGTTATACGAAACTACGGGTACGTGTATGCGAACAACAAAGCAGGCCGGTCTTCTTCAATTTCCAACTTCTCTTCTTTTCTCTCATCATCACAACCTCTTCCTTTTCCTCATTTTATTTCACATGGTCTATATATCCACAAGTCTATTCGTGTTTTGACAATTATTTTCCAACCTTAAAATAGATAATTATGTAGCTTACCATTTGAGTTGACGTAATCAAAAGTCTTCATGGATTTATCAATAATTATCACATTACACTTACAAACAAGACAATCCATCATTATTTTCATGTCCCGTCGTGAGTTTTTTCTCTGTATAACGCTTAAATAGTAATATTATGATATTTCAAAACCTTATGTTGTAAACGACATTATTGTGGTTGTTGATCGTGTGAACTTTAGCTTAGTTAGCTCTAGTGTTGTGACTATTTATACATTATCGATTGTTGACCTTAGTCATGAATTAATATATCGACATTTTTCAATTTTGTGTCGAAAGTGTAAAATAGGTGATACTATTATTATTACTATGTATTTTACATTTATGATGCTATCTTAATATTTATCTCAAAAACACATGAATCAAACTTTGTTTTTAAAAGTATTAGTAATCTTTAGAACCACGATAGTATCGATAGATTATAACTATCGCGATAGCAACAGCACTAGTTTATTGTAGGTCAGTTCATTCAAATCGATTTTGACATCGGACAGATACATCGTGTGTTTCGGACATCACATCTCGTTAGCTTGAGATAGCTAGTTATTGAAATGAAATTTAAATCAGACAATATCATACAGAAAACGACAAGATAATCGACGTCCCTACATTACATAACAAAAATACATAGACGACAATTTGACAAAATAAACAAATATATAATACAATGAAATAGAAAAGAAAGATGATTGCGGACGTATTTTAAGATATTTAGCTATTTTATATATCTTTATTTACGAAAAGAAAATAATAGAAGGTACGTGGTGTAATATCGTTTATAGGGCCATCCTTAAATCAATACTCAGTATGGCCTATAAATGCTTAAATGCAACAAAATGCTAAATTTTATTATATCGAGCGCTACCGTGCTTCGGAAGGCATCTGTTGAATCTGCAGCGATAACACCTACCAATACGTTGTAGACCCACGGTGGGTCATGTCCCACTCTCCCATTATAAAGATAGTACAAAAGGCGGACTTATTTATTTCATTCTTCTTTATTCGAATTGATTTTTTTCTATCCATATAGAGAACCTGTGCCCCAGCAGTGGGAATCTAAGTATGCTAATAATAATGAAGTTTATTTGTTGGGAACACTTTTTAATACTTCGAAAACTTTTAACTATTGCACATTCAGGGCTTGAAAGAATTCGATTTTGGAAAACAACTTTTATTAATATTTTCATTAAAGCAACACAATATTACAAATAAGAAGAGTTTCAAAAACAACAGCAAAATTGTAAGCCATAACCGATCTTAGCGGTTCGGACACAAGATTCCAGTTTACGGGTCCAGAAGTCACGTGCGACCTGCATAATGCATTTTCTTTGAGAATCACCGTACACTTGTTCGTGACGTGACTTAATTTACGTTCTGTCTTGTTATTTTGTCCGAAGACTTTATTTTAATTATGTGAATATGAGAAACCAAAGCGGCAAAGGAGAAAATAAAAAAAAATATTTTAACGAAAATCAAAACCAACTTCACAAAATAATTTACGATACCTACTCGAATTCTAAAACGCTTAACCTATATAGCTTAATTTACGATACTTCTATTTAAGTCGGGCAAACGTTTTGTCTAGGATTGATATTAACCTCCTTACTCTAATAGACGTTTCGTGAATGAATATATCGCTGGTTCTCTAAAATAACGGCATATTTTGGGATCATACAAATTTGAGTTCCATATGTAAGGAGAATGACTGTAAGCTATATTGCCTTGTCGATAAAACTCATATTCCTACAGCTACAATGGGCGGAGTTACGTCACTAATGTCTTTCTGTGATTGGTCGAAACATGACGCCATTTTGGCAAGAAGATCGTCCGATCACCATAAAGTTACAGACTTTCGGAGCAGAAGCATCGCTTTTCTCTTTAAAAAAGGCTCATAACAACATAATCCATTGCTAGTCAGTGAAGTTTATGTAAAATATAGTGGTGTTTGGTGTTGTGGCCGTATTTTCGAGAAGTAAGTAATGATCATTTAATTATTGTTATGTGATTTAATGACCTAGTCCTAAATGTGACGATATTTTTAATAATTTACGAGTTCTTAGTCGGAATATATATGAATGTGTCATTATTTAAGATATGATTTAAAATAGTTCATTAGTTTTGATTACAAAATGTGTCAATATTTTACGAAAATGTAGTTAAAAACAAAAACATACGTCGTTGTTTCCGATAATATTTTTAAATCTTTGCTCTGATAATTCTTTGATATACCTACGACACCTTTTACACCACTGCCCAAAAAATGAGTGTATTGTGTTTAGGGTTCATGGCTGTATGTATGTATGTTTCTTTATTCCACCTTAATATATCTTCTAATAGGCAAAACCGATTTAAACCGAGTGGTCCACCCTGGGCAACGTCTCCACGTCTGTGGAGACGGCTAAAGATCCCAACTCGCGGTAGTAGGGCCTGCAAAGGTCCACCTGGGTCGCGACTACCCTTTCAACGGAATCTGACGCCATAACAGTATCATACTGTGTTCCGCTAGTGCGTGAAAGTTCTAGTGCCTTCGGGAAAATTCCAGGTGAGGTCGCTACATCCTCGACCTCGTCAATGCTTTCCTAGATGGGTCATGCATGACTGGAATCAGGACCTCATAAATCTGTAAAAAAAGACGACACATTACGTAGGGCTTAACTTGCTTCTATTGATTATTTTTATTTTATGTTTCAGAAATGAATCCCAGAACAAAAAAATGTTTGAAACATTAAACATGGAATACGACAAAACTAAAAAAAAAACAGTTAATATTTTCTTTTAAAAGTAAAGATGATAAAGAAAATATAACTAATTCAGAAAACGAGTTTTCATCTGACGACAGTGTTATAGACCCCAATTACAACCAGGATACTAAAAATATTTCTGCCTCTGATTCTGACGAATACGAAATTATTTCCAATAAACGTAAATTTGCTTAAAAATGATTTACAGTCGAAGAGATCAAAATACGAAAATGATGTTCAACTTGCCCAAAAAACGTCTTACCAACAAAAAAAGTATCACCTATGATCATCTATGATATACCATCCAATGAAAAAACCACTCCCTTTTTAAGGAATCGTTCTCTGAGTAATTCTTCTTCGAGTGGATCTTCATCAAGTGGATCTTCGTCGAGTGGTTCTTCGTCGAGTGGTACCTCGTCCAGTGTTTCTACATCGAGTGGTTCTTCACGCAGTTGTTCGCCTAATACCAGGCCTTTGGCAGACAATCAAACCACTGATACTCAGATTTCTGACAAACCTTTGGTGCCCTCATTATCGTATTTGTGCCGAAAAATAGTATCTGCAAGCAAGACCTCTTTAGGCTCTGAAACCAATACTAACTCATATAATTCTTCATCTCAAAACGAGCTACCAGCAGCAATTAAGGCAGTATGTGAAACACATGTTACTAACCCACAAGTGAACGATTTTTTTTCTGTTGAAAGCGAAATACTGCCTGCACATTTACAACAAGATATTGCCGAAGTATCAACATCGCATCTTCATCGTCAAAATGAAGTTTTACGTGAAGTTGAAAATGCGTCGCAAAGTACTGATCCGAACAGAAAATCTCGCAAAAAAAAGCGGACCCCAGCAACTGGAGAGCAAATAAAGCAAAACAGTTGAGAAATCTCGGCAAATCCTACGTAAACAGTTCCAAAAACAACAAACGCATAGTACCTGAAAGGTCAGTAAAACCTCCGTGTAATAATAAATGCAAAATCAAATGTCCTGAAAAAATTACAGAATCCCAAAGAATAGCTATTTTTCAAAGGTATTGGGCATTGGGAGATTTAGAAAGACATCGTGAATTTATTGCACGCCATATTACTGAAGTTAAACCAAGATATTCATATAGAATGCATAATAGTAGCCGAGGAAATAATAATGCGTATCATTTAACAGTAAAAAACGATAAAATTCGTGTTTTTAAACATTTTTTTAAGGCAACGTTGGATGTTACAGACCGGCAAATACGTACAATTGTTCAAAAAGTGAAGGGCAGCTCTTTTGGAGACTTGCTCCTAGATCAACGTGGCAAACATACCAATCACAAAGCTGTTTCTAAGGATATAAAGGACAGCGTACATAATCATATTAATTCAATCCCAAGAATGGAAAGTCATTATTGCCGATCAGTTACTCAGCGTGAATATATTGATGGAGGAAAGACAGTAGCAGATTTGCATAGGGACTACGTCCAGGGTCGTCAAGATGAAGGACTCGAATACGCAAATTATGTTATGTACCATAATATCTTCAGTAATGATTTCAATATTTCATTTCACACCCCAAAAAAGGATCAGTGTGCGGATTGCACTGCTTACAGTAACGCTGACGAAGAGGGAAAAACTGAAATAAAAGAAAAATATGATAGACACTTAAAAGAAAAGGAACGTCGTGAAGAAACCTGCACATCTGCGATAACCAGGTTTGTATCCACCCATCAGGGAATGAGTGTATTTAGGTCGCAGAGTCAGGTTGGTCTGTATTGGGCCAACACTCCAAACCCTCGACATTTAACGTTATGATTTATGACAATACTAGAGTACTTGCAGTGTTAGCGTATCTTTCCACATGTTGCTTATATTTTTTTTGTAATTTTAGAATTCATACCAAAAGGAAGTATTTGTTGTGGCTGTAAGTGATTTTTAAAATGTGTAACCTAAATAGCGTTATGTAAATTTATAAAAGAAACACGTCTTTTTCGGTCTATTTTAATTTAGTTGATTATTTTGATATTAAAGTTATCGTGTCACAAAACAATTTTGGACGTTATTACCTTAGTGATGTAAAAACAATGCCAAAAAATTTGTGTTATAATTACTCATTACCAAATATGTCGTTATTTGATGTAAAATGTTGATTTAAATATAGAAATAAAAAGATGTAAACCTAAATATGTCATTTCATTAGATAAATATTTTACACAAAATAGGACTATCACCATTTGTGTCCATATTTAATGTTATTTTCATAAACTTAAATTGACCTATGTCGAAGTGCATTAACATTACGTTGAATTTCCATTAAACTACAGACACAGTTTAACACACACTATATTATTAATATTATTTAATAAAATACGATTCAATGTAGCTATCTAGCAATGTGATATGATAATTAGGTATTGAAATATGAGACTGCAAAAATGACAAAAAGTTTAAAACGTTCTCCTGAAAAAACGTAGTTTTTGATATGTGACATTATTTTAGAGAACCAGCGATATATATGTCGCATCATCTTTACGAAGATCGTTTGATTTAGTTTCTTTTATTTTAATTGCTAGTTACTCGATTACTTAATTACTCGATTGTAGAGAGAGCGTGATCATCGATACTTTAATTTTATTATAATGGTGACACTGACTTTGACAATTCGTTTAAAAAAGCAAGTTGCCGCCATTTTTGACACACATTCTGTTTCCGAACGCCGAAGAGTAAAGACATCCGACGACATCACGCTCATCTCGTTATATTTTCGTATGAAAAGTGATAAAATGGAACAAATCCACGTTGGTATACACGCCTGTAGTGTTATTTTAGTCCTCCGATATGGACGATCTATTTGGGCTTCGTAATAGGCCCTTCTGACTACCCGCCGACATATATATGCTATTTCAAAGTCAGTTAAAAAAGTTTTACAACACAACTTGACCTATTTTGATGAAACTTATGTTGTTTCTTGTAATATAACTAAAATAATAATAATTGTTTACATTTTATAAATTTAAATATTTTTGCATTAAGAAGCCCATATAAAGTTACGTGTAAAAATATTTCAACAAATTGTTTTTGTTCTCCTGTTTTTGTTAAATCGGTTCAAAATGACAACCAAAAAATGTTGCTACATTTTTCAACAATCAATCAAGAATCTAGTAAATTCACCTCAATTCATCAAACAGCACTGTAATCGAAGGAAAATTTACATTGATAATGTTGTTTCATTCATTTAACTCTCGTAAATGTCTACTCTGGGATCGTGTCCTTTTCAATGCCAGATTACTCAGTGAACGGGGACAGCCTTGGCATATGTAGTGAGATTATTAATGTCGATCCTAAATCGATGAATCGATATATATGATCAAGTAAACTAGTTAAGAGTTATAAAACGAGGCATATAATAATCACTATACTCGTAAAGCACATTGTAGACAATGGTGGGCTATAGAGTATCAAAAATATAATAGCTTTGTAGAAAAGTGCTAGTGCCTAAACAAATAATATGGACAGGTTTCTTGCCTTGACTTGGATTACTTGCCTGTTACACCGTGTTAAAACGTGACCGCATTAGAATCGTGTCAGACAAAAAAAAATGATTAGTATGTGAAGATAACTAAGAAGAACGTTATATCACCGACTTACGACTACGCTAGTTCCCGTACTACTTAATACGTTTTTATTAAACTAAACTACACCTATTTAGGCGTAGTTTGTTCCGTGCTTGATACATCCATAGTGCGTTGTATCGGAACATTCTTTTTAACTTCTCTTTCCTTGCAATTAAAATTCACAACTCCCATATAAATGCCTACACTTAACCACTAACCAACTAGTGACGCAGTCATTAAGCGAATATGCTCCATTCAAACCGACCGACTGCAGTGATAGTTCTATTAACTCTTCTGGTACTGTCACGTATATAATTGCACTCGCAAAACCCACCCGGACAAAGCTGAATAGCATGTTGTATTGTTGACACGTTAACTTCGAGACTAGTACACTCGATCTGAAAATTCGTTATTACTAACCTTATAAAAATGAATAACATGCTTATTATTTGAACTTTAAAAGTATGGTATGGAAATTCATTAATGTTTTTATTTGAAATAATCCATGTTTAAGTATACTTTTTATATATAAATATTATTGTATTTCTAAGTGAGTATTGACTAATCGAATCGACTTTTTGTGGTTTATATAATTAATATCAAAAACATATTTTTTCAAGAATTAGGACATGTTGTAGGTACATTAGCATATATCAATGTACATTATTTTCGAAACATGAAAACCAGCATGATTATTTAAAAACTACGTAATCTTTTCTATTCAGTAGTTTAAAAAAACATATTTAAGTATTCTTCAGTGCACATAAGTGTCATGTTGCATAGGTACACTTAATCATCATTGGAATTATAAAGGTAATCCAACAGCACTGTAACACAGCGTGTACAGAATATCCGAGCGCCAATGACGCGCGGGGAATCCGACCGTTTAATGAGACCACAGCTTTGCCGCAACGAATTGCCGCCACTCTCGTGCGACGCGACCGGCGGCAGCTTAATTGAGCTGTACAGACAGAAAGAAAAGTATTTACGACCAACAGAGGTGTATGTAACTAACAGGCGGAACTATTTAGTGTATTTTTAAAAAAGTGTTTTTTTTAAGTTACCTTATTTGATATTGCAATAAACATTTCGTTGTGTTATTGAAAGGAACTATCCATATGTGTTTAGAAAAGTTAGTAATAAAATAGAATTAAAAGTGTTTATTTTTTAAGTTACCTTATTTGATATTGCAATTAGCATTTCGTCGTGTTATTGAAAAGAACTATATATGTGTTTAGAAAAGTTAGTAATAAAATAAAATTAATGTAGTTTTACTATCACACTAATACGCAGTTACATAAAAGTCCATTAAAATTGTGATCGGGACGTAAATCTAATATTAAAGTCTAATCCGTTTAATGCTCATTATTTTTATACGTATTTGTGAATTGCATCGTTTTTACTAAAATAATCGTTTATTTCTTTAATGACTGAACAAGATTTTTTTTAATTCTGTGTAAACTAATAACTAACGCTCACCCTACCTAAAATCAATAGTATCCTAGAGTACCTGGGAATAGTGGATTTTTAAGCAATTTTCATTTAAAAATATTTTACTAGTATAACATTGTGACTACAAAATTGATTAAATATAATACAATATATCTTGATTAATACGGACCTTCTTTGTATCTCGAATAAAGATATTAAACACATAATATAAAAAAAAAATACAAAATAATAAACGTGTAGTGTAACGAGCACAAAATGTCAGAGTGGCGCACTGCGCAACAGAAAAACGTAAAATATTATAATTATATAAGTCCATTGTAACAACAAGTAGCAAAATAACATCATTCTCTAGTATTTAAAATCAATGCATATATAATTTAATCACAATATATCGCATAATGATAATGAAACGGACCCCATAACATTTAAGGAAATCAAATTATTTTTTAAACAGTCGACCTAATCACCAAGTAAATTCGCTCTATATTTCGTAATCAGTTAGTTTTCCGACTGTGCGCTTAATAATATGGCATCCATTGGACAATAATAAATAAATAAAAAATGGCGACATTTCAAATAAGGTAACACTTCTAATAATACATTTCACTTATTTTAAGGCCGAATAGAGAAACTCACATGCATTCATGACACACTAATGGTGTCCAGTCTGCGATGCGGAAGTTAAGTAACTTTCTCAAAGGCCGGTCATAGGATGGGTGACCGAAAATTTGCCTCTATCATACTTCTGGAGTTACATTAATTAGTTAATCTCAACTGCAACTGCAGTTGCAGTTGACTGCAGTCGTTAACACCCACTAATAATACTGGGCCGTCGTGGGGGACCATTCCAGTGGACCAGACCAGTGGATCAGACCAGTGGGTTTGAAGACCTGTGCCTAATAATGTCCTAACTGGTGGGGACCAGTTAGGACATTAATAGGCTGGCGATGATGGTGATGACGTATATAAGAGACACATACACAAATCCTATTTAGTAAGCACGCTATACTATTCCGGCCAGTCGTGTAGAAAATCCTAAAGTATATTATTTTGTATTTGCATTTTCACGTTGTCTGTTCGACGATCAATTCGTAATAACACGAGATTATGTCTATTTAAACCGTTTAAATCGCCACGAGCGTTTACATTCACACAATAAAAAAATGGTACGCGTTTCGGTATATTAACTTACGCTATTGTTATTTTTACACTTTATTTTCCCAAACAACTCTGAATTATTGATGAACTTTTAAACGGACAACAAAATAAAAATTATAAAAAAGGCCCCAAGTGATAAATAGACATTTATTTTTATTTAAAAAAATTACACCTGTGTAACTCACAAAACTTTTCTAATTGTTGCAAGATTGAAATAAATTATTAAATTAGTTCCTTCGTCCGCACGGTCCTGTATTATACATACGAGTACAAACCTTCCTGCAAGTGGGGTAGAGTCTGCTCTGGGCTACTTAATTTTATTATGAATACTGTATATTAATTTGTCAGTGACTATGTATTACTCGGCAATCGGCATATTAATCAGTAATCGACAATATCTGTCTTCTTATTTCCGATATTGTATTGGAAAGTGACTTCACAGTCTAATGATTTAGTTTTTCCAATAAAACGGAGAAAAAGCAGCCCGTGCAGTTTCTTGCCAGTTCTTCTCATTACAAGGTCTCACTCTAAGAGTCGGTCCAAATATGACGGATGGAGGATGTAGTATACAAAGGTAAGAATTTATAAAATCTTAACAACGACATAACACTTTTGAACATTTAAGTAAACAGTAAATTAATACTTGAAATTCAATAAAATATAAATTAAAACTCTACCAATATAGTGATAATTGTTTCATCGATATGTTCATATCTTTACAGACTTCACTATAAGCAACATCTTTCAATGTTCATAATATGTTGACAAAAATACATGATTGAGTATTGAAGTATGCGTCAATACACTCGAAGGACTAAGTATTAGCTGAATGTGCAGATTGAATGACATTTCTACATTTGTCAGATCTACCATTACGCGTGCTGAACCGAATCTTCTATCAGATTTGCACTGATCTTTAGTCTAACAATCCGAAAGCGTTCTCGTTTTACACTGTAAGCGTGACATTGCATTTTTACTAAAATTTTCTCACCAATTTAATTGAAAAAGAACGTGAGAACATATTAAGTACCCATCTACACTTAATATATAGTTCTGGCGCTTATATCTTGCCGAGGCGTGGACGAGAACTGCGCTGCACAGTGAAATATTAAATGCTACGTATAAATTCTTAAACTGCCACCGTAAATTCTGTTGAAGGCGCCATTTCCCATTTTACCTTTACACTTGTGACCGAAACCGTGCTCTTGAAATGTGACTTTGTAAAGATCATCTGCATAATTTTGGCATCGTTTGAACTCAGTTTTATATAAAAAGTTTTAGAATGCGAGGTTTATTTTCGTAATATCCACTATTCAGTTGTTATTGTCATAAACTTTTACTGGATACGATATGAGGTATTGCTTGATATATGAGGTGTGATTCTAGAGCAACATAGAAATTTCTTGCGTGAGTCAATTTTGATCTTTAGAGAAAATACCTAAGTAGATAGATTAAAAAGCTTGAACCTCAGTACTGTGGAATTTTAGTAATATTTTAATTTGTGAATTATCAAGAAATGTAGGTACTTAAACTAGCTATTCTACAAAAAAAATGTCATAAAAACCTTTACCTTTTAAATTATTTTTTTCATTAAAAATTGTCAAGCACCTATATAAAGTTGAAAAATAGAGGGATAAAGTAAGCGGTGAAAAACAATGTTGACTTCACTTGCGCGGTCGATTGTACATATTCCCTTGTAATATTTTATTCATGACAGAGTATTCCCTCGATAAGACATTGATCTTTTGGCTAATACGTTTCGATTTCACTTTTCTATGAAAGTTATTTATGTCGATATACTGAGAGACTTATAAGTAATAATAAGTTAGAGTAAGTAATAATATGCGAGTCACCACTACACCCACACCCGAGGTAAAATAAACTACTTAATTTATTAAACATTTATCCGACCGAGAATCGACCCGAGGTAAAATAAAATACTTAATTTTTAAACATTTATCCGACCGGGAATCGAACCCAGGACCTTAGAGTTGGCAACACCTTGAATCCTACAGCTACTCGTGTATAGAGGTCATAATGAGTATGGTGACCTCCATAGTCAAGTTGTTTGATATAATCCGGAAGTACATAATATCAGTGGCGGATTTATTTTGATATATTGTCTGATGTCTGATGTAATTGCGCATAGCGGTGCACCTCATTTATGAAGGTCACGGCCTGTCTGCTCACGAAACAATACGGATGTTGCCGCAAACAACCTTAACGCATCTGTGGTCCATCTGTTAAATTGCATCCTCCGTTGTTAAAATTAATGATAAGCATATAAATCTTCTTACATATTATTATGAACGTCCGCCAAAACTATTTAAGTCTAATCTTAAATTGTCCTTACAAATAAAATTTACACGAGACTGTTTTTTTTTAATCGTAATCCCTTGTTTACGATATTATTTTAATCTACGACTACGATTTTTAAAATTCTATCAATTTCTATGAGGATATCAAAAGCTTTAATGTATGCGGCCAAAATTGGAGTAAAACACCTAGCCAATTCTAAGAATGTAAGTTTGTCTACATAGAAACTTATATATATATATATTAATTACCTATAATATAACCGCACAGTTTGTAGCATGTGCTTAAATTGGTCGTAGAAGTAAGAAATGAGCCATGTTCTTCAATATTAGCTTTCTGTAATTGGAGGATGCCAACATCATCTTTAAGTGTTGAAATTGCCAGCAATCAAACCGTAAAAAGTCATTAGAAAGTATCAGGAACACTTGCGAGTTCCGTAGTGCAGATATTTATAAAATATTAAAGCACTAAAATTATAAACTGTATGTTTTCTCCTGTTACATGAACATTCGATTAATCGATACTATATATACCTAGTATAAAAACATAGTCGCTTCCCGCTGTCTGCACGCTGATTTTTATTTTGATTACACAGTAACATAGACATTGATTCAGGAGAAACGTTCATAGAGGTATAATACAGGAGCCGCTAACGGAGAGCTAGTCTAATAAATAATATTGTATATAACTTTAATTGCTCAACACTAAGGGTCAGTTGCACCAACTAACTTTAAAAATAACAAACATATTCAAGTAGCGATTAAGCAAAATAATAAGGAGTTATCACTTGGCTATGGTTGTATGACGTCATAACTTGAATTGTAAACTAGAACCACCTGAGTTCCGTTGGTTAAAGTTATTCTTTAACTATTCTAAGAAAGAGAATGTGCACCACATTCCACAGTCAACTAGACAGATATTGTCAATTTTCACATAGACCTTATCGTTATCTGAAATTATGGCGCATCCGACATTTCATAAACCTTTCTATCACTATTCTATTTCATTCTGGTAATACGCATATGATTTACTATTTATAGACAACAATTTAGATGAATTTATGTTAAAAAACTATTATACGGTCTCTTACATCAAGGGAAAATTTTCAAAAACTGGCGGTAACTTAAACTAGATAATTTAATGAATTATTGTAATACACAATCTCATTGAGTTATATATATATGTCGGAAAGTCATGCGGGACCGGCGGAAAGTTAGGTTGGTCATCATGCGCCATCTGACTAGTGTTCGAGATATTCCTTCGAAATAAGATCGTAGTAGATCACAAATCAGTTATTTAATTGAATTAATTAGTTATCTAATCGGAGTACATTAATAATAACGTGATGCAAACGGATTGCGATACGAAACGCGGAGAGTTCTGCGCTTGCGTCCGCTCAATATGGCCGCACAACGTAAAGTGCCATTTTCGAACAAGCATAGACCACTCCCAAGCAATGACAGCCATCAATGTCATAACTTGACGTTTCGCAAAGCACCATAGATCTTGACAGATGACAGCTGCAGGTGACAGATGGCGTTTCGCACAATCGAAGCGCCTTCTCACCGACATATATATAATTAATATTACTGTAATACGTGGTTTCTATTCACTGCTTAGATGCTTTAATCTTCATCTATGATAATTTGTAAATCATCCTTATAATATATATTCTGTTTTCAATTTCCGCACTTGATTTCAAACCTTAATTGTTCTTTCAAACCTTGTTATAAGTTCTCATGGTCATTAGTAGTTACTCCGTGATTGTGGCGCTTGCTTCCGAAATATCGGGAGCTCAATTAAAAAAAGGTACATGGTAGCAATCCCGTCATAAACTATCATTCTAAATATGGAATTTAATTGCGGTATAATATTGTAATCGTTATTTTATAATAATGAATGTGACTAAGGTGAAATCAAATAACTTCAGAAGAGCATTATCACAGAAAAGTAAGTAAATTAAAAAAAAAATAATATTCAGTCACGGAATCTTTTTTAAATTTATTACTCAGTAACAATACGAAATTTGCAAAATTGAACTTCCATTTAAGAGTCCAATTCATTGAAATCAACGCAGCTTTTGGTATAAAGTAAAATCATATCTCATTTCTAAATAAGATTATTAGTAATGAAGTTATTTCAGTGTATTATAAGGATAACAAAGAAACAGAATTAAACAAATATATACCTATGTACTATAAAAAGACACACATTCAAGTTTTTTCAGGATTTACAATATTTTTTACATGTATGTTGAAACCATATAATACTATACTTATTTTCACTAAAAGACGACGCGATAATTATTATACTAGAAATAAAAATAAATTAACGTTGCTTTTAGAACAACTAGATTTCAAATATTTAATAATTCATTACGGGTTTTTGTGTGTACTCCACAATAGAGTCCCAAGCAATATACTCACAAAAGATTAGATTTAATTAAGTTTGAAAATGTTGGGTGTTTCAAAAATATTTTTAATAATTTATGTTTTCTTTCCAGCGACGATATGTTTATTGAAATAAAGATTATTTTGACTTTGATTCCATTTAAAACCACTCGTGATTGTACAATCGACAGCACACCAGATTGTCAAGGATAGCAAAATTTCTCTGATTGATTGAAATAATAAATAATAACGTCTTAGAGAACGACACTAATGCATAGTCCAAAAGAGAAACAAGTTCCTCAACATTCTCGAGTTAAGTGTTTAATAGTAAAACATTTTCTATTTACAACGAAAAACAAGAGCAGTGGATCAACCTGTCCACCAACGGTCCCGGCGCAGACCGTTGCAATAACTACTCCTAGTAGCGACCGTTCGCGCTGTTAAAAGATCACGGTAGCGGTTCTTAATATCGTTAAGCCAATTTAAAATGAACCTCCAATTCCCCTCGAGAATCCATTGAGTAAGACTTCGGAGTAGTATTTCATTAGACTCGAGAAGTTCTTCTTCCATTGGTCGATGCAGGTATTTAAGAATTGTTGGAGTCTCAACACGACCTTGATGCATTGTTATTATTAGCTTGAACTACGTATGTATTGGTCCATAAAGGTGTACATGCATTTTGTTTGCTCTTAAGAAACACAATTTTTAATAATTCTTTTGAAATTGCATCATCGCGAAGATTTATTAATAACTTACTTTTGATTATTAAGCCTTACTTAAGACTATTTTTATGCTGAAAATAATAAAAGCCGAGAAATTCTCGCAATAAAACTCATTTCAAGGTATAAAAGCATTACTTTTTCTATTCATAAAAAAGTGAATTGAAAATTTTATCTTTTATTAGTTAGAAATCCTTCAAGTTTCGTATTTTCATAATTAGAGATCTTTCATCACGTAACATGGCAGAGTGTGTAAGTAAAACGGAAGAAAGTCTTACTACAAAAAACAAACTTTGCGCGTTCATTACGACCATAGCTTTGACGTCTATCACTGGCCTCAAGAATTCACCAATAATATATTTTTGACACTGATTGGAAAAGGGTTGATACCCTTTTCCAGATGCAAATTCATTATGACGAACAAAAATTTAAAGTAAACAAGCACTCGATATGAAACGTATAACCCTAAAGAGATACCTAGGTCAGTTTCGGATCAAAAAGGATCGTTATAAACATTGGAATCAGAAAATGTTTCATTCTCTACACTATAATAATGTTAGTCACGTACGATAGCTTATATATCTGCTTGTCTACAATGCACACGTTCTTTCTCCGACATCCCCTAATGTTTTACCTAGTCACAAGTAAATATACACGAAATATCCCTCATTTCTGATTCGATCAAATCGTTGAACGATCGTCACGTATCTTTTTTTTCACATTGCTCCCTTGACAGTAAGCAGGTATTATCTATTTCGAACAGAAGACACATACGTGTGGTGTTTATGAAAAGGCTTAGAAATTTCATGTTTGATTCACGAATAGCTACTAGAATTTATATCTACAGCTACTTTCAGTTTCTTTATTTAATATTCAAAAGAAAGAAAATCATTCAATATAAAATCATCGAAAAGTCAATATTAAACAGATATATTTCACTATATAAAACAGAGTCGTTTCCCGCTGTCTGTAAGCTGACATGTTTTAAGCTACACTACGGATTTTAATGCGTTATAATCAATATACAGAGTAATTGAAGAAGAAACTTTATATATATATATATATATATATATTGCTAGCAGAAAACTAGTCTTTACTATATGAATTTACAAAACTAAAATAAATATAAGATCATCTAGCAAATGGCTAATTAGAAATTAATAGAATAATTTACAAGTCCATTAAAAACAACGGCAAAGACATAACTCAAAGTGAAAATGTAAACAATAAAGACGATACACAAATATCTATCTGACAATAAAATAGGGCTTGTTACGCTCTTAAATCCATACTCAGCGGGCTTAAGCTCCGTAACGATTTAAAGAGCTTTGGAAGAAGAAATGACAATGACACAACAGCGCAGTATAGATTAGGTACACACACTTTTTGTGCAGTATTGATATCGCCGAGAAATGTAAAACGAGTAAAATTCATGTTCTTTTTACAGTCAATAAATAAACATAAAAACATATTTTTACTAAGTCATTGATGATGGAGCAGCACTTATGTTTTTATAGCAAAACTAGCAGTGTTCACGGGACCTCGCTCGCGTAAATTGTATTCTATATCACTCACATCTACCATTTTGTAGGTGTAAGATTTTTAAATATCTGTCCAGTAGTTTCGAAGCCTATCAGATGCAAACAAACAACCAATAAAATCTTTCCTCTTTATAAATATTAGCGTAGATGACGGGAATAAATATGTCTTGTAAAAATAAATTTGCTTACTTAAGATTTGTAAAATATAATAAACCATAAACTGAAAGCCGCTGGGTATAAGCAGCAAGGACTAAAACGTCGCGAAAATCCATGCGGGAGGACGACGCTCAACAGGCCGTCTTAGGTCTAAATAACGTTAGTAAGTACATCTCACTCCCAGTTCACGAAAATTAAGAGCTTTTTTAAAATAAGTAAATGTTAAGCTTTAATTAACTATTCCTCGCTAGACTAATATTTAATACTTCACCTTCAAAGGGCACAGTCTAAATGAGATTTAAATTAACGAATTGGTTACATAAATTTCAAACAATAATTTTAATAAGCTTACTCGAATAAGATCTTGTTACGAAATTCTATAGAAGAATTAGAGTAATACAACTCAAATAGTTTGGTTATGGGTCTTTAATATTTACTTATAACATCGTTTTGACATTTTTTTGCTGTATAAATCATCATCTCGTGTGCGTTATGTCATAATCATTATAAGGTTTTACAACTTATTGAGTTAATTAGTATCGGTCAATTTTGCAAGCCAAAATTAATTTTGCACAGTTTTTGAATAAGCTGTAATTTTTTTTACATGCGACAATGCAATATTCGTATGAAATAGGGCCTATCTGATGCTAGAGCAGAATATAAGTTAGAAAACATTGATAACGACTTTGGTACAACCAATTATCCAGGGTCTGATGATCTAAGAGGCCACGGGAACTTCGTAAGTAAATAAGGCAACTACACAAGATTTCAATCCACAGGTACTATGAAAAAATATGTATTACTAGCTTTACGCTAGCGGCTTCGCCTCCGTGAGCCGTTTTACATGATATGATAATTGTTTAAGGGGATAAATATTAATGAGATTATATACTCCTGTGCAAACAGCAACAATTTTATAATTAAGGATATATATCGATTCATATCGCGACATGGATATAATTACAATGACAAATTTAATAATAAACCATGGTTACTATGGTAACGTTTTAAATACCTATACGAATTTCCACTCCCATTTTCACCCCCTTATTTGCAGTTTTCCGGGATAGAATATACCACACAAGAATTTTTAAAGGAACAATCGAATCTTTTTAGATGGCATACACATGATATTATAGATTACTACACGTGTCGTCGTGAATCTTATATATCACACGGATTGATATAGAATTCAATATAGTCACTTGCTATAATAGAATAACCACTGATATCCTTTAGTTGTCGGTCACCGAACTCTTTCAAAACGATAGGATTGAAAGTTCTAAATATAGAGATGTAGCAAATAAATTGTAACTCAATTCATTTTACAATAAGTGTCATTATCCGATAATTTTATTCTTTTTATATCATTCGGTCATTAAATATGTAACATGGTAAAACAAATTTATTCTAAATTTTAGCCACATGTGTCGGTGAATAGTACAATTTGTCTTCAAATGAAAATGCCGAGCAAAAAATTTATTCGGCTCCTATAAAAATAAAACAAGCGTAATATCGAACTAAGTAATAGTTACCTACTGTTGGTACCTTCATATGGTGTAACTTAATACGTAATTTTTATCAATTAATTCATCCTTTATTCCCGTTTAATAACCAATGGCCTTCCAACTGACATAATTCAAATATAAACTTTCCACGTCATTGATGTTATATCATTAAAGTTTATTATGTGTTATTTTTTAATAAATTGAATGTGCTTCTGGGTTTTTTTTTTAAAATAGTATTTTTACTTCTTATTCATATAAAATTTGCGCTGAATTTCATACTCTGCACAAAAAGCAGTCCAATAATTTTGCATGATGTACATTTTTAATAATACTTTTCTTTATTAGTATTACTGGACGTTCTTTTAATAGTTCACTGATTCTATATATTTTTAAGATAAGACATCGAAGCTTTAAGCTTTTTTAATTTTAAGCTTTCACCATATTTTTATGCTAATATTATCTATATAAACTTGAGAGCTTACAAAACTACTGTAATAGATTCATATTTGGTTTACGTAAATATAATCATGTCCGAATTCCGTGTAAAATTCAAGTTTAAAGTAAACTTTAACTTAAAATGCGAGATATAAATGCATTCCACTAAATTTTAAGACAAATCTTTTTTAGTTCATGCTGATCGTCTCTGGAATGCTTTGCCCAAAAATATAAGACGGGTTCAAACGAAAGATAGTTTCAAAAATCTAGTCAAGGAGCACTATCTGTATGTATGATATTTGGTTTGTATGAACGAAGTATCTGTGCTTTAGTAATAATTATTTATGGTTGTGTATGTAATGTAAACTTAAGACACCACAGACTACCTAATTTAGATTTAAATTTAATTTATCCAGACAGTAACGGTCGGCTGGAAGAAATTGCTTCTCAGCGATAAGGCCGCCGATTGTACTCACTGATCTTTATGTTATTGTTTTCCTATTATTGGTGTATTATGTACAATAAATAATGATTCATTAATTAATTCATTATGTTTTGCAAGTTTGCCTGTAAAGTACTAAACTTTAAAGAAAAGGTAACTATAAAACAACGGTATTTTAAATTTTATTTATATTTTTAATGGATAGGACATAAGGGTCTAAGGGTAAGACTCATCCAGAGCGGAACGTTTATGGGCGGCACACAAGAGGAACTGCTCAAATAAATATATGGCAAATTTGTTAAGTATTAGGTATTATTTACAGTAAATGTAATAAATTTTCGCAAGTTAACGCTCGACTTAAAAACTAGCTGTTTTCTGGTGCTTTCCCCCGTATTAATTATGTCATCCGCATACGATGCCTTTCGTATGATATAGGTGATGATTTCCATGATCGAATCGGTATTCTGAAAATTCCCTCCCCCCTCCACCGCACAACAACAAAGAAACTTTACCTCTTTTTACACCTACTAGCTTTCTTCGCTCGATACGTAAAGACCTTCCTTTTGAATCACCCTATCGATTTTATTTTATACTATATATTGATTTAGTGAAGGAAAAGTATAGTGAGACATCATTAAATCTATTAGCGATGTCTAAGGGAGGCAGACTATAAGAAATTGGATAGATATTGGTTACAATGAGAGTAATGATTTTGGGCAACCGAACTCTGGACCCTCACTTTTCATACGTAGGTCGGGGTCAATTGATCGAGAATAGACAGGGCTGCCACATATAGTTTACTGACAAATTTTCAAAGGGATCCATGTATTTTGAATATCTGTATTAATAACGTAAAAAGGAAAGATTTTATTGTTTGCATCGAATGTGATCGAAAATACTGGCTCGATTTCAAACATTCTTCCGGGAAGCTACATCATACGCGGATGATATAAGCTATTATTTAAGCGGCCGAAGTTGCGGGAATACAGCTAGTATTATTATAAAGAGAAAAAAATTGATCATCGTTCGTATCGTATAAGTTCCGAAACGACTGGACTGATAATAACAATTCGTTTACCCACAGGAAATTCGTTATACGCAAATTATATAGACTATAAGATGTATTTCAAAATAATATTAAATCATTACTATGGCTAAATCTTTCTAACAGGAATAAACCCTCATAATGTATGAAAATTTTTATAATGGTCCCTTCAAATATTATAAGTTGTTTTTGGTTATAAACTATGACTGAAACACAACAGTACTGCAGCATAAGCCATTTTATAAATTTAAATAAAAAATGCACATTAAAATATAATATAAAAATAGATATAGCACCCTAGTCGAGACTCCCGAACGACACGGTAACGTTGCGTCACAATACCCAAACTTTTAAGTGGTAACTTTTAATTACAACAAATTACATTATATTATTGAATAAAAAAAAAGAATTACCTTTCGATACGTAGAATCCTTTGAATCTGAAACAGAAGAAAACACATTTAATATTTTTAAGTTAATACAAATGATAGGTAATAAAATTCTAACTATGACAATTAATAAATAAGCAAAGACTATCTGGGGTATATTCTAAATCATAATAGGTATATTGCGCTATAATACAAATACACGACATTTAAATTATGCATGCATAGGTAATTTTTTATCCCCTGTAACCTTGCTTGAAAATTTTTGACTTCCATACAAATGATAGGCACAAGCTGACAGAAATAATACGTAAAAAAAATGAAAAAGATTACCCGCCCGCATGTTATCTCAATACTGGATTTGATCCAGTGGTTTATTTAATCAGAAACATTTTGTATAAATTCGAATAACGAATATTGATCGATTATCTTAATTTTTTTTTTATTGATACATGATAGATACACTTTTAACACATTTTATCAACTGCCAGATATATGTCTTGTAAAATGTAGGTAGATTTCTAATATTTGATTTTCAAGGATCCTATTATAGTTTCACTTAGTATCTACACGTCAATAATCTCATTACTCATGCCTATATCTGCCTTCACAAAGAGCAGGTATCTATTGAGGGCAGAAATTCAATTATAGACCGTGAGTCGGCTTAACCCTACCCCGGCGGAGCTGAAAATCATAGAGCACTCAAAGAATGATCTCACGAGAACACTTGACATACACAACTCATTTTAGGATTTGGCATTGCTTCCGGATCGGCCGGGACTCAAGGGTACTTTACACCTTCGTTATACTACAGCGCCAGGTATAGAACAGAGCTGTCCGACGTCGATATTTTATAGCTATAATTTTTCATAGCATTTCTTTTTATTGTAGTTATTATTAAAAAACATTTAGGACCAGTTTCTAATAATCATCATTCTAGTTACAGGAATTACTTTTAGACAACGTTACGTTATTTGCATTAAACGACATGCCGATGCCGATTCAAAGAGATCGTAATCTTTTTGATGTTAAAAAAGATCAGACACTTTTTTTTAAATTTCTTCCTTTAAATTATTAATTCTTTAAATTAACTGTTAATACTGTCCCAACCCTGCATTAAAAATAAAACAGAATTTAAAATGTATCGATGTTAACTTTTCTTCGTGTACATCGCTAATAGGGGCCCATTAGTATAGGGATGCAAACCATGACGTGATTTCCGGGCTGTCGCGTTTTCTATACTTGTACGAGTACGTTCTGTAAGCGACATAATAAAGTTAGAAATTTATTTCTCTATTTAGCGAATGAGGCAAATTTATCGGAGTTTCAATAGTATTTGAAAATTTAATTAATACAGTACACGGTTAGATAAAGAAAACATTACTTTTACAAAATTTGCTTGCCTATATCCTAATTTAAGTCGACCCAATATTCATTCTTCTATCATAACTTCTTGATCAGTCGGCATCTCAATAAATATTGCTTCCTTACCCATATCACTTTTACACGGTCTCTGCATGATTTCTTCTCTTTTCCTTAAATCTTGTTCTCTCATCCATTGTCCAAGTCTATTGCTTTTCATTTATTTTCCACATGCATTTTACGTTGTTCTACTAACACTATTGCACGTAACTCTTTAGCAATAGGACGATAGATTTTTATATTATGTATATATAAAACTCCAATATATTTGCTATTTCAACTGGAAAAACCAAAACGATATTGGTATAGATAATTAATTCGAAAAACGACGTCGTGCCTTCATATATTCATTTTAGTATTAAACTCGATAGGTAGATTTCTAAAATAAGAACGCTATTTTAAGACCCTTCTAGTTTTTCTCATCTAACACAAAACATGAATAGCGTAAACTGCAATTTCATTTGTGTTTTCAAGCAACCACCTTTACTTTTACAAGCTAGCTTTTGCCCGCAACGTCATTTATTTTTACCAACTTCAAAAAATAAGAGTAGATTTCCAATTTGACTTGCGTCCATTTTGTTTGAAAAAGGGTATATTCTCGAAATTGTCCCATTAAAACTTTGACGAAATTACATCAATGTTAATTCTTAGTATGACAAATTCGTGCGTTAAGTGCGATTCACATTTGGCCGGTATTTGATCTTCCGAGTTTCGGAGTTAGCGTTAAATGACATTTTGCTTAGCACGACTATCGTTACTTTCCTTGCGTTTCTATATGATTCTCGATAGTATCACAATAATAATTTTACTTGTCATTAGACTATTTTTGCTTACAGCCTGGTCTTTAAGAAGTCGTCGTGTCGAAGGAAGTGTCCATACATTCTTCGTTATCAGTTTTCTATAGTTTCCAAGCAGGCAAACGCGATTTGATTGATATCGAATACATCTAAAAAAAGCTTTTTTCTAAATACTTTTTCGTGTGTACGTATCTATTATGATAAGTACACACGAAAAAGTATTTAGAAAATAGGCAGTGTGTGATTTTTATTTTGTCAAAAACATAGCAGTAAAATACAAACTATTCATCCAATCGATTTGGGGTAAAAGACATTTTTTGCATTGTCGAATAAATTTAGTCATCGTCAAAGACATTAGTAGTTTTTTGTGGATATAAACAATGTAGCAAATAAAGGATTGTGGAGTAAACGTATAAAGTATTTTATTAATAAACATAATATAATCCTTTTTTGACAGAGAAAATTTTAAACAAAGATAACAAACAAAACGATAACAGCAACCAAAATAATTTCTCTATGACTGGACGTATCGGTATTCAACCTTTATTTTTAACACGCCCCCTGAATACCCATACATCTTAAATAGTACTCAATCTTTGGTCTTGGCAGACCTTTTGTGAGAGCATCGGCTGGCATAGAATTTGTTTCCAAATAAGTAATGAAAATCTCTTTAGATTCCGCTAGCTCTCTCACAAAATGGTATTTGATGTTAATGTGTTTCGATCTTTAGTCTTTGACGATAAGTATATTGATTTCGGTAAGGATTCAATATTAAGGAAAGGATTTAATTACCATAGTTGCAGGTGTAACCAGGATCAACGGCCTTATTCGCAAAACCAAAAAGTAATTCGAGTTATTAATAGCATTTTAACTTAAAAACTGGTTTTTATAAATGTTATATTTTCTCAGCATTCGAAACGAATGCGCTTACAACATTCAAGCTCCTCTCCATAATGTTATTTAAATTTGAAACCCCTAGTGTAGCCCATCCCGGTAACTAATTTGAATAAATAATTAACAAATCTTACGCTTACTGCAAAATAAACAGTGCGCTATGGAAATTGATAAAGCCCCGCGTCTAATACGGAGTCCATTAGACCAAGGGGCGCAAACCGCGAATAGATTTGAGTTTCCGAGTCGTCGCGTCTCCCGCCTCTCCCTCTCCAGCGCATATCCCACCTATATCCGCCCTTAATCAGGGCCCCGACGCCTAATTGACTTAACGTTGAATTAATAACGGTTTAGGACTGAAATATGTTTACCGATGAATATTAAGAGGGTTCGCATTGGGCCTACTTGATTTACTCGTAAGGTATAAAATTTTGTTTGTTTCAATTAATGTGCGTGGCGTGACTTGACACACTCGGGTGTTGAATATAATTTTTATTGCTTCCGCTATAACGTTGTTTCAACATTTTAATAATAATTAAAATAAACGCGATTTAACAATTATTTTTTTATGAATAACAAATAAAGTATGCCTGAAGAGCCTGAAGATTTTGTGCCACTTTTAAATTATCTTATCAACAGAAGATTTTTACTACTAAATTTTAAGTTTAAAATCGGAAGTTAAAGAAGTTTTAATTGATGAATTCAGATAGGATGGGGATGCTTACAGTAAGAGTGTAAGAGGAGTGTGACATGAGTGGATGGAGTGGTTTAACTGTAAAGGTACGTTTATATCTACAACAATCGACGACCTCGCCATCTCTGTAGACCCGGGTTCTATTCGCGGTCGAAACTTTCCTATGGAGTCTAGGGTGTAGGTGTTTTTACTTTTGTTATTTCAGATTTCACAAAAGATTTAGCTTATTGATTTGGAATCTGATCAATGTATGTGATGTTTTATAGTATTTATTTATTTACTGAACGCGCTAGATACGCACAGATACTGACAAACACTCTTTGCTGTAATTGTTTAGGCCTCTACTATTTGTCATCGACCTAAAATTCGTAGTTTGTAAATATATATATATATATATATATATATTACGTTATTTATAAATATTAAATTAATTGACAAAGTTCTTAACAAGACTTTATATAAGCTGTATTCAAGAATACATAATATAATAAATAATACATAGTATTATAAATTTTTATACACAATAGCAATGTGCTCTTTATCTATATCTTCAATCTGTGTCGCTTGGGAGGTGAGCAGACAGGACCAAACGCAATATATAATATATATAGCCAAACAAAGTACGGTCCCAATATTCATCTTTCACCTCATCCACTTTCATTACTGTTTCCGAACCGAACATGTCCGAACCAACGCAGCATGTTTCTGTTGATTTTTACATTGACGCTATCAAGTCAACTCTCTTTCTTATCTATGTTGAATACGGTCTGCGAGCGTTACTCCGCAAATTCTACGTAAGGAGCGCATCTCGACTGCATTTATTCTACATACTATTTCTGACATACCCAACTCTCGCAGCCATACATTAGAATCTTATCTCAAAACTAGCAATGAAAGTAACAGGTGCTTCAGGAATTCGAGTCTCACTAGATAATTATGAATATTCAAAATATATAAAGAAACACAGCAGATGAGAAAAAGCGTCATAAACAGATAGAGCTCGCAGGCAATTTCCAACAAAGCTATCGAACTTCATATCTAAATTTAACTAGAAGTAAGGCACATAATTTCCACTCAAACTTTCCTATGAAAACGTTTTGTAATCAAAACGATAGAGTACAAATATGTACATTTCACAGATGCCAATTACACTTCAGACGCTAACATTCAGTTGGCGGAGTTGCCGTGCTATAATTCATACGTAACCGAATATTTAGAACTACTCCAGATATAACTTCTGTACTATATCCCTGGTGAAATTTAAGGAATAAACCTGGACGCTTAGAAATAAGCTTTTTAACGGGGATTCTACTAGTTAAAATTAATAATGACAGTCTGTATAATTCACAATATTAGATAGTTGAGAATATAATTAAAAGTTGATTGTCTCTTATAAATGATAGAGCACTTGGTAGAGTTAGAGTCACATAGATAAATTTTAATTAGTTAATTAATTACTCGTATGCTAATTGCCGTGGAAGCTTCATAAATAAAGAAGGATAAAGGCAACACAATAGTTAATAATATAGTTTAAGATTAGTTTATACATAATATTGCACAGAGTCGCACAGATGCATACAGACACGGACTGCGCGCGGTCTGGCTTAATTTCGTCTGTTTTTGAAATGCCAATACGATTCCAAAGCTACGTGTTTTCGATAATTTACGATGCAACGATGGTTGACATTGCTTTTGATGTACAGACAATTTTTACAAATATGATTTTAAGAAAATTTACAAACTACGAATTTTAGGTCGATGACAAATAGTAGAGGCCTAAACAATTACAGCAAAGAGTGTTTGTCAGTATCTGTGCGTATCTAGCGCGTTCAGTAAATAAATAAATACTATAAAACATCACATACATTGATCAGATTCCAAATCAATAAGCTAAATCTTTTGTGAAATCTGAAATAACAAAAGTAAAAACACCTACACCCTAGACTCCATAGGAAAGTTTCGACCGCGAATAGAACCCGGGTCTACAGAGATGGCGAGGTCGTCGATTGTTGTAGATATAAACGTACCTTTACAGTTAAACCACTCCATCCACTCATGTCACACTCCTCTTACACTCTTACTGTAAGCATCCCCATCCTATCTGAATTCATCAATTAAAACTTCTTTAACTTCCGATTTTAACGAAATAACTCGAATTTGTCTTGGCAATGCTCGGGAGCTCAACTTTTATCCCACCTGGATTTCGAAAACCCGATGAAATGAAACGCCAAAGTAAATTTGCAAAGATTCCAGCATTTTTCGATCAGGTCGATTGTAAATAGTACATTAACTGTAAAAGAGCTTCCATATTGTTAGTAATATTATTAAAAAACGAGCTTCATACATAAATTTTTCCATAACCTCTTCAATAATCTAGTTCCCTAGTCTTAATGCCGTTAATAATAACCTCAAAAATAAGGTTTATTGTATTAAAAATGTATACTGTAAATCGTATAATAAAAAATAACTTCAACAGTGGAAATTTTTGATTGTATCGTAATGGCAACAGTAAATATCGATTAAAATGTACCAAAAAATCCCTTACTAAGGGTAAAATAATTTCTTCCGCAACATTTAACACTTACACGTAGGCAGGTGGGAATGAAATATGATTTCATCGGTATTGACCGTAAAATTGGCGGGGTTTACGTAGAAATTACGTTATCCAAATAATCTGATATCGTCACTTATATAAAAAAAAAAAAGATGAATGAAGAGATGAGGGATAAAAAGAAATATATTTTATTTTTTCTTTGTATGAAAACACATCGACGCTAGAAAGCAAACACGTAGTAACCCGCAATACCAAAATTGTTCTTTAGGGCAGAAAAACTTTTATTTTCTTCAGTAAATATTTCCATCATCCATAAATACGTCAATGGTAACAAATAAAGTGTTCCTAAGTCAATTTATACGGAAATAAAATATTTTTTTTGGAAAAATATAAAGATTTTCCACTATGAATATCCATTTTGGTTTTGCAGGTTATCAAGTGTTTACTTTCCAGCGTCGATATGAACCAGCACAAACATGTAGGCCAATCGTCAGAATTCTAACGTCACCTGTCATTCGCAAAGCGTGAACAAAGTTTGTTTCATTCGGCTCCTTCGGCTTTAGTAGATATACGAGTACCTTTAATCAGAGTTTGATGAAACTCAAGCGTTGTGATTATATTGTATATTTGTTTGGGAAATTTTCATTTAAAGTTGACTTACGCGGGTTTGATTTAGAGGTTTTCATTCCTTGTCATGAGATTTTCAATGGCATACACACACCGTTATTAAGTGAGAGATGCCATTGTGCTTGTGTACATCACTATCTCACTTCAACTAGTGCATTTGCATCGAGTATTCTATGGTGAGCATTCGCGGCATCTAACATCTGTAGAATCTTGCAATTAGAGTATCATGTGCTTTAAACTCACAGAATATATTTTAACGATATAGTTAATATAATTTAGACAACATAACAATGTAAATAGTTCTTCAAGTTATTTTAATTTAAAAACAAAACTGCCTATTTTAATGTAAAAAATACGAATACGAGAATTAAATATATATAAATGAATCCCTATTATTCACAAGTAAACAACTGGACCGATTTCGCTAATTCTTTTTTTTCTAGAACGGATTAAAAAATTGTGTGAAAATTTTGAAAATGTCAGCAAAAATGAAAAACCATTAAAAAATATTTCTAATCTAATATATTAATTAGTGCTTTGAATAATATATATTTTTTTAATGTAACCTTATGATATTTGACATAGAATTTGCAGAATGCTGGCTGCAAATATCTTCAAATAAGATGCAAAAAAAACACTGTTCTAATTCAATATTCATAACTAAGACAGGACAATGTCTATCGTGTCAGCTAGTTGTCAACATTTATCACTATTACGGTTTACTAGCAACAAAAATAATGAATTTCTTATAAGATACATGTTTTAACATAGAACAGAAACTACTTATATTCCTGTACGTAATACATAATACATGTATACTATTAAAATAATGAATAAAGAAAGAGTTCCAAGTTCTTTTCCGTTGTTTTATTTAGCGTGCAACCTCAAAGAATATCTGTTAGGCAAAAGTTTCACGAAAATATAAAACAGACCATTTGAGGAGTAACTCCATAGCAAATAAAAAAGTTAGACGCTTTAATTAAATGAAAACTTTTTGGCGCTCTAAAAACACCACTGTGTACGAGTGTTTTTTTTTTTTAATTTCCATAAAGAGAAGAACATTTAAGTATAATTTATGCTTTGCTATCTTGCTATAATTTAATTATACTTAACTTACTATGAGGCCTACTTCATGTACACTAACGCTGGAGCTGTAATATACGTATACGGAAACGCATCCCGTCTAGTGGTTCCGTTTTTGCTACGAATTGAGTGGCAAAGTGTTATTATAAATATCATTATTCTGTTTATATTTATTTTTTCAGTTCTAAAACCTATATCGATAAATTAGCAAAAAATAGCTTTGTTATTTTTACTCAGTGATCATCGTGGCCCCGATTCAAATAAAGTATTAATCTGATAGCCAGTATATTAGATATTTAAGCCAGTCTATTTCGTATTCATACTGATATTTAAGTTGTAAAATATATATAATTATCAGACCCTTCTATCGGTGGCTGGTGAATGGGTGAAGAAGAAAAATTAAAAGTGAAGTAGTTTTCTAGAAGTTATTTTTTTTCTTCTTTGCCGTTAGTTGCCGCTAGCATTGTTTTTTATTTCAGACTGGCTTCAAAAAGCGTTTTTTATTTACGTCGAGACTATACTTATTTTAGCCACTAATTCATGAGGCTACGTTCAGTCATCTCTCATTTCGCTTCCGATTCCGGAAAAAGCTGAATTTAATTAAGTACATATTTTTGGGAGCTACGAACCTAAACTGTAACTATGAAATAAGATTTCATTTCTACAAATTCCGGAGAAGTTCCGAATCCGAAATTTTTAAAATAAACCAGGAGATTAGTGCTCATTGAGACTATGTGCAGTCACAATTACTATTTATTTGTTATTTATCCGGATTTCCATATTAAATTTTATTAATATCATTTATGTTTTTCAAGCTTTCTTCGTCATTTCCATTAGAATAATAATTTTTCGATATCTCAATAAAAACAAGGTACATGGTAGCAATCTTCTAAAAAAGATCATTCTATATACGTTACGTTTTATTATTAAAGAGGTTCCAAATCTTATTTCATATCTACTAGAAAAAGTTATTTTAATTTTCCGTTACTAAACTGGTATTTTTTATATGATAAATAAGCACCGATTAAGATTATAGCGATAGTACCACAACGTTTGCCTTCAGACTGACAGTACCCATATAATTATGATTAGACACTATCGTCTTAAACCCTTTTAAATTTCAAAAGTCTTATTCTCTGTTTTCTTTCTTATTTTTCATTCAATTTTGGCTTTACATTTTCATTTTAAGAATTCATTAATTTAAAAGAAACCTGGAATTAACTTGCCTATTCTTTTTACGTTAGACACTTTCTTATATTTCAATGAAAGAGGCAACTTTTAGAGCAACGAACCTCTTATATTCCGACCAGACGCGCAGCCTATAAATCACACCGGAGCGCAGTAAGCACTTCCGTCTTTTGACTGGAACCCGAGCGATCCAACTTTGTGTCTACATGATATCGTTCTCTTGAGTTTTAATTTAATGAAAAAAAAATGTAACAGTAGAGCTATTACATTTTGTGGCGTAGTGGGTAAGCTCCAAGGCCGGTAAAGGGTGAGTGACCAAATAAAAAATATCTCGAGCTACTTCGGAAGGCACGTTATTCCGTTGGTCCTGGCTGAATTTGCAGCCCTCACATTCGCATTGGGCGTGGACAATGACCCATCCTCTTTAACCATAAAGAAGGCCTGAGCCCATACGCAGTAGGGACGTAATAAGGGCTGAATGCGACGGCCCCGGTCGGCCTGTGATCAACAGCATTATTGTTATTGACCTCATATGCTGACCTGTGACACAATACTACTAATCTTAACCTGCCATACCTGGAGACCAATATTATATAATACTATAGTAGTACAAATGCTTTTTGCTAAATTAATGTTAACCGATATTTTTGATATTTTATGTTTTATTTATTTATTAACATCTATAAGATTAACATTACATTAAATCATCATTACAAATACAATCTTAAATTATACTAAAACATTAAAATCTAAATTTATTAAAAAAAAAACAATTACAGAACGGTTAAATCTCAATAACAGAAGTTAGTTATATGGAAATAACAACTAATTCCATTTACAAAATAAAATATTATGTCAGTTGGTATAAGATTAATCAATATAACCAGATAACTGAATATATGAAAATAGAAAATGAATGTAAATTGAATTTCAGGGATATTGTTATTAATCTAGTAACAATTATCATAACAAATATAAATAGTCAGGAATACTGTATTTAAACTATTATTTAACCACAGATACCCCCGAAAGTCGATGGAAATAATCGACTCATGCTTTTGATTGTTGTAAAATAATTACCAGTCACGAAATGTCAGTTTGAATTAGAAACAATATGGCTTACAGGAGCCTTTTATCTTCCCTTTACCAAAATAGCGAATGTTCAGAGTTCGTAACCGATACTGAAAGTTTGGCATCCTTCAAAAGAGTTTGTATAATATTTATGCCGCGAGCTATCGAGGTTTCGGGCAGACGCCGCCGCTTACGAAATATTGACGCGACCTAACAAGTTACCTTATAGATTTTTACTTGCCTAAGTTTGTGTAAGCACCAATAAATCCGTCCTGTCGTTCAGTAAATCAGGAGACGCCCAGCAGTATACTGAAGGTTTTTACGATCCAAACACGACCGTAAATGTTAGCTTGCGTCAAAATTTGTTTGGGTGGGGAACTCTGATGTTAGATATGTTGATTAGGTGTAACATTGTATTGTTAATCTGAAAGAGTACTGTTTTTAGGGCTCTTTTAATATAATAATTAACAATATAGGTTTGTTATTTTTTGACTTAATTCTAAACCGATTATCTACAATCATTCTAAACGGATGAATCGTTGTCTTCATTTACTTTTACTTTTTGATATATATATTGAGTAAATTTTGCGATTGATCATCTTATTCCCTAAGTGATCAGTACCACTAATAAAAAAGAGAAGAGCATCACATATCAAGATATATTCGAATAAAGTTTTGTTGTATTCTTCTATCCATCGCAGTGCTAAAACGACGAGACACGCATCTATTTTCATTACCTGATAGGTACTACTGTAAAAGCTTTGTCTCAAAACATATACCTTTAATGAAACGTGAACTTTTCTATACTAACATTCTAGGAACGATTCTTCAATGAAATTGATAAAAAAAAAACTTCGTAAAAACAAAAGTAATTTATACAATATTCTCAATTTATATTTTATAGGGTCGTGTCTATAAAAAATACTCACCTCACCAAATGTTTCTGTCGTCACGCTATTATTGCAGCCAATGATTTATCATAATGGCCTATCGTTTTACGAAGTTTCGTTCTCCGCTTAAAATAAACATTACTTACTTACTCACTGACGTCTTCAAATAGAGAATTAAAATGAAACAAAGTGGGGACACGAAAGAGGCAGGTTCGATTTTAGTCTGTGAATTTGCTAATCCCACTTAGCATCTTGGAATAACTTCGAAATATATCCATGCTATGAGAGGAACTGGAACTTTGAGTAAATAAAAAGTTTACCGACCTTACGAATACAACTTTATTTGAAATTAATCAATAGACGATGTCACTCGTGTCATTAAAATCCAAAGTTGCTAAAACCGATATATTAGAGAAATACGAGCGGAGCCGATAGAAGCGGCTAGGTCACCGAGTCAGAGGGAGCAGTGAGAAAAATAACTGAAGTGAGAGAGAAATACGAATATAGAATAAACAAAATCCGATCAGCAGTGCTATACAAAAGGTAAAGTTTTATTTCATTGAATCTCTATGCTGTGACAACGCTGTGCTTAACGTTGAGTTCGAGGCTGTTGTAGCAAAGCATTAAGACCTCTTAAATAGTCCATGAATACATCATTTCAGCGGGAAAACATTCACTGCTGAACAAAAGCCTCCTGCTAAATAAAGGTTTTTGTGGCAGAAATTGTGATTATGACACCCTTAGTTTACCTTAATTATGACTTCTTATGGGAACAAGGATATTCCGCGTTACTAAATTGGATTCAATTTATTAATATTGGATACTACCAAAACGCCAACCCAATGTTCTGGTTTGTGTTTTGTATAAGAAATCAACAAGAAATAAAGTCTAATTACTTTACTTTCAATACTCACTACTGTAAGTGAAAAGAATGATTTCAACTGATAGAAATCCTTTCTGGCCTTTTCTGTTTGTTTTTCCTCATATCTTGTAAGTATATATTCTTGGAAATCATGTTCAATGACATGCTTTCATCGGTAAGGAGAAGATATGTGAATATTATTTAATTAGTTGTTTTTCTATTCAATGCTTCGTAGGTATTATTGCAAAGAAGATAGTATATTAACTATCGCAAGGTCTATTGAAAACCTTGTTTAATTATATTAATAAAATTATGGATTTGTATTTACTGCATATAAGTATTTAATACCTAAGAAAATAATATAAGAATAAATAAATATATTGATTGCTTATATATGAGAGCCAATAGCGGGGCAGTGTCGTTCGACCAGTCAGCGCGCTAGGTGCGTTCTGTCCAATGCAAGAGGACACAATTTAAAAGTGGCAGATTATTAGGGTAAAATAATGTATAAAAAGATGAATGTTCGTTTGCTGTTCATAATATTTTACGTTAACGGTTTGAGCTTGCGACGACATCCATGGCCGTGTGGCTCACACGCCGTTTCCAACGTGTCGTCAACTTTGAGGACTTGGATTGGATTGCTTGCCTTCATTGTTTCAAATTTCCATTCAAGGGATTTGCTGCATGATTTTTGATCTGAACAATGTACGCAATGATGTCTTATATTAATTTGTCTATCAAAATACAGGGAAATATATACATCATAGGTAGATTTCCTAACAAGCGACTGTTGTAAACGTCTTTAAATGAATACGAAAAAGTGCAGAAGCCAAGCGCGATATCTCCGCTCCAGACAGATTTATTGGTCAAATCGATAATGTTCTATTAAAAATTCAATTTGGATTCAGATCAATTCTACGTACGTGTATCGGGAATGTTGCCGAGCAGGTAATTTAGGATCGCGGCCCACGTACCGAATATGGATTGAACATTTTTCTTCAGCCGTTTGACATCCCTAGAAAATTGCATTCACTTGAAACGTTCCGATAATGATTTAATTTCGAGTAGAAAAATATATCATGCCCACATATGTGCAGAAAAGATACGTGAACGGCAAAATTGTGCAATACTGCTAGTAGATATTCTGTGAGTTTTGATTAACATTTTTCTGTTATTATTTAATTCTTTTGAGCAGTTATGTTGGAATGCTGTATGGAAAACTAAGGCACAACATGATTTAAGTACTCATAGAATACCAGTTTTACCTTCATGCTTAGATTGTAAAATAAAAACTCGATGTCCTATTTCAAAACTATCTGGCAGTTGAGGATAACTAATGATTCGGAATTTTATATTAACAGTGGAAAGTGTTCAAATATGGAACAGTTTACCTAAAATGCAACACTGAAACTACTCAAAAAAATACGCCTTATAGAAATATTATGTTCTGTTAAAAGCCAATTTAATCCATTAACCAATCGCGAAGGTTTTAACCAATCAACGCTCGAAGTGTCCATTCATCCATCCATTGCATCCATTTTGAGAATTGTCCTTTCCTGGACTTACTAACAATTTACATATTTTCCCCTATTAGTAATAATTTAATTGGTTACTTTACTATTATTATTATAAGTAATGGTAAAAATAAGCACTAACTATTTAAAATTCTGCCATTTTAAATTTCTTTGAAGTTATTTTTTATTTTATTTTTGTATCCTAATATGTAGTATAACCATCCGTAAGGAAGGCCTGAAGATATTCACCGATTCCAAGATGAGTAGCTAAAGCCCCCGTGTTATGGAGTAGGTATCTAACACAACGAAGGTACCAAAACACCCAGATCCGAGACAACAAAGAAGTCAATTTTCTAGATTGACCCGCCCGGGGATTGAACCCGATATAGTGACACCTTGAAACGGGCGTTAGAACTAGGACATATTCATATACAGGTCTATATAGACATATTAACAGCGTTCCGTTCGTTGACAATATTTGCACAACCAAAACGGACTCGCTCCGATTTGCGATAGCCTTGAACTTATCGAATGTCTAGGCCTAGTGTAACAGCCGTACAAGTTTTCTGTAAACAAGTTTCACGTCTCGTTTCCATTTTATGGAGACACGATTTTTTATCATTATCTTATAGGACTGGTTTTGATCCAGAGTTCATGTTATATGGCCGCATTATTCACTAGTCAAGTCAGCGACCCCCTCTGCAAAACTTATAGTTTTATTTATGTTTCAATCAATGCGCACTTTTTCTACGTTTAGTTAATAAAACATATTTACGAAATAAAAAAAAATAAAAAAAATATAATGAAAATTTACACTTTAATATTTTTTTTAATATTTATTACAATTTCATGTTTATTTTAGTAAAAATAAACACATTTAAAGTATAATGATAAGAATCTGTATTCAACCTCCAGATTAAGTAGATATATCATAAGTAGTAATGTGTAACCTTTTTTCTTTTCTATTTACGGCTGTATGACCTGATGTACTTCATATCCTCCTCTCGCTGTTTTAATCATCCCTGAACTACAAAATACACTTCGAAACAAAAATATAACGGAAATAACATGTCAGCAGATTTAAAAAGAGACAAAGTGAATATTATTTACTATAACAAACGGAATATACATTTATGCTTATTTATTTTGTGTGTATACAAAGTTTTTAAAAGCAATTTCTTGCAGAAAGTTTACATCGTTAGAGCACAAACAGTTCCTTTAAAAGGCTGCAAAAACGGCAGTGCCATCAAAGTGAATTGGCACTCCGAAAGAACTAACAAACTTCACATAATAGCGGACCGCGAATTCTTAAATCCTTATTATAGCACTACCACAACTAACAACGTCACAGACTAAGTGCTAATGAAACGTTATAACTGCAGTTGGACTGCGGCATGGAAGAAAGCGAGAGCGGAAGCGGAGGCAATCGCCATGCGGTGTTAGCATCATTTCTTATTATAAAACTAGCAGTTTTCCTGCGAGTATTTCTGCGTAAATTATGGCTTATATTACCCGCGTATGAAAAAGTTTCCTGCAGCTGAAAGATTTTCATAATTAGATCAATATTTCCGCAAATTAGCACCGTTAAACAAATTTAGAAACTTTACCGCTTTAAAATATTAGTATAGACATAAACACATCATACAAGAACGCTTAAGGTGAACACTCAGCTAATAACTCACTGTTGGGTCTCATTTGAGGAGCGGGGATGAGACGAAACGCATAACCATGGCAATGCAGTAAAATGTGCGAAAATAGAGTAGTAGCCGACACAAGAAAAGAAACATCATCATCACCGCTTAGGCGGCACTGGTCTTCCGTATGGATGGCATCGAATACGGAGATTAGGCCATGACCCATCACGATTGCCCAGTGCAGACTGGTAACTATTAACGACTGCAGATGCAGCCGAGACCATTGCTTAAGGTGCCTTCCGAAGCACTGTGGAGCTCGACATAATTTTCGGTCACCCATCCTATGACCGGCTTATCAACCGTATAAAATTGCTTAACAACCGTATCGCAGACCGAGCGCGCTTACCATTGCGCCATCGAGAAGAAACAAAGAAAATTATACGAACATCTCGAAGTTACCACAAAGTTCACTTTCTTTTACATTTAGGTACATAAAATAAACAGTGCACAGTCCCCTGCCGTGGAGAACGTTTCCATGATCCATTCATACATCATTCCATACAAGTAATGGTATGGAATGAGTTGCCTACGCTTCTTCGTTAAGGCTATAGTATTTCTTCCCCACTCTTTATTTAAAAACTTACCAGCCTTCTTTCAGTTCTGAACTTTACTAATGACATAAAATCTGCTATTTTTACCTTCGGACACTATAATCGACTCGCTAGGAACAAATATAGAATAATACTCTATATGACTGTCCCGTATATTAGGTTAAAGACATTAAGACAGTTTAATGTACCAAGTTTCAATTTAAATGCTACCATTAAGACGTGTACAGTTCATAAGATTGGCATAATGGTTTGTATTTCTCTCATCTTTTTTAATAATAAAACTCATCCGTATTTAAACTAACAACCTTTATCCAACCAAATCAGTTACAAATCATAATTTAACTTGTTAGTTTCTTGAATAAATAAAAACTGTTTGGTAAATTTTATTTCACTGAGACTAACTTTGTCAAAAAACTAACAATATTTGTTGATATTATATTTTTTTTTTATTATTATTATCTTTGACTGACTGTAGTATAATGAATAAGATAATAATTCACTCGGCCACGGAGATCGTCAACGTTTACCATTTTGTTTAACCGCACAAGTTCCACAATTACAAATAAAAAAATCAATTACCTTTGCTGGTGACTTTGACGCATTTGATTCGAGCACATCTTCACAATGACTACGTACCAAAATTCTATGCGCGAATCATTCTCGTTTTCTGTCATTGTGTTATGATTAAAATTATAAAACAAAAGACTGTTCACGACCTCGCTGAACAATCGTGAGAGCAGTCGACGACGCCAGTTCACAAGAATAAATATGCCACCTCTCGTTTCAGCTTGGTAAACCAGAAAAGGACATTGAATGTGGTGATCATCCATTGAACAGGGTAATGCTTTTGCGGATCCCTATCACGTAAGGGCAATGCAACAAGTAAACTTACATTTACTGGATAGTTGATAAATAAGTAGTTGTTCATGGGTTCAATCAGATACAACACAAGGAAACAGTGTTTTCGTTGCTATAGATTATTATTAAATTAACAAATTTAAAATTGCTGATTTTGTAACCGTTGTAATACGACTTAGACATTGTAAAATATTTATTACAAAGAGCGACTCCCTTTTTATGAAAGTTAAGCACATCGGTATAAAAATATGACGAATGGCGCAATCTTAAAATCTAAAGTTGTTAGAATGAAATTGAATGTATTAATCAGTGATTTCGAATTAGTAAACGATCGCCGTAAAGCTTCATATATGTAAAAAACTAAAACATATTTTAATAAAGATAAAACCGGTAATCTCCTTACCGTTTTAAAGATACACGAGTACTTGTATTTAATTATAAGCCTTACTACGATAAGATTTTATTTAATATAAATCTAAATGAAGTCTTTAATGATTAAGTAAATAAAGGGCACTTAAGACCTATTAATTACTACGTTACCTATATTTAGATTGATAAATAAATTTGCAATGTTGTTTTCACAAAAAGTCACGAAGCATATTTATAAATAGATATCCAATATTGTTTTTACAAAGTACCACGAAGTATATAAGTACATAATGAAACAATAACAAGAAAACCAAAAATAGTTTCTAAGTGAACAGACGTCGGAGACCACGATAAGTGAGACAACGGTATAAAAAGCGAAATATTTGCGGTAGCAGATCATAAATCATCTCGGGAACATATCCCACTCGTCGACAAACACAGTTTCGGATATATTTCATTGTTGGCTTAGCGATTACTGAAGTTGCGGGAAAAAAGGGGAAACACGAAACGACTTTCTGACGCGCCGCCCGCCACGGTCGCTCCCAATACCCGGTGCTACAAACGCGGGGAATTCGGCGGATTAAATTTACGTAAAATTGTATTGGAATCTGATTTCCTCAACTTAATGGACTACAATGGAAGAAGCTATTGCGTGAAATTGGTTTGAAAAACAATACAGTGCCCTGGAGGAATTAATTAATTCATCCAATCTTGCTACGTTTCCGTTCTTAATTTAATCAAATATCTCACTAATAAGGTTGGAAAATCATTTACGATTTTATATGTGGAGTTGATTTATTTAAAAAGGATTACATTTCAGATACTAGAATAAAAACGTTGCATTTAAAATAAAAAGGAATGATTTGAAAATAATACTAGGGCTTTCAAGAAAATGAAGCATAAGAAATAAAAATAGCTTCTTAAACTTCCCCAAGACAACTATTGTGTAATACTATTAAGACAAACTAAATAACAAAAATGGAAACATAATATTCCAACTGCGTTTGTTTCTTGTTTATACTGGCTCCATAGTGAACTTTGAAATAACAAAACCTAAATAATGCAACAGAAGAGTTTAAAGACAAAGAAAATCTAATAATATTTTCTATACGTGCGTTTAGTAATAATGTTTAGTCTACGGACTTCTATGATATTAATTTCAAGATGAGGTCAATATCTCATTGAGATATTGCCTCAAAGAAATATTGAAGTTTACTGTTTACTTGACAGACATCATGATGCCCATCAAACCATTCAAAAGTCTTTACCTGTTGACAGCATAAATGAAAAGAGCTATAATGAAGCCATCCATTATGCTAATGTATTTTTATTGTATTCCAGAGAAAAGAAAATTCAATAGAATTATAAAAATCAAACGATTTATTTACAATATAGATAGATATGTCATTTTTGATGACCTGAATCATTAACTCGATTTAGCGATTCAGTAGAACATAATAATAAAGGAAAACTTAATGGTAATATTAACTTTCCTTAACAGTCTCGTAGTTTCATGGAACTTACTGTCTTACCGAACGAAATGGAACTCGCAAGAGAATAAAAGTATCTCGAATGGTTCATAATTACTTACACTGTTATTATCTATTTATGATTTAATAAGTATATTATTATTGTTGTATTTCCGTTTATATTATATAATCAATAAATAAGGTAGCTTCCAAATATGTGCTTAATACTTTTAAATATCGATTTACTATTCTTCAGAGTAGCTCGGTGGCGTAGTGGATAAGCGCCGCGGTCCGCGATCGTTGTCGTTAAGTAACTTTTCGCAAGAGTCGGTCCCGCGATGGGTGACCAGAAAATTATTATCTCGAGCTACTCCGTGCTTCGGAAGGTACGTCAATCTGTTGGTCCCGGCTTTTGCAGTCGTTAATAACCTCCAATCCGCATTGGGCCAGCGTTAATTGACAATAATTTATAATAAAATACATGGTTACATAAAATTCAATGCCGCATTTGGTGTTTACCAGTGCTTGAAGTCGTAAAATATAAGGCATACATACTCTTATAACTATAGATACTTTAATCCCCTTGAGGTTGAGCAAAAATTTTAAAGTAACTCAAAATTTACTTATATATATGAACATTATTTTAACTATAAATAGGCTGTCATTTTCAGCATAAATAACACTTAATTTCATATATAAATAGACATTCCATATATAAAAAAATACAGTCAGCACAATAAATCACATAGTATTAAATAAAAGGAAAAAGAGATTTAATGATATCCACTAATGCAAACATAGCAGAATGAAAGAGACAAACCGTTCGTTTCACGGGATCTCGTAAATATATCCAAACCTAAAAATGTGGTAACGTTAGGGGTTCCATTTGTTCTTTGCGGATTTATCTGTCAATATAAAGGATAGGCAATATTCATTTACTGCATCTTTATTATCAAAAGTGTATAAGCAAACTATATCATATGAGAATTGATTGTAATATATTAAACTCCAAATATTTAATGTAAAATTAAAATTCCTATATTCAACCTAATTAAAACATTAAATTTGTTTTTCAAACTTATTCCAGAGTTTGAAGTTTTGTTGTACGGGGTGGGATTACTGACCTACAGCGTCTCTATAACACAGGAACCGACTACTTATATGACTCGTACCGACTAACATGACGACCGAGGATCTATTCTATTTGTTCTTGAACGAAAGTTCTGAAAATTTCAGATTTGACCTTAAAGTCATATTCGTGAAAATTCACTGCTTTGACGCACAGATAGTGCATCAGCGTCCTATCTCCGTTGCATAATCAATTATCAAAAAAAGCTTCGGAGTCGTATTAGCATTACGATAATAGATGAAAACCTTCAGGTGTCATGTAAATTCGTACGAGCATCGTTATTTCACATTTATTGCCCATTGCATAAATATGAAATAACGATACTCAAGATAACGCCTGATTATAATAAGTTTTAAAATACTTATTAATAGGAGGGGAGCCCACGATGCTAAATCGGGATTTACTCGAGCGTCATAGAGACCTATTGGGTTGCGAAGCTTAGATGATAACAAAAAAAAGATTTCATATAATATATACCTTTTCATCGGTGGGGGAAGCAGCTATAGATTTTTAAAAATGTAAAAAAAAACTGTGTATGGACATACTCGAGCGCGTCAGATATTAATATCATCAATGTCCTACGCATTTTTAAAAACTGTCGTATGTTAATCTGATATTTTCCATGTTGGGGGTGGTTATACGTAAGGGTTGAAAATAAAAGAAAAAAAAAATAAATCGAGCGCTTCAGATTTTTTGAGGGGATGTCAAGTGAACCTAAAAAAAAGCTCTCATATAATAATCTGACGATTTGGATGTGACGCAAACGCGTGACCATTATTAGAATGTGTAAAAAAAAATCGCCATTTTGAAATACTCAAGCGCGTCAGATTAAGATATATATGGTTCATCTTTATGCCCCAGACGACGATATCTCATAATCTGACGATTATCTGAAGGGATTTACTTAAACTGACACTAAAAAATTTTTTTTAATTTTTTCAAATCATTGAGCTTAATTAAAAAGAACAGCACCGGAATTAGCATGCAAATAAAAAAGTGTATGTTTTTTTATGTAAAATACTTATATTTATAAGAAAATAATTATAATAAAATTTAATTTTTACGTTATTTTTATTAATTATCATCTTCATCGCTAGAATCATCTTCCTCTTCTTCTCTTAGTAAATATGTAAAAAGTTTAATTCACAAAATTTACATTAAAATAACAAAATAACCAAAAACGTTGGAAATACGATGTAAACAATATCACGCCACGAACGAGTCTGTGTCATCAGCTGTCATGGCGTCATGGCAACCGAAACCAGAGTGGGGACGGAGTGAGAGAGTAATAGATAGAAAAACAGAGAGAATTAGTGATGCGGAGAAGGAAATATAGGTATCACGTAGCTTAAACGCATTAAATCTTATCGACGAATTTTTATTACTTCGGCTTGTGACAATCGTCAGATTATATATTTTTCGTAATCCTTGAATTATTCCCTTCAAAATAAAAAAAAAATTAGCCACGCTCGAGAATGTCAAAGTGACGTTTTTTTTTTACAACTTTGTAGTCTTCCCCCTTCTTTACGTCACTCTCAAATTGTCAGATTAGAGGTATGTTACACATTTTAGCATGTAACTAGCTCACCTTACCTTAATCTGACGCGCTCGAGATTTTCAGATGATCATTTTTTTTTACTAATCTGATCCTTCGTCCTTGCCGGGCGGCCATTTTTATAGGGCTCATACTTGGTCCAGGTACTTAACTGGGTACAAGGTATCCCCCTGTATATTAATCTGCCGCGCTTTAGTAAATCCCGAAATCCCCGCTTGGGCTCCCTACTATAATAAAAATTAGATCAATTACATTCGTTTGATTAGAGCGTTTACGTGGTTATTCAATAAAAAATATTTTCATTAATAGTTCTAATTCCATTAATAATCAGTATAACATTGTTTATTTACACAAAAAACCCCGCAACTACCTCATTACGCATTAATTTTAATAGTATGTAATTTAAGAAATAATATCGTGAAACAGCACAAAACCATGTGTTGCCGTGCGTCGTTTACGTATTTGTCATACGAATAAAGAATTTCTTTATAGAAAATAGGACAAAAACTTAACAAAGGCCCGTTTACACAATGCCCAAACGTAATACTCGAACTACAAATATAAGCCTTCAAAAGTTACCCTCCAAATATTGTATTCAATGGTTGTTTACTGAGCCAAAATGCTTTTGGATTCGCGATCGCTCCGGGGGAAGGAGGAGTTAATCTTGTCCATACAGTCACCTTTTTCGCACCTAATGGCTTGTGACCTGTCGAATGTTATTGAATGTGTATTCTATTTTGATTTATAAGTCCATTTCTTGTAGGTAACATACCAAACGATATTAGATCTTTTTAGAATTCGTGTGACGATAAAGGATCTCGCTGCTATATCGTTTCCCAAATCCTTTAGCGCCGAAGAACACCAATATTGTTTTTAACAAATTTGAAATAATAACTGAAAATGTATTTCGCCGGTTTCACTAAGCTAAGCTAGGATAAAAACAAGGGAAGCGTTATTCTGAACAAAAACATAATAAAACTCGTTCGCTGCAAGTCAATCTTTTACATCTTTATCGAACCGTGCGATCGGTATCTCTTTGTAATACTAGACGACAATTTTTCACTAAAACAAAAGTGCCATTTCCATCGCCCGCCGTCGTCGCCGCCCACGCTCAGAGTGGCCGTTTAAACGCTGCGGTGGATGTTAATCTCTTCCATCCGATCGCTCCCTTCGTGCTTAATGGTGCGAGAGTTCGCACCGAGTCGCTATTACGACGCTTCTCACGTCCGAACCGCTGTCCTGCAAGTTACGTCTTTACTGGAAGGCTCTTCCTTGATTGGAGGAGTCTGTTACTTTTTTTTTTTCTTGGCCACTTTTTTTAATGATTCCGTGACATTTATTGTCGGGATGAAGTTTCATCGAGCGTGTTTAATGTTATTTTAAAGAACAAGATACCAAAATTCCACAAAAGAAAAATCATGTATTTTACCAAGAATTATTAAGAAGTTGTCTTATAAAACTATTGAAGTAATACAAAACATAAAACAACACACAAATTTGAAAGTATACTAATAACTAACAGAGTTACATATTAAATACTTCAATAGGTCACCTTCTCAAATATTTTCATTTTTCAATAAATTTATCTCATGACGATCGCCAACACTATTATAGAGTCACTATTAACGTACAATCACTAAAAATGGTGAAATAACAAAACAGAATATGCGAAATATGAAACCCTTCCAGGGTTCCGAGATAGTCTGCTATCTCAAAAAACATTATGTCGGTGAAACAAAACAAAGACACTGCGAACATAAGAAACAACAAACGAACAAGTGCTGATATTACATTACAGGAGTAGAGGAACCACAATAACCACAAGCGGTGGCAAGTGACAAATTAAATAAATTTACAGTCCGCAACTTCTTAGTTAGAGTTTGTTAGGAGAAATAATACAATTTTATTACTATCACGTAATATCAACGAGAGCTGGAAAAAGCTTTTAGAGTTTTAATCATTAAAAATGTTGTTTGAAAACATCAATTCACAATACGATCTAAATTAAATGCAAACGATAAAGATTTGAAATATTATTATTGCAATTTCGATTTGTTTTGTGCTATTATTAATTTTTTCGGTCAATTTTCCACCACCTCTAGTCTAAGGACTCGACTTCGCGGTCGGGTCAATGTAGAAAATGAACTTTTTTTTCAATTGTTCACTATTTGACCCGGCACACTCTAATGTGCAAATTAGTGTGCTCATTCATTGACATGTAACTTACACCACTGTCTTTTATTTAAATAGATTTCAATAATATATGGCGACGTCGCTGTTGTAATGTTTTCTAATATTTATGATATTATGATAGGTGCACTACTTTTTGTCACGTAATTATGATAGACCTATAAATTAATTTTATTTTGGATCTTTTTCTGCACTATCAGTAAAAAGGCAAAAATGTTGACAAAAATCACGTTTTGTAATTTTTGGTATAAAACCAAAAAACTTGTCTGACTTATAATGATAAACACATTGCGTATAATTAATAGAGTATATCAGTTATTTTATACATTATATTTTTGTGAATTATTTTTATTTAAATAATATATGTCCTATTTTAACTTAAACAGATTTAAATAAACAAACGAAAGTATATATTATTCTCGAACCTGGTTAAAAAAGAAAACATTACAATAATTCTAATGTTTTTTGCTGTTAGTTTTATTTATTTGTAATTTGCAGAAAGTTACCGCAAATTCTATCTTAAGTTTAAACTTAACTATGAAAAAAGAATTCTTTGGTAATTGGAATTTCACAATAAAAATTGGGTGATAAATATCTCTTTTTCAACAGAGGCAGGAAAGCAAATTCACCATGTGCCAAGACATATATCAGTTGGGAGACATTTTTCGGATGTTGTTGGCTACGCTCTTTTGAAATACTGGCCGTATGTTCTTCAAGCAAAGCCTTAGTATTCCCCTTTACATTGGCTTATTTAAGGAATATATTCTTTAGTCAACAGATACATGTTTATTGTGACATTCACCAATTTGAATAGGGACTTACAAATTTACATGTAACATCTCATGAACTGAAATCCTAAACTCTAAGAAAATAATTCTAACGGACTTCAAAGATGGAAGTTATTAATTTGACCTTTGAATTTAGTTTTCAAAGTTCATAAAATTCTTTTTCAAATTTATTACGTGTGTGTTTCTCGAGTTTACACTCGAGCTACATAATAATGGCATACTATAAATTCTAGTACTATAGTTTACTAATTATATTACAATTATTATTATTATTACTTATCTGGTTACCTGAATTCAAAATCAATATGTTAATATTAAATATAATAATATTTGAAGTTATAAAATATAATATATGTATTATATGACTTAGTGATCACGAATTAGTCAAAAGCCGTTTGACTCATTAAACTAAATCGCCTTAGATCTATATTCAAATTGGCTTCAGGGTCCAGACAGATTTCAAAGCGACAGCCAACCCACCTCAAAATTCGGAAGATAAGCCAATCGACTGACTTAATATGTAGGGTTGTCCAATATCAAATTATGATCATCACGTAACCTCATTATCAAATATTTAATCATATCTGCAAAAAAAAACATTTTTCTGCACATATCTTATGAGTTAAATTATCATCCTTACACTGGAAGTCCAAAAAGAATTTAAATATTGATAATTTGGTGTGCTTTTAGTATAAACATCACAAAGCGGTAAACGTTTAATTGAAAACGGACGTCGGGCAACCCTATTATGTTCCCGTCGTCTTTAGTATGGAAGTCCTAATCAAAGGAGCTCTAAGGATCCAAAAAGAGCATCAGGGTGATTAACTGTGAATAGTCTGATTGAAAGGAAATGATTAACCTTAGAATTTGCGTGGTGGAGAATATCATTAGCCATCGATTTGGGTTGTCTTTCGACTTTTTAATTTGAAAATGTAGGATTGCTAACATTTAATAAAAATTGAGTGGGTTTGAGCGCGTGTATTTTTATCTGACTACGGCGAAGCAAAAATGAGGGTTATTAGAGTTTTTATTTGACTTGCAATGTATGTGTGCATATGTTTGTCAAATTTTGGACTGAATTATGATTATCGCATATCTAGCAGAATAGAACGCATCAAAGGAGGCCTTAGAAAGGAATTTCAGAAATCTTTATATGTTAACATATGAATCAACCCACACACCACGCCGTATCGTCAATATACTAATGTCACCTATCATTAATTTGCACGATATAAAGAAAATTCGTTTGATTCATTTAAAAAATCACATACAAGTTTAGTTTAGACGACAATGCCTATTTTAGGTAAGTACTTAGGTAATTTACCTACATCATTTCAAATATAATATGGCGGATAGCCCAAGATGGCGACATAGAATTGTTTTGTGTTCTGCCCATCATTGGTAACAAATAAAAGAGAGAGCATTACGTTAAATAAAATAATTATATTTGAACTATTCAGTTTGATGATAAAAGCATTCTTTTTGTCAAACATTTGCATCTATTTCGGGAAACCTGAACATCAAATGTATCACCCCGTAAGTAAAATGCGGCGCATTTGCAGAATACGGATAAATAGAAATCCATTTTAAAGCGATGCACATTCTGGGAACAATCGATATTCCCGATACACGCAACGTAGGTATCGAACAAAAGGAAAAAATATCAACCACCACCGAACTTCATTGGCAAACAATTCAACCGTACAGTACGGCATTACCGACACTAGCCCTGAAAAAAAAAATACAGTCCAGTTGACAAAACGCATACGGAGAACCTTGTACTATTCTGCAGCTGGAAAAAGTATGGCATAGCAGCCGTGCATTGACGCTTTCCGGTATCAAAAATAGGGAGTTGAAAATATGTCACCGGATTTGTACAGCAAAAAATTGCCGTTGGCACCGTTTGTTACAAATTTTCGGTTATAGGAAATTTTACGACGCGCTGGATTCATTCTTTCTAAAATTAAATATTGTGGTAAAACTAGTTTTTACATAAAACTACTACTTCAGAAAGATAACCTACTTAGACTTCTTATGCATATTACCAATGATTAAACATTTTATATGGAAACTAATACAATATAGCGTGAAATACATATAAAATAATAAAATTGTTATAAAATGTGATTTGTTTATGTTATTACGTTAGAGTAATAAAGTTGTTCTCCATTTCTGATTTGATACTAATATAAAGTTTCCAAGACTTTATGAAAACTTCTCTCATAAAACACTGTCCAACAATGAACTTAAATAAAAATAACATTTAGATTTTACTAGCAAGTGATGTGAAATTGATACTAAAAGACGTAGATTGTAAATTTTCCACGAGATCATATTCTTGAAAGTTTATTTTAAAAGAATAATAACTATCTTAAAACTTATAAAATCTTACACCAAATTATACTTTCTATATTTAGAACCTACAGCTATTATTCAAATAACCAATAAATAAGTACTTACCCATAATGATTTATTAATAAATATAAGATATTCTTCAATAATTTCAAATAAACATATTTCTATTAATAAACACATTAAACATAGATTTATTCCAGTATTCAAACTTCCCGGGTTCGAATATTGGATAACAGCTGTTAGCCGTGACTTTATCTGCATGTTAAAATAAAAATAACTCCTAATAAAACTTTAAAAATACCTAGCCTATGGTATTCTCCAGCGTTTCAACTATCTTCGGAGAAGAAAAATTTGTAGATTTTAAATCAAATTAAACCTTCTTTTATATTTTAACAGAATCTCAAACTTGATTATTTTGATTTTTGACTACGTCTTTAATGTGTTTGTTCTTTTTGCATCATGTTCATTTTAGGCAGTAAGGCGTCCAATTTTCTCAATACACACTTGACTTCGACAGCGTAATATGCAATTCGTTACATAGTTGCCTTACAAGAAAGTTTCGTACTCGACTTGAATATAAGAATCTTTCGTATTACAAGGGTTCGACGTCGATGAGAAAGGAGCAACTTTGTGTAAAACCACTTCTTTGTATACACTAGAATTGTATAACACCAAAAGTTGTTTTATGAAAGGTTTTCTTAAAGGAAACTTGTAATAGATAACAAACAAGACCTTTACTTTAACAACCGCGACAAACTAATAGCAGTTGTGTATAATGTTAAAATTAAACGAAAACAAGGAGAAATAAAAATGGATTTGCTCCGTAGTAATATACTTTAAGAAAAACCATGAAAATGGTTCACAAGTGACAAAAATATCTCTAGATAAAGAACTCAGTCGAACAATAGAAAAATCTTTATAAAAATAAAAACCAACCCACACTCTCAGAGCTCACTCATAGAGTTGTGTCAAAATTTGATAACCATGACCAGATAACATGATTATTCATGGTATGATTTTTTTGGAAATCCTTAAATCTGATTTCAATCGGACACATAATTTTTTTTTTTGTAACTTCCATTCACACCGTTTATATTTTTAAATTAATACACACACACCTTTGTGATATAATAATAATCCGCACATAACCCTGTTTATCCCAAGTGGGTAGCAGGAGCTGCGTTTTATGGCGCCATGTATCAAACTTTTGGACCCGTCGCGTCGGGAATATCAGCAAAAGTCGGGAGGTAGAACAATGCGGTTTTATGCCCGCTTGTATTATCACAGAACAGCTATTATACGCCGTGCTCTTGTTTAATTAAAATGGTCTTTATATTATGCAGATAAGTAATTTAGGTGATATAAATCCTATTAATATAATAAATGTGAAAGTTTCTTTGTTTGGATGTCACATCTATCACGCTGAAACTACTAAACTTATTTTTATGAAATTTGTTATACAGACAGGGTAGCTTACTTCGATAACACGCGGTTGTAGCCACTGGCGAAAGCTAGTTTTGAATAACATTGTTTTAACATACTACAATAATCTAGTTTCAATCTATAAAAATTGAACCCAATTGAAAGTATAATACATGGCTCCACATAAATTCAACTTTTAATATAGCTATTGCCTAATCGATGTATATATCCACTTATATTAAAATTTATTAAAATATAGCATCTAGGTAACATTTTCATTGTAAGATGTACGCATATTATTATACAATGCCGTACTTTTAAATCAATTCATCTCTCCAATCAAAGGATGTCTTAATGAGATCGCTGTATAATAATAAAACACAGTTTCGATGACACATAACTAAATATGTATTTCTTTTGAATAAATAAAGTTTTATCTATATAGTAGGTAATTATACAAAATCGAGATAGGGATTGGAGGTCAACTGCTCAATTTTTTCTGTACATATTTTTCTGTATTAAAAATTTATATGTTGACAATGTAACTTCGAAAATCAAACATATAGATATGAACCACTTTTCCGCGGAACACAATAAAGTTAGTCGAAAGCCCTCTAGCTTCACCGTGAAGGAACATTTCACGTGCGTCTACATTTTAGCGTTGAACATAACAGCGGCTACTTTTACGATCGCTACAAGATTACTACTGAAACGGAATTCGTTCCAATAAACACTCTGTGATAAGTGTACAAGATACATAATCGCTCAGCTGGGTTAAAATTAGCACACAGATTATAGCTTACGTAATCAAATTACTATGAACTAAAATATATTTATCAGGCTACAAACTTAAAATAAAACAAATAAAATTATTAGAGAGAGAGAGAGAGAGAATTACTACTCGTTTTTTAAACTGAAATAGGAAATTTGGTAAAAATAATTTTATCACTTCTCTTTAATGATGCTGAATGAATATAAACAACTCCAAGGTGTTTGTTATGATGAACCTTAGCTACCGATCCGCCTTAACTTCGTCGATTACTATTATCAGAGCAAACTCCCAGTCGGCATGATTTTTTGCGACATTTTCAGTAATCCCAAAGCTAAATATTAAATACTTAATGAAAATTAATGGAAATAAAATAACAATGCATTTAATACAGACGAAGTAGAATTTCGCGGCAAAGGGCTTTTTATAAGGTTCAAAAATTAAAAATTACATAAAAAAATGTGAACTTCGTGATAATCTATAATCTAATGTATATTTACTAGAATATACAGGGTTAGTTTGAAAAGAATACGTAGACGCGAGTATTTACCCGATTACCCTTCATAATAAACTTATGTAGACATTGGAACCCCGATTTCGGAATCTGGCGTGCCTTCTTTGTGCTCCCCTAATTGGTTCAGGGCAGGAGGTATTCTTTGATCCTAAACTAAAAAGGACGGTAGCAACAATCCCAACTATTTCGATAAAGGGATTAAAGTAAAAGATACAAAACGGACATGTTATTGATTCAGATTCACCAGAAAGTAATTGGTTTACATACCACTAGTTTTACAAAGTCACTATCTATAAAGAGAAGATAAACTATTTGAAGGCACTTGGTGTGTAGAATTCAGAGACAATTACGATATATATATATATATATATATATATATATATATATATATATATATATATATATATAATCATATGAACATATCAATAGTAATACCGTTTTCTATTAATATGGATTTTCTATTATATTGCGCAACCTAAATATAACTTGAAAGCAGCTAACCTATTTATGAACAACCGAAAATAGATTCGGATTCAATTCATGTGCTACATGTGATAAAGTAACAGAACCACGAATATATCAATTTCATATTGTTTACGAACCAAGAGATAGAAAACTTAGAGGCAATAAACTCAGTGTGCTAACGTTAGTAATGCTGGTCAAATAACCTCTATGTCCTCTATGTCCTCCCTTGAGAAAGACAGTATTGGGTTTATATTCGTCGGTTGTCAGACTTTCTAAAACTTTTATTCCTGTAGCGATTTACTTGATTTAAATTTTGATTCTTACTTCACAATTACTTCACAAAAATATTCTAGAATTTCTAAAATATAATAGCAAATAAAATTATATATGGCTTATTATGTATGTGTTAATATATTTTAAATATATAAGTATGTAATTAATTAATATATTGCTTTGATATTGTAAGCTCATTATGCATGCGGAGCTAAACTTTAAGTGCCTGTTGTAATAAGTCGAAAAAAAAGAATGAATGTTATAAATAATATGTTACATTATAAACAGATGTTGGTTAGTCAAATAAATTTAAAAAAAAAAACCTAATTATAGAAAAAACTGGTCAAGTCCGAATCGAATTCTGGCATCAAGGTTTCCAAACTGGAAACGAGCAAAAAAAATCACGTTTGTTGAATGGGAGTCCCCTTAAATATATATTTTTAGTTGAAGCGGCAATAGAAATACATCATTTGTAAAAGTTTCAACTGTCTTACTTACATGGTTCATAAGATGTCTGGTGGCGTGGAGGCCTGGTGACAGACAGACTGATAGCGAAGTCTTAATAATAGGGTTACCCTTTGGGCACCGAACAGTAAAAGGAACTACAGATGATATATTAAATTAAACGAACCAATATCTGAAATAGTGATAGTACTAATCGCTCAGCAAATACCTATAGTACGTTGTTGCAACCGTGTCCAATTAGGAACCGCCGAAATTGACGTTACCAAAATCTTGTTTGTGTACATCGTTTCACTTTAATTAACAGTAGATGAGAATTTGAGCAGTTAATAACATGGGATGCGACTAATTTAACATTTCCCCAATATTCGAATTGACGGACTTTGAAAATATTTCAATAATATTATGAGGCTTTAGTTTTGGTATAATACATTTGTACTTGGAAGCCTCCGTTTAATATGAATATAAACAGTTTAATTACACGATAATAACGCACTACCCTATAGGGTAGGAAGTAAACCGTTAACACAAGGCGAGTTGCCGAGGATTCATAATTGTGGCTAATAATCCTCATCAATTTTCATTTTCCGTACATGTTGTTTACTAGTGTGTGGTAAGCTTTTATAGTAGAATCCTTTGCGTATAATTACAGCAGCTATCATATTAACTAAAACATTGGACTAGAATAGACAATACCGACTGTTCTAGCTTTATAATAATTAAAATATAAACTTAATGGTATACCTACCATTAATATCTAAAACCTTTAAACAATATCGTAAAAAAACTAGTTCCAGTAATTAACCAGTATTTAAAATAGACGAACTAGTAGTTAAAATTTGATGTACCTAATATTAATGGAATGCGAAAATTTGTCATCATCCATAAAGCTACACCAAAGAAGGAAGGAATGAGATTCTGTTCAGACCAAAACTTTACCATCACAAGCTAACTTGTAATTACCTTTGTCTAATTAATGCATAAGTACAATACTACGAATCCGACTTATTCTACACACACTTAACCTGCCCTCACGGGTAAAATAAATACTAAAACATATTATAGAACCAGGAGAAATAGCTCGTTTCATTCGACTTAGCAACGAGAAATTTCTGTGTAATGTCATTAACACGCCGTTGGGGGTTCGGTGTAATCATATTATTCATTTAATTTTCATAATTTTTAATGGAATATTTCGTACTTAACTTCCGTGACGTCACGTTTATCTTCCACGAGTAGTCAGGGCGGAAGAACTATTTCTCGTTGTCCATTTAATTTCTTATCCGAATGACGAAATTACGCAATTAGTTTATTGCAAGGCTGGATAAGTGATCAGTGATCCAGATCACGAAACAAGTGATTGCGTATTTCAAAAAATAAAACGTTAATCGACTGGACTTCTGCTACCGCTTCTACATTTCATTTTTTTTTAACTCACATAAAAAGATCTAATTCAAATAATATACTAAAATGAATTAATTCTAATGAAATATGAAGCTTTATTTATTTATATCGAAATAAGAATTGAATATTATTACTTTACCAATTTCAAACATAACATCGATGACTGCATTACAATTAAAGATATTTCAATGTAATAACATTCAATGACGTTAGCTTACACAATGAAAAGTAACAAAGCATAACTATTAATATTCAAATTCACAATCAAATATATTACTCACTAACACCGATGCTATCTCGATGTTATACCTGTAACATAAAAAATATATTAACTCACATTAGTTACACAAACAGAATCTCTACTTGGCCGGTTTCACTGACAGAAAGTGTAAACAAAATGACGTACGATGAACGGCAAAAGGAAAATGTTGGATTACAACAACATGATTCAGTAGTACAGAACAAAAAGAAGACGTCATAATGTTTTGATTATCTTGTGTATTTGAATGTACACGAAATGAAATGAAATAGAAATAAGTAATATTCTAATTTAGTATTTGTTTGTAATGCGTTTCAGTTCATGATATAAAGCATAAAAAAGTATGACACCATAGTCACGCCAGGGAAGAATTTAACAATGGGAAAAGAGTTCCGTGTGATTAGAGTGGAGACGCTCTTTCTTCTAGACACTGGACGTTTTTACTTATCTCGATTTGTACCAAAATAAAGAAGGATTTATCTTCGTACTTTCAAAATAATGATATTTTTTTACTTTTAATTTAGCAGCATCATAATATCCAATGAGACTTATGAAAAATACAGAAAATAAAAACTAAAATCTTACGAATAGTTTATAATGTCGCATTGTGAATGCAAAATTGATTAAATAAAATAATTACAAGAAATTTTCATCTATATCGAAAGTTTTAACAAATATTTCTTTCGGCTGTTTGGGTGGATTGCCTGAACATTGATGAAAATACGCTCTGTAGTAGCGAAAAAGTAACAAGTGCTTGAAAAATTCATCAGGCCTATTACGTCCAGGGTATCTCGGTGGTTAGAGCAGTCGCCCAGATTGCAAAAGTTCATAGGTCCCATCTCAGAGCGCCAGGGAGAAGTAACTTTTTTTAGTCATCATTCACTAAGAATAAAACCTTATATTGGTCTGTCATAAGTAAGAAGTGGTAGAAATAGATGTATTATATCGTAAAGAACAACATAATCGTAAATAATGATATTATGATAATCCTATGCATAGTCACCTACTTACACATTCACTGAATATTTCCTTCGAATATAAATTTTTACGAGCAACCGTTTTGGTCGATCGTTCCGAATACTAAATCGGTAATATCCTAACATGAAGGTGGAACTTCTAAAAAAGTAGATCCTTGATAGATTAGAACATCACGATTCGCGACAAATGATGCGTTATCAATATCAACAGTGATTATTTTATAAATATTTAATTCTTTATTATAACGACAAATATGAAAACTTAATGAAAAAAAAAATGAAGATTTATTTTCAGATTTTATTAGAACCTTTAATTAATTATAATTATTACAACCTTTGAATTACAAATTTTATGTTAAGCTTTACATACGTAAAACATGTTATATTAACAAAGAGACTTTGTCAAATTGTAATTCATAAACAATGATACAGGTAGTAAGATCAAGAAATTATATTTATATATGAACATATAAAATTTTTGCGTAACTGAGTGAATGATTGACAGACAACGTACAGCCGAAACTACTAAGCGTAGACAGTTGAAATTTGTAATGAAGATTCCTTAGGGAGTATAGAGGAGCACTAAGATAGGATTTTTGAAAATTCCACCCCTAACGGGCCGAATTAGGGGATGAAAGTTTGTATAAAACTTCATTACTACAAGTGCTAGGAGTTTCAAATTTTGGGATTTTATGAAATTCGACGCCTGAGATGGTAAATTAGGCGATGAACATTTTTATGGAAATTTTCTCACATCTGGACTTAAAACTAGCCCACGCGGACAAAGTCGCGGTCAAAAGCTAGTTGAATATAATATAAATAACTGAGTTGTTTATACTGTATAAGCAAGAATAAGTTGTATCAATGTGTTAGAAAGTGGAACCGTCGATGTGACCAACGACACACATAGCCTTATCAATAACCACCGTCCCAAAACAAGGCCAGTTAGATGAGACGACAAAGCCTCCTACCTCTATTATGCAAAACAGAATAACGGTGAGATATTGGTTGGGTCAGCTGAAGCTACATGTGTTGTTCTATTTTCGACCTTATCGACTTGGTCATAGAAGTTGAGAAGTAACAACATTTGCAGTCATATCCGTGATGGGATGAGTCCAGTTTACGAGCGTTCGTGTGCTGTATTCTTTCCACGCACGTAACCAGATGCTGTGTTGTTAGCCATTGAGATGTGCTACCACGTCACTCGGCAAGACTTTTATAGTGGGCAACGGATGATTTGATGCTTTATCGGATATTGCCGTACCGTTTTATGAAAGTACCAACTCGGTTCCCTCTCTAAAACGTTATATCGTTTGTATTCATGACTTTGAGAAAGAAAAAATATTCTAACTACTGAAACTATAGATTGTATCGAACAAAAGTAACTTTCACTAATATAGAATGCTAGAATCTTAACTCTAAAACAAATCTAAATTTATGAAATACGAAACTCAACAACATTTAATGCCGTTTACACAACATTAGTGTTCTGTGTGTTTTGAATAAAGCGGCGAAATCCAAATGCGTTCTTTTGATTTCAGGAAAATGAGTTAGTTAGTTCTAAAATTAAAGAAGCAGACTCCAGCGCTATTTATTGACCTGGATGATGGGTGGACTACGTATATAATAAATAATAATTGGTTATGTTTTTGTAAATTTAACACAGCTTTCATTAGATCTAATTTTAATTATTTACAATACAAGTAATAAAGCTCTAGGTTGCCATCAGAATTAGAGGCTAAGAGAATGTCACATAAACATTGTATACATACATTGTTTGATTACTTTATTTTTATTGATTTTCCCCAAATTACTCCATACATGTAATTATTTATCAATATCCATTTTACTCATTTAAATGAACCACGAAATGAAATCGTTATTTCCAATGAACGTGAAGTAATTTTACCAATTTCTGACCGAGAAACAAATGGGCGTCTGAATTTTGCGACCACAGTTTTAGGTAGGGATAATTTAGTTACAGAACTTCACGGACTGAGGAAGGACGGGTACAACTAACGCTAACTAATCTAACACAAATGAATACAAACAACTCAACGTGTTGTTCGCAGAACACGATTCATGAATCATAACTAACTACATGGCTGTTGTAAATGAGAATATGAAAATCAGTATACAATTACAAATCCCTAGTGATAAAGTAAATATCCTAAATTAAGATCAAAATCTACACAACACATACTTAACATATAGAGAATATTTTACGTAGGTAAACTTGAAATTATCAGAACAGAATATGGATTGTAGTGGATAAAAATTACACAACATAATATTTTGCTCAGATACCAAAATTAAAATCTAAAGCATTCGCATTATTCAAATCTGAAACAATGAATGTACCAAATCACCTGGATTGGCAATATTTCTTGACCAGATCAGTAATCGAACGTGGACCTTAGAGACAGCGATGCCTTAAGACCACTCAGCCACTGATGAAATTCAAAAACAATACAGGAGTTATGAAGCATCAGAAACAAATTTATTATATAACCAGGTGATTATATAAAAGAGTTTTTATCATAATTATTGTCTATCAAACGTTGAGAGCTAAACTGGAATTCAGTGGTCACGAATTCAGGTGGACAGCAATTTAGTTATGAAACTGCACGGCTGCTGTCCGGTAGACATTATCGTGTACCGGGGTCCGTCCCCAACTTCTGTCGTGTACGCCGGCACTTAATCCTATTTTTGCTAACTCGATTCCGTTTCTATGTCAGCTCATCCATTTGGCTCTTTGTTTCTTTATCGTTTTATTTCAGTATTTGTCGTCATAATAAGATTAACTTGATTAGTATCGTATTGCGAAAGAAATTTTGTTTCGTTTGGTCCAAATATTTGTTTGATCGTCAAAACGATAAATGTAAGGATTTTGCCTTTACTTATTCTAGTTATTTTTTTATCACACGAGGTCTCTAAAATAGTAGACCATATTTGGTTCCATTACCTTATTTAACAAGTTATCATTTTCAGCTTTGTGCGTAAAAAAATGCGCTTATTTTATCGACCTCTGAAAATCAATACTCGAGTAAAAGTAATAAAAAACTTTAGTCCCAATTCATTATTAAAATTATCGTCAATGATAGTGTCTCACCACAGTTTTCAAAGAAACCTAACTTACACATATAATAAGGCACTAGCTTTAACACTAAGCAAACCGCAAATCTTCTCCGCCACTTATTAGTTGAGAAAACTTATAAGCTACGTACATATTGGAGAAACAAACAGCCAACAGACCGTGGGGCATGTTTCTCTCAATATTGCCCCGTAAAGTTTCCAAAGCTGAGGTCTTAAGGTATAACACGGCGTTCCGTTATGAATTAATTTTATTCCGTGGAAGCGTCTGTTATATTTCCTTAATAAGATGTGCCGCTTTTGTAAACATATCTATGTAACAAAGAAATAAATAGCTTTTAACGTCATTTCAATAACGTGAAAACAAAATTGTTGCCATAATTTGTTTCTCATATCAAGGAAACAGTCAATTCTCCGCATCATACTCACATTAAATAGCAGCATTTTATACCTATATGAATCACGTTTCTATAAAAAACCACTTAAAAATCAAGTAAATCGTATCGCTCATTTATTTAAAAGCTATTTACGGCAAGGTCAAGTTTTGAGTGCTCGTTTCCGATGCTCGGGTTGTATGCTTATTACGCTAATTGATCATATGAAAAAACATGATGAATCAACCTTGGACCTCTCAACTTATCACATGCACCTCTTATGGATTAATCGCCATGATTTTTAACAACGTTTTTAACTGTAATGTATGTAATTGTATTATTGGTTAGCTTAACCATCTCTAACGAACTCTATTTAATCTACATTTCATTGATATGACCCATTTAAGTTTTTACAATACGTACAATACGTTTGCGTCCTTATCAACATAAACATAAGAAAGTAAATCTATATTGATCAAACATATAAAGAACAATTATCATAAAATTGCTTAACTCTAGAGTGGCAAGCAAAGGCGGTCTTCTATAATTAATATATACGTCTATTCAATATAAAAGCCTCATCACATAAATCCAATTTGATATTCTCCAGTGGCATAACAATATTTATTTAATCTACTTTGGTATTGAAAAGCTATACAATTGGTTAGGAACACAACATAAACATTTTTTTTTATTCACATTTCCAGCAATTTATATTGCTTCATAAGATATGCTATCTACGTATATATAATGCTTTATCATCACTTCGTTAGACTGCGATACGAAATGACTGAATTTCGTTTTAAAAATGTCTGAGTTTACACCTGGAAAACCGTACCTTTAAATACTGCTACTGCTACTGCCAACACCAAAACACTCGACCTATAAACACTTGGCCAGCAATGTGTATGGAAAACCGATTGCGTGACAATACGACAAGCGACCCCATATTACACAGGAACCATGTCGGCCGTTTGAATAGACATTGTAAATATGGAATATTCACAACAGTAATTTTCAACGTCTCGTTGAATATTGAGGAAGGGATATTTATGTTGGCATCGATTCGTCCTTCATATGCTACTTCATCTCAAGTTACAGACAAGTTAATGGATAGATATATATTATAAAAGACAATATAGTTCGGCGGTGGCTTATTTATTTAATGGTTGGGATCATTTAAAAGAAATTGTTTTGAGTTAAGAGTCTCAACTTAGATCAAGAGGAAAAAATTACCATTTGATATTTGGCCATCCTTATCTCATTCAGATAGAGTTGAAAATAGGAATTTGTCTACTAAATTAAACCCTCTTTTAATAAGGAAGGCAGCAGATGATGTTGATGTTTTATTCAAGTATCATTTAAGAAGTGCTCGAATTTTTTCCTGTCACAGTTGACAATAATAAGTACCTACCTCGTAATGCCAAAATAATAACAAATGTAGGGTAAAATATGCTACTATCTCTTCTTAATATCTGTAGGCTGGATTACATCAATCTGGTTACGCCACTTTGTCGTAAATTATATATTTGACATAATTTTAATTGGACAAAAGATCTCTGGTGTTCTGTTTGCCCTCGTGGTTGTTTGGGCCTACAAATAAATGTCACTTTGCTAATACGACTGTGTGCACTTGTGCAGTTTGTTTCACTTCGAACATGGAATAGTTTGCTTTTATACGTATCCTCGCAATTTTCGTAATTATATACGAAACATCAGAAGTCAATTATCATCATGCTATTATCATGCTAAAGATTCTGTTGGTACACAAAGAAGTACAGTGTTTTAACAAAAATTGCGATTCAGTTAAAACTTAACTAATGTCCTGATTCAACGATAGAATAATAGAGCCAACACTAACTGCATGTTTTAGCTAGCGTACTATCGGCAAACTTGCTGAGTCCCTGTACACTTCTAACCAGACTACCATGACACAATAGAAAATAGATGCTGTGCTTTGGTGTGCATCCAACTACTAGTAGGTACAATATCATACTATCCAAACACACGTTCTAGCTACACGTGATTGTCAGCCATCAGGTACTTATGATTTTACCAGGGAATGGGCGTGACATTTTCACCCTCACTTGTAAACACGAGTTCATGCTATTGCATAGCGTCTCAATGCAATCTTATTATGTTGAATTAACTTTCAAGGCATTCTTATTTTGTAAAAATTGTAAAGTCTTTTTTCATCATTAATTCCGCGTACAAATCTACAAGCAAACACATTTATTTCCATTAACTCCAGGCGTCATTTCAAAAACTTCCAAGGATTTATCTATTGTATGGTTTAAAAGATCTCAGCATAAAGACAACAGGAAACTAATTAGTTTTATACTATATGTAGACTTCACAAAACTGAATTAACATTATAGCTACTAGACGGTACCTTATAGTTACGAGTACATTTATTCAAATTATCGTGTAAGCCACTCGGGAGAAGCTGCTGGCTATAAGCTAGTTAGTCTAAAATTATAAACGATTTCTTTGTATGTAATCCTGCGATTAATTCTTGACCAAGAAATGTTTCATCTCCGAATCAATAGACACCAAGCATTTTTTCAAGAATAATTAACAATTATTCAACAAATGTTTACACTAGTTCAGAGTTAGACTCCCCACAATATCATGAATTTCAACAGAAAACGATCTAGGTACCTACTAGTCTATTGGAACTGGCTACTGAAATTTATTCCTAACTTACGATAAGATAGCTCCATTCGAATATGTTACTACCGTTAGTTAGCAATTTCACCTATTATAATTTAACCTTAAATCTCTATTAATATGGGTATTATAGTATATGTAATTTCGTTTATCTCAGTTCGGTGTTCCTTATAACTATGTAAAATGCGAAACGACTTATTTGGAAAACTGACAAGGCAACTGTCATTCTTAATATATAGTGTATTCATTACCAAAGGCATTCTTAGGTGTACCAAATTATTTTAGGTACACATATCGAAAGAGGTTGTTCCACTTGTCTCCAAAGTCATTGTTCTCGAAATAATTTCCACTCCAACTGCAAGATTTGAGGCATTTAATTTACATGTATAAATATTCATCTGATTTATTCAAGTTACAGTTTCGTTATTACGACATTTGAAACATGTATCTATCTTAAAATAATGGACAGGTGATTTTAAATGAAATCACCACTTTTTATTTTTTTTATTTGATCAGTATCTGGCTAAAATTAAAATATTGGTAAATATTTAAGTATTTCAATAAATGCTTTTCAAATAACACATTTATGTTAGGTATTGCATGAGTTCTCGAACGTTCTCTCACGTACTCACATATTTTATGGCCAATAAGTATTGTGCGTACATTTTGTTTTACGCAACAAGAAGCATTTGCGCGACATACTCTAAACATAACAATTCAATACTTATTCAGTACGTGCTGTAATAATGATGAATAAGAAGAAATCAGCTAATCACTACATATTGTAAAACATAGTGGGGTAAACTCTTCTGGCTTACAGTGGAATCTCCTGAATGGATTTTTGTTCGGTTCTCACTGAAAGGCAGAGTAATTTGTGGGAGCTTTTTCAAAGGAATACCCTTAAAATTCTATGTAACTTGATTGTAAGAAGATTTCAGAAGAAAAGTGGTGAATGGTAGTTTGTTTACATGTAAATCATCCGTGCAAAGATAGAACAAGGTCCCAGGCTATAATAACATAAAAGAAACTACAACTATTTATACTTCTAAATTGATTTTCTATAGTTTATAGTTGTGGTTGGTTATACATTTAAACTGTTTTTATAGCTTAGTTACATTAAACGATTGAAGAGAAAGAAAAATGACATAAGCAGATTTTATCATCAAACAAAAAACAACACACATGAAATTAAAAACTTCTTTGAACAATTCGCTGCAGCAATTAAAGTAGTTTGCATAAGAACAGCGTTAATCTTTCGTAACCTTTCAATTTTCTCTAGAGTTCATTAAAAAAAAAAAGAATATTATGCAACGTTACTATCATAAACGGGTAGCGTAGGTGCATTAGTGTTGTAATAATAGCGCAAGTTTATCGATTGTATTGTATATATTATTATAGCGTTGAGATTTAGTCAACTAATACTCAGCTACTGATGGTTCTATCAAAATTATCATTATTGTCACTTCTATCTGTAGCATCTACTATTGAAAACTTGTAATTACTTACATAGATTAAGATAACAGTTTAGGTTAAATTTCTGCAATCTGTCGACGTTGTCGGTTAAATCCTATAATATCGATTTTTTAGGTACTAATTAAATTACACATCAAGAACATATATAAGAGTAAAGACTTCTATAAAGTTAATAATCATTGAGAAGCGCAATACTTGGAATTAATAGCCTTCGCTTTGTTCTACACTAACCGCCAACTTGATATATATTGGTACACATACTAATATTTTTATTCGAAAAATATTAATTTAGTAATGACATCTTTTACATAAATTTAATTACATTTTAGTTTAGAAATGGCAAGTTTCTTTCTGCCGTTTTCATTGATTGATCGTGATTGAAATGAAAATATATAAGTAGGCTATTACAAGCACTTTTGAATCGTTCAAATTTTTTTTTGCCCCATCTCTTGTTCAGGACGTTATTTAGCTGACAAGAAGAACAAGCGAAAGAAACTTACCAGCTCAATTTAAACCAGATTCAAAAGTACATCCAATAAACTTATTTGAATTAGAATATGTTTATCTTTCATTGATATTTATTTGATTATTTAAAATAAGCAGGTGCTATCGTTAGTTACGATATCATAAAATAGTCACTGTTTGCCATTATCTGTACCATGAAAAAGTTTTTATTGTGCTATCGTTATTGTGTCATTGAAGGTCTATCGATAATCACTCCATCGATTTCGTCACAACTCTAAATCAGATACATTTACTCAACAATGAAGACGCGTGAGAGAACGGCCATGTGAGTCATACCGCCCGTCTAGTTGGGTGCATCTCTTATCAATCAATTTGCGTAATCGCTTTCTTAACCTATCTTACTAACTGTTATGTTGATTACCTTCTTCAGTTAAGTCATAGTTATATAACAGAGTATTTTTTTTTTGCGTATATATAAGTAAATGATATATGCTTTGTAACCTTCACAACTTTATACTAGTAGATAAGCAGATCATATTTTTTATACATCTAACTTTTCAAGCTCGATTTCAAAGCAAATAACAAAACTTTTTCTTTTTTTACATCTGCATTCGTTTTAGTGTCATTATGTATGAACTTACATAACACTTAATAGTTATTTAAGATACGAGTGCGGAAAGTAAGGTTTTACGAATAAGGGCCAAATCATTGGCACGAATTCGAAAAACCTTTTACGCTCAAGTTTCTTACAACATTTTTCAATGCTTTTTGCGAGGAAATAAAACAAATATATAGGTTAATAAAACTAAGTATGTATTAAAGGTAAAAATTATTTGTTAAAATTAAACGTGATATTCGAACATGTTTTCGTGTCATACATTTTTATTTGAAAATATTCGTTCTAGGCTCCTTGAAATACTTTTGCCTCTAAAGTTTGACATATTTTCATCAATTTTTTTTTTTTTTTTTTTTGGTGCTCGGCTAAAAAAAAAGAAAAATATTTAAGCATGTGTGCAGTAAAGGATTTCAGTACATTTTATTTAACACGTGTTTAAAGACTCACTTTCGGTATTTACAATGGATTAAAAAAAATTGCGTATTTCTGGGACCTTAGAAGATTTTGTGTAATCATAATTTACGTTTCTATTTATTTGAGTATCTTTGTTATATGTACTTTTTGCTTGTAACAAAAAGAGTTATGAGCACTACTGTGCACGCGATTGTAAGGAAGAACGCGAAAGTCCGAAGAAAAGATGGATAGGCTGTGTGAAATATTACACGAGTTAGAATATTGAAATGATGGTTGATTATAATATAAATAATATATATTGCCCCAACTACAATAAATAAATAAACGTTAATTTATATATTATATTGGTCAATTTTGAACTCACAATGCTGAAAAATATATTTATTGAAAAATACTTAACAAATCCACTTGTCAAAGGTGAGCCCTGTTAGGTGCTTGGTAGCTCAGTGGTTAGAACAGCCCGTAAAGTCCCACCTCAGAGTACTAGGGGCAACTGAATTTTTTAAGCATTTTCCATTAGGAATATTATTAAATATGTTCGATATCCAGTCCCAACTGTATAGACTAGCGGCAAAGCTAACTCTTGTCTATACTACTCGTAATAAAGAGGAAAGAGGGAAGATCTGATTATTTGCATTGAATAGGCCGACCGATAACTAAATAGATATAGATTGTAAAAAACCAAAAAAAAAACAAAACAATATTGAGTTATAGAGTGCTGAAAATAAAAACATGCACAAGGAAGTAGTTATCATCTTCAAATAAACTACTTACAAGTTTTAAAAACATTTCACCGACAATAATAGCTGAACCCTTACATAATAAATAAAGATTTAACGATAAGGACGCACGGAACGAATTGCACAAACGGACGCTACAATGGCAATTACACACAAATTGCTCTGATTAATACCAATTTATTGTATGCGTTCTTTATGCATTAAATGTGCGTTTTATTCAAGTGATTGTTGTCTCGGCGAGATAAAAAGCTTTGTTAGTTTGCGAAATTTGCTGAATTTGCAGTTTCATTTAATTCTGAATACTTCCTACTAAGCAATGTTATTGCGATTCGGTTACAGTATCGGTAAGACTGTCAAGGATGTAGTATACTTCAGCTGTGTCGTATTCAACGGATGCTTAGTATCGATAATATCGCCTGAGTTACACTAAATACACTGTCATTGAATCTAAAAATCACTGATATTATGTAAATATAATGAAAAATGAGTAGCTCAGTGGCGCAGTGGATAAGCGCCGCGGCCCGCAGTCGTTGTCGGTTCAACTTTCGCAAGGGTCGGTCACGGGATGGGTGATCAAAAATCTCGAGCTACTCCGTGTTTCGAAAGGCACGTTAAGCTGTTGGTCCCGGCTGCATTTGCAGTCGTTAATACCCTCCATTCCGCGTTGAGCCAGCGTGGAGGATCATGGCCCATCCATAAGGAAGGCCTGAGCCCCTGCATTTGGGACGTAAAAGGGCTGATGATGATGAATGAAAAATGCGAAATCATGTTTGTTATTGGGATTTTTTATCAATATTACCTATTACGAAAGATTATATACCTACAAAAATGTATACAATCGAAGAAATATTTCTAAAATGAATGTTTCATTTAGGTACACAGTTCTAATGATACATTTTAATTGTGAAGTGAAATTCAGAATTTAATATAAAACCATACTTTTACATGGACATATTTTGTCAAATTTTTGAACCAAAGAAAGATTGGATTATAATCAGATAAAAAATATTTGGCCTAAAGATATTCAGATTTCTACTGTCAGTTAGTGTGATATTAAATTATGCTGTGAACGTTAGCAATAATATACATGATGATTAAAAATATAATTTTATATATTGTTTTTGAAATAAAATTTGAAACAGAAATAAATAACATTTGTCGATTAAATAGTAACCAAGAAACATACATTCATTTTATTAGTATACAGTAACATTATTTAACATCAATAGCTTTAAAATTTCCTAAAAGAGAACCTTTTTGTGCCCAAAGTATGTGAAATAGTGATCTATTATTAATTATAAAATGAAATGCCTAATACCCGGGCGTTTTAATCGTTTTGCTAAACGATCCGAAACTCACATTTTCATTTACAACACGGAAACGTTTGATGTAAACAGTGTGGTTGGGACACTGATTATTGATTTTTATAAGAAGGTCATGAGGACTGTCGAATATTTTTTGGAATAGGAAGCTATCGATGACCTATTCTTCATCGCTACGTCATAAAAGAGGACAAGGATTTAATGATATAGAACAAAGGTACACTCTCGCGTAGTGGTCGTAGTGAGAACACCGGGGGGCTAATTCTTTTATTGTAAAATCTATCTGAGTAGCTCGGTGGCGTAGTGGATAAGCGCCGCGGCACGCGATCGATGTCGTTAAGCAACTTTCGCAAGGGTCAGTCACAGGATGGGTGACCAACAAATTATTATCTCGAGCTACTCCGTGCTTCGGAACTCACGTTAAGCCGTCAGTCCCGGCTGCGTTTTTAGTCGTTAATACCCGACAATCCGCATTGAGCCAGCGTGGAGGGTCATGGCCCATGCTCCTTAACCATCTATAAGGAAGGCCTCAGCCCCTACAGTGAGGACCAAATAAAGGGCTGATGATGATGAAAATCTATCTCAATCTTTTAACGATATAGTGATTTATGATATTGTATAACTTTCAAAGATTTTAAAGATCAATAAACAATAAAAGTAACCTATCAAAAGATTGCAACTAGCATACAAATCTTTCGTTTAAAATTTCTCAATATTACGTTGTTTTAACTACAATTTTTAAATTTAATTAAAAAAAAACAAATCTATGTTTAATATCAGACAATGAACTCTTTATGCTTTCAGCAAGTACTTCTAAACATCTAATGATTGGTTTTCACATTGATTCGGGATGCAAATGTTGAGAAATTCATTACTCAACTTTAGGCTTAACTTTAACGCCAGCACAGGCACTTAATTGTACACATTAATTGTTATTAGCGATTTAGTTCACAAGTTCTAATCGAGTGCACTCTATGTAACACGTGCACAAAATAATTAGCATAAATTAATCACATTTATAAATTAATGCAATAACGTTTTAATCAATTAGATTAATGTGTCTCGTGTGGACATATTCATGTGGCAATAATAAAATGATTTCCATATTTTATGTACCCCGGGAGGGTCGTAGATATCTCCGCTAATATTTGTATCACAAGTTTAATAAAAAAAACAATAAGTCAAACTGCAAAAATGGAAATTAAAATGAATGCCGTCATAATTGAATGGTTAAATGTCCAGATTTGGAATTTTGAGTTATTGTTTATTAGGCACGTTGTTGTATGTGTGTAATTGTACTTTTTTATCACTTACTGATGCTTGTGTTTTGTTTGGCAGTTGTCGATGATTTGAGAAAGAACCCCGGTGGGAGATGGATGGAAATAACTTAAAAACAGGAAAAAATTGGAGCGTATTGGGGAGATCTATACCCAGCAGTGGACTGCTGTAGGCTGATCATGATGGCGATGGTTGGCGATAGCTTTCTATGTCTTTGTGTTTGATTTATTGTTATCCTACTGTTTTTGATTAATCGTAAAAGTCTACGTCACTAATTGGGTGTAGCTTTTCATATAAAATAATTATTATTATAAACTTGTCTTTGAATCGATTAGTACTTTGAATAATGACAGTATGTTGTCAGTCTGACGTCTGAATTAAGGTCATTCTGTAATCGACTACCGTTGGTTTATAATAAAAAATAAAAAGTTCTTTACTTCCAAATCAGAACAGAAATAATATACAAGCAAGTTTATTTTACGGTATATTTATTATTTAATATAAGCATTTATAAAGGGCAGATGACCTTCATTAAATTGTAATATAATAAATTGACTATTACTTAACAAAACTAATATGTAATAAACGCAAGTAATAGCGTTAGTAAATAATGAAATGACAAATGACTCGCGACTTTTTATACAACACTGTTTGCCCTGACATCATCAGCTTATTAAAGTTTCTACTGCTGGAGTTTAGGCCTTCGATTTGGATAGAATCAAATAGAGAATATTTAAATTTGGAATCATGGGTTATGTTGCTGGCACAACACAAGTAGATAAAGAAATAATGTAATATTTTCGACACTCAATTGTTTTTTATTCTATGTTCTGCATGTCAAGGAATAAAAGCCCATTATATTTTTTCTATCTGTTTTTTAATAACTAATTCATTCTAATATCAGCAATAATCTACAGTCCACCTAAGAATCGTACAATGGTCCATCTCACCGGTAAGAATTAAGTTATATATAACAAACAGCAAAAGAGAAAATACGTTTCGTTCAAATCTCCAATATCAAGCAATGTTGCAAGAAAAAACGAAACGCAAGGGTACGTACTGATATGCAAGCAAAAGACCAAACTGTGCGAATTTCATTGTGATAGTTTATTGGCGCAATTTAGAGATACAAGAAAAAATCGACCAATAAGCGGCCGGTGCGGCACGGTCGAGCGGCAACGGTCCAGCGTGCAGCGAATCAACGATCAGTTTTCTTCCCTACTCGCCGGGCGGAAGTTCCGTCTGCAATTGCAAAGGCAAGCGAAAGGAAGCGTCTTTTGAAGCATTTTTGTGGTCAGAGTTTAGTTGTGAAATAGCTATTTTTTATTATAAAGTGAAAGTGCAAAAGTGTAACATCGTTATATTAGGAACTATAAGGTGTTTAAATCCTATTACTCTTGGAGCTATATTATTTAAGTGATATTCGTAGTCTACCCAATTTTGTAAGATTTTATAATCTCGTGTTCGTTAGTATTTAAAAATGGCGGATGCGCAAAAAAAGCTAATTGCAAGCCGGGGCTACGCAAAAGGAGCAATAACAAGGATTTACAATTTTACCTTGAATAAGGTTGAAGTTGAGAGTACCAGTAAGGAGACCCTGATAATAAAGCGGGATAGATTATTAGCAATGTTCAAAGAGTATGAGCGATGCCATCAAGACATTTTAGCTTATAATACTGAGGATACTGAAGACATATCTGTTATAGAAAGTCACTATTTTTCTAGTCTATCTGTTCTAAATGATGCAATTAAAAGGTACTCTAATTGTGTACAACAAGAAAATAATTTGGAGTCAGGTAATGACAAAAGTAACAATAAGGTTAAATTGCCTTCTATTAATGTTCCTATCTTTTCTGGAAAATATTCCGACTATATTAATTTTATTGAAATGTTTAAATCAGTCATTCATAAGGACAGAAGTTTAGATAGTGTACAAAAATTGTATTATTTACGTTCTTTTTTAAAAGACCAGCCTTATGATTTAATAAAAAATTTACCTCTATCCAATGATAGCTATAATAATGCACTGGAGTTATTAAATAAACGTTATTATAATAGGTACAAAATTGTAACAGAACATGTAAATACTTTACTAGATTTAGAAAAATTACCAAAGTTTCCAAAAGCTAATGATCTGCGACAATTTATTTCAGTTATTAGCCAAACATTAGCTGCATTAAGAAACATGGATTCGGCTGTGGAACAATGGAACCCCATATTATTGGGTGTTCTTACACGTAAGTTGGACATCTACAGTGCTCGTTCATATCAATTGGAGCGCAATCAGGAAAAAGATCCAACAATTGATGACCTATTGGATTACTTAAGCAGGCGAGCGCTTGCAATGGAAAACACTGAGCCGGAGATGCCTGAGACCAACAAACGTCTATCTACAACAGCGTCCTACAATAAAAAGGTAGTTTTGGCAGCAACAAAGGCAGCACAGCAGTGTCTATACTGTAAGTGTTATGATCATAAATTATATTTATGTCAAAAATTTAAATCATTGCCAGCAAGTGAAAGGGTTGATTTTGCAAAGCATGAAAATTTATGTAAGATATGTTTACATAAACATGTAGGTAAATGCAAGTTTCACTTTAGGTGCGAACAATGCAAAAATAATCATAACACATTGTTGCATTTTGAAAAAACTAATCCAGTAGTTTTATTATCTGGTAATAAATCAAATATGAATGCTTTAATTCCAACAGCACGAGTGAAAATCTATGCAAAAGATGGAACAGAGGTACATCTTAAGTGTATTCTAGACTCTGGTTCTCAAGTGTCTTTAATTACCACTAAGGCAATTAATGTCCTGGGGTTGACACCTCAACAAACTGATATAAGTCTATTTGGTGTCACAGAAAGTGAAAATAAAATTAAATATTGTATTCCATTAAAAGTTCATTCTTTAACCTGTGCATTTAATACTATTATAAATTGTAATGTTGTGGACAGAATTACATGCAATTTACCACAAAAACTTTTTGACACAAAGGATATAAATATTCCTCCTGGTGTCACATTGGCAGATACAACTTTCAATCAACCATCTGAGATAAATATGCTGATTGGTGTGGATGTCTTTTTTCAGATTCTCCTGCCGAATGAAGATTTTGGGGAGGAATCATCTGCAAGCAATTTTAATAAGTATTCACCGTCAACGTCACCACATATAATTAATACATGTTTTGGCCACATTGTTGCTGGGACTTGGGTTGGAAAGTGTAATCTTCTAAAAAATAAGGTTGTATCGCTTCTCTGTACTAAATGTGACTCTGATATTAGTAAGTGTATTAACAAGTTTTGGGAGGTAGAGAGTGTGCCACAATTATTATTTGAAAAGAATTCAGAACAGGACTTAGCTGAAGATATTTTTAAAAACACAGTTAAATTAGAAAATAACAAATTTCAAGTTGATCTGCCTTTGAAGGTGGAACGCTGCAAAATAAATGAGATATTAGGTAACTCATTTGATCTAGCTTTACATAGGTTTCTTAGTTTAGAGAAACGGCTACAAAAAAGTGGCAATTTATTAAAGGAATATCAAAAATTTATTGATGAATATATAGAGCTTGGTCATGGACATTATATAGATATTAACTCATATGATTTTACTAAGGATCCAATTTATTTTCTGCCCCATCATGCTGTAATAAATTTACACAGTAAGACTACACCTGTAAGGGTAGTGTTTGATGCATCGATGAAAACAAGTAAAAAGGTTTCATTGAATAATATTTTATTGAACGGTCCAATAGTACAAAAAGATTTATTTGACATAATTTCACTGTTTAGATTTGGAAAATATACATTAAGCTCAGATATTAAAAAAATGTTTCGCAATGTTTTGGTTAATCCAGAGCACACTTCACTACAGAATATTCTATGGCGTCAAAATCCAAATGTGCCCCTTCGTTGTATTCGTTTAGATACTGTCACATATGGTATGAAGCCATCAAGTAGCTTAGCCACACGCTGTTTATATGAACTTGCACAAAGGCATGAGCACAAATATCCTTTAGCTTCTTTTATTTTAATGAACTGCTGTTATGTTGATGATGTTTTATATTCATGTTCAGATTTGCACAAAATGCTTGAAGCTAAACAACAATTGCGTGAAATATTAAGTTATGGTAGCTTTAATTTGCATAAGTGGGCTTCTAATACACCTGATATTTTGTCTGATATTCCAGAATGTGAGCAGCAATTTACAATGTTTGATCTTCAAAAGGATAGTTATAGCATGAAAGCTTTAGGTTTGAAATTAGATGTAAAAAAAGATTGTTTTATTATAAAAGTACCAAATAATTTTAACGTTACTAAGATTACAAAAAGAGAGGTTCTTAGTTCAATATCTAAGTTCTATGATCCTATGGGATTTATAAGCCCAATAATAATAGGAGCAAAGGCTATTATACAAAAAATTTGGTCACATAATATTGGTTGGGATGAGGTATTACCTAATAAGTTAGCAGAAGAGTGGCTACAATTTTCAAATAGCTTGCTTGAAATGGAGCCTATTAGCTTACGACGTCACATACCAATCGAGGGTGCAATTTCATTGCAGCTTACAGGTTTTGCTGATGCATCTAGTAATACTGGGTACGGGTGCTGTATATACCTACGCGTGGTCGACAGTACAGGTAACGCTGAATTGCATTTACTCTGCTCAAAGTCGCGAGTTAATCCACGTGCAAATCCATTAACGATACCTAGATTAGAGCTTAATGCAGCATTATTATTATCTATTTTAATGGAAAGAATTTATGGAATTTTACATAATAATATAAGGATAGATAATGTGTATTTATTCACAGACTCAGAAATTACTTTAGCTTGGATTAGGACTGAATTAACCAAACTACAGGCATATGTAGCAAACAGAGTGAATGTAATTCGTCAAAAAACTGATAAATGGTCTTGGCTATATGTACCATCTTTAAGTAATCCTGCTGATTTAATTAGCAGAGGTATAAAACCACAAAAACTTCCAAATTGCTCCCTCTGGTGGAAGGGACCGGAGTTCCTTCAAAGTAACTACAGTTTTGATAATGAAATAGATTTTCCTGAGTTAAAGACGGTCAAGGATACCAAAAGCAAGGTAGTGTTAACAACTGTTGTAGATAGTAATATATTTAAGTTTCTTGAAAAATATTCAGATTTAAAAAGGATGACACGATTATTAGCTTACGTATGTAGGTTCTGTCACAATTTAAAAAGTAATATAAAAAATAAAGATAAGATATTATCAGCAGATGAACTACTTCATGCTTTGAATTTAATTATTAAATATGAGCAGTCAATTTATTTCTATGATGAGTTACAGTCATGGCGAAGAAAAAACTGCATAGAAGGCTCTTTAAAAGCTTTGCATCCGTTTGTAGATAATGATGGTTTGATTAGAGTAGGTGGACGGTTAGATAATGCGGATATTCCACTCTCACAAAAACACCCCATAATTCTACCAAAAAAATCACGAATCACGGAGTTAATAATTCGTGATGAACATATTCGATTGTTACATGTAGGTCCTAAGTCACTTTTAGCTAATTTAAACCAAAGATATTGGTTAGTAAATGGTATAAGGCAAGTAAAAAAAGTACTACATAAATGTATGACATGTTTTAGGCTCAAGGCTAATGCAGCGAAGCAGTTAATGGGGTCCTTGCCTCAACACCGTGTGAGGTCTTGTAGACCATTCCAAAAGGTTGGCATTGACTTTGCTGGGCCAATTCAAGTAAAAAATTCTAGAATAAGAAAGGCTTTGGTCACTAAGGGATATGTATGTATATATGTTTGCTTTGTAACAAAGGCTATCCACTTGGAATTAACTTCTGATCTTTCAACAGAAGCTTTTTTAGCTTCTTTTAAGCGTTTTATTAGTAGAAGAGGTTTGCCCAGTGATGTATTTTGTGACAATGGCGGTTGCTTTCGAGGGGCAAGGAACCAACTAGCTGAGTTGTATAAGCTTCATAATACAGTTAGTCATCAGACGTTAGTGCAGGGATATGCTGTTAAAGAGGGTATAAATTTTCATTTTACACCAAGCTATGCTCCAGTTTTTGCAGGCCTCGCAGAAGCAGCTGTAAAGAGTATGAAATTTCATTTAAAAAGAATAGTTTTAAATGCTTTATTAACATTTGAACAATTATGCACAATATTATGTCAAATAGAAGCTGTGTTAAATTCGCGCCCAATATTGCCCCTCTCCCAAGATATAAATGACTACTGTTATCTTACTCCAGGTCATTTTTTAATTGGGACAGCTCTTATTATGTATCCAGAAAAAGGTTTTTCTCAAACTGTAACTAACAGGTTAGATTTGTGGCAACAATGTACTCAGTTGAAACAAAGGTTTTGGAATGCTTGGCATAAGTACTATTTGAATGCTTTACAAAATAGGAATAAATGGTTTAGAAGTATGCCTAATGTTGCAGTAGGCTCTTTAGTAATTATGAGAGATGCTGGTACTGCTCCTTTCGTGTGGCCCATGGCTCGTGTAGTTAACGTGTATCCTGGAAAGGATGGTAGGGTTAGAGCCTTACAGTTGAGAACGGCTGATGGTAAATTATATGATCGGTCATTGCAGAGCATAAGCGTTCTGCCAATTGAATAAAGAACATAATTGTTTTTGTTAAGTATGTGTACTTTAATTTTTTTGCCTGCTGTGTCAGTTAATAGGTATAGGATATGTTTATAACTTAAAAGGAAGTGTTTTAGTTTAAAGGAAACTGTTAGTTTAAAAAAAAAAAACATGTTTTATCTTACAAGCTCCATAATATTACTTTGTAAAATAATTTTTATAACAACATGTTATTTTATGTTGCAATGTATGAATATTATTTATTTAAGTATCAGTAAAATAAATACTTATGATTATTAGTTATGTTTAGATTCATTACTATGATTATAACAAAATATTAGTTAATAGTAATTTAATTTTAAGTTAAATATTTTGATTATAAAATGAATATTTTGATTATTTCTGGTAACTTAAGTAATAATTATTTAATGTTAAAATAAAATAGCTTTTTCTGGGGCCGCAGCATGTTGCTGGCACAACACAAGTAGATAAAGAAATAATGTAATATTTTCGACACTCAATTGTTTTTTATTCTATGTTCTGCATGTCAAGGAATAAAAGCCCATTATATTTTTTCTATCTGTTTTTTAATAACTAATTCATTCTAATATCAGCAATAATCTACAGTCCACCTAAGAATCGTACAGGTTATACTCATCACGATGAACCATTGCGGATTGACGACTACAGATACAGCCCGATCCAATAGTTTAACGTGCCTTCTGCATATTAATGATTGATCACCCATCCCATGACCCTTGTGAAATTATTGTAACTCCGCATCCTAAACCACGCCGAAAATTAAGACATTGAGCTCACAAGCCCTAATAAAATTCAAATTGCATTATGTCCTTACGTATTATATAGAAGACTGTTGGTGTCTGATCACATTCTCTATCTGATCGCAAAAAAACTTAAACTACCAAATGGATTTTCATGCGGTCTTCAGAGACTACTAACACATGACGATAATCTAAGAAAAATTCTACCGAATAAGAAATCACTACACTTAAAACACACCTAATCGATCACATTATAAACAAAACCTAATTTCACATATCCCAAGTCCAAGACATGTGACCGCAATATTACTAACGCAATAACATAATTCGGTAACCGTTCCCGGCTCGATAATGGCGGATGGCATAAATGGCTTATATTCCTTGCCGAATGGCGTAATTACTGGTTCGACGCATTGGTAGCCCGCCAAACGCCTCCAGGGAGTCCGTTGCACGATTCTCTGCCGAATTTATCGGCTTGCAAAATGCTTTGTTGTCTGATATATTGACATTATTGTAACCGCATTTCGGTGGCAATTAGTGAGAGAACTGGCAAAACATACCCTTGTCATATTTCTAAATGGGCATTGTATAAAATCACGAAGACATTGAAAGATTAGAAATATATATATAAAATAATAATAGTAAAAAGTTTTTTAAAAACGATCATTAATTTGGCGCAATAATTATAATAATAATTTTATGTAAGACAAGACAATTTTAAGTACTTATAATCAAAATTTTTCTCTAACGGTAACCGACTTGAAAAGCTTGTAGCGCTTAAAAGATATGTGTAATTTCCCGTCTCCGACTTCATTAGCGCTACAAGCATATAAGGTCAATTACTGTGTGAGAAAATTGATTATAAGTACTTTAATATTACCGTTATGAACCTGTCTTTCATAAAATTATTATTTACGTACCAGTGTGCATTATGTAACACATAAAAAAGCTCTTTTTGTTATATTTTTATGTTTTAGTGTTGTCTCATGGTGCCCGTTCAGTGCTTATATCTGTGATTAGCCTAAACTTCAAAGAAGAACAGACAAGCAACGGAAACTTACTTAGTTACCCAGAATTGACGAATTTTTGTTACTTTTTCGCATCAGAACATCTTCACCAAAATTCGAGACAATATTTAAATACGTTAAAAGAATATGTTATTTGGAATAATTAAATAAACTATGTTGACCTAAAGTCCTCGCTCATGTTTGTTGAGATTTCTGAAGTTCAAGTGTATAATTGAAAAAAAAAAACTGACAATTTTGCTATATAAAACTGCCTTTAAAATAACAAAACGATAATTTTTATCGTTGTCATATTCTGCATATTTTTGTCGGAGATAGAGAATTTACGATCTCAAACATTATTTATTAAATATTTGTCTTTTATCTTACTGAAATATTTAATAATCATAAAATCTTTTTTGCATGGAAATAAGTGAATAGCCCTCAGAAAGTCTCCGTATTTTGTCTCTGTTCTGCGAAGTTTTGGCTAATAAGCATAACCTATTGCTATCACATAATAAATGCTTATCTGATATTCGAAATATCATATTCAAATGTAACGTAATATTATTAATAACACTTAAAAGACGACGCTCTTGCCTTTAGAGTCTAAGGACTCTCAGATGCTTAAGATAGTCGGATGGTAGTGCAATGAAAAATAAATGAATAATCCTATTAGGAGATAGATTCAAAACTCTTAAAATTAACATAAATAAAAAATAAACACTACACAATTTTCAAGTAGGTTTATTGTTTATCTCTTAATGATATTAAGTGTGTCGTTTAAAAATAAATATGTGAAAATAACAGAGAAAGCACAATGTCATTAAGTGTATCATATCATATAGCATAAAAAATAAAGGAACCCTTCTGTATTTGGGTCAAAGTAATAACTTTGGTGAATCTCGACTGCCATTTACTAGTATAACACCAAGGGTCGACAGGTCGTGTCGTGAGAAGAGTTAAATCAAGCTTAGTGCACATAATAGGGGCACATTTGTAACTAACTATTTACTGACTTGACAAATGTTATTCTGTCCGATTTTAAATAGATTGAGTTAAAAAAAATAATTCGGGTAGATAAATATTCAAATTGTAACTCAAAAAACCAAGTATTATAAATCTACTGTAATATTATATTTTACATCATTCTACTACGAAATTTTCAGTTTTAGAAATCGGAACGTTCTTGCACAGTAGATAGTAATTTAAAAACTTATTAATTGATTAAAATATTGAATATTCAAGACTATGAAAATATTATAAAGATATGCTGTTAATAATTATTACCTTTAAGATGAAGCGGCCGCGGAATTTTAATTTCAATCTTAGTTAAAAAGAAAATATTTTTATTTAACTTTAACGTTCATTTGTAGAAAACCTTATATTATATATTCTAATAAAATAACAATTGAATTTGAGTTTTATTAAATACTAGCCAGTAAATTTATTAGCAGATGATACTGCATTTTTTGGTTGAAATAAAAAGTTGTAATAGTAACAGAGCGTACGTACGTATTTGTAAAATAAATTCACGTGCAGAAAGGGCATCAGATGTTAGCTTTTCGGTGTTGATCTAAGGTGCCGATTAATGCAACTCAGTGATCGGTGATTATAACTCCAACTGTGATTTCACCGTGTAAAGGTGTAACACGTGTAAAGTAAGATGATGCCATAATACAAGTTTCATGGAGATGTTTGTAAATGGAATTTCATACAATTATTTTTCGCAAGATAATTCCTAATTATATTGACGAATAAATTGTGTGCCATTGTATAACTGCCTTTATAGTCGGCCTTAAGGGCAGTAGGCTGGCAGTGTTGACCGAATGCCCTGCCGTTCCCATCTACAGTCACCAGACAACTTCCAGTTAAATGCTTTCTGATACGAATGGATTTCGTCTTAATCTACCAAGAATTTAGTAAACGAAATTACAATATGTATTCTTATAGTAGAGCAAGACAAAAACTTAAATGTATAATACAAAAATGCTACTCGATTATTTACAAGTATTTAACGTTACACAAACGTTAAAAATATTCCCAAAAGAAATATTCTATTTAACACCTTCCTAAGGGCCGGTCAACTAATTGAATAAAAAAAAATAATAATAATTAATGTATTGAATTATCATGCGGTGAGTATCACTATTGTGATAATTCTATTTGTTCATTATATCGACTATCAATAACTTTCATCCCCTTACTTTAAAATAAGTTTCTTGGATATGTAAACCACCTACGTTTCTATTTCAGTGATAATAGAGATGCCAAATTAGAAATAACCGGATCAACTTAATAAAATAAAACTTGGGAATATAGATACTTCTTCGAAAACAAAAATAACCCACTGAATAATAGCGAAGAAGATGTCCCGAGACATAATACAAAAATAAATATTAATCAAACCGAGGTCTTCCATTGTGAAGTCGCTTTAAAAGCTAATATTATATAAAATTGTTACCTTAAAAGCTAATATTATAGATTTATCATACGTTTATCGGCTCACCGCTATTTACCTGCAACGAGAGAAGATAAAAAACATTATAACAAAAACACAGGTTATGTCAATAATAAAACTAACCGTTAGGTAAAGCAGATAAATTACTAACAATCGTTGTTTGATTGGCACTATACATTAATTATCGAACGTTTCCATACTTCAGCGAAATTACACAAAATCTTAATGTTACACATCGAAAACCTCCTATGAGTTATTGCATTAAACATATAAAAGTGCGTGAAATTGTTTTTGATTTAATAGCATTTAATTTTCTAATTCATGATTTATCTCGACGATACTAGTTGCAGATCTTTGAGATCTCGGGTTCGATTTCCAGTAAGTTCATTGTAGACATTAAAGTTTTTCTTATTGTCTCGGGTCTGGGTTATGGTACCTCCATTATTTGAAGTGTCCACAATACAAGTGCTTTAGCAACGGGTTATTTCTATGTACTATGCCATCGTGCCCGCATTGGGGGCATTATAGTTGTTAGTCGATAGGGATTGCATGTGGTATGAAGGTGACCTTCATAATGGCTCAGTTACATTGGCCGTGAGTCCGCGTGCGAGTTGCGGATGATTTCTGTAGCTCACTTTCATGAGTGGGTCATTGTTGATGTTACTTTTATCCCTAGGGAATAATTCTGTAGGATAGGCGTAGAATATTATGTTAATTTAGGTCATCTAATTAAATTATCTATGTACACACAGCAGCACATCAGGCTATCACAACATGTCAAAGTTCTGGATTTGATTTTGAACCTACCCTCAACGTATTGAGGTTTAAAATCGAGTGGAGAATTTTTTATAACCTGTGTAGTTGACAGTAGTTCTGGCACGATGAACTAACATCAGAACATCTTAACCTACAATTTGGCTTTATAATATTAGTAAGCTAATTAATTAATTTCGATTGTCGCTGTAAAAAAAACTATATCGATGCAATTATTATGTAACATTAGCTGAATTCGTTTGCTTTTTATCTATTCATGCCTACGAATTGAGTGATAACGTCAGTCCAATCACAATCGAGAACCGAAAGTAACACCACAATAGTTTCGATACAAAAACTTTTGTACTGTGAACTAAACGAGCGATAAATTGACGGATGCCGACTTTTTTATCAATAATTAAACGAAACGTTTATTTGAAAAACTTTTTGTAAAGTCTTTTTATTAAATAAAGCGGTAACAAGTTGAAATTAAAGTAATTAAAGTTGAAGTAACAGATATTCAAATTGATTAGATAATGTCTTTACTAATATTATAGGGACGAAAGATGTTATTGTTTATTTTACATTGAATAGGCTCGGAAACCATTTTGCAGATAAAAAAAATATATATCATACGCGGGTGACATAGGCGATAATCTACATGGACAAAATCACGGGAAAAATCGCTACTTATAAATAAGTACAAACATAAATATTGTAACAAACATAGCAACTAAAGCGTTTGTACTATGGCCCTCCGAAACAATGAAGGCACCTTATCACCCAGTTAACACGATATTGGACTTCAGGTAGATACTAATAAAATGCAAGTAGTTGAGATTATATTGAGACGCGATTTAGAACATTAGCAGAATTGACTTGCTGGAGTAATCAAACTAGCTTTTCTTATTAATCCTACACAACATCCGTTGCCGGACAAATGACATTATTTTATTTTTTAACTCTTACTTCTGTTCTGGTAATAAATTAACCGATTTAATTATAAACCTTTTTTTATAATTACATTTTATAATATAACAAGTCTATTCTAATTATAAGTAGATTGACGGTTCATTTAAAAGACATGTACAAAGTAACATCTCATAAAAGCACACAAATAATAGAATAGATATTTATTTGCCTTTAAATAGGGTACAATCTGATAGCAATTAATTAAAATAAAATTAGAACTTAAAACCTATTTAGACATACAGAGATAGCATGCAAATATTAAATTAAATTAATTTTTCATTACCGGTAAAAACAGTGAAATTATTATCAAATTAATTAAACACAATTATTATACAAAAATTAAAAAAATTACTAAGATTACCATAATCATTATCGTTTCCAAGATTAAATGTCACAGTAATAAATGTCAAGATAAGGAATTTCGTAATTAATAACGTCAAAACAATAAAAGAGCTACAAATCATATAGCAATTAAACATTGTGTTAACTTATATAGCGTTGGCGTATTAATTTACCTATTACATGGTTTAAAAAATCATCAATAGAATAAAATGCCTTTTCCAATAACCATTTACGTAAAGTATATTTAAATCGGTTAAACGATAATTGTTTGAAATTATTGGGTATTTTGTTTTATATTTTTTGGCACATGGCGTAACTGCTATTTTGAAATCGTTGAGTTTTAAGGACGAATTTCAAAACTAGTATTTCAGGGTTTCTCCTAAATTTGGCTAAATCCTGTCAAATTTTTACTATTTAATTTAACAAATATGCTAACTTCTACATAAAGACAGGGAAGTGTCAAAATTTGGAGAGCTTTAAAGTAAGGCTTGCAAATATCCGGCTTTAGATTGTATATAGCACCAATGCATCTTTTTTGAACAATAAACGGAATTTTAGTATCAGTGCCCTTTCCCCAAATTAATAAACCATATCTTAAGATGGATTCTACATATGCGAAATAGGTCATGATAGCCGTATTTACACTTGCTACTAAGTTTATATAACGCGAAGGAAAAGGAGTTCACTTTATTGCACAATTTTCTATAATGCTCTTTCCAACTGAATTTAGGATCAACTATTAAGCCTAGAAATTTTACCTTTGGAGCACTCTGTAGAGTTTATCCATTAAAAGATACGTCTACTGATTGATTTTTAAAATTATTGAAATTAATTATATTAGTTTTTGCTAAATTTACCTTAAAGTTGTTATTCTGAAGCCAATTAATAATTGATGTCAATGTATTTGTGATGTCAAGTTTGTGTTGTTGTAAGGTACTTTTCGTTGTAACAATAATGGAAATGTCATCAGTAAATAGTACCGTCTTAAAATTTATCATGTCAGCTAAATCATTTATGTACAGTAAAAACAACAAAGGGTCTAGTGCCTTGAGGAACGTCACATTTGGTTTAGATCTGTAAAGCTGAATTGTATTTTTTTTTTAGCTCTACGAATTCACTCTGTTAGTCTCTTCATTCTGTTAGTGAAGTAGGAATCCAATCAGTTTAATGCAGGACCCCTTAATCCATAAAACAATATCAGTATCTTCTACATTAAATTTCAATTCTTAACAAATTACAATATGATAAAAACATATAATACATACGCATTATGTTGGATGTATATACCTACTAATATGACATCAATATTATCGTAAGAAGCACAAGTAAGAAGTATATATAGTAATCAATCATAATTTAAAATAAAAATTTTAATACTAGCCGTTATTAATTCGACGACTTAGAAAGAAAAATAAAATCACAAGTAATTGTTTCATTGTTTAATTTTTGGTCGAATCAGTTCCACTCTGTTTCAGATGGTCCATACAGGCAAAGTATCACTAAAATACCTACTCCATTGAATTGGATCGGCAATCTACCCAGCAATAGTTTTTTTTTGTATTTTGGTTTTCTGCCGCGCAGAACTGTTAGTACAGACACCATTATCTTATAATGTTTTTTAAATTGTATCTAATTTAAATATTTAAAAACCGAAAAAGTTGAGATATCTACAATTCAGGGAGAAATAGGCGAACATTCTATTTAGGGTTCCGTACAAAAAAGAATTAAAAACGGGACCCTATTACCAAGACCGCTGTCCGTATGTCACCAGACTATATCTCATGAACCATGATAGTAGTAAAAAAAAACTAAAAAGCAGAATAAATAATTATTTGAATGGGGTGCCATACAACAAACGTTTTTGTGGTACGGAACCTTGAGCGACTCCCACTCGCACTAAACCGGTTTTTTTATATCATGAAGCAGTATTGAAAAATCAGGAAAAGTCATTAAAAGGTGAATATTATTTTGATAACTATTCAAATAAAATCAGACTGAAGGGAAATACCAAAAATTATTAACGAGCAGACACAGAGCAATTAACGAATATTGATAAAGTGAAAGAAATACGCCTGAAGATTTTAGGAAGTGCGAGTCAATTATAATTGGTAAGGATAATTATTCACATTTACCTTCTGAGAAACAACTGCGAAGCCAGGTTGAGCCTGTGTAACAATTTTTATACAATCATGTTCCCTAAATTTTTGATACAAAAAGGTCAACAAATATCATTGATAACAAATATGGAAATAAATTTTTCAATTAATTTCTGATTAAGGAAGCAATAGCAAATTGACCAAATAATATGTAGTCAAATAACTTCCAACTCAATCTTCAAAGAACTTAAGAAACATCGCAAAAAAAAGACTAACAATTTCCATTAAAGATTATAAAAGTGCAGAATTGTATCATAATAAAGTGGATTATGGGACCAGTGAGATCGCTTCAAATGGACACGAACACGATATCGCATCGGATTACAGATCCAATTCAGGGCATCAATCACATGGAATCAATGCTAAACTCCTTAGTCAGTGTCTGAGAGACAGAGCGTTCACATGTAGACATAGTATATTACTGCGTCTGGAATCATAGTACTAAACTATACATGTTAGATAATGTTAATATTAATGCAGAGTAGCCAGGGGAATGGTTAACGCATCCACAATAAGTAAGATGCCATACAAAAAGAAATAAGCTTTCTATCGAAGCTTTGTAATGGAATTTATACAAAGCTTTTATTTGTTTTCAATAAAATAGTTTCTTTTTTTCGTAAACAAGACGCAAGGTAAAATTATTAATGGGGACTATAGAATCACGTTAGAATTAGGATATTTTGGTCGAAATATTTTTCCGTGGAACTGAAACTAACGTTATAAAACTATATGTACACAGAATAAATCAAAGGGCATATTTTTTGACATATTTCTAAACGTGTCAAGTGTCCTTGTATACCATGACGTACTTTTAGGTAGGCCAACATAAAGTACTATCACGAAAAATCATCATTTTGACAGGTGACGTCTGTTCATATATATTCACATGACGGAATCGTGACATCTAACAATACGACGGAGAACATCATCAGAATCATAAGTAATATGCACGCCTTTTTTCATTTCAGTAATATGCAATTTCTGTTGGGACGCAAATAGGTATAACTAGATCCAATTATGGACAAATTTTAGTAGAATAACTTATGTAATAAATACATCTAAACATATTTTGTTGTATTTCTCTATGACACAAATAATTTAATAGCATTAATGAACTTCAAATTAAAGAATTCAATCGAGAATCGGGTAATTTTATCAGGTTTTTAATCAAAATTTTATCTATTTATATTTAATCGCCGTATTCCTATGTTATTACGTGTACAGTCCTAATAATTGAAGTAAACTAAGAGTATTTAACAGAAGCACAACGCGTAATGTAAGAATCGATCAAGATCCGGGTCATATTGAAACTACATTGAAGTAATTTTCAATGTAGTAGGCATATACTAAACTGCCGACACTCTGAATATTAACATGGTCGCTAGTTAATCCAACCTAGTTCCCATACTGTGTTGTTACATTAAATATTTGAATATATCGACTGCTGAAGTGGGAGTACTGTCACCGAATATGTAGTGTAAGCATCATATTACGCGTGTTAACAGTGACGGTTAATTTATATTCAACGTTTACGGACCATTAGATGTGGAAATGTTATGAGTATGAGACTTTCAGAAAAGTGATTTAATGAAATTTTGTTCCGAGTTTCAATTCTGACCAAGTGATTGCAGCACCGATGATTGTTTGTCATTGTGCCATTGTTTATGTCACTTTGCTCTAGTCACGTGTTCAGGTGACTAGACCACTCCTTTCATGGTAGCGTACGGCACCTTAACAATCGCATCTCAATAGTATCTCAACTACTTTAATTTAGTTCATTGTACTATCTTCCTGAATTTCAATATTATTAGTACAATGCCTTCCTCACAAATCAATGTGTCAGATATATTTATTATTTTGTGATCTGATAACAAGAACTGTTTCACACAGGGTTGTCGTGGAAGCGCTATTAACTTTCCATATTTACGCTAACATTAGAAGATTTGCCCAGCAGGAGACAAAAAGTCACTGTGACGATAGTAATAAGGTAGCATAGCAATAGTTAACATACCTCTATCATATATCACTCTTGAACTAAATTACAATGACATTAACCAAAAACTAAACAATAGAAAATAGATTTCAATTACAACGGCCTTTAGATACAGGCACAAATTAGATAACCTACCTGTCATAGCGAAACCTCATAAAGTAATCGAGTGAAAAAGTCGACAGAAAAAAATCTATCAGAGGCCCGCACTCAATGCCAACACGAATATCAATATTGGCGATATCGCAGCGGCTGTAACAAGCGGGCTCGCTGACAAAACAAATTTACATAAATCCCTGCGAATCCATAAAAATGACGCGCGACAGGCGAGCCGATAAGCTTCGCCGCCATTAGCGAGGCGGAACGATAGGCTCGTTCCACTACCTACCGATACACACATCAAAGTAAAAATTTAAATTAAGTACACATCAATAGATCCTGTTTAGTGTAAATATATCAAAAACGTGAAGATTAATCTTGAAAATTTGATTAACATATTCGTAATTTATTTTTGTGATGCCATAAGGTTAATCAAAATCAATCACATAAAATAAAAGTGACATGAATCTGTAATATAAATGTTGCTACGTAGAAATAGATGAACAAACAGTAAGCTATGTTGCTTCACAGAGTACACAAACCTGTTTTGACCTTTACCATTTCAAACAGTACAGCTAAATGATATAACTACGAAATTGATTCTAAACTGAATGTAATTCAGCGGTGTAGTGCTGATAGTAGATTTCGAAATTTAAATAGAATATCAAAGAATTCATGTGCCAGATGAAATCAATAGCACATTGTACGCGGTATGCTCGAATTGCTTAGCGTGATACCAAGCTTGATATGAGTGGTCCAATGCTGCATAATTAACATAATTCCAATCATATCTACTGCATTTGAGGTACTTTCATAACTGAACTTCTGATGTGGCTCTGAAAGCGTTCGCTATATTCTTTTATTTCGTCCCGCAAGACGCAATCAGACTGGATACCCCTTAGAGGATTTTCTATTTTCTCATTCGCGCCACTCTACTGAAAAGAGCGTATATATGCGATGCGAATTTCCTTTGCACATATTGCTGAGTCCGAACTCGTTCGCTTTATTGGATTATCATTGATACGACGCATCATTAGAAATTCATATGATCTTTTTCAGTTCAAATATCTTTATAATATTCTTCTACGGTTTGGAGACAACTATTTTCTAGTTTCAATATTTACACAAATATGAAAGAAATTTAAAAACTGTTTTAACGTTAATCAAATCTTGGCTATTATGTTCTTATTTTGAACTTTGGTCATTGTACACCTGATAACCGCAACCCATAATATAACAAGATATAACTGTCATAACTCGTTACCAAAAATTTGCTCTTAACGAGATTCAAACTCGCAACCCCATGATCAAGTTTCGAAGGCAACGGTCTCCGCTCGTTACGAACAAATACAACAAACTCGTGACTAATAAAGGATTATGTCAAAAGCGAAGTTTACCGAAGGAAAAGTGATTATTCTTCAAAGTCTGAATATAAATTACAGAATGTATCTTTCTCAGATTACCAGAGTTTAAACTGAGTGCTCGATACTGGTATATATATTTATTATATTGTTAAATTGTTGCAGTTACTTTAAACGCCATACTGGTTTAAAGTAATGGTAAGATTCACCAAATATCATGTCTTATCAACAATATCTAGTCAATCGAACGTTATCAATGACCTCATTAATTAGTCAATATAGTATATATATTATAGTTAATATCACTTATACTTGTGTATACTTTTACACAATTGCCAGCAATAATGTAACAAAATCTTCGCAACAATACAAAGATCAGTATACAAACTTATCGTCATAATATTTTCTATATAGTCAGGACTGCTTATAGGATCACGCGAATAATGACACTCGTATACCTCGACGGATGACATACAAAAACCAGATCAGGCCAGACTGTTAGGTTTAGCTGTACAATATCAATGCAGACTTGACCATTACAAAACGAACATTGCACGCCTCAGTATGACATTATAAAACGAGACCAACATAGATTTCATCGCAGCATGTATTGATAAGATCTTTGAGCGGCATTATTATAATTTCAAATTTTTGGTAGGAGATCTCACTTTAACTAGGTACGTATTGACCTTTAGCGGATAGTCGACCTCTGTGTCTAGTTTCACATCGCTCGTAGAAAAATTTGCATCCTCTTTTGAATTCCTGCGATCCGTTTGGAATGGTGTTCGCTTTCACCGAAACTTTTGGATTAACTTAGAGCTGTAACAATGTATAGGAATCATTTATTTATGTACGTCTAAAATATATTATTTGTTTTCTTGGAGAGTATACATAAGTATTCTAGCTACAAAACCTTGTAGATATTGCTTGAAATTCAGTTAGGGGCAAAAAATAATCAATGAAAGCCTAAGTGTATTCAATGTTCAATTAATTTATTAAAATTTCTGCTTCATTAAGAAAAAAATATTTTCAATCAATCAGTATACAAAATTGAACGTGCAAAACGTTCAATTTTATATACTAATTGAACGTACAAGAAGTAGAAAAGAAATATTCAAGATTTTAGAAGAAACTTCAGATATCGACCACCTTGTGATCTCGTTCCTCTATCCTATTCCACATGACACTTCATAAGAACAAAGTGGAAAAATTTACTGATAATGAAGACTATTTCAATATACAATGTGTGCGTTATATAATATTTACAATTTAGAGCACAGCTACAACACTAATTAGAAATGCGGAACTCTAGTACCATCTATTGCACTTACACTGACAAGAAATCATTCAGAAACACGTTATCTAACATGAAACAGGTATCAGTGAGAACATCTAAGACGATCCTGTTACGCTTCTAGTGCATTCAACGACCTTTCGCGTTTCAATTTACTTCTGTATTTATACTTTTATTAGTTTCACAAGAGAATAGGAACATCATTAATAACTTTTTATTAACACCTTGTTGTTGGATTTAAGGAATCATATTAAGAATTGGTATACTAAGAAAAAGTGGACACGATTTTCTTTGTCACAATATGACAGAATCGTAAAAATTACAAATTTACGCTGTTTTCTTAGTAACCACTTACGAATTTGATTTGTAACAAAAACATGTAATATATTCACTTTACAAATGATTTACTTCGTATAATGATCACCGTCTTCTTAATAATTATACTCGTAAGAGGAGACAATTGACATTCTGCTACAATCTCGGAGGTCTTGAATACCTTTTTAGCTTCCGCGATTGCCGTCCTAATGGTCAGTAATTTCGGTTAAATAGTTCAATAGCAACTTGATTGCCGATAACAATCCATCTCGCTTGCTTCTACATACCAATCAAGTGGCTTCATTTACATGCAGGAGCAATTTGGTCAACCATTACCAGAAACATTAATGAACATTATTTAATAGTTATAACCACTACGCTTTCATAAACCACTCATTGTTGAATTATGGTTTCAACTATTGTGAAATATGCTTTAATACTGTGGAAAGAGGATTTGAATTCACTTGATTGTTGGTTAGTGCAGATACCCACAATAGAATCCAAATGGGATAATCAACTTACAGTACGTGTCAAGTGGATGACCGGTGTCGAACGTAGGATCGCTCGGGTTAAAGGTTCAAAAGCACCGTACACTGTACAATTACTAAAAGATGGATTTTCTACGTAAAATAAGTTTTTATTAATAACGATACCGTTTACACATAATCGAAATATGTTAATTCATGAGCAATTTAATTATAAATTAATAGTATTGGAAGTCAATAAAGAAGGATAGAATATTAAAACTGTATCTACTAATGTAAATATAAAATGAAAACTCCTGCTCGGAGCATTGTTATAAAATTCATGACTAAAGTTTCAGCAATGTTAAGCAATACATACGACTAAGCTCATCACAACACTTATAACTAGCCAATTGAAGTACTCAATTCTGGGACACAGGCCAATAGTGGATGCTAACAACTGTATGCCGTCGGGACCATCTGCTTAACGTGCATTCTGAAGCACAAAGGAGCTCGCGCCAATTAATTTTTGGTCGTCCATCCTTGCAAACTTGGCTCATTTTAGTATTAATCATTTTTTAATAGAATGCTTTCATAAACATAATTGTTTTGAAATAAAGATCAGACAAACACTAACTGTATATTAAATGCGATTTAAAATACAGAATTACACATCAACGTCGTGTTTAGTTTACAGCTGTGATATAAGACAGTAAAATGTATGTTCAATCAAGAGATTGCACTCTCTGAACGAGTATTATTTCTATTTTCATATTGGTGTTGGAAAATAAGCGAGAAAATTGGAAAAGGATGTTACCATGCAATATAATTCAACTGAAAAGGCGAAAATGGCGAGAAGCACTTCAATCATTCAAAATGTAATATTGTTTTCATCCTTTTTGCCATTTATAATTTAATACTGTTAGAATAAATCAACATATTAAACTTCAAATAAAATAATGTTAGTTTTCTTATTGATGCCTTTTGTCCCCAGTATAAAACTAATTATTAAGAAATAGAATTCAATCTAATAACGGAATAACTAGCATTCGCAATAATAGTAATTAATTGCTAAAATTCCATTACTTAGCATTTATTAAATTCATTATAGTTGTTAAAATAAATTATTGCTAATTAAACTAATAGTGCTATCATGCGAAAAACATAGCCACGCTGATTCGGGCTGCGGTGCTAACAAACTCCTTACTAATGCTAATTTTCAAATTTCGGTGCGAATCACAAATAACTGTTAATTGCAATCATATTAAAATGATTAGCATATAGTACAATTAACACTATAATTTAATTATTAACAATTACTAATTATATTACTAATTTATATTACTTTTACAGACTCATTTTCATCATCATCATCAGCCATTTTACGTCTGTACTGCAGAGGTTCAGGCCTTCCTTATGAATGGTTAAAGATTATGGGTCATGACCCTCCACGCTGGCCCAATGCCGATTGGAGGGTATTAACGACTGCAAATGCAGACGGGACCAGCGGCTTAACGTGCCTTCCGAAGTACAGAGTAGCTCAAGATAATAATTTTTGATCACCCATCCCGTGACCGACCCTTGCGAAAGTTGCTTAACGACAATGATCGCGGGCCACGGCGCTTCTTCACTACGCCACCGAGCTACAGACTCATTTGAGACCAATCAAATTTTCGATAAAGTAAACTAACAAAGAGTTTCAATAACTTCTCTTTTGATATCAAACAAAGTCGCCAACGCAATAACGGCTATACAAAACAATCGACAGTCGGTGATTATTGAATCAAAAACAGTTATAAATGTCATAATGCCATTGTTCCCGGCAACGTTTCTTTATGTGCCTCTACATTTATGATTCTTACATTAATTGTATCATTGATTTCGTCAACTGAGTATCTTGTATTAATAAAAATATCCTTCTCTTGTCATATCTTTTTATCTTATAAAAAGGTGTTATCGATTTTACTCTGTTCTTTTAAATAATGTATAAATTGCATGATATATTGCATCTAATATACCTATAGGTCAGTCTTTGTGAGCTTCTGAACACTTTAAAAAATAAAAATAAAAATTCTCCTGCTCTATCTTCAGTTTTAATAATACAAGTATTTTTTTCTAAGTAAGGCACTCGTACCTAGATATTATTTCAAATTCTCCTTAAACTTGTCAATGATAAGATTAAAATAACTAATAACAAAAAAAAAGAAGTTTGATGTTAATAAAAAAATCTATTCAGACCGAGTATCTTAAAATCCCAATGATTATTGAAAGTTTCCAATTACAATAAAAGTGAAAAAGATATTACAAAACAGTTTACATACGTAATACAAACGTTTGTCGAACAACATAACATCAATAAAATATTCATAACCGACAGAGCTGCAGGTCACCCACAAAAACCTGTCGTTGCATAAAACAATATAGTAAACGAGGCGAGAGGTCGTCATATTTGATGTCTGAGGAAGATCGCGCGTTAAGCATTCCGGTGTGGCAACCGGCCGGATGACCTTTCCACTCCCCTCCCGCCTCGATCTCTCGCAAAGCCTCAGCGAGGTCGCTTCTGTACCTCTCGAGTGTTCATCGAACTCACTAATGCCCATTACTTAGAAATAGATGGTCATTAGCCGCGGAGTGGGTGACGACGTTATCTACAAAATGGCTATTTTCTTAAAGTATGTCATGCCGTGTCTTCATCGTATATTATGCATATTCATGTACAAAATTTCTATACACTTCGTACACATATTTTAGTCATTACGGTACATTTTCACTAAAAGGACATGGACCCCCTGCTGGAACTGCTCTATCGATTCGTTAATATAAAACGATATTCTTTTAACAATAAAAAATGTATAAAAACGGTTATATTATGTGATGAAATTGGAAAAGACTTGGGCCAATTATTACATAACCAGTTGGGAGATAATAACATTATTAATTATTGTATGCCCGGTATTGAATTGCATCAACTAATGCAAAAAGTGCTTACTTTAAATATTGACGAGGGTACAAACTTAGTAATTTTAATTGGAAACAGAGGTAATGTAAATAAAAGAGAATTATGTAACTACTTCAATACCTTAAGTTCCTTGAATTTAAATAAAATTATTATGTTTACATTACCTTATAGCAACAGTTTGCCACAGGAGGAAAATAATATTAGATATAAATTTAATATGACATTAAATACTATAGCTAATTATAATAAAAAAATACATGTAATTGACATAAACAAATTAATCTTTAATTTATATTTGACAAGAGATAAATATTATCTTTCTTTCTATTTTAAGAGACAAATAGCATCCTCGCTAGTTTTTTATTTTAAAAATTTAGCCAATAATTTGGCTATCTCTACTGCTTTTATTGAGCAGAATGATTTTGACTTAAACAAACAGACTTTGGAATATGTTCCAAAACTAAATTTTGACAATTTAAATAATTTAAATTGTTTAATAAGACAATAGAGAAAATCTCTAGCAATGAGATGACCAAGGAAAAGTCTACCTATTTAACTATCGTTCACCAAAATATACAAGGCTTTTCTGGAAAAGATCTAGAATTAGAAATGTGTTTAAATAGTATGAATATTGATATAATATGTATTACAGAGCACTGGCTCAAAAATTATGAATTAATTACGGGTTTTAAAAATTATAAAATTATAAGTTCATTCTGTAGGATAAATGCCATACGAGGGGGTTCTTTAATAATAATAAGTAATTATTTAAAATGTAAAGAACGTAAAGATATAGTATCCCTCTCAATTGAGCGACATATTGAATTGTCATGTGTGGAACTTGAACAGTATATTATTATATGTGTATATAGACCACCTGATGGGGACTACTGTCAATTTGAATCTGCTATGGAGGATGCATTTAAATTAATTTGCAAAGTCGATAAGAAAGTAGTGATATGTGGTGATTTTAATATAGATATTTTAATAAAATGTGCTAAATCAAGTAGATTTTTGAACTTGTTTAAATGTTTTAATTTAGAAAATATTTTTAATGAACCTACCCGCATTACACCCACATCTGCTACTTGCTTAGATAATATTTTTTGTAAATGTAAGGTGTTCAAAAAATCGATAATAAATTGTATTCAATCTGACCATAGCGGAGTTCTAGCAACTTTCGAGCACCATCATGTTTCTCCTAAATGCAATATAATTTGTAGACCTATTACCAAAAGTAATTTAGAAAAATTTAAAAACAGTGTTTCTGCAAATCATACTCAGTTGACAACTAGTAATTTGGAAAATATAAATGATGTTTATAATAATTTCTTTAACTTGATAAAGGGAGAATTTGATAAAACATTTAAACTCAAAACAATTAACTTTACTAACCAAAAAAAGAAATTTAGTGATTGGGCTACACCTGGCATCTACAAAAGTCGAAATAGGCTGTATGATTTGTATGAGCTAAAGTGTACCTCGACCGATCCAAAGTTTATTGAATATGTCAGAAATTATTCGAAAATTTTTAGGAAAGTATGTGTTTCAGCAAAAGCAAAATATATATCTGAAAAAATTTACAATTCAGAAAATAAAATAAAAACAACCTGGACTATCATAAATCAAGAAACGGGTAAAAATAAAAGTAATATGCGCACATACTCATTAGAGGTTGACAATAAAATTATTAAAACAGATGAAGCGGTTGCCGAGACATTTGAGAAATTCTTTTCTAAGACACCAATAGAAATCACAAGAAATCATAGTTCATGTTCTAAACTTGCGGTTACGCATCTAGAGTCAGTTGTTGATAAGTGCAATACTGAATTTTATTTTAGACACGTTAACGTCTGCTCAATTATTAAAACATTTAATTGTATTAATGTCAAAAAAACCGAAGATCTTTGGGGCGTTTCAACTTATGTTATCAAATCTATAATACCAGCTATAGCACCTCAATTAACTTTTATTTTTAATAAGTGCATTGATGAAGGAACTTTTCCTGATTTAATGAAATATGGTAAAATAATCCCACTTTTCAAGGCAGGCAACAAGTCTGATCCTAGTAATTTCAGACCAATTTCTATTCTACCAGCATTAAGTAAAGTATTTGAGAAAATGATGTACAATCAACTGCTTGCACACTTTTCATTAAATAAATTACTTCACCAAAATCAGTTTGGCTTTAGCAGAGGTAAATGTACAACAGACGCTGGAATTGCACTTCTGAGGCATATCTATGATGCTTGGGAGAATAAACAAGATGCTATTGGCATTTTTTGTGATCTATCAAAAGCATTCGACTGCGTTAGTCATGAAACACTGTTGGGGAAATTAGAACATTATGGTGTGACGAAAAATTCACTTCATCTAATAAGATCATATCTTTCTGCTAGAATTCAAAAGGTAGTAATCAATGAAGCGAAATCTGCAGGGGCACCAGTTACTATGGGCGTACCTCAGGGATCGATATTAGGACCATTGCTTTTTCTAATTTATATAAATGATCTTCCTCACTTTACGAAGAATTTGTGCGAGACAGTATTATTTGCAGATGACACCTCTTTACTGTTTAAAGTTGAGAGGGGTAATGATTGTTTTGACGATGTAAATAATGCTCTCGACAACGTTCTACAGTGGTTTGATAATAATAATTTAAAGCTCAATTAAAAAAAAAACGAAATGCATAAAGTTTGCATTACCTAATGTGAGGCATGTCAGTACACTTATAAATGTAAATAGTGAAAAAGTTGAGTTAGTAGAATCGACAAAGTTCCTTGGTATTACACTAGATTCCCGACTGCAATGGGATCCTCATATTGATAGCTTGTCAAGTAGACTGAGTTCTGCAGCTTTTGCTGTTAAGAAAATTAGACTCTTGACAAATGTTGAAACGGCAAGATTGGTATATTTTAGTTATTTTCATAGTGTAATGACGTATGGTATATTGTTATGGGGTTCTGCGGCTAGCATTCAGGATGTTTTTATTTTACAAAAGAGAGCTGTCCGTGCTATATATAATTTACGGTCTAGGGAATCTCTAAGAGAAATATTTAAAGAAATAAATATTCTGACTGTTGCCTCTCAATACATCTATGAGAATATTATGTATACAAGAAAACATTACGATTCCTTCACAAAAAAAAGTAGTGTTCATAATCTTAACACAAGAAATAAAGATAAACTTGCCGTTCCAAGCTTCAGACTTCAAAAAACCAGAGGATCATTTCTGGGTAAATGTATTGCTATGTTCAATAAAGTTCCACAAAATGTAATTGACCTACCCATAAATAAATTTCAGATTCATGTAAAGAATATACTTGTGAGTAAAGGCTATTATAAAGTTGATGATTATTTTAAGGATCGCAATGCATGGAATTAATAACCTTCGCTTTGTTCTATAAAGACTAATTATATGTTCAACTTATGTCCTACAGACTTTGAAAGTTGTATTTACTATTGTGATAAATTGATAATACATATTAATTTGGTAATGACATGATTTATGTAAATGTCATTACTTATGATAAAAAGCTGATAAGTTTCTTTCGCTTGTTCTTCTTGTCAGCTAAAAGACGTCCTGAACAAGTGGTAGGGGAAAAAAGTTTTTTGGACGATTCAAAAGTGCTTGTAATAGCCTACTTGAATAAAGATATTTTCATTTCATTTCATTTCATTTCATTTCATTTCATATCCAACTCATTTCATGATAATTACTATGACAAATTAATTAGAATCGTTATAATCCCGAAAAACTATATTTACATTTTTTGAGATAAATTATAGTCTATTTTCACCGCATATGATGTAGCTTCCAGTAGTTGAAAGAATTTTTAAAATCGGTCCTGTAGTTACGGAGCCATTTATAGAAATGTTTTGTTAGCATAGACAAACAAACACACAAAAAAACCATCAAATCTTTCCTCTTTATCATATAAGTATAGAAGTAAAGAAAAAAATAAAAACGTATATTATATAAAAAAAACAACTAAAAGCTTAAAACGAGAGACGGCTGAAGAAAACCCTATTATCCCATTCATCCCTCACAATTCTCGGCTATCTTAATAGATTGAGAGATCGGAGCGATCTGCAGCTCGTCATCACAAATTGTTTTTTCTTTTACTATAATAGATATTCCTGTACTAAACCAACCGGCGTTGTATGAATGCGGACGACATATCCAATCTAATTCCATTTCAAATGAGTCACTCGCATTGTGATCATGCCATTATAATTGAGGTGTATTGATGACACAAGATAGCTGGTCCTTTTTTTCATACAAAGAGTACAGGAAGAATTATTTCTGATTAATTTTGAATTACTAACACTTCGAGTAATGAAATCATGATTTTAATTTATTTAATTTTCTCATTTTAGTTTTGCCTGTTACAACAAGTTGGTAAGTATATTTTATACTTTGTTTTACTGGTTTCTCGATAACACATAGTAAGATTATATGAAATTAAGATTTACAACAACAGTTTGTACTTTGTAAATTATTTCATTTATGGACATGCATATGCATTTACTTAACACTACCCATCTTTATTTATACATTACTTAAGATTTTACAGTATTATTAATTACAGACTAATTCGACGCGTAGATATGAATAACTTAAGCATATATGAATCCTAACTAGTTGATTAAACTAGTTACAACGTAGGTAGTTTATAAAAAAAAACATTATTATTATTTCTACCACAGAACACAGAAAAGTGGCATTTCTCTACACAGCCACAATAAGTTTAAATTTTATACTTATTTATCAACACATTAAAATTGAAAATCAGTTGAAATTATTTAATATCTTTCAATTTTCAATTTTATCTGATTTCTGAATAATCTGAATTGCTACTAACTATTATTACAAAATTCCTATTTTAAAGTTATCAACATTTTCCTTCCAACGAGATAATAATTTAGTTGACCCTGCAATCGGCAAAATTTCTTCATCAATCTACACTCTAGTGTAGTGTATAATTTCACCGTAATTTCTCCAACCATTCGCCGATCTAAATGGGAGGTTTCCAAGAGAGCGTGAACGTCTAATCCCATAAACTATGGGTCGTATGACTAGATAACCAGATGGCTTCTCATATTTTGTTACCCATACTTAGCTTCGACACATTTCTTAAGGGTCGACACATATCTGATAGAAGAAGCGTGTCATGTCCAATCGGTCACGGAACGTCAGAAAACACAGATATGTAATCTGACACTCAATCTTGCACGCTAGACCATACTTACCTCGTCGTCAGACAGATCAATTTCAATTTCAATTTATTCAATGCAAGTCACAGGTCATACAGATGTTATAAATTAATTTTGTACAAGTGACGCCCTGTAAGGGCACAGCAATACTGAGGGGCAACTATTGCCATTTTTACTTATATATATTATTGTTCTAGTGATTATTATTATATTTAATAGTTATTTTACTTACATATCCAATATACTTTAAACTCGATTAATACATTTACAATACATTCATTTATTAATTCATTTAATAATTATTTTATTAATTACTTAATTTATAAACCTTAAACATAGTTGATACATTTATTCATATATACTTTTTTTTGTATTATTCTTTTTATTTTTTTATTTTTTATTTGGGCACAGTTTGTTACTTCTCGTTAAGAAACTCTTCAATATTGTAATAACATTTACTTATTAAGTATATTTTCAGCTCTGTAATAAACTTTTTTGTTTCTTTTATTTTCTTTAAGCTATTCGGAATATGATTATAAATTTTGATGGCCATAAAATGAGGTCCTGTAGTGACTAATTTCAGTTTAGAAAACGGTACTTTAATTTGGTTTTCTGTGCGATTGTTTCTTCTAAACTTAATGGATTTTTATGTCACATGTATGTACCTAACTTAAATTATCTATACAAAATGAGCTTGAATGATAGAATAAACGAAGGAATGGATGAATTAATAAAATAATGAATGAGTCTATATGACACTAAAAACAAAAAGGAACTTCTTTTTCTAAACCGATGGTACTTTTTACTTGGGGTCGGCCCTTCTCGTCTGCATTCACCATTGAACACTGTTTTGTGCTGTATCTGTATCAATATTTGCCTCTTTAACGTCTTTCTCTACCGTTGTCAGCCAAGTGGTGGGTCTTCCACGTCTGGGCCGTGGGCAGGTTCAAGGCCAGTCTCACCACATGGTTTTGTTCGCGTCTCTGCACGTGGCTGTGCCATTTAAGGCGTTTTTATTTGGCTTTTTCGGTTATTGGAGCGACTCTTAAACTTCTTCTGATGTGCTTGTTTCGGATTCTATCAAAGAGTGCAACACCTACTGACCTACTATGCAACTTGTTAAGGTAATGCTTGATTGTTACTCTGCATCCCGATCTGTAGAACACAGCAGGTCGCATTGCTGTATTTATACAACAGCCCGTTAGTCTTTATATACATTTTATTGTCACTCATGACGCCCGTGAATTGTTTCCACTACATCAAACCTCCGGTGGTTCTATGTAACATCACTATCAATCTTCCCTTCGCTAGTGACAATTGAGTATTTGAATTCTGACACTCTCACTAGCGTGTTTTCAATCGAGATGTTGATAGTATCCGAATTGTGTTATACCGTCAAAGATGCAGGACATAATATGTTCTGTTTTCTTCCTTCTTATAATCGGACCATTCATTTCAAGCGATTCTACTTAGTTGTTTAAGTCTTGTTGAAAAACAAAAAGTGTTTTACTTTTTGTTAATAGAAATATAAATCATAGTGATACATTCAAACAGTTTATTTTTGCGAATACAATAAAAGTCCATACAGGATACCGGTTATTATTGGTATCGAGTTTATATAAATAAGCTTATTGGTAAATACTATAAGATACCGAGTAAACACTATTAATAGCTTCTACAAATGTTTACCTGAAACTAGGATAAATAGAATTATTGGAAACTAAAATATCATAATTGCTAAAGAATACAGTTATCAAAACGAAGTTTCACTACTCTGTTATTATATTACAGCCGTGAACACTGTTCTTTCAGCTAAATAGGCATATAAATATATATCTTTCTTTTTTTAAGCAATGACAAGTGACTTTAGTTAGACCTAACTAGGTCACCAATGAGTCATCAAAGCAAATAAGAGAAACGCTCAAAGAAAAAAGTCTCAATGAAATAGCAAAAAAAAAGGGTATTGTTGTTATTATATCGATAGTTTCGTTATCGATATTTGATCTTATTTATTATATATATACATAAAAACAGATTAAGACTTGTAATTGCAATGCAAGTTATATATCAATACAGGCATGTACAGCATTCAACTATATGTCAAAGAAAACTTTATTTCAATGATGACAGTTAAAAAATAAATTCAGCATTAATATGCCGAGTAATCCAAGGAAAATTATATGACACTATCGAAAAGTTTGTACCAAAAATTAACGATGATAATTAAGATAAATACTGCTCACTTCGTTCACGATATAAAAATATAGTATAAAAAATCAACTTCTTTTCACTATATAATAATATTGTTACCATCACGTTATCACTTCCCATGATCAAGCAAAAGCATCAAAATATTATAGGTCAGTATAGTGATATAACAGCCTTCGACCTTAGGCAAAATATATTAAAATTGGGCATTTTTTTGGTAGATCATCACCATGTTTATATCTATTATAAACTAACGAAACAGAAACTCATCCAAAAGACATCAATCCATTATGACTGCCATAAACTATTTATACTATATGCTGACTTACAACGCTATTACGAAGTCACATAGCAATGCAGTTTGACCTTAAGGCCCGTCGCATCCGGGTAGAACTATCTTTAGCGCATAAAAGCAAATGTTACATTTCACACAGCCTATGCAGTGATATATGGATGTCTTATGGTCATGTCTCTTGAGTACTATAGACGACACATTGTGAATATTTGAATCACTCGAACTAGGAATTAATTTTATAATTCCAACTCGACAATCTCCGTGATGGAGTAGCTTGTACCTCAGTTTCAAAATATCTGAGATCAGTTCAATTACCGGTCGGGTTAATTTAAAGAATACTTATTCATTTAACTATAAAACATATATATTGTGAATGATCAATATTATTTTTATACCAAGGTGGTATTTATATACTGGCAGTTGCTATTATCAATTATCTAACTATCTAAAGTTATGGGTTCGGATCAAATAGTCATTTCAAGATTTTTTCTTTCAACATAAACTCTCAATTTAGATATCACGGAACCCTAAAAAATTACGAATTATTTAAAAATGTAATAAAAAACTACAAATCACAAACTTACAATTGTCCAAAATCTGATAATTAAATAAGCACTAAACAATTAAAGTATTATTCTAGACACTAACGAATAGAAATATCATAAATTATTATTTAACGAGTATTCCGGTATGGTTAATAAGCACAAAATTATCTACATAATGAAAACAAACAAATGTAGATCACGTACATAAACAGTACTGCTGTAAAAAATTACAATGTTACAAAGTAGTGAACTGTTTAATACAATTAATAACATACAAGTGATGTCAGCATAATAACCCCGATGCTCAATAGCATGTAGGCATTACGGCATCGAATCGATAGATGTTCAAGTTAATAGATCGAGTTTTCAAAACTGGTATCGATATTAGTACAGGTACAGCTAACAATTACTGAAAAAGTTCTAGATTTAAACAGTTACTCGCACTCAATTACAAATTAGTGTTTTATTAAATTATTTCGATTAAAATGCTTATTTACAGTTTATATATAGATAGATAATAATGTCACCATCTGAAGCCAGATCTAAGTGATTTCAAGTCATAAAATAGATAATTTATACACACGCATATTCCTAACATTATTAGAGATGTAACCATTTATAAAAATGTTAACTGGTCAATAATCTCAAAATGTTTACAATTGATAATATCTAATGGCACTTTATTTTATTTTAGAACATAACATCAATAATTATTGACCTATTATAATAGGTATTTATTTTGAACATACTACATGTTTTTATTCGTCGGTTAAATTTATATTTTACAATTTCAGAAGCCGTCGCAATATCGCCAAAAACTTGTTGAAAACTTCAAATGATTCATTGATCGAGTCAACCGAAGAAATAGCGAACGTAACATTTGGCGCTGTTATCTCATTTCCCCCTGTTGTTTTGTAATTACGAATCCTCGATACCAATTATAATATGAAACACACGAACAGAATGTTTTCAAATATATACAGAAATACATACATTCGGTAGCTTCTCAAAATAAACGGAGTTCCAGTTACAGATTGAAAGTTAATTAGATTTTCATCAGGCAACAACGGAATGTTTCATGGTAATCATTATATAAACAATTGTACAACCGGAAAAGGTAAATTACTCACTGAAAGTTTTTATATTTCCCAGTACTTTTAACTAAATTTAGATCTGTATACAAATAAATTTGTTTTAATTATAAATGATGAGACAAGTAGACAGTAGCTCGGTGGCGTAGTGGATAAGCGCCGCGGCCCGCGATCGTAGTCGTTAAGCAACTTTCGCAAGGGTCGGTCACGGGATGGGTGACCAAAAAAAATTATTATCTCGAGCTACTCCGTGCTTCGGAAGGCACGTTAAGCCGTTGGTCCCGGCTGCATTTGCAGTCGTTAATACCCTCCAATCCGCATTGGGCCAGCGTGGAGGGTCATGGCCCATCCTCCTTAACCATCCATAAGAAAGACCTGATCCCCTGCAGTGTGGACGTTAAAGGGCTGATGATGATGATGAGACAAGACACCAGGAATTCAATGAAATCATTACGAATAAAAAAAAATAAAACAATTCAAAATGGCGCTTACATAGATTTTGAAGTTTAAGTTACATTATTTTGAAGTAATAGTTAAGTTTATATCTACAATTAAATAGATCCACAAAATAATCAGATTAATGAAAATCGACATAAAACCCCGTGTATTTTTTTTAGGTTGATTTGGAAGCAAGCTTCTTTACAGCCTCTGCCATAAAAGTTGACATGCAGAGAGAAGGTTTTATGTTATCATTTATTGTTAATATAATCTGACACTGCTGGTTTATCTTTACTTTTTCAGTGTTTATCTTTATCACTGTTACAAAAGGCAAAAATTATAATTACTTTATTTCCTTATAAATCGTCTGCCGTCCTAAACAAATCTTACAAAGCGAAAACGAAAAAGGCAACGTTATAAAAAGAAACAAACATCAAAACCTCATCAATCAATCATTATAATGTAAGTAAGTAATTTATTACTTGATGGAATGCACTAATGCAATTCCTCGATGCTTCTAACAAACATGAGTCATGCATAGTGTGACCATACGTCTTGCTTTGAGCGGTATTGTTCCGGTTTCAGGTTGTTCGTCCCGCTGTCCCTAAAGAGAATAAATATGTCCCGCTTTAATAAGCAAATTTTTATATACCTACTTAGTTAGATGACTACATTACAAAATATTAAGTCACATTTTAAACCATCATTTGTATTTAGCTTTTAAATATGGCATTTATATCGACATAGATATTTTTCTATTTAAATGCAAAATTTCGAGGCGTCCCACTTTAACACGAAAAAAAATGCTCACATTAGTCATGCGCCACGACATTTGTATGCAAGTATTTGCGAAACTGCATAATTTTATTTATTCGAGGATTATAGAACCTATACAGAAGCTTTTGTTCAAAGCGCTTATATATAAATGACTGAATATTGATGGTGAAGAGAAGCCAACTCAGAATCGCGAATTCTATATAGCATCGACCATCGTTAATATAATTGTTATATTTTACATTCATTTCTCAAACCAAATCTCCAAAATAACTGAATATCCGATCATAAAAAAATATTTTTTCTACGAGAAGCTACATCATACTTGGGTGACATAAGCTATTATTTTCGCGGGCAAAGTTGCGGAAAACTGCTTGTTAGAAATGGGTAAATATGATGTTATTTGCAATTTTTTATTACAGTTTATTTTCTTAATGAAAAATGCTTAAAAAATGCACATTCTCGCTGATACTCTGATATGGGATTCGAACTCATGACCTTCCGCAATCCGCCCGCCTACTTATTTCTTTTGTTCTTAATCAATGCGCTTTTGTAATTTGGCTCGGCAAGATCAAAGACATCCAAAGTCTGTCTCAATAATTCTTCTTTATTGATAAAACCAAAACATAATTATATTAATAATAATTATAGTAGCAAAAATAACGATTTATCAAATAAGTAAGTCCAATAAATGTTTATTTTGCAAGTAAAGCCTACTTAGTGTCAAATCTCATTCCCGTCAACAAAGAGCTTTCAGTAACATTATAAGTAGGTAACTGAATTACATTAAAAGAAACAATAAAAATCTTTCATATTTTAATAACAGGCGTTTGTTTTTGCCTACCATATATTTATATAATATAGACTATAAAAAGATTTTTATAATGGATTTAAAAATAGATAAAATCAAGCTTTGGTTATTATTTGACTTTCACGGCTTTACTCCAATAAACTTTTAGATATCGTAGCAATTCTTCGAAATCTTTTTTTTTTACTGCTTTCGAGAAACTGATTCCTATAAACTTAATTATTGCAATAACTTTTAAGTCTTAGCTCAATAGTTTTTAAAGTTTCACAAATAGATAATGATCAAATAATTATTGGTATTTCGCCTTCTTAATATTTATTTTGTATATTACTCCATTTTGGAATTCGAGACGATCTGGAAAAGCACATACAGTTGTATTTTGACGTTCTGAAAGTTTTCTTAAAGTTTCATTAGGTATGTCTGCATTGTAATTTAAGGTTTCACGCGTTATATCTGTCCCTATCTCTCTTATCACGGAGAATTGAATTGCCAACATATTTTGTTCAATATATTTTTCTGTGCGCTCTAACAAATACAAACGTGATTTGTCTATCAAAAAAATATGTTAGAAAAGTACGAAAGAAACAATGTTGGGGTTCGATTACATGTAGCTTTTACGCGTTCCAATTTAAGCGTATATGCATAAGTTTTTACAATGGAGGTATAATGTATTGCACTGAAGTTACACATACTCACATCGTTACTAAATTATAAGCCAATTGTTTCCAATACTAGGCACAAACTTTCCAGTAAAACGGAAATGTACACGACTCAGTAATCTTTAGTATAATTAGCTATACTAAGTAGAGAATCGCTATGTTTCCAAAATCAGTTCAGCCAATGTGACTTCTGTTGTCGATTTTTGCTATCTAAATACGTTACATGGTTGAAACTAGTACAGAATTCTACACTACTATCAATAATTTTTTCTTAGCTTTATAATATGAATTTTGAAATTTTCAAATATCATACAAAATTTTGACGTAGTCGTAATGGAGTATAAACTCACCAAAAAATGAAGTAAAAGGACAGATTTACGTTATCTTCGGACAGTACTGGGATATTGAAAAAAGATAATAAATATAATTTACTGCAAAAACTATAAAATAACTTAATTGAATTTTAAATAATTAACACAGTAACGACTTTTTTAAGAGGACATAAATGTCGTTCAAAACATTTTATCATTTCAGTGAGGCCCTTATAATTAAATTCGACGATCAATCATAAGCAACTTAAATTAAGTCGGACACAGTTTTGTTATAAAACGTGATCATTTTTATAACACTGGTGTCTTATGCATTATTGTGTAATAGCTTATTACACTGTCACTCTTTGATTAAAAGTAAATGACTAACGAAGTAATAAATAACATATATTATTTTTATTCTTTATTTAAAGATTAAACCATTCGAGTTTCCTTGGATATACGTTATTAAGTTTAAAAAAAATCATCATTATTATCTGCAGCTGATTAATATTCCACTACTTGGGCACAAACCATATTTAAAACTAGAATCAAATCGAATATGAACAATGTGTCATGGACCACCACACGGGCACGATGCGCAATTCGCACTCGGTGTTTACGACTGCAAATGGATAAAATGGCCTTCCAGTGCACGTAGGAGATAATTTTTTTGGTCACCCATCCTATAGCAGGCCTTTGCGAAAGTTGCTTAACTTCCACATCGCAGATCGTATTGCTCATCGGCGTGTTCATCGTTACGCCGTCGGGCCCCTCCGTTTAAAGGAAATACCATGTAAATATCATATTATAAACCCAATCGACCCATGAAAGTAAAAGCGAGAGATATCAACTAACCTTTAGTTATGTTTATGAAAGTGCAGCTGAGATTACCAACCTGCAACAAAATAAATATATCGATTACTAATCATAGGCAAATGTAAATAGATCATATTCATCAAAAGACAATTCATTAAATTGCGAAATGAATAGGAGTAAAATACCTACTTATTATATATCGATATTTACATTATGATTTCACGAGTCTCAATTTTTATGTAATATCGAGTGACCGATTGGTATATAATTGCTTAACATCAAACACAGAAGTATATAGTCGTTAAATCACGTTGAATATTTTGAGTTATTTGAGCTTAAGATTGAAGATTAAAGCTTAAGATTGCGTTATCATATACTAAAGTGTCATATGACAAATGCAAGAAAACCAAGTGGTTAAAGCTTAACATGGTTAAGAGTTAAGCTGTTTTGTATATATTATGTGATGGGTACATAATAAACATTTGCTTAACTCGAGCAAAGTCTGCAGTGGGTCTGACTCTCTAGCCATTACTCTAATCATAGGATACTACTTCTTAGCTATATTTCTGTGATAATTCGTTTCATTTTACTACTTTGATATATCTTTTGGTGGATAAATTTGTATAAAATTACTTAAGTTATTCTCACTGCTATCAAATCTATTATCCTTATGGGTTATTATACGTTCGTCATTAATAAATATCGTGTCAAAGAACTAAGATGAAACGAAATGCCGCCATAAGATCGCGTATCCTATGACTTGAGAACTTTCTGTGTAATTAGTTTTAGGCTACCAATTACATTTATGAGTCAGACAAATAATAAAAAATATATACTGCTAACATCATTATTAAACGACTAAAATATTATCATAGCAAATTGCTTTCTTTCCACATAGCGCAAGACAAGTTACACAATCACACTTGCACATTCCGCGTGTGAATTTTTAATTATAGCAAACTCGTAAATGAAGGAAGCGTACGAAAGAGAAAGTGAGGCTCACGATTCATGACACTGAACATGAACAATATCTGATAAATTTTAGCGACTGATAAACGGTCAATATTTAATAGAGTTCCGCCATTATGTTTCTTATATCGTTAGAAATAAAGTTTGTATTCGATCGGCGGTATCCTCGACCCACGGCTAGACCCCTCTTCAGTCAAAGGTCGCGTGGTGAAAGTGGTTGTGCTTTCGCTAGGCAGATTCCCGTTGTCCTCGCCTTAATGTCACGGTGTACATATAATCACAAAAGTGTCTAGGTTACCTACAATAATATAACTAAAGATTAATTATTTGTAAAAACATTATATATTGAAATAAAAACAAATAGATAGTTATCAATACATTTTGCGATTTAAAATAGGTTTATTTTCTTTTTGTATAGTATTATTACAAAAAGAAAATAATATTAAGTAAAAGCTATAGGTGCATGTCTAGTATGCTATCATCAGTTTTCAAAATTGTTTGAAATATATTTATTTTAAAGGCTCTTATTTTTTCGTTGCTTCATTGTAACCTAATCTATAGAGTGACGAATATAAAATTATTATCACATTATTTGTCGAGAAAAATGAAAATGATATAATTGTAAAATTGACAAAATTACATCAATAACGAAACAAATAATGTTATAATAAATATTGACATTTAATAATAAATATTAATTTAGTTTTTCCTTTATACATAGAGGAAGATATTAATTATACATTTACTTACAAATACCCGATATTATTGTAGAGTAGGTATGATACCTATAACATTCAGTATTGAATAATGTAATCCCTTTCTAAATTGTTCTCAAAAGGAAAAAAAATATAATGGAAGCAGTTAATCTACGATATGCTTACGGGTTTGCTTGACTTATTTCAATGTATTATATTTCTATAATCAATATTTTGGGAATGTTCCAGTGTTGCATTTTAGGGTTATTTTATATGGTTCCTTTCCTCTAATAATATTCTAATAACAGTAATTTCACTAACATTTAAGCACTCATCTGTCCACCTCAATGCAGACAACTGAAATCGTGGATCAGCAAACCGATCCAATCACGATGTGCCGTCATGTAAACTCATAAAGATAAGGTCACCGGATGTCAGAAAGGCAGGCTAGATTAGCACTTCTGATTAGCTTACTCAACACAGCATTACCTTCTATTTTTAAAATAGAAAAGGGAAATTTACAGAAAAATAAATAAGATTGAAAACTTATGTACTGGCCAGAGCAGCTCAGGCAAGTTTTGATTCAGTGTCTTCCCGGCATCTAGCAGACCTACTGCGTAACAGACCTGCGTAGTAGACCAAAGCCAACTTCGGTTTGGCACTTTATTAAATCAATGCACTCACAGTTCAATACTGTATTGTTAAACATAGTGTACGTTCAATACATAGGCTTAACAAAATACACTCAGTGTTCAATACAGTATTATGTTACTTATAATAATAGATAAACCCGCTTTTAAAAGTAATTTGTATTAACGAAATTACCGATGCCCAATTGACGATGTGTAACACGTAATCATTGGAATAACAACGTGTAGCAATTGAGGTGCAAAATTGGGCTTACATTACTCTGTTTGTGAATAATTTATTTGGATGTTTTCTTCATATATCTGAATGTAATGTGCGAGAGTCACATGAAAATGCCTTTATGTAAAATTCATGCAGACAACTTCACGTCTGTTATGGTAGTAGGCAACGCGATACGTTATGCATTGGCTATGAAATGTTTATAAGTTTACAATTTAATGTGTTACTCATTCGTCATGTATTAGAACCCAGTACCTACTTGTGGAATCGGCTTTGAAACTGTTTAACTACCTAAAATGTGGCACATCGTATGATGTTTATTCTAATAAATATGATTTATTATAGTTAAAGCAATAAAAGAAACATTGTCAGGCTGCGAAATTATTCAAAGTTTTCCTTTACTGTCAGTGGTATAAAATAATTTATGTGTATATTAAGATACTTTGTTTTAAAGTCTCAAATATTTCTAGCAAATCCGTGTGTGTTTTATTTAAATATTAATAAAAATGATGAAGAAAAATTTAAAGTATATTTCAAGCCCACTTAATTTATATTGCATTTTTATGGCTTCTTTGCTTTCCATTCCTAAAGTATTTTGCCATTCGAAAACAAAAAATAAAGCCAAAGAGTATTTAAAAAGCTCCTACTTTAAAATAAGGGAAGAAACAGAGAGACAACATAGGTACTTTAGTTTTATAGACTCCAGTTTTACTACAATAAATATCAGTTAAAATTTTAAAAATCGAATTCAATATGCTCAGGTCGGTATTGGAATACTTCATATATTTAATAGAATATATACCTTCCCCTATAGTTTAGATTCATTGAGTAAATACAGCAGAACGTCAGGGTAGCACAATATGTCACATTTATAAAAGTGGGCCGCGATTAGAATAATACTTGAATGTTATCTTAAAGCAATTTTCCTAAATTAGATTTGCATCAGCAATCTTCTAAAGAATTAAATAAATTATTTAAATTCTACGTGGCGTTATTAAATCCACGCAATCATCTCAACTTTAACCTTTGCCTAATAGGTAAATATATGAAAATTGACATTCGACCTTACCATTAAGACGCTTCTATTAAATATTGCTAACTAATACATTATTAGATTGAATTTTGAAGGTATTACAAATAATTATGAATGTATTAAGTGTGAACATAGTTCTTAAAATAAGATATAAGAAGCTCCCTGCCATTTGAAGATTGGTAGGAAAAAATGCATTACGAAACCAAGAATAATATTAACTTTAAATGACAAGTTATTAAGCAAGTAGTATAAAATCCATTACAATAATTCTCCATGGGATTGAAGTTATCAGAATAACAAACTTATATAAGTACCAAGTAGGTGTGCAATGGAGGATTGTAATAATTTCAAAATTATGAAATAACTAAAAGTTATGTATGAATGAACCATCTATGTGACAGTCATAATTTCTAATTCGATGACATAGACATACAGGGTTGATATCTCGAGATTTCGCTTTCGATTCTCGTTACAACTGATTTAAAAACGCCAATTACCTATATCATAGAAATGGAACTGTGAATAATAAAGGTATTGCTTTCCTTATTCCAAATTTTCAAAACACAGAAATCACTTAGACTTTGGACAATATTGTCTATTTCATTGTAATAAATTGTTATAGGTAATTATTTACTTTGTAATGAACCATATCAGAATTTCGACTATTTTTACCCGACTGCGCGACGCAAAGGAGGGGAATGTGTTTATCAGTCTATGTATGTATGTATGTTTGTTTTGTCGTAAGCGCCTATTTCTTTAAGTAAATGTGAATACATTGGTTCCGGCTGTATCAGCAGTCATTAATACTGTATTTAAGTGTATTGTTTAATAGGAGTAGCTCGGTGGCGTAGTGGATAAGCGCCGCGGCCCGCGATCGTAGTCTTTAAGCAACTTTCGCAAGGGTCGGTCACGGGATGGGTGACCAAAAAATTATTATCTCGAGCTACTCCGTGCTTCGGAAGGCACGTTAAGCCGTTGGTCCCGGCTGCATTTGCAGTCGTCAATACCCTCCAATCCGCATTGGGCCAGCGTGGAGGGTCATGGCCCATCCTCCTTAACCATCCATAAGGAAGGCCTGAGCCCCTGCAGTGGGGACGTAAAAGGGTTGGTGGTGTTTAATAGGAACTGTTTCTCGTATGCAACAGGAAGCCTGTATCTCAACATAATCGCTTTATTAGACTAATAACGGTGAACATCACTAAAACAAACATATGAGACACACAAAAACCAATCAGATAAAATTATCACTGTCGCAATGAGATTCCGTATTAAGTTTTTCTCAAGACACAAGACGACAATAGTAATTGGAATACAGGCAACAATACGAGTTACATAGCTCATCTGAAAGTGTTATGTTACGATTATAACACGGCGGTGACGGGATGGGAGAACAATTAACCATGGTGCTCCACTTCTCATTTCGTTAAATGATATAATATCTTGAGAGCAATGAATGGTTAAAAAAAAATGTGACAAACGTAACGAAACTGATATTGGGAGAGAGGTAGAAGTACGAGGATAATATTTAGTAGATTTGAAATGAAATATACATTAATACTATAAAAAATATACTTGAAAACCTCAACACCTCGAGCATCAGCAAAGCCAATTCTAAAAAGAAAGACATCTGCTTAAAAAAATTAAAAATAAATAGTGAGCAAGAACGCTAGTGTTAACCACAAAATGAATACAACTGAACATTTAATCGATATTATAACGACGATATTGAATATATTTGTGAAAAGAAATAACATTTATATTTCATGTTACACGAAAAGTCAACACATTAAATGATAAAGACATCCTGCCTGAGCAAACACAATATGTAACTGACGTTTGCAGAACAGAATAGAGAAAAAAAAATATAGCTTATCTGTAAGATACAAGTACAATTAATCGTTGTATTCAGGTACAAAGGTAAATAATACAAGTGCACAGCTAATACAAGTTAAAAATACACGTCCAGTGCAGCGCAGACAATCAGGTTCAATCAACTCAATCTATCAAAGGCAAATCAGGTAGCAAGGGGGACGGACAAACATCCAATTGAGGGCCTGAGTACATATTTCGTAACAGATATAGTGTTGGATGTTATTTACGACATAGGGTATGTGATTTTTATTTTATATTTATACTTTAGAAATTAAAAGAATCATCTCGTCGCCAGTTTGTTTTTTGGCTGTACCGATATGCCATTTCAACTCGATTAAAAAAAAAATGTCAACCTCTAAACATGAAAACATGATTTTCTCACTCCTTCTACCTGAAAAAAGCAAGGAGTGATTGAGTGAGTCAGTCAGTCAGTGGTAATTAAGCTTTATATATTATAGATAGATATGGTAAGAATAAAATAATCTGAGCCTGATAGATTCTAAGAAAAATATAATTAATATTAATTCAAGAACATTATTTCGGAAACTATTTAAGCGATATGTTGTTTTAAGCTTTCATGGTCATTTACATTAGAATGATATTTTTTTACGAGATTGCTACCATTTACCTTGTTTTTATCGAGTTCTCTATATTTAGGCGCTGTTGCAAATGCCATGATCACGAAGTAACTTACTAGCAAAAATAAAACTATCATTCTAATATTTAAATGACTTCATTCCCTTTCTGATTATGTATGAAGTTCGTAAATGTGACACAGCCATGTTCCATTGAAAAAGTTAATCAGTCTCAAAGCACCTGTTAAAAAGTAGTATTAACTAAGTTAGAGGCATTTTATCAATCTGATTGTTTCTTTTACATAGCGATAGAAATGCAGAGTCAACAACACAGCAGATACCAAACTTTAACATTACTGCAGTTGTTTTTAAGTTCATAATACCAGGGCTAGCAGTGCTTTTTTTGGTTTTTGCCATTTTAAGAGTTACTAGGAAGTAAACTTTAACACATAACTGTTGGTTTTGCTATAATGCAACAGTTTGAAAACCGTTCACATTAAAGTAATAACTATGTTTGCCTATGCGTTAGTTAGAACGCTTTGAAGTTTCAAATGGCTAATAAGGGGGCAATGGCCAAAATCGCGTCTTCTGCCCTAACTATTGTAATTAGTTCTGCAGAAATGAAAAATTAAAAACAACATCGTTTTACATATAGAATCCAGAAATATAACATGTCTGATAAATTTTCGAACACATTGATGTTAGATACTAATAAAAAATTACCAATGTAAGGCACAAATCAACTATTGCAATATCCGATAAAATTCCAATAAATCATTATATCTAATACATAAAAATATCAGCTGTTATAATTGCAAATTCATACCGTTAGGGCGATAGCGGTGTTTTATATTATATCTGACCCTTGCATAGGCCTCAAAATACGATAATTGACTGAAGAAAATGACTAAGCTATTTAATAACAATAACTCTCTTAGCCTACGCAGACAAAACATTAGTAAAGTTAACATAACATAAATGTACCGTCAGCAAAAAACGGTTTTTTTTTCGTCCACACGAGGTGAGTCAATGTCCGTACGAACTAATCCAATAAAGCCTACTACAGAGACGCCACCGATGACGACTCGTGTGTAACGGTACTATTTAACAGGTTTCCTAATTCGGCTGATAGCGATCAGAATGGTCAACTCTAATTTAATATACGTTTGGGAACTAGTAAACCGTGTTAATACCGGACCATTATTTAGGTAACGTTAACAAAATTGTTGTAAGGATTGTATTTGTGTATTATGCTGATAGTGTCCGTTTAAAAGGCAACAGGGAATTCCTGGGTAAAAAATAAATAAATTCTATTTATCCAGTCTGTTAGACAAAGGAATTAAAAACGTATTTTTTTGCTTCATCTTTACAAGAAATTAATTGGCTTTAAAGTTGAAAATGACGAAGTCACAACTATGTATGTAGAAAATCTAAAAAGGTGTGACGTCATGTGACATTTCTAATTAATGTTCAAAAAACAAAATGTAGTTATCTTCCCTATACTCTGATTTAAGTCAGAACGTTTATACGATGCTCGACGCAGTGGTTAGTTAGTTAGGCATGCACATGCGAAGAAGAGGTTAAGTAAATTTCACAAAGGCCTATCATAGGAGAGGTGACTAAACTTTACTATCCCGATATTGTTCGTGCTTTGACATGCACTTTAATGCTCCTGAATAACTGCGGGTGGGTAAATAGCCTGTTCTCTGTACATGCTTCTGTTTATAGCGAAAACTTGTGAATCTATAAGGAAGACGTATATTTTTTCCAAAAAACTTTATTTACAAGAACGAACTATTACATATTTATATTTTGACATCGGCTCTCTTAAGTCAGTCATTTAAATAATTCATTTGGATTTCTTAAATAACTGCAGCGGTATTCAATGCTATGAATGAGAAATCTTTATTAATGAGCTCCGATGGTACTGAAGCACGGTCAATGGTAACAGCTTTGCGTGAGTGACATTAGTTTGTGGTCTTATTGATATCGCAATAGAGTTTGAAATTGAACATCTATGTAAGAATGCGGCGACCACGGATACTGTTGGGCGTATATTGTTGTAGCGATGATATTAAGATTAGCTCGTGTTACCTATTTGACGCCGGTAGCACATTATTTGTATAAAGATGCATAAATACATGTAAGAAAATATAATATCAGCTTGCAAAGTTTATTTATATTGTAATATTACCAAAATAATTGTTTATGTAAACACTTGATTTTATGTATTTTCTATGAAGTTCTTAATTCTGCTGGATTGCCAGATTAGTATGATGTACTTGTAAATACAAACCTTTTATATTATAAATAAATATAAGACAACATCACACACATTACTCAAATTAAGTAGCTAAAGCATTGTAATATGGCATTAAGAGTCCAAACTGTAATTCTCAAACTAAACAATTTTAACGATCTTTAGGAAAACTAAATACTGCACTGGTGTGCGATGATGCAAATAAAGAATTATCTATCTATCTAAACAGGGCAGAATATATAATAACTCCCACTGAAATAAAAAACGATTGATAGGCGTTGATATAAAAATGGTGAATTCGTTCAGTTGTTCAACTCAAAACATAAATCTACAACGCGTAGCTGGCAAACTTGTATTATTTACGCACTGTGGACCATAAAATACAACACAATTACTTTGAATAAAGAATAAATTAAAAATGCATAGGTTTGAAGAAAGAATACAAGACTTTATTTAATTTGTCGTGTTAATAATCGGTTAGTTTACTAGTGGGCGCCGAATCTTGAAAGCTAGATTTCATCCACTTCCCGCATTTTTGATTGGGCTGAAATTAGCATGCATTTGTGAGAATGCAATGTTTATATGGAATGAAGATGATCTGATCCAGCTGGTTGGTAGCTATGTACTAATTAAAATAGGCAAACTCCTAAAATTTGCGCTCGTTTGACTTATCCTCACGAGGACTTTGGTATGAGATAATATACGGAGTGTAACGATAGAACTGGATGGTGACCATAGGTACTTTGTAATTAAGGAACGCGACCCTGTCGACTTTGACCTCGTTTGATTTGTTTATACAAGATCTCTCTCTGAAGATCTGGAAGATAATATATTTTAACTCTCATTATTACTTTACCAGAGTTTTATTCACTAAGCAACTTTAGTTTCTATAACCATTTACAGTTTTACCTAAATATACTAACTTTTTTGTAAAATTTTACATGATGAATTTATAAGTTTTCTCCAATTTGATAAGTAAATGATATATCATAACGGAATATAAAAATAATAGTTGTAAATTTTTAACATATAGGTATAACATCTAACAAAAATGTATCCTGTTGCATCAGAAAAAAAATATAGACCGTAATAATAGAGATCTAGATATCAAATCATATCTTCGGACATAACGCCTGCGGGCTGTCGAGTGATTCGTTACAGTAACACGAAGCTCATGGTAGTGACGGGCCATTTGAATATTTCCAGCTAACACACAGATAGCATTATGATACTACCTAAGTTTATAATTACAAGATAGCCTGGAGCTTTACTACACAGAGTATATTAAGTTCATACTTCAGACACATCAGTTTCAGGTGCATCAATATAACTACATATATGACGCTAAATAACAAACACGTAGAAACCCGCAAAACAAAAATGTCCTTCGTAGCAAAGGAACTTCTTTTAAAAAAAAAATCTTATAAACGTCCATGGTAATAAATAAGGTGTCACTTAGTCAATTTATAAGAAATAAGATTTTTTTTTTGGAAAATTATAAAAAGAATCTATTCTAAATATACATTTTCGTTTTGCAAGTTTCAAGCGTCGTATAATTTATACATTATGTCCAAGTGATTCAAAATGTTGTTAATTTAATTGTCAATTAAGTGGGCACACAAACAAAAAACTACTCTCAATTGGTTTTTGCACAGATAAATATTTGTGATATCCGTTATATTTGTTAGAATTTTCTCAAAACCAATAAGTGCATTGCTAAGTTTTTATACATAAGATATATATAAAGATATATTTATAAATATCCCAACTTTCGCAAGAGTCGGCCACGGGATGAATGATCAAAAAATTATTATCTCGAGCTACTTGCTTCGTAAAGCACGTTAAGCCGTTCGCCCCGGCTACATCTGCAGTCTTTAATAAACCAACCGCATTGGAGCAGCGTGGTAGGTAATGGCCCATCCTCCTTAACCGTCCATAAGAAAGGTCTGAGCCCCTGCAGTGGGTAAAAGGGCTGATGGTGATAACTAATTAAAAATAGTTTTTGAGATGCAACCGAATTCTCTACTGCATTTCGATTGAAGCGCGTTGATTTCATCTTTATCTCTTTACCTTTACGCCTTACTTTAAAGTGACTTTGTTCAAAAAATATATGTTTATTCAATTGTAAAAATACGACCATATTTACAAAATCAGACCGAATGAATAATGAGTGAGTCGTAAATGAAAAAAACTGTAAAGCCAACCGCAGCCATCAATTCGCAAAATACAAAAGTTTGGTACTGTTCAAAAAAGTTTACAAAGATAAGCGAGGAAAATAGGCAGAGAGTTCATATTTTTCATTCTCAGGATAATGAACCGGAAAATGTCTCGGGGGCAAACAATACAAATTGGGAATGCAAATTACGGGTGTCTCGAGTTGAACAAACTCTAACACATTGTAACATCATTATACTCTTAATTGAATATAGTCATCGCTGTTCTTAAGCCAGTTTTAAAAATACATATGTAATTATTGACGATTCATACAAAAATAACTCAAACCTTACTTCGACTCGCATCGTTCATAAAATAAAAAAAAAGATATATCATCAACATCAACCCTTTTACGTCTCCACTGCAGTCTCAGGCATCCTAATGGATGGTTAAGGAGGATGGGCTTAAAACCACCACGCTAGCCCAATGTGGATTGGAGGATTCAACGACTGCAAATACAGCTGGGACCAACGGGTTAACGGGCCTTCCAGAGCACGAAATAATATTTTTTTGGTCACCCATTCCGTGACCAACCCTTGCCCGAGTGCTTCGCAACAACGATCGCGAGTAACGGCACTTGTCAACTGCGCCACCGAGCTACTTCGCTACTTTAAATAATAACCAATAGTTTTATAAATATAATTGTGATAATGAAGTTAATTCTGTTGACGGGTATGAATTCCTGATGATGAGACCTTTACTGGTAATATTCTATCTAACTTAAGTATTAGTCTCACACCATACACTCAATTGAAACAGCTTTTTTTGTAACTGACTAGTATTAAACGTCAAGTGCAATTGGTTAAATCTGAGTTATTTAAGATACACTCTTTAAATTTATATATAATTGAACAGTGCATTTTGTTTTAATCTGTTATCAACCAAATCAAATTCAATAGAGTTAACCGCAGCCTGCAGTTATGCACAGTCGACAGCACGTCAATGGTTCTACCGCTTAACTATACTTACTTCGCTTTCCTTGATATAGGATTATGTCCTAGATATTTTATACACGGTTTATATGTAACCACGTCAATAATTATGCTAGAATTAACAGGAGGTTTAACCAAAACCTGCCCCGATTCTGGCTAGGAGGAGCTAGCTATTCGCTGAGGAGAAATCATTACCACGTACGACAAAGAATGTATCGTCGGCATAACAGATGACGTTCATACGTGGCAAGAGTGCTCCGCGTATAGCCCAGTCATACCCTATGAAGGGGTGGGCCGAAATGGGGATAGCATGCGCGGGAAGTGGTCCTCTAGGGACCGTTACTGCGCGTCGTTCCCCGTGCGGAGGGACATCGCTGAGTTTTAGTGAATATGCCTCTGCTCTTTGACCAGACCCCATTCTAGGGGTTTGGTCCGCAATCGAGAGTCCCACATAACTCGTGGATAACGCGCAAGGTGAAGCAAGTATGCATAAAGCATTTCTCAACATTAAAAAAAAAAGATTGTCGAAAATACACTCAAATTTCAATACTGTATTGAACATTGAGTGCATTTGATTCAACCCGACTGAACTTACAAACATTGCCAAAAATATATTATTGTTAATTTATTTTTAGGTGTATGTTACTGTTATATTAAATGTGTGTTAGTGTAGTTATGTGATAAACCCTCAAAAGAAAGTTAGAATTTACCCAACTGATTTGAAACCTTACTCCGCTAAGATTAACATACATGAAACCAAAAACAAAATTAAAAAAAAAAGACTTATGACTTAAAAAATCAAAACTATCTACTAATATTATTAAAAAAAAACAGCAACCTATCATTTATTATTTGTAAATAATAATAAGCCCGTTATGGATAAATATTTACTTTCTCAAAAATCTCGAGGGATACTTCTATACGCTTGCCGGCTCTTAAATACCTGCCTAATAGAAAATGTGTTGCCAACATCGGTATTTACAGAAGCAGTGGTTAAAACAACATCTGGCCGCGGTTCGGTTATTGAATATCTTATTTTAGCTTGCGCTACACGCTTCGATTCTTCGCCACTGTGCAATATTTTACAAGATTTAATAAATCTTTTATTTGTTTTTTTCTTTTATCACCCACATTGGATTTACATAAAGTTTCAACTTTACTAATGAATCACGCTACTTTAAATGTTAACATGTCTCATCTATAAAACATGTTTGAAATGATAAGAATATGCGACCATTAATTTATTTTCGCTTCACAGATTGAAAAGATATACAATATTACTATAGAGCTTTTTAGAAATTTTGTTTCATTATTGTTAAGATTTTTTTCAAATATAATTTGGTTATTAAATATTTTTTTGGTAACCTTATTTAATTATTGGATCTTGTTTAATAATAGTGAATAAATTCCACAATCGCCGTATACTTTTAATTTCATTAATATATATATATTTTATTGAACTATATATTTATTAATTTACTTATATAAGTTTTAAGGATACATTACAGAAAAAAAACGGACCAGTACAGATCGTCACGAATAATATCGAAAAAAATATTATATTCATCGTTATCGAATGGCATAATCAATATGTATAAAAAATCAATATAACATTGTGAATGCAAATGGATAAAATATAAAATAATCACTGTGTTTCCAAAAGGTTAAATCATCGAGAGTAGTTATTTTGACTTAAGTTACGGTTTAAATTAGAACTACACGTGAGGTCATTGGCTAGACTAGTTCGCATGTACAAATCTACATCTTTATAAGCAAGTCAAAATGAATATAATATAAACAATGGCAGATAAACATGTAATTAAATCTTCATAAGCGGTAAGTTAACAAAACCTTGAACTTGCATGGAACTTCGAAAATAATTCCTTTTATGACGTAGATAACTTAGAAACTATTAAATAATTAAAGACGCTACGAGAAGGAAATACGTATATAAGATAAAAATCATATTTTCATCAGGAATCAAGTTTTTTTTATTGATTTACTTAATACCTACATATTTCATTTTAAACCATGTACATATTATATTATTTATATTTAGACACGCACCGCTCGACTCATTCCTAAGTATCTGCGATGAAGTGTATAAAATCACTTAAACATCTGTCTATCAACGATTATTTATACGTTCACAAATAAATGGATAAGATATTGTATAATTCGGATGTACGAATGTATAATTGTAACGTAGCTACTGTATTTCATACATTACAATGGTTATACATAACCAATAATTAAAAAAATCTTAGACAGCGCTTAATTGGATAAAAGGAGCAAAACGTATAATATCTTTGCATATACTATTTTTATAAATTGATAGTAGATGGCGTTACCGCTCTGCCACGACAGTATCTACCAAAATACTGTCTGCGTGTCTCTGCCTAACTCTGCGTTATCACATCAAGCATTACTCATATTTATGTATCTGACCAGTAACAAAAAGATAACCAGCTCTGCTGTTTTGTTAAATAACAGCTTCGAACTCGACTTTGAGCACAGCTCTGTGATAGCATAGAGCTTCAGTGAAATCAACCTTTTGAAGTAGGTTTTATTTGATTGAACCTCTATGCTATGACATCGCTGCAAATGTATAAAAATATCAACAATAAATACATTATACATTCACATTCGTCACTCACAACACGTAATAAAAGTACCTTTACTCAAGAACAATGCAATATGAACGGTCAAGGAGTAACGGCGTTCGCTCGGTGCGGCGCGCGCGCCGGTCAAAGCCGAAGATCCCACATATTTATGTAGAACCTATAACGGTCCAAGTATTTCTTTATTGCGTTCGACACTAAATTTTGATCTTCAAATAATCGCTACGATAGGTACTTTTTTGTCTCTTCAATTTAAAGAGTAGTTAAGTGCGGAAGTGTAGTTTGAACTTTGAACATTTACATGTTTCTTCCTATTTGACAGGTATAAGAGTTAGAATAACACATTAGGAAAAAATTGTAGGCAGTGGCACGAAAAATATTATATACAATATGTATGATAATGTTACGGTAAATCATTAACATACTCTTACATATTGTATTAACAGACAATTTATTATAACCACCAAAAAGAAAAAATACATACTTATAAACTACCGTACGCAAAGTTCAATGACCGTTATTTATCAATATACCTAAAGTTTGTTCACTAAAATGAAAATAAAAATGTAAAGATCAATTTTAGTATTGAGTTATTAAATAATAAAAAAAAGTGTCCTACAACTTAAAATTCATTATGATTTTATGTTATATACAAAGACTGCAGTTATATCTATTGTAAGCAAAACAGCAAAGTGTAAAAAATTTTATTACAAAAAAAGTAAGACTTTTTAATAATTCAAATAGCATCAACATATCTTTTTTTAATATCATTATCACTCATTAAAACCTGCTTTTAGTCATTAAAAAAATCAGACTATTTTTAACATAAACATTATTTAAGAAAACGTAGATTTATAACGTACGAAGGTGATGTCAAGTTAAAATAATTCATATAATTAATTTAAAATGTATTTCAGTAGAGATAAATCAAATCACTAATACTAGTAACAGTAAACAGTGCCATGATAACATTTAAGATAATTATAAAAGGAAATGCCTTAGGATTTCCCTTGATAAATTATTATGTACAAATTTGTTTTAACTCATTCAACTGACAATGAAAATAACAAGGCTTAAATGAGTAAACTAAGACTGACATTTGCTATCGTATTAATAACCTGTTTATAATTATCGCTTTGAAAGATAATACTTATCATTTTAGATAAATATTTTGTTGAAATACGTGAGCTACACGGCGCTGATCTAATAAATTATTATACTTTATTTTATTTGATCAATTTTGCATTCAGAATTCTATACTGGAAAAATTCCTTATGAAAAAGGCTTAAAAATCCACAAAAAAAAAGAAAAATCAGTCCTGTTAGAGTCTGTGTAGCTCAGTGGCAAGAGCAGTCCCCCGGATTGCGAAAGATAGCGGTTTCGAATCCCATCAGAGTACCAGAGGCAAAGTGGTTTTTTTTAAGCATTTTTCATCAAGAATATTTACTGTATTTCTTAAAGGATTCTATTGCAAAGATTATAATACTTAACTCACAAACGAAATTACTAAACTTAACTTCATAATTGTACATTTATTTTAATGAAGTTTGAATATGGAGAATGGGTAATGATCTGCCTCGCGGGATCATTGATGTTTGTCAGGAATGGTGTCTGTTAACGATTACAAATGTAGCTGGAACCAATGGCTTATTGTTGACTGGAATGTACCCCTTAGCATGAAGTCACCTCTGAAAATTAATTTTTGATCACTCAATCTATGACCTTTGCGAAGGTTGCCTAACTTATACATCGCTAACGGAATGCGTTAACCATTGCCCCATTGAGTTCTAGTTTAGTCAAGTATTCAGTATTATGAGTCTATTAATATATATTTTTCCATTACTTAATAGTGGGATCACAGAAAATTACTGATACAATATGATTATTACTGAAATAATTAAAATTCAATTTAACTGAGTACCAAATAGGCTTAAATACAACGATTTAATGAAATTTCGTCAACAGTTTGTTTTACTATAGTCAACATAAGCTCTTTGCTATAGAGCCAAATTTTGATTTTGTGTGATTTTATAGTAATCATCAGCTCATTTGCAGGGCCTAGATGCGATTGCTGTACTCCCATTCCATTGGTCCATAAACCAATGGCAACCGATGAGAACAAATCACAGAAATCGTCGCACGCGCTATCGTCCAATACAAATGAACTATTAAAGATACTTTACAAGATATAAATAAAAATATTTCTCCCAACAAACGTTATCGTTTATTTGTATCCATATCACTGGTAGATTAAAAAATTCAGTTTCCGTTTACTACTACAAACAATAGACACAACACAACATGTCTTTGAAAAGAAAACCGAAGACCCTAAAATGTTAGACCACATACAGCATAAACAAGAATAAAGAACAACCAATCGAACCGTAAATAATTTGAATACAAATGAACTCATAATACAAACTGTTCGTTCACAAGTGGACATACGCAAAGACATCGTAGCATTAGGTGAATTAAATTGAATGACATCGCAATAAACAAGCGCAATCGATTCAAGTTGCTCTTAATGTATCGAGATGATAATACTGTACCGAGTGGATTCAATAATGGGGAGGCCAACGGTGAACGAAATCTCACGTCGCGTCGCAATGAATAAGAGTGACTCATTATTTCCAAACACGATCTTTGACAACACACACACACACGCACTGGAACAATGGAGATGGTACATACAGACAAGTCTAAACAATGAATAATAATTGGCCGTGTAGATGCGACGAAGACGGCTGACCTTTCACACTTCCGCGTAATACAATCACTGAATTCGAAAGTGTCCGTGACATATGAAAATATATGGAATTGCATGATGAACTTACTGTGGGTGATGATTAGATATTTTAAGCAAAAGAATGGAAATACTTTTAAGACGAAAATAAAGAAAGTAGGTTTAATAAGTGAACAATCAATCAAGACAGGGAAGCTCTCAAATGTAACTATAATTGTGTAGCGGGTGATGACCGTAAATAATTGTTAATTGTGTATTCAATATACTGATCTTAGGTGTTGGAATTCGAATAAAGTAAGATATTTAATTCTGACGAGTTAAAATTAAATAAAACTTTAAATATTGACGAACGAACAAACATGAATACCGTCATCGGTATCTTAATAAAATAAATTGACAAATTTCATTAAAATTGAAGAATAATTATGCTAAATCTACAAACACTTAATCAGCGATCCAATATTGCTAGCAAATTCCAAATTGCTCTTTAAAAATTTATCGCTGCCAAAACTAGTAACACAACATCAAAGCTATATAACGTTTAATGGTTTTAATTAAGTGGTAGCTAATATAACTGTCTAAAATTCTGTACACAACGGTTGCCTCTCAATCGCAACTTCATACCCTCCGACGCTTGAATATGGCTTATCGACGTCTGAGGCGGGTCCACTAATGGACTTTTAAGGTCAATATTTTAGGACTCGAGCCGTGACCGCCTCGTAACATCCTCGGTAATTGGTCCCAAACAGGACCCGGCGGGGGCGAACTCCCATGACTTTTGTGTAGGGTTGACTGAGTTTTCTTTCAAATCAAACAATAGAAAAGAATCATCCGGTGGAAAATTACGTTATCATTTGTCATTTTGAGAGGTGTCTCTTTTTTAGGGTAGAAAAAAAATATTGGAGGATGAAAATAGCTTAGATAACACAAATTTATCAAAGCTATTTTCATAAAAGAATATTTTCCAGTATTGAATTGTGAATGCAAAATATAACAAGTCACTTGCAATAAAACAACAGAGAATTAGACAGAACTAAATTTTAATGAGTAATTAGGCTTACAAGACCGAGTGAAAGAAACTTTCTAAATATACAAAGCACTGAGCTATCTTCATTTCTTGAGGCGATATTCGTTATTTAAAACTGCATCGATATATCACATAACAGCTTTAATGTGAGTTTATTTCTAATCAACTCTATAGAGGGAGTCAAAACAATCTGATGCTAAAAGGGCACTTGAAATTTGAAACATACATTGTTTGTATAAATAGCTCATTCAAATCAGATCAGTGAACTTTACAGCTATATTAAAGACAAATGAAATCTCGGTTTTATATGAACAACGCATTTTTTGTATTTTTAATAATAATATTGCACTCAATAATATATTATTTGTTCCTTTATCACTAGGTCTGTAATTTAACATAATAACGAGACAATATTTCAGATGTTTCCTGAAAAGTTCAAAAGCACTATATTCTTACTTTAACTTTAGAAATATATAAGGTATAATATTATTATATGCCAGGACCTCGTGGGGTGGACGAGTTAAGTTTACTGGACAACTTTTACTATCGGAGCAATACTTCACAAAAAAAAATTACAGATTTTTAATACAAAATTGTAATACCTAACAGTACGAAACAGCTTTTTATTTTTTGTGAATTCAGTATACTACCATAGTAAAAATTGTTCAGTATACTTAACTCATCCACCCCACGATGTTCTCGCACATAATAATATAATACATTAGATATTGTTTTTAACAGTTCTTTCTTTCACATCATTAACGTGTAGTAAGAAAAGAGTTTACCACGGATCTGACCCAAGAATATTTTCCTCAAGAATTTATTTAGAGCACTTCACATATTTTGTATGTTTGGAAAGATCATCATCATCAACCCTTTTTTGTCCCCACTACAGGGCTCGGGCCTTCCTTGTGGATGGTTAAGGAGGATGGGCCATGACCCTCCACGCTGACCCATTGGAGAGTATTTAAGACCACACATGCAGCCGGGACTAACCGCTTCACATACTTTCCGAAGCATGGAGTTGTTCGAGATATTTTTTTGTCACCCATCCCCTGACCGACCCTTGCGAAAGTTGCTTTACAACAAAGATCACGGTCGGCGGCGCTTATCCGCTACACCACCGAGCTACAAAATTTTAGAATTTAAGAAATATATTTGTGTAGAAATACAATGATAACAAAAATAAAAACACTGCAATTACGTACGTAATTGCCTAATATCACATAAATTGCCGTGATTGCTAGATACTATCTAACAACGTTTGCAAGCGACACACGTGTATTGCGACCTTTTTCGCTTAATGTGCTTTTACTTTTTAATTCCGTTTTTAATTAAATTGTGTGCGATGATGTTCGAGTCTATATTTCGTTGTGTTTCATTTAGGTTTTTCGATAACAAAATTGATGCTAGAAAACAACGAGTTGTCTCAATTATACCGTGTAAAATATTGTTCGATAGTTATTAAAAACAATCATAGAATTACAATCACATTTTTCCGATTTATATTTATCAGCATGCTCCAAGTAATGTAAAAGTACTATCTTATTGAACCGTCATTATTTCTGAAAAATCAAGACTGTAAATTAGTTACTTGACAGAAAGTAAGTTTCTCAGATACAGATCAAGACTGATTAGTGCAAGTTTTACGTTAACGCGCTCACTAGTGATCGTGTTAAGAATTAACATGGAGATTTGTAGGTAGTTCGTAGTTACCGCTAGAGGCGCTGTATCGGATTCCATACTAAAACATTAACGCGCTCACGATCCAAGGTGAATATGAACGTCCAAATAACCTACACTAAGCGTTCAGATCTCAGAAAACCGATGCTACATAAAATTTTGTTGCCACTTTTCTAATTTCGTGCTACTATTATATTATCTCGAGCTCCTCCGTGCTTTAGAAGGCATGTTAACCCGTCGGTTCCGGCTGCATCAGCAGTCCTTAATACCCATCAATCTGCACTGGGCTCTCGTAATCATGGCATATTCTAGCTGTTCTTTTCCATCTATAAAGAAAGCCTCAGCCTCAGCTGAGGGGTCGTTATAAGGCTTATAATGATGATGACTGTTAACGATACCTACAGATTATTTTATGAAACGCCATTTTGAAATAGTACGAAAAGGCGAATCGATCGTACGAAATGGTGGATCAATATAAAAGCAAAATGTAGCATCTAAGTCATAAGCTTGATCATCATTTGTCTATCATATCTACGATTAATAATAATAAATAAACATTACTGACCACACACGACAAGTAACAAATTACACAGCATGAGAAAAAACAGTACACGAAAGGCGGCCTTATTGTTACTTAGCAATGTCTTCCAAGCGACATATGGAGGAATATTAAATACATAAATGAAGAAAAGTCATATGGTGCAACATGTAAAAGAAAGATCAAATATATCTTAAATAAGGAATATAAAGGAAGTATCATGTTAAATAAAAAGTATAAATTATGAAAAATATTCTAGATCCGGAAAGGAAATAGTTGTTAACTTTTTTTTTTATTGTTATCTTTAATATTTTTGGGGCTTTTGTCTTTAAAGCACGACAGCCCCATCGATACAAAAAAAAATACTTACATACTATTTAGTTTCCTAATTCTATCTGAGTAGATTTGTGTAGGTATTGCTCCACCAAACTACATAGGCACAGGGTAATATCGGAACTAGGATTACTCAGTATACTTTGAATGTGGCGAGGAAACTCGAGGGTAAGATTAGAAGAGGACCGCAATGGAAAACGAGATGCAGAGGGGGGAAGAGAAAAACATTGCTTGAGATAAGGTGGAATAAATGGCAATAAAAGTATAGAATAAAAAAACCATTAAAGTGGGCAAATCTCTGCGGCTTTCTAGATTTTAGAAATGTTTGGGAGAAATAGTTTTAAGAGGCTACTTGACTTGACATTTGAACGTTTTATGTAATATTGTCTAACATTTACATATTAATACTTATGATATCAATTATATGACAAGTACAAAGCCAAATATTGTACAAAATATTAATGACATTTCAAATAGAAAATCAATTTTCGTACATAGCATTTTTTTATCTGCTACAGTTTTGACACCCCTAGTACATAATAATGTTCACAACTGACGCTTAGGTAAGTTATACTGTTAAGCCTTAGGCCACACTAAGTCAGAATTACAGAGTCCTGGCGTCTAATTAGCGTCCCGTTTAAATCACGCCGAGATTAAGTTGAATCAACTGAGCAACTTATGAACTTGCCTTATGGTACATAGAATACAGAGGAACTGACTGAGCGGGTTCAAAACAAAATAACCCTTTAAATTTGTTAAATTAGTAAAATAAATAAGATAGAATATATCTTACTATATGTTTAGTTTATGTATATGTCCCAAGACTAACTTTACTCCCCATACGGATATTTAAAATCAGTTTCGAAGCCGTTGCTAGATATCACACATGTTATGTTAGCATTGCATACCTTGCTAGGATCCCAAACTAAGAATTTGAATTAATGAAGGTCCAGATCTAATAAAATATAAGAAAATTTCATTTTATAAATTGTTCCAACCAGGAATCCAACATAAAGACCTTAAAGACACTCGGTCTCTGAATAAATGACAACATATATATCTCAACCGTATTGTTTCTGCATTGTTAACTCTAACATTTTCTTGTCGATTTCCTCAATGCTAAGGGTCGTGATCTTCATGTAGCACTTTCTTTCGCATTATATTCTGCCCCCTTAATCTATCTTCTGCGGTGTGGATGGCGTCGCTAATAGTGGAGTCGATTGCCGAGCGAATTTGGTCCGACCGTATAGGGCTTCGTCCCAGCCCCTTTTTCTTCCACTTTGCAAACTTGCTTGTCACGGCAACCTTTGTGACAAAAAACTTGCCAATCCAATGCCAAACTCCTAAAGCCAATAGGGATGACGACTGGGTAAAAAAAAAGAAATTCTATTTAGTTCTTCGAGAGATATTCGAAAAAAATTAGATATGTATTTTTCGGTTACAGAAACTTAATTGTGTAAGTACTCTCCTTTTGCTTCTATGATACCAATCCAGCGGTATTACCCTCTTCTATTTCCGAAGCCAAGCGTATTTCCAACGGACCATCATCATCTTATACTTCTTTCAACCATGTCAAGAGCAGATATTCCGATAAAGGATGTCATGGTTTTAGTCAACAGTAACATTTATACCAGACGGTAACAACTGCCAGAAAGGGATCCCATGCCAATCTAAAGTCAGCACTAGCATACGCTTGGGGCCATGAGCATTATGAACAGCCAAATGAGATGATGGCTTGTCTATAGTAAGCCAATACTTGGAGTGGGTCAATCTTGTTCGGGATCCTCAAGAACATTCAACTTGCATCTAACGCCAAATAGTTTCAAATTTTGCCTCGTGGGTACTTTTAGGACGTAGATGCTCACAAAAACGGGATGAAATTTAAAACAGTTTTGTAGAAAATGTACAAAAGCGTGACGTCATGGGACATTTCAACTCAATGTATCGCCATAATTAATTGATTACACAAAAACTGACAAATACGTGTTTAATATTCTTCAATAGTCTACCTGACGGACAGATAAAAAAATAGCCTTCAGCCCTTTTTCAATGTGTCGCTAACTCTAAGGTCCTAGGTGCGATTCCCGTTCAGGTCAATGTAGAAAGATGAGCTTTTCTATTATTTAGTGGTTATCATTAAATAGTTATTATTTGAAACTACTTTTAAATGGTTTTATCGTGTTTGTATTTTCTTTTATCTTATATAAAAAAATAAGGTGTGGATTGTCATTTTTATTAAGAGTATAGCTACTTATTAAGAGTACCTTCGTTGTACCATAATAAACATCTTCGAATCCGAGCAACGTATGCGATGTTATCGAATATTTATTTAATTTAATCCTATAAAATCTAGTTACCTTGTAAAACTTTACTTATTGGTTAGATGTTTTAATTGAATTGAAGTTACACAATTTGTGAATTGTTTCAAAGATGTTATTCGGTTTACATGAGCCCTTAGGCCACGTAATTTTGAAATAAGTTCTTAATTTAATTAAGTAATAACCTTTTAACCAGTTTATTGTTTGTTTTGTATTTATTAATTAACGATACTAGCTGAACCTTCCGGATTCGCACGAGTGGACGTTTAATTTTCAGTCATGCGATGCAGAGATAAGCTAAAATCGTCAAAATAAATGTCAATTTAACACTTTTAGAAGTCAAAATTTGAAGTTACATATTATTGTTTGTCTACGATTGATTTTGCTTATCGTGTGACTTTCATCTAGTTTTATAATCAGAATAAAAATTAATTTCCCTTTGACTCGAGTTTATTCATTGCCAATATTTTTTTTTTCTCCTAATGAAGTAACAAAAATGAATTTGTTTTTTTAATTAAAATGTATATCTGCGCATACTTAAATACACCCTTGATTAAATTTCATGCATATTCTTTTTGAGATCAGCTTAGAAAATTATTAAAAAACCTTTCATAAAGTTGATATAATTGAAATAACAAGCATGCCACTTTAATAATAAATTGACACAGTCTTAGAAATTAGCAAATTGAATTCTTATCAGTTGCCTAAACGTAAAATTAAAAGGATTTACCGACTCACTATCGAGAAACGAACTCCTCATCTGAATTTAAATTATTGCTTGCTCTACTTAAAGGAAATTATTCCATTTAAACACACAGCTTGAATATTTTATTCATTTTCCTAATACCAGCCCTTTTCTTATAAATGAATTATAGAATAATAAAGAGATATTTGAATACATCGGGCTTAATAAGCAATACTGAATATAGTTCTCAGAGGGAATGTAGAGGTTATGATTGCCAAACTACATATTTCATCTTAACCGTACTTTACTGAGTTCCGTAGCCGAATAGTGAAAACGGTACCCTTTATTTAACATTCGAATGTCAATCTCTGTCAATATGTATTGTCACAACCAACTTATACAGAAACTATTAAGACTATACAGTCGAAACTTTATTGGTACAGTATTCTGCGAACCGCTTCATGTATTTTTTTAGAAAAATGAATAATCCCTCTGTCTCTTTTGCATACTATAATATTGAGGGTCGTCATAGAGCAGTGTTTAGCGCATGAGCGCTCACTTAAACAACTTTAGCAAAAGCTGGCCTTGGGCGACCTACAGTTTGTCATCTTGAGTTCATACTTTGAAGGGCTTGTTAAGATGTCGTTCCCAGCCACATTAGAAGTAGTAACTAACTCGCACTCGTACTAAATGGTGAGAAATATCTCAGTCTCCCTATAATATATTGTACTCGTATATCTTACTAATATTGTAGAGGTCTAAGTTAGTTTACTGTACGGATTTTCATGAAAATTTATTATTCTAAGCCGAGCGAAGCCGCTGGCGGAGAGCTAGTTAATATTATATTACAATTACATTGCTTTGATTTAAAATTAACAACTGTAACTCTTGTGATGTACAACTTAGAAATGGATACGTTACTACAATAAACCTAGGTAAAAAAAATAAAAAGAGTTCATTATCTATATTTTGGACACGAAGGTCGTTATCAAATATTTAATTGTATGTTAACCAATGGCATCGATATATATTAACTGAATTTGGAATTAAATTTGGTAAACATACAACAGGGTATATTATAATGTACATAAATATACTGTAGGATGCTAACCTTTAATATAACCCAAGTAATATAAAGAATGAGAATATGTTGTAAATATTAAGTTTATCTGGAAATACTAATACTTTGAAGACGCAAACAAGGGTGTCAGTACAATGTATAAATACCTTCATGTGAAATATATTGATGGCCTGTCAGAATGAAATTTACCTGAAATAAAGACAAAATGATAAAATTTTAATATTCTACCGAAATGACTCCAGAGTATGAACATATACATGGTAAAAAATATGGTATCCCTTATTCGATTAATACGGAAAAAGTTTTTATTTTTATTAAACAAATAATCTGCTCTGAAGAGAAATTTTAGGTTTACGGATTACTACGTGTTTGCTTTCCATCGTCGACATTTCAACCGGATTTATAATATCTTTTTGAAACGGCAGACATTTTTCGTATGTCCAAAGGATGAGGTCGATAATGGACTTCTTCGGTCCTGTAAAATACTAGTCCAGGTTGATTGCATCTATTATCTGTTGTATTTAAATATATTAATTTACACATAAAAATACCAATTACAAAGCTTAAAATTGGATCAAGTACCAATTGTATTTATGAAAAACAAATAAATACCATCTAAATAATACGCTTGAAAAGTGTTTCCACAATTGCTTTTATCACAATATTCGTTACGTCGAGGATGTCAAATTGTATTATATATGCGCGTGATATTTTACCCGTGACATTTTAAGGTAAATTAGTAATTACATTTAATTATTGACATCTTTATTAGTCTTAGAAAGTATTTAACTAACACTATAAGCAACTCTAAATTCCATTAAAAATTACATATTATATATATCATTGTTGTTAAGCAACTATCGCAAGGGTCACAAGATGTGTGATCAAAAAATTATTATCTCGAGTAACTCCGCGCTTCGGAAGGCTCGTTGAGCCCTCACGACTCATCTTTAACCATCCATAAGAAAGACCTGCCCCCTAATTGTCTAATTTTAAATCTATTGCAATCGCTTTCAGTTTGAAAGGTGTTGCACAACCATTGCTTGTTTCTGAAGATAGTTGAAAAAAAAGTATTTGTATTATGCAGCAATGGTTGTGCAACACCTTTCAAACTGAAAGCGATTGCAATAGATTTAAAATAAGACAATTAGGGGGCTGAACCCCTGCAGTGGCGACGTATTATAAGTGCTGATGATGATGATGTTAAAAAAATATCACCAGGGTCTTCCTCACAGTCATTTAAATTTATTTGAACCTCATAAGTTTTTAAACAAAAATTTTATTTCATTATTTGCTAATGCTAAAAATAGCTTTATGCGCCCTCTTAAACAGATGTTACTTTTAACACTGACCCAAAACACAAGCTAAGTGTAACGTACTTTTAACTAACGTTAATTAAGTACACGCTTCAAGCACAAAATCAAATTTCAAGTTCATTGTCTGAATCTTTTTAAGTGTCTAACCGTTTTGTTTAATAAACGATTTTATCAGCATAACTTGAATATAAGTGAACACAACGGGACATTGAGAAAAATGCTTAGATTTTTTTATATAAAGTTCTTTTTTGAGTAAGGTAAATGTATTATCAGTGTAATTTATCTGCACCGAAGCATCTCGCGTCTATTAATCGCACAAGAAACAGGGAACGCATCCACATGAAAAAGCAAACTAAGTTTTACGCAATGGACTTCTCTTCAAAACATTAATGACTACTAGGGTAAATTACATTCATTTATTTTTGTTACAGATTATCTAAATAATGGGTAGAAAGTCAGATAGTATCTCATATTATCACGTACACGAAATTGCTCTTGAAAGCCGTCCCATAATACAATCCGTGGTTTGTATTACCGCGTCTGCAATGCATCAACTGCATTATGCGAACCGTTGTAATCGAAAACGGGCAAGTAGGTAAGCAATACCCAATGCGTTAATGCATACCCTTCAACACTTACACCATCGTAACATAACCTATTTTTCTATGTACGGACGTGTTGCCTAGCGGTTGTGCGTTTTGATAAGGACATTATTGTTGTACCAAACACATTGCCAGAACGATAAACGTGCTGCGGATAAACTCACGATTTTATTACTTGTTTTGAAATGGGAAAATTTATTTATGTATGGTCATTTCTTATTTTAACATGGAAAAAGATTACAAAACACCTAACAGTATTTTATGATTGCAATAAAAATATAAGTAAATAAAATGATACAACTACTACCATAAAAACAATTGTGAATATATCTATATGCTAGATACCTTGCTTCGTATTCAGTGACAACCGACAGGTGGCATAAAGAAATTTAGATATCACATGTTTTCCCTAAACCAAGCAGAAATCTTACATCAAATATCTCAATTAATCCCACTTCCTACTAATGTTATAAAGGCGAAAGTCTGTAAGTTTGGATTATTGTTTATTCTTCACGCAAAACCCACTGATGGGATTTTAATGAAATTTGTTATAAAAGTTATTTTAAGTGTAGATTAATATATCCTACGCTACTTTTTATTAAACTGAACTACTAACACATAGACGAAGTTGTAGGCAAAAGCTAGTGAATAATATACCTAATAATAAAACAAACCATAGCTAAGGAGTATTTTGCTCATTCACAGATAAATTAGATTTTTCTCGGTAAAAAGATTACATAGAAGCTATCATGGAAAACACTCTCAAATAAAGAACAAATCTTTCCTACTTCATATTAATGTTTTATATTAGTATATACGAGCTAATTCATCATTATTTAATTATAGTAATAAAGTGACAGTACAAAATTATGTAACCTAATTCTAAAAGTAATAAGATTTATAATGTGGCAAAATAATAAAGACAAGCTTTTATTTATGGTTTTGTATTTTTAGATAGAAAATCAAATACTGTTTTTATTTTTTATCAATTCTGCATTCACAATACTTTTTTCTTACTATAAAACCTAGTTTAAAAAACATTTTATTTTCTTTTTTTTAACGTAATCTTATTTGCGAATTGTTATCCTAATCCTTTGATCATGTCATTAAAGGTAGCTAATCCCCATCTTGTGCACTCCGCCATGTAAGATTTAAAATGATGAACTTTACTAACCATACATTGTCAAGACAAAATTTCAGCGAAATCGGTTGAGAACAACCGCATTAAAATTCAGTTGCAAGATTTCTCGAACACACACATACACAGCAAGTAAAGTAAACATAAAAAAAGCAGTAGTAAAGTTAAATAGCAACATTACCATTATTAAAACCGGTATTTTACGCAAATCAATATTTTCTAATCTCTTCCATTATGCACAAACATGTGTTAGGTACATTTCGTGGAATTTTATCACCGTTCATTTACAGCACACACTACAAACTACAACGCAATGTGTAGGTACCTTTACTTGACCGAGGAATGGCCTCAAGTGACACCGCAATAAACAGTTTAAGATTTATTGTTCGTATCCATCCTCTACCACGTCACATGACCAGCAAACGATAGTTGAACGACGCGCATTCGTAAACAGCTATATCGAACATAGTGAGTGCCAAGAGAATCTGTTCGTAACTCAAGACAGCGATGCACTCAATTTTCACTGGACAACATTTTGCCGTCATAATATAGTAAATTCTTAGTGTGAGCAGAATTTATTAGTCTGATGTCAGCTTTATAGTGATTTGTTTCTGCAATTGGTACGAAGATATATGATTCAAACTATAAATATGCAAGACTTTAAAAAAAATGCTGTTATTGTATTAGGCCTTTTCCTTTTTTTTTTATTTCGGCTAGTTCACAAAATATCCATAATGCACGGGTGACATAGTCTGTTTTAACGTGGACATAGTCGCGGGAAAACAGTTACTTTTAGACACAATATTACATACATTTTTGATAGAATAAGATATCCCGAAAACTTGACGCTTGAAAATATTAATAAGTTCAAATAAGTTTATTGACAAGAAAACTTTTCAAAATTCAATGACGCAATTGTAAAACGGCCATTGCAAAACGTTTATTGTTACTGATTTCACTTTTTTATGTATACATTTAATAATATGCATTTATGTCACATTTGAATAATATCTTACCTACTCGTCTTTAAACTTTTACAAAAATTATGTCTCAGAAAAGGTACTGTCGACATGGACGCCACCTTTATTATCTGTAATAAGGTGCATCTGCACACAATATGTTAACTTAGACAAAATATTTAAGTAGCAAGAGTTGGGAGTATTAAGTTCTTTTTCTACGATCTGTCTGAGGGTAACAGATATAACGTTCTTCAAAACCTTTTTGCTCATATTGTATGACATAAGCACAATGTCCGGTACTCCATGATTAAAAACTACCAGTTTAAAAGACAAAAAGAGCTACCGTGAGTTTCGCAGTGAGTCATAAATGTCTCTTTGGTATGGAACTTGATCTGAACCAACTAATAATAATATTCTCCAGCTGGTATGGTAAAAAACATTTTTTTTTATATATAGTAGATGCAAATCAAGCATCTTGCGGTATATATGCGTTAGTGCGCGACGGATTATGAGTAGTTGTGCTAGGTTGAACGCCATAATATCATAAATTAATCAGATCAGACGACCATATTGAACGCCATATCATAAAGAGATTTGTCTTGCACCAATCCGATATGTTTAAAAATATTTTTGAAAATATTTCTTTCAGCTGTTTGGATGGATTACCTGAACATTGTTACACAAAATACGCTCACTAGTAGTGAAAAGTAACAAGTGCTTGAAAAATGATCAGTCCTGTTAGGTCTCGGGTAGATCAATGGTTATAAGAGTCGTCTGGAATGCGAATTCTTGTGGATCGGGCTCCTTTCTCAGAGTACCTGTGGCTGGTGAATTTTTAAGCATTTTTTTAGGTTTTTAACCATTTTTTATATATATCTTTAAAGAATATATGCAAAATTAATTGTATACTATAGAATGCAATTATAATTGGGCTACATATAGTATAGATTCTTCGACAATTCATATCTCTACTGCTGGTATCATAAAAATGATACTGATTAAATTTCCAGTAATACAGATAAATACATTATGATCTATTACAACAATGAAAAATAATAAGCCTTTCAAATATTTTTTAAGACATTGTGCTAATTAACAGTTTTTACTATACGTACCTATAATATTGTAAGCGCAGCTGTTCTAGATATTTATAATTTCATTCACACGGTTTTGCTTCACTTTGCACAATTAATAATTAATGAGCACATTTTTACTTACTGAAATTTACAAAGTATCTGTACTTATGACGTAATACATGCATTTTTATTGTTAAAAGAGACTAGTAACATAATTGTATGTGATATTATTTTAATAGCACGGTCTTTTAAAACGTTGTTCTTGGTAAATTTTAATAAAAATGTTGAAATTTTTAGCAGTTATTATTTATATAAAATATAATATAGACCTACATTACTTATAACGAGAAAAGGTTTTACTGTCGCATTAAATAGGCTCCAAAACTTCTGGACCAATTCTAAGAATCTTTCACCAAAAAACAAGCTACATCATAACGCGGGCGACAAAGGCAAATGTAATTTTCGGAAAGTCTGAAGTCAAGCGAATCAGGAATCTTAATATAAATTAACTTATTATGTTATTTTAGACTATTAAACATTTTTGTTTGCTCAATATTATTATTACCACTCATGAAACACGCAAAAAAAAATTTATTAAGATACAAAATTTAGATAATAAGCCTAAAGCAATTGGTACCTACGCACAAAAATCATAGCAAAACAGGAAGTGATTGATATGCTCACTTATAAGATGCTAATTGTTTGTGAAACAAAAAAAATAGATTATAAATGATTACGAAATAATGATCAGCTGGTCTACCACGTAACTAGCTTGACTTCGATTTAATTAGCAATTGGTAATATACTACATTGAATATTTAGTGTATTTGAATTAATCCAATACATTGAAAGTAACACTGTATCTTACAGTACAAAACCAAAATAAAATCATACTATCTCTAGAGTAAGAAACGCATACAATTCTCAAAAAAAAAACATAACGTTAAGACATTGCAATGAAATAAATATTTTCAACTCTATCACAAAATAAAAATAATATCTGTTATTTATTTCACAAGACGCCATTATTACTTTGACATTAGCGGAATTGAGGCCAATTTTGAAACCAAACTTCTTAATCTAAAATAACATAATATAATGTCGTATACATCTATACGAATTTTATAAAGAGGAAAGATTTTATTGTTTGTTTGTATGCAACGAATAGACTCCGAAAATACTAGCCACATTTTAAAAATTCTTTCACGTTCAGGAAGCTACATCATATGTTAAAATTATCTATATTCTTAACAGTAACAGTGGCTATATTTTATCCCGAAAAACTCCAAATAAAGGGATGATAATGGAAATATAGGTAATTAAAACGTTACCATAGCAATAATAGTTAACTATTCAATAGGTCATTGTTATTATATCCTAGTTATGATATGAATCGATATCCAAATAAACAGTTCCCTAGGGAACACGCGGCCGAAGCCGATGGTAGTAAGCTAATATACCAGCTTTCCGTATATCCTGATAGAATCAACATAGCCAACGGTACCATCTATTTTTATTTATGATACACGAAATAATGTCGCCATTACAAGCTCACCTCCCTTGAGAAACGACCTTTATACCGTTAGCTTACATCGGGACAATTTAAATGTAATATTCATATTATCAATATGACCTGTCAACCTTCGTCACCACGGAATAAATTGAGTATAAAAATATAAAATAAACAGTATGTTTTATGTGTCAGTACATTACCAAATATTTAACTTAGAATAACATTGACAAAAACCAGTACTATCATAAAAGGTAAAAGGAAAGCCCTGAAGGTTTTCATCAGAATAAAAACTTAATTTGTATTCTTGTATATAGCGTACAAATTATTATTTCACTATTTGAAAATTATCATATTGCCGCATTTTATACTGTGACGTCATTATTTTTAATTCTCCAGACATAAAAAGATTATAAACGATTACCTAAACAGATTTAAATGACTACATGATTACGGCAGCACCTACTTAAATCCTTTTTTTTATAAGACCTAGCCTAACGAAAGCTAATTTTTATTACTAGGATCATAAAAATGTCCTCCGAGAAAGTTTTAGTAAATCATACTGTGTATACTAATTTTGAATTTTGAACTAATAAATCTGTAATTGCCGTTTTTTTTAAAGTAAGTGTACGTAATTATATAAAAAAAAATAATTAAAAATTATTCAAAAGACTGACAAAGAAATATCTATACGGTAGATTATAAATTTTATCATAGTTTATAAACAGCGAATTATTGCTGATTACATTTAAAATCAAAGCCGTAACTAGAACGAAAACTAGTACACAAAACTAGATACAAACGCATAAAAACATAAAACGCGATCAAAAGAGGCGAACTGCAAAATTATCAACCAGCGGAAATAACTAAAATGTCCGATTACAAAACGTGTCGTTCAACAAATGAGAGTTAACAAAATTGTATAGGTATAGTAACAGTCTCGACAACTAAATCCGTTACAAGGATGAATGTGTTAAAAAGTTTCGCTTTAAATTTAAAAATGATTTTAAAAATTGCACAGAGGTTGAACATGTGCGGGCCAATTTCCCTTTCACAATCGGCTCCATCCAAACCACGTCGGAATACTTCGGTATCGTCATATCCGCGTCGCGACAATAGTGTAACAAACGGATTGTTCGACGCTATATAGATAAGAGTTAGCGCTGAAAGTGAATTTTGTCCGTTTCTAACATATTGTTGATATTCATATAATCAATAGTTAAAAAATGTTTGATATATCTTCTATATATTAAAAAAGAGCACTTTTTATTAAAATTTAACATATGATTGAGCATTTAGTGGAATCAGAAATATATTAATTAGGTTTCGCTTTAAAGGGTTTAGCCGGATACGTATGACGAGTCGGCCCCCAAATGGGAATCGATATTGAAACTTATGTTTTAATATAGACTTGATGTTCAAACACGATTTATGTACTTTTCGCGACCGACTTCCGCTTTGACCTTGAGATAGAGAGCAAAATATCCGTATGCTTGACTATTACTGAATGTGATATATCTCTGAAGCTAATTAAGATAAAGAAGTGAAACTAACGCGAGGTGTTAGGTTACATTACAGAGTATATCACATATATTTTTTTATAATTTTTAGAATAAAAAATTACATTAAAAAAATAAAAATAAAAAAAGACATGTTTTTTTTCTGACTTCTCTGTGACTTACAATCACGAAATTAATATATGTTATGCTCCTTTGTATGCTCTATCACCCATAAAAATTGCGTGAAAAAAAAGTTGGTGCAACACAACGGAAAAAAATTATATGTGATTCGCGCCTTGTAGTGTGAGTGTATAAACAAACAAGTTTACTGCATCGTTTGTTTAGCTAAAGTAACAGTCATTTGTATTACACAAGAAGGCAGTTTGGGACTCAAATTCTGTCATAGGTATTTTGTATCAGCATTTTGAAATTATTAACTAACGAACCAAATCATTATTAAGTAATAATGTCGAGAAAGTGTAAAAATTGTAACAAGTACCTGTGTAAGATTCCAGGAGACCAGGATAACCAAGATAACCAGGAGGTTATAAAAAAATTATAAAGAATGAAGAAGAAGCTAAAGTGTTTATTGACTGTTTGAATAAAATCGTAATATTTAATGATATTTTTTGTAAGAAGTGTCGACTTATCCCATATATTAACAAAAAAGCTTCTACTTCTAAATGTGCAGCATTTAACTTGGCTAAAATAATGGACGATCAAAATAATCATTCAGTACAATATGTGAAATCAGCACCTAATATCATCAAAGCAGAAGTAAAATCAAGACATATAAATAGAAAAGTCTATCGAATTTACATTCACTATATTTCCGAAGGTAATGACTACAATAGTATTCTTCGTTATTGCTGTGATTGCCCCAATGGCGAACGTTCAGTGGGATGCTGTTCTCATGTAGTAGCTATTATTTATTATCTATCATATCGATGATATTTGTCCAAAATCGTACGTCCTGCTGAGGTCCTAACTAAGTTATTTGCGACTCAAAGTGTTCCGATTGTAATTAATTACAACAGTGACGATGATTAATATTTTGTTTCTTGTATTTTGATAGACACGAAAAAGTAATAATAATGAGTATTGAACACTGGCTGTTTTTTTTTTCATTTCTTTTTTAACTATTATCCCATCTCTTAAGACTAGTTACTTATGTTTTAAAACAAGCTGATGTGAAATTTCGAAAAAAAAAACAATGATGTAATGTGAAAACCTTATAATACAGGGGTATACCATAAGACAGAAATCACATATAATTTTTTTTCGTTGTGTTGCACCAACTTTTTTTTCACGCAATTTTTATGGGTAATAGAGCGCACAAAGGAGCATAACATATATTAATTTCGTGATTGTAAGTCACAGAGAACTCAGAAAAAAAAACATGATTTTTTTTATTTTTTATTTTTTAATGTATTTTTTTATTCTAAAAATTATAAAAAAATATATGTGATATACTCTGTAATGTAACCTAACACCTCGCGTTAGTTTCACTTCTTTATCTTAATTAGCTTTAGAGATATATCACATTCAGTAATAGTCAAGCATACGGATATTTTGCTCTCTATCTCAAGGTCAAAGCGGAAGTCGGTCGCGAAAAGTACATAAATCGTGTTTGAACATCAAGTCGATATTAAAACATAAGTTTCAATATCGATTCCCATTTGGGGGCCGACTCGTCATACGTATCCGGCTAAACCCTTTAATGCTCCATTTGGTATTTTATAACCTTTATTTACTGCACCAAATAAAGATTTACTAGTTATTATTTTGCGTAAATATTTTTTATGTGTATGTTTCATTCTGTGAATAAATATTAACATAAGCAATAAAAAAATAAAAAGTAAATCACTACTATCCGATCTCTAATTTGCGAGAAATACGTATATATAGACGGACATAATATAATAAATATCATACTCTTATAAAATTTGGCACACGTGTTTAGAATTCAAGGTTATGACTTATACAGACCATTTGATCAAATTACATATAAACAGGTAAAATCGATAACCTCCTTATTTGAAGTTGGTTAAAAGCAAAGATATTGTCTATAACCTAAAACTGAACAATATTGATATTTATCGTAGATTAATATCTTATCTGATAGGTACTTACTCTTTATAAATAATCAATAGCATCAACTAAGGTACAGTCAGTTCGTCAGGTTCGTTTTGTTTGTAATCTGATGTATCGATCAGTTTCAATACGATGAAAATAAATGTTTTCATTAATGTAAGCACCAGCATGCCAACAAAATCTATCAGTTTATTAGTCTCACTTTGAGTGATAGCAAATATTTTCTTTGTCAACCTTACTTTAATCACCAAGATAAGAGCGATAGTGTACACTTCGATATGTGATAGTCGTATGCAGTGTATTTAACAAATAAACTTTAATTAAACTTATTTTTTTCAGTGCTTCTGCATATTAAGCTTTTAGTTCCGTCTGAGTCTATACCGTTTTGAAACATATCGATCTACATTGAACTCGCAGAGAACGTTATATAAATTCAATAGCATGTTCTCATAATACAGGGCCGGATCAAGGGGACAAGTGGGAGTGTTTGCCCCGAGAGCCAAAATCATCACATTAATAAGGTTCAAAAATAATGAACTTCACAAAAACCTCTTTTAAAATTATGCAAAGATGGGATAACATATTTTTAAAAAACCTTTTAATAGAAAAAACAAAATTATATACCGAATCATAAATAGGCTAATGATACTTTACTGTCCTGAGAGACTAATAATATATCATTTTATTTTATTATTTTATATGTTTTTTTTTGGTCAAGGTTTATATATTTACTTCCATAGCCTTGAATCTGATTGATATACACAGTTTTCAGGTTGCAAACAAAAGGAGAAGTTTACATATATAATATAAATTTATTATAGAAATTTCACTTTCTGTGACTAACGTACTTTAGGACTGATGCATTTTTGTTTTTTTTTTTGTTTTTCAAAGAGGAAATACAAATCGGGTTAGATTCCTAGTCGGCATTAAAAAGGTTTATCATTGACTTTATTAATTTAACCAATTAACTTCGGTAATGTAAATTTATGTACAGGAACGTTAAACTCCGAACATTTGACACGGGTCTCAGAATTAATTTGCCACCGTTGCAAATCTATGACGCGCGTATTCGTCACGTTGTTAATGAATGACAGCTCGATGAATGCAAAAATCGAATTGAATAATCCGAATAATTACAGCATGGAGACTTGGATTTTTCCGCTTGCTTTAGTAACATTATAAAAATACAGCCGAGATAAAATATTTCTTTCTTCAAATTTGTATTTATTTTCTTCTTAGCTATTTAGTTGAATAAAAGTAGTATATATGTTAAATCAGGCTTAGGATTATCCGTATAAAAAATTTAATCAAATCCGCTTAGCAGTTTTTGCGTGAAAGAGTAACAAAACATACATCGTCACAAACCTTCGCATTTCTATTATTATTAAGTAGGGTAAACACTTATCTCAACCAGAAAATTAGTATGTAATAATACTTAAACCAAAATTATTATTAAAAATAATAATTTAATAATAATAATAATAATTTGTTTTCTTCCACAAATGTTCTTAAAAATTACGTCAACAAGTACCAAAGTAAACAGTCATGAAGACTGGAGCCAAAAACAAAGCCTAAAATTAAAGCACTTTATTCAAATTGAAATTAACAAATTAATCATGATTGTCATGCAGCTCACCAAACAATGTTTTAGTACGTTAATATTTGAAATCATAGTTGGATATGTATGTATATAAATATATTGTGTATTACTTTAGTTAAAACATAACTGTAGTAAACTTTTGAAATCTGTTATGTTGTTAACATTAACATCTACTATGGTGATTATTTATCATCACGCCTTATCCCTTACCAGAGGGTAGCCAGAAAAGACCGTGGGCCACAGAGCACAGTTCTTACATCTTTACCCTCATCTACTTTCATTACTCTTTCCATTACACCCCATTTTTATGACTTCTGACATCACCTTCTAACAGCACGCACATTTGAACTGAAAAGAATGCATTGGCCTTTATCGGCTTGTACATCCTTCCACTTTCACATTCTTTCCACATGTCCGAACCCACGGAACATTATTGTGTTAATTTTAGTTGATTAACAAAGTACTTAAAAATTCGTCGGTCCTGTTACTTCCTGGGTAGCTCAGTAGTTAGAGCATACGCTCAGATTGCGAAAGGTCATGGGTTCGATTTCAGAATGCCAGGGACAAAATGGAGTATATAATCATTTTTCGTTAAGAATAACAACGCTAGAGTTATAAATTTGCATTATTCACTTTGATTACAGTGACTTTCGTTACTGTCATTATATTTATACATTTTTGTGGACCATTTGCACGACCGACCCCATTAGCCGAGACAATCCAGTAAGACAGTCCAGTAAAAATTAGAAATAGTTCTATTTAATTGGGCTTAATTACTGGCTTGAGGATCATCTCCATTTATACAAGCACAATACTCTAGGACAATTCTGCTAATGTTAGTGTAATTATGGAAATAAATAGCAAAGATGGAATTCTTGTTACCGGGTCATAAAATAATAAGTGTATATGTCACCATTGATTTATGAAGACGACACTGCACTAATAATATGGGACTTTAGGTAGATACTAAAATGGCAAAATGCAAAAAGTTAAGACTCCATTTAGATGTGACCATTATGTAAACATGAGCAGAATAGACTATCTGCCCTGGCTTACTGAACTGTCTCGGCTGGCCTCTTGCAAATGATCCATCATATACGTCATGACAGTGACAGTGGAGCGTGAACTTGAATACGTGACAGCTGTGTCAGTCATTGTCTCTAATGACAAGTGTACAGACGACAGACTCATTGAAACGTAAGTTATGTACGGATCACAAATAAATTGAGTTACTTACGTAGTTTAATACGAAATACGTTTCCAGTTAATTTATATTCAGTTTGATAAATATCACCATTATATTGTGTTTTAAACGAATTAAAAAACAAGTATTAGCAAATAAAAACCAAACTTAAAAAAGTGCAATGTTCTGGATAAAAATTACAAATAAATAATATTATAAAATTACTTTTATGGTGTTGTCAATTCATTTCGTTTCAGTGTAACCATTGTGACGCAAACAATGAAACATTATCTATGTTTTTCTTCTCAAACATTTTTAAATACAAACTAAAACTTAAAAGATGCTAAAATGTTTTAAGCATTTTCCGTCGTAGATGATCAAACCATACAAGTTTTAATTTGTTTATGTAAATGAAGTTAAATTCCTAAATAATTAATTATATAACTATTAATTATAATTTTCAGAGCACAGATGCTTTAATAAAATACTTGAAAAACAATTTAATATAGATATTTTCGCGGAAAAATTAAAACGTTAGCTAGAAACTCACATTCTCAGACCTGTGTTATAGAAGACCGTGTCTTTTATTTCTCCTATAACCAAGAATTTATGATTTTTACTGTTCCAGCTTGCGGTAATATTACATCTTTAGCTTGTCTTCACTATAAAGAGAGTCAAAATTTATATTGGATTTTAATTTTAATCTTCATACAATAACAAAAGTAAATGTGACAGACAATCTAAAGAACTATCAAAAGACTATTACAATATATTGAATAATTTATTTGTCAACTTTAAATGTAAACTTGAATATATTTAATTGAGTGTGAGAGAGATCGTTACATGTTTTAGACCACGGAAATATGTAATACATAAAAAAGGTAAACTCTTACTTCATTAATATTTTTTTCTGTTCGCACATAAAAAGTGGTTTGGAAAAAAAAATATCAACAGAAAGATTTTACCAAAGAAACATACAAAAGAAAAATATCTTTCACCAAAAGTTTGTGTAGTGAATGGATATTTCTTATAAATTCCTGTAGGAAATTATAGGAATCAACGTTAATTAATTACAATCTTATCCGAATATAACGGTATTTACCGTCAATGACCGTGTATTAATACCGGTCATGACTCAAATTCAAAGTTTTCCTTAATAATATTGCATTAATATAATAATAAACAAATTTGAAACATAATAATAGCAACTCCAACTATCTTTGGATGAAAAAATTACAGTAAAGAAATACAGATAAAGTTCCAACTCGTCATCGCACGCAACGCTCTCATAGAGCTTCAAGGGAAAACTTCTATTACCTTTTTAAGAAGGTTTTATTTGTTTGAATATCTATGACTCAACAGCGCTGCATTCGATGATGAGTTCAAAAGTTGTTTTTTATTGTAACAAAATAGTAGCACAAATCCATTAATTTAATGTAGTATACTCAGTACATAGATCTTCTTATTCTTACAAATTGTTTTGCCTTACGGGGTTTTAAGTGTTCACGCGTTTATACTCTTTGTTTGTTTGTTTTTTGTTTGAATTGAATAGGCTCCAAAACAATTTCTGTTACCTACGGGAAGCTACATCATACGCAGTTGTCATAGGTTATAACTTACGCGGACGAAGTCGCTAGAAGAACAGTTAGTAAATTATAAATCCGCGGAAAAATCATAATAATAATTAACAAGCCATAATATATTTTTCCTATAGTCCAGATTTCCTCGTTTTTGTTTTTTAAAAATATAACTTTAGTTATATAATGCCTTTGTACATCTACCAAGTCAATATTAACTAGTATTTTAATCGGGAACTATTACAATATGAGTTTACCGATAGACAGTTTAATCAAACTCATGCACAGAATAATTTCTCAAGTTGAAACGAAACAATGGTAAATATGTTATATACTTAAACCTCAACGCAAAGTGGAAAAACACGGCAACGGACCGCAAATCTCATATACGCCAATACATCGCGCATATTGTGAACGAACGTTTAGATCGATTTCCAAATATTAATTATTATATATAGTGAAAGCAGATTTACACATACCTGCAGTGTATCTGACTATTTTATACAGTGTTTGAGAGAATGTAAGAAATAAAGAAAAAAGGAAATGAAATTAATAAATAAATGAAGTTATTGCTGGAAATGAGGATACATATACTAATTACCTTTTTATATAAAAAAAATCATTGTCATGTAATATCATAATTTTTAATTTTTCCTTTTTTTTTTAATCAACTACTGGGGATAGCTTTATAAGCGGCTAAACTTAATATAGAGTAGCTCGGTGGCGTAGTGGATAAGCGCCGCGGCCCGCGATCGTAGTCGTTAAGCAACTTTCGCAAGGGTCGGTCACGGGATTGGTGACCAAAAAATTATTATCTCGAGCTACTCTTTGTTTCGGAAGGCACGTTAAGCCGTTGGTCCCGGCTGCATTTGCAGTCGTCAATACCCTCCAATCCGCATTGGGCCAGCGTGGAGGGTCATGGCCTATCCTCCTTAACCATCCATAAATAAGGCCTGAGCCCCTGCAGTGGGGACGTAAAAGGGCTGGTGATGTGATGTGAAAGTTAATATAACCACAGAGGGGCCTCTTCTTCCAATTATATAATGTTCTGTTAATATAAATGTATAGTAGGAATGAGCATTGTCAATATAAAAATACATCTTTGGGTTTAAAGTTTATAAAATCAGAGAGCTGCCGTGCAGTTGACTACTTATAAGCAGTTATCGCAGATAGTCATGTACGATAAATAATTTTTGATGCATAATACGCCACTCCGACGGAACTCACTCGAGTAATAGCAAAAACGTTCAAACGACTAGATTTTCCCACGGAGGCGTTCCGAGTGCGGAAGCTCAGAATAATCGCGGCCAAGTCACACGTACATACATAAATACTGTAAATGTACAATTGATAGCACTTTCAACCCAAGTAGTCCATCATACTTCATAAGTGGAAGTACCAGTGGAAGATCATAATTTGACCTAACATATTTACATATAGCGAAGTTTGGTTTATATATTAAATCTTAGCAGTTTGTCATGTGCTAAAAAATATTTTGTAAATTGTTGATAATCAAAAAATATTGATAATAATCAAAAAAGCTTTTGATATTAACAGTACTTGCACCCAAAATAGATCAAAAAATTGTATTTAATTAATATTAATATGCAATACAACGGCTGATATTAAATAATTTATAAGTTTGAAACTTTCTACTACAGAACTAGGTGTGTGATTGAATGACATTGTTTCTTGAAAACAAATTCAGCTATTCATTTTGGAATATGAGTATACCCCTTGTAAATATAGGGAGCTTATATTTATTTATCGATCAAATGAATACTTGAATTAAAATTATCAATTTTTAAGTAATTAAATTGACTAGAATCAATTTTATTATCATTTTAATTGTTATTGTTCTAATTTACATGTTTTGGATGTATTTGATAACACAAATTAATAAATATAGGATGAGCTTGTTTAATGTCGAGAACAAGGAACTAGAAGAGAAGCAAAAGTATTTTTGCTATCATCGAACCCATAAACGACTGTAAAAAATCTACGTCGCCATCTTAGGTTATCTGCCATAATATTGTAACTAACTACTATTTAAAATATTGTAACTAACTACCATGCTAACCATACAAGTTAATCATGCGTTGTCATCTAAACTAAACCTATAGCAAATGATAGTTACCAGAATAGTAGGTTAGGTTAGAACTACGAACATCACAGAAAATGTCTATAACGTAAATATATGTAAGTATATTTAAATACAGACGAAGATGACCATTTATTATAAGTTAGATTTCAGTAATATGTATCGATGATAACATCTATTTAAATAAAAGAAAGAAATAAAAAACAGTTTCAAAAATAATAAACCTACCTCAAAAAAAATATATAGAGAAACGAGTTAAAAAGAGAAATAATACCACAAAATTCTATCTTCAATATCGAAAGACAATGTGGATACACGAACAAACCAAACATTACGTATCCACCATTTTTTTATATTATTTTAATAACGGAGAGTACCCGAGCAAAAACGTCAATTTCTCACGGCAACTTGGAATAATTGCTTGAGAGTCACAAACAGACGCGCCGATATTGCGATTTTAATAGAAAAACTTTTAGTAAATAATTTTCTATTAAAAAAGGCTTTCGAATAAGTTTAGTTCCACTCAGTTATTTGCCTGTTCGATTACTTAGAAGTGACAAAGGAAATATTAAGCATATAATCTGGGTAAACTAGTGATTAAAAGTAACTGTTTTCTCGAGATTTAGCCCGCGTAAATTATAGCCTATTCTTTGAATAGAGAAGTGCAAAGCGCATAATAAAATTTAAAACTGCACATGATTCAGACTTTTATTAATAGATGCAAAATATGTCTGCTATTTATTACCTATACTGTTCTTGTCAATATTTATTACCTTCAAAATACAATTCTTATTTTATTAATGTCCTAATGTGATGTGAGCCTTTCCAAGAGTATATGAAAAATTTGCTATAAGCCACCGCACTGGCGTGTGTATTAGTGGATACTAACAACTGAAGTTTCACCTAGGACCAAAGACTTAGCGTAATATTAAAATCTTGACCAACTATCTGATAACAGACTTTTGCGATGTTGCTTAACCTTCACAATCATAGAACGCACTAACACCTACACTATCGAGCCTCTTTATTCTTGTTTAACTAAATAGCAAATCCTGAATTTCATAGCGTGAAACGTGAATTTGCACTAATAAAACGACCGCGCGACGCGTACACACCAAGGCACGTAAGACGTAATTCGTAGTCTGGTGTAATTAAACGTCGCATTCATTAGGGTAACAATATTCCACAATATGACGCCCAAGCTGCCGATACGCCGCCGCTCGGAATACGTAATACTTGCGAATTTCAAACATAAAACATTTTTGATTTTACACTTCACGTAAATACACGTCACGCTCGATAAGTACAAAGATACGATAGCATTTATAATTGCTCCTCGAGTTTTATGGTAATTTTTTTAAGTAAATGAATTATATGCGGTCTTGTAGGAATAATTTAAAAAATTGGTTTATTAACGGTGATTAAAATAATAGGACCTACTTTTGTCAATTAGGACATGTTGCTGTAATATGGATAAGCCTGATATCTTGGAATTTAAATGAAATAATACTGCTATTACAGGATAATAACATTTAGATTATTTCCTTATTTAATGTTTACAGAAGTCTAGATACTATGACTGTTAAAGTTTGAGATCATTTCAAAACTCCAATTTCTGTGACATGTTTATTGTCATCAATTAAAATTACTCTACTTTGTTGCAACTGGTATATCTAGATAGTTCCAATGCGGTAGAGGGAGAGTTCTACTTACTCAGACTTTAGTAAAGGCTTTAGAATTTAGTGAACACATGGCTTTAACACCAAAACGGAGGCTGCGCAAAATTTACGACTATTGTTTTAAAGCACGCATTCGGATCCCGCCAGTAAGATTGCCGTAGCATGTGGTCGTGAATGGAGGGAAGGGGGATCGCAAGCGAGCTGTTGAAGAGTTAGAAATATCGTAGTCCTGTGCATAATTTTAATTGCTCCTCGAACAAAGCGGTATAAAAGTATACTGTTATGCTTAATTGACGTATAAGTGGAATTTAATGAGTGCTATGAAACCATGTACCTATATATGTATAAACCTACAAGTAATTGATGGGAATCAACTGTGTTGTAGAAAGGATATTTTTAATTTAAATGCATGTGCAGGACATATAAGATAAAAAATAAATAGTGTCATTACCGTTAAAAACTAAATCCAGTAAAAAAACTGAAGATTCTTACTAGTTTATGAGGTAGTTTGGAACACCTTTAAGTGCACTTTAAGTTATACGTAGTTACAGACTTAACGATCGCGAAAGAGTCGTAAAATTAACTAAATGCCCATCGTTTAGTATAATAAGATACCTCAACTCAAAATATCATCTAAATTACTAAAGTGAAAGTTTTAATTAACTTTAGCGAAACACATGGATGAATCATTTACAACGGATATGGATGGATTATTTCTTTATTAGAGGAACTTCGTGATTACAATATAACCAAAAGAGTTTTAACTTTTAAAATAAAACGATATATTTAATATTGCTTTAAATATCCAATAAAATCTGCTGTTTTGTATATGTATCCAGAAATAAATATAAAATGATATATTTCATCTTCTATGTGGTGTTCTATTATTTATTTAATATTTAATTAGACTCATAGAAAAATAATGAATTACAATTTTTTTTAAACAGCCTATCAATATCGTCATTCTGTGATACACATACACTTTAAATATAGGTTGCCTGGAAGAAATTGCTGTTTAGCAATAAGGCCGCTTTATTTCTTGATATTTTCTTCCTGGTATTATCCTGAAAATCGTGTGTAATTTAAAATGCAATAAACTGTTTATTTTCATTTTAAAAAAGATAAAGTACACCCGCTTATTACTTAACAATGTTGATTCATGACCCATATAAACATTTGTATAGAACACGATGACAAGTGCATTATCTTAATTAAATAAGCATGTTTACTAACTGCACGTAATTGTTGGTACAGTGCGATAGATACATTATCTACGAAACGAATCGATTGTAGACTCATAATAGCTAATGTACGTGCTGATGTAAAAAAAACCATAGATTATCAAAACTTGAGGAAAAGCGTTAAAATCAATTGTATTATTATTTAACTCAATTATAATTTACGTTTAATATATAACAAAAGTTAGATCGACAATTATTGATAGATAAAATAAGCCACAAAACTTGTGATATAGAAGATATTTTTAACATTTTGGCAAATTCTGCATCTAAAGTAGCCAAACATGTTTTTGACATAGTGATCATTGGTAGTGATTATACTCTATAAATATATAAACTAATCGAAGTAGAGCAGAAAGATTAGGTTACGATGGTACTGGCATTTTATAAATCCCTAAATACAACATAGAAAAATAAAATAAGAGTTAAAATAAAAGATAAGAAAATACACTATCTTAAAACGATAAGCCGTTTTGTTTAATCTATCACCAATAAATAACTAATCGACAATCTGAACACGTAACTATGAGTCCTTGGAGCAGTCGTTATTTAGCTGATGTATTTAGGTATGGCTCTACGGCAATGACAGTTCATTCCGATCGTATATCTTTATCATAAAATTACAATGCACATAACGGGATGCAAGTGAATTTGGTGGACAAAGTGAAGACTGTACAGATGCGAATCTCTTAAATAAAACCTTATACGGTAGTAATAAGTTTGCAAGAGGTAGATCAACACATAAAATATGATTTATATCTGAACTTTTAAACTCTTATAAATCCATCATGAAATTACAAGTGCAGCGCTAGCAGTTTCAAATTTTGCATAGGGGATTTTCAATCACTAAAACGGGGTTTTGATAAATTTGTCTCCTAAGGAACCAAGTCACCAGTCTCCGTCCTTGAATAGAATAACAATAAAATGACAATGTAACTGTGCAAAATGCGGCGAAATAAATAAAGTCAAAAGTCAAAGTCATTATTATTATTAATTAAACTTTTTTACCAATAACAAAGCTGCGGTCAACAGCTAGTAGAATATAAATACTCTGTGAATTTCATTCAGCAAAATTTTTAGAAATTGAATTATAAGTCCACAACTAAAAGAAACTCTAAATTCATAAGAAAACATTAAAATATTTTATTGTATTTGGTACCTATTTGTACCAGTTCATATTTTGTAGCTATTATTTTAACTGACTAAATGTTGATAGTAGGTATCCCTTTTAACGCAGCCATGAGAAGCCAAATTTGAATAAAATATATAATTTTTTTAATTAGAGTAAAATGTAGTGTACATATTTGGTTTATCAATGCAATTATAACGTTTAGTTGTTATAAGTCTATTATTTTATTATAAGTGATATCAAATAATCTCGAAATATCATTAAGATGATGAAATATCTTTAAGAAGATTATTAATAGAATTGCGGGGAGCAAGCTCGATATTATTTAAAACAATACCTCCTACGAAATCTTGGAATGGTAAATTGATACCGATTTCGAAATTCCAGCTAACAATGGGCGACCCCAGGAGTCAGGCGAAACACCGATCGTCATTATTTATAATATTATTAAAATATTTTCTCTCGATATCTCTTTGATGTTTTTGTTTTAAAAACTGAGGATTAAATCGAGATCAGTATAAGAAATGATGGGAAGCTAATTTCGGTGACGTATAAAACAAAACTGTTCTGGGAAACATGGCTACTGACAAACTTAGTGTATTCGAATCTGCACAATTGGTAAAACGGATACGTTAAAACATTATTATACCTATACCATTATTTAGTTGCCTTGACATCGATAGTACATTGTATATCCAAAACATGGGTTATGAATGGCTTAATAAAGCATATAATTACCAACAACAAAAACCGAATTTGAAGGATTTGAGGAAAAAGAAACTTACAATACGATAAAAGTGATGTTTAGAAATAATGACTATCTATTACGTTTCTATCAAACATAATTATAATGAATAAATTACACACCTAAATCTAGGGTAATTTTGAAATGATCAATCAACTGAAATAGGTACATTAATAATGAGTTTCCCGGAATTAATGGCTAATATTGTACGTAAAGGACCAAGAATTATTTACGTATACATAAACTATATTAAAAATAATAATCTCTTATTAACTGTATATTTTATTATTTTAAGTTATTGAACTTATAAAATCTAAATAATACATTAATGAGACTGTCTTATATAATGTAAATCGTACTAATGATGAGAAACAAATTAACTCCTCGCCGTAGTAATGACTTTAATGAAAGATGAAAGGAGATAAGACCCAAGGACGATGAAACTCATAAAAATACCCCAAACGAACATTAATTAACTTACCGCATCATAAAACATAGCATTTTAGATAATAAAGCTTTAATGAAAAGAACGTCATAATTTTGGCTCACGTAGAATTTTAAATGACAATATTAATAAACAGAGATCCTTTCCCTTCATCATTTTTAAATGTGATATATCCACAATAATCTTATCTGTAAAAGATCCATTACAGATTGATGGGTATGAATGATTGACCGTGCGCAGAAACCTCCCACTCTACGCACCGGTCAAACAAGAAAAACAAAAAATAATCAACCAAGGCCTGCGTGTCAGTGAACCCGTATCGAGTATAATTTTGAAATTCCTACATTAAAATACCATCATTGCATACTTCTAACATTAAAGTTACTAGCCGGGTGACATTCCGAATGCATCCATCGAACCTATTTATTATTAACATTAACCAACCTTATATTTAGTTAACGAACAGACAGCTGTTCCGATCACGGCTAATCCAGTGCACACACTAGCGAAGTCCTTTCTCATATACACATGCCACTGACAATCCACAGGTAAAATTCGAAAGCTCGCGAGACGTTTTCGCAACAACGCAGCGCACGTCCGTACACAGACCGAATCAAAGTACGACTGAGGGAGGACAGTCAGTACAGTGAGGTCCGTCATTGGAGGTCGGAGGCGATTGGAGAACGGAGCGAAACGGGATGCGGCGAGATGTGCGCATCGCCTAGCTTCCGTTCGACACATTTGATAAATTTTGCGGCCCGCCGGAAAAACAATAAAACATTCAACGCGTAACGCATATTATTATTATTATTTTTGGTATCAGAATAAACGTAGCCCTTATCTTTTTATTAACACACAACTTGATAATTACATGTAGAATTGGTTTTTGTTCGCGATATAGAATCATTTATTATCGTGTTGATATAAAACTGACTAGCTTTATAGATTATTTTAAAACATTTAGGTATTTTTAATACCAATATAGGCACTACATTCATTTGGATAAAGGAATGTTATTATTGGCATAATCTAAAAGCGATGTATAATAATTCGAAAACAAATTCATTTTTCAGGTTTTGAATAACACGAATTTATCAATGAAATTAAATCAAATAAAAATATAGTTATAATAATTGGACGCTGAGAAGTACCTAATAATTATAACCATAATAAAAAATGGCGTCTAAAGATGTAATCACGATTAGTTTTATGATAAAAATATGTTTATCGATACTTTTTTCGTACACGTGATTAAAAGCTCTTTACAACTTTTTGTGAGTTAACATATTTTTGCTTAACAGCGTCCAATTCTATTTGAATTTAACTCTATGTTAAGTTAAAGAATTATTATGAAATATAAGTTAAATAACTCGTTGTTCTTCTTTTTTATACAATTAATCTAACTCTTAAATAAACGATACTGTCATCGAGATAGTTATTTAAATATTTAATACAAATTAAATATATTTTTATGTTCTTATCTTACTTACCTGGGTGTATCGGCGGAAATTGACCTTCCGGTTTGATACCGTCCGATTATATCCGCCAATATTGTTCAACAAAAATAATTAAATCTGATTGATATTTTTAAAACTCGGCGACATCCGAGTCTACTATATCAGATTCTATACAGATATTAAATAAAAAAAAATATATATTTAAATTTAGATTCATCGTTTTTGAAGAACGTTAATGACGGACGTCAAACCGGAACCCACTTACTGATTTTTATTATAATAACAACATTTTTATAGGACCTATTTATAAAATTATGTTTATAAAAAATATAATTAGTTTCCCGACGAGAAATCAAAATCTACTTTACAGTGCCTCGCAAAAATTTTAATTTCGTAAAAAGTAATTTTAATGATTTGCGAATATTTGTATTCAGCAATCATAAATAAATATGAGTCAGCGCATCAGCGTCGACAAAAAGCAGAATTTGTGAAATCTATTATAAACAGAACTTATTATGCGATGTTTTTTTTTGAATCAAATACAATTATTAATAATAATTTGATATTTATTTATATTTCCGTTTATAATACTTAATCGATTTTGCATACACAATGTTATACTGGAAAATATTCTTATTGAAAAATGTTTAAAAATCTCAATCTCTTTGTACCTGAGGCTGGTGGTTTTTTTTTAGCATTTTTAATTAAAATTATATATCCATGTTCATTTTAAAGTAGTCAAAACACTGCAGGTATATTGAATGGTCGACCTCCTGAAACCTAGGTATAGTAGGGATATCAGAAGTAACGACGTGTTTAAAGATTTCTCTTCTTTATATCTCGTCTTGGTACATCAAAAAATAGAGAAAAAAGAGAATTTGAATGTTACGAAAATTAAAATTCCCGAGTTTAAGAAAAATACTGACTAAGTTGACCTCAATATGCTCCGCCCTTTTTTCTTAACCAATGAGCAAATGAATCCCTTATTATTTTTTAATAGGAGGGGAACCGTCCCTTTTTTTGTTGTTTAAATATTTTTATGACTTTTACAAGATTTGTCTGTTACACTATCATACTGTTAGTTTAGTTGCAATTTTGACTATTCACACTATCCATGCTAATATTTATAAATGCGAAAGTTACAATTGCAATATCGAAATATGTGCACTGATTATGATTACAAAAAATACTGTATATTATAATACGGTATATCTTAATCATATTTGATTAATTTACATTCACAATGCTATATGGCAAAGTGGATTTTTAATCGTTTTTCATTACGGTATATCTTGTTTCAACGCTATATGCACAAAACACTGAACGATTTTTGATGCGATTTTTACAACGGGCAGTTGCGAAGATTTTAATGGTAATAAGTTTTCGACATCGATTTGTATAAATATCACAAAAAACGTTAAATATTTTTCATACAGAGTAAGTTAGCAATCCGGCCTCGGCCCGCGTGGTGGGTTTTGGCCCGTTATCTCTATCTGGTACAGTCTGGAATAGTATACATTTTGTTTTCTAGTTAGGTACCGATCAATTAAGAAAGTAATTAATTCTGAAGTTGTTTTATAAATAAATAAAACAACTTTTAAACGGTTTAAATATTGTGTTTCCCAAACATTATTACGGTCCCAAACACGAAGTGCAGCGGCACGGATCGTCTATTGATACATCTGGTCGGCTCTGGGGAAGAACTTTTTGGTAATGCCTCGAATACACCGGTAAGACCGAGGCCAACCTAGAATGTTCTAGACGTGGTATCGGTCCCTGTAAATACGCATTGAAATACCCGTCCCGGCATTCTTTCAGTGGTAAGTGAACTGAATTCGAGATCGATTGAAAGCAAATACAAGCGTTACTAGTGAAGTTACGATCTGATAGTGTTAGAAAGTGTGTTGAATTGTATTTTTTTTTAAATTTCATTTTGTTAAATAAAGTCGGACTGTAAAAGTAACAATATTAATAATATTTTGTGAACTCACAACTTATATTTATCTTATATATTTTACCACATATAAGATAAATATAAGTTGTGGTAAAGATGAAAGTAAACTTTATTAATAAAGACAAATATAAGTTGCGCTATTCAATGCACTTGTTTATGTGCATTGAATTGAAACCGAAACGACTGCACCGATTTTAAAAATTCTATCACCTACGGGAAGCTATATCATACTTGCGTGGGTGACATAGATACATAGATGGTCTATAATAAACGCGGTGAAGTCGCTGTAAAAAATAAATTATCATAAAGAAGGGAAGAAGCCGAGCGAACATTTTGTTTAGATTGGTACTATCAACCACCCGATTTCAATACCTATATGTTTTTGATTATATGAACTGCTTTTAAGTATTATTAAATCCCGTTGCAAAAAAGGGGTGTTATAAGTTTGACCTATTTGTCTGTGGCGCCGCAGCTACTAAAGTAACGAACAGATAAGTGTGAAAAACTAAGATTGGCTAAACAAAATTTTCTTTCCAGTCGGGGACAATTCTATCGAACATTTTTTAATTACGGGTCGACTGCAATCAGAATCTTGTTTAGCAAAGCTTATTTTTATTTCAAAGATTTTATTTATTGTTTAGATCATAAATCACACGACTTGAACCAATTCAAAAAACGGATTTATTAAATGAGTACTAATGCTTTTAAATACAAGAAACAAGTATATCCATATTCACCTTAAACATGTAGAAAAAGTACTTGCCTTAAAAGCAAAATATATATATATATATACCCAGGTAACTACATCTTATTAGTAAGTGAAAACACGGAACTAAAATAACAAAAATGTTACATTCTTTTTATAATAAAGAAAATATATGGTAGCCATTTTAACCACGCCATTTGACGCGAACTATTTTACAATGAATAGCTTTTTTTGAATACCTTATTATTGTTTGCGCGATTTATTTTGTCTTTATCTATCTTATTGGAAGCTCGTTTGCAAACATTTCCTCTCGTTCACTCATCGACGTCATGATGCTCGCACTCAAGTAAAATGTTTAGAATCGTTATCGGTGACCGTGCGAGTGCAGCGCACGGCATTGTAGCGGTTCATTAACATGTTTTAATTACAAACTACAAACTCGTTTACTGGATTATAAGTTGTTTGGCTCTATACTATACCAGTTTCGTTCGACGTCCGACATGTTTATTTAAGCTAGCGGTGTTGATTTTGCATAGTGCATTTACATGACTGAAGGTAAAACAGTATTTTAGTTACATGACTACGATTGTAAGTCAAACTTCTTGGAGATCAGTAGATTAGTCAAAGTTATACAGTTAAGATGTTTATTAAGATGAATTTGTTATAGAGCTTTTGTGGCCAGCAATTTTTCAATTTTTTTAAATATTTTTTTATGTATGACACAAAATGAGCATCCATATAATTATAACGACACTAACACTAGATAAAAAGTATGTTTCGTTTAGATTAACAAAATATCCGAAATAAAATGTCATGCCGCACTATCTACAGTCATCGTCGCGCTGTCAGTGAGTTTTGTTCGAAATGTGATAGTGCAAATAGTAACGGCTTTATATAGTCAAAGAGTAAGAGCAACAAATCGATAATTCCTTTTGCGAATAATATTAGATACCATTCCTTATCATTTAAAGTGTAAGTTATTGCTTTCTCTCTCTTACTCGATGCATTTCAAACAAAAGATTCACTACTATGCCCACTGCATCGTTTCAACCGCGTAATAATATGCACACATTAAATATTTTGATATTCTACAATACAATTTAGATAACATTGTAAATAAATTTTATTTAGTAGTAATATAACTTTTGACCATACCTCCTACTTTAAATCTACTCGTAAAGTATGACATACCTTTAGGAATGTAGTATTTGGTGACGTCACAAACGTAAAACCCTCAACTGAGAGTCATCGTGACTATCCGTTTATCGTTACGTTATCGGAGGAACAGGAATTTTCATTATCATGTTCTGTTTAAATGTTTCAAACAGACGAGTCGTTTGTTTACTTGGGGCTATAAACGCGATTCAAGCTCTCAAAGCTGTGTTAAAACGTAGCATTCTTTAAGTGGAAACAGGGTTATAAAATATAACTTGCAGTGGAAGACATGTAAATAAATGCGCATAGATTAGAATCTGCCAAGTGTTTTCCAATTTGAAAATGTTTTTTTTTATCTAAATGTACGTACTGTGATGGCCAAGGAGTCTCGGTAGACTATCAAAACGAATCTATAGCTCATTCTGACCTTTTCTCTTTTTTTTACAACAGTTTATTGAAAGACTGAGTTGACATTTGGCCACTGTCTGACCTTATTGGAGCACTTTGTTAGACATTATTGGAGCGATAAAGCTCTAGATAATCGCGAAAACCTGATTGACTTTAACCTTGAATGACTTATGACGCAATCACGGGAATTTATGAGACTTTTGAGACAACATTTATAACAGGAAAATGAATACATACGAATAGATACGAATAGATAAAACTTATCATAATTTTGTTCCATTTTAACACCTACTCTTGTATAGATTTGATTGGGTAAGGTGTGCTAATATCAATATAAATATTTATAATGACTAGAATTCTCATTTGTCAAATAGATCGGTGAAGAGTCCTCTGTCTGACTATCAAGGTTCCTCTATTTTCACAATCAAAGAGAGTGGAATCTTCATCATGCATAGTAATTAATTCACGCAAGACTTACGAAGTTTAATTACTAAAATAAAAAATGTGTTATAAACAACTTACGTCTACGTATTTTCTAATAATAGTTATGAGAAGATCAAAAAATAAATAACTCAATAAAAAATTGAAATGGAAAACTTTTAATAAGAACATAAATATTAGAGTTACTTTCCGCCGAACCTTTGCAACATAAAGATACAAAATTTGCTAAAGTCAAATACCAATCACGGCATCTAATGACATTAGAAATGTGTATTATTTCTTTTATAAATCAAAATAAATAAATAGTATTATAATACAATATTATTTCATTTCATCTGTCAAAGAAAAAATATGTTTATTCTAATAAACTTTCATATTTAAAGTATTTTTGAATCGTTCAATATTTTTTTCCAACCACTGCTTAAGACGTCTTTTGACTAATAAGAAGTAAGAGTAAGTAAATCACCGTCTCTAATGGAAGTAACAACATTCACAAAAACCATGTGATTACCACATCAAAACAATATAAATATATGAAATCACCAGCTTATGAATATTTCCACTGCTTGGGCTCAGGCCTTCTCTATGGATGAATCAAATCGAACAGGGAGAATGGGCCACGACCCACCACGTGGGCCAGCACGCGTAGCATGACGAACTCGAGAACCTTTTGTCTACACTCAAATGTCACATTTCTCGGGTGCGCCCATACTATATCTCACTCTCGACCCCAGAAACTGACAAATGAGATGCAGATTGGTGGGTATTGACGACGACGGATGCAGCCAGGAATAACGGTTTAACGTGCCTTTCGAAGTACGTAACTAAAGAGATAATTAAGTTTTGTACACCCATCCTATCGGCCGGTCACTGCAAACGTTTTTTAAGAATCGTATCGCAGACCGCGTCCGCTAACCATCGAAGTCCTCTTTTTCAGTTTAATATAAACATTATAATAGAATGTATTCGTCAGTCCTGTTAAGTCCTGGGTAACACAGCGGTTAGAACAGTCGCCCGGATTGCGAAAGGTCGTAGGTTCAAATCCCATCTCAGGGTGCCAGAGACCGAGTGGATTTTTTAAGCATTTTGTATTAAGAATAGCAGAATGTGTTAAGAGAGCAACCACTGCTGAAATTACTATATCATGCCCATTTAACTTTTAAAATAAAGAATAATGCATAGTATTAGAAATAGTAATGCATTTTTTTGTAAAAATAGCCTCGAATTTGTCATCGAACACAGCGCTGTCGTGTCAAATAGTTGGAATAAAATAAATTGTTCATTACTTTTGACGTAGATTTTAATTGAACCTCTATGATATGACAGCGTTGCGCTCGACGACCAGTTCGAGGTTGTTTTTAACAGAACAGCAATGATGTTTGTTTTTTTTTTCAAGTTGATCTAATTTTCCTTTGAAATTAACGGCAAATTTCAAACTAGGTGTTTCCAAAAGCTCTTGTACAACTGCCGGTGTGAGAGTTTCAATATAATGCCGAAACAGAAACTTGAGTTTACAAATTTCACCCGCCGCCGCCAACTTCCCTAACTATGTACGGTTAATTAATAAAATATCGACTTGGTTTTTGCTCGACACAATATGAGTGTGCAGGTAAAACTTACTGAGTTGTAAGCCAAGTTGTTTTAAGTGTTATTCAGGATACAACAGTAAATTTAAAAATAAAATTAGATGAATATGTAGTCCCAAACCTATTAAAATCTTATGAAGAAATGCATAATATGGATTTTAGTTTAATTATCAAAGGAGGTTTAAATATATAATTCACCAAACTTTAATGTAAATCGATAGAAATTATGACGGCACTATCTGTAAATGCTGGAAACATCTCGCCTGAACTTTGGCGTACCTTTTTTTACTGTCGTAGTGAATGCATTGTCCATGGAATAGACAGGGCAGACGTGAAGTTGGTTCGACTGGCGACTTCTACTTGGACGTATACTTAGAGGTGGATAAAACTAAGGATACTCGATAAAGAATATGAATTTAAAATGTGTTTTCAAAATCATTGTTGACGGTGGAGCAAGCACCTTACCTTCTCCACGGTGAGTACGCCATGTGTTTAAGAGCTTCATCGTAACCATCGATCTATTGACATCCTCATTTCTAGGAAGCAGGCTTTTCCTGTGGATTGAATCAAACAGCGAGACAAGACCATAGCCCATAACGCAGACTGAGTACGTATTGATGGTTGTGAACGACTGCAGATGCAGCCTGAACCAACAACTTAACTTGCATTCCGAAGCACAGAGGAGTTTGAGATAATATAAGTTAACCCATTTATCAAGGACCGAACTAAAAAAACACGGTTTCCTAGAAGTATATTCATATATTCAAAGTCAATAGAAAAGTAAACAAAATCTTATAAAATATTATTTAAAAATATATTTTTAATAAGGTTGCTCACCAACACTATTCTTCGAAAGATGCTGGATCTCCGTATCGCAGACCAAACACGCTAACCACTGCCCAATCGAGCTGTGTATCAGAGCTTACCTACCTACACGTAAATTACAATTGAGCAAAGTCGATCTTCATTATTATTTATAAAATCTGTCAGTAGTATAAAGTAAAGAGATAAAAGATAAAGAAAAAAAAGTTTTGTTTCTCGAATATTCGAGTACTTAACAACCTGTGCTAAAAAGGGTTTGGATAATTGAATCAGTTTGCGAGCAAGAAACTGAATTTATTAAGTTTACGTCGTTTTGTCTGACTATTTTTGCCAACCGTCACTCGAATGAACGGCTTATTAAATTTACAAAACTGATTTCGCCGCTAAGCAAATGGTTAGGTTTTTCAATCTATAAAAAGTACTGTAAAAAAGTTTTACAAACTCCACCGTAGAGAACGTTTTTTATTGTATTTTACTTCGAGTTTGAAATCTTTGTTACTAATGAGCCATTGTCGTTAATTATAATTAGGATCACTGAAAAGTACTTTTGTATCACTGTTTTCATTTAATGATAAAATTTAATAATAAGTTTTTCCAATGAATGGTTATATAGGTATTCCCAAAAAAATTTTAGGATATTTTTTGTATCAAAAATTAACAACCAAAAGGTCAATACTTTTACAAAAATCAGATGGTATTTGATTGTTTAGAGTTGATGTATGGACCTAAATCTTTTTTTCTGAACTTGAGGAGTGTAAGCAAAAACAGGGCGGACAATTCCTTAGGTACAAAGATGAAAATATGCAATATAGAACACACAATAGGATTTGGCTGCATATCGTCCCGAGTGGTACAGGAGTGAGCAATTTTAGTGGAAACATCAATCAGATCTTGACGCTAGATGTGAAGAGCTGAAAGAACGGTCGGCTGCTGGCTTTCACTGGCACTACACAGACAGAGCGTTGGAGTATATTTTTTGATCGCAGGCATTTTTAAATAAGATATGGCTATATTAGTCATCTTCGTGCACATCAGCACCAACAAGGCAATGTCCGTTTTCACCAACCTAGAACAATGCTAAACTATAAATCACTTAATAGTAAGAATACCATAAGAAGATTTATCGTTTCACCAAAATTTTAACGTTAGGTAATGCCTTACTAAGCACTAGCTGAGATAGGCAACGTTTGTCTATGATTTTGCATGCTTCAGTTCTTCTTCTTTTTGGATGTTTACACAAATCCGTCAATGTTAAGTTACAATAACAAAAATACATACCTACTTTGAGATAATAAAACAAGAAAAATTATACGTAGCCTTGTATTTACACAAGTACCCAAGTCGTCATTGTCTTAATTTAAAAATGCACTTTGATTTCATCTTACTAAATTAATTGTATCCCTTGACGCATCTGTTATGGTCAAAGAGTAAATGTATCTGTCACATTAAATTGTCGTTAGGTGGTTCCTTGTCATAATTAAAACGCATTTTCACTTTAGACAATACTCAAATATTTAGGTGTCAGATTTGAGGGAGTCCTAAGTTTATTGAAATCGTGCATAAGAGTCATAGCGGTTGCGCTGGTCGAAATCGGCCGAAAGCATCATCATATATGGAACGTACGTACGCTTACTTTACTTTCTTTAAATTAAATTTTTACATATCACTAATGATCGTCCATCAATCAATTCTCTTTGTCGTTGGGAGAATGCTTTATTCGTTGTCTCTACCGCTTGAGGTGAGGGAATGTGTGGAACTCTTCATCCACATAGACCCGTCCGAAGTCTAGTCAAATCGTTGATGGAATACCTACTTAGCCCCCTCCGATGTACCCTCACTTTTGGGAAAAAGACGTGGAATCCAGCAGGGACTGCTCTACACCGAGCCCCCCGAAGCGATTAATCAATCTATCATACGGATATAATTTTAATTTAGTAAGATGTTGTGAGCATTATTTTTTTGAGATTTTTTACTATAGATAATTTAAACAAAAAATTCAATTCTTAAATCCTTAAAATGGCGTCGCATTGTTTCGGTTATTGTTTTGAGTTTATGACATTCAAATCGAGACTGGCCTTTCAGTAAAATTTTGATCTTACAGACAAACCTTAATGAAAACAAATATTATCTTAACGACAAGCAAGTAAGTTCTTTAATTAACTATTAACATTGTTCTTGATTGACAAAGCCTTCAACAGACTGTTTGATGTTTTTATTAGAAAATATCTCGTTCTCATTGCGTGCCCTAATAGATCATAAATTACTTTGATCATAAGCAGTTCAAAGGAAACAACGTTGAATATTCCTATACGCGAGCGTCAAAACACGAAAGATAAGCAATTTGTGCCGCGAAAGAAACTGACTGAAGTAACAATAAACGCCACCAATTTTACGAACAGAAAAAAATAACAGTCCGATATCAATTCAATAAAAGCCAGGAAGGAAACAGCTTTCGGATAACCAATCACACGTCGGAAAGAGACAAAGGATTACGATACTGAAACGAAGGAGCGGAATAACGAAGCAATCGTGAGGAGTTCCCAAACAGAACGATGTAAACAATAAAAGTTTTGGAAGTTGGCGCTTATTCAGCGAAAGGGTTCTAGAGTAATGAATAATACAGATAAATTATTCACAACGCAATCGCATTATATTCCTGTTGGTTGGGAAATTTTATGGGCGCCTTCGAGGGAACTTTCCTGTCGCACTTTACTGTTTTGTTTAGTGGAGCAATTAAGTATTCTTAGGTCAGCAGCAGAACGTTCGTTTAAAGTAAAACAACAAACTGAGAAAGATAGCGCCTGTGTTGTTATTAGAGGCAATTATGTGTTTTAAATATTTATTTTTTAAACAACTGTTAAGGCAATAAAGTGTCTGCTTTAAACTACAAAGCTACATGAATCTTGATTGCTTTTTTAAAATAGTCGGCGGAGTCATTAATATAATCAGTAAACAAACCCAAGACCTGAGAGTTGACAATTCATTGAAACCGGCGTGGCGAACCACTTGGGTGCAGAAGAGGTTTTAAAACTAAATGTGTGATAGTTTCTTTCGAGTTTATTACTTCATATGTTTTACTATAATAATACCAATTTACTTTACATTGAACTGGTTAAGGTCATGAAATACGTTAAGGCGCTTTTTTAAACTAGCCTAATTCTAATTTTCTTATAACCTAAGTATTCTGTTTAAATTAAAGGTCTTATTTAATTGAACGGTACAATCTCAACTCATGTATTCCGAAGCACGGAGGAGCTTGAAATATTTTGTGGTCACCTATCTTATAATTGGCACTAAGCACAACTTCCGCGTCGCAGCCGAACGCGCTATATCAATACTTTATCGAGCTCCTTACATATATTAGTAAGAATAATAGCAATTTCTTTTAAGATACTTTCACTTGTTTTTCTCTAGTCTTCCAAAGATATCATATTTTTATTTGGTAACTTCTGAAGTACCTACACCTCTATCTGGAATAAATACAGATTGTTTAATTGTGGCAACGGAAGGCCGTCGTTTTGTTTCTATAAAACAATAGGCAAATATACAATTCTATTTCGAAGTTTGTAAGTAATTACTGACAGAACAAAACATAATTGAGGGATTGATATTGTCCGTTATTAAAATAATACGATGTAATCACATAATAGTTTATTTAAAAATACTTACAGAAAAAAAAGAAATCAACAATATATTGAACGAAGGTAATCGAGCAATTAAAATAATTTCATGTAATTGGAGCATAGACAGCTAAATATAAAAAGTATTTATTAATCAGTGAGCTTGTGTATGGATATGAACTAACTCATTGTAGATTAGTAAATACTGAGAGCAGGCACCTACGTATTACATTTCACTATTTATCATTATAAAGGATTTCCTTGTGTTACGATACACAAGTATTACGGTTCCTTGTATTACGGTTCAAAAGTTAGAGCTCAGTAAAGGTGCTCGTCCACTGCCTTAACACGCACGCACCGACCACACGATACGCAACGCATTTCACGGATTTGTCGGATGACATACGTCCACTACAGCCGCATTTCTTATAGATGCTTCAGCCAGTGAATGCGACAGCAAGTTTTGACGTCGGAATTATGCTGATGACGTCATAGGAAATTTAAAATAATCCGTTGCGTGAGAGTACACGGAAAGTGACTATACCAACAGTATTAAGACTAGCCTTCGGGCGCAACCTTGCCGATGGAGAGCCTCTCACACCTTCTGCTGTCTGTCAAGCGACAGGTACAGTGCATAAAGCATTCACCTGCGTAAAAAAGAAATTTTAGGTACCTACCTAAACTTTAAAAAGGGATTTTGAAGATAAAAATTAGGAAATAAGATTTAAAATTTATGAAAGTCATTTCAAATGTATCAAATACACAAATTACATTATCCCTAATAACAAGTCATTATTTTCAATTAAGGCATATGTAACTGTAACTAGTATTATATTTTATTACTTACGTTAAATTACTATTTGATGTATCTTTGATGGTTATCCAATAATAACAGTCATTTTGGTGCGTTCCCCTTATTTAGCTAGTAGTCTTAGATCGATAGGAATTGAAATAGTTCGTAGCTAGAAGTTTACCAAAGGAACAAGACGACATCGATAATAGAATAGCACGAGTAAAATATAATAACAACTTCACTAATTCATTTAAATCGTATCGGAAAAAACAAATGACAATCGGAGAGCTCTAAGCATGTTGATAGCAAATTGTGCAAATACAAACTGGCAGCAGAATTCAAAAGACATAATTTAATTGTGAAGACACTAACATCAAATTATCCATAGAATTCAATGCAATCATCCGACCAAAATATGTCAACACGTTGAAATTTGACATTTTATCATTGTCAATTTGCTTTAGGTGACCAATGATTTGAACCAAGTATTTACTTCACGTCGAATCCCTTGTCGAATATGCAGAGAATCAAGCACCACAAGTTCCTTTCGCACACCTTTCGCTTCCTACATTTTCATTACCCTTTTCATACACCCTCTCTGGTTTTTATGGTTTCTGACATCGTCTTCCAGCAGCAGTTTCTAATATCAAATCGAATGATAGCTGACATTATATTTTTAATGAAAATAGTCTCTAACATTATTGATTGCCCCGAGCTTCTTTCATTATTGAGCTTTAATGTACCAGGAAGGAATCTTCGTTATTTTAGGCCAATTCATGTACCCATTTCAAACACAAATTATAGGCAAAATACCTTTTTACACCGTGCAGGCAAATGCTTCAATGATTTGTGTAATAAGGTGGATATAGACCTATTTTGTTCAAGCTGTGACTCAGCAAGACAAATTATTGTCTGTTAACTTGACCGAAGGCTTTTTTTGATATGTTTTTTTTTCTTTTATTATTTAAATATGTGTATTTGTTTGATAAACATAGTGGTAACATTGGTTTGTGTCCTTATTATAGTTTGTATCTATATGTGTGAGTCTATAATTGGTTCTCTGTTTCTTATTATTGTTTTTTTATTTAATTTTATGTAACTGTTGATTCACCTTTGAAAATAAAATAAATAAAAATAAAATATCGGCTTTGTCATTATTACATCCAACAGTCTTTTCACGTGTTCGATTCAACGGAGCATGCTACTGATGATTTTTACACCAACGAACCTTTTCTTTCAGACCAACTCTCTTTCTTATCTCATCAATACGAATACGCTTTGCAAGCGTTACTCTTCAAATTTCACGTAAATATCTTACCTCTACTGCATTTATTCTACTCGCGTGGTCTCTTATATATCCAACTCTTCAATCAAACATTAGATTTGGGATCATTGGTGAGTAATTTTATATCATTGTGTATGTAAGGTAAGTATTGGATTCTTGGTTGAAACGTACCTTTCAATTTGTGTTACGCAATAGGTTAATAATTTTATACTGAATTAAAAAATAAACTATTTAAATTAAGTAAAGTGCAAATAAACTGTTAGGGAACGTTTTGAAGTGAATCATAAATACATTGGACTAAAACGTAAATCTATAAAAGGGAATACTTAATGCATTTAATAAATAGATTTTATTTTATTGAAACTCTAATACTATGATAGAGGTTATTTCGAGGCTCCATTTGACGATTTATTTTTAACAGAAAAGCACTAGTCAGCCGATCTCTCGTTCAATAAAACTAAAGAGGTCAGTATATCAATATTAATGGTGTCATGATTATGGGATATAGGCCGTCAATATAATGTGGCACTTGACATGAAGCATTTGACCTTTACAGTAAATAAAATTATATTATAATGTAACATAAACCATTCTTGATATTGATAAGAGTGGGTTCAATGCGAACACCAAAAGGAATGTAATTAAAGCAGATGTAACTAAAATTCAATTTTCAAGTTATTTTCAATAGAAAAGAATCTATATTCTGAACCGAAAGTATTTACGTCAATCAATTTCATAAAGAATTATGGCAAATATGTTGACTGTAAAATGAAATTATTCGTTTTTAATCCCTCCCTTATTCTAAAAAAATAAGTTCAAAAACTAAAACTCGCAAAATAAACTCTAAAAAGTTTGACTCAAGACATATATTTTATATCGATAGCTATATTATAATAGCGATGACCAAAGGAATCGTATGCCACAACAGTTTGTTTTGTTATGATCAGTTTTTATTCAAAATTTTTAGAGCGTAATTTAGCTGTAGTCGGGTTTTAGTTTTTAACTTATTTTTTATTTAATTAATTTTCGGGTATAATTAAGCAAAAGCGCAAGCAAAAGCTATCAATATATTTTAAATGCGCTAATTAAGCCGTTTCATTTGATACCCTATACGGAATGATGGTATAACATATATTTTTTTTGTTTCTTACCTTATGGTCCCTAGAGGGCGTTGTTGGCAATTTAAGGTAACGTCACCTATAGCACGTGGACAATTAAGGTGCTTTTACTGATACCTCATTTATCCAGTTGTAGTCGGTAGAATGATAATAATAAAAGTAAAAATATATTGTAATTAATAAAATTTAGTATCATTAACATATTAAACAACTGGTTTCATTAAATGATAATAAATCTATAATAACAAGACTCACCGTTTCCTATATCATAAATTGCAAAGTAATTTGCAAATGACGGATAAAGTTCCAAGGCGTAATTTTCACTATAATCCCAAACCTTGTACATATTTATGAGGCCGAGATGGCAGAAGGGAAATTCATTTAGATAGTGAATAGCCCCCTGTAACTCACAAAATGGAGACAACGAATGTTTACGACTCAATTAATTACAAGTTAAACTGGAGAGAGAGTACAAGAAACAAAGCCTCACGCTTATACACAAGATTAACCAACTTCGAATAGCCCGCACGGACGCAAATTGTCTGAGTTGAGCACAAGACCAGAATACCTTCTCGGTTGGAGCAATTGTGTTTGCATACACGTTATTTGAAACTAATACGTTTGGGAAACTTGTTGCCAACCGTGTAGTCACTGCTAATTTGGTCTTTGTGTAAAAACTTACATGGGGATAGACGTTGGCTTGTTCTGCTATTCATGTCTTGAATGGATCAGTTTCATCTTATATGAAAATCCAAACTGTAAATATTTTCTGAAATTTACTTAATTTATCTTGTGATATTTATGGAGTCACTCCTTCCAAGTCCTTATGTAAATTAAGTATTTTGTTATAAAATTGTGTTTTATTTATAACCTATGGGTTTAAAGTGAAAAAAAAACCTATTTATAGCTTTAGATTTTCTTTTAATTTTATGATAGCACATTGGGTCTGCGATTCACAGATTAGACACCTTTTGCATGGGTCAGTCTAGAGCGTTAAGCTACTGATTACGGTTGTATCTGTAGTCCTCAATTCGCAATATTCTAGCTCGTTCTTCCTATTTAATTCAACTCTATCCACAGGGAAGGCCTGCGTCCCAGGTGTAGAGTCATAAACAATCGAGATAATGATGGTTTTTCTATTTCTTTAAGTTATTTAAAATATATATGCCATGGTACATGCCTCCAGTCATCGTTTATAAAGAAGCAAATTCTTCACGTACAAACTAACCAATTTTAATCAAATATAAAATTCTGATGAACAAATTCAATAAAGACACTTCCTTTAGTGCTATTTCAAAAGTTACTTACAGCTACTATGTTGTTATACGCTGCCATAAGTCAGCCAAATGTTCCGTAGTCAGCTCGCATTTTAAAATATCGGTTCAGCGTATTCCAATTTGTTAGGAACAAAGCCATTTAATATATTACACGTTTACAAATCGAAGTCCGTCGGTCTTTCTCTATTTTGGAGCATTCAGAATTTTTATTTTTCCACAAAATGTACATAATTTTATTAGTTTCGTTACTACTTGATCTTTATTTTGAGATCTACATTACCATATATTTTGTTAAAGATGCCACACCAATCATTTGATCCGGTCAACTGTGGAGTGTTGATATTTAAATATAGGGAAGAAAATCAGGTTTTAGCCACTGCCTCGTTTTTGGCCATTTGAAAAGCGTTCTAACTAACGCGTAGACAAATATATTCACCATGAACAGTTTTTGTTACATTATATTCTAAAAATCATATTATTAAGACCAGTAATGTTGCAAAGATCACTCCTCCATAACTTAAAAAGCCGAGTCATCTACCCTACGTATAAACGAACATCAATTTCAAACAAATTTCCTATCAAAAAAGTTTTACCATGCAGATTTTCCGCTACAAAATTTGTTTTATATTATTCTGTTTCAGTACAAGTTTTATTATTCGCCTCAGGTGAACAAACGAAAATATCCGATGACTGCATACAACCGCCGCCCGCCGTGAGCCTGAACTTACAGTACGTGTCGGTTGTGAAGTTCTTCGCGTGAATGCTCGCTAGATGGTGCACCCTGACCAACTTTGCCAAAGTTAGATCTACTCGGTTTCCCTTATTGGATATAGGGTTGCTACACTCTAGACTAGACAAATAAATAATCCTACGAATATTATATCGAAAATTTATGAGGGTAGTAGATGTATAATATTGCGTTAGTACTCTTTCACGTAAAACTACTGAACAGATTGTGATGTAATTTGGTATACGAATAATTATAAGTCTGAATTAACTTATATACTTATTTTCATCCCACGAAACGATTCTCTAGGGACCAGGCGGGCGAAGCCGATGGCGAAAAATTAATTACACATTGCTGGTTACTGCAGACAGAAGTTAATCTAATAAACAATGTGTAAACGTTGTGTAGTTATATAATGTTTTGTCTTTTTCACTTAAACTGAAAGAAACTAGAGCTATATTTATATATGAACTAGAAACGGTTACTTTTGAAGTGTTTTCTTAATAAATTATAATGTTTATCGTAGATAAAATGTAAACAAAAACTGTTCCAGAGACTTAGGGATCTCAAAACATGTAAAGTATTTTTCACGTCTCACGGTTTTTCTTTGCACACGTATTCTTGCCGTTTTCGTTAAAATGTGAAAAAATTTTATGAAATTTGGGGATTAAGTCCAAACGACAACCATTCTTAGATCACTTACTCTATAAAATATCGAAGGTGCCACAGAGCAACCAAATCCGAGATAATCATTTCAAAACATCAATCATTAAAAAGATAATTTTCTGTATTGATCCGACCAGTACTCACGCCCGGGACCTCGGAGATGTGTGAGCGGTAACAGAGGTTATATTATAAGGAGATTTTCTCTTTGAATCTGGAGAGCCTAAAATTCTCGTTTTCATATAGAAGCAACCCTATTAAAAGGAAGTTTTGGTAGGTAACCTAATTTCGGGGAATTCTATATTTAAAATCTTGTACTATCTGTATTCGGAAGTGTAACACTGTATTCCAACTCCAATTCTAAAATACAAAATGTGTAATGATGTCTTCTGAATATAGTAAAGCCACAAGACATGTACATACAAAGTACAAACAAGATAGTAACTACCTATAGTATGAACGAGTTAATTTATACTTATACTCGATTGCTGAATTGAGAATTTAAAATTACACACGCCTGAAACTGTACTTAGGTTTTCGTTTTGATTTTAACTTTTATGATGATCAGTTGATAGTAATTTTAAAAAAACTAGGACTCTTTGTTACGGGAAACGTAAAAAATTGTAGTTATTGAGAATAATCAGTTGAGATGTTATACTTTTCTCAATCCAGAAACTGACCGTTAGTTCTACACCATTATCCTAAATCCTCCTTTACTCTCAGACATGTAAAATCTATATTGCTATTTATAGAGTTCATAGCTACCTATCTTATTGTTGACGTTTCTATCGCTTATGTTCCAGAAACTACCATCAAAGAAAATGTAATAATCCTATTAAATAATAGTAGTACGCATTTCTTCTTCATCTGTGCCAAGTCTCATCAATGAAAAGGGATCCAAAATTTTCAATCCACATATTATATATTGATTTAATAAATTAAATTTCCCGTTAAAAACTGTTCACCGTGTAGATTTTTTACTCGATTTATTTTATATTATTTTATTTCAATTAAAGTTTTATTGTTCGTCTCGGGTGAACGAATACCTTAAATAATGACTAAAATTAGTACTTAGTTTAAACCATAGCTGCCTAAATAACAATTACAGGAGAGAAATATCAAATTATGACGTATTCACTTAATTTCGTCGGATAATGGATCAGGTTTGAACCTGGTCTTAAAGTTAGTCCTCGTTTTAACAATAAAGTATATATCTAAACTCAAACATCGAACGTCAATCGCAACTGGACGTAAAAATTTTTAACACAAAAGTAGGTAATATTCACAAGAATGGTCGAGCGAATAAAGTGATTGGATTACCTACAAAGATCGCTTAGGTCTGACGAACAAAAAAACCTTTATGAGAGTTGATCACAAAGGAGATTTTCCAATAGTGACAAGTAAAGTTTCAATTAGAAAATCTATTTAAAGACTGATTTCAAGTGGCTTGTTGTGAACGATTTTAAACTGGTTGACATTGTTAAATATCGTAGTGTATCCAGTTTTATTATTAGGATACTGATATCACCTGCATTGGGTGTGCAGGTCTTTGTTATGGATAGAATTGGAGGGAAAACCTACAAATATCAATTTTCTGGATGCAGTACAGATCGATGGGAGTAAACGTATGTAGCAGCAACAGTACTCATCGGCGGTTTAAAGTAACTTTTAAAATAGTGAAAAAAAAATACTCGTAGTTTCGTGAAAAGAAAACAAGCTTCCATATACAGAATTAAATTTACTTACTTACTAATAACATTTTATATATTCTTAATGAAAAATGTATAAAATGTCCACTATGTCCCTGGCACATTTTTCGAGCACTTGTTACGTTTTCGCTCCTACAAAGCGTATATTCAAGCAATCTACTCAAAGAGCCAAAAAAATATATTTTTACAAATATTTAAACTTTCGATAAAGATTAAAATTTATTCTTATTATTATATTTGATCAATGTTGCATTCACAATGCTATACTGAAAAATTATCTTAATTGTTTGGGTTTCTTTACATTATATATATTATTATTTCGTTAAATATGAAACATACATAAAATACTATCATTAATAATAATAAATGCTTTGTTGCACTCAGAATAATACAGTTTACAATAAATTAAAAAACAACACATTAAGAAGGGAAGGAGTAAGTAAAAGACAGCCTTAATTCGTGAAACGGACCTTAACGGAACGAAACGGAGTTCAAGTAGGTATTTACTGAAATCTTTCTCATCTCAGGGCGTAGTGAAAGCGTGAAAATAAACGGCTACAAAGTTTACTCTGTGACAAAGTTTTATCTAAAAACAAACTTCAGAATTAAAGTGAACTTTACTATAACTAACGGACTTCAAATCAAAAGGGTGGAGGTTCTATGTTCGACTGGTTATTTTTTTTTTATGTATACTCACAGATTTCTCAGCGAATTGGAGACCGATCGATTCCTCGGGCCTCTGTTTAATGTTTTTATAACAAATAAATTGGAATAATTCTGCCATTTGGCACTTAACTTAGACCACATATTTCTTTCGCCAAAGTAAATACGAGTAATATCGCTTTTTTGTTCTCCTATCTTTTTTGTTATGTTAACGTCAAATTTTTATTTATCATTAAAAACATTAACATATTTTTGAAGTTTGATCAGAATTGGCTATTTAAGTATTATTATTGTTTAATAAGCAGCCTATAAAAAGCTTATCTAAAAAAATATGGTAAGGAAGGAAAACTCCCACTTTTCCTAATTTTATTTAGTAAAAGTGGACATATACACTTACTTCTCTCTTTATTATAATTTGTAAAATAAAATCCTGAGAATTTCTATTTTAATTTTATGTATATGGAAAAATGCAAGAATATGAATAAACGCTGAATGCTTAAATGGCAATTTAAAACATGTAACATAGGTTTGACATTCCCTGTACAGAATACAATACGACGGATATTAGTCTGTTGTCGAATTTTTGTTCTTATCTATATGCCATTCCTATCGGAGGTTAGACAGCGTCATGGCTGTCTTTATTTTTGAGGTTGCTATTTGGAATAGTGATGAAGTGCTCCGTCCAAACCAACTCCTTAAGTTCTTAAGCCAGGAATGCCGTATTCTCTAACACTACGCTTTCCCATGCTTTTTCCTTTAATTTTGAGACGAATATCTTCAGAGTTATTCGTACAGTAACACGTACAAATGTTTATTTGCTCATTATGTGGTCAAAAGAGAATTTTGTGGCTCATACGACCTCGAGCTTTGTTCTCATTGAAATATCTTTAGTCATTCATTTTTCTTATACTACAATATTAATATAAACACTAGAAAATTACCATTCCGACTTTGTTACGACTAAAACATTCATGTAATTTGAAAAATAAAACCAGATCCTAATACAGATATAGAATTAAAATAGGCGTTTTATGTTCCTAAGCACAGGGTATAGTGGTATCCCTTATCTACAATCTAAATGGACCCTATAATTGTTTTACTGGCAATAATAGAAAAAGGGAGCACTTATATTGCGTCCATTAAAAAAGCGGTGAAAACTAAAATGATTACATTATGAATGATACAGGGACCTTTGCTAAGATAGGGTCACCAATGGAAATTTTATTTCTTTTAAATGTTTTCTTTTGAAAATTCTGTTACTTGCCATAAAGTATAAACAATATTAATAAATGTTTTTATTTTTCAGAGTATATTATGCTCTCATAAAAGTCTCTGCGGTGGTGTTGTATGGGTAGGGTCGATACGTTCCCTAAAACATGGTTGAGCGAAGGGATAAATGCACCATGCGTCGTGCTCGTGAACGGGTGCTAGTGGATATAAATGTGTTCTAGACTGCTTACTCTTGTATATTTTCTTTACTTATGCACTGAAAAAGGTTGAGACCAGCATACCAGGGTTTAATATGGAAACTGCCGAACACATTGTCACGGGCGCATATTTTATCCTTAGTGAAGTTTATAACCATTTTGAATTGTAAGCCTGAATTGCCCCATAATAACAGTTTAGATGGTCTATGTCAAATTTTCTTTCTTGGCTTAGTAAAACAATAACATTTACCGACGTAGCTTAGGCGTTTATAACAATACAGTTCATAGTTCAATTTATGACGTCATCTAACAAAATGCCAAATGGTGCAACTGATAGATTTGCTTTAAACGTACTTTAACATTATATTATTTGGTGCAACCGAGATTTAATTTGTGAATGACATTGAAATAAATTCCAAAGAGTATATACGACGAATTATGACAAAGGTATAGTTTTTTTGACCAAATAGAAAAGATTATTGCTATTATTTTTCTAAACATGAAAAAAACCTATAATAAAGGTTTTTATTGTAGGTTTGCATTACAAAGTGAGATTTAGAAACTGGTAGATTTTTTAAGCATTTTGCATTAAGAATATTTTTCAGAAAAGCATTGTGAATGCAAAATGAATAAAATATAATAATTCATTTTTCTATTTCGTTTCGGTCTTGCTACTTCAGTATGTCGTTCTTTCAGATATCCATGATACATGCTGCTTAGCTCCTAGGGATTTAATCAATGGAACTGATTTGTCTAATTTATAAAAAATCCGTACCCATCATGTGCGAGTCGCACTTGCACTTGGTCAGTATTTTTAATAATTAATTGTTAGATGTTACTCAAGAATACCAGTACTGATACTTTCTAATACCAGTGCATAAAACGCAAAGAGAATCAACTTTTACACACTATCCGTAACAAACTGCACACTGTCTTATAGTTCAAAAGGTCGTGATAAAAGGTACAAGAGCTTTCTAAAGCTTGCATGATATTCAGTACGCTAAAGTACTAAGGCTATACATCACTCAGTAGCAAGTGCAGAGGTCAGGTGCTTGTAATACCTGGTAGCAGCGGGGCAATATGGTAACTTTTGTTGTGACCACTTTTTATAGCTGGCTGGCATATTGACCGAGAGACTGATAACTTTTTGTATTGATTTTTTTTTAAAAGATCAGAACATGTCATTAGAGGCAGTCCAAGACGTCTATATCTATATTTTTTCAGTACGAAAAATCATAAGGAAATCTGAGCGATGTATATATTTCAACATACTGAGATATCGTTTCACATTTATGTGACAAGCTCTCTGACTATACAGTAAAACATGTGATATCCACACTTTATGACAACTTTTGTACATCCAATTTTATGCAATAAATAGATTATTAATTTTAAATGAAAAAAGACAAGATAAAATAATTTTAGTTAGACAGCATAGTTCATACTTAAAGTTATCTTTCGAGATAACAACATGTTAAATTTCAGAGCCACTAATTAAGCCATGAATCCTATCAGATCCAAATTGAACATCGCTACTTCAGTTTACTGGCCATCACTAATATCGCAGCTAAAAGCAACTGTGAATAGTTGCCATTGATTAGTTTGAAAACGACATTTCAAACAAATAGGATAATGGAAATTTCTACAGTGAACTGAAATTTTACTATTTCACATCATAACCTTCAGAGAGATTTGAGAAAATCCTATTGATTGCCTGTTAGGCTTAAAATCTCACAATTTACTTATACATTCATGTAATCAACAGCCTACCCTAAGGACGGAATCGAATAGGAAGAATGGGCCATGTGACCCACCGCGCGGGCTCAGTCCGGATGGCGGGTGTTAACTATTGCAGATGTAACCGGAACCAACGGCTGAACTTGCAAATGTTGCTTAGCTTCCGAATATGCTAACCAATTCACCGTCGAGTTCATATAACCTCTCTTATTAAGTCGCCTTATTAGATAGCATGATAAGTAAAATCAGTGTGACAGCAAAAATAGCGAATTTAACACAACGATTTATAAAACTAATTCTTCTCATAATCTATACTAATATTATAAAGCTCAAGAGTTTGTTTGTTTGTTTGAATGCGCTAATCTCAGGAACTACTGGTTCGAATTGAAAAAATCTTTTTGTGTTGAATAGACCATTTATCGAGGAAGGCTTTAGGCTATATGACATCACGCTGCAACTATAAGGAGCAACGAAATAATGGAAAACGCGGACGAAGTCGCTGGCGGCCACTAGTTTTAAAATAAACGTTCCAATTTCAGAGCTCAAAACGTTATTAACAAGCCGCCAGCGAATATAGACTACGGGCGGAATTTTAAAATTTTAATCACTCTTTTCGGAGAACTTAAATTTCAATTTAAATTCATATTGGGCATACCAATCGGACGTGGTAATGCAACAACGGCAAATATATCATACTCGTTTCGACACTGGGGCACCGATGATTATTATGAAAACCTCATTTGCGAGAACTCGATCAGAATTTACTGGATAGAACTCGATGAGAATATACTGGATACTCTCTTGTCAGTTTTTTTATGCGTATTATAAAGATTTTGTTGAAACCAGTTGTTAATCTAATCTCGTCAATATTTGGATACTAAATAGATCGTCAAAATTAAAAACTAATCTTTTATTTTAATATTTTAAATTAAACAACTATGATCACGAGAAATCTGATTTGCTTGTGGATGGTATTATACAACTAATAGCTATGACTAGACAATTTCTAAAGATTTTAGTAGCAGAATAATGTTGATATTACCTATATGTATTCATACTGACGTTAATTATTATAATTGATATATATTGTAGTGTTCCAAATTGTAATTTATTATCTAATATTAGCAAAGGTGTCATTTTACTGTTTTTAATTATTTCATCATTTTAATTTTGTTTTTTTTTTAGCGAAGTTTTATATTTATTGAATTTTAATTTGATAATTATTATAATTCTTGACATTTTGTATAACTTGCATGCGTAGGTAGTGGACTTAAAATCTATGAACTTGTAAGTGTAAATAAATAAATAAATGAAAATGACAACATATTACATATTATTTACTACACTAACTTATTAATTATAATACTTTATACTACTACTAGTAGTGTACAAATATTGTATATTCAGCTGCAATATTAAAGAGCAAATCTATTAAAATATGCTTTTAGTGAATTAGTTTACTACACCGACCATGATTCAATCAGCTTTTCAAATCTCACCCCAGATGAAGGGTCTACTGGCATATTGAACCGTGCCCTTTCTCTTGTGCACGGTATTAAAACCTAATTATATCATAAGCCTCCTCCGGTAAGTCAATAAAACTTCATTTTCGATTCATAATGCAAAACTCGACATCCACAATAAATAGAGAACATTGAAAAGTCACTCTTGCCCAATAGAATATAGAAAGTAAAATATATTATTTATTAGTAGCTGTGGTCTCCAGAAGGCGCCATATTCATTTTAATATGACGTCACATAGCTACCTACATTAATAACCAGAGCCAGGATCAAGATGCATATATCGATATCGGAAGTATAATATTTTGATAAATATTTAAGAAATTAGAATTAAACTAACAAGCAACATATAAGTATAGTGCGCGTTAAACTATCCTAAATGATTACTCAAAAATAATTCATCGACCATTCGCATTTATTTTATAGCAAGTTAGAGTAAAGAATCAATTATATCAACGACTTAAGTGTTTGTAGGATATGTTTTTATTTTATAACATAAATGTTTATAATGTACAAAAATCAACCTCATGTTTTGAACCTGATGATTTTTATACTTAAATTTTAAAACTTATTATAACCAAAATGTGCGGTCTCTGACGTCATAAATTCCGAATTATACATTTTTTCCATTTCAAGGCCACATCCATCTGTGTTGTTGACAATTGTATATAACTAATATCGAACACCCTCATGTCTTTCAAAATTTTGATATCAAAATATAAGATGTACAACACAGAATATGCCAGGATTATATGGAATTATAAAAAGAATAAATAGAAATAGATTGAGATATATTAATTATAACCGAATACTGGCTTCCGTCTTTACATTTCATTCCTTCCATTGAAAGACACTGTTGTGAGTCTACAGTAAATAATAATACACAATATGAGGGTGAGTTATTTACGATAAAATTATGTTTTATTATATTTTAGAGAAATAATTAAAGTAACTTTCAAAAGATACCGTCATTTTAATAATCAATTATTGGAAAAGCTTAGGAGACAATACGAAAGTTCCTAATTATTCATCGCTAAACAAGTAACAAACAAGTTTGGGAAACAGTCAAAAATAAAAATCCAATAGATTTAATCTTTTTCCAACCAAATATCGAAATCTATAACATAAACCCTTTTTTTGTAAACATCGTCAGTAATTAGCCAGTGTAAATAAATTCTGCGAAATTCTTCAAAAGTTCTCTTTTAAAATCATATTCCCATTCTTATGTCCTTGCACCAACTGACAATAGTGAAATTGGTAGTATAATAATAAACTTAAAAGACGTTAAATTGTGCAAGTGGACATGGTAATATACTATTAAAACATTATTATTAAAACGTTACAGAGATATTCTAGTCGCCATCTTAGCTCACTTATGTTTCCCAATGATTTCAAAAAAGCCATAATTCATCCTATAGAGTGGTGACATAAGCTGTATAAATAACTACAAACCTATATCAATTTTACCTACAATATCTATTTTTTTTGAAAAGTAATAAATAAAAGACAAAATATTTTCAAACTAACAGATTATTATCTCCTTGTCATTACGGGTTTCTTACCTATCTACTAATGAAACTACATGCGTTAACAGATTTTATAGTTTTTAAATAAAATCGGTCTGGGAATTAAATTGACAGTCTGACTACTCTTTATTATAAGTACATTTCTTAGGAAACACTGTCAGAGAGTGTATAATCCAACTTTCTTAGCGAATAAAAGACAGACTAACACTTCCTTTCTCCGTAAGTAAGTATTTATTTTTCTAGGAAGTTATTTAAATATTAATATAAATAAACAATTATCTATCTACAAGCGTACCAAAAAAATTTAAAATTCAGACTTGGCTACAACATCTTGATTACGGTGCCAGAGAATGTGCTACTTGTAATGTCTTGATTAAGAAGATTTTCATATGTGTATTGAGTATATAAAGCACTGCACGCACATACAAAGCGCTCTCAAATTGTAAGATTTCCTTATAACTTTATGTAGGTTTTTATGTGATGTGGGGGCCTGCTGATCTGCAATTCAGGCTACAAGGGTTCCTTCGCAGTCTCTCACAAAGGTAACTTTGGCAATTTAAATTCTGTTTGTACCTCAACCTATTTATTACCTTTGTGATAAGAAAATAAATAAATATACTATTATTATTTTGTCCCTTCTAAATATATCTCTACCAGATCAGATGTTTTCCTTTCAGTTTTTAAATCATTGGTGTCCCTTTAAACTTTTTCTTACATACTCATTACTTACTTTATAAATTCCCGTCACTCCAGTTATTCATCTCATCATTCTCATCTAAGCTACATGTAATAGGGGTGATGACAGAGTAAAAAAACGAAATTCTATTTAGTCTGTCAATTAGATAATAGAAAAACAGATACGTATTTTTTTGCTCCAAAATTAAAGCAATAACAAGAAGTACCTTAGATATTACAGACAAATGGGGGTTGGCTACCTTACAACTATGTATAAAATGTACAAAGGTCATATCAGCTCAATGTATCACTGTAAATTACACAAAAAATACGTGTTTCATCAACACCGTCACCCCTTTTCCGTTTAAACTGCTGGGGTACAGGCCTTATAGATAGATAGATAGATAGAAGGAGGCTTTAACCCTCCACGCTGGGCCAGTGTGGATTGGAGGGTATTAACGACTGCATATGGAACCGGGACCAACTGCTTAACGTGCCTCCCGAAACACGGAGTAGCTTGAGATAATAATTTTTTGTTCATTCATCCCATGGCCGACCCTTGCGAAAGTTGCTTAACAACAACGATCGCGGGCCAAGGCACTTATCCACTACGCCACCAAGCTACCTAAGCAAGTCTAAGCTAATACGTGTTTAATATTCTTTAATAATAAACCCGATGTACAGAGAAACAAGACCTAGTCATCACCTCTTTTGTCTTTGGTTTCTGAAGAAGATCTTATTCCATTTCAGAATGCCAGGGACAAAGTGGATTTTAAGCATTTTTTCATTAAGAATAATTATAATAATTTTCATATTTATTAATGAACGCAAAATGAAAATAGGTGGCGGCCGTCTACGATTGCTTTCAAGCTTTTAGCAACTTTATCCATTTGGTTTGTTTACACCCAGCATCGGGCTCCGAGCGGAATTTTAACGAAAACTTAATTCACCCAGCGAAATTTGGTTCATTCGAAAGCTCTTTGCTTACCATCGCGAACTAATAATCCGAGACAATTTGTAGATTGGAATTTATGTACGACACAGTTAATGAAGTTATCATGTAACTATTTATAAATACATAAGAAGGCGTGTTAAAACTGGTTTCTTACAAATATTTTAATATTTTAGCAAGCAGTCATTAAAAAAGGTCTGAGCTACATTATATTTCTAAGGACACCATCAAAGCCGAAACGTGAATTTAAAAAAATCTCTATAGAGAAATATCAAGTTTACCCCTAAAATTCACATTATTTCTATTTTTGAAAAACACCCTTTCTATGGGCAAATATGTATGTAGTAGCGGAGGGCTTGATGCAGCATTTTTATAAAAAAATCGTAATATATTAAAAATAGTAATATAATTATACAATTAAAAAACAGTTTAAGGTGTAACTGCTCTCTCACGCTCTGTCCCTATCTATCTCATTGACGGGCGAAACTAGATAAGTAAGGACAGGTTTTCAGCTTTACGACCCCTCTTAAAGTGGTAAGTTATTATTTAATTTTTTAGTTTAGAATATTAAAAGATTTTTAATGTCTCAGTTAACCAATTTATTTGACGATAGATCAATGACAGACAAATTAAATATTCCCATAGCTACTCACTACTGTTCCATATCAAACACTATCTCCAACTAAAATATCCTCAATGGAGATAAGCAAATATTTGATTCACGTCTATTCATAACTTATTCAAATGAAACTCGACCATGGATCATTAAAATTGAATGCTTATGTGGACAGATTCTCCTAGCTTATAGCTATATGAGTAGTATATCTCAGATTTATCGATAATTTATTTAGAATAGAAAGCGATAATAATAAGCGATAAAGCAGAATATTAATCTATAATTAGTATGTTGCTAATGTTACCATTGTAAATACTATTAATTATCACAATAAGCAACAAAACAAAAGCTAAATATCGATAGTTATTTTATAGAAAACTGATTCTATCGTTTGTATTATATTTAGATAGGTTCTATTAAAATTCAATAGTTTTGTTAAATGGTGTATCTATACTATTCTATTATAATCTCATTGTTCAATGAGTACCACTAATTCACTATTGGTTAAAACTATCCAACTAAACGATACATCACAAGACAATAACAAAAACTTATTTATCCTTAAAATTTCCTTCTCTCACATTTCCTCCTGTGTAACTGTACATACATGCCGTGGCAGCTTGTGAGGCAACACTTATTTGCATGCTATTTTATTATTGTAATGATATTATTATCAGTGTATTGTCTTGTAAGCTGTACTTAAATAAATAAATAAATATATTACTTGACCTCAGACCAGCTATGTGACTGCCTAACTCTCTAGCCAAAGCTCCAGTCATAGGTTGCTACATCTTTACGAATATTTTGCCCATATTAATTTTCATTTTTCTACTTTGACCAGTCTTTTGGTGGATTTTGGGATAAATGTTAGATTTGGAAACACTGATTTCAAATCCACTTTCATCATTCTTTATCATTCGTTCGTCGTTATTCAAGTACATATCAAAATAATAATGAAACGAAACAGCGCTATAACATTCGTTAAAATGTCGTATCATATGGCTAGATTTGTAGCTAGAGTTTTTTTTTTCATCAACAAGGCGATTGCTCTTCGTGCTACCAGACTACTGCGCTACTAGAGAACGAATAAGAAGATGATTGAATATCTAGAGTAGATTCATCTGGAGTAAGAGTAGCACTTTCTATTTAAATCTTTGCATATTAGAAAACAACAAAAAAAAAAATTGAAAGAAATATGAGTCAGAGAACTACTGAGGGGTGGGTTTAGTGCTATATTATTTTCAAAAAGAGAGGGCAGCAGTAGCATATACAGTAAGCATACAAACGCTTCGAATATTTTGTTTTTTTTAGAAATAAATTATTCCCTTACTACTAACATCGAAACCTGGTAATCATGTATTATTAAATAAAATTAAACTCTATATAAATATAAATTAAAAAATATATTAAATGCCTACTGCATATAGTCCACTAATTATTTAACTTTTTCCTCATTAATCTGTGAAAGACGTTTGACGTTTATAAATAAAAAACTGTTAGTGTCCATGATCCAAGTATTTACTATTGATCACTATAAATAGTAAATATTTGTTTCATGCAATCTGGTGCAATAAAAATGCAGTAATCCGCCCTGCGACATTTACTCCGCTGAGTCTACGTATATGACTGATTGTTGATTTCCCTACCAGCGACCGTACTATTTAACTAAACAAGATACATTCAATGCCTATTCACTAAAAATAATAATCAACATTTTTTGAGAATATGCTATACCTCATCATCTATTTGATTACCTAAGTGGCCATGAATGATAAGTAGTGCAACCTACTGTATTAGGAAACATTTGTCAAACCATGTCATCTGTGTGTCAAGGCAGCGTTGATCTGCAACTAAAAGCAATAAAACTTATACATATTTCAAATTTGCCAGTATTTTATATTATTTATTGTTATTAAAATTATAATCAGGTTAATTAATGGCCTTCGAAACTTCATACAGAAAACAAAACCTCCACAAGTTAAAAATATCTACATAATAAATAGCCTATTTTCGATAGAGATTTCGTGAAAATGATGATATTGTTAATAATGATGAATTTGAACCTTTCTATGTCGACCTGGGACCGTTTATAATCTTTTTTTTTACGAAGAGTATCAGAAAAAAAGACCATATTGAGCTATCAACAGGAAAGAGGTTAAATTATATGAAATGAATACACAATAAATCAGTAGCAATTATTTCTTTTGGAAATCTACCATGTTTCAAAAAGCATTTTAAACCACTCGTCAAAGCTTACCTATCATCGAGAGGTAGTAATCCCCACGACGACCACTTAGAGATAACCTGTTTACGACCATTTATTTCTATTCTATTTATGGAAACTGTGTGTTCAAACAGGAGAAACATAAAAAAGATAAATTTATCGCAGACTAGTAACGCAAAGTAAACGATAACTATAAAAAAGAATAAGCGTATATATAATCCAGTGAATTTAACGGATAAAATTATTCGAACACCATTCGGCACAACGTTATGCTATTACTTCAAAACTTTATTCGTCAGTTATGCAAATGAAAAGCAAATAACGAGAGGAATGGCCATCCCAAATAACGTTCACATTCGGTTTTATCACGAAAACGATCAGACATTACTATCCCATTTCACGCTGCGCATTTCCATATGCGCTATAAATAATACCGGTATACCTCGTGCTCATACATGACGGCAACAAGAATTATGGCTCACTAGACAAGACACTCGATCCAATCGGAAATACATGTACAAGTTTTGATTACACCAAACTGATGGTTTCGGCTTCTCAAATTTTCATGTAAATTACTTTTCTTTATAATAGTTTGAATCCAAAATTTGTCAACATCCTACGAAGTCGTTTAAGTGCAAACTAAATGAAGCTTAATTAGGATTATGCAGTACGTGTCGCTGGTAATATTCAATTGCATCATCCAATTTTTTTTATAACAATTCGAATCTATACACTGATATTTTTGATTATACCAGTTAATTACGGAGATAGTTACGTCTCTTCCAGTCTTCTATAGGATTCGCTTAACCTGGAAAAAATCTTATATTTCCCGACAAAAATAAAACATCGGAGAACTCCGAACCCAACCGTGAGGAAAGCGAAAATAATAATAATCTGAGATCCATTATGGCAAACTAGGGAGATATTTCAACCAACTTTTTACCACACGTAACGCGTACATAGCGATCCCTTTGGCTTTAAGTCCGGTGTTGTGAACAGAATTCATAATTTGTAATTAATGACACCAAACAAGACCTCGGAACACGTACCGACAACGTTCATGCAAAAAGCCCTTTGAAGGCCCCAAAATATTATTTATTGTGGGTCGGTAAGAAATGGAATGTTGTGAAACAAGACGGGTAAAGGCTTCTCGACAAATTTTCGTTGTTTGCACACGGCTCTCTTACAAGATACAATTCTACCCTCCCCTTTAATTAAAACGACCGTTGCGTATGTTTAAGAACTCAATTTCGATACAATCTAAGCAAATCGTCTAGAATTGCCCTAAATAGGTAAGTAATCAACTGTTATTTTAGTTTCACTGATTGCTGGTTGTGTTTATGATTACATAATTAAAGTTCCGTTCTCCTTGTTGTTTGTAGAGAAAACTTGACAATTGAATATATCGTCGCCTGTTCGGGCAGAATTAATTTTTAATTTCATATTCCTTATATGGCTGACAGGTGTTATAATTTATGAATACAGCATTTATAATATTGACGGTTGTAAGGTAAATTTTAATGTACCGTCGCTGGAAAGCAGATACGTATTTTTTCAGAACACAAAACTTTTTATTAAAAAAAAAATACGCATCAATCGAATAAGAGATACAATATTCGCCATGGATTTTTTCGAAAAACAAAAATTATTCTATTTCGAATATCATGATTGGTTTTGCGTCCAAACATTTAATTCAATATCGACAAAAATGTCGTCTGGTTTTTGAAATGTCGATTATAGAATTCTATAAATTATTAAAAACGTTGTATTAAATCCAAAGGAACTCAATTTAAGAAGAAATCCCAGTATCATTTATTTCAGAAATACTATTCTACATTCACAAGCTTTAATCCTTTTACTTTTTTTTACGCTGAGAAATGCGTTACGCATACTCGCTTCACCCTGCGCTGGATTCACTAGTTATGTGGGACTCGTCCTGCGGCCCCACCCCCGAAAGCGCTAGGCAAATAGCAGGAGTTTACCCACTAAAACTCAGCGATGGCCCTCGCACGCAGATGAAACACGGCATGAGCCCCAAGGGGACCAACTTTTACGCGCAATCCACCCACTTTTCGGCCCAAAACTTTTATCCCTTATTTCAACCCTTTATTGACGTTAAAAGGTAACCTATATTTCTGTACCAAATTTTATTAAAACCTGCTTTGTGTTTAAGGCGTGAAAGCGTAAAAGGCAAACAGACAGAGATAATTATCTACTCATGTATAATAAATAGTATTATAGTCTAGTAGGCATATGAGATACATCTATGGCTCAGTCTGTCCCTAAATTAAATAGCCTTTATCACTTGTATTATGGAGACTCATAATAATACATGAAAGCCGTCAACTTGCGAAGCTTCCATACCAAAAACCACGTTTGTGGTATAGGACCCCCTTAAATATTTACTTTATTCTGCTTTTTATTAGCTGTTGTTATAGCGGCAACGGGAGTACATCAGCTGCTAAAATTTCAACTGTCTCACTATCACGGATAAGAAGATACAGCCTGGTAACATACGGATGAACAAGCAGACTTTGGGTTCGGAACTCTAATATATAGATATAAGCGATTTCTCCTTTTTATTTTGAAGTTGGTTAATCAAAAGACAAATCATAGTATTTCTATTTATTGTATCTAGTAAATTTGGAAATTTAGCTAAAGCTTGAATTACTCATGAAATTTATTATACCTATAGTTGAATCTTAGACTAGGGTTGTCAGATCGACAAACCTAATAGCCGGACAGACCTACCTGTTTGGCCGGACATTTGGGTAAAAACGCTAGGCACCCTACATTGTCGAGGATTTTATGTCATTATATAAAAAATTGTGTGTAAAATCCAATTTTTTCGGATTATTTACCATAAATGTTAAAATCGAACGCAAAATTAATCTGTGTACTTTATTTCGAGAGACTTTCAAATTTAATATGATTCAGCAAGCCGGGCACCGTTTATTTTGGCCGGACACGCATTCAAAAGTCCAGCTTTATCCGGAAGCCTAGCAACCATACCTCAGACTATACAAAAGTGTAAAACTTCTATTCAATATATTGAAGGTGAAGGTTAAAAATCCATTGCTGAAATTTGATATATCGTGGTAACCTGACCTGTAGCCGTATGTATGTTTATAACCAACAAATAATTAATTAATTAAGCCTACCAATATTCGATACAATTCATTCATTCAACAAATAATCGAAATGTGATCCTACTCTGAAAAGTTTTGATGGGTAACGCAAAGTTTAAAATAAAGGTATTTTAATAATCTTGTATTGTTAATTGGTACAGCGAAGGTACTTAGTGTAGGTGTTGCTTAACCCGAGACCCTACCCGAACGGAAATCGAATCCGGGAGAAATGGCGACATTTTGAAACCCGGTATGAGTCACATGGCAGCGTATATTTGCGGTATAAAATTTTAAAAATACATTTTTATCAATTTATGTAACATAACATATATTAAGCGTTGATTTTGTGTAGTTACGTCTTTAATAAGTTTCTTGAATTGTTTTCATTTACATAAAGCTTTTTTGAAGGAGGTTATTTTAACAGACGTACAGCCAGTTGCACAAACGTCCATTTAAATTGACATTAGTTTAAAACATTACCCATACAAATTTGAAATTCATTAGAGTTTAAAGGCGTCATTAATCCTTTTAATGGAAGTTTGTGCAACTGACCATTAAAAATCCACTAAAAAGGACGTTAAAAACTCAATGACAAAAAGGCATTACCTAAACATACATAAATGCATTTGACACTTTTAATAACCAAATGTCAGACAATCATAAAAGCGACCGAATGCGAGTTCTATTAAAAACTGGCTAATGCGAATCGGATTCGGCGAAGGATTCCGTACTGAAGACAAGCAAAAAAATCAGGAATATTGTATAGGAGTCCCCTTAAATGTTTGTTTTATTAATTTTTTAGTATTTGTTGTTATAGCGGCAACAGAAATACATCATCTGTAAATTCTCTTCTGTTTAACTATCACGATTCTTGAGATACAGCAAAAAAAAACACGTTTGTTGTATGGGACCCCCACTTAATATTTATTTAAGAAGGTAAACAGGGGTTTACCGGGTGCCTGAGGACAAGATGAAGCGTGATTGGCCTACCTGTTTAAACCCACTACAGGATACCCGGGATCCAGTAAGGTGCCCGCCGGATCCAATGAGATACCAGATGTCAGACGGACGGACAGCAGTCTTAGAAATAGGGTCCCATTATACCCTCAAGGTACGGAACCCTAAAAAGTAAACAGTAACCAAAATCCAAATTTTATGATCGAATTTCGACAATTTGGTAACCACTTATACTTTTAAAAATACTTTCCCGATAAGATTCAAGAATTCATTTTATTATATAAAAAAAGTAATTATATTTACTTATTATTATGGTACTATTATGTATAGGATATTATCATATTTTCTTGACATACTATTAATTTTAATTAAGTAAAGCATAGATAGTTTCCCTTATTTTACTATACGAAACACAAGTTTTACGCTATTCAAAAAATTAAAAAAACATGTGAGTATATACCTAAAAAAGCATAATTCACTTACCTATTCAGAGTGACTGATTCTTGTATTCACACCTGACTTACACATCATTTTTTCAAACCTCACGATATTGTTCAGAACAAAAAACACTTTCTCACCCTCTCAATAACACTCACATGACTTTAACCGCTATTGAGACACCTTATTTACTTAAAATAAAATGTAAACATAACTAACGAAGCTAACCTATAAGTCACGAAATCTCTACGAATTAATACATGTGAAACATAGTTCACATTTGCATAACTCAATCACAGAGCTATTAGAAGCTAATAGAAATCTTTTAAACGAAAAATTTAAGAAGTTTTACGCGAAAATAATCACAGCATTAACCACTCGGCAGGGCTTGTTGTCAAAACTGTCATTTGTTAAACGCCATGGCCACGGCACATGCGCTGTTGATAGTTGAGTACCGCGCATGACAAAACTCCAGTTGGCTACGAACCTCATTCATATAAAGAAGGAGGTCAAATACTAACAGATGTAAGACCTTTTTTAAGATTTCTTTAATTTGTAATTTTGTTTATCGTAATTTTAATAAAAAAATAATCTAACATTAAAAAAGTAGATGAAACAAAAGGTTCATCAATTTTCGCGAAAGCTAACCTTGACTAGTATTACTATTAACTCACAACCACAACAACTCATATTTGAATTCTGATGACTAGTCATGAGATCGTTGTCGTTTGAGTTTATTTATTGTTTTCATTAATTTTTCTTTATAATTATGATAGTAAAAGTTTAAAATATGTTATAATAGGGTTGATAACTAGGTTGAAAAAAAGAAATTGTATTAGTTATAGTAATAGAAAAATAATAATATAAAATAGTTACGTATTTTTTGCTTCAATTTAACAAGAAATGGTTTAGTCGATAAAGAAGATAACTTATAGAGATTGTACTTTTATTGATTATAGATTGTACTTATAATAACAAGACATGGCACTAAAGTTGAGGAATGTGGGCTCGTTACGTCACAGTTCTGTAGAAAATGTCCAAAAGCGTGACGTCATGTGACATTTCAACCCAATATATCGCCATAAATTATTGATTACGCAAAAAAAAATAACAAGTTTAATATTTTTCTACCAAACGAACAAACAAACGAACAAGAATTAGTCACCATCCCTATTGTGCCTGGCATCTTACCGACCCATCATTGATTTTATGGCCCCATATCTCAAAATGAAAAAACGATATCTTCAATGTCCGTTCCTTTTCATTGTCTGTTAAGATTACGCTTTGATTACGATTTCCGTGAGATGAAATAAATATCAAAGAGGTACTCAGGTCTACAATCCCCTGGAGGTGTGAAAATTTTCAAAATTCGAAATTAACGCAGTCAAGAGATACTTACGGCAATTCACGCCGTTTATTTTGACAGTCGCAAGGGTATCAAAACCTGTATAGGTTATATTTAACTTACAAATCAAGAATCTTACTGCAGACGTTGAAAGAAAAATCTGAAAACCATAAAGAACTTAGATCCCAAATATAACAAACTTATTACTTTACGAGTATTACAATATCGTGAGGCTTGAAAAAATGGTGTGTAAGTCATTACTTTACGAGTAATAAGTTTGTAGTATTATACGAGAAATTTCTAACGACATAATTAATTATGTATCTCAATTGAAGATCTGATTTCGGAGAAAAGCATAAATTTTGCGAAACTAAGTTGTTCTCGGATTTGTGAAAACGGATGTTCATTTGCACATAGGTAAGTGCTTTGAATTACGATATTTATTTTGAAATATTAGTATAATATATTAATAAATTAAAATTAATATAACTCAATAATATCAAAATTAACCTTCATCTTGAATCATTGAAAAGTTTAATAGATCTCAGCGTACAGACAGCGGGAAGCCACTTTGTTTTATACTATGTACAGATGACACCTTACACACTCGAAACTTCGTCATTGCTTTCATAAAACGCTTGTCTGATCACCCCTTCGTCTATCATTTTTTTAACTACTTTCTTTGTTCAGTTTGTTTGTACGCCCTCTCATATTTTCCAACATTATCTTATGTGTCGCGCACGTAATGTCACATACGGAAAATCGAGCGAGATCTTTTTAAATTGCTGACTCTGAAGACTGTATTACAGATATATTTCCATTTTAGTTTTTCACAAAAACTGACGTAAGCTACGACTGAAAAACACGGCTTTGAATTGCGTACTTTGATTTTTTAATAATTTGATAGGAACATTAATTTAGATCCCCCACATTATATTCATATATTAGCTAAATATGACAGACTGACTTATCAATGCACTGCTTAAGCTACTGATATATATTAATATTAATTTAACAAGTGAAGCTCCAATTTGTTAAATTAATATTCATAACACGTTTGCTAATAAAGAATTTTCAAAAATTCAACCGCTAACGGGTTAACTGGGGGTTATAAAAGAAGTGATCGGAAACTAGTCAATATAAAAAGGTATGACTTTCTATGAAATGAAAGGAAATGTTTATTTGCAAGAAAATTTGCATTTATGCAATCGTTGATCTATCATGCTTGGAACGGAACAGAACGGAATGAAATGAAATAGATATTTTATTCAAAATGATCGCCCTTGCGGAATAGCGAAATTCGCTTTGCTACTCGAATAAGTTCGCTTCAGTGACTCCAAGTTTGGGTGGGTCTTTCTGTTGGCCCTGAGCTCTAATTCAGTCCATAAAGAATAATCCAGCAGGTTGATGTCGTGACTGGAGGAGCACTCGTCCACCGCGATGAAGGCCGGCACATTCTCCCTCAACCAAGCTTAGGCGCTTTTTGCCTATTGGGATCCTTATTTTGAAATAACGTATCAGACAGGGGTTTCACATTGGGCTCTGCTCTGCCTTGTTGGCAGAAATAGAGCGGAGTGACACCTCCATACGAAACTCCCCACTATACCATCACACTAGCCAGATGATGAGTGCGCGAAACAGGAGGCTCAGGTACGTGTAGCAAGGATGTCCCAGCTTCTAAACGGAGCTGGGACATCCTTGCTACACGTACACTTTATTGTTTTTTCGGTAGAACTTTTCTTCGACAGTAGAAATTTTCTCGTCGGTGAAGAGTATCTTTCAATGGACAACGTTCGCGTCGTTACGTACATAACGATCGTTTAAATGAACTTTTCTACGGCTGTAGGTCTTTAACCTTAAGATCGTATTCTGTTCACTGAAACGCGCGAAATATTAGTCTGCAGTTTCTTCTGAGTGCGACATGGATTTCGGCGAAGTCGCTCTCGGATGATTTTGATGTTCGTAGGTGTCCCAAAAAAGTGTGGCCGACCACTCCTTTGGTGATTTTTCAGAGAACATATCTCTCTGTACCGCTGTATTGTGTAATAGACGAAGTTACTACTTACAGGAAAACATTTCAGCTCGCGGAAAATCTGCATCGGTTTTTTTTCCCGCCTTAAATAACGAAATGACAGTTGCACACAATTGTTTCGTTCCCTCCATCACGAGAAAATATAAACAAATGAATCTGCGATACAAATAAACTAAAAGTTAACATTCCAAATTAAAAATCGGAAAAAAATAACAACCATTAACATTTTATATTATCTTTTCAGTAAAAGGTTTGTCTCAAAACTTATGAAGACACGAGTTAATTAATAATTACCTAGATATTGATTATATGTTTGCACAATCACGCTTATATACATATGTAGATCAAACACTAAGCATAACTCTAAAGGAACGAATAAAGAATTAGCCACCAGTACCGATACCATTAAACTAGCACCCGAATTGATTGAGTTATTTTTATTATGGCAACTATTTTATTCATTTCAATTAACAAACGTTTACATTTGAATTAAGATATTTACAAATGATTTCTATGGCAAAAACGTGACTTTAACGGCGCTACCACCTATACATTTATCAATTAAGCTTTATGGCATCAGTTTCTGTGTAAGGAGAATTTGATTGTCTTCTATAACAACTTTTATATTGCCATAGACTAACATAATAGTAGAAAAGAAGAAATAAAAAAGGCATGAAATGATTTATTTCGATTAATCGTTTATGTAATTGAAACTGTATAAGCATAATGAAAGTAATTTTTGACATCTCCCAAATTACAAAATGGTAAGTGTAATGCAAAATAAGAATTTCACAAAATATAAAAATCACTGAGGTTCAGAGAGAGAATCTGAAAGAAGAAATCGAATAGTCGCTACCGCTCACTCTCTCGAGTCTCGTGTGTCTCTCACTAGACAAGGCCATAACAAAAATTTCTAAAATGATTTAAAGACTTCACGTAAATAAAGTAAATCTCGATAAAAACGACTAACCATAGGTATTTTTTTTGTATTGATATTCCTGTATATGTGTTTTAATATTTCGTATGTTTACATATAAGAGCACTAAACATACGCTATCAAGAACCGGGTCGCGTGACTTTTAAAAAGCAGTTTGTTAAGATGCGGGCACTTACGAGGCCCGCATTTATTTATTTTAATTTTTCCCTACAGCTGAAATAAATATGGAAATGTTACAGTATTTAGTACAGTGAAATTTACCCTACAGTTTACATTTTACCATTATAGAGACTAATACCACCTTATTATTTAAAGTACGCGAAACTAGGTAGATGTAGATTTATGATATATTTAGAATAAAAACATCAAGTAATCTATGAGAAAGTGTTTATTTACTTCACATTTTAATTTCATTATATAATATCCTTAACACATTCTTTAGAAAACTTAAGATATTTAACACCATTTTTTAAATTAATTTAAAATATAATTTTGTAATTTTTTTGATGAACGCGACAAAGGCCATATTGTTCTATGATCATGATCTTGTAAAAAATCTTGTAAAAAATCACTTGTATTGGCACAGATTTCCAAGACGAAAGCATGAAGAAATATATTAGTCTTTATCACAGAGCATAGAAAATGTTTACAAAACCGTGCGAGAATTTATAAAGTTCAAAATTATTTTTACTACCACGCTACGGCGAGTTTTAATGTCTTTATCTACTTAAATAACAAACCATATCATAAACGTATCACATATAGAATTTTTAAAATAAGCTTCCCGTAGTTTTTTCAATCTTGACGCTCTGTATGAAATAAAACAGGGAGAAAAAAGCAGCCCTTGCCGAGTTTCTTGCCGGTTCTTCTCGGTACAAGGTCTCCCGCCGTAGATTTACGAACAAATGACGTAGCGCTCGACTTTCACAAGTGCTTGTAACAGCCTTGACTGAATAAATAATTTTGAGTTTTTTTTTGGTAGGTGATAGAATTTTTGAAATCGATCCAGAAATTTTGGAGCTTATTCAATTCAATCAAACAACTTCTTCCTCTTTATAATATAAGTAAAGACTAGTTAGGCCAGCGACTTCGTACGCATGGGAAACAAAATGAGTCCAGTCGTTTCAGAGATTAGCCGGAACTAATAGACAGAAAATGAAAATTAAATGTTTTGGTATATGTACCGTATATATATATATAAAATTAGTAAAAATCGATTATTTTTACATTGCTAACAGACACTCCAATCTTATTTATTTGTGTAGAATGTGTAATATAGATTAAACTTTAAGAGATGAATGACAATAGATGAATTGCTTGATCATGAATCATACTACCTACTATGCGTTTGACACTTTATAAGAAACCAAGAAATAATTACTTATGCATATTTAAATTTCTTTTGTGAAACACATATTAAATATGAAATACAAGTTTGTTGGTCTACATTATAAAAACTAGAGCGATTTCCAAATTATTAGCTTATAGCAATGCCTAAACACTGAAGCATAGAGGCTATTATGGATTAAACACAAGGGAGTTCAATAATCTAATGGGCTCTGATGAGTTTTACCTATGACATTAAATATAAATAGCACTGGGATTCAACTGTAATTTATTAAACCGTCAACTGTTCTATGTAAAGGAAAAAACTATTCAGCAAACACGACTGCCCCATGGGACACCATCATAACAAAAAACAAAGCCTTTCAACCGCGACTGCGGTTTTGAACGCGATAAACCCAATCCGTTTTGAGGACTACAGTCAGTACTTGGTTTAAACCATCGGTCACAAAGCAAATTGACAATGACAGATGAAAAAAATTTTAAATTTAAAACGTTTTGATTTAATTAGTTACAGACATAACGATGAAAAAATCTTATAAAAAAAGAATAAACAAATTTGTTTTATTTTGTTCTGTATTTGTAACGTCTTTTGACACAAATGTAGAAAAATCATTGCAAACATACGTTACAATGAAAAACTATTAGCCAACTCATTTTTGTTAGATCATAGTTTTTGAATTATAGTATACGTTACATACAGTATGTTAAAATCTAATTTTATGGCTCTTCGTCCCATTAACCGTGATATAGGTACTTTAAAATAGTTCCTTTGTGATTTTTCTTAACTCATGAAAAATAATTTTTCTCAAATAATCCTGACAATATTGTAAAGACACTAAACGGCGAGTACTTTGAGTACTAATCGTTGAGTGACATATCAAGTAAAGGGAATCAGGCTATCCCATGAAAGAAAAAAAAATCAATCCGACTGATATCTTCAAATATTACTATAGCGAAAATAACGTAACCTAAGATATTAGTTTTAAATCAACCAACTTTCATCATCAGCCCTTTTACGTGCACACTACATGGGCTCAGACTTTTCTTATAGATGGTTAAGGAGGATGGGCCATGTCCCTCCACGCGAGCCTAATGTAGGTTGGAGGGTAATATCTATTGCCGGGATCAACGGCATAGCGTACCGTCCGAAACATGGAGCAGCTCGAAATAATATTTTTTGAGCACTCAACCCGTGACCGACCTTAGCGAAAGTTATTTCACAACTATGATCACGGGCCTCGGCGCCTATCCACTACACCACTGAGCTAAATTAATCAACATACCATTTTCCTACTGGCCTATTCTACTCTGTGCCAGTTCTATTGGAGTTGTAAAAATACCCTTCGCCCCATTATGGCTGCATCGCGTGACCGAAAATATCAACGGTGAATCGATATAGCTAAGCGCTTCGAAAGCTTATCTGGTCTAGTTAGTATATATCTTAGACATATTTACATGTAGACATACTTATAGTAGATAGGTATCCACTGCCTTTTTACTAAGAACTTGTCAGGTTCTAAGTCAAAATATGTTTTTTTTTTCTTTCAGGGGTATCGGCTTGAGGTGTTACAGCACAGTTATGCTGTTCTCAATCGCCGAGCGCAGAAGACGTCATTTAGATTTAATGAAATAAAACCTTTAATACATTTTGAAATAGGTTTTATTTAAATGAACCTCTATGCTATCTTAACGCTGTGTTCATCAGCAGCAAACGGTGTTTATAACTTAATGTTCTACTGATTGCAGCACAATTTTGCAAAGAATAAAAACGCCTACTTCTAAAAGACAGTTATGTTAGGGGGCTCTTTTCCGCAGTGTCTAACACTTTAATTAGTCCATTGTGCGTGAAAAGTTGACTGACTAACTCTTGTCTACCCAACTACGTCCAGAATCGCAAAAGTCTTTTGGAGTCTTCACAAGCTTGTTGATGGATTGCCTTTATGTGTCCCCGGTAAGCTGCCAACCTCTCGCATTTACTTGTATAAGATATGTGTGTAGCAATACTAACGGACAATATATTTATATGTAATTCCATAAATCAGTTGTACATGCTCTTGTGCCTGCCCATACGTAAAAACTTATTTTTGTCCAAATGCAATTTAGATACGCAAAATTAAGTGACAAAGTATGAACGTTTATTTGATCAAATAAGTTCGTACCCATTTCGTACTTTTCTGGTGCTATGGTCACATACAATACATACTTACAACATGAATGCTAAAAAATAACCGCCATCTAAAGAAATCTTTTCTGCGCCTTCAATGTCAGGAAACAATTTCTAACATGAACTGACTCAAGTTCAAATGTGGCTATAATAAAAATGCTTCTTCTCAGTCTTGATCGTGGTGAGCACGCAGTATCTGCTGGAGTCTACCACTCCACCATGTAGCTCACCTCACGACATCTCACCATCTCTACCTGTCAGTCGATATCTTTGACCACTCTTGTAGAAGCGTGCTTACTATGGACTTTATTGTACGATCCATCGCATACTGGTCCTTTCTACCCTACCTTGGCTGACGAAATGTTCAATGAAATCATTGTTACGCCTAGAGTTAGAATGAATGTTAGAATACGAGTCTGTAAAAAATTAGATAGGCACTGTTTGACTCGTAAGTTCTTTTAGTATTGATACGAAATTCTGTCCAAGATATTACAAGCATTCTTCTCCAGCACGATATTTTATTCACAATATCTCGCAACGTTCACATCTTTGTAGCATATAAAAAGATGAATATATGAGTGTGCGTTCTAGATGGGTTTTAGTGGCTTTAGTGCTGTAGTAGTTCTTCCAATTTTTCTCATCCATAGCAGCACTTGTTATAGTCATACGTTGTTTTACCTCCACAATGCAACAGCCATCACTTGAAATGAACGCCCCCATAAATTGCAAACTAGATGACGAAAATAAAAATAACCTTTAATATTTCCAAAAATCTTTTTGTTATTTTATTGAAGGTCGATTATAACTATTTAATTGCAAGTAAAACTATCTTCTTTAACGAAATTTACTCCGTAATCGAAGCTTCATTTTTAATTGATTAAAAAGGAGGTAGGTTATCAAAATGTTAAGTCGCACAATTGAAAAGTCGTGTATCTCAATACCTACTGCTAACACAACTGGTAATATTGAATTTAACAAGCTTCATTATTTGCAGATGAGACATAGTCAGGTAGACCACTTTAATACTCTTACTTATACGATCTTACGTTTATTTAAAGTAAAAAAATAAAATATAGTATTATATCGACGTTAATTGGAATTTTCAAAGGTAATTTACAGACGGATTCTGTAAATTACCTTTGATCTTTGAAAGCTATTGAGAAATATCAAATGAAGTTGAATACTAACTATACAGTCTTACAACATGTTTAACTGAGTTTTAATTAAGTTTCTTGATCATTCAAATTATCATTCGTTCCAAAGAGATTGCAATAGATTTTAAAATTAAACAGTTAGCCCACTGATCGCCGGAGTGAGGACTTGACTTGTTAGAATAGTGAAATGTTGAAAAACATATTCATTTATATTTTTTACAATTCAATTTGGTACCTACTAGCTAATTCGTTAGCGGAAAATATAGCTCAACTCGCGCGTATGATATAGCTTCACGTAGTTAAAAGAATATTCAAGATCAGATCAGTATTTCCAAAGATTACCCTTTACAATTAACATTACTATACATTCTACTTGTACGTAATTCATAACTTTAACGCCAGACAACTTTATTGCTAATATTAATTTTATAGGCGCGACATTCCAAGAATAGAATAGTCGTGAAACTCGTATGTATAATTCGCATGCTATAACATTATAATACTCTTCTTTTACAGGAATTACCATTGTTTATAGCTCTTAATAAATTTTAGAAAATATTAAAATATAATAATAAAATTCCTGGTACATACCTATGCTTTACATTTTTTATTACTGTTTTTTAGTCAGACACTCTTTAAATCTATGCCTTTAACACGAGATTTTAAATGACAAATAAAATTTGTTTGAGAAATAGATGGAACATTTAAAAATTTGTTTATCTAATGTTTAACAAAAAAGTCGAAAAAAGTCTACGAGTGCATAAAATATCGATAACACAAAAAGATCTGGAATAAATCCGGAAGTAAATGTATAAATAATAATTGCAATATCTAAACCCTATCTATAGCAAATAGACAATAATTGAATTTGCTTCCGACACCCCCTTAAATACAGGATTGAATTAAGATACGGAAGCTGAACTGGAATACACGTTATATTTCAGTCACAGCAACGCAAATAGCTTTCATCCGAGTACAAATTTCACGTGTTAGATTGCAGCGTATCACTACATGCATATATTGCATTATGATCCCCTACTATTGGTTGATAGAACTCGAAATAAAATCGGCTTAAAGCGGTAATGCTATATATAGTGACAATGCCATTAATGAAGAGTATTTTGTGTAATTTTTAATTGTCTATTTGTTACGGTTCTAAATACAACATACGCTTATATAAAAACGGGTATTTACATGAAACACAAAGTGAGTATTAAAAGTCTTCTTTTGTCTTATTTTATTTCTTAGACGACATTCAAATCAATCAGCACAATAAAAGAATAAAAAAACGTACGGTCAGTTGCACAAATGTTAAGGTTTAATGACGCTTTTGAGCTCTAATGAATGTCATATTTGTATCGATAATGTCGCTAAATTTTAATGGACGTTTGTGCAACTGACTAATAAACAATTAAGTGAAAAATCTAGGCCAATAAGTGATTTTGTTTTTATTCTTAAGAAAGATATACAAAACAACACAGCAAAATACAAAACTAATATAAATTTAAATTTAACTAATTCTATAGTCTCGTGTGATTTATGTCATTTTATTTTATATCTGTTTTCTTAGTTTTTAGTAGAAATGAAAACACAGAATCAATCACTCACATGACATTTCGAGCCATGACGTCACGTTTCAATAAACACGAGCATTAATTGGACTCGCAACGAAGGACTTAACGTTTAGTTTATAAAAATGTGATGTCACACTATGCTTAATGCCATGGCCAATCAATTGCCAATTTCGGTTCTATAAATCTACAAATTATAAAACGCACGTAAATTTTGAAACAATTGAATTACAATAAGTTAAGGATAATTAATTATAATAAGTTACCATTTCCAACATATTTCATAATTTATTGTATAACTGCCAGGTAACCAAATGACGTCATTCTATCGACATTCAGACATTTAGTAAGGCCACTGTCTCAGTAGAGATCTTATCGCGCTTTCGAGAAGCTCCCAGGTGTACATAGTAATAATGCTTCAGATCCGTGAACCGACAACTGTGATTTTGATATATTAATTTAAACCAAAGGCAGAAATAAAATTGCATTACTTTATTTTGATTGGTGCTAAATTTGAATAATTCTTTTTTATTATTACGTAACTACTTATACGAAACTTTTTAACGGTTTTAGTGCGAAATATGTTGCACACGTATTAACAATATTCATTCAAGTATCTTTTGCAGATATCGTGTTCATCATTTTTTGTCAAATACAATTACACAATAACTTAAATTATTTGAAATTACTTAATTTATTATTTACGAGTATTCCTAATTATATTCTTTTAGAAGTCTTCTCTGATAAAAACTAGCGAAATACGTACAGTTAAATCTTTTTTCTTATAGTATTTTTGAGAGACGTTACAGTTTCAAAATTCACAATTTCATAAAGTAAATTAAATCCTGGAACTCTTGTATTCGAACACAAACGCAAACGTTCTCTTTTTTTACGTCACGAGGTATACACAGAAATGCAAAAGTTCTGAATCAAAATAAAAATGAATGTTTTGCGATTAACTTCTGGAATTCCGAATCTGTTTTTAATATACGAAACGAAACCTATTCGAAATATAAGGGGAAAAATTTAATAAACTGTACTTCAATTAGAACAAGGTATATCTTTATAGTATAAATATATATATCTATGGGATGGAATGTTGTAACTCTGAAAGAAAAAAATATTTTCATTAACAATGATGGAATAGAAAGAGAATATAGAAAATTATGGCTTACACGATTTCAAAATAATTTTTGAAAGACTCTTGATTGAAATGTAATATAATAGAAGTCCACAGAAAAGTGTTACGATAAAACTGGAGCATGAGGAGAGAGGAAACGGTAAGACCACGGGTCAGGCGATTGCCTTCGACGACAATATGGTCTATTACTGACACCATGATTACACTAGTCCATCTGCTGATTGTCGGGGCACTCTTCTTCAATATAATTATATTATTCTTGTTTCACATTTGCTACTTCGTGTCCGATTTGAACCCGAGACTTAAGAACCTTTCGTTTTATAAATAAGTAAAATTAAATTAATTAAAAAATCCACTTAATAATATAATAGAATACTCTGGGAATCGAACCATCGATTCCCATATCAGGGAGACAGAAATACACTTGGTCTGGATTTTTTAAGCATTTTGTATTAGAATAATTTTCAGTATGGCATTGTGAATGCAAAATTAATAAAAATATAATAATTAGAACAAAATTCTCATCTTTATCGAAAGTTCAATATTTGTAACAATATTTCTTTCGGCTGTTTAGGCCTGAACATTGATGAGAATACGCTCTGTAGTAGCGAAAAGTAACAAGTGCTTGAAAGATTCGTCAGTCCTGTTAGATCCTGGGTAGCTCAGTGGTTAGAGCAGTTGCCCGGATTGTGAAAGGTCGTGGGTTCGATTCCCATCTCAGGGTGCCGGGGACCAAGTAGATTTTAAAGGATTTTGTATTAAGAATAATTTTCAGTATGCATTGTGAATGCAAAATTAATAAAAATATAATAAATTAATTAAAGTTTAAAATACATAGACACTAATGGCATCTGTTCTCTCGTACTCGAGCTCAGTAGCTCAGTGACATAATGCATAAGACACGTTAAGCCCTTGGTCCCGACTGTATTTGCAGTCGTTAATACCCTCCAATCCGCATTGGGCCAGCGTGGAGGGTCATCGCCCGTACTCCTTATTCATCCGTAAGGAAGGCCTGACCTCCTGCAGTAGGGATGTAAAAGTGCTGATGATGATGATAATCTTAAATGAATGCAACTATTGATGGATGTTGAGAAAGTAAAATATGTATAAATATCTATCACACATTGTGTTACGAACAGCCGATCTAATAAATTAAATAAGAACGTTTCTTTTTTTGGGAAACTGGCATAGATATCTTTAATTTCAAAACATACCGTGACATTGTTTTGAGAAAATCAAAATGTGTCTCTTTTCAGTGATGATATTCCGCAGCTATATATAAATAACAAATAAAAACAACTTATAGACTTACTAACTGCAGGATATTTATTTTTTTCCCATATCAAAACTTTATCGTGTTACCTTACACCATAAAACAGCATGTACATTGCCTTCCTGAACTGTAAAAAACAAACAAAATGAGATTTTAACACGATTTCTTACCAACGCTTTCACTTCCCAAAAAGAGGAAATAGATTGCCAGGATGCCAATAAATTCTAATTTGCATACAGTACTTTTATGTCGGAACGAGGAAAAACTCGAGGAATTCTCGTTGAAATTACTTTCTTTGATCGTGGATGTATCGTCATTTAGTCTAATGTTCTAAATATGGTAATATTTTAATTAGACGCCGGATTTTCTTAGAGCTTTTTATGTGAGACTGAGTGCGAATAGTTTGAAGGAGATTTTTATAATATTGAACTTGAATAAATAAATATAAGACAACATCACATACATTGTTCAGATACCAAGATGAGAAGCCAAAATCCTTGTTATATAAAGAGTATGTGAGACAAGGAAGGTACATCGACAACCAGACCCGAGAAAATATAGAAAAGGCCATTTTCTACATTTACCCGACTCTGCGACCTTAAGAAATCTGTTTATTTATTTATTAATTAAGTACTGTCACACAATATATAATTAACTAAATCTAAATTAAAAATATATATGATGTGCTGATTTTCAAGTTTATTTTAATTGACATACGTATATCACATTTAAGGCGTATTTTATTATTATCAAGTAAAATCAATCAGTCTAACTTAAAACATGGAAAAATGGAGCGTATTAGGGTAGGTCTATGTCCAGCAACGAACTGCTGGATTGATGATGAAACCAGTCTAATGAAGTGTATACAAAAAGCTACATCAGATTATTGCGCTCTAAGAGTGGGGACTGTTTCAATAGATTCAATTACGTTATCATATTTACTATGTAATAATTTCTATACTTACCAATACACTTTGCTCTTTACAATCACTAAAGTCCTTAATATCAGTTGCGAGAGTGCTGTTTAAATATGCACATTGACATATACGTCATTTAGTAAATGACCCAGTCAGGAGATTGTGAAAGTCTAGTCCAAAAATGGGACAGTAACAAAATTAAATATTACTTTTAAGCTTTGTGACGTTCACTATCACGCAGATCATAAGCTTTATCGATTTATACCGGTTTATAACCATAAATCGGTCTGTATATAACAAAACTTCTGATTCGGCAGAATTTACGATATCCACAACTATGCTGTAAATCAAAAAGAACATTACACCGAAATTATGCGTTCACCTGTTAACGTTGTGTGTTATTATATTTCAACTTGCACAATAACTCACCCGCACAAACAACAATTAAACATCGGCTATATTTTGTTGATGCATGTTTCATCGCTTACGCTACGAATCCCGTTTTCATACGAATTTGGCACAAATGCCAAATTCGGTAAGTCGCCCGCGTCGAGTGGGACTCCAAAATGCAGTTAATGGAATTACGCAACTCGGCCGCGGTTCTGTGCTGGGACTAAATGAATCTCCATAATTGAGCCTATTGATGGAACCGATCATTGGGGACTTCGTTTTGATAAAGCTTTCGACGATTCCAGCTTTAAAATAATAATATATTGACGATTGAGAGGAACAATTAATTAAAGAAATATTAAGTTATTGTTTTTTTAAGACTAGTTTCGTCATTATCGATTTTCTAAAAATTTATTGTTAGTAAAATTGACGTTTATATATACAATTAATGATTATTATAGAGCCAATTATTCTGAAAATAATATATTATTAAACGGCTTGTCCATGCCAATGGTGCAGATTTTTCATTTCAATTCCAAAAATTCCAACTAAACCAAACAGCACAAGTTTCACTGAAGCACTTAGTATTGAAGATATAGGGGAGACCGTGGTTGGTTGACCAATTTTCAGCTCAAAGGTTTCTATTTTTATTTCTTTCGAGTATATTAATTTAAAAATAGATTCAGTTTATAGATTAACTATTAAGCTCTGGAAAAACGTGGCAAAAAGCACGTTATTCATTAAGATATAGGCCATATAGAAAATCTGGTCAACCTACCCCATGCTTGGGGACACATGTTCAAATTTACGGAGATTGAAAATGAATCAGATGTAAATATTATGTAGACGCTCCAATTTATTGAGAAGTTCTTCCAATAGATCCGTATAATAGACATCAGCGTAGTCGATAGCGGGAAATAGTAGATAATCCGAGAAAGCGGAAAATTGCGTAGGCTATTAGTAAGCCATAAATGGCAAATATCTCCTATCTAGCGGCCTCTACCTATGGTTTCCAAGAGAGACATTGGTCGAAGATAACTCTAAAATTCTTCGTACCTATACAGCTTCTGCGTTGGTATGTGCTATAATGATTGGAGTAGGAATGTACCAAATAAATTACTTTTATTTGATCTTTTATAATATCTCAAACATTATAAATGAAGCCTTTACAATGAGCAATTTAATCGATTTTCTTTAGCAACTGTTAATATTTGCTTTAAAGTAAAGTAAACAAAAGTAAAATAAATTCCATTACTTAAATAAAACTGAAGGTTACTTAAGTTAAACCTTATGCGAAAAGTCTATACTCGTGCCACATCAAAAGTTCAAAACTTGGTCTAAGAAAGTGTGCTAAAGAAAAACCTCTCTTTAAGGCACATTAATAATTGAAAGACAAAGTTAAGGCAGTGAGATCTCAAAGTTTTCCCTTTAATTTTTTCATAAACGACTAAAGTTTGGAATTGAAGTAGGAGCTTCGTTACGCTTGCTTTGTTAACTGTACGAGCTATGACCAGATTGCAATGCCTTTGCCTTAAAAACATCATCATTACTTATATTTCTTTAATCAACCGACTTCAAAAAAAGGAAGTTATCAAGTCGAGGCAATTTCGTTAAAATTGCGTAATATTCATATATATTGGTCCTTATAGGCTTCTAAACATGTGCGTACAATTTTAAATGTATATATATCTGTGTTTCTGTCCACGGATATGTCACTAACTAATACAAGTTTCATAAAAATCGGTTCAGTAGTTTTGAAGATATAAACTATTAAAATTTAAGCTACTTATAATGGGAGCAAAAATTAAACCTATTTGTAAAAGAAGTTGATATCGATTACCTGCTTTTTAACCAATTTCAAAAAAAAAGGCCGTTAGTTTACTTGCTTATGTTCTTCATTAACCAAATTCAAAAGAAAGGTTTTCAATTTGACCTGTATGTATGTAATTTTGTTGGAATACGACGCAATATTCAATTTGTTAGTCTATATGAGCTTTTAAACACGTGTGCTACATTTTGTAAATGTATATATATTATGTACGTCTGTCTATATGTCTATGTTTTTGACGACATACCTCTCTTAAATTAGACATACTCGTAGGATTGAAATGAGAATGCTGCGGCTAACAAAAATTTTATTCTGATTATTCCTATTTTTCTCCGATGTTAGTAGATTAACGGTCAGTTGCACAAATGTCCATTAAAATTTTAATGACGCCTTCAATCTCTAATGAATGTCAAATTTATATGGGTAATGTCGCCTTAAACTAAGGATCATTTTAATGGACGTTTGTGCAACTGGCTGTAAGAATGACAAAAAAGGTCGTGAATACGATTTACAGTAACAAACAATTTAAAGTATGGATACTGATACCTGATTTTCCTGTACATACATATCTCCATTCTTGATATTACACCAACCAAACATATCTATTGATACCAACTCACAAATTAATTACATTTCTCATTGGTAATGAAGCGTATCGGTCGCGAGTCAATATTTACGCATTATCTACAGTAAGAATTTTTCTAACAAGTTTTTAATATTGTTTTGTGTGAAATAAAGTTTATTCTATGTATCTAAATAAAAAATAAAAAAATAACTGAAGTTTTTAAAGAAAAATATTTCAAATCAGGTATCTCGAGATCGAGTCGCCCGTATTCCAAAAGATAGGTTCGAATCCTACTGGTACCTAGAACTGGTGGTTTAAGCGATGTTTTTATAAATGTTTAATATACATTCATTCTTAAAATTTTAACCTTATAATTACAGAATTTCATTTGCGAGAATAATATTATGTGCATTATTTTCTTTGCTGGATGATTTTTTTTTAAATATATCATTTAACTTACAATTATAATTGAACTTTAGTTTCACTATTTTCCTTGCAATTTTTTACCTACAAACAATTTTGAAACAAAATTAGTCAAATCGGACTATTCTTTTATATTGTGTATGTTAGCAAAGGAGTAATACCAGTCTTATAACCGGGCAGGAAATTCTCTCTGTTTGGTGGTTAGGCTATAACAAACGTTATTTATTTATTTATAAGAAACTAGCTTTCCGCCGGCGGCTTCGCCCGCGTTGTACTATATTATGCATATAAATCTTTCTCTTTCACCATTCTATTCGTTGTTGAAAACGGCATTTAAATCCGTTGTATAGTTTAAAGATCCCAGCGTACAGACAGCTTTTTCTTTTTTGGGAAATCGTGTAAGAATAAAGTCGCTTCTGTTTATTTTTACGTGATTGCCCAAAAAAGTATTTATATTGTTTTTGCGGTTAATGTGTGTATGTATGTGTGATTCTTTAATCCACCATAACTTTTGAAATATCATATTTGTATATGGTATCATTAAAAATCTCACATCATCCCTAGTAACCTAGCTAGTAGGTATATACTCATTTAAAAAATATGAAAAATCATACAATTTCTTTTATTTTTAATTCTATTATGGCAATGGAGTTTTTTTTTTAATATTTCAATTGTTTATTTTTTACACTATGAATAGATAGTGTTAAGACACCATGGTAAAGCCCTTGTCTACCACATGAAGAGGGGCGTCCCTTTTACATCTGTACACAGAATTTATTAACTTTGGTAGGCTCTTGTAACACAATATAACATGGCATCGCTCGTTATTCCATTTTATTGTGGATTTTAATTAAAAATTTAATATTATTGAGGAAAATCTAAAGTCCTATAATCTCGAAGCTCATCTTTCAAATGAGTATTTTTTTTTATATTTTCCATAAATTTTTTCCTTTACATTAATTCTGTAAATAATCTTACCAGCACAGCTTTATCCGTAGTTCATTAAAAGAGAATCCTTTATAGGGTTCCGTACTCAAAGGGTAAACCGTGAACCCTATTACTAAGATTTCGCCGTCTATCTGTCTGTCACCAGGCTGTATCTAATAAACCGTGAAAGTTAGACAGTTGAAAATTCACAGACGATATATTTCTGTTGCCGCTTCAATAAAAAATTCTAAAAACTAGAATAAAATAAATTTTTAAAGGAGCTCCCATAAACAAAAGTGTTTTTTTTTTTGCTATCACCAGGCTATGACATCAAAAAAACCATGAACCGTTAAAGTTAGACAGTGGAAATTTTCACAGACGATGTATTTATATTGCAGCAGAACAACAAACATTAAAAAATAGATAAAATAAATATATCAGGGGCTCCCATACAACAAACGATACTTAACCATTGCTCATTTTCGATACTTAACCCTCCGTGCACAAGTCCGACTCGATCTTGACCGGTATTTATATATAACATTTCCGGCAATTTTGTCAGCGTAAATTATAGCCATCATCCGCGTGTGATATAGCTTCCCGGAGGTGAAAGAATTTTCATTATCGGATCAGTATTACCGAAGATTACTCTATACAAACAAGTTTAGAAACTTTACATCTTTATAATATTGGTATAGATAGAAATCATCATCTACATCAGCCCTTTTAAGTCCCCTCCGCTGGGGCTCAGGCCTTCCTTACAGATGGTCAAGAAGGATCAGCCATGACCCTCCACGCTAGCCCAATGCAGATTGGAGCGTATTAACGATTGCAAATGCAGCCGAGACCAACGGCTTAACGTGCCGTTCGAAGTACGGAGTAGCTCGACATAATATTTTTTCGATCACTCATCCCGTGATCGACCTTTGCGACAGTTGCTTGATAACAACAAAATGAGACAATTAAAAGATGACAAATAGAAGTGAGTTTTAAAGTTTTACGGAACTATATATTTTTATAATGAAACAACTTTTTAACGGTTTAATCGCGTTTGTATTTAGTTTTATTGACGTTTCGGACCGTTTACAGGTTCCGTGTTCACATAAGAACACGGATATTAGTCTTATGTGAACATGGAACATGTAAATGGTCCGAAACATTAATAAAACTAAATACGAACGCGATGAAACCGTTTAAAAAGTTGTGTAATTTATGGATAGGGCGCGTGAAAATTTATGAAATCTATATATACCTGTATATTTTCTTTTTTATTATAACAAAGATTGCTTTTTAAATCAACTCTCCTCAATATTGTTCAATCACCATTGTCAATCACAATAAAACAAACGCCGGGTGATGTAAATTATGCCATTTTAATTAAGATAGTCGTCTATTCATACGAATTCATTAACAGAAACCGTCACACGGAATTCCGTTCACAAGTTTCGGTGATGGCGACATCGCGTGTTCAGAATATATGTTCTACATAATGATACTATTTAACTGGAATTAGGAAGATATTTAAGTATACTAAATTATGAAGCGTTAGAATTAAAAGAACATGTGTTTTATTTAGAAAAAAAAAAAAACAATTGTCTCAGGCATTAACTGGCTTCACCGTAGATGTCGGAATCTATTTTTCTGTTCTGTCGTTGTTGAGGACGTATGTTGTTTTATACATTAGAATGAAACGGATTGTTTCTGCAAATTTATTCTTATTGTTAACTGACTTCAAAAAAAAGTTTCACAGTTTGACCTGTATGTATGTATGTTTCTGAGCGATTATCACGCGTTTGGCTGAACCGATTTTGATGCGGTTTTTGGAATAGTATTTTTTGTGTTATCTATTATATAAAAAAAATTATATTACTAAAAAGTATGATATAAAAACTTAAAAAAAATAGAAGCGGCATCAAAATGAAGTCCGCTGCCTATTATTTAATTAATAACCTACCATTTTCTTGATTAAGTCGCTTTTTTAACTTTGAAATCGGTTTTTTAAATCTTAATATGTTGTCATATATTTAACAAACTCCCTCTATATGTATATTTATTTCTATGGAAATAGTTTTTCGGTTGGTAAAACATTTTATTAATCTCTTTTTCTTATAAAATATGTTTTGAGATTCGAAAGAAATTAAAATAATGTGAGTTAGGTTACTAAGGAGTTTTTAATATTAAAATTTCACACTTTCATAAAAGATGCAGAGAAGGCTTCTCTTTTTGAAAGATCTAGTTCCAAATATCGAATAGTATGGATTTTTTTTTTAATAGTACAGTCCACTAAACCTAATTAATAAATTCTATTCTGCACTAATAATAACTTCCAGAAATACAAATAGGAATTGTTAATAGACAAAGCGTCACGTTTCTAAGATATTTGCGTTATCAAAATAGTATAATTGAGCATGCGTACAATAATAACTTTAGTATATTGGTCATAATATTAGCCGCCTGACTTTATTAGATGACTTTTGAATTACTTTTAACTTTTGTTAAGCATATCGCAGACAATTTTTTTATGGATGGTAAAAAATATATCTATAATATATAAGTTATGATATGACAATATGTTTGAATCGCCATTTGGATTTAGTATAATCACGTCAGACTACAATCTGACTTTCCCCACTCGATCGAATCCTTAACACATTAATGTTCGAGGTCAAAATCCATTGCAGAAATAAAGTACACATTGGTTACCTAGTTAAAAAAGGGGTTATTAAAAAAAAAGTTTTTTTTTTTATAATCTGTTTTTTTTCATCAACATTTTCTCTTTCTCTTATTGATGAAAATATAATATGCCACACTGTTGATATGGCAACCTAATACTTTTGAGTAGAAAATAGAACAACCATTTTCTTCTACTTTTAATCTTAAACCAAAGTACCTATATAACAGAGGAGATTATATTATAATCACCTGTGCATTATTTGGTCCTGGTAACTGGTAATCTTATAATTGACCTAAATCGAAATTAATGTATTTTGTACACCCTATTCAAACGCCAATAAATTATTATTATTTAGTTTATATTTATAATTTACTCTTCCCGACCCCTCGACGATTATTATTATTATTATTACCTGTATTTTTCCATTTCTTCTACTTGTTTTCTTTGATTTTTCATAAATAACAGAGAGAAAAATATTGATGAAAGAAAATGAAATTTACTAATGACCCGATCTAAGGTTTTAGGCTTTACGAAGTTGGTTGCAGACTTGAGTTGAGTTTGAGTTGTTGGCTGAGTTAGATGGAATAATCCTATACTAATACGCTGGATTTATGCATACTAGCTTTTAATTGTATTGTTATCATTTTTACTAATATTATATTAAAATTCTACTGTTACTAACTTTAATTTAAGCGCCACCATTAGAAATTGCTTATAAAATTGTTCCACTTTTTACTTTGGGAAATAAAAGAAATTGTTTGGAATATTGTTTTTTTATTTGAACATAAAAAAAGTTTCGACTAGAGGAAACATCGTTGGCAGTGATATTTCAGTTATCGTTGATTGTTAGATTTGACTATTTGGTAAATTAGAACTTCCTGACGGGCTCTTCTTTGGGTGGGTGAGTCCTGATGTATTCCAGAGACCTGAGGATGTAGTCGGGGATGGGTTCGGGGGCGGGGGGAGTAGGCAGATGGGCACCCTGTTAACAAATAACAATATTAGTTAATAAAATACGTGTTCACTTAAAATTGAATTCAATGTCAAATAAAATAAAGTTCAGATAACCACTATCAAAAATATATTTTTATTAGAACGATTTCATTAAAAAAGCCGATAGTAAAAATTTATAGGGTCAACAAGCTAACCGAGGGCGAATTTTTGTGGCCATCTCAGAGACAGATTCAAGCATTTTTTTTTTCATTTAATACTCATTAGTACTAATCATATTACATTTATGAAATATATGAATTAGCAACTTTACTAATTATGTATAACTGTATTATCATTGAAACCAAAAGTTCGGAATATCAAAATATTTTAAAAATATGACCCATAGTAACATACTTGACATTGCTTTATTAAAATTCCACACAAAACGGACTGATTTAATAAATTCATCAAAAGTCAATACAAAAAAAAATTGTAGTAAGAAATATAACTTGATTACGAAACACGTGTATCAAACCAAGATGTCGGACTACCTTCGTCGAAATGTATAATTGATGAGTTAACTTGATTTAAAGATGTATTGATCTTGAACTTCATTATAATACTTGTCCTATTAATTCACGAAGCTTCGTCTCAATGTCGACCTACTTGATAATACTCTTGATTTCAAGGCCTTGATGCCATTCGCCCGTTCTCAAAGTCCTCATTGAGTAATTAATTTTAACAAACGTCGACTGTATAATTTACTTTTAATATTACACTGTAAAGTTCAAGTGCTACAGATATCAAAAACGAATATCATTTTGACTGGTTACACTTAAAATATTAGGAGTCTACTTCCGAAATTCATTGAGAATTTTAATTGTTTTAATACATATAAATTACTAATTAAGTAATGGGCACTTTTGGATTTATTATATGATAATAATTTACCTGGGGTTGGTATCCGTTCTCATCGGCTACGTAGGAGATTTGGATGGGGGTGCCATCGGGAGCGGTGTATTGGTTGGAACCCTGAACTGAGATGGCCTCGTCCTCCTGATGTAAGAAAAGCACATTTTAATAAGAAACACCGACAAAATAGGGGAGTCATTAATAACATAATTAGGGATAATGAGAGAATATTCTTTGTTAACATAAACATAACATGTTAACATAAATGATATCGTAAATAAAACGTAACAAAAAATTGCTTGATATATTACGTTAGAATAAATGAACATAATAGATACTTTATTAAGATAATCTATTTATATAATGCAAACGAGATACCGTTTGCTAGTCTCACAAAAACTCGAATCGGTTTACCTAATATTAGTTTTGAAATATTTGTCATACACACTATCGCAGGTACCTGGGTCTGGTGGATTTTTTTAGCATTGTGAATGAAAAATTGATCAAATATCGCTACGAAACTATTAAAAGTAACTTTTTAATTTTCTCATATAAACTGATCGTCTCTGTCAAAAATTTTTAAATTTGTCATTGACAGTTAGTCGCATTAAAAAATCAATAGCACTTTATTCATTAACAAATTCGTCGTCGCAATATTAAGACAATCCTATATAGACTAGTGTTACCGCATAAATCACATATGTTATAAGCAAAAAAGTGATTGTGAAATATATAACTGTGTTATACGTAAGGCAGATGGTGTTAGCTAACTAATAGACAAAAGGTTAGGTAAAAGGTTGCGCCCGGTCGCAACCTGTGTGGAGAAACCCGAAATATAATAATGAGATTGCGTATGCGACACGTTTGAAATTCGAATTTGCTTTAATGATTCTGAAACTTTTTTTAAATGTTACCAACAGAATCTAAAAAGTTTGGATAACTCAAAGCAGTTTTAATATATTATATTTTAGAGGACATTAAATGTGACCTATTATATTATTACTGATAAATTTCTTCTTTTTATTCAAGTAAAAATAGTTTAAATATTTTAATAGCAATGTGTGTGTATTTATAATTTTTTCAACATTAAGATTTGTACATTTGATATTGAGTTAATAATCCACCTTAGGAAAATATGATAATTTAATGAAATATTTATGTGGGTTCGTCCATTTGGTTAAATGTCATTCGGTTGAGGCCTTCAATTCAACATTCTGTTAATAGTATGATGAACACTACACGTTTTCCTTGACTTTAACTTAGAATCTTTGGTTCAAGCGTTTAGAATTTTAATTATTTATTTAAGTAAGAACGTAATTTTGATAATAAATGATTTTAAATATTAAGCTCCGAATTACAAGTATATCTCGAGTGACGCCATGTATTGAATACACACTCAAGCTATTGAATAAATTTAGTAATTTTTAAATCATAATGGGATTGACGTGAAATTGTAATCTTTACTTCTTCTATTAAAGGCAATTCGAAACTAGATTTCAAAAGTAATTTCAATAAATCAACCATTCTAATACATAATTTTAAGTTGCGTCAAAAACTTTACGCAACGCTTTTGCATTTGGAATAAAAAGTTTTTTTTTATATTTTTAATCAAAACTTCCGCATATTTTTTATTATAATTTGTTCCACTTACTCGGCCAGCGTTCTTCAGCTGTCCACTCTCTTGGGCAGCGATGCCGTTGCTTGTCTCATAAGCGTACTGGTATTGATCAGGGAACACATCAGCTTCTTGTTTCAAAATCTGTGCATCTTGATCCGGATTGCGGAGATGAGATACATCAGCGGCGGCAAGAGCCACGAAGGCGAGGATAGCAACGAAGGATTTCTGGAGAAAAGAGGTTCAATATTACCTACACCTTGTTTACAAGAGTATCTCTTAATATAAAATATTTAAGATTCCAATTATTAGCTGAGTTAGATGATTTTATCAAAATTAATTTATTTCTGATAAAAAATATTATAAAGTTGATAGGACATATAAATCAGATCAATAAAATTGCCGGATAATTTTGATCGTATCTTAATCACTGATTATTTAAAATCCTGATCAAAAATGATTGCTTGTTAACCAAGTCCAACTTACCATGTTGTGTCAAAGGTAAAGACGAACTGTGACTGTAGTTGTGAGATGCGCGCTCACCGTTTTATACTGAAACAGACCGTTCGAATTATCGGCATTTACATTATTTTGCAACAAAGAAGATCTGATATTCAATATGATTTAATTCTACGCAAGGTGAACGCCTTCGAGGGCGTTTTTCTAAGACTGGACATCCGCCTTTTTAGCTGGGAATTGATTAGGAGACATATTATCCTCATTAGTGATGTTTTTAAAGTTGAACCAGACGAGGTCTTCTTGATTTCTAATGTTATCTTAAACGTAAGCGTACAATAACGATTATTCTAATGTTTTTCCATTCTGGTTCATCGGACAATTTTCAAGTCTTTGAAAATAAAATAGTAAAAAATATATAAGTATCCGATTTTACACTTCAGTTACAAAAACATTAGAAAAGGTAAATAATGACGTGTAATTGAGTGAATCAGGTATTATAAATAATAGAGACCTACCAATGACTTATGTCAATTTCACAATAAAAATAATTACGATATCTATATGGTCACAAGTTGGTCACAATGATTGTGTTGATAAAAAGGTACAGATTTTATTTTTATAGGTAGGAAAGATTTAACTTTATCTACATTAATTTCTGGCACACTTAACTAATATTCATACTATTTGAAACGAATTGAAATGAAACGAAAATGTCTTATTCAAGTAAGCTTCCAAGCACTTTTAAATCGTCCAAACATTTTTTCTCCCGTACCACTCATTCAGGGCGTCTTTTAGATGACAAGAAAAATAAGCGAAAGAAACTGACCAGCCCTTTATCATAAATAATGGCATTTACATAAATCATTCCATTACCATAACAGTACGTATTATAACAATTATAAATACAATTTTCAATGTCTATAAGACATAGGTTGGTACATCTAATTAGTTGTTATAGAACAAAATCTATTAATTCCATGCATTGCGGTCCTTAAAATAATCATCAACTTTATAATAGCCTTTACTCATAAGGATGATCTTTACATGAATTTTAAATTTATTTATGGGTAGGTCAATTACATTTCGTGGAACTTTATTTTACAAAGCAATACATTTACCCAGAAGTAATATCAACAATAGTTTTTACTATGTTAAAAAACGAAACAATAAAAACAAATTACAAGATTGCACTATAAATGCAAAATAACAATCATAGGTTATAATTGAAGATTTTTAGTTTAGAGAGTACATCATCACCATCAGAACAAATCCAGGGTCATGTTTAGGTAACAGACAGATATTTATGGATATTTATAGATATTTTATTAAAAAATATGACGTTTAGAATCCTTTTCAAGATACGTCAAAAGTGTAAGACAAATTTCACAAGCTTGACCCTTTTAACATCCTATTAATATTATAATTGTGAAATTTTCTTTGTTTGGATGCTTGTCCGTCAATCACGCTGAAACTGCTAAACGGATTTTGATGAACTTTGGTATATAGATAGGGTATTCACTGACTTATATTATAGGAAACTTTTTATCCCACTTAATAGTTCCCTAGGGTGACACGCGGGCGAAGCCTAAGCGTCTTCCTACCTACCTGGCGGAAAACTAGTTATTTTATAAAACAAGTCATTATGTGTTATGTTGTGTGTTTTCCTTGTTCTGTGGTCGTGACAAACTTTAAAACAGTCTGATATTACCAATACTATATACAATATCTTTAGCCATATTCTATGTATGGGACTGATGTACTTGTATCGTGAGAGAACATATCACTTCAATGTAGTTCCACCTTAAGATACAACTCCCACGACAGAGAGACGTACAGACACACATACGAATAGCAATAGCATATTATTAATATGCTTTGGGGGTGATACAATAAAACATTATTTCTTTATTATTCCAAATTACCTGTACTCAAATAGGTAACATCATATCTTTTTCTTAGTCTGTGAGAAACATAAATTTTGGTTCAATTAATCTCTTTGGTAAAACATATTGATGTTAGGGTAAATTATTATATTATTACACTTTGCTAGCTAAGCATATACTATTCTGTTATAAAAACAGTCTCGAATTCGAAGTCAATCGATAGCTTTCATAGTATAAGGATTAAATCAAATTAGACCTATATCTAAAAGTAATAATATCCATCCTTGTATCCATTAGGCTTAGCCAGAAAATTATGCAATGCTATTGCTGATATGGAAACATAACTTTATCTGATTTAATAAGTTTATTTTATATTACAAACTCGCAACACCACCAACACTATCTCAATAAATCGTCACCGGCGAAATGTGGGCGCGAATCTCATGTCAAACTCAAAGTGACAGTGACATTTCAGTGACAGATAGTGATTTCCGTTATACAATCGATATATAGTGATCTCCATGGTCTTAGATATTTTTTTAGTCTAACAATAGCTAGATATACTTTAAATTAATTCAATACTAATGGCCCCGAATGAATTTAGTTCTGCCTAACAGATTTTAAAATGAATACAAAATTATTAAAACGAACCAGAGATATAGACAACATTAGGTGAACGCTCAATGAGGAAGTTTAAAAAAATATCAGTTCCTAAAATCAAACTAGATTTCGCTATGGTATTTTCTTGATTACTCCATGACAATCCTTCCGGTTTTCTTTCATGTATAAAAGTAAATTAATTTTCAAAACTCAATAAAGAGATCATATTCTATTCGTATTTGTATTTATATCTAAGTTTAGAACTTTGCAAATTTCATTAATATGTTAGTTAAAAGAAACGGAAATGACTATCTTTCGTCCATTCGTTTCCTGCAAAAATCAACTTTTTCTAGAGTTGCCATTTAGTGAGATGCTTTTTACTGCTTTCTTTTTTTTCTTAAAATACTTCCTCATTGCGTTTTCTTAAAACAAATGGATGAACGTGAGCTGACAGTATGAATGTGAATTTTATTATAACCCATCACTATTATCACTGCTGTATTGCCTCTTTTATTAATATTATTGTTGTATTGTTTAATAAGTTATCATATTTTAATACTTATTATCCTATTCCGGATGAAGACTAATCACAAGAATCATTAAAATTAACCAGAGGTTCTCGAATTATAAATGGTATAACTGACATTAAAACTATATCGTTTATTTATAACAATACTAGTATATTAAAGGAGGCTTCAGAACTATTATACCGATTTTAAAAATGTTATCCAAAGTAACACCAAATAAAGGGATGACAATGGGAATGGAAGTTTTTATAGGGAATTACAACGTCATCATAATAACCATGGTTTACTATTACATTTGTCATTATAATTATGTCCGTGTCTGTGTGTGTGTGATTTGAATCGATATCCAAATAAACAGTTCCCTAGGAACGATGCGAGCAAAGCCGCTGGCGGAAAGCTAGTAGATGATAAAATACAAGTATTAGATAAAGATCACACAAACATTTACACTTTGTGGGATACGAATCTACGGTCATCGGTCAGGGCCGCCGGGCGCGTAAACACCTAGCCTCCAAGTTGATTCTTAAAGCTTTTCATTGTTATTCTCTTTGATTATAAAACAGGTATAGAAAATATAAAGCACAGGTTATTCATTATTCGGGTATATATGTTTCTGTATCAATATATTATATGTTTTATTTAAGACGCTGAATAGTGCCAAATCGGTAAAATTGATCTTGGATTGTACTAATTCACGGGAAACCTATGGCAATCCAAAAATTTGTGGTTATACTTGATCGTATTTCTGATCTTGTGGTTGAAACCGAAACATGATTGTATTAACTTCACTCGATAGAAAATAATTCCAAAGTAGCATCTAAAAATATTGCGAAAGGCTCTTTTCTCAATTATGTGATACATTAGAGTAATGATATTGAGTACAAATATGTATCAAAGGTTAATATAAAAGTTGGTTATTCCCAATTTTTGATAATGTTATTATAATAATTATTATAATTTATTTTGTGATATGGCACATATGGTCATTTTTTTCAAGCAACTTTAAAGTATTGACATTTCTGTCACTCCTACTGCAATTGACAGGGAAGGCTATAGAATAACGCACACTAACTTAGTTCACGCTGAGGCGTGTTGCTAGATGGACCTATGTTGCTTTGTGCAGCGTTCTGACGTACCGAGATCGCTAAAATTGTAAAAAAAAGAACATTTAAAATAAGTATTTGAATTTCGCCCTCATTTAAACAATATGTTTGGTGTAATGTACGAGGGAAGGGACCCGAGTGTCTCGAAGTTGTAAGTTCTAATCCCACCAGAGCTCGCATTTTTTCAAGTCGTTTTTTTATTATTTTATTCTAATTTTCATTTTTTTTCTGCCATAATTTTAGAAAGCAACTTTTTTTTATATTATTAAACAGTATAAAATGTGAAAATAAATATTTCTTTAGTATGACGTAGGCGAAAGTCAGACTGACATTTTCATACAAAACCCCGATATTGATGAAATAGTTCCAATAAAATACATGTTCGTGTTCCAATCCCATCAAAGAAGCATTTTTGTTTTACTTTTATCTTCTTTTTCCTAATATATTTTCCTCTCTCATTTTTTTATAGGTATATGTTATTCATTAATAATTCGTTAAAATAATTTTGAATATTATTTTATACAGTAATTAAGTATTATTTAATTATCTAGTCTAGTTGATAACTTTAATTGCTGTAAAAATATATAACATAAAATTTGACAATAGGTAAATATTTCCATAAAAGTATGTGTTTGCAAAAGTTTGACATTTTCATGCAAAAACCATCCCGTAGACCGTTACTCTAGAAAAAAATAATTCCTAATCAATCATATTGTGTAAATAAAATAGTTCAATAAATAGGTATTACTTTATAAAACAGATATAAAAAAGGGAATTAGTTACTATTGAATGAATTTGAAAATTATGGTAACAGTGTACTAAATAATAATGTACAGGTTTTTCACAAACTTTACTAGTGTTTGGTGTGGCGCAATGTCCTATGTGCTGGTCACTAGGTACTCATTGTGCCGCAGATCAAAACCAAGTTTCATTTTTTTTTTGTATCTTAATTTTTTTACCCAATATTTTTATTGTGAGAAATATAATATTACAAATTATTTATGTGTTTATACTTAAATATAAATTATTATATTTAATAATTGTATAGATATTATTTTTCAAATTTTCATGGAAAAACGACTGGATAAATTTCACGGTAATTTGATACAAAATACCTCTAGATATCCTTTATTGGTTTGCAAACTATTGCAGTACGCAACAGGCGTAGCCATACAATTACTGATAATGAAAAACGAAGATTTTTCTGTGAGGTAAATGTACAGTGTTCCGGACTAGTACACAATTTTAAACGATACTCAATAGACTATAGTTATATTGCAACCAAAATAATACAATTTTAACCATACTTGGTAATTTCGATAGTGGATTGGGTAGTTTCAATTAGATATGAGCGCCGATGGCTAATTCTACGGCGGCGACGGTGCGCCGGCGTGGTTTACATTTTTTTAAGAATAAATAAAATCATATTATTAAAACTTAAGAAAATGTATATTTTAAACAGTTTAATTATTTTTGACAGAACTAATATAAATCACATTTCCAAAAAATAAAGTAGCATCAGTAATTTTAATGAAATAGACCGATGTAAAATTGCACGTTCTTGAATTGTAACTATTTTTAAGAGAAATAAAATAAAACTTTTTCTAAAGATAATAACTCGCAACAATAATTTCAATAAAACCGATATAAACTATCAACTAATTAAAATTGCTTTTCTGAAGCTGAATATATATTTTTTTTAATAAAAAAAAAATGCCGACTAAAACTACCTATATTGGTCGATCCATGTATCAGCGGTTAATGCACCAAAACGAGGACTTTGATTTATGTATTTTTTTCATGCCAGCATGCTGTTGTACACATCTTCCAGTCCTTTTCGTGCTATATTGTGACTGGAGGGCGCCTCTGCGTCGAAAACAATAATGTTGTTTGTACTTTTTCAAAAAGTCAATCATTGCATCATTTTCCACAGTATCAAATGGAATCAAAGATCTAGCAAACCAAAGAGCCAAATCTCAAGAAAGACACCACTTATTGCTCTTCTTAAAACTGCTACTGGTTTTTGGAGTCCTTGGTCGGAAAAAAAACTGTGATATGCTCGAAGGTTGCTACTTTTGTGCATTTTCTACCCCATGTGCTTCTTTCAAATGTCTAAGAAGATAACTTATGGCTATACCTTTAGAGTAAGCTTTCACTATTAATAGTTACCGTTACTACTCATGAGTCTGGGCTGTTTTACTGCTAGTTTTGCTAACATTGTTCAGAGTTCGGTACAATAGACATCTGCCGCTATTGCTTGACCAGATTGGAGAAAACTATAGTGAACAACACCACGCTAAGACCACCAAACAGTTTACCATTACGTCTTTATTGGTAAGTTTTGTTTAGGACACTATTGTCGCGTTTCACCTGGGGTCAGCCATTGCATTTTTCTTTTACGGCTATCATAAAGAATCCACTATTATTAGAATCTACTAGGTTATCATAAACATCCAATATTCCTTCATTTTTGTACCGATTCAACAAGGCAAAACAAATTTCAACACCCAATCCTTTTGCAGATCAGTCAAATCATGAGGCACCCATTATTCGTATTTTTTTATTTTATGGATTTGACGCAAATGAGTTAACATTGTGGGTAAGATAACGTTGAACAATTTTTGTTTGACTAGGATTGGCTTCCACCATTTCTTTTAATTCATTGTTATTCACTTGTGTGGGCGATCTTCTTCATAGCTTGTTCTTTATCAAGTCGAAGTTTCCATCACGAAAGTGTTTAAACCAAAATCGCATGGTGCGTTCATTAGCAAACCCCTCTCCAAACGCAAAATTGATATTGCGGGCTGTTTCTGGCGCGTTACTTCCACGTCGGAACTGGTATTCAAAAATCAATCAAATTTTCGCATCTTTCTTGCCTAAGTCGATATTCAAATGTTTTACATTTTTTAAAAGAAGAACATTTTAGAAACCACGTGAAAACCTCAAACCATGAAGATTCTATATCATTTCAAGAAACCTATTACAATAAAACGGCAATTTCATACTTTAACCCCTACTATTTTATAAACCGGTTTGTACATACATGTCACGACGGCGCGCCGCGTATTTTGCTCGACGACGGCGCGCTGACGCTAATTCACAGCGACGGTGGCGCGCCGCCGGCGTAGCGCTCATATCTAGTTTCAATAGTGAAACGTAAAGCACGAATTTGCAGAATCATTGAAATTTGCTTTGAAATAATCATATCTAGGCTGATTTCGAGTAATAAAATCGCATAATTATCTTAACATATCAAAATTAAAGGTCCAGTCTTTTTGTTTATTCATCATTTGACTTAAAAACATAACCCACCATTACGTGACGACACTTCGTTTGAATATTTTCTGAATCTGACATCTGTGAGTAGTTGTAAAAAAATAAATAAACAGCAGCCGATTTGACAGAAAAAGCAGATTCCGAGATAATACTGTTCTTACCTTATTTAATGTTATTATTTTGTCGAGATCGTTAGATAATACCGTTTTCGTTTGAATAACATCTTTTTTTTTTATATAGGATCAAACAGTTATGCAAATTTATATGAACATAAAATTGAAACATTAATAAACACATAGTTCCCTACATTACATTTGTTAAATTGGTTGATTGTTAAAAATAATTTAATCTGTTTGTACATTACTGTTATTTAATTATTATTATTGATATTTCAATCTGTACATAACAGAATATCGTCATGAATATGGCAGACGGTGTTTTTATGGGTGTAAAAAAGTGGAATTATGATTTAATTTTAAGAAAAGAAAACGTTTTCAATGTTTTGTTTTTGGAATATTTTTGTTGTCGATTATAAACACTTACAAGTACCAAGTAAGTACTTTTGCAATCAGAGTATAACACCCTATTATAAAAGCCGTGACAAGTTTTCGAACGTGACTGATACGATCGCACCGCTATTTCGTAAGACGTCGTTTTTGACTTTCTTAAGATACTGGTAAATTTATTAAAATAAAATTTGTGAAGTCGTTTTAGCCATTAATTGTTATCAACAGAAGGTTTTATAATTAGGGAACTATATTTTTTTTTTAAATCTACTTTCCGCATCACGGATGCAAACCTGTGGCGTATGGTTACCGTAATAATTGAAAATCGCTCCAAAATGTTACTAAATTTTATTCCTGACTAAGGTTGGCATTAAAAAATTAGATGTGAATAATTCGGTAATCAGCATTTATTATTGTGATGTAAGTGTGGTAAAAGTTTTACGGTAAATTTACAATTCAGTTCAACTCTAAGCACAGAGTTGAGGACAAGCTCGACATTCAAAGAAACGGGTGATTCTCTAGAATATCTAATCAGGACTCTGGGTCTGGGCAATCCCATTCTGAAAAGGGCAGGTTAGTGATACTGGCCTATATGATAAAACTAGCTACGGTTCACTTCACATGGATGCATAAATTCAGTATCGGTATGAATATCGGAATCTTAGAACAAATTGTTGATGCCTGGGAGAATTCACACAACGTTTTAGGTGTTTTCTGTGACGTACTTAAAGCTGTCAATTATGGTGTTCATGAAATATATAACGAATCTTCATATTATGAATTTAGAGATAACTAGTTAGATTTTGCTGTCTCTTAGTTCAGTGGCTTTGTAGGAGGTTCATATCGGTGACAAGAAATCCCCTGAATCGATAGATCAACACCTATCATGGGTGTTTCACAGTGCTCAATGCTTCTTTTTTAATTTATATAGACAAATTGCCTCCTTTGGTAAAGGATAATCACGAAATAGATTTATTTACAGTGACAATTCCGTGAAGTATAACTTCACTCTTATTTAAAATTAAAAGAGGACGACCAGTTAATGACGGTGTGAATAGTTATATTCTCAAAGTAGTACATTGGTTTAATATCTTATGTGTTATTCACGTGAATTTTAAGCCTTTCATCACTCATAATCTTGCTCCATGACTATCGCTTCATTTGTAGATTGAATGGATTCTATGTAAGCACTATGGTAGGTATCATCTGCATAAAGAAAGCAGCTTTAAACTGGTGATCCCAACGAAATTCATAAATTTTATTCTATAGAGGCAACTATTCAAATAATGTGTTGCTCAATAAATATCTTGAACAACCTCAAATAAGATGAAAGGTTGGGTTATAGTAAGTTTTTGTTATTGTTTCATTTGGTCGTATAACTTTTTACTGAGGTTATGTTAGGCCAAAATACTTGTAAAGATTCATTACACCGTTATATTATTTGCCACTAGCTGGTGCCCGCATCTTCGTTCGTGTTGTCTCATACCAAAGATTTTGTAAGCTTAAATTGTATGTTGTGGATTGAGTAGGTTATAACTTAATGAACCTGTAAAGGTAGAATTATTTTTGTACCAAAATTCTACAGTCTGCTGACGGTGCCAACGGTATATATGATTAACAATAATATTTAAGATGAAATTTATAAACTTTATTGGTGTTTCTTTTTTATTCGGGTGCCAAAATATAAAGCCCAGAGATGTTGCTAACCCTTAAAACAACAAGGTAAAGTTGGGCATTAGAAAAACAGGTAATTTTCAGTTCCACACCAGCAGCTTTTATTCTCTCAACAGCATATCGAAGTCGATCAGAATTCCGTGGCTTACTGCGCTGTTCTTATATCTTTGCGTACTTCAGAAATTGTTTCTATCTCATTTTCTGGTAGATCTAAAGATTTTGGGCGATGTATGATGATGGTCAGTTTTTCACTGGCTTAACTGGATTCTAGAGACCGAAGATTCTATCCGTTTTTATTCTTAGAAAATTTGACCATGTGTCCCTATATCGTTAAAATTCAAAATGGACGTCCATCCGGAAGCGAAGATGTATGCGTGCTTTAACTACGTTATCCTCTCTGCTGAAATCTCCAGACACTCTTTCTTATCTTAACAGTACTTATGAACCTTTCACACCAAAACTCTTTGTTCCTCCTCTAATAGTATACTCTGCCCATCTCATTTCTCCGAAATCGTTCACTCTTCGTTCTTCGTCAAATCTATTCCTTTGTGGGATGATTTTTCATTCTACATGTGTCTACAAGAATGATCATTAAATAATAAATTAGCTTCTAAAAACAAGTTATTCTATAGCAAATGTTTCTATTTATCTGTTTATCTGTAATTAATTACTTTATGATTTATGTATTTTTATAGTAATTATTTATGTATGTATACACATACATAATTACTATAAAATTATGTATGTATATACATACATAATTACTATAAAATTAGGGAAAATGATGTTGCCGTCTTATTATGTACAAAGTTAATTTTAATATATTTAAAACTAAATCCAAATTATCTAATCAGAGCTTCTTGACACATTGCATTGTCTGTTTCTAGAGTAGACGAAAAAACGGACATTAAACTTTAGTATTTACATGATCGTTGAAAGACAACGATACGTATCGCTAACCATAGATCTTTCCCTTTCCCGCGTTTTGTTGTACGCAACAAGGTCACGAACTTGCCCTGTACAACAATAGAGAGAACCCCGTGTCCACATCATCCTAAGGTTTATTGGTAGAAAATGGCCATGGCATTAAGTACGCCAATGTGTATTTGTGCAAAAAATGTAAATAAATAAAAAAACTATTTATTGTTAAGAAGTTATTTTTATCCGATGTTATAGTATAACTAGTATCTTTGAGGACCACATTATATGTTCTGGATCTTTGACTTTTGTACTCTTAGCAGAATATATTGATCAGGCACAAAAATTTTTCTTAAGGTGTCGCTGGTTGTGCATCAATCGTTTAAGTTTCCAAAATTAATTATACCCCATATATTGCCCAGGTATTAACAAAATAAGTTTCATACAAATATACTCAGTAGTCGCGAAAATTAACGTGTACATACAGATAAACAGACAATATTTTTTAAATTCGTATTCTATTATTGTTTATTAACCACCCTCAATTTCTTTCTTTTTTTGTAAATATATTCAATGTATGGACATTATTTTTTTGCAGATTTGTTATAAGTATAAAACGTGTAACAGAAATAACGCACGTCCTTTTACAACCCAATTAGAAAATGAATTTATAAAATGGATTTATAAATAAAATTAAACATTGTTTATGATACAGTTATACTTATTGCTGGGTAACGGTGTGGACATTTTACAAATCAACACAATGACGTGAAAATTACGGCTTCAGTATTTTTTAAGTTAAGGCAATAATTATGATTCTTATTTGTTATGAAAATCAGTTAGCATAGTCTTGCTATCATATATCCTATAATCCTTAGACACTTCGATGTATTTATTAACTGTATGTTAGTATAACGAAATATAAACAAACTACTTTCAGAATGTGCGTTAATTATGTTACACGTTGTATATAAATGTACAGCGGATGTAAAGTATTTAATGGCGTTTAGTTCCCTGTCTGCTAATGAAATTTCACTACATACTTATATGTTTACTCATAAACTGGAAAGTAAAATTATATCTCTGCTTAGATAATAAAGGACTTAATAGGGATTGGATGGACAAAACAGTTTTTTCTCTATATTTTTAATTACAGCTACAGATGTTGTGATACATCTATAAATCATATTTTTGGTACAAGAATATATTTTTTTATAAATCGAAGACAATTTTCTTTTAAAATAAAATACATTTTCCATGACAAAAACTATCTAAGCCAATGATAAGTTTATCTGTAAAAACTTTAGTGAATTTTCATTTAATAATTGTAGTATTGTGATTGTTTCGGAGTTCATAAAAAGAGTGTTTTTGGATGACTTTGCCTTTCCTTCAAGCTCTTTATACTTAATGTACTATTTAAAATATGGATAGACTTTTAAGATATTGTTTTTGAATCAGTTCGCTTTCCAGTATCAAATAAAAAATGTCTGACGGCAACTTTGAAATCATCTATATTTATGGAATTAATAAAATGATTGTGTTTTAATGGTTTTATCCTAACCGGTCAACCAGTCCTATACTTTGATGATGCGTCAGTATTACAAAATATCATTCCACCTCCATAACTTTTCTTCAAATTATGAAAACAGGATATGTTTTATTAACTCCAGTCCAAAGATCAGGTAGAGTCCAATTCTTAAAGCATTAATTATTTTTAAACGGGCCATGAAATGTTCGACAGCAAGACAATGGTAGAAACAGGCGCGTCTACCCTATATTCTCATAAAAACGATTCTAAAATTGCTTTTTTTCTCCTCCTCCGGCAAGTTCGATATGGATATTTGTACTAACTACAATGACTTCCAATTAATATTGCATATGGTGAATATTCGTTTACGTAAAGTCGACCTACCAAAAATTCGTACAATTAAAATGTATAATGACTCTTCTTGTAATGAGAATAAGGTATGAAAGTCCGTCTCAGTCAAACTCGGCGGGGATTAAGTGCCATGACGTGATATTTGGTTTATTCTGATTGGCCGACATTATCAGGTACACACAGCAACAAGTCAGGTTACTACAGTCTATCAAATTATCGCAATTATTTTAACTCTACCTTCACTACATTAAGGTTTAAAATCGCGTGAAGAAATGTGATGTGATGTGTGGTATCATAAGTGATTTTATATAGTTATTTCATATTTCTTTAAATTTTAAATCTTTTAATTATTCAATGCAAAGCATTTTTTAAAATATCAATGAATTAGAATAAAATTCTGAAATATGAAACAGACAAAATAATAGTATGTTATTTTGTCGACCCAAAAAGAAAAAACATACTTGTCCTTTCTAAGCCCCATAAAAATCTGGAGTAAAAAGAAATTATTCCTTTCTTTTAAAAAAATTCAGCGCCACCTATTGTGTAAGCACTTTAGACAGCTAACTCAAAGCACTCGATGGTTATAAAACGTCATTGTTATTAGTACAAAGTTTATCTGCTGGCGCTTAACCGATAGGCATTTGTTATTCTTCTGAGGAACGTGCAATGAGCTAACCCACACTAGCGTAGACACCTGTAATTACGTAAGGGGGCGTGTCGATTTCTAAAAATCATTCAGTGTCCTCAGCCCCTTAATGCTCATTTTATTCAATCTACACACAGTACAAAGCAAAGCCGCTTCCCGCTGTCTGTTCACTAAGATATTTTAAACAACACTACTTTTAAAAGCGGTTTTCATAAATATTAAGAGTAATTCAAGAGAAAAGTTCCACGCGGGCAAAGCCGCTGACGGATACCTAGTTTACTATATTACAAATGTTGGTTTTGAAATTAAATTATCTTAACTTCTAAATTTACTTCCTTGTAATCTGCTCATCAAATAGAAACATATCTTACTGGCGAGGCCGAATTGACAAATCATTAACGAATTATTGATAAAATTGCAAAATGCCGAAGCTCAGAGGATAACAATCATTATCAATGTTAAATTATCGTAGATCAATAGTAATTAACGGTGTTAATTAATGACAATGTGATAATAATTATTGAGCAACACACACCTATTAACAATATAAAATTCCTACTTACGTAAAAACTCAAAGGTTTTTTATCTGAACTTCTACCTAATTTTATCTAAATTGAGTTCAGAGGATACCTAGGACCTCAGATTGATTAAGTAGATAGATAGATAGATAAATTCTTTATTTGCATCATGCATACACAAAATTTTACAATTTGGATTTTACACAATATTAGAAACTAAAACAGGACAATCAAACATTATGTGTACCGCAGCGATGCAAATGGGCGAAAACTCAGTGTGTATTTACTCAAAGAGCAAAGCACTGATTTTCAGTTTTTACCCCAATTACAAGTGGTCGCACTGTAAATATTTAAAAAAAATCAAGAATTCACAAAGAAATTGATAAAAGAACTACAATACTAACCAGACACTACAAAAATACTAATAAATACTAACTAAAATATTTGTCAAAAGTCAATTATGCTTGCTTCCGCATTTGTGTTGAAGAATTAATTTGATAACGAAGGTATATTAAACGGCGCTGTGGCAAGCGCGTTTGATCTGCGACGACCGTAAGGGCAGGATGAGAGACCAAAATTTGTTGTATATTCGAGCTGTTCCATGCTTTAGGGGCCCTTAACGTGCCTACCTTAACATCGCTATTACAAACACAACCAACTCACTACACGGCCGAACAAATTGAGTTCAGAAGGATAGTGCATCGCATTATGGAGAAATTTTGCGGTTATTTCTAACATTTTTATTGATGTGGAATAATAAAGTTTTGCTTAAAGTTATGAATTATTTATTCCTTTTAAAGTAGTAATTGTTCTGGAACAAAACAGTATCGTAGATACTAGTAATTCATAACTTTGAGTTATCTTTAGACTATTTTCAAAGTTTATTTGCTTTATAAGAATTTGGCCAGCGGAGAAAAGCTGAGGTGTCGCGCCAAATATAGTCGTGCCGCTAGACTTTAGGAGTAGATAAAATATAACATTTGCTTTTATTTCATTTGTTTAATTGTTTAGCAAAGTCACTGTTTGCTTCCGTATTTTATAAAAATCTTTCTCTGCGATATTGGGTTTAATTTTACTAAAAACGAAGCAGCCACAAACTATGCTAATAGTTATTCCGCACTATTCAAAATAACTCAAAATTACGAATATATTTTTTGTTTCGAGATCAAGAAAGGCAAAATCTATTATTTTACGAAATAATCACAATCGAGACGTAACAGATTAATCCAATTATCCCAAGTGTATTTACAGATTGTTATCGACAATGCTGTTATTTACGGCATTTTTCATAGGTGTTGCTCCGCCATAAAGAAGAAAAATATTGGCCCAAAGTAGATTTTTTCTCTAATTACAAATTGGAGTGGATTTATAATTTTTAACCGTAGCAAAAAGTAACAAGTAACAAATGGCTCTGAAAACGCATAACACATACATCATGCGTATTTAATGCGTCATACAAGCCGCCTGTATGACTATCTTCTATAGATAATTTGAGGAGAGATGAACCCAAAAATTGCTAAGGTTTTTTAACAGCGACAAGCTTCAGCAATAATTATGTTAAGATGTCAAGGAGCGATTTATTTCGGTGAATCGCATCATTATTATAATGTTTATTATTTCGCAAATTGTCCGATTCATAAAAGGCAGTTTATCAAAAAGCGAAACGAAGACGAGCTGATTGAAGAAGTATGTTAAGGTGAATCATTTTCGCGTACACACTTTTTGTTTATTGAAGTCGCCTACGGGTAATAAACCGACGATACATAAATTGTTGATGATGTTTTTTTCACAACTCTAAATGATGTACTTCACGGTGCTCATTTATTTTTGTCGTTTGTTTTTGTCAATTCTTAATTTTTTATCTTTATTTTCTTTTTATATGCCGTGTTTGTTTTATCAACGTCCAAACCTTCTTAAGGTCAAGTTATTATCATAATATAGGCTGGAGGAGAGACTTTTTTTTTTATGGGATAGGTGGCAGACGAGTAGACGGATCACCTGATGGTAAGTGATTACCTTCGCCCATGGACACCTGCAACACCAGAGAGGCTACAAGCGCGCTGCCGGCCTTAGAGGGAAGGGTTGAGGGGTAGAGGGAAGGGAATGGGGAGGGGTTGGGCCTCCGGTACCCTCACTCACACGACGAAACACAACGCAAGCGTTGCCTCACGTCGGTTTTCTGTGAGGCCGTGGTATCACTCCGGTTGAGCCGGCCCATTCGGGAGAATGGGCCATACATATCCAACCACGCGGTCTCAGTGCGGATTGGTTGTTGTTAACAACTGCATATACTAGACCAACGACTCCACGTGCCTTCCAAAGCAATGAGTGATGCCAGGTAAAAAATTTTTAGTCAACTACCCTATGGCCGAACTACAAAAATTGCATGCAACATGAAAACTTTCGGACACCGGTATAAATGTGTCACCATCGCTATGGTCAGGTTCGATTCTCGATCAAGTCAATGTAGAAAATGAACTTTTCTGTTTGTGGGTGGTGTTGCAGTACCTTCTTTGTGTCAGATACTCATTAATACGGAGGATTTAGCTACTCATCTTGGCTTGAGTCATTTATTGGACACAAATTACAGAAGATTATATAACACAGACAGTTATTCCAGCATGGTGTGTCTAAAAGGCTCCAGCTTGACATGAGTCACAAATGACTATGGTATTGATTTTTAATGTGATGTTAAAAAGCCTAAAAATTTTCATCTTTAGAATATTAGTAGGATTAGTAACTTCATCAGTTTTTTCCACTCTCCATTGCAGAGGCTCCTTCAGGCCTTCCTTATGGATGGGCTCTATGCGGATTGGAGGATATTAACGACTGCAAATGCAGCGGGGACTAATGGCTTATCGTACCGTCCGAAGCACGGAGTTTTATTAAGAAGTAAGATATTTATTAGCACCGATTTTTTTTTTCTGGTAACTCGTCGATAGAGAACTCGTCTGATTTATTACCTATTTTTATATGACAAAGCGATTTATGAGTCTTCGATTGACTAATGATATTTTAAGGTGTCTATAAATACTGTAATGTCAAATTTTGAATAATATGAATACATTCATATTACAACATATTCGTACACGTTTACATAAGTGTGGGTACAGCACCTAATAATGCTACTATCAAAGGTCAAATTTCGACAATCAATTATGTCTGCTGTCTACAAATTAAGTCTAGAAATCGAATTAAGCCTTCTGTAATATCCTGAGACGTGTTGCCAGCAGTACACATACATTCTCTTGTCAAACTTTGGTTATATAACGTCCTTTAAAAATTCAAATTATAAAAGTTTCTCATTCAAATGAGCTTGTAACACAAGCACTTTTGAATCGTCCAAATTTTTTTCCTACCACTCGTTCAGAACATATTTTATTAGAAAAGAAAAACGAGCGAAAAACTTACCAGCTCTTTATCAGAAGTATCGACATTTACATCAATCATGCATTACCAAAAGATGTATTACAATATAATATAATATAATATATATATATACATATATATATATATATATATAATAGTATTAAATACTATAATCAATATCTGTAGAACATAACATAGTCATATGTAATTAGTCAATGTATAACAAAGCGAAGGCTATTCATTACATGCATTGCGAACTTTAAATAATTCATCAATTTTATATTAGCCTTCATACATAAGTATTCTTTTTAAATGATTTTGAAATTTATTTTCAGATGGGTTAAATACATTTTGTGGAACTTTATCATATAGATCTTCGCTATGAATTTTGTTATCGTTAATTATAATTCGAGACATAGTCGAGAGAAATCATTATTTGAATAAATATCATAATTTTCATAAATATTTTTACCACACAAATACCACACTATTGTGCGCTAATAGTTATTTACAATAGTCGTTCTAGAAATAACGACTTAATAAATTAGTCCAAGGTCAAATATTATGAATGTTAAATTATATTTGACCTTTGATTCATTTAAGATTCTTTTATTAAAAACCATATTTTAATAATTCATCACACGTAAATAATGGTCGCTTCAGCGTCCCTAGTAATTGTATAGTGTTATAATTCTTTGTTTAATAATATACTACTGGCTGGTAAGTTTAAGATTCGTAGTTCTTGGTAGTTACCGCTAGGAGCGCTGTATCGGATTCCACAGTAAAAAATCTTAACGCGCTCACGATATAAAAAAAAATATTCTTAGCGCTCTGATGAATGCGAGATACCAAGAGAGAGAGTCCAAGTATTGTCAGCGCAGCAGGAGTTCAGCACGCAGATATTTGTATAGGAATAGTATAATTATATCTGTAAAGCTTTCTTGCGCATAATACATCCAATCCGCATTGGGCCAGCGTGGAGGGCTTGGCCCATCCTCCTTAACCATCCATAAGGAAGGCCTAAGCCCCTGCAGTGGGGACGTAAAAGGGCTAGTGATGATAAATATATATATATATATATATATTGTTCTTATATTAAAAACCTTATCTTGTATGATTTGTTTTCTATAGCTGTGCTTTTTACAAATAAAAATAGTAAATTCATCACTAGTTTTTAATTGATTTTGTACAAAGAGGCCAAAGAGGATTTTTAACTCTGTAATTGAATATTATATTTTTATAATATTTGTAATAGTTTGCTAGTAAGTTACAAAGCGGTCGGATTTGTAACTAAATTTGACTACACTAATTTATACGCCCGCGCATATGTCATTAGGGCCCTTTGTACCTCCGCTTAAGTTCCCATACAGATACGTATCGAGACTAAAAACATGATTTCATACATTTTTAATCACAGTAAAACAAATGCAGATGAAAAAAATCTTTTGGTTATTTTAGATTATATCAAAACTGTTTTTTGTATATATTTTATAAAGTTAAGATGAAATATATCAGTGGTAAAATCGATCCAAGGAACCTGTTTAGAATTATCTTTGCGATTTTTTTCTATCGAGTCAGTTATTTAAAAATCATCTGTACTGATGGGTCCTGTGTAGCTCAGTGGTTAAAGTAATCGCCCGAATTGCGAAAGGTTATGGGTTCCAGGCCCCAGGTACTTATTTAAGCATTTTTTATTAATAATATATTCTAGTTTAGCATTGTGAATGTAGCTACTTCAAGAAATATTAAAGGTTGTATTTGAACCTCCTCGTTTTTTTAATGCGATAACCATACTAATTATTATGAGATACAAGAATTTTTTAAATAATTATTATTTCCATAAAATAAATGTAAGCTGTTGCAAATATATTTTCTTTTATATTTTCTTATCTTTGAAAAGTTTAAGATCGATTATATTATGTATTATTATGTTAAGTTTTATTTTCTAGTTCTTATACTTCTTAACATCGTCCATTTCCTAATTTATCATCCATCACTTAGCTTTCTGTTTCTTTGTTTTATCACCGTGTGTTAAAAAGTCTGCACGCAAACTCGAGAAACGATTTGTTCACACCAAACATCATTTTTCTTGAATCGATGGTGAGATATCGTATGAGTGCACCCGAGAAAAGTGACATTTGGGTGTAAACATACATTCTCGAGTTCGTCATGCTACGCGTGCTGCTAACACAAACAACGTACATCTTTTGAATTTCTAAACGTTCAATGTCGTTCGTATAAGTTTCAGAGGATTGTACTGTACCCATAATAAAACTAAGACCATTGGTTCAAATCAAGGATATATTTTCAATCAACCTACGATAGAGCCGTAAACGTTTTTTTTACCCAACGAAGGAGTGATAACTTTGGCAGCACTATCCACTGGATGGGCAGCATTATATTCAATACTACGTTGTATAGCCGCAGGAATGGGAGGTGGCACAGGCAAATGACTTCCCTGAAAACAAGAAATAAGTAATAGAATTATTTCTTTACTAGAAACATTTTTACATACAAAGGTTGGCTGCTTCTTTTAAGTGTAAAAAATATATATCAGAAAGAGCCGCTCCTCCATAGCTAAAGGTCTTAAAACAAAGGTAGTTATAAACAATTCAAAATATATGATATATAGAAATATACGATATATATAAAATGCATTTCATAGATAAAAGATAAGATAAGATCTTTATTTGCCAGAATACAAGACATACACTATCTTTTTCTTATTTTAGATTTAATACTGCTATGAGAAAAGGGAGGTCATGGATTTGAATGAAGAATACTTTTCTCAGTAATTATCCAAATAATAACTTGACCCTAAATTTTACTATGTTCACATACTTACTTGTGGTTGATAACCGTTTTCATTAGCGACGTAACTAATTGCATAAGGGGTTCCATCGTCTCCAGTATAACTGAAGCTACCCGACACTTCAAGAGCTGGATTGTCCTGTAAGCAGTATCAAATTTTTTTAACAAAAATATCAAGTTAATAACTTTGAATGCAACAAAGTTCCCTATTTATAACGTCACCCATATTCGCTAAACTGACTTATATTACTAGACCTGCTCTTATTGATTGTACAATTACGAATACTGAAGAAGAATTTCAGTATTCATATTGCATAGTCACATATCTAGCTGCTAAAACACAATTATCTAGAGTACAATATAATTAGTGCAATGTCTTCACACATCAATGGTGACAGATTTCAGGTAGATACTACTACAGCAAAATGCAAGAGGATGAGATTCTATCGAGAAGCGGTTATTACGTAAATATTGCAAGAATTGGCTTTTTGGACTACAAAGAAGGTAAAACATCAAAAAGGCGATCGCCTATTCGATAGACAGACCTAATAAAATCTGAAATAGAGTACCATGAGTGATTGCACTCGCAGCAGCACCTGACAGAAATTTAGAGTTATTGCTAAAGAGATGGTTCAAGTCAATACAACAGAAAAATAAATCCCGTGCTTCCCGTACCCGTAACTTTATTGCTAACAAGACCACGTTATCGAGAGTGCATGATTGAGACAAATCTACACCTGCGGGTCTACCCCACTACCCCATAACTGAACTTTATACAGTTATAATTAACTTCTAATCTAATGCTCTTAAAGTTAAAGTTACTGCGTAAGATTATACACATGGAACTGATTGGACGCATATTGCATGGACGTCATATTTTTGATATGATTTTGTTTTGTAAATGTTTATGATTATTTAGAGAAACGAACTTCAAACATCACAGTTACGTGGTGCACCCCTTATATAAACAGCTGATTAGCGATAATTATCTTCATTTATCTTTCTAGCTCCTACTGATTTTGGGTAATGCTGACCTATCCTTTTTTGTCGCTCAGAGTGATCATTTGCTAGAGTGAGAAAAATAGTGTATCTGCGATAGCACGCTGTAGAATTCTCGTGGCGATAAGTAACACGGTATCTCTCTCGCTTTAGCAAATGGTCATAAGGGAATAGGGTGAAACAAAAAATTGATAGCGTGAGATGTAGTCTAGCCCTTAGAATACCCTGTTCTGATACAGCAATATGCATAGAATAACTCCGTGGGCGTAATGGATAAGTGTCGTCGCTCACGATCGTTGTTGTTAAATAAGTTTAACAACGGATGGTCACGGGATGGGTGACTAACCAATCCATGTATCAGAAGACACGTTAAGCCATTGTCCTGGCCGCATTTGCAATCATTAATACCCTCCAATCCGCATTGAGACAGCGTGGATGGTTATGGCCCATCCTCTTTATACATTCATAAAGAAGGCCTCAGCCCCTGCAGTGGAGTTATAAAAGGGCCGATGATGACTCATAGTACATATTACTTACAGAGTTTGGATTCTTAACCACACCGTCCGCTTGAACAGCTATTCCATTGCCTGTCTCATAGACATATTGGAAATTTTCCGCATTGTTCTCGAAGTTGGACTTGAGAATGGGCGCTGAGAAGTCAGGTGACTGCTGTGCAGCCGCAACAGCTACCAGAGCGAAAACCACAAATAATTTCTGGAATGAACAAAAAAAAATTATCTAATACGACCAAGGAATTAAATCAAAGTATCAACGCCACTTAAAAATATGAATTCTGTAAAACGATCGTTAAATGTCACAGCAATGTATCGATTTTACGATTACGACTAAAGGTTTGCCTTCTTTCTGCATGTGTATAATGGCTAGTTTACACGTAATTAAGTGGTAATATTCAATTTAATGGTAAGTAATTAAGTAAACACACAACCAACTAAAAATATTATAAAGGCGAAAGGTTGTAGGTTTGTATGTTTGTTACTTCTTTACTCAAAAAGAACTGTCTGGATTAATATGTAGGCTACTTTTTATCCCACTAATAGCGGAAGGGGGTTCCTTGGGAATAGAAGAAACTCCAAAGACGCCAATTTTTATGAACGCTGCCTAAACAGTAAGAAATATACGAATGCTTTCTATAAAAAATATGTGCTTAGTTTTTGTCACAAAAATAAAAAAATAAAGAACTTCAATCGTTTGAATAATTGCTGGGAATCATGAACGAAAAGAAACGACTGCTAGGACTGCCACGTTACCACATTGGCTTACTCTTTTATTGGCTTAGGATATACTCTTTCAAACAAAAAAGTGGAAGTTGCAAGTGCAATATGAATACAAAAAAAAATTTATCAAATTGAAAAACCTCTTCTTATTTTTTAAGCTGGTTAAAATTAGACGACTGTTAATACTAATACAATGCAAACGAAGTAACGGGTTAAAGCTAGTTGTTTCGCGCTTTTCTTGAGAATTACGAGGAAAAACAATCTTTTTAACACAAACACTTTATTCTTAGAAAATAATAAATTGCAGAGTATATATAAATGGCGTCTTTCTGTGATATTACAAACAACAACTGAAAGGCTTCTACTGTGTTAAAAATCAAAGACAATGTGTTGCCAGCAACAGTAGTAAGTAATAAGTAGCACTTTATTACGTGTAAACCAGCCATTAAGGCTGTGTCTATTTGCTATTATTGATACACAAACGCCATGTTAGATGCCATCAACATCGTGACCAAATCGTGAAGTATCAACAGTCGAGTTCAGTCTACAGGCGTTTTTTTAATTACGCACGTGACGTCTACGCCTAAACGTAAACATAAATGTCCAACTTTTCATGATTGTTATAATTCGGTCTGTGGATATTTGTAAATGCCGCGAACAGAAAAGAAATATAAACTTTTTTAGTGCACATATAAATCATTTTCTAAGAATATCTTTTGAAATATCAACAATTTATTCTAAAAATTAATGTTAAAACATTTTATTAGCTTTGCACTGCGTCACGAAAATAACGCAACGGTATTACAGGCAAGTACGTGGATGGTAGTTACGATGTGGACGTCAACGGAAATTTAATCATATACCTACGTAAAACAAAGTGGCTTCCCGTTGTCTGTGCGCTGAGATCGTTTACTACACAACATATGTTAATGCGTTTTTATATGTGTAGTTTATATGTATAATACAGGACCCACGCATCAGGCGAAGCTGCTCGCGGAAAGCTAGTTTTCATCTGTTATCGGCATACCGTACACGTTGACGTTAGTATCGTACGACACGTGAAGAATTATAAAAGCGCCCGTTAAGAGGGTGTCTTGCCTGTCTCATTGCGTCCGATAATAATAGACAAAAATAACAAAAAAGGTTCCAAACTATCATTATAATTATAAAAGTGCTACATTGCCCTTGGTTACAAAATTAGTATTTATCATTCTTACTTAATAGTGGTAATTAATAGTGGTAATAGAAATATATCATTAGTGAAAATTTCAACTGTAACTATCCCGGCCCTTTTTCTTCTTTTATTGATGGCTTATCTGCGCGTTTCGCACAATTCTGCCTATCCCGGTCCTATATTGCTAACTAACGTAGTGACAGACGGACATATGGACGGCTGGAGAAAATAGGGTTCCCGTTTTTACTCTTTGGGTACGGAATTCTAGAAACTAGTGAATCTTACAAAGAGTTTAAAAACATACTTCTTCATATTAGGTGCTTATAATTGATATCTGTTAATTTAGTTTTTTTTACAATTTTGTAGAGGTGGAAGGAGTGAAGAAGTGCTTACTCAAGATATACTGAGGCTGGAAGACGGGAGTTCCATGTTAACATTAAAATAATATATCTTCCTAACTTTTAAAATACACGCCATATAAATTATAATATATAATAAACGAAACGTATATATATAATAAATTAAATTTAATATATAATAAACAGTGTTTTTCTTAATGTCTGTGATTAATTTATCTACTTACCATATCGTTCTTGGTCTAGACTTGCGAACAAGAATGTGATTAATAAACTGAATCTGTGCCTTTATATAGGATCTGTTTTGAATTTTTATGAAGATTACTTTTATTACACAAGTTTATACATAGTTTGTAATATAAACAACTTATATTTTAAGCACCAATACGAGTTCTACCAAAGCTATTTTATTTTTTCTTTAGATATGTCTTTTGTTTTATTTGTTATTTTGTAGTTACTTATCTGCTTTAGGAAAGTATTATGTATGTTAATAATTTGGTGATAAATAATTATTTAAATTTTCGTTTGCTTTTTCATTAAACCTAATTATATCACGCCTAGGAACTGTCTAAATATAAATATTTTAGTATACGCTGCAATTTATTTTGATATTATTGTTGTGTATTTTTAATAAACAATGGACTTCCTGTTGATATCAATATATAATATAAAAACTGCCTCTATTATTTTTCTTGAAATAAAAATTTATTATATTTGGTCTTTTTTGATTGAAACTTGTTTTTTTTTATATATTTCGACGGCCAAATCAGTTTATTTCATTCAGTGATTACTAATTTTTACTCTGATATTTGCAAAATAATGACCTTAAAAAGACGTATGTATTATTTATCATAAAAACTCTGGAGTGCATTAATAAAATTAGTATTATTCAATATTAGCTGATCCCCGCGAGTTCGCCCGTGTAGAGTATAAGTCGTCCGCGTGTGTTGAGCTTCCTGTAGTTGGAAAGAATGTTTAAAATCAGTCCAGTTGTTTCGGGACTTATTCAATGACAACAAACAGATAATAAGCTCGGTGGCGTAGTGGATATGCGCTGCGGCACACGATCGTTGTTGTTAAGCAACTTTCGCAAGGGTCGGTCACGGGATGGGTGACCAAAGAATTATTATCTTGAGCTACTCCCTGCTTCGGAAGGTATGTTAAGCCGTTGGTCCCGGCTGCATTTGAAGTGGTTAATACCCGCCAATCCGCATTGGGCCAGCGTGGAGGGCCATGGACCATGCTCCTTAGCCATCCATAAGGAAGGCCTGAGCCCTTGCAGTAGGGACGAAATAAAGGGCTGATGATGATGAAACAAATAATCAAGAGTTTCCTCTTTATATTATTAGTTAAGACGTCTGAATAGAAAGAGACAACTAAGATTCACAAAATTTAAACAAGTTGGTGTTATTATAATAACATCGCTGCAAGCGATAACATCGCCAATTGTTACGCAGTTTAAAATTACTGCTTTATCCGTTAATAATTTAGTTTCATTTTTATGATGGATTTGTAAATTCTGTTTTTAGGAGATGTCAAGAAATTGACATCTCCTCAGCACCGGCTCAGGGAAATTTGGCGCCATTGGCAAAACACTGGAACAACGAATATAAAAAGATACCCAAAAAGTAATAATAATAATAGTGTAGGTACGCTGATTGAAAAGTGTCATTTTAAAAGAAACTCCTTATGTAATGCATGGTCTGAAAATTTTGTACTTTTTAATATCACGAACGTAGACTAGTGTTCATAGAACAAAATTGAAGTTTTTGAAGGTATCGCATTTTTAAGATTAGAGTTACGGCAAACATAGATAGATTATATAATATAAAATCTTAAACACCTATTTTTTAATTATTTGCATCATCGATTTATAACGACTATACATTGAGTTGAAATGTCGCATGACCTTAGCACATCTTCTACATATTTGTGACATTTCTTGTTAAATTGAAGCGAAAAAAGATAGGTGTCTAATAGTATTATCTGATTGAGGGACTTAATAGATATCTTTTTACCTAGGCATCATTCCTATTTTTTTATCAACAGTTTATCACTCTTAGGGTTGGCGCAAATCTGACGAAAAATCCAACAAGCATATTACAAAACTATGCGTTAGTATGCGACGATTCTTCCGTCTGACGTTCCGCTACCGAAAATAACACGAGCCGTTTTCTGTCAAATATGTAGCGACCCTTACCAGTAGTTGCAAAAATGTTCATTAAAATTGTCATTATTTTAAAGAGACACTACAAACATTAGAGATTAAAGTCGTCTTTAAACCTTAGGGGACATTCGTCATATAATAAACAATATGAAAGAACTTAATAGAAACATAATATAAACCCAAAGTAAATCTGAACCATAAAGTAATACAAACTAAAACCAAAGATTTAAACTGCTCGTATACCATTAGCGAGAGCTTTTTTATCTAATCTTAAAAGAGACGTATAAAAAAATGACTGTAAGTGTGTTGGATGTTGCCCTACCGTTTGTCACTTATTACGTTTCAGATTATGTTTCGATGCGCTATTATGAATTAACCCTCATAAGACATTAACAGTCTCATAATGATTATCACGAACCACTCAGGTGATACACAAAATAATAAAAATTTTAATTACCAAGATTTTGTTTGTTTGTAAAATAACCTTCGGCAATACCAATCCGATCATGACAATTCTTTGACGTAAGTACAGGAAGTTACATCGTTTGCGGATGTCAATTCACGCGAGGAAAGTCGCGGAAAAACAGCTAATGTGCGATAAAATATCAGTTATTAGAGTGAAACATACAGTGACCTCATCGCGGTGTTTACCTAGAACCACATATAATATAATACACTAGAACAAAGTAATTTGTAACTCGATTATCGTAACTTGGCATTTTATCTCAATAAAATTTCCTGTTACTTTTGCAACAGACAACTCTCTATCGCCTTTATCCTTGACCTTAAATAATAACAAGAAGCTCCTTCGTAGACTTAAATGTTTACCTATAAAAACGGGCCAATCGAGAGTCAGACTCGTGCACGAAGTTTTCCGTGTCATTCTTTAAATAAAACACAAATTTCATTTCCGAAGATTACCCCCCACAAACATAGTTGAAAACTTTACCTTTTTATAATATTAAAAAAAAGCTTTTAAAAAAATATTCGTTTTACTTTTTAATATAATTACGTTACTGGACTTATTGGATGCGCTTATGCTCATGTTAGATAATTACATAAATGCCGCTACGCACAATGTTCGCTTGTGTTCAATATAGCCTTTTATTTGTATCTGTATTGCCTGACATTTACACAGGAACGCCACAATTACATTTCCACCTGTCCCTGTAACCTTACCCATTTCACATACTGAACTTGCCACACACATTACACACCGTTCTTCCTCAAATCATGCATCTTATGCCGTTTTATTGCAAAAAAACGACTTAAGTTAGTACTTTATTTAAATTGACAGAAAAGAAAACATCATATTGTGAATTGTTCACTCATTTCGGTCGGATAATGATTTAAACCTGACATTAATTATGTTCCCCGTTCTTTAATAAGACACCCTCGTATCTATACTCGAGAGGAGTAATAACTTGAGAAAATGTTAAAGCAGCTAGAATTTAATAATGTATTTACCATTGTATCTTCAAATTAGTCAAATTATTTACCTTCATATCATTCGAAAAGCTTGCTGTTGTCATATTATTATATTTATTATTATTGCCTATAAGTTTTAATCATTTGTTTCCTTATACTTTTAGCGTCTGTACCGTCTACCCCCAGGCAGCGGCTTCACGCATGTGTAACTGACATTTGATTCATTATCTTAAAGGCTCGTATTTGTTAAAAAAGATAATAAAAATAAACCTTATTACATTTTAAAGTATTTGATCGAACTTTTATGCTATGACAAGGCTGAACTTGTCGTCGAGTTCGATACCGTTTTCCTAAAATGACACTGATGGTTATTCCTACTACGTCTTCGAAATACCAGCGCACGTTACTCGCTAAATACAAATTAATGCCACCGGACAAAATTTATTAAATATGGATAGCGAGTATAAGTATAAGTAGAAACCTATAAGTGGAAACTTGTAATTGGCCTTCTTTATAAATTTTTAAGTCTTCCTAAGGTAAGACTTACAAGTCTTCCTAAGATATTGAAAATAAAATAAAAATAGTAAGGAATTACAATAGTCTATAAATGTATAGAAAAATCTATATTTTAAAGTGTCTTCGACAATGTCTTTTTGGATCAAACTAATAACTAATGGTTAGTTACACAAACGTCTATTAAGATATAATCTAATAAATGTTCTAAATTTAAGCATTTGTATGGATAACTAATGCAACTAGTTTTTTTTACGTGACAGATTTTATAAAAGAATACAAAAGCTTGAAAATAAATACAGTAGTTTTACTACATTGCTTAAATAAATAAATAAATATTAAACAACATCACATATATTGCTCAGATTCCAAGATGAGTAGCTAAAGCCCCCGTATTATGGAGTATCTGAGACAACGAAGATCACACAACACCTAGACCCGAGACAATATATGTAGAAAAGTTCATTTTCTACACTAACCCGACCGGGAATCGAACCCGGGACCTCAGAGGTGGCGACACCTTGAAACCGGCGTGCGAACCACAATTTTTAAGGTTAATTACTGGTTAATTTTATGCAATAATAATAATAACTCTATCACGTTACTGCAAGGATACCAAAAGGTATCTTAAAATATACATGTTCAATTAGTGTCTAGGTAATTCGAGATATCATTGAATTATTAAATAGTGAATATATTTAGTAATTAATATATTCACTATTTAATAATTAAGTAAAGTAGTAAGTAATTAAGTAAAGTAGCTCGGTGGCGTAGTGGATAAGCGCCGCGGCCCGTGATCGTAGTCGTTAAGCAACTTTCGCAAGGGTCGGTCACGGGATGGGTGACCAAAAAATTATTATCTCGAGCTACTCCGTGCTTCGGAAGGAACGTTAAGCCGTTGGTCCCGGCTGCATTTGCAGTCGTTAATACCCTCCAATCCGCATTGGGCCAGCGTGGAGGGTCATGGCCCATCCTCCTTAACCATCCATAAGGCCTTCCTGCAGGGGCTCAGGCTTTCCTGAGCCCCTGCAGTGGGGACGTAAAAGGGCTGATGGTGATGGTGGATATTTAGTAATATTCCATTTCATCACAATTATTGCAAAATTCTCAATTATTACACTCATCGATTAATTACTATATTTGAGTTTAACGCAACGAACGCAAACTTTAGTTACCTATTATCTTAGTGATATTTGTTTATGAACGATGTACAATCACCAGCTCATTAAGTCAGACAAAATTGTGATATAACCTTCTATTCGTAACGAGTAGAGTTCAAAATTGATTGCGGATATTTCATGTTTTGTGATAACACGACGTGCTGCGATGTGTACTTAATGCGGGAGTAAGCGACACCGTTTACAAATTAAATATATGAAACGTGTCTGGAATTATAATTGTATGTGTGTCGTAAAAAAAAGGTATTAAGGACACATTTAGTAGAAAATCAGCCAATGCTGTAATATCTAATGGCAATGAAGTCGTATCAATTAAATAGATATCTATAAATTTTTTAGGGTACCGTAGCCAAAGGAATGATACGAAAATTCTAAGACTAACACTCGTATCTATAATTATTGCATTATTTAATACTTTAATGCCTTAATTAACATTCAACAGAATTTTGCAATTTAGTATCTTGAAAGTAAGATTTATTATAATTTTTTACTGATGGTTCAAATAAATAAATAAAAATAGTCGAGAGAAGTAATTAACTAAGAAAATGTCATAATTTAAGCAAATATTTTTGACAATGAACAAGCATTTGAAAGAATTAAGAATAATATAATTATGAACTATTGGCAGTTCTTATTTCATTTAAATTCTCGTATATTGGGTAATGTAATTACTTCTCTCGACTATCGATACGAGTGTGGTGAGACTCCGCTGACCGTCTGTCACTAGGCCATATCTAAAGTTAAACAGTTGAAATTAAAGATGATAAAAATAAAAAAAATAAAAAGAATAACGTTTGTGAGTCTGACTCGCACTTTGCCGGTTTTAATTACCTATTCGATAGAACAACACTTATTCGTTTGATTCTATACGTTTTTAATCACAGAAAAAAAAACAAATGCATTTAAAAAAAAAAGCTCTTCAGATAATTTTAGATTACACTAGAACCTATTTTTATATAGTTAAGATGAAATATACTAGTCGTAAAATCGTTCGAATAAACCTGTTTAGAGTAATCTTTGCGTTTTTTTATAGAGCCACTTAAATAAATTTGTTTCTGTTTCAAGCAAGCAATCGATCATACGTTTGATTTTTATAAAACGATTTTTATTTGGCAAATAGCCTTAAAATAAAATTTGTTTAAAAATGGTAATTTCGTTCAAGCTCTTCTTAAAATGTATGTACATCCGCGCTATGCGTGAAGTTTGCGGTGCAGCAGCGGCAACTTCGTTAATTTTTTGGCGCAAAAAACACTATCAACAGTATGATGATCTCGAAAAATGGTTTGTCTACATGAAACGTCACTTTTCTCAGGTCGAAAATGAGATATCGTTTGTATGCGTGCAGGGGTGCGACTCTCTGGTCATGACTTTAGCCATCTACGACCTCTTAGCGATGTTATTTCGATATTTTATGTCATTTAACTATGACACGGTCTTTATTAACGACGAACCTAAGTCGCTTAATCCAAATTTATATACCAAAATTAAAATGTTACGAAATATCGCCATAAAATAGCTAAAATTATATCCTGTTACTGTCCAGTTTATACAAATACCGGGCTGTATACACGTAGAAATAGTTGAAGGCACTACTAGTTCGAGAAACAGTTCGTGGGTAAGATATAGTATTAGATTCCCGACAAATGTTGTTTGTTTGTCGTTTCTCATAACAGTGGCGTATTAAAATAGGCTATTAATATGCCACTGATGAGGCACCTAGGGGAATGGAATATAACCCTTCACTAGGCCAGGTTTTTTTTGCAGTATATCATGTTTTACTTTAATTTTATTTAAGGACTTTGAAGCATGTCCGTTCCACCATAGCCTATGTCTATGAAAAGCTTTGTAAAACTCGTTCTTTTTTTTTAAAAGGAATTATGACTTTAGGCCCCTTTCCGCCTCCCTTAATCCGGGCAGTGATGGGCAGCCTCAAGCGTATGTTCATTGTGGTTTGGTGAATGCGGCATCAACTTAAAGCGGTCTTAACGTGCCTCCCAAAACACGGAGGAGTTTGAGATAATAAAGTTTTGATAATACAGACCAAAACCCTTGCGAAAGTTGCTTATCTTCCATATCGCATACCGAACGCATTAACCTATGCACATCAAGCTATATTACTCTCTTTTAATTACTATTCAACCGAATTCACGGGATATAAAATATCACAAATATCTTTAAATTCAATGTCTTAATAATGTAGATAGATCATATAATTACAATTATTATTATCATCATTCGACATAACAAGTATGGCCTTGCCATTTAAATCTACCGAATTAGATCCGAAACACAAACTTTAAATAAGTATATTTTATTTACGTCAATAGTAATAATAGCCTCGTTAAAGAGACGTTTTTTAGGAACACGTTACTTTAGTACTGTTAAAAATTCGAAAACTATTGGTTATGAAGACCTTCATTTCAGACAAGGGCGTCAAATATCAGGTATTTTATGAATCTGGTAACAATCTCCTGTCCGAAACACAGCAAAATCAATGACACCCAGTGGCTCTACCTCGTCTGATTTAATTGACCTCTCGGAATGAAGCCCAAAATGAATTGTCTCGCTGATAGATAAACTGTCAGCATACCGATCAAGAATGGTCTTAGAGTAGACAGATTCAGTGGCGGTTCAGCTCTAGTCCCTCTCTGTTCGAAAATTTTGGGGTCCCAAATTGGGGGTAAAAATTTTTGCTTATCCTCCTGCATCCCGGAAGCCCCATATCGTTGATACGGCTGTAGCTACCCCCCTTGGTAATTATGCTAATAGCTAATAGTCTGTCCAGTTACAATGAAATGAGGACTTTTCAAACAGGTTTTACTGGATTGAACCTATACCCAGTGACAGCTTGGCGCTCGTAATGGAGATTTAGGCTATTTTATAATTCTTTTCTGTTAAAAAGCAGCCTGGAACTCGATGTCAAGCTCAGCAATGCCACAGACAGAGCTCCAATGGAATCATACTTTTAATATGTACATTTGAAGTAGGTTTTATGTTATAGAACCTCCTCTATGCTGTGACAACGATGTACTTATGCTCGAGGTCTTACTTATGCTCGAGGTCTATGCTGATTTTTATTACAAAATGGCACTGCAGTACCCTGTACACTGTATTCTTTTACAATCTTTAATTACACTTTTCATCAACAGCCCGTACGACACCCACTACTGAACTTAGGCCTCCCCCATATATCCCCACGACAATTGGTCCTGGCTGCCCGCGTCCAGCGGCTTTCCGCAAACTTTAAAAGATCGTCGGTCTACCTGGTGGGGAGCCTACCCACCGTGCGTCGTCCGGTAAGAAGTCTCCGTTTCAGTACCTTTCCGCTCCAATGGTTATCGGTTCTTCTAGCTATGTGTTCCGCCTACTGCCACTTAAGCTAAACAATTCTTCGAGCAATGACAGTAACGTAGGTTCTCCTACAGATCCCTTCGTTCCTAATATAATCACGCAGAAAAATACTAAGTATTGCTCTCTTCATTTCCCGCTTTATGACCTTCTTATGAAACTCATAGTGAACGATCACGTCTCCCTTTCATAAGACCAGTACACCTTTTTAAGACTTTATTTCTTTAATAATTATTGAAGTGGAAGTCCTCATTTCGTAGCATCGTATTGGTAAGATTTTATGGAGTATATAATTTAGAATCTGGAGAGTAACATAAGATTTTTACGCGGCTAACGTCTAGTAACCATAAATTACATTTTCTTATTGTCGGACGCAATCTACAATGTCGCTGAAATACACTAGGTAGACAATGGTTCCAAAAAGCCCGCCTTTCACAACAAGATGATTTACCTGCTTCTATGAATTAAAGGAGCTCCTTTCTAACGCTTTCCTTTTGTGTTTAAAAAAAGTATATTTCTTAACCGTGATACCCAAAATTGCTATTACATTGCGGTTACGTGTTACACCATTATTGCGTTGAAGGATTTAATAATAACAATGTTGGAAAAAAATGTAAAATTAAATTGAATGAACTCTGTTTTTCTTCTTTTCCCATTTAACTGTAAGTTTTTTATATATTTAACTAGCTTTTACCGGCGATTTCGTCCGCGTGGTCTAGTCCAGAAATGAGAAAATTCCATAAAAAATTTCATCCCCTAATTTACCCCCTTAGGGTTCGAATTTCGTAAAATCCCGTCTCAGTGAGCACCTATGTCCTAAAAAGAACCCGCATACAAAATTTGAAATTTCTAGCACTTGTAGTAAAAAAGTTTCATACAAACTTCCATTAAATTGATCAAAATGCTTTCTTAGCGGATGCCTACGTCATAACATCTACCTGCATGCCAAATTTCAGCCCGATCCATCCAGTGGTTTTGACTGTGCGTTGATAGATCACTATGTTAGTCACCTTTCAGTTATATATATTTAGATCCTATGTAAATTGGTAAACAAACAAAGACAAAGATAATCTGTGGTCACCAGTAAAAGTTCTCTATAGTACCTAATTGCTCTTCGTTGAAATGCTTCCACCAATAATCTTTGCTCAATAGCATTAAAGAAAGTTACGTAAACTGGTATTCATGTAACCGTTAATCAACCGATTATTGTAGTGATAAGTGAACAAGAAAAATCTCCATTTAAGATAGTACTAGACAGAAGTTAAATAAGGTTGCTTCGAGGGTATATTTAAAAAAAATATTAATTATCGTGTTACTGTTAAATTAAAACCCTTTTTAACCCTTATATATCAAGTTATTTACCAGCATTAATATTTAACTGTTTTCGTTTTAGCAATATATCATATAAATTTATAAGTGTTTGGATAAAATAAATAATATCTATTGAAATAGACTAAAACACATGAAAACCCTCCCTTGCGTCGCGCAGTCGTGTAAAAAGTATATATCTTTAAGAACCTAAAGAAGCAGAGGTGCATAGTTTCGGCACCTTTCTTATTTCACTATAACTCTACCGATTTAAAAAGGTTGCTTTATCTCTTCATCACATACAGCTTTTATATTTTGTCAAATTATAGGATATTCTTATTCATCTAAATACGTAATCTGTTATCGTAAATCTTAGACGCAATGCTACTTTTTGTTGTTTTTGCTGATTTCCGTGACTAAGTTGTTAATAGTTGTGTTGTGATAGGTTATTAAAAAAAAGTCGTTTTAATTAAAATTGTGTTTATTTTCTTTTCTAACAAATTTAAATAAAATTAAATAATTTGATTATTTATTATAAGATTGTAAATCAATAGTTTGGTCCTGTTAAATCTGCATGTTTATTAAAGCAATCATTATACATTATCCTGAAGGAAGTAAAAATGACTAAAGTAATACTAAAATATGAGATTAACGTTTCATCATAGAGTGCTATGTTTTTGAGTTGTTATTGTATCAAAGATATATAGAAAATGCCAGCCCCAACTCAACACCTGGGTGCGTGAACGAAGGGAAATTGCGCGACTCTTTCAGACTATACTCCATTCATTATAACATTAGAAAAAAGAGGGTCATAGAAGCAGAAGTGCAGAACATTTTATTTTCAAGACAAATTTTAAAAATATGTATTATAGTTTTGTTGAAACTTTGAACGTTAGGGAGTCTGAAAGAGCTGTGCAATTTTCTAATTTTTACAATACCTCAGGTTTGAGATGAGGTCAGCATTTTCTAAATTCATCTTTTACTCCCAAGCCATCATGGAACTAAAACTATCTATCTGTTGATTTGATTATAATTAGAATAGAATTTAATTATATCTATGCCCAGTAAACAATGGTAAACAAAATGAAATTTTTATTATTATTTTTATAACATTTATTCAGACATTAGACTATTGATGAAGACATTGGAAAAACTTCTTGAAATGTCAAAGGTTGAGGGTAGTATGGGGGCTTAGAGCGTAATTGTTGTAGGCTACTCGGGCCTGCACCGGCATCGTCCATATTTAATAAACTTAACAACAAAAACAAAACAAAAATATAACAATAACAACTTAATCACGGGAAACGGTAAAACAACAAGAAAGGCGATGGATGACAATCCCAGATTACGTATTTTGACAATTATGAATACATCATAGTCTGACAAAATTAAAAAACTGTACTGCCGAAATGTTTGAAGGGATTAGGCAACGTTTTAAATTTGGTAGAATTATAGTGACATGAGAATCGTGTCGAAACTATCCAACCCTGCTTCTTTAGGTTCTTTAAGATGAACACTTTTTATTGTAATAGTTATTAAATAATTTAAGTTAATCAAATACTCATAAATTTGTTTAATAGATAGCTTAAATGATAACAGTTAAGTATAGCAGCTGGTATTTAAGTGAATATGTAGCAAATTAGTCGTCAGTCTTAAGAGTAACATGATTATTGATATTTTGTCACAAAGTATACCATAAAAAGAACCTTATTTTACCTCTGTCTAATGCTATAATGAATGGAGTATAGGTAGTCTGATATTGTTCAATAATAATATTGTTAGTTTTTAACAAAACTATTTTAATTATTTATTTCTTAATTTTTTTTTTTGAAAATAAAATGTTTTCCACTCCTGCTTCTATGTTCCTCTTTTTTAAAATGTTATAATAAATGGAATATAGACGACTTTACGCAAGAATGGATAGAAGTTATTCATGACGTTCAAACAAAATCCAATTATGTTTAACAATACAATACAAAGGCATTCATATGCCTTTGATGATCTTATTTGAATTTACAGCTTGTTTCGACTTTATTTCTTAGTTCGAAATCAAATGAAAGTTATTTTTTTATTGAGGCGCTCAAAGCTAGTTGACGATTTTTAAGATTGTTCTGCAATAAAAAATTTATTGCCGCCATTTGTGCCTGTTTTTCTCTTTTATATGTTTTTATGTCTTGTATTCCTGTAAGTGTGCAATAACATTTATATTCTATTCTTTTCTAAAGTTGGCTATCTTTTTTGGAAGATATAAATAAAATAAAAATGTTTAAAAATAACGAAATAAAAGTTGCGTAACTTTTTTATTAATAATATTGAATAGATAATAATCAATTATAAAATATATATTTTATTTAAAAATGATTGCCCTTGTATTTAACACAGGCCCTTAGACGATTTGGCCAGTCATCAAAGGCGGCATGAATCTTTTCTAACGGAATTCGCTATGCTTCTCTAACAAGGGTTCGCTTCAGTGACTCCAAGTTTGGGTAGGAGTTTCGACAGGCCTTGAGCTCTTTTTCAGTCCATAAAAAATAATCCAGCGGGTTGAGGTCGGGGCTGAAGGAGGGCCACTCATCCACCGCGATGAAGGCTCCCTCCCTCAATATTCTCCCTCAACTAAGGTTGGGTGCTCATGAAATGGCGCCGAGTCTTGCTGAACAACCCAATCCTTATTGTGAAATAACGTATCAGACAAGGGTTTCACCACGGGCTCTTAAATGTCACTCTGATAATTCTTGGCTTTCACCTTGACACCTTGTTGGCAGAAATGGAACGGAGTGACACCTACATAAGAAATCCCCACTATACCATCACACTAGCCGGATTATGAGTGCGCGAGACATTCCGTGCAGAAGCTGGGACATCCTTGCTTTGTTTAGCGTACACTTTATTGATTTGTCGGTTAAACTTTTCTTCGACAGTAATAAAATTTCTCGTCGGTGAAGAGTATCTTCCTTACATCGTGTCTCCTCAGCAGCAATGGACAACGTTCGCATCGTAACTTATGAAGACGATCATTTAAAAAGTGAACTTTTCTACGAGTATAGGCCTTTACCTTAGGATCATATTTCAGTATTCTGTTCACTGAAACGCGCGAAATGTTAGTCTGCAGAGCAAGTTTCTTTTGAATGCGACATGGATGTCTTAACAGAGCGTGGCCGACCACTCCTTTGGCGATCTTGCAGAAAACTTGTCTCTTTGTACCGCTGTATTGTGTAATAGACGAAGTGACGGCTTACAGGAAAACTTTTCAGATCGCGGAAAATCTGCATCGGTTTTTTTCCCGCCTTAAATAGCAAAATGACAGTTGCACATAATTATTTCGTTCGCTCCATCACAAGCAAATATAAACAAATGAATTTGCGATACAAATAAACTAAAAGTTAACATTCCATATTCAAAATCGGTAAAAATATAAATAACAGCCAGTAACATTTTATTTTATTTTTTTGTCTCAAAACTTATGAAGACACGAAATAGTATTAAGATAAATTTCAATACTTATAGCAATTGAATAAAATTTATCATGTAGATATTCTATCCAAATTATTAAATTTATATTGCTACATACATATTCAATATCGACAAACCACGTAATAAGGTACGTAAATTAAATATAAATTAAATATAGGTACCTACTTCTTTACTAAACATAACTTCAGTTTCCCGCGTCTTGACGCGCGTACACTTATTCATGATGTATTTTCCGTAGGTAAAAAAGTTTTTAAAATCGATCTAGTATTTTTGGAGTCTATTCAATGCAAATAAATGATTAAATCTTTCCTCTTTTTAATAATTTAAACACAGAATATTTTGGGCATTTCATATATATGTTATCAACATATATATATATAGTTATATATGACTGTAACGCCACCTTCCTACAGACATATTTATGCACACTCATTGCGGGTTCGTGGTTTATTAAAAGGAATAATTCATGAGCTTGGTATATTAGTGTGATATATTAAGCACATATTTCATTCTGGTGAACGTTTATCCCTTTATATTAAAAAAATATTTACCAACCTACCTGTCCCGCTTATCTTGCGGGTAAATAAAACCATACGAGACATTATCTTTGTTGTCTTTGTGACTTAGAAATGTGTCTTCAAGAAAATGATGACAATATTTCCATTTTCTTCCCAAGTAAAATATATGTATATCATAAAGCCTACAATTTGAAAATAGCAATTTTATAGTCAAAATAAATTGCTACGTAATTTCTAATTGTGAATGTAATTGGGCAAGTGTTGGAATATAATTATTATTATCGATAGTTAAACCAATGATAAGAACATAACAGTTTTATGATAGTCCATCACCTATTTAGATAAAATAATATAATATATGTACAGATAAAAGCCTACTGGGCTTAAAACAAATTGAAGTTTAATAAGTATATTGAATTTATTTTTATTGGCCGCCGTGGACAAATAATCCATGGTATCGTATATATCCCCTATCCTATTCAATATTTACATCCAGCTTGTGATGCATATCACTCTAGAGGACTGGAATGATGGTGATGGGGTTAGTAGTTACAAAATCGCAAATTTACCAACGTTACGCTGACGATACTACTTTGTTTAAAAAAATGGAACATGTCAGCATCATGTTTGGATTAAAGAATAATCGAAGCAAAACATATACAATAAACATATACAGTTTAACATAAACATATACAGCAAATCTTAGATATACCTGGGTGCTTTAATTTCAAGCAATGGGGGCTGCGTAAATGAGGTCAAAAGATGAATGGCGATTGCCAGGACTGCAATAGCTAAGTTAAAGAAAATATGAAAGAATCCCGACTCGTGATAATATTAGTGTTTTCTATATTTTTATGGACTTAACGATAATTGGAAATGCGATAGATAGACGCTCTAGAGATGCGGTGCTGGAGGAAAATGTTGGGGTGTCATAGACAGAATTACGTACAATCACCTCTATATATACTTCAAGAACTCGGCATCTAGTAACGTCTATCAACTTTAGTACAGCCTCGAATTTTAAAGTTCTTTGGATATGTCTTGAGGCGCAACCATGACTCCATAGAGCGTTTATTGGTCCATGGAAGAGTCGAAGGAACCAGACCACATGGCAGATCACCCATGCGATGGGCTACCAAATAAAATCAGCAGTTGGGGACACTACACAAATGCACCAGACTATCGGCCAACAGATCAAAATGCCAAAAAGTTGTGAGAAAGGCTACATCGGCCTCCAATGATGATACTGCCTCATGATGACCACGATCGAAGAAGATCGTATATTTTAACAATATCACTACGTTAGATATATTATTATGTACGTATGAACTCATAGATAATGTTGACATAAGATATTTGACCTATTATTATCTGGATTACTAATTTGCACTGTCTATATTCTCTCTCCTACACGTTCTCTCCCTCACATTCTATTTGCAGATGACTACCGTTTTGGATTAGTTGAATGAACTCAATCAAATCTGTTCATTAAATTACATCCGCCACTTCGAATATAACAGGTAGTGTCGATTATACACTATTGTGACTGAAAAGATAATAATAATATCGCTCAGATCTAAGTATTAACACGGTAGGGGAGAGCGGGGCTGAAAGTGCCGATTTTGACAAATCCTTTAATAAATCCGATAAAATAGTACTAATGTCTGAACGCAATGGTTCATCTTAAGCCATATTTAGTCCAATTAATGAATATACTTCCATATATTGTACATTTTTAATGGTGTTTGAGAAAAAGCGAGGTTTTCATGCTACGTCGGCACGGCACAACCAACCCCCGTTTGGGGCAAGTTGTGCCGTAGCTGAGGTTGGTTGTGCCGTTGATAACGTTAGATGTTTTACGAGAATAAAATTTTATTTAGAATTTAAAATGCATCAATTTTACAATCAAATATTTATTCGTCATACTTGTTAAAATTTAGTTGATAATAATACTAAGGTATTATAATAATAATTAAATAGATATCTTGACTTACGTAATTATTTCAAACACAAAGCATATTTCTATCAATAGTTTTTACCTATTTGTAATGCGAATGAGATCAACTAGTAAAAATATCAGCCTTTTAAGACTATTTTACGAAAAATAATAAAGTTTTCTCTAAAATTAAGAAACACAGATCTTTCCTTATAATTATCATTTTAAATATTAATCAGTCTCTTGAAAGTCTTTTTAAAAAATCACAACTGATCTGACTGATCAGAATAACAATAAGGACATATAAAGGCTACGCTTTCTTCATCTTCAATACATTGCAAATGGGCCCAATTCTTACATTCTCCACATTCTATCCATTTTTCTCCAGGGGTGGAGTTAGAGTAGGCATCACAACATATTATGCAATACAATTCTTCTTCGTCATCTTCATCATCGGAACTGTCATCTTGCAAAAACTCTTCTCTTAGCAGGGTTTTTCGTCTGGTTTTTCAATTGTAGCTACAATTGTTACAATTGTTGCCTTGCCCTTTCCCTTTCCCTTACCCTTTCCCTTATTTTTTCCTTTAATTTTCTTTATACCTTTACTTTCTTACTTCTTTTTGTTAGCTTGTTTTTCAGCCAAAGCATTTTTTTCTGGAGTATCCGTGAGAACAGTTGTCTTTCTTTTACGTCTTTTATTGTATCCAATCAATCGGGGAGGTGCTTTAGGCAGTGGTCTTATTAGTTCGGGTGAGAAAATTGCTGTACTTTTATCCTCTCTATTATTATCAGCTAATTGAATATCCGAAGGACCTGGTTCACTTATATAGTCAACGCTGCAGTCGCTTTGCCGAGGCAGAGGCTGTAGTATCGATGGACTAGTCTCAATCTCAACGTTGCTGGCCACATAATTGGACTTGTGCAGATATTGAGGATTATTTGCAGGGACAGGCAAGTTGTCTGCTACAGGTTCTGGCATCGAACGATCAGTACCAAAAGAAGGTGCATAATATTCGTCTGTAAAGATGTTCGAATCATACGGCCAAATGTCAGCCTTTTTAAATGCGATGCATATATTGGAGGAGTGGTTTCTCTTTAAAAAGTTTGTCAACCAGTCTTTGCCAGCCCCACCATTTCTATGCCATGATTGTGGTATGTTAAGCACACTAAAATGGCACACGCGTGTGCCGAACTGTCGGGCATTAGGCGACGCAATACAATCGTATATCTAACTCTTTCCATTTTCGAGATATTGGCATCGGCACAATTTACCCCCGGCACTTTCAGCCCCGCTCTCCCCTACCTATAAATTGTCGATAACGCAATATCGCTATAATAACAACACTACTGCTATGTAATGGCATCTTAATTGAATAATATGATTTAGTCAAAGTGAGTCACTATTAAGCAGACAAGATGTTTCAATTCCTTGAAATACTGGAACTATAGCTCATTCAGATCTGCCCTGCGATTCTGTAAAAATTCAAACCCGAATTCGAATTCACTCAGGTGTCCGCATTGACTACGTCTGCAATAAAGTTTAATGCATAATGCATAAGTGAAGTGAGTTTCGAAATGACATAGAAATAGAATAACTGACACAAGTATATACAATCACTTATGTTTTTATTTTTATTCAAAAAATGGAATCAATAGAATTTCTATACTAATTGACGTAAATTCGGAAACATGAGTGAATTCGAATTCGGGTCTGGATTTTTACAAAATCCCAGAGCGGGTACTGTTATAAAATATACAACTCGTACTTATTATTGCGCTTACTGATTGGTTTAATATTACTTTGAGAATAACAATCACAACACTAAATTTAAAGAAAAAAAATCAAATACCACGATTTTTAATCAGCCTGTAGTAAGAATTGACCAACATTACCGCTTACAACTTAGGTAAGTTATCTTTACTTTACTCATGAGGTAGGATTTGACATTGCCAACAATACATAGATAATCTTCACGAACACGATTTTAACAAAATTATAACAACTATTCGAAATTTTAGGACAAAGGAAATTTTAGTACCCTCAGGTGTTATGTTAATGTGTACGAGTAGTAGAGGTACTTAAAATTGGTTTAAAAATCCACAAAAATATTTTTGCTTTATTTTTCGCACAGTAATAACATTGTGATAACTCAAAACGCTGAATAAATCCAATATTGGCAAACTGGCGTTGGACAAATTCAATGAGTCTGAAATTGAGACCGGTGGAGTAATGTCATCAAAACCCAATTTCGCCTCATTAAGAAAGCGTTCAAATTCAAATGGAAGGCAAGAAAAAAAAACACCAAGGCCCGCCCCCCTCGATTGGCTATTCAGGGAGATTTGCTAGAACGACGAAACGAGACGACTATGGCGTCGAATCCCGTTCCGTTGCTGATACGAGATGTGTCTTTTTGAGGGAATATTAGATTGGCTGAGAAATGTAGATAAGGGTTTATTTTTTATTAGTAAAAGAGGAATTCATTAAATTATAGATTTTCAATAATATAAGAACAGTACCGTTATCTAATATAAAATATCACATTCAAATTTGACTTTGGAAACGAAACGATTTCAATTATGAAAGTGATTGATAGACGGATTTAATAACTGAGAGAAAATTAAATAATTGAATTTCAATCAAGATAACTATCTAACCCAATGACAACAGGGATTTAAAGTTCTACATGACGTAAATCTTGTTTCAATATCCATTAAATAATCGGTACCTTACTACCTTCTTCTTCTAAGTCGCTAAACTCTAGGTCGCGATCGTTTGTTGAGGATTCGTAGCATATGCTATGCGCAGCCACACTTCTCGGACAATTCACTCAACCTTCATTTGGTCATTATATTTGATAAATTTTTCATTCTCAATGTTATATTATAAAAATATATATATTTAATGAAAAATGCTTAAAAATCCACTTTGTCCCTGGCACTCTGAGATGGGACTTAACGCATGACCTTTCGCAAATTAAATAAGAATATTCTTCATTTAGTTAATACTGAAGTACCTAACTAATGGTGATCTAAGGCGTTTTCGTGGTTTCCTACTTTAGCATTGAATTTTTGATGATACCAGTACACCAGCGTTCCACAGAGACTTCTGATCACTAAAAATGACCGAAACATCTAAAAATGTGATCCTGCCTGATGCCGAGGTCTTGTGTGAATTTAAACCAACGTTTAAAGAGATGACTTTATGAAAATAATAGGTTAATAAAAAATCAAACTATAAACTTAGATTAAAACAAATTTAAAGCAAAGTATTAGTCAAATTGCAGTCGTTAATACCCTCCAATCCGCATTGGGCCAGCGTGGAGGGTCATGGCCCATCCTCCTTAACCATCCATAAGGAAGGCCTGAGCCCCTGCAGTGGGAACGTAAAAGGGCTGATGATAATAATCAGTCAAATATTGTGCAATGAACTCCCATTGGACCCAACAATGATCAATAGTAAATTCGCTTCGTATCTTTCTGATGGAACAAGCAGATTCATCAAATCGTTTTTATATGTATGTATTTGTTTATATAATTATTCATATATGTATATTGTATAAGCAAGTCTACTTATATGATTGTCTATTCCTATAAAATTTCCAATTCTAATGTGCACCCCAACGTCCATTTGTTTCCACATCATACTAAGGTTGACTGATAGAAAATTACACTATTTAAAAGTTTCACGTAGTTTTCTCCCATTTATCTTAAAAAAACATGCTTAAAAAACCTAGAGACTTCTTAAGCACATGTTGTTTTCACTACTAGTGTACTAGTGTTATAGTAATTCACCTAAACCGTGGAAAGAAATACCTATTGCTATAACTACATATTTTCAACTGTCGATGAAGATGAAATAATTAAAACTACGAGTATTAAAACAATAAAAATGCATATAAAGCATAGTGAATGCAAAATTGTATATCATATTTCAAATTCTCTAAATCCATAAATTCATACAGAACCCTAAGCATTGCCTGTAAATACCAAAGCGAATTTAATCATTGAGTTCAATAAATACCTTTGCGTACCTGATCAAGCGTACCTACCAATCCCCTATTCACAAGATTGATTTGCAACTAATGAATCACGACAGGAGTCAGCGTATGATAAGAATATTAATGATCCATACATAGCTCACATAGAAAAGATACTGATACCGTTTTTCCTTTCATTTCGCAAAATGTGACAAACCGCTCTTAGAGCTCGTTCATAATACGAGTAAGCTATGATTACATATATCCCGCCCGGTTTTTATTTGGCACCACAAAGCGCTAAATTCAATGCAATCAAGCAAGCGATATGGTATGGTTGTGTTATGAAAGTAATCAATCGTACGATAGTTTGAGTTGTCGCACATCGTACATCGCACGATGCATTATAATTGAACAAAAAATCAGTCAAGAATGCGGCGTCCTTGTACTTCGAGCAAACGATACTATTTCGATGCGAAGAAAATTATCGTACGATAGTTTAGTAGGTGTATTTAAATTACAAAGTTGCTGTGTTCAGTATATTTATGAAAACTAATGTTATGAAAACGTGCAATCAAGCAAACGATGCGATTTAGTTGTGCTATGAAAGTGGTCGTGCGATTTATGTTTAAACTGTCATGATACATCGCACGTTGCTCATCGTGATATGATATTACAAATGCCTATCAAGAATATCCTACTGCGAGTAAGTGATGCGATGAAAATATCGTGCAATAATAAAACAGGTGACTTCAAATCGTTATCATTTAGGATTTTAAAAGTATCTTTGGCTGTCAAAGAAAACTTAAAGGCATGTTTTTACATTCAAGTTATGTCTCGCGATGTGAGGACAATTTGTGAACCAATTTGGCCGTTACCACGCGCGAGCGATACCGGACGCGACGACGACGTGACGGTCAGCTCGCCATCTCCTTACGATCAATCTCCCAATGTAGATAGACACGCCTTAAGAATCTCATATTTATTAAACATCAAATTATAACAAATTTAATAACCGATCTTCCCAGAAATTGGGGACCAGATAACACCCAGTATTCCTTATTTATACTATTATAATATCGTGCGACTGGTGCAAACTGAGCAATTGGAGGCGGTTATTCTGGTATTTGTGAGGCTGGATATATTTATGTTTGTTACGCGTTCACGTAAAAACTACTGAAATATTTTGATGAAATTTAATTATAATTTATAAGCCTATATACAAAAAAATGCTATTATTATACACATCTTTGTTTTGGGAATAAATTATTTAATAAGAGTAATCCTCTTTCAATTTTGTAGTCAGCTATTCCTCGTTTCAAATTTTGAATAATTAAAAAAATTTAATTCAGTTAAAGGCAGTTTACGTTATGCGTATTATAACAAAGTCGATTAGTTTCGAAGTTGTAAAAAGGTGACCCTAATCCTCTTCCAATAAAAAAAATATTTTTAGATTTTTTGAAGTCATTTTTATGGCCAGTTTAAAACTCGTCATAGAATAGCGACCCCGATGCATATTTTAATGCACAGCCAAATGCGACGAAGCGCGAAATGGAAATCTTTCCCAGGTCGTAAATGGCCGCGCCTTCCCGCAGCGATACTGCAATATTATCAGATCGGGAAAACGTTCACAAATGACCAGCAATTTCGCCGGAGTGGTTATTCATTGAAAACTAATGCTTTTCATTAGATACCTTTTTATCGGGAAAAGAGAACCACGCTGATATTAAAGCTAGTAACTTACAAATTGGAATCTCAAAAGAGGATAACTGTATTCAGTTGCATTCAACATAAGTAAATATAATATTTGATCAAAAATTACTTATAAACAACGTACATTTGAATATAATATATATCAATGATTACTTAATTGCCACTACAATAGTATTATTTACTGTTTTCAGAACAGATACTTAAGTGTCACTCACGATATCTCAGTTGGCATTAGCCACTACCATTACGTACAAACGACTACCATATACTTACATAAGATATATAAGGTGTTATATTATTATGTATCAGGACTTCGTGGGGTCGATAAATCAATTATATTGAGCAACTTTTTCTATGGGAGTAACACTAAATTCACGAAAATATAATCAGCCGTTTCATAGGTACTGTATATTTTTTTAATATATGTATATATTTTTAATATATGTATATATATTTGAATGAAATGTAATGTGTGTGTGTATTGTGGCAAAAAATAAATCGTTTATCTATCTATCTATCTTATCTATATTTTAAATTTATTATTGTCGTATAAAATAACGTTAATATACTCGTACTGTCACTCACAATAGCCTTCGTACACCCAACAAAGTTAGTGTTTAATGAATGTATTTTAAGATTACATTATTGTAAGTGTTGTTAATAGAAAATATATATACAGCGTTATATTTATTGAGATCAAAGAAAATAAAAAGAAATCAAAGTCGTGAGATATAAATAAAAAAATAACAAAAAATCACTTCACAAAAGTCTTCGTACAAAACCTCAAAGTAGATCGAAACATTCATAAGTTCTTCAATAAACACCAATTCTCCGACTCCACAGGCACCCAAGAGTCCCAAACCATAACTCCACCTACTCTGTGTTTTACTGTTAAAATTATATGTTTCTATTGTAGCTCCTTATTAGTTTTACGCCACACTTTACACATTCTATCATATCCGTAAACGCAAAATTTACTTACCATTTATTTACCCCTTTTTAAATTTTAATCTATATTTTTATATTTCAATGCTAAATTTAAACGCTTTCTGATTAATAGGAATAACAAACGGTTTCAGCCTCGGAGGTCGCGTACGATAATCTCTCTTTCTTAAAGTTCTACGAACATTTTCGGAAGGTGAAATTATTTTTTTTAATCGTTTGATAGTTGAGCCGCTTGGTCCGTTGCACATCTTGTACGATTTCTTTTTCACATTGTTAATTAAAGCACGAAGTTCACGTTGATATAAATCATCTTATAATTGACAGACATTGACAGATTGAATACTTACCGTTTCTCTTTCATGCTAAACTAACATATTTAGTTTATACCATTAAATAAATATAATACATGCATGCACTCTTTCACCGATACATGACTGACCTCTGAATAAATATATTAAATAAATAAGTATTACACAATATCACATATATTGTTCAGATTCGTCAAAGCCCCCGTATTATGGAGTATCTGAGACAACGAAAGTAACACAACACCCAGACCCGACACAATATAGAAAGGTTCATTTTCTACATTGACCCGACCGGGGATCGAACCTGGAACTCAGAGATGGCGACACCTTGAAACCAGCGTGCGAACCACTCGGCTACGGAGGTCGTACGAAGACTTTTGTGATACAATTTTTTTGTTTAATTTTCTTTCTGTATTATGAAATTGATTACTTTTAACTTATAACGTTATTAATTTTTATATTGTGTAGATTGTAGTTTTGATTAATCATATTTATATAAGAATATTATAAATATTTATCGATGTACATTAATTTGGTAGTGTGTACGAAGAGTTTTGTGAGTAACTGTAGAAAACTCTCCTATTTGCGAAAGTCAGTTCAGCTTTCGGTTCCGACCACTATTTGAACGAGAACTGCGAGGTTAGTTGCAGCTTTTACTATTTTTCGGTTCTCGAGTTTACCTTCTCTTGAACAGCCATCGCCATGTTTTTTTTAAGATATTGAATTAATGATCTCATAGGTGTAACGTTAATAAGAATTGTCTGGTAATTATAACCTTTCGATGAGTTTAGCTAAGATTTAAGTATGTCTCGTGGTCATTCAAGTCATAATTCTTTACAAAAGTATTTGCTACTTTAAACGTTACATAGTTCCATAAATTGCTATCAGAATCTTTTAAAGGATTGCGAAAATTTTTGAAATTACACAATTAGCCCGCTGCTCTTATAAAAATGACTCGAGGAAGCGCCAAATCTTTTATTATTAAAAGATTCTTTCTATAAACTAAAATCGCAAGAAAACGAGAAAAGTCGTTAATTACTACATGTTTCTTTAGTATGGGTCATAAAGAAAAAAGCATTGGAGAGAATGATTTTTCAATTGTTTTTCTCTTATTACAAAATGTATTTGAAAATATAATCTGTAATTTTTTTATTTTTTGAAATCAAAGCGACAGTATCTTGTGGAACACCCATTATAACTTGATTTCTATAATTCTTAGCTATTTCGTATAAATAGGTTTTAGGCGTTTTCCTCAAATTTTACAGAAACATTTTCATTATATCAAGCTGTTTAAAAATTCTGGTCATGTAAAATAATATTTTATAATACGATTATGACAGTGCATAAAGACAAAAATATCTTGCTACTAAACCAATAAATGCTAATAAATCAACCTGTCCATAAAAAGTATTGCTCCCATACGTGTATTTCAATCGGCAACTCATTCCTCTCACCCATAGTCGAAATCAAAGTGCTTTCTATTTTTGACTAATGCCATTTACTACTTTTGCTCTTCAAGATTATATACGATTCTATTAATATGAGACGTAAAGTGTTTATCATGTTCCATTTTTATTTATTTGCCGTACTAAGAGATACCAAAAACCTTGATGATCAATCAAATCATACTTGTTTTAACTTTACATAAGTATATGCTTAAAACTAAGCACTACAATCTCAACTCTTTCAATATCTTTTCGTTGGTTTTTATAGCTCCACATCACCTTCCGATAAATGTTATAAACATGATAGATTGAATCGTAAAAGTTGTGTCTCTAGATCCCCCCGCATTATACTAATATTAATTTGATCATTATTTCTAGGTGTCGGAACAAACATGCCCTTGTGAATTTTTACACAGACTGAAAGAGTACAACATAATGAAAAATGCTTAAAAAATCCACTTTGGTACGAACACAGGTTCGAACCCATAACCTTTTGCTATCCGGGCGACTGCCCTAACCACTGAGCTACCCAGAAACTAACAAGACTGACACATCTTTCAAGCCCTTGTTACTCTTTACTACTACAGAGCGTATTCTCATCAATGTTCAGGCAGTGTGGGTACAGAGCCAAATGATTTTTTTAAATATTTTAACTTTTGATGAAGATGAAAATGAAAAAAAAATAATATTTTTCGGTAAAGCATTGTGAAGGTGAAATAGATCAAATAATAGGTTTTACTTATGAAATTTCCGTTCTGCCTTACTGGCCATTTCAAATCAAATTTTTTTTTTTGGCTGATAATTCTAATTTTAAAATAAATTTAGCTCGGTGTTCATAAGTTTTAAGACGAAATAAAAGTTGCGTAACTTTTTAATAATAATAATAAAGCTTTATTTGATTCCATACAAATAAATAGCATCAATAGCATGTAGTAAAACACTTTTTTTTTATTAACTTAACATAAATTAAATTAAAAAAGATTAAATAAATTAAATTAAATTTAATAATGTTTTTCTACATTTGTATAGACCCCCTTAGCACGAATGTTTCCTAGCGGATTTTGCTTTGCTTCTCGAACAAGGGTTCGCTTCAGTGACTCCAAGTTTGGGTGATACTTTCGGCAGGCCCTCAGCTCTAATTCAGTCCATAAAGAATAATTCAATGGATAGAGGTCGGGGCTAGAGGAAGGCCACTCGTCCGCCGCGATGAAGGCCGGCACATTCTCCCTCAACCTAGCTTGGGTGCTTTTTGCCTTATGAGATTGTGCCGAGTCTTGCTGAAAAATCCAATCCTTATGGTGAAATAACGTATCAGATAACGGTTTCACCACGTGCTCTAAAATGTCAGTCTGATAATTCTTAGCTTTCACCTTGACATCTTGTTGGTAGAAATGGAGCGGAGTGACACCTTCATTCGAAACTCCCCATCATACTATGACACTAGCCGGATGATGAGTTCGCGAGACATTCGTGTAGAAACTGGAATATCCTTGCTACTTTTAAACCTTAAGATCATATTTCAGTATTCTGTTTACTGAAACGCGCGAAATATTAGTCTACAGAGCTAGTTTTTTCTGAGTATGACATAGATTACGGCGAAGTCGCTCTCGGATGATTTTGATGTTCGCAGGCGTCCTCACAGAGCGTGGCCGACCACGCTTTTGGCGGTCTTGCAGATAACTTATAAGCAAATGAATTTGCGATTCAAATAAACCAAAAGTTAACATTACAAATTCGGTAAAAAAAATAACAGCCGGTAACGTGTTATTTTATTTTTTCAGTAAAAATTTTGTCTCAGTCTCAAACTTAAGAATACACGAGGTACTTTAAAACCATGAAATTATTTTTTCTAAAATCGTCATTTGTTTAATAACATTTTTCGTCGTCATGGATAAGTTAAATATTTGAGTAATTATGGAGTATGAGTACCGTCGTGGCAGCAAAGCGGCACAAGCGGCACGCAACATCAACGACGTTTACGGAGCGAACACTACAAACGAACGCACCACCCGTTATTGGTATGCCCGCTTCCGTTCTGGAAATTTTGACCTGAATAATGAACCCCGTGGTCGTCCGAAAATTTGGTCGACAATGTCGAAATTAAAGGCGATTGTAGAAGCTGATGAAACTCAATCTACGGCTGAATTAGCAACAGTTTTCGACGTTAGCGTCAAAACAATATTGGTTCATTTGCGTCAAATTGGCAAGGTAAAAAAAAATTGACAAATGGGTACCCCACGAACTAAATGATCGCCAGCGCGAAGTACGCGCCGAGACGTGCCTAGCACTGCTCAAAGAGCATAAAAATGAAGGAATTCTGAACCGTACTGTTACTTGTGAGGAGAAATGGATCCTGTTCGACAATCGTAGACGCTCAGAAGTTGGTTGGACCCTGATTCAGAACCCAAACAATGCCCTAAACGAAAACAACCCTAGAAAAGTGATGGTCACTTTTTAGTGATCTAACGCAGGTGTTATTTCGGAAAATCTACTTTCCTGACAGTCACATTTTGGGGTCACTAATTTTGTACTTGACTTGAAATATAACTTACTTATCTAAATAAAATCCTCTTCACGCATCCTAAAAGCATATCGTTATAATCAATAAAGCCTTGAAATCTATAATCTGATAAGGATATAATGAAATTGAATTCTTATCATCTGTAAATAGTATGCACTCGTATGCAGTAAATTATTTTGATAATTCCTATCAAATAAAGCATGAATATCGGCATGTATTCTGTAGATAAAAATATCGGTTCTATACTGACAGGCTACGGCAGCACTCTGAGATTCGACCCATTTCCACCCACCAACCACACATGCGCAGAAAGAGCAGCCGACTTCACACAAAACAAAACACGGCCTCGAACGCTAGACACGTTCACAGACAGTACATCTGAAAAAGTAAAATTTTCTAATACCAAAATTTAAGAACAATAGCACCATATTTCAAATGAAAGCTTTGAACCTTATAAAATGGAATAACGTTCGGCACGCGAATAAAAATAAACGCACGCGCGGTTCACTGTCAAAACAAACCAACGCTTTTGCGATGTAAACATGAACGAACGTAAAATTCAGCTTTTTATAGTCTCAGTGATCGCTTACTGCATGTACAGTGTTCATATGTGGTTCATGAAAGAAAATGGTGGGACAAATACTGAGACAATACCAGAATCTATTGAAACACCTAAGGATATTCACCTGGATGTGATTCTCAAGAATATCACAACGGATGCTGAAAGAAATGTTAAACCAAAAATCATTCCATTGTTTATAAAAGACGCCTGCAGTATCTTACAAATATTTACCGAAAAACCGACCGGTACAAAAAATAGTGAAAAGAAAAAAGAAGACATGGATGCCAACAGTAATACCATAACAATGATTGGTATCACTGTGTTTCTGGTGATACTCACCTTGAATGCCGTTTTGGATGTTCTGAAAGTCAGGGAAGAAGAAAAGATTAGAAGAAAACTGAATCCAGATGGAGAACGAAGACAATCTTTAGCCGAATTTGCTAATAAAAAGTCATTGCGACGTGAATCGAGCAAGTTTGGCCTTCAGCTGTTCCAAATAGCAGAATCTGTTGTGAGTAATGATGAGGATAGGAAAACCCGTCGTCAAACTAGACCATATACTAGAGGGGATTCCACAAATTCATATTTGAGTGACAGGAAAACTAATCCAAAAGGAGACGGATCTGCACCAGCGTCGATAAGTGATTCAACAATGGGTGAATCGAAACTAGTAAAACGACAATCTGTTGCTAAACTCTTTGGTATGTCATATTTATATTTACATTAAGCTTTATAAACACTTTGACTTTCTTCTATTCTTCCAGTGACTTGTTATTCGTGAAATAGAGATGTGCATTCATGTCAAAATATTTAATTTTGCATTCTTTCAATTTTATGTAAATGTTTATCGGAATTTGGAATTCTAATCTATCTTATTCTGTTACGTTTCAATCTCTGTTCTAAACAAGGTCTGTCTGACGACTGAAAAGAATTACAGGTAACTAAATTTTCGCGCGTATGTAATTAGTAGTATCCACAATGCTTTATACATTTTTATAGTTTTTTTTTTACACTTATTTGATAGCGCCTACTGATTCTCCCTTTGTTGCTTGAATGGTTTGTGCCTCGCATTAGATTATATGAATTTCTACATGAATGAGCAATAGATACAGATTGTCTAATGAATCATAACAGCACATTAGTTCAGTTAGATAATGATATATTTCCTTTGTAGTATCGATATTACTATTTGCAACTTAGTTCTAGCTTATATCAGCGTATTCTCTACCTTAATTGGCTTTGCAGCAAAAAGGCTTATATATAAAACCTCTTACTTAAGAAAATGGCATAATAAGCAAATATTTGAACCAATAGATGAAATGTAAAATTAAATAATAACTATTAATAAATAGTATTATTACTATTATCAGTTCTTATTTCATTCGAATTCTTATTTGTTGAAAACATTTGCTTTAATTATTTTTACTAGACTGCAGATATGGGTACTCGACTATATAGGAGCAGGCCCGTCTTAAGCACAGCAAGCGCCCGGGTGCAAGAATTGCTCTGCCCCTAATTATATGAAGAAGGTTTTAAATAAAATTACAACTTTGGGCCGCATTACCGAACTCATTGATGAGTAGATACTACAAGATACTACCCCATTCACCATGGGTAAAGACGGGCCTGGTGCAATGACGTTAACTTCCATGAAATATCTAAATATTCAGAGCTCGACGAGCGCCCAAGGGCGCGCAGCGCACCCCTTGCACCCCCGGGTAAAGACGGCTCTGTATAGGAGTTACAACCGAGTAACATACGGTCAATTATACAAACGTCCATTAAGGTTTAATGTGTCTTTTAAGCATTAATGAATGTCAAATTTGTATGAGTAATGTCGCTTTAAATTAATTTTATTGGACGTTTGCGCAACTGGCTGATATATTATATTACTCATTAATTACTCCTTTAATATCCTTCTATATATTTAGACATATGTTTATAATAAAAATTTAATTAAACGTAGCTCTAAGTAATTTCTAGATTACCTGACCCATGTATTATATTGTTACCATTTAGCATTTATCAGAATATAGAGAATATTTTATTTACAAAATTTCTATAATCTTTTAGTGTATGGTAATAATCCTTTTATTAATGAAAATCGATCAAGTAGTTTTGGAGCCTATTTAAATTCAATGCTGGTTGCATTTGGAAACTTTCCTCTTTGTAAGATTAATTATGTAGATAATAATTTAATTATATTTTTAAGACACAATATGAAAGCTTAGTGGAAAATGTTATCCAGATATATTTGAGTTAAGGAGCTGACCTTAGATTGCTGAACCGATGTTCATTCAAAGCCTGAATTCGATTACGTGAACTTTTATATGTTTGAGTAAAATACATTTCTAACACTCATTTTTGTATGAGTTTCTTGAGTATTCGTGTTTTTTTTTATATTTTCTCTAAGCAGTTTATCAATCTACTGATTCTGAAATTGCAATTTAATTGCAATACGAGAATGCAATCTTTTTACACTAATAAAATTTACAGTTCTCACGCTTCACTCTTATTTATTTCTAGGATATTCATATGTTTTAAACGTCTTTCCAAAGCGGTTTATCAAATTTTAAATTCATACTGTCTTTTAATTAAATAGAAGACAAAGCGTTTTATGTCTAAAAAAGAATTGTAAGAAAATTTATATTTTACAATAAACTGACAGCGTCCACACTTAATTCTACTTCAGGAGCACGTCCCGTCCCGATGGTGCGTCGCTCATCATTCCCGGCTCTTCCTCTCAACCCTGAAGTCCAGGCCCTGATGCTGGGTCACCGCCAGTCGTCCTTCGACAGCGATGACGAAGATGGGAAAGGACGTAGAGTCAGAATCATCCGTAGATACTAAATATAGAATCAATGAACACTTCTACAGTGCTATTATGCAATAAAATCAGTCTCGAACTCGATGGCGAACACAGCGCTGTCAGATCATAGAGGTTCAATCAAATAGAACCTACTTATTTATCTATTTTATCTTCTGTCTGTCTATTAGAGGAAATTGAGTATGACTATTAAGAGTATAAAAAATTTGGTGTATCTGAAAATTATTTTCTACAATTTAGTGATACTTCTTGTGGACTTTTGAAATTTATGACTTTGAGTCATAAAGTTATATGAATTTTAAAAATATTATATTTTTTAAACTTTCGTTCTATTTAGTACCTACTATAGGTGGTTTTAATATGAAGAACAACAGAGATACAGTTCGACCTGTAATAAAAGTATCAAAAATAACGGCGCAGTAAGTCGTATTAGACTTACTAAGTGATAAGTTTTTATTTATTTAAGTAATAGTATTAGCAAGATTTATATATGGATTCTATATGATTCAGTTTCTGATTTACTTTTTAACGCATTTAAAAAACTTACCTTTATTTTTTATTTAGTCGTTTTATTGTAATTTTGTCAGAACATCCTTTTATTTGATACCTATGTAATAAGAATGCTTACAGATAACTAGTATGCCATATTTTATTTCTAACGGAATGCTAATTTAATTATTACCGAATTTTTTATCAAACCTTTCATTTTAATACCAATGACAGTATAAAATAATAACTACGTCGCCATCTTGAGCTGTCGACCATATTTATAATGACGCTATAAGTATAGCTGACAATTCGAACTAAACCCTAATGCAAACCTGTTTTTCCGTCTGCGACTTCATAAACTTCATCCTCTTATTTCACTAGCTTAGGGGTGGAACTTCTAAAAAACCTTTCTTAGTGCTAATTTGCATCATGAAAGGAATCCCTGTACCAAATTTCAAGTTTCTAGGTAGAGAATTTTCAGCTGTGCGTTGACAATTATGTCAGTAAGGTTTGCCTTTTATTTATATAGATTTTAGTTAAGAGGTCGAGGATTTCTGCTTTAAAATTCAGCAGCTGATTTGACCTAAGTTAAATTAATATCAGTAACGATAGATGTATCTCATACTGAACATTATTTAGAATATGAAATAAAAATATTTTCAAGTTCTAATAATAAAATTAATGTACTGATTTTTTTAAAACTATATATATATCCTTAATGTTATATTATTGAAATGTTATGTAAAAATACTAGTCTAGAAAGATATAACACTTTACACTAACTAAAAGAATTTAAAATATATCAAAAAAATTTATTGTCAATATATTTGACAAATATATTATTCGAAACTTATGAATGGAATTTGAGAGATTTGTTATTTGTGAATTTTATTTTTTATCTGCGTAGTCTATTTTTTTATTCATTACTCGTAATGTTTTAATCTAACAATACGAGGTAATCGTTTACTATGGGTCTCATGAGAAAACTCGAGGTCACCCAGCGGGCAATAGAAAGAGCTATGCTTGGTGTTTTACTACCTTATCCGTAGGAAAACTAACGTAACCGACATTGCTTAAAACGTAGCTCAGCTGAAGTGACAGAAGGTGGGACATACAACGAGAAGAACGGCAGAGCGATTTCGAAAAAATCCAAACCTGAATTCGAATTCACCCATGTGTCCGATTCACGTCATCTAGTGTAGAATTGTTTTTTTGTACAAAAATACAAACCAAGATTGATTAATTATACGTGTCTCAGATACTCTGTGCCTATGTCATTTCGGAACTCAGTCCACTTATGCCATGAAACGTTAATACCAATTCTAGGTTAAGCGGATGTTGCTTTCGAAGTAAATTCGAATTCGGGTTTGGATTTTTACAGCCTTTGGTAGGCCTAATTGGGTTATTTGGTAGGCCTCCAATCAGGTGGACCGACGATTTAATAAAGGCCACTGGATTTTGGCAGCGCAGGACAGATCGTCGTGGAGTCCTATGGGGGAGCCCTTTGCCCAGCAGTGGGCGTTAAACGGCTGATATGATGATGAATGTTTTAATCGTCCACAAAATCACACATCAGATTTAGGAACCCTTAAATGTTGCAAACCGATTATTATGTAGTGATGTTTCTTTTTATCATATTCTTAGTGGTAAATGTAAGCTTTACGTGTATGGATATTTGTAGTTCATGGTAGTTACCGCTAGGGGCGCTGTACCAGGTTCCATAACAAAATCTTAACACGCTCACGATCGACGGTGAATGTTAACATAAAAAAAAACTTTCGCTCTTCGCTCTGATCAAATTTTAAAAGGCCTAATGATACAAAATATCCCTTTTCTCCTTTATCTACAAGTTTTGTATAAAATCTATGTATACCAAAATGAAAAGTCTGTCAATTGTTCTTTTCATTTTTTTAAGGTGGAATGTCGTGTTTTCGCTATTTTTATCTATGGATGGAGCAAATGTAAATTAGGTTTATAAACTTTTGGACATTATATTACGCTAGGTTCCCTTCTTGCCTTTATTATCTAGTAATAAATTATTGTTTATTTATCTGCATATATATGGAATATTTATATCATTTATTACAAAGCCAAAGTAAAAAAAAAGGTCTATTAAGCAGACCGACCACCTAAGTCGCTTGCTGTTACTACAGCCATAGCTAAAAAGCATTATATTGTTTCATTACAATGCTACATAAATGTGTATGAATTGTTTCATTAACCTTTATAAGGTCTTCGGGTCAACTTTGACCCATTTTGCGAAAGAAAAATTTTTTTCTCAAGAAATAAGACTTTTTAGATATTGATATTCTATGACTTTTATTTAATCACTGAAACAAGCTTATTTTCAATAAAATTAAAATATATATGTATATGTTAATATGCTTTTTTAACTTTTTTACTCTAACGGTCTTCGGGTCAGATTTGACCATGCTTAGAATTGAGGTGGGTAGTTACATTTGTTTATAAGATCGTATGTCATGGGACATTATTATGTTATACCGACAATGTGACTAATAAATAAACGCCCGCCGGTGCGATAAATGTTAGTTGAACAAAGCGTATTCATTAGCTCGCAGTCGTAGAACAATATCGTGCCTGTAAAAATGAGAGACAGTGAAATAGAATCGATGTTACATGCATCAGATAACGAAGAATCTTGTTCTGAAATAGAAGATAATGTCGAAGAAGCTGAACAGTCTGATAGCTCGATCAGTGATAGTGAAGTGATTTCGCCTGTTCAAACAATGTCTTCAAAAGACGGAAGAATAAAATACTCTAAGGAACCAATTCGGCAATCTCACGGAAGAGCATCTAGAGAAAACATTATTAGCTTGATGCCAGGATTGACACGTTACTCTTGCTCAAGGATTACCGCTGAGGAAATATCCAGTTTTCAGTTACTTTTTCCTCCCCCTTTATTACATACTATTTTGAAATATACTAATTTGGAGGGTAAGCGTGTTTTCGCTGACGATTGGAATGATATTTACAGTACTGATTTATTTGCATTTATTGGACTGATATTGCTAGCTGGAGTTTTTCGTTCATGTAACGAAAGCACTGTAAGTTTATGGGATACTGAAAAAGGAAGACCCCTTTTCGCGGTAGTCATGCCAATAAAAACATTCAAGAAATTATCGAGAGTAATAAGGTTTGACAATAGAGAAACGCGATCTGCACGGCGATTAGTGGATAAGTTTACTCCTATTCGAGAGTTGTGGAATCAGTGGGTTGATATATTACCTAAATTGTATAATCCTTCTGAAAATGTCACAGTAGACGAGCAGCTCATCGCATTCAGAGGAAGATGCCCTTTCCGGCAATACATGCCATCAAAACCAGCAAAATATGGTATAAAATTTTGGGTTTTATATGATTCTGCAACAAGTTACGTTTGGAATATCCAACCATACACGGGTAAAGAAATGGGAAGCGCGCCTGAAAAAAATCAAGGTATGCGTGTTGTCCTTGATTTGACACGGGGCTTGAAAGGACATAACCTGATACTGTTGATAATTTTTTCACGTCCTATCAACTTGGACAGAAGTTACTAGAAAACCAGATTACTGTAGTTGGTACTATACGCAAAAATAAACCGGAATTACCACCAGAAATATTGGAAACGAAAAGGAGACCTTTGTATTCATCTTATTTTGCATTTACTGAATATACTACAGTTGTGTCATACATTCCCAAGAAAAATAAATCGGTAAATCTCCTCAGCACTTTGCATCACGGCCCAGAAGTGAGTGATCGTGCAGATAAAAAGCCTGTAATAATATTAGATTACAATAAATGTAAAGGCGGCGTTGACACAATGGACAAAGTTGTCTCCTGCTACACCTGCAAAAGAAAGACAAATAGATGGCCCCAAGTAGTCTTCAGCAACATGGTCGATATATCAGCATATAATGCATTTGTATTATTCACAGCTGCCAATGATAGATGGATGGAAGGGTGTCTAGCAAAACGACGAATATTTTTGGAAAACCTAGGTAAGCAGTTAGTTACACCATATATAAAATCCAGGAAAACCTTACCAAGGGCTCCATTTTCTTTAGAAATTGCGAGAAAGATACGTGAAGCTAGTGAAACTGCATCAACTTCAACTCAACATGAAGAAAACAATGTTGTTACTGCTAAGAAAGCTTTCAAAAGAAATCGTTGTCAACTATGTGTAAAAACTGATAATAAAACATCTTTGATCTGTGTAATTTGTAAAAAGTTTATATGTAAACAACATTCAAATACAACTGTTTTATGTACTCGATGTCATAATAATTAATTTAATCATATTTCTTGTTTTGTTCATTTGATTAAAAGCTAAATTGGTAACTTTAATTATTTTAATAAAGTTTTCAAAATTAAATACTTACTTAGTATTGGTAAAAAAGTAATTCATGAATATTGAAAATAATTAGAAATATTTCATAAAAAAAGTTTTTGTCATTTTTATACCCATAATATGCATAAATATAGTACCCGGTCAAATTTGACCCGAGGAACGGTAACGTTAGTAATTTTGAAGCCCTTATGAAGGTTAAGTATTTCTATTATAACAATATAGAATTACACGTTTCAGCATTTACAAATTATTCCTGAGACGCATCGTTCAGTTAGTTTTTAGAAAGAAACAGACTTGAATGCTTTTATAAAATATTTTTGGAATGTAGTACAAATATATATATATGCACTTTAGTGTAATTTTAACAGAAAATGTTTACTGGATGGAACGGGTATAAGGTTAGGAAACTCACCAACTCTTATAGAAGTAACAACATTTGCAAAAACTTCCACAACGTCCAAGGAGGATTAATGGTGACTTAAAGCTCTAAAGAATGTTTTAAAACGTATTTTTTTAGTTTTTTGATTGAGTTAAAATCTCACATGACGTTACAATTTTGTACATTTTCTATATAACTGCGACGTAGCAGGCCCCCTATCCTCAACTTGCTGTTATCTAAGCTATTTCTTGTTGAATTGAAGTAAAAAAGGCCCATTTGAAGTGCGCGCCGATTAAAAAAGTTCAACAACTTTGTTATTTGATAATATGGACACGTAAAAAAGTATTTATTTATAATACATTTTAAGCGTAAAAGCATTAGGATATAGTTTTAGGACATATCTGTTAATATAAAAAAAATTGAATTCTAGCGCTATCTACTGCCAATACCAATGTAACCGTGATGTTCCACCTTAGATATCTTATTTAAAATTTTATGCTATTTATATAAAATTAATAAGTCTGACCCTTCGGTACTGAATATGTGTGATATTGAATTCTAGTTTTTAAATATATTTAAATTTAGATTGACTGTCCTTTAAAATGGCACTTTATGATAATCAATGTACACCTGATATATTATTATTCTTCAATAAAAATTAATGTACAGAACTGCAGTTTGTATTTTATTCTATTTATAATATTTATTTTTTTATTTGGACATAAATTTGCTCTTAGTAATTACTTCACCTAATAACAGGTCGTTTGGAAAGTTATTGACACTTAACAGAATTTTTATATTTTCATTATCTTTCTATGACTAATGTAATGGATTCTATGAAAACATAACTTGAATGATCACTAACTTTTTCAGCAGCAGATAGGTCATGGGTAATAAAACTAAAGTCTGAGTCTAGTAAAGTTTCTGCCTTTTTTTGTTTGTAGAGAGTGACCTTCAGATATACTGATCCAATCATGATAATTCTTTCACCTACAAAAGGCCACGCGCTGCCGCTCCATGCATCCCGTGACCCACCCTTGAGAAAGTTGCTTAACGACAACGATCGTGTGTCGCAACGCTTGTCTACTACGCCACCGAGTGAGAAATTCGTTTATATAGATTACTTTAAAACTTAGTTTTACAATGATTACTCGTTCAATCTAATGAAGCTGCAGTCACTCAAAACATTTCTTAATCCCGTTTTCACTTACCTTTTTAGAACAAGGCTCAGCTTGTCTAGAAATCACTTAACATAAGCATAAGCAGGTTTGGGGTTTCACCAAACCAGTAACGTTAGGTAGCAATGTTTATTTATGATTTTGCATGGTGTGCAGTTTTGAAATATCAATTCGAATTAAGCTGCGTTCTAAGCCCAGTCATGCGGATGTTCGGTTTGTTAACAACTGACGATCAACCTCGTTGAGCTTCAACGCGCAGCTTTGGCTACCAGCCAGCCATACACTTAATTGCGAACAAACCTATTATATTGCTGGTTAGTACTAGTATTAGATATTGACTATATAAAATGCCGAAACCATTCTGTATAGTTTAGCATTTTAAGCGCTGAAAACATGATACATTTCTAAAAAAACTTATTTATTACCAAAAATCAATATTGTTATTTCAGTCTAGACTGTTATAAACACTTGCGAAAGTTGAATGCCATGCCATCGGTTCGTAAATTTACCTCGGGAAACTTTGTACTGAGCAGTACTGGCAGGAAATTCAGTAAGGGCTGCTTTTTTCTCCTTGTTTTATTTCATACGACTCCCTCGAATTGGAAAGTAACTTCATTAGACCATGAATTTCCATTAAAATATTGGAAATAACAAAACATATTATTTTTATTGGATATCCTATAAGTGGAAACTTGTAACCTATAAGTGGAAACTTGTAATTGGCCTTCTTTATAGATATAATAAAAACTATGTATAGTATTACCTAGCTGTAAGTTTTCCTAAGATATTGAAAATAAAATAAAATTTAACAAGTCATACATACAAATATATGATGCATCATGAAAGAACATTAATTAAATTAAGTAGTTCAGAGTTTTTCGAACCGAACATAAGGCAAAAGATCAGGCAGTCGCTTACCAACTATACAGCTAAATTCCAGTAACAGTCAAATATTAATAACCTTTCTAAAGTACATTACATTTGTATTATTTTTTATCGATTTCGAGTATACTTTATGAAATATTCTAAGCAATTTAGATATAATTCAGCAAATGAATTATATGGTAGTGTTTTGAACATTACCTAATATTTGTAATTTAATGTGCAATATCTTTAATCTTTAATATTACAAGGACCATGTCATATGTAAACAATAACCAATAAAAACTAATTGTTTTATTTATAAATGTACTATACTTTATAAATTTACTGTATATAAACAATGCAATCAATTCACAATGCTATAAACACATTATTATATAAAATTAAAAGCTTTTGTGTTTTTAAACAGTAAAGAACACCGAACTTTCACTTGGGGTTGGGCTTTTATAGTAACTGTCAACTTTATTTGGAAAGTTAGTTTAAAACTGCAAACATTTTTGTCATCTAAGTTCTGTGTCCCTAATTTGCTTTGTTTACATTTATTTTTCATCGAATTTGGCTGGCGTATAGATGGACTGATCAGGTTTAATACTTATCATCGTCCAAATTATACATCCTCATAAGAGACACGCTGGACAGGAACCAGTGGACACAAACCACATACCAACTACGACTCGCGGTCATAAGGGACCGACTAGGAGAAAGCAAAAGAGAGAGAAATAAATAACTAAATAACTATAATAATAGATAATACTCTGGTTTAATAACTTAAATTTTTAATAATATAGGTATTAATCAAACTTATTTATCTTATCGACTATTAAAAAAATATAATACTACCATGTTACAATATCAAACCTAAAGTGAAAACAAATAACAATAAGCTTTGCTATTCTGTTAAAAACGAACCCCGAACTCATCGAACGCAGCGCTGTTACATCATAGAGCTTCAATTAAATAAAACCTTTATTAACTAATCCACTTCAAAGAGGTTTTATTTAACTGAACCTATTTGCTTGGCAGTGTTACACTCAACGACAAGTTCGAAGCTGTTTTAATGAATAACTTTACTGGCTGGTAAACATGTTTAAGTATTTAATCAGAAAATGGACCACCATATCGAGAAAGTGGAAGGAAATATTTGATATGTGATAATCAAAATAATATAATTGACAGATCTTTAATTAGGAGACCATCGATAAGTAAGCAACTTGAAATTAAAATAATTTTTTATTGACTATAGAGTTCCAAACAGAAAATTCAATGAAGGAAATGTACGGTGGAAATTTGCCGCGTGTAGACTGGATGGCTTTACTTGGATATCGGCCAAAGCAGGCCCGATACTGAAGATATCACTTTTGTTATTAAATTTCACCTTGAGCTATATTATAAATAGGTATTGGCTCCTCAGGGCTAGCTCGTCCCACTGTAGATCTCATTCATGTACTTGGGCTGAAGTTAGATCAAGAGTGAATCCATTATAAATAATCGCTACGGAAATTTACTGAAAATAAAAAACTGTATAATTAAAAGTATTTTCATGCCTGACATTATTAATAAAGAAACCGCGGAAAAATATCAAGTTTTTTATTAAAAGTACAACTAAAACCAGAATTACTAAACGCTAATCAAACGGCTCAGTACATTAGGGAGTGCATATTTTGATATTTAAAAATAACATTCTAATTATTTGATTGCAATGAGTGCTCTATTGAAGTTTTTGATAATTTTTGATTCAATCAACTAAACATGTAATAATCTATGATACATTAAAATTAATTGATTATTAAAAAAGAAACTCTATCATAATTCACATCTCTAACTCTACAATTAATGAAAAAAAGATTAACTCCAAATAATATTGCGGATTCGTCTATAGACCTACGAACGATATTTATTTCGCTGTAAACATCAACAGCAGAGACCTTGTTATAGTTTCAAAAATAATTCACGGCGCCCGCGCCTTTGCGTGTTGCAGTCTTCTTCAGGCGATATCATAGGAAACTCGTTCCAACGTTCAAACGTTATAGTGTTATGTAACATGTGATTGTCAATAAAGAATAGTATAATGTTAATTAAATAAAAGATGGACTCAAAGAAGTAAATACTGTAACCAAAATCAATCAAAATGGATCAAGACATAACACCTGCTATTGTGCTGCATTGGAATTATAGAGGTTTCACCGAATTTCCACTGCATCGGTTAAATGGAGAAGAATCAGAAATAACAGATATATACCTGAAAGAGAATTTAATATCTCGCGTGCCAAATGAAATATGCAAATTGAGGAATTTAGAAAGTTTATATTTGAGCGGGAACGATATAACGGAATTGCCAATACAAATATCGGAATTGCAATATCTCAAGTGTTTGGATATAAGTGGTAATAGATTGAGAGCCCTCCCCGATGAGATCGGTGATATGAAATGCCTTAAGTTTCTGATACTAGATGAGAACGAGTTGACAACTCTTCCGTTAAGATTGAACGAGCTGCGCTTCCTGCGATATCTATCGGTTTGTGGTAAACATTTTGTTTTTAATTGCCTTCATTTTATCTCACGTTGAAAGAGTCAATATCTTCTTTACCAATTTTAAGCAATTCACAGATCTGTATTTGACAGTTCAAATATTACTATTAGCAAATTTAAACTAGACTTTATATTTGATTATATTGCGAGGTTTCATTCGCATGACATTATCGCGGGCTACTTAGTAATAATAATTTTATTAAAAGTTATTTTCTAACAGCTGATTTATAAACTCATAAAATTGCATATGACCTGTCTAGTTTTAATTAAGATTAACACACGTCTTTTATATATTAAAAGACCACGAAAATACCGCACCTAAGTGACATACTAACCGATATTATATAATACTAGGAACTCAGCTTAGCAAGTTTATTGCTCGGTTAAAGTTAACTGCTGCAGTTAAGCTGTGTACTCATAAACTGATAGCAAACCTTACCTTATCAGATGTGATCTTAGGCACTTTTTTCAAAATTCTTGTCTTTTCAAAAAATAGCATTATTGTCATTATATTTTTTCAAGCTAGGCTGTAAGAACTTTGGTTTTGATCTATGTATATTACCTAGGTATAATGTTGCTCAATTATTTGTTCTTGTTTATATATCATCGCAAATCTACGCCGGGAGATCTTTGATAAGCAATACTACTGTTGTAGTATTATAATATCTGTAATCATGCTTATTATAAATTTTTGTGTTTTTTTTTTGGATTCAACAAATAAAGAAAAAAAACTGATGGATCGTGGAAGCGATGGCAGCGAGTTCGATGTCTGATTCGGGTTCGGATCTCTATCTGGAATCGTACTCTGCAGAATTTGTACTCTTAAAACCGATCGTCTAGATAGTTTCGATCTAATTAAGATATCATTATATCCTAAATTCGCGATATATCGAAAATTTATTACATTGATTAATGTCCGAGGTTAGAGGCACCATTTATCGATGTTTCAGGTCCACATCCTAGTTCGGTAATGGATGCTACCCATAAGCAAGGTGTATTTTAAATAATTACTATATATCGAAAATTGATCAACTCATAAAGTAGCATGCAGGCCACGATTAAACCACGCCCATGAGCACACCTCTTTAATAGATCGTAAATGCAAGAAAGACAGAAGCTGGCGCCTAGATTACAAACTGTCAGTGTTAAATCAAACTTTAACACTTCCTTATTGATTTGTTTGACCTGATTCCAGTGCTCCCTAATAAAAATTACAGCTAAACATAGAAGGAAGGAAGTATTAAAATAAATTTAATCGGCTAGAAGTTTTGGATGAATTTGATCCAAAAGTTGCATTTGACATTGGTATTTAGTAAATGTAATTATAAAAATAATACTTATCAACACTGTTCTGAAATATCAACATGAGATAAATGTTACAAAATGTAGCTTTTTTGCCAAATTTGCCAATAAAGCAGAAATATTTACAAGTCACTTTTACAGCCCGATTCAATATTTACAAGATATTTTTATCCGTTTGACAGTTAAATATTTCAATGCCATATGCAGTGCTATTCTTTTAAAATTACACACTTTTTCAAATGGTAGTTTATGGTTTTGTTTGATTTAATCTCTATTGCAGTGATAACGCTGTATTAGACGATGCATTTGACTATTACTATTTGTTAGAGAATAGCAAAACAAGAAAAATAATTTACTAAATATTTTTTATATAAGACTATTTATTATCTTATCTATCACTCATGGTAAAAATATATCACAAGAAAAAATATTATTTTAAATTATTTTGAAAGCTTATAAGCTCTAAAATTATTCTTGTACGTCTTCTATATATCATTTGCAAGTCGTTTTAAAGAGAAATCTCGATGAAATTTCACTGTTATCAGCACCCTAACATCTAAACTCAAAATAGTTTTAACGATACTTGCTTTCCAAGTTACGTTAACCATAAAAAGAGATTTAAAACAAACATTTCGTAGAAAACAATAGAAAATACCAGACCACAACTTTTTTAGTTCAGTTTCATCATCGATAGATTCATTAGCGTCGTTACTGCTTGAGCACAGGCCTTCCCTATGACAGAATCGAATCAAATAAATGGGCCAAAACCCACTATGTGAACTCGATGGACATTGATGGTTATTAACGACTGCACTTGCAGCCGGGCTTTAATTATGTATCGTATGCTATCTATCTATTAAATTGAAGAATTTGAACTTGAAATATTATTACGTGATCGCAAAAACGACATAAACACAGATCAAAAGTAATTATGTAAATGCCAAGGCCATTGTTATCTGACACACTAATATTTTTACTTACAATTAGCTGAAAATCAGGACGACAGAAGACACGATCACGACATAATGATCACTTTGGAAGCTAATCTAGAGATTGGCAACAATTTTTAACTAAATACTAATAACGGATCTATTTTCACATAATAATACTAATTCAGCCAATTGCACGAATATCCATTAACATTGTCATTAGTTTAATCACTTTATCCATATTAGAACACTTTACGGCTTAAGACGTTATTAAAAAATTTTGGACGTTTGTGCAACTAACCGTATTCCTTCTTTTTCTGCAGACAACAAACTCCAATGGCTACCACAGAGACCGGTATTTAACTACCATCATTGCGAGTTTAGATTTTGGAGGAACACCAGACTGAGATCAATTCCATATACGTTGTGGTACCATATGTTTCGTGATCAACAAACGAGAAGTTTAAATATCGGGTAAGTATATTATAATAAAAGTCCTAAATATATTAAGCTTTCTTATATTTCCTTCTCCGATATGTCAAACTACATAAAGCATATACTGGGCCGAAAGTATCAAAGCGATTCGTCCTCGTAACATATAATTCATCACGATCATTGAGAACCATATTTTGAATGAATATTATTAGCAACTTTTAAGACAAACTTAAATGAACCTTTCATAACTAGTAGGTTTAAAATAAGAACTTCCATTTATTGAAGAATCAAATATAATCAAGTGTTGTTAGAGAAGCTGTTTCGAAGAGAACCGAAATTCTCAAAATAAGTCTTATATATTTATTAAAAAAAAAACAGTATCAATGATACATGTCATAATGCATAGCTAGTGTAGAATTAAATGTGTTCCTCGATTGTAGCAACACACAACACGACATATCCTTCAAAAAAATAAGTACAATCAATTTGATATCTAATCAAAAAAATATGTAAATAGAAGAACGTTTAGATATCGTCTAATAAATAAAATTCATGCTCAATCAGTGTTTGGTGGTTCAAAGAAAAATATCTGTTCGCTGCCGAGTACATCGAGTAGTTTATCTTTTGGAATAAAGTAAACTTACTCTCCCATATATATCAAAAGTGATGCCACAAACAGCTGAACTATTTCAGAAGCAATTATCACCATAAACAATCTCCCGGGAAATGTTTCCGTGTCTGATGGGGAGAAGGCAATAACATAACATCCATTTATAGAACAGAATCTAAGTAGTAGGAAACTAGTTAATATTATTAATACTTTGCTTTTATTTCGTATGATTTTTGCATTTAAAACTCGTATTAATGATACTGCAAGTTAAGTATTAGTTTTAAGTAAAGACAAAAATTGATGTATATCGTATGATGTTTTAGAAATTGTAATGAATTAATTAATGATTTTAAATTAATAAGTTAATTTTGAATTTGGCCTATTAAAAGTATGGCCACAAAATCCTCACCCGTCTTTAATAGTAGTTTCTTAAATTTTAAACCTCTTATGTAGTTTTCAACGGTTATTATTTTTTTTTTTTCATGGGGTTTCGAATGACCTTCAATTGTTCTTTAAACATTTTATATTAGAATATCTGAAGATAAAATTTCAATTAGTGTCATTGCTTCCGAATCTAATAGTAAAAGAATAACACATGTAACAAGATTACTTACATACATACGTTTTTCAATCCAATATTTATTTATTTTTCTAGATGTCTGAACATTTTAAGCCATCAACACACATCAAAAATTGCCAAGTTCCGATTGAAATTATATAAATTTTCAAGTGAATGCGAAGTGGAACTTTCGTGTTTACCATACCAGAATATAATGTTAAACACAGACAAATTTTCACCACCAAGCCTTTATGAAATTACCAAAAGACAGTTATATAACATGGTTTGTGAAGCTGCGAAAAGACAAACATATGATACGGATTATAAATATCAATGGGAAAATTTCCACTGCAATAATCGCCTTAAAAATCTACAAGACACTTTTAGCGACATTAATATCGATAAAGGCGAAAATAATAATAAAGACGAGAATGGAAACAGTGATACTTTAAGCAATGTCACTCATAAAATTAATAATAAAACTAGAATAAATAGTGATTATACACCAAAAGATATTATTGAGGAGCATTTTAAATATTTACCAAGTTTCATAAGAAAGGAACTTTCCAATGGGCCTTTATCGAGATGTGAATATGTGGAATGCAGAAGACCTGTCTTTGATTACGCTTATTTTGAATTTTGTTTAGGGTATGTATGCATTTGATAAAAATACTTAATAAAAAAATGCTTTTGAATTGATTTCAGTACGTGTATAATTTTCATAGCATTTTTAAAAGTTTCATATCCTGCAAAGATTAATAGTATAGTAAAACATACTACAAAATATGAGCTAAAAACCATTCAAAACTGTTTATTATATGAGTAAAACAATAATTAGATTGCTCAGATACCAAATTGAGTAGTTTTAGCACTTGAAATGTGGAAATCCTACACCTGTAACAGTATACAAAAGTAATGAGGAAGAAATAAAAAAAAAATTGTTCCCGAAATCAAACTAGATGTCGCTACGGGATGTTCTTGATTTCTCCATGACATCCTTTCCGGTTTTATTTCAAGTTTAAAAGTAAATTAGTTTTCAAAACTCAATAAACAACTCATATTCTATTTATACTTTTTCGTATTTGTATTGATATCTAAGTTTCGAACTTTTCAAAAATCAACTTTTGCTTGAGCCGCCATCTAGTGGAGGTGCTTTTTAGTGCTTTCGTATTTTTTTTAAATACTTCCTCATCGAATTGGGAATTTAACTCCTCAGAGGTGGCGACACTTTGAATCCGGCTTGCGAGTCATCAATAAAAAATAAAGTATCAGAGCAATTACCTTATAATATTAGTAACATACTTATGTAAATAGTACCCGAAATTATGGTTTAAATATAAATTTTTAATCTTTCAGAAAACTCATCCTTATTGATAACGTCGAAAATATAATTCTAAGTGCCACATTTTGTTCCAAATCTTGTTCGGATAAATGGAAAATTGGAAGAGACGTTATACCATGGACGATAAAGTGTTAACACCAAATACTAATTTTAATATTATTTATTTGTATTTAATAAATTATTTTTACCAATGTTAAAATATTTCATTTATTTAAACATCGTTTTTACTACTCTTCATCCTTTCCACCTTCATACCTTTGTATTTTTTTATGATGAGGATTAGGCTTAGGTTAAGCTTGAACGGTTGAATTGCTAGAGCAGGCACTTTCATAGAAATAGGATCAGTTTTGAGTCGTTGTTAAAATATAAAATAACTGAGAGAAATATGCGGCTGAAATAAACCAAATAATTATCATTTTTACGTAGGTAAAACTAATAAAGTGTAAAAAAGTGGAAGTTCTAAAAAAACGGAAGTTTATTTGTGCTGATAACCATTATGGGAACCACCTTTAATGGGTATCATTTTGATTTTGCTTATCGAGAACATTTAATAAATACACGTTTTGGCTGCGATTGTACCATTAGAAACATATATGTAAACTCAAGGTGTAAATTAGATTCAATGATAAACTCAATGATATTATAAAAATTATAAACCTAGGACAAATTTTTATTTTTTGTTTTGAAATTTGCGCAATGCTTACAATAATAACAAAGCCCTAATACCTAGTTATTCTAAGCCTAAAGGAATGTGTTGTACTATGAATTAAAATTATATTTTTACATTTTCCTTTTACTTATCAGACAGCATATTTATTAAACAAGTATTAAGATACTTCCAAGAATCTGGATACTTCATTGTACAATACATGAAATTATGAAGTCTAATCTTCTGAGAGATTCTTAGTCTGCATTTTACGGAACTTAATCAAAGTATCTACCAAAGTTTAAAACATTTATATTCTCTTTGTAGATTACTAGATCACCTATGTGGATCACAGGTGCAGTTAACACGTCTAGAAGTCTTTAGGTTTACATCCGTTTACATACACTTTGCCTTATATTTACCTCAAAAAGGCTGAAAATATATAACCTTCTTGGATTTGGCTACTCATAAATTTCTTCTCGGAGAGTATTTAAAACTCGTGATCTACTCTTTGATTTCAATAAAAATAAATCAAAGAAAATTTAACATATCAAATAATTCTCTTCACTCTTCAAGAATTTGTAATTAATATGAAGAAAGTGAAAACATCTGCAAATAGTAGTATAATATCTCATGAGTACTTCCAAGGTCACCAATGCAGTTTACCAGCAGAAAAATTGTCCACTTTAACAATAAAATGTGCGGCGTGGCAGAAGATTATACTAGACATAATTACAGTAACTCCAAACGATGCCAGAGCTCGTAATTTATATAAGTAAGTTGAAGCTAAGATTTAACATTAGCTACTCTGTCCCAACTCACAGGACATCTATATGAATGGAATCGATCAAAAAGAACTCTAGGCTAACTGTCTTATTGTTAGTGATAAGTTAAATAAGTTTTTGTTTATAATATTAAACATCTTTTCATCTGGAGGTCAGGGAGATTCGTAATTTGTAAACAATATTATATTATATCAGCTGTCAAAACTCGAAATAATTGTGAAGCCACTTAAAAATTAGTGCATTAAAATAAAAGCTTTATAAATAGTTAAACTAGTAAATGTAAATGAAAAACAAAAACTATGTAATTGTTAATTTGTACTTTTTACGAAAGAATATTTTTCCGTCGTAGATGAAATGAAACGTGATAGACATTGTACAGTTCAAATCTCATTGGGGTAATGTAGCAAACGGTTTTTGTAGGGTCCGAATCGCATACGGGTAAATATTTATTAATCTCGCATTTTTTTCCCAGCTTTATTTTAAAACTTAATTACATTATATGAAATAAGTAAAACATAAGCTACATTTTGAGATATATCAATAGACGCGTTAGTAATTTTTTAAGTCAAAATTCTTGGACAGTTGAAAGATATTCACAAAACCAACTACCTACATACTATGAGTTAAAACATTTTTATTTTGTTACTTCATTATTCAAAACATCATTCGTTCCGAAAGTGATTGCAACATTAAAAGTTACATAATTCCATAAATCGCAATTACATTTGGTCGGTGGTCGACTTTAGTGCGGGAGATGTACAGTCGCGCATCTCTTGCCTTTGACGAGGGGCATTCTTGTCCAAAATTATTTTCTAATCGATTTTTCTATGAATATTTCATTAAAAATTAATTATTTTTAAGGTCGTATGCATCTTTGTGTGAGGAGAAATACCGCCATTACATGCATTACCCTTTTATTATACATCCATTCAGCAAACTTCGATTGTGGCTTGAGATGTCTTTCGTATTGTCCACCTTACTATGCTATACCGCTGTGGCGTGGAATATAAGTGAAACATATAAACTTGAGGTAATTAATATTACTTTTTAGTTGAATAAACCATTCTATCAGTGGATTTACCGGATTCCTGCCTTGAGATGCTTTAGATAGTTGAATTTTCAAATATCTTTTGTGTATGGCAGATGATGATAATATAAAAAAACTTCCTTTAAAAACAGGAAAATAATTATCTTAGAAGCGGTTCTTAGATATACGCTTACTCATGCAAATTCTTTGAAATCGGGCAGTTACTATTAACAACCTACACAAATACATATGAACCTCCTTTAAAACGATGATGATAAGTACTACTTTGCACGCGTTTGAACTTGGATTTCTTTTTTAGAAAATACTACTTTATCATTTTTAGATTTTTCGAATGTAAAAACACCAAATTTACATTCGAAAAATCTTATTTTTATACTAATCGGGACCTATCGAAATCCATGGTAGTACCCACGACAATTCAGAATATGTACGCGATTATATATTTTCTTCGGTGAATTCGGTGATATAACTCTATCGTTTTAGCATTTTCGTTATTTGGCAGAACACTTCCAGTTATTTTGCTACAAAAATAACACTACTAATCAGATTTAGATAAAATGTTTATGGGAAAAAAATATTATAACTTTAGAACAAAAATAATTTTGTGAATCTCTTCAGATAGGTATATAAATTAGTATAAAATAATTGAAAAATGCTCACAACAACAAAAATAATGAACTTAATTAGTAATATCTGTAAGATGTAGTTCATTTAGCAAAGCAGTTCAAAGAGAAGAAACGCAAGATTTAGACAAAGTTCGAATTCGGGTCCCGTTTGAAAGTATCTGTGACAGTTTATTTGACTCTATCGGACAAAAAGCTAGGGTCACCAGATAACCTTCAGGAGGCCATTACACACGTGAAAGAGTTGGAAGGGTTTCTGGTGGTCCTGAAGCGCGACCGCCTCGCTCACCATGATTACAGCTATAGGATACGGCATCTTTAACATGTACCTTGGTTACGATGAACGAAGGATAAGGATAGATGATTATGGATTTGATAGCAGCATATACCAATTTAGTAATTTATCCTAAATTTTATCCACCAAAAGATATGTCAAAGTAGGTACATTAACATAAAACGAAATATCTATCCTATGGCGAGAATCAAGGCTACAGAGTTGAGTGGTCGCACTCTGGCTGGAATAACCTCCGGCCACACACTATACATACGCAAAACAGACGTAATTTTGTCTTTGAGTTGCGGAGACGCCCATAGGAAGAAGAATCAATTTATTTTGATAGCATTTAAATTTTTTAAGGATCTCAACGACATCATCTTACATGCCAGTGACGTCATGATGCTGACGAACATACTAACAAATCTGTTTACCGGATACGTTGACGGTTATTCCTATCGTCGTGTAATACTGGATCCCTTCAAGATTTTCTCTAGATATTTAAAATCTTGGCTGGCGCTGGATATACTTTCTGCAGCTTCTTTTTTGCCACACCTACTAAACATTCAGAATGTGACACACCAAATTATTCTAACTAGCTTGAAGATCCTGAGAATACCTCCGCTCTACCGATATTTAGAAAATATTAATAGAGCCTACAGAAGCGGGGTAAGTAAAGGTTTTATAGGTGTTTTTTCTTCAAGATTTACACGCGAACAAAGTGATTTAGCAGAATTCTGCGAATATGGCTGAATTAAATCTCCAATTAAGAGTCATCAGCAGTGCCGAATTAAGCTAGAGCGGGCCCGTAGCAAAAAACACAACACAACTAATCTATGACTTAATTTTAATTTGTCAGTTTATGTTTATACTTAAAAATATGACTTGACTATAGAAGCGGCGCTTATTTTAGTTATTGCATTATTTAACACTAACTTGAAAAACATTATTATATCAAGCTTCTCCTTGCTGCGGAAGACTAATTAAGCTGTTGGTCCCGGCTGCACTGCAGTCGCCAACACCCACCATTCCGCTAAGGGCCCGCATGGATTTTCTAAGCTGATGGTGAAGCGAAAAGTTTTACAAGAAATGGCAATTTCAAAATTTCTTTATGTTAAATGAAAACTTCAATTTGATTGAAATAAAAAATTCAATTGTAGCGTCGCCGTAACGTACGATGTTTTATTTATTAAACGTAGTTTTTTAGGTTTTATTGAAAACATGCCAGGAAATTCTAATCTCTCTCTACGTATATCTAATGTGGAGTGTTTTTTTCCAATTCTCCATTGAGTACGTCGCGGAGAAGTCTTTCCACCCAAAACATCCTCGGAATTGCTCATGGATATACAAGGCACAACTATGGAACGCCTCTACGACCGCCCGTTTTATCTATTCCTTTCATATGGCAGGTAAATATGTTTCTTTTAGTCACGTTAAGCCATTGGTAGTGGCTGCATTTGCAGTAGTTAATACCCGCCAATCTGCATTGGAACAGCATGGAGGGTCACGGCCCATCTTCCTTAAACATCCATAACGAAGGTCTGAGTCCCTGCAGTGATGATGATGATGACATTTAAAATCATGATTTAACCTACTTATAATAAGTAAATGCGTGCATGTGGATATACAAATTAGAAGCTTCAAAACTATTGTTTTCCTGATTCTTAAGAAAGCAGTGCTCAATTATCAGAATTTATTTATAACATTAGATAACACCACATACATTGTTCAGGTTCCAAGATGAGTAACTTAAGCCCCTATATTATGGAGTATCTGAGACAACAAAGGTACCGCAATACCCAGACCTAAGACAATATAGAAAAGTCCGTTTAGTACATTGACCCGACCGGAAATCGAACCAAGCACCTCAGAGATGGCGATAACTTAAAACCGACGTGCGAACCACTCGGCTACGGAGGTCATCAAAACAATCATGATATAATATAGTAGATATTTGGTAGGGTTATCATTGTTTTGTTTTGAATCTATAACGTTCTACCTTTACTTGATTCAGCACTTGTTACAGTTGGATTATTACGAAAACATACAAACACAAGATTTTTCCAACACGGGTGCTACTTGGAAATATTCATAATGATATCTTGGATATTTGGCAAGGTAACTGTCACATCTCGACTATTTCATTTGACCCTTCCCTTAGATATAGGACTCTGCGTGATTTTCCTGTTGTACCAGGGTGCAATCTCAATTGTGGGTATAGCCAGGGTTTTTGGTGGGTCGGACCTGCTCAGTGGTCCCCACTGGCAGGCGGGTAGAAGATAGAACTTGACAAATGTAGTTCTCATCTAAAGCATTTAGATGTCATTTTTTGCGTCACTTAATTAACATTGTCATGTTAAATGACCTTTCTAGTTGCAAAAAGAATTTTTTACACGTATTAGTGCTTGAAAAATCCAGACTCTTGAACGTCCTGTTGGGTCTTGAGAAGCTCAATGTTTAGAGCAGTCGCCCGGATTGCGATAGGTTGTGGGTTCAAGTTCTCAACTTGGGGTCAGATACACTGCACCAGGGTCGGTGGATTTTCAAGCATTTTTCATATTATTATATTCGGTTTTAGATACTATTACTGTACTGTGGATTGAAGTATTTCGTCGCAGTATACGGTGTGGAATCAGCTGCATGTAAATATTACAAGATACGGAAACAAGTTGAAATGTATATGAAGCAGAGAAAGCTCCGACCAAGAATCAAAGAGAAGATACTTAAGTTCTACGCTATACGATACCAGACTACTTTCTTTGTGGTACCTATGACTTTTTTAATAATTAATTTTAAAATATTTGCTTAACCATGCTTGAAGGCACGTTAAGCTGGTAGTCCAGGCTGCATTCGTTAAAACCATTCCGCATTGGGCCCATGTTGCGGCTCACGGACCATCCTCCCTATTTCGATTCCATCCATAGGGAAGATCTGTGGTCCAGCAGTGGGGACTTTAATAAATTGATAGTTTTGGCCATTTTAAGAATATTTGCAAAGATCATTGAGTACGGTGACGTACGAGTATAAGCTCGTTTATACACGGAATACTCTGATTTTTCTTGGGTCAAAAAAAAAATAGGACTATCCTCATCGAAAAGACCAAGATAACAGATTCTTTATTTGCTTCACTTCATTAACATTTTCGTTTTAAGTATGCTCACTAGTAAAGATTCAAAGAACATTATATCCTAAAATTAAATTAACTATAATCAGTTGAAAGTCCAAATTTCATCACGAATAGTTTCGTTATAAGCTTAGTTCTGTAATTTCTCAGGAAGAGCGCATTTTACCGTGCGTGTCAGGCCAACTGCGTGAAGACATAATAATGCACACTGGCCGTCAGCTGCTCCGAGAGCTGACCTTTATGAAACACCTTCCGAAGAAACTTCTATTGCAGATAAGCTTTCAACTCAAGCTGGTAATATTTACCGCGGGCGATATCATTTACAAAATAAAAGATTTAGGTAAAGACCACCGTCTAAATTTTAAGTATTTAAAACTGTATACCTGCATATTGTAACTTTAGTTCATTAACTAAGTACTTTAGAAAAATCCTGGGTATTTGATACGTACGTGGTTGGTTGTATGTTTTTAGGGGTTCGTTTCTCGAAAGAAAAGCATGAAACCCTTAATGGGCCACACTGTTGTCTGTCTGTCTGTTACGACCCTTAATTATGGGCACGTCGAGTTGACATTAAAACATACAGATATATTAGATACTAGACCACCCAGTGTACTTCGTATCACCTCTCACCGTTTAAACCTTCATTAAAAACTACGAAAAACATTTCAAAATCAAAATCAGCTAAACCGTCAGCAGGCGTTCTTGAGATTAAGCGACACAAACGGACAGCATTGATTTTTAAAATCAAATGGTAAAAGGACCCTTCATGCCAGAGTTCCACTTGCACATTATATACAATTTTAAATAATATTTTTTCAGGTGAGTGCGTCTACTTCATAGACAAAGGCACCGTAGCCGTTTATTCAGAATCTGGAAGAGAGATCTGTCATCTAGAAGACGGTGATTTCTTCGGAGAAATAGCGTTGGTTTTAAGATATAAATTTCGTACAACGTCTGTGGTGGCAGTAAGCAACTGTGAAGTATTTATGTTAGACAAAGACGACTTCAATAAGACGATCGCATGCTACCCGACTGTATATGAACATATTAAAGAGGTCGCTACATGGAGACATGAGAGGACATGTGTCCTCGATGAACGCCATAAGAATGAGATGAGCCATTCGAATGATAATGATAATAGCGATTAATCCTGTAGATATAAGCATACAGCACGCCAGGGGCCAATTTCGTAATATATCGCAATTCCTTTCAAAGCTAATAATAGATTTCGGAACGAATATTGATTTGAATAATAAAAAAAACGTCGCAATCGCTATCGCATGTCAAATAGCTTCAACTATTTGACATGCATTCAACTATTTCAGTGACATATTGAAATGTATTGAGTTATTTTCGGTCTATGATCGAAGTAATTTATGTAACTTTTAGCATAAGTGTATGGTAATCTTGTTTGTGGCTCATAAATAAAAAATAAAATAAAAAAATATTAAATTACTGACTTGATTTCGCTACCGAATGTCAAATGGCTTTAACTTGTTGACATGCATTAAACTATTTCAATGACATATTGACAGGGATTGGGATAGTTATACAAATTTATCAAATTACAGACTTGATTCAAACCTGATTGCATTGGGGGTAGTTGAAAATAAATTGCTATAATTTGACATACTATAGTAACCCGAAGAGGTGATGGGTGAAACATTTATCTATTCTTGCAAAATATCTGTATTTTTTAATGGCAAAACTTTCACTTAGAATAATGTTCGCCACATATCAAACGGAAGATACGTCGCGTATTGATGGCGTCGGTTGCGGAAGGCCAGTACCAGAAACATTATGAAAAATGACAACCTACCTACACGCATACTTTCGAGACGCGTGACGAATCTTCTGTCAGAGTTGAACCGACCGTAAAACCTTACGCTTAGATAAAATAAATAAGTTCATTATAATATTAGATCATTAGTCAATCTATATTCTTGAATTACTAATGAGTAATCCAAAAAGTAATCGAAGTCTCGCTATATTATTTTAATTCCTATTTTTTTTTTGTATTGGCATTACGTGTCCTGTATCCTCATTTTCTGCATCTTTACTTATTCATTATATTAATGTGGTAGTCTTTAGAATTAATGTTAAAGTTACAGTGGTATACGTCTTAGTTATATTTTTCTGTTAAGATAAAGAAATAAAACGAGTTATAAGTTTTTCACCTTTATTTTAATAAACCAGCCACCATAATTTAAGCGTAAGATCGAGCATAATTTATGAGAATCAAAAATACTGATTGTGTGATGTTCAACAAAAGTAAAATGAAATTCACAGACTTGTCACTAATAACAATAAAATAATAGATTGTCACAACCTCATTGATAGATTTATATTCAAAATTCACATACAAGTATTTCAATTATTTTAAAATCTATGGATAGAGTAACTCTGCCATATTTCCAAATAACATTTAGATTCATAAAAAAAAATATTTGTGCTTGAAATTAAAAACCACGCTGTGTCGTGTAATAAATAATTAATAACTTTTTATAGCCCCGTTTCAAAATGAAACAGCACACACTTTTAGGCGGAAATATATATCTAACTTTGAGTTTGAACTTTGTTTTCAAGGCAATAAAATATATATTTGCCATTGAGGTAAGCAAGAGCGTGGTATGAATATCACTAGATACTTTATTCAGTGCATTCTTTGTGAACATAAATATTATTCGGTTCATTTTGCATCTACTGGTAATAAAAATATTCAGGCATATCATAAAATATAACTTTCAGAGTATTGTATTTTATTAAAGACAGAAGATCCGGTTTCAGCCATTTTAAGATTATGATGACCTAGTTTTGGCCATTTTAAGTTACCAGAAAGTGAACGTTGACACGACACAGGTGTCAACGGTATTAGTTTTTACTTGCATATGCGATAGTTAGAACGCCTTGAAGTGTCTAATAGCCAAAAAGGGGGCAATAGTCAAAATCAGATCTTCTGTCCTAGTAGAGTTTATCCACAGCTATCAGCACGGAATCTAACTGTCCATGCTCTATCGTGTCTTATCGTTCACGAATTGGTATTTAATGCGATGTGCTCGGCAATATGGCCGAAATCTGTCTCATTGCCGATAGTGATAGGATATGATGAATTACGTGAAAAGGCTTCCTAATTGGGTAGTTTCGATAGTGAAAAGTAAGTCACAAAATTGCATAAAAACAAAAATTTGGTCGCAATACACAAAGAGGTTCTGATTTTGAGTCTTAAAATCGCACGATTATTATATTATTTTAAAATTAAAAGTTGAAATTTTTTGTACGTGTGTCACGTGACTTGAAATACGACGCGCCAGTCTGTGCCGTCACTGTGGCGACAGCTTTCAGATTAGTCAAAGGTATGCCTATTAATTATAAATCAAATTCCTAGATGGTGCTGCTCTTTTCTGAAATATAATTTAATTAGATTTTTCCGGCAAGAAAACGTGTTGATTTTTCCGAATATATATTTGTTACAAGGGTTTTTTAAATTGAAAAACGTAGTTACAAGTATTATTTCAAACTATAGAGATTATAGGGTAGTAGAATATACTCGCAAACTAATACGATTTTTATTGAAGTGCTGCATAAATCTTTCGGCTATAATATATTTATTAATTTTCCCTATAAAGGTATAATTACATCGAGACACGGAAAATGGTAAATTTCAATCACGTAAGTGACTTAACCGTTAAGTAATTTTACATTTTTCTATGCGATATAAAAGAATAAATTTAACGAAATTAGTAATATTAGGAAATATACTCTTTTAAAATTGGACTTGGAAAGCATACGATATCATGACACACGATCATAAGCGGAAAAAACTATCGCATGCAGCAGTATAAGGCATAGATGTTATTCCGTGCTAAAATGTGGGATAACCTTAACTAGAACTAAAATAGAAAAAAATTCTAAGGAATTATTTCCTAAGGAACATTTTTCCAAATCCCAATTTGGAAAAATGTTTTAAAATAATGATGAAAGCGGAAAAGTTATAATTCATAACAAAACTTGTTTCAAACTCTGATTCTGAAAATAATTAAAATATGTGCTTAAAATCATATACATATTCGATTTATTCGACCATAATTTTGAACTTAACTTTAGATAATATGAAAAGCATTTTTTTTAACTCTTTTAATACTTACAACTGAATTTTAAGGTTTTAACATATCTTACAGAGCCGAAGGAGGCGGCGAAACGAGTTTTCTTTACACCTAGCAAAAGAATGACAGGTGACATTAGAGTACACGTGCACGATGATTATAGCGCCTCCTTCGGAGGGTTCCATAGTGATTGATTTGCTTTCACATTCATATAAGAGAGCATTCATTGTCTATGGTATCTTTTGTTCTAACAGACAATAAGACAATTGTATAAGTAAATTGTTAAGCCAATACAGTCTTTATTACTATGACTAAGTGAAATATAATCATTTACGCTTTCCAACATTAATATATTAATCATCGGCTGTACATAGGAACACACATGGCAATGCGATTCTTAGAAATAAAACGGGCTAGTCGATAGGATATTTACTTGATCGAACACAAAAGTATAACATAAAGAAATATCTAATTTCACACAGACTTGAATGTGTAAGTAATACAGATACATACGTAGTCTGTGATATATCACATATATTTTTCTAGGCGTGCATTCTCAATATTGACTCCGAATATCAATAGCTTGACGATTGAAATCGTTTTCAAAAACTATACGTTTAATTGATCAATCTCTAACAGTGCTATTAATAAACAAGGTTTAGCGTCAGAGTAAATTTACGCTTAAATTGTAATTTAAGTATTAGTCCAAATTCATATTATACAGAGAATAAGCAAACCTACTGCCTTCTAGGAGTAAAAATCACTCTCGAACTAGGTTAACCTTTGCTCAGTCTCTGTTTAATAATATGAATTTTGACTAATACTAAGTGCAATCTAAGCGTTAATATACTCCAACGCTAAACCTTGTTTATCTTACTCTCGAATTTGGATAAATTGCGATCGGTCTGCCGAAACTGCATTGCCCTGCAGTTGTCAGTAATTAATGCTTTTAAATAATAATTAACCTCCAATAAAGAGTAGATAGGACAATTCATTTTGTATCTATATTTTTTATATATAGTAGTAATTCTACTATAATATTGTAAAAGTAATTATTTATAGTTTAGATAGTAGATCGACTCTTTTATGTGTATGACATTAAGAGTATAAGGTATTTGGTTGCGGAAGGTATAAAAATAATATTACCTAAATTAAACAACAAATGTCTGTCCATTACAAATCAGATTCTAGCGAAACATTAAAATCAATATACAAAAGCAAATATCTGATTTGAAAACCTGCCTTATCAACTAGACCGTTTAAATTCTATTAACAAATAAACTAATCGGCCAGAACCGACTCTCTTAGCACTTTTTCTCTTTGATAAAATTATTTACAGCCAATAAGTACACTCATGTCATTGCATCACAAAGTATGGACGTACCAGAGCTCACACAGTAGCAAACTGTTGCCAGAATTCCACATAGAAAACGTGTTGCGTTAGGATAGAACATACTTTTATAACGGAACGACATCACGCTGGACTAGTATGTTCATTGCTGTAAATCTGACCTTTGACCGACCTGATTTGACCGGCTTGAAAGTAAACTGCGCAGTTAACATAAATAGGTATCGAAGGAGGTGAAGAGTTCGGGGGGGGGGGGGGGGGGTTAATTAATCGTAGCAACAGGGTCTAGTGTCATCCCACGCTTTCCTTACTTATTCATTTCATGTCATTTGCAAATGCATTTTTTTCATTGATAAGTACACTCAAGATATAAAGTGATTTATTATTTATTATAATTTATGAATTATGACCAGTGGTCGGAATTAGGTAGAGTTATTCATGTACTGTACTGATTTCATACAGCGAAAGAATAAAGTGGATATGCCTCAAATCCCGAGAATAATTTTAAAGAGCAGAAAAAATCCCGTGATTTTTTAAATAAAAATTTATTTACTTTTACACAATTTAAACTACTGCACGCAAGACGTTGCCAAACTTACATCAATGACATCGGATGTCCAAAGTTGCAAAATACCAATACGCGCGATGTTGCCACGAAGGTCCACATTAATATCAACATTTCGATGCAAGTACATAAATAACTCTACCTAATTCCGACCTCTGATTATGACTGAATTTTTTTTTTGGCTTTGGATTTTAAATCACACTCAAGTGTTATATTCGATTAAACGATATCAAAAATAATATACTTTTGATACCTATGCGGGGGGAGGGGGAGGGGGTGTGTGCTTAATGCAATTGCAAAGGAAAGGGACCATAGTATAATTCTGTCCTTTATTGTGTAGACAGATAAATATTATATAGCAATCTTCTCTCTCGTTCTAAATGAGGGATTTTCTGTTTATATATCTTTCTTCCCCTCGTACACTTTAAAAAGTAACACGTCTTAAAGTCAAAGTCACTTTTCATCTGATTCAAAAATATTGCTTCGAATGTTCAGTATCGTATTGATCATTGACATAAATAAGTTTCAATTTAACTCAACTTGTTTCAACAGATGCATTGCATTTTATAAGTATGTTCCAGCCTTATATTGCTTTTACGTTGGACACATCTAAAAATATTTATTTACTTTTGAACTCTTGTATTATAAGTCACTTTATTCATTTATATTCTGATACGATAAAACTTTATATAAAAAAAATACTGCAATCCGTTTTCTATGCTACCATATCTTAAACACTAGTAATTCTAGCTTATCTACCTATCACAATATTAAAATATGCAATCTGTTCAGTTCGCTCTAACATGTAATATGACTAATGGAATTATTGTACGTAATTGTAGTTTACATCCTGTTGTATATGGTAATACATCTCGTTCATTTCGTATGGGCCGATGGCGCTGAAATTTAAAAAAAATATGTTATAATATAACGCAAATGACAGCTCGCATTCATTCTGACAGCACACGTTCATCGTTCATTTGTTATAACTAAACGGACCTGACAGTTCACGTTATGTTGTCTACGTCTATGGTTTGGCTAAGTTCCTTCGCCTGTCCCAGTGGACAAACTAACTACTACTGTCTATGGTTTGTTTTAAATTATCGCTAAGTTGACTAGTACTAATAATTAAAACTAGTGGTCGCTCAGTGGTCGAAATTCAACCATAATAAATTTCAATTAGAAGTTATTACTGAAATCGAAAATCTTTTGACATTCAGTAAGACCACAGAAAACATAACAAACATATAAATAGATGTCTTTGATAAACATATAAAACTTGACACTGGCTTAATGCACAAACCGTGCGAAGTCAATATTCAAAAGAAACAAACAAACTCTATGTCAAAAGAAACAATTTGACCACAGAGTACATGTATGCGTGTAGCAAATACTCGCTACACGCATTCAAATGCATAGTAGTGGGTGTAATGTTTTATTTATCGATTTAATGTACTTTATACGTATTATCATTGAAAAATATTAGCCATTTGCACTTTTCCTACATATAAACTATAAGTGTGCCAAACTCCTCCGTCCTCGCAATTTTCGTAAAAAGGGGTCCAAAGTTTTTGCTTTACGCAGATTAAACTTAGATTTTTTTTTTATTAATGTCAAAATCCTAAATATAGTAATTTATTGACTGTCAGGCGGATCAAAGTTCGCTAGTAAAAGATAAAAGACATTGCTGAGTTTAATTTTATCTATAAAAACATCTACGATCTTAACTGCCCTAGCTGGCATTCGAAAGCTTATAGCAACATCAAAAACTGAACTAAAATAAGTATCATTGACTCAACAACTAGCATTGAATATGTTGAAAATGAAAAATACAAAAATGTTAATTTGACACTAAAGATTAGAACGTAGAGACAGCGTCAAAAAAGATGTCAAATACCGAATTTCAACTTTATATCTAAGCAATCAAAGTTGCATATTGATCTAACTATGCAAAGTTAGATCAATATGCAACTTTGATTGCTTAGAATAGCTTGGCATAATTTCTTCAAATTTATCTACATATAACTTGTTTTAACTCGATTCAAGTTGTATACGGTCGCATAGTGTTTATCGAGTAGAATCATGTTGATATTTAGTAGACCAAATTGAAAAAAAAAAGTATATTTGATTACCTAGATATAATTTACCAGGGGGTCATTCATAATCTACGTCGTACATTCATAACGGTCGGGGGCTCAGCAAAGTATTAATTAGAACAATTAATAATTAATTAAATGAAATCATTTTAAATCATTATATTGGATCAATTTTGCATTCACATTACTATACTGAAAATTATTATTAATGAAAAATTGTTAAAAAATCCACCTTGTCCATGGCACGTTGAGATGAGACTTGTGTTAAGGTTAAGATGTCGATTGACTTTTTTAATTAGGAGTATAACTATCTATTTTGATGGCACAAATTTCTGTTACTCACTTGTCGCCATACGGCCCATACAGAAACGTCGGCTATGATGTGGTTTCGGGGGTGGCTATTCTTGCAGCGGACGTCGTATAAAATAAAACGCATGGAGTTTTCCACCACGAACCAAAGTGTATCACTTCTTCTGCACTCACGGGAACGATACTTAAATTAAACAAAATATCATAATTGAACAAAAGCAGTTGTTGAAGTTGGAAATATACGCCAGCAGTTGTTTAACAAGAGACAGTCATTGATAGAAATGTTTAGTGTAATTTGCAGTCAACAATATTAAAGGTTATAATAATATGGATACGCCCCTGTGATATTAGGATCATCCTTTTTATAAAATGCAGCTCTTAAGCTCGATCAGCAGAGCGATTTCGTAAAAATCCGAACCCGAATTCGAATTCACTCAAGTGTCGGAATTCACTTCGAATGCGACATCCGCTCAACCTTGAATTGATATTAACGTTTCGTGGCATAAGTTAAGTGAGTTTCGAAATGCCGTAGGGATAGAATATGTGATACACGTATGAATCAATCAATCTTATTTTGTAAATTTATAGAAAAAAACGGAACCAATAGAATTTCGGAAATAATTTCGGTTCTGATCAAAAATAAAATATAAAACGATTTGCAGTTTCTGGCCAAAATCGGTTAATTTCGCTCACATCACATTATGTTTTCAGCGCAAAAACAAAATTAGGAGATTAAACGTAGCCTGAAAATTCAAAAATATGAGGAGATTGACCATAATCAAAAACCAATTGACCATAGGCAAAACCGACAACCTATAGTGAATATTACTATGTCATACTTCAACCTGTAGTCTTATTTTCATATGTTGATAAGAACAATACTTTACCTTAAATCGTTGAAAAGATGCCACTGAACATCTTCTTTACTCGTCTGTACGTAAGCGACCAAATTCTTAGGATTGTCTTCCACGCAAACTATAGCCGCTGATAATGTATATTCTTCTTCCGATTGTGTAGTGATGTGTTTCTTCCTGTGTTTGCTCTCCACTCGATTGCTAGATGAGTGAGCTTCTGCGGAAGACTGTTCCGACTAGAAAACAAATAATTAATGTCATTTTGATTAATGTAATGTGATATTATTGTTACGGAGCGCAACGGCATGATGTTTCCTCTGCTAGTTACTAACTCGCGCTAATACTATAGAAACTACGCGTGTAAATATACGACGAGACAGTGATATTCACTGGGAAAGAAAGGGACGGCTAGCTATTTTGGAGCTTTTTAGTAATGCAGCGAATTATTTCCGCGTATGAGTTAATTAGTCCGTTTTCTACATTATATCAACCTGGGATGAAAATATAAAAAAGATTTTTTTTAATCATATACCTTGTCGTTAATGATAATGTCACCATCAGATTGCAATCGTATGAGCAGCTGATGCGGCAGTACACAATGTGGATCTTGTGGAGAATTCTTTGATGACGACGCTTGTGAGGAAGACGGTCTGCAAAACAAAAACCATAAAGATTTTCCTTATAAACCAACCGCAAATGTCATATATTTAGTTATAGATCTTGATTTCCTTTACGGATATAAATGTATATAATGTTTGATTGTCCTGTTTTAGTTTCTAATATTGTGTAAAATCCAAATTGTAAAATTTTGTGTATGCATGATGCTATGCTGCTATGCTATGCTATGAATTTATCTATCTATCTATCTATCTATATCTGTGCAGTGTTAGCCGTAGGGCTGGTTATATCATAATTTATTTAAAATGTGTATAAGGAATCGTATTAATATTTCATAAACAAAGTAGGCCCCTGATTTATTTTTATCGATCTCAAAATAATAGACTATGACAAAATATAGAAATTAAATTCGTGTACGTAGCCAGACATTGTGAACAACGTGATTAATCTCGAATACTGTTTGAAAAAAAAAAACTAATTCCTAAACATATTATATAAGACAAAATATTGTACTGATAAATAAAACACCGTTCACACCAATAAAAAAAAATATAAAGAATCTTACCAAATGTTGAAAATCAGCATTCTTACAAAAAGAACTGTTAGTTTTTTTTTTTTAATAGGGATGATGACTGGATAAAAAAAGAAATTCTATCTAGTTAGTCAGCCAGAAAATAGATTTTTTTTATTTTCCAGTTTTTTTTTTCTTGAATTTAAAAAGAAATGGCTTTGATAATATACATTAAAGTTGAAGATTGGGAGACAAAAAAATTAGTCATCATCCCCATTGTACAATTTCTACCTTATTCCAATTTAATACAGTCGCCTGCATCTGCTGTCGATATATATAGTTTACCTGTCTGGATGTTTGAATCTGCAACCTGGACGAGCGCAGTGTAACCCATACCGGCAAGGTTTACCGCTACCGCCCCGCTTCGCTACATCAGGCTAAAAAACACCAGCTATCAGTATCGACTGAAGATTCCTTTGACTATGTCCAAAATTGTGATATATATCCAATCATTTGTAGGTTATTTACCATTTCCTTTTGTGCTCCTTTCACCCAGTAAGCCTTCTCGTGTGGACCGCCGCAGTTTATAGCAAGAATTGGCGGCAACCTTAGACAATAGACCATTTGAAATTTAATCAAATATAATATTTTTTTAAGTTTATTTTCGTAATACAAATTTATAAAAATAAAATTTCTGCCGTATAAGGTTTCTGGACGGAATTTGAATCCGTGACAATTAACTACCGTTAGGTCATTATTATACATTTCTCAGTATCAACTTCAAAGTAACCTTGTAATGTAGTAAACCTATAACAATTTTTTTTTTTCAAAGTGACAGCAATAGCAAATGACATGGCCGGAATTTTTCTTGAAATGTGCCCCAAAAAATATATATAGTTACTGTGGATTACAGCTAATAAGTATGTCTTTGAAAAATCACAAATTATATAACTGAAAAAGAATGGAAAAGCACTATAACGATGTTACAAAAATTAATCATTCGGATATTTTAAGAAGCAATTTTTTATTATTGTAATTTATAAATAAAGAAATAAAACAAAATTATTAATTTTCAATTTCGCTAATGTTATAATTTAAATATAAATATATTATTAATTTCTTACCTGACAATCCTGCCTCTTTGCGTGGTAGGTGTGAATCTGGAACAGTTTTCGCACCAAGCGGGCGTACTTCTCCTAGCTGCTAGAGAAGCGCGAACTAATTCTACGAAGCCACCTCGCGCTTCACTACCCTCCCTAGGGGCACCGGTCGGATACTGAAGCGCGCATGCTAACACGACAGAATCGCGTTCTTCCTGATAAAATACGTTAAAATATTTTTATATACCTACTAATTTTCCGCTAGCGACATCACCCGCGTGGATCAACGGTTTTATATTTTTATTTAATGAATATACATCAAATCTATCACAGTTAAAATTTAAAAATAAATTTTATCTTCAAATTTCCCGCGAAAACGCCACTTATGTAATGGCGTCACTATAACGTCACGGCACTCTGACGCAACATTCGTTCAAAATGGTTTGTGTTCGTTCAGTTGATCCCGTTCAAATTACATTAGGATGACGTCATCAGCGTTATCGTGTCGAGTTCACGTGACGACGGCGAAAGTGCTTTGTGCTACGAACTAATGTAATCCTATCGGCGACTCGATACGTTTACGTTACGAATACTTTACAAGTTCGTGCTCGCCCGACTGAAACGAATATCGTTCTATGTATGCATAAGGTTGAATTCTCTAAGGTCTGATATCTAAGAGGGTCTTGACGTCGCGCTGTATGCGATCACGTGACAACGAACATAAAATATTTGTTTTTACATCATTCATTAAAGCAATATTATAAATATAATATGAATACAAGTATGATTATCGGTAAAAGTATATTAAACACTACTAGATAAAAAAATAATGTATTTAATTTTCGTTTACTGCCGCACACCATACTCGTTAGAATTCTAATGTCACCTGTTTTTGCGATTCATTTGCGAGGCACAAAAATATCACTTCTACCGCCACTTTCGACTAACATTGATCTGTTATTGGCCCTACTATATTGTCGTGATAATTCCAATCTATATGCCGATTATCATTAGGGTGACCACCTAGATCCCATAGAAAAATATTTCCTGTCTAATGTCATGCTTATGGGGCCGTTTAAAACGGTATATAAATTGTCATCTGAAGTAACTCACATATCAGCAAACAGTTTTTTTTTTATTGATATACAGATAAGTTGTAAGAATAAAAGTAATTATTTTTTCCTTACATTACCTGTTATATTTATATATTCTCAGTCATCTAAAAAGGATAATTCATTCCTTTAATTTTCATTGCATAATACAAAGATAGATACTGTTTATTTAGATAATAATAATAAAGTTGGTAGTTTTGTTCTCAATCTTATTGGGAAATAAATAAAGTTCAATTATTTAAAATAAATATGTATATGAAATTCTTACCTCTTTGTTGCACTTTAGACATCTATTCAATTGATTTCGACCAATCGCAAACAATCTTGATATCTCAGATTCTTCTCTTTCCGAGTGGTTGTTCTGTAACTCGTGATTTTCATTGTTTACCGCTGCTGGTTCAGCATCGCCAACTCCTGTGAAATCACATAATACTTCACAGTATAACATAAAAATTCAAAACGCAACAATGAGTTGTACTCATTTACAATAAAATTTACATGACTATAGCTAAGTACGTATTCGCTTTCAAGAAATGGGTCATTCTATTGCGTAATAAAATCTCCTCTGCCATTAGCATTAAAGTTACCTTCTTTTAAACAATAAATCACTAGTTAGTACGATGTTGTTCGACAGAAATAACTGCATTATATTGTGTTGATCTGAATTATAGGATATAATATAGTAACACCTACCAACAAACTCTGGAAGTCCAAGTACTGCTGCATGCAAAAATAACTATGCCATAAATATGTAATTTAAAACATAATGTAAACAGTGTTGCATATATTTGAACTTAGTTGTAAATACATGCTTAATAAGTCCTACCCGTCTGTTTCGAAATGGCCGTCGACGACCGTTACTAAATGACGTCATAAGTACGGTCGGCCAAGAAAGTGGTCTACCAGTTTTGACAACATTTCCCGTGTCTTTAAAGCATCGCTAAAGGCGAATCTTAGAATTGCATACAAACAATAAAAGAGATGCACAATGCTGACGTGTTGTCGTAGAGCACAAATGTTATTTTGACCTTTGCAGCCTATGCATTAGATAATAATTTGCAACAACAAATAGTCTCCACAATATTTCATAAATTTAAAATTTAAGTAGGTCACTTCAGAGTGGAAACTATTTTGTTACGAAAACTCTTTTACTGAAAAAGAATATATCACTTGACAATTCATGTCAAATATTTTCTCGGCATTTTCCGTAGGTATTTTCCTAATTAATTTACACTACAATGCCCCGAAATTTATCCATTAACGAAAGAGCACAAATAATCGCATTACACAATGATGGTTTGAATATTAGTGAGATTTCTAGAGAATTAAATGTGTCGGTAAGTATTATTATGTCTGACGTGAGTTTAATGTAAAATCTCAGACCAAGTCCGAGTGTATTTTTTTTTTTTTTCTGTTCATATTTTATTTTTGATTATAGAGACAAGCTGTCCGTCTTTGGATAAGATGAGAAAGCGAGGAGGGGAATTTGAACGCTCGGAGTCGTAACGGTCGTAGACCTGAAATATCAGATACTCAGCGAGTCGTCATGAGACGGAGTTATGAGGAATCTGGCTTTATACCAACGCGTTATTTTGCCGACATATTTGACGTGACTCTCCAAACCATTAGAAACCATTTACATTACATGGGCTTACATCACAGGCGTTATGCAAAGAAAATTTATATGACTTACGCTCATAGAATGGCCAGATCACATTTCGCCATAGAATATTTGGATTTTGATTGGAGTAACACTGTTTTCTGTGACGAGAAAACTTTTAAATCCAGTCAACACGGGCGTCTACACCTTTGGCGATTCAATAAAACGCGATACACGCAAAATCATGTCGTGCCAAATAGAGAATCGGGTCGTATCCTGGTAAATTTGTATAGATGGATGACTGCTGATGGTGTTGGAGACTTGACCTTTTTGCCACCACGAGCAACGGCATCAGATTATGTTAATGTTCTCCAAAATGCTATGTTGCCATCCGTCCGGAACGTTTATCCAGAAAATGAAATGCGTCAATTTAATTATTTACGGGATAACTGTCCCTTACATAAAGCAAGGGTAACACGTGCTTGGTTTGATGCACATCCGGAAATAAACTTGACACCGTGGCCTGCAAAATCGCCAGATCTCAACCCTATCGAAAATATGTGGGGTCTTATGGTTCAGAGATGGTGTAACCGTAATGAACGAACAGCAGAAGCACTACAAGGGCACTGCAATGAGGTTTGGGAGGAAACACGTGGGTCTGATATCTGCTCAAGACTGGTGGGCTCGATGAGGGAACGTCTCCAAGCTGTTATAGAGGCAGATGGCGGCTACACAAGATTATAATTTTATAATTTTAATTTTAGAATTATAATTTTATAAAAGAATTGTATATATTTTTTATCAACCAAAGAATTAGCATTTTCACTATCTCTTCTAGTTTTAGCCCTTGTCTCGCACTAAGCTATGGGTCGGCGCAATATGTTTTTCGTCGCTATTCATTTCTGTTATCCGTTATCTCAGTATATTCAGACCTATAACACGCATAGCTTCTTACGCATAGCATTTCGCTACCTACTGATTTTTTTTATTTGTATTAAAATATAATTAATCTACATTCTAATGTAGGATATTTGTAGACTATAAGACTTTATTTACGATATTCTAACTCTAAAGTATTTAAACATACAAACAGACAGACAGAAAAAAAAATATTTTTGGCTTCTATTAGTCTTATGAAGGCCGTCCATATATTTTTTTTCCAAAATATCTTACAAATGTAACCTTGTTACATTTTTATTATAGGTATAGATAATTACTGTCAAAGGTTACGTCAAAATGATGAAGATAGCTATAATGACGTGTACTTGACGTGTCAAAAATATAAATGCTACGGAAAATCAACCTTGTTGTTAGTTGACGTAACACGCGAAATTCAACCTTAGGGTGGTAGACCATTCTTGGCCGACTGTTCATCAACTGGTACCGTCGACATAAAAATAATGATTGTTTTAATTGGGCGTACGACGTATGCAATGGGGGGGAGGGAGGGAAGAGTGGTTAACTCTAAGTAATAATATAATACACTAGCTATTTTCCCGCGACTTCGCCCGCGAAAACTATAGCCTATATCACCCGAATATAATATAGCTTCAAATAAGTGAAATAATTTTTAAGATCGGATCAGTATTTTACCTCTTTATAATATTTGTATAGATGCCGTAGCCAGACGGCAGACAAAGGCGTGACGTTTCAACTCAATGTATTTTATTGATTACGAACAAAATTTAAAAATACGACTTTAATAATCTTCTATGATCTGCCGGACGGTCATATAAATCCAATGTAAACTGTATTTCCAGTTATGCAGCTTTCAGTTTTTTAATTTTAAAAATAAGTTGAATTTAGATAGCAACTTACAAGCAACATAATATTGTTATATGAATACGTAACAACGTGTTTGGTATATTTATTATTATACAGCTTTATTTTTATATAAACTTACCTTCTTCTTTTACTGGCCAGCCATCTTCCCTTGTCTCCTCCTGTTCGAACTCGGTTGAGGGGCCAAGAAACTCTATTTCAGTATACTGATACTCATCGGAGAACTGGCCATTCACATTCGGTGTTGCCAAGCTCCTGCCAGGATGTTTAGTGTTGCTAGCTCGCGCTTTCGGCGGACTATTTTGAGCAATAAGCGCCATTTCTTTCTCCTTCTTTCGTGTTTCTAATATCTCGTAGTGGATTTGATGCAGTATAAAACGATTCCAACTCTGTTTAAGATAAGTTGGAACACGTTATATAAGAATAACAAGGTGAACTTGTATTTTATAAAATTATAAATAAGATAAAACATAAGGTATTGTTTCGACCTGTATTAGTTAATAGTCAAATAAATAAAGGTATCGATAGTTTGTATAATATTTTTGGTATAGTATTAATAAATATAAATATTAAACAACATCAAACATATTGTTCAGATCCAAAATCAAAATATCTTTTAGGACTCGTATTATGGAAATCTGAAACAACGACGGCAACACAAAACCCAAACCCGAGACAATACAGAACATTCTCCCACATCGACCCGACTGGGAGCAGAGCCCAGAACCTCAGAGACAAAACCGGCGTCCGAGCCTATGTAATTTTTAACGTACTTTTTTTCTCATTTTTCGTATAGAACACGTTAGTGGTTACGTTAGAACTGAGATCGAAAATCTTCTAATTATTTTTCTCAGTGCCGTTACGTATTACTTCAACAAACTTTATAGTTAGTTGCTTTATGATCAACACTTTTTATCTGATTCGCACTGTACTCCGTATATTATTGCTTTTTTTGCATAGGTTTTTTACTATATCTATTTGCCTAATAACGGTATTTTTCCTTTCTATATACATATACGTATTTAAAATTTATATTACTAGCCATTTCCGGCGTCTTTACCCGCAAAAATAAAGCCTCACCCGCGTATGATGTACCTTCTTGTAGGTGAAAGAATTTTGATGATCGGATCAGCATCTCTGAATATTACAAACGAACTAAGAAAATTTACCGCTTTATAATTATCACCACCCTTTTACATGTACACTGAAGGGGCTCAGGACTTACTTATGGATAGTTAAGAAGGAATGGCCGTAACCCTCCACGCTGGCCCAATGCCGTTTAGAGGGTATTAACCACTGCAAACGCAGCCGGGCTTAATGTGCCTTCCGAAGCACAGAGTATATCGAGATAATAATTTTTGGTCACCCATCCGGTAACCGACCTTGCAAACGTTGCTTAACAATGATCGCGTGCCGCGACGCTAGTAAGTTACTGCTCTTTACAATATTAATAAAGAAATATATTTTACCTGTATAAGTGCGATCAAATCTACTCTAGCATCAGACCCACGCTCTGGTAATATTAGTCCTAAGGCCGCCGCTTCGGGAACAGTTCGAAAGGCACGAAGAAAATTGACAGCCTGACATGGCGCCCCACCTGAAGTATCCAGCATCCGAAATAGGAAACCTAACAGGATTTTTAAAAGGGCGAAATACTGCATTACATTTAATTTTGCATCTTTAAAGAACATTAGAAATACACAAGTCTAAGATACGATTATAAAAAATGAGGGGATCCTCATCTGGTTATTGATTGTGAGATGGTAACTATATTAGATAACATGTAGATATATTAATAATTTAGAACAGGGTTGCCAAGCTAAATTAGGGGCTATCATTGTAATGTCTAGTGTGCGCCATTTTATAATAATAAATAAATATATTAAACATCACATGCATTACTCAGATTCCAAGAGTAGCTAAAACCCCCGTATTATGGAGTGTTGAGACAAAAGGTTCCACAATACCCAGACTCGATCCCCGACCGGGAATCGAACCCGGGGGCTTAGAGGTGTCACCTTGAAATTGGCGTGCGAACCACTCGGCTACGGACATAGGAAGGCTCCCGGTGAAGACGGAATCACTTCTGAGCTCCTTAAGATAGCAAGGGTATCTGTGCTTAGAGAACTAAGGAAAGCTATTTAATTCCGTCATAACTAACCCTGTCATGACTACCCTGGAGCAGAGGTGTGATGGCTGTTTTTGAACGAGATAAATGACTCTTGAGGAGCTACAAATCGATCATAAATCTGAGTCACATCTTAAAGTTGTTCTCGAGAGTCGTTACAAATCGTCTTGCAGCCAACCATCAGAACAGGCTGGATTTCGGAAAGGCTACATGTACCGTAGAACACATACATACAGTAAGGCAAGTTATACAGAAGTCTGAAGAGTATAACCAACCGCTATGCACAGCTTTTGTGGACTACAACAAAACTTTAGACTCCATCGCGACCTGGGCTGTTCTGGAATCCCTGCAGCGATGCCAAGTCGATTAATGTCAAAGATATACGTAGATATACTATCAAAGATATACGTAGAGCTGCGGTTAGGTAGAGACGACTCCGAGCGAGAAATCAGCAAGAAAGTGCAGCTGGGCTGGGCAGCATTTAGGAAGCTGCCTAATATATTTTCGTCCACTCTGCCACAATGCTTGAAAACCCAGGTATTCAATCAAAGCGTCCTACCAGTCAGGATCTACGGTGCCTAAACGTGGAACATGATAGCGAAGCTGTCCCACCGACTACATGTCGCTCAGCTAGTTATATAAAGGTCTATGCTCAAAATTTCTCTAAGTGATAAAATCCGGAATGAGGTCATCCGGCAGAAGATTAAAGTAATGGATGTCATCCAGAAATGTAGCCAGCTGAAGTAGCAGTGGGCAGGCCACATCTGTCGTAGAACTGACTAGAGATGAAGTAGACGGGTTTTCGGCAAACCGGAGGTGCCTCGGCAAGATTTGCCGGCGCCTCGGCAAGATAGACTGACGTGCTTAGAAAGGTGGCCGGCAGTTGCTGGATGAAGACAGCGGAAGATCATGTTTAGTGGAGTTCTATGGGGGAGGCCTTATCTAGCAGTTACTGCAACAGGCTGATATAATGACGATGATAATATAAAAACGGAACTTTATTTTACAGTGATGACTTCCGATTTAGCTAGGCAACCCGTTTTTAAATTATCAATCTACATGTAAATTAACATAAACTTTGTGACACTAACAATCAAATAACAGGTAAGGGATTTTTTTCATATATACCGTATATCTTAAATTAAGCACAGAAAGAATTTCGTACAACGACTCGGCACTACATATTATCTGTTTCGCTTGTGAGCAAACATATTGCTATTGCGCTCGCACACATGCATCTGACCAATTTTATCATATTAAAGTGAACCTAAAAGGTTATCTATTAGTAGGCACAAAGCTTACGTACGAAATTCTTCCTATTCGGTGACCAGGCTTTATACAGATATTTTAACAAAACAAACATATGTGACATTTACAAAAACAACGTACAGGTAAATTTCTAATCCTATTAACTTCCGTTAATGCTACTTATAATGTACTCCGTTAATGCTACTTATAATGTACTAACAGTTCGGGAGGCAACGAATGTGATTAAATAACGTCACATGCACTTAAACTGGTACCGTCGACACATTAATTTCTATTAATTTTAATCGTCTTTACTTTCCAATAATTACAGAGTTGCGAGTTGATATTATTTACGTAAAGATCATGAAACTTAATAAAAAAAAACTATTTAACATAATAAAAGCAACATTCATAAAAAAAATATATTGCGATGTCGTTGCTAGCGGTACTCGTTTAGTGGAAGTGGTATTCGAAATGATGTAACACTTTATTTTACGAAAGACAATATTTTTCGACAGACGGAGATAAAGGCAACTTTTAGTAAAGATAAAATAATAAAAATAAAATTACCTAATTCACAGCTAAGACAAAATTCTTTGGCACAAGTGTGTGCTAGCAATGTCGATTTCACCGGAGGTGTATAATATAGAACCTGAAAAAATGTGATATCTATTTATTTCGAAAAATTTTGAAAATTTTGCTTTTAAAACTACAAAGTGTGTATACTGAACATAATAAAGCGTTACAGTAACATCCAACGGCTAAATGGCGAATAGCGAGTTTTTTGCAGAGCAGATTTACTAATAGGAGGGAATATTACGCAAAGCTCGGAATAGTTAGCAGCACTAGCATATGTAGTAAACAAAAAATAATTCGAACGTTTTTTTCTTTTACAAATTAATGATTATCTTCCTTATTCTATTCAAATATGCAGCATAGATGTATTCACCGCCATAAGCCTATTAATATCTCCATGGGTGGGGTTCAGGTCTTCCCTATTGTTGGAACAGAAACGAAGAGGGAGAATGGGCCATGACCCACCAAGCAGGCTCAGTGCGGATTGTTGGGTATTAACGACTGCAGATGCAGCCAGGACAAACATGTCCACGTGCCTTCCGAAGCTAATCGAGGTCCAAAGATGTATTACTGGACAAAATTACACTTTCCTAATTATAAATTCAATTATATTATTCCCACTATTACTTTACTCTTGGTCACTGCTCCGTGAATGACCATTTATATTTATAAAAATAGTTTACTACGCGTATTAATGCTGCAATCTACAACAGAAAGTTGCTTTAAAATTTCCTATACGACGTCCGATCGACGGAGGCCAAACGCATGATTAAAATATAAAAAGAGTGTTATTTCAATAATCATAAGATGTAGAATACAACAGATTGGGCGTTACGCTCGCACCATTCGAGAAATGTATTATAGATCGACTAACCTGGAGCATGGGATTGCAATAAGCATTAGGAATCGTAGACTCTAATCCTGGAAAACCAGTTTTATTGCAATTCTCCAAATCAACATCGTTCGGTCCATGTTTGTTATATCGCAAATCCATCTAAAATCAATGACAACACAGTTGATTTTCGACTAACACGAACAACTATCATCAAGAATATTTATCTACCTTCTGATAGTATTTAGGAATAGGCTGTGGGCTGTATCTGTTTTCAATTTGTTTCGCCGCATTCAAATCTTCCAATGTATCTTCTACGTATGGGATCTAAAAGCAAATATATCATTTATAGATATGATTAATTCATTCAATTAAATCTACAAAGAAAAGTCTAACATTGTGGATGTAAAAATTTATAATATCGACATAATACTTACCACAAGCAAATAAAGTGTAACCTTATCGATTTTAGAATTTTTACTAAAACTTGATCAAGCAAGATACCTGATTCCTTCTGGAGTTTCTGGGATTAGGAGCATACCCAATAGGTCCTTGCATTTTCATCGTTTTCAAAACTTCAGGGTCGATAGGCTTGGGTTTCCTAAAAAAAAATCAATCATATAATATCAAAGCTGTAGTATCTATACATCTTCTTGCAATACCCCTAGCGGGGTAAGCAAACAAGACGACTAAATGTGGCAATTCAACAATAAATTGTGAAACATGTGTAAACAATAACTACATAGTATTATGTAGTATTGTTAAGTAAAAGTTTAGATATATTTTATTTTAAAATGACGACATTATTAAGATATAAACTAACCTGAAAGTTTTCTTGAAGAATTCTGGTGGCAATTCATTGAACCACTTAGAGCCAGAACTCAAAGGCGGCAGAGGTACAGTTGAAAACTGGAATGTGGTCTCTTTGAAACCGACGAATGGCAAACCTACTACTTGATCTGCGAATTCTGTTGCTCTGAAATTCCGATACATACTCGTAAGTGCTCGTCCATGATTATGCGCGGAACAGTGCGACGGCGATTACGAAATATCAAAAAACTGTTTTAAATAAATCATGAAGGATGCCATTTAAAAAAAATCCTATGCTGTGGTTATATTTCTACGGACAAATAAATTATATAACCCTTGCAACCCGTAAAGCATTCAGTAAACCTTCGACACCATTTTACTATTTCGATTTGCACATTTCTCGCGCTTCTATTAATGATGTTTCGTTTGATGTGAGACACTTTGTGAGAAAGAACGAAACGCAATTTATAAATTTAAAAAAAATCCTTTTTAACCAAGTACTGACGGTCACAATCCAGCTCAGATTTATACTACAAATATTGATTTTAATAAGTTGAAAACCTTTTTTATGCCAACACAATTTTATTTCTATCTGATTGTCGTCCGATCCTTTATTATAATGTTCTAATCATAATTAAGTTTAAAGCACGGTCGCCGAACAGGAAGAATTTCGTACGTTGACCTTTAGGCCTACTAATAGATATCGTAAACAATTTAGGTTCACTTTACCCTGACAAAATTTGCCTAGATGCATCTGTACGAGCGCAATAGAGATATTTTTAGGCAAGACTGAAAGAGATACATAGCGCCGGGTCACTGTGCGATAATGTTTCTGTTCGGCGACCGTGCTAAACATTGATGAAATTGAAATAATCCCCACTCTTGAACTTACCTATTTAATAATAAAAATATATTATTTCATATATGAATAATAATATTAAATATTTAAAAAAATAGTTATGTGTATGAATATTTATAAAAAGATAGATCACCTTGAGAAATTATTAAAAACAGGCTCGTGGTTATGCTGTGGCGAAAACAAGTGAAGGTGGCCAGTTAAGTCGCCGAACACAAGTGCTTGACTAGTAGAAGACACGTCCATCACACTCACTGACAACGAGCTCTGTGTGCCAATCTGCACGAAAAGAATTAATACTATTGCAATGTCAAACTTTCATTTGTTTTTAACTCTCAATAGATGGCGCTAATCTAAAGTAGAGACTAAAATCTACGATAGTTGCTAAGAAATAATTCAAACTTTCAATTTCCTAAGAAAGTAATGCGATATGAAGGTAAAATAACAATTAAAAGGGAAACAACTAGATCACTGATGTAGTTATAATATGAAGGCACACTCTTGCTATAGATATACAGTTCAAAATTGAATAGCAAGCTAGAGCATTTCACTAAAATTACGGAGGTCTTACTGAGGCGTGATATTAATTATTTGTTAGAACAGCATTGAACTGTATTACTGTTGGATTAGAGTTCTTATTAACTTTAAAAAAAGAAAAAATTTGCTTCACTCAGTCAATTTATTTATATCACACATATACACCACATTCAATTTTGTATACTTATTTAATATATCAAAACATATAATTAGTGAACAGTTAATGGTAAAGTATTTTGTAATATATGAGTATTTACTATCACTATATTTTCCAATTCAATTAAAAAATTAAAATAAATTTTATATTTATGATCTATTAAACCTGTGCGAATATCATAACTTACCTGAAAAACTGACTGATTAGCCGACGGCTGGTTGACATGCAGTAAAGCTACATGACCGTCCCCAGAAACTGTGACCGCTCGCCCAGAGAATGCAGGCAAGAAATGAAGCAGCAAAGGTGGTGAAGCAGTCTGAAGTGACCACGCGCCTTCAACACCAGTGTTAGTTCCGCGAAGACAGCGAACGTCCCATACTACCACGTATGGTTCAGCTACGGCAACACCCGCTCTAAAGGAAATAGTTATTTAACATTTCCTAGAAACAGGGAACTAATTATCTAACTTTAAGAAAGTAGTTGTATAACCATTGCTTGTTTCTGAAGGTAGTTGAAAAAAAGTATTTGTATTATGCGGCAATGGTTGTGCAACACCTTTCAAACTGAAAGCGATTGCAAAAGATTTAAAATTAGACAATCTGGGGGCAGTTCCATTGCCAAAGAAGTTAGAATAATTATATTTTTATATGGTGTCGTGCATTTGATATTCCAACCATCTATTTAGTTTTATTATGTTAACTATCAAAAACGTATTAAATCTGTTAGAATAACAGGTATACACTATACACATCTATTTATCTATCTACACGCCGTATCAGAGTGACCAAACGACACAAAGTAGGGTCCTAACATACATACTCGCCGGTGTTTTTACTTCTGCCATCACCTTCTAACAGCACACGATTTATTTTAATCGTGAAAGATGTGTCGCGACCTTCCTCGGTTTCTACATCCTTCCACTTTTATGTTGTATATCATTTTAGTTATTCATTCATCCATCCGACATTCTTTCCAGATATCCAGAGTTTGTTTCTGTTGATTTTTACACCGACGCTATCTTTCTTATCTATTTATTACAAATGCGGTCTGCAAGCGTCTGCAAATTCTACGTAATGACTTCTTTTATTCTGGTGCACATCAGATGATATAATTTCATTTCAATAACGTTCATATGATATAATATAAACGTTTGATATAATAACACTTCAACTTATCACTTTTGATATTACTTTTATTTCATATAATCATCATTTGTTATAATATATACCTATCATTTGATATAACACTCATTTCATTTAAATACATTACATTTAATACTCACTTACTATAATGATCATTTGATATATTATAGTTTGATATAATCATCATTTGTTATAATTGTGAGAAGGTATTATTGGAAAATACAGTTTTTATGTTATTAATCATATTTGTGTGTGGGAATGTTTGTGGCACGCAATATTCAGTGGATTATTTAAATAAAAATAAGTGTGAAAGGTATTTAAATCTACTTAGTTTACCCCTACTCCACGTAGTCTTGTCTACCCTATCCTGAGCGCGGAAGAGCGAAGCGGCCCGCGAGATGAGGAGCAGGTGGTTTTAACGCTCGCGTGGTGGTAAGCGAAAACCATCTGCGACAATAAGCTCGTGTGGGACCGCCGGAGCCTCGCATCGCCGGAGCGGTGACAGCCATGCCATGCCGGCTAAATGCTTCTTATTTATAAAAACTAAGTAATAAATTACAACAATGTTTTAAGGTCAATTATTTTTAGGTTAAAGTGTTATATCATAGTAGATAATTTGATTATTGGGCAAAAGGTTGTTATATCACACAGATATTGTGTTTTGAGTATTATACATGATGAGTGTTACAGCAAATGTTCATTATATCAAACTTTTTATACCAAATGTTCACTATATATTTTGTTTTTTTTTATATTTTTTGTTGGTAATATCAAATTAATGTTATATGAAACTTTTTTATGTCATCTGATATTATATGTTGTGAACATTATACAATATGTTATTATATCAAACATTACACACCCCATTCATTCTACTTATATGCTCTTTCTGACATACCCAACTCTTGCTACCATACAGCATTTGGATCGGCACCACATTGTGTATAACAAGCTGCACTTTCTGGCTTAAGGTTTTGCTGCCAAGCAGTTAACATCATTAGTCTATTAATATACCCATCGCTAGAATACAGGCTTTCCTATGAATGGAATCAGATATGGAGAGTAGTGAATAACTCAATACGAGTTTCCACTGCATAATGGTGGGTATTAACATCTGCAGATGCAGCCACGATATGGCCCATACGACAATCGCTTAACCACCGCACTGCACGGCAAACGCGCTAATCTCTGCACCATCATAATGGATAAATAAATACTCACGAATCTGTAAAACCACACGAGATCAACAAGTCGCCTTGCATGTCCAAGTCTGAGAGGCATGCATTATGAGCCCGGAATGTATGTTCTGCAGCTTTCGGGGTTCTTATATCGCGTAACGCTACCATACCGTCAGCGCTACCGCACGCAACTAGCGAACCACCTCCACTACGAAGGACAGCACAACCTTCTTCTTGAATAGGCTGTAATAGTTTTTCACAAACTTTTATTCAACTTCATCTGTTTGTTTCTAAGCCAGATCAAAAAGATTAGTATTCATTTTAGGCACCATTAAATGTTGCCACTATAATAACAATAATGGACCAAATATATTACAGTGGCATATAGCAATAGGGATTTAGTAGATATTTTAATGTCTCACATAATCTCATCAGCTGCTCTATGTGGGCATACCCTTTGCATAACCCTTTACATAAAAATAAATAGATTAGATCATTTAAAATTATGATTGAACAGAGACATACTTTAAACAATTTTGATATCAAAAACATATTTTAACTGATCTAAATGATCTCACTAGATTTTTTACTGACAAGTTAGATTTATTTGAACTCAATATCATATGAATACTGCATATACCATATTAATCGAAATGCAATCAAGATATTGCAAATAAATAAAGGATACATATTGACTATAAAGGTCCAGCTTTATGTGTTGTTATAATATTAGTTTAAACTAACATGGTATGCTAATGTTTGCAATTTCAAAGAGCATAAAGGAAGTTAAAGCAAATAAACTCTCTAACAAATTTTATTTTATACTAGGTTTTATTACATCACCCTATTCATTTAAAGATATTCACTTACTAGAACTGTCTCTTTCATTTTGGATAGATCTAACTCAAGCAATTTATCTTGATGACCACCCATTAATAATTTGGTAGTGCTAACTTGGTACAAACACTGCATGTCAGTCATATTCGTTGACCTAAAAGAAATAGAAAACATTATAAAAAAGTGATAAAAATAATAAGTGAGAAAATGCAAAATTATCATTTTATTACATATTAATTTTCAACTGTAAAAATAAATTATGTGAAGTTCATACAAGATTAATAAATACTTATTACTTATATGTATTTTTAGGTATTCCTCTCCTAATCTGATGACGTAGAGCGGACTTGGTCAAAGCGTATAATCCTTGTTCAACAGTTATAATATCTCTAACCTCTTCTGACTCATGTACTTGGAAAGAAGTGTACTTTTGCATACTAGGTCCATAATATGATGTGACATGACCCTAAAGAAAAGGTTTAAATAATCTACAAAATATAATATATCCACCAAATTGCACAAATGTCCACCATGCCAATGAATGTTATAAATATTAAAATTTGTAACGGTAATGTTGCTTTAAACCCTTTTAATGAAAGTTTGCGCGACCAGTAAATAATTTTTCTTAATGAAAAATGCTTAAAAAGACTCTGTGCTGGAACTCGGACCCATGACTTTTCGCAATCCAGGCAACTGCTCTTACCACTGAGCAGTAGCTCAGCAAAGATACGTCAGTCCTGTTAGGTCATGGGTACCTAACAGGACTAACAGTTTTCAAGCAATTATGAAAATACGCTCTGAAGTAGCGAAAAAGTAACAAGTCACGGGTTCGAGTCCCATCTTAGGGACAAAGTGGAATTGTTAAGCATTTCATTAAGAATATTTTTCAGTATAGTATTGTTAATGCAAAATTGATAAAATATAATACATTTTTATTTCTTCCATTTATAACTACCACAACAAGTTAACAAAAATATACATTTCTATTAATTAAAAATAAAAAAAACAACATTTAAACACTTACACCCTGATTTCCCATCCATACCAATTCCTCAAACTTGTCAAATACAGCAGCTGTCACCCCAAACCTGTCACCACCATCCACAAGGATGCTGCTCCTGACCTCATATTCAGCATCATGATTAGGAATCAAATATTGAGGTGTATACTCAGCAGCATATGGATCTGTAATGATTTATTTTATTGGTTGAGCTGCCGTCAAATGAAGAGTGCAATAACTTGGTTTATGCTACACTTGATCTGATTGCATTTAAAGTTTTTTTTTTTGTGTATTGTTGAAAATCAAAAGAATTACTGTTATTTTAAAAAAAAAATATAAGAACAAATATAGAGCTAATTTTTCTGATCATTAATATGTACTTAAGACGGTTTGCCTAAAATTTTGAGTAGTTGAACTTATCACAAGGATGTCAAAAAAATATTCTAAAAACATTTCCTTAAAACAACATCTACCAGATTTAAATCCTTGACATAAAAAAGAAACATAAGAAAATAAAAAAAATATAGTTACTTTTTCACATGACTGTAAAACAAAAACATATGACGTTATAAATGTTATAAACGTTATGATGTTTATAAAATAATTATGAACAGATCTATGCTTGCTAAGAATGTTGTCTTTAAAAATTTTAGTTTACAAAATAAATATTATAAATATTCAAGTGTAACATTATAACATATGGTAACATATGTTGTTGTGTTAATATTTAATTTAGTTTATTTATGGTAAATAACATAGGTATGCACTGAAAACTATTAAAAATATCGATTTACTTTCGAAAATGTTTACTTACCAGCCAAGAGATGATCGTTGGCTAGACAAAGATCAGAATAATGATATTCCATAGTATTTTGCTAGATTACTTTTATTTAGAACATGAATAATATCTACCGATTAACAAGCTTCCTTAAACAATGCGTAAAGCATTAATAGTAATTATTAATATACAAAAATCGGAATCATTTTGACCAAGCTCGCTCAATGCATTATTTTATTTTCTGTCAGTTTTAGATAAAAATAATACCACGTCTTGACAGTTATTTAACCAATAAGCAACTAAAGAGCTCACGTTCACTTATCGCCTATTGGTTAAAAAAGTAACCATGTGTTGTACGGATTGGTCGATCTACTGTCAACTAAAAAGACATTTCTTTTTTTATTTTAAATTATTTTAGTTTAGAAATATCTATTTTTAAGTGTTGTAAAAATCTTCGATGGTTGTACTTTACTGTTTCACTCACTCAATATCCTACTACTAATATTATAAATGCAAAATTTTAAAAAGATGGGTACGTAACGTTTTTTAGATTTTCATTCAAATAATTACTGAACGAGTTTTATAATATTCGAATTTTATCCCAATGAAAGGTCCCTCATGGAAAAATGTATGTACACACGGCGGCATGTCAGTTAGCCACAATGTCAATTTTCAGACCATTTTAAAACTTTATAGGGCTTCAAATCATGTGAAGAATTTTTAGATATTTTAACAAATTTATTATTATTGTATTGACTGTACCATCAAGTCATCATATAACCATCATGTAACCCAGTGGTTCTAAGCCTTTTAGCCCTCAGGGACCATTTTCCATGATACCACAAACTATCGTCGCGGAATCTGCGTATATTATATGGAATAGGGTAGTTTCAAAATCGTACAAAAACTAAAAATATATTATAATAAACATAAAGGTTCTAATTTTGAGTCTTAAAATTTTGTTTGCTAGCCATTGTGTGACGTCACTGTGGCGATAGCTGTCAGATTAGTCATGAAGATATGCCTATAAATCAAATTCATACATGGCGTTGTTCTTAGCTTATTTACATCTTTTTATTTTGTAATCAATCGTTAGATGGCACTGTTTTTATTTTATTGTCATCTTTTAACATTCTACAATTCTACATTTTGCATGTGATTTGTGTACATATCACAATGACATCAGGAATATGATGGACAGCGTTTTCGCAGGTATAAAACAGTTTAAATATTGATTTAATTTAAAGCCAAGAAAACGCGTTTATTTTTGCGAAATATTTGATTTATGGCTTTTTCAAAACAAACTAGATGTCGCTATGGTACTTTCTTGATTTCTCCATGACAACCCTTCTGGTTTTCTTTCATGTATAAAAGTATATTAGTTTTAAAATTCAATAAAAATCTCATATAATATTTGTTTCGAACTTTGCAAATTTCCATTTTTTTTTAATCATTGTCAGTTAAAAGGAACGGATTTTTTTTTCAGTCCATTTGTTTCCTGCAAAAATCACCTTTTGCTAGAGTCGCCATCTAGTGGAGGTGCTTTTTGTGCTATCTTTTTTTAATACTTCATCATTAAAATAAACACTAACAGGTATTACTTCAAAAAGAAAGAATACCCTATTAGCAATCTATGTTTACTTTCTCTAAAAAAAAAAAATATTACGTAAATTTTTCGTATACATCAATATTTACATATAAATTGATTATTTTTCAATAAATTAACAAAATAAGAGTTATAAAATTATTATAACAACAAAACTCTCCTAATTTTTCTTTCCAATGTATGAAATGTATGCTTTTCATGTATGCCTATTATGATAAAAACAATATGTATTCTAATAATTAATGACATAGTAATCCAAATAATAAAGCATTTTTATTATAAAACTAGCTTCCTGTTAGCGGCTTCGCCTGTGTGGTCTTGTATTATACATATAACTCTTTCTTTTGAATCACCCTATCTATGAAAAAAAAAACTGCATCAAAATCCATAGCACAGTTTTAAAGATTTAAGCATACACAGAGAAAGCGACTTTATTTTATACTATGTAGTGATGGTTAATATACAAAATATGAAAGGAAACAGCACATTTATTATAATAAATTATATTTTAACATAGTATTAAATCAAATGTGTTATTAGTTTTTAGTTTGTAAGCGATATACATTTTTAAAATCATACCTTTGTACCATTAAATTACACAACATTGGATTTCAAACTACAAATGTTACTTTTGAAAAAGGTGAAATTGTTAGCATACTTTGCAAAGCTGCTCAAATCATATTGTCAGAATGAAAGTGGTTTTTTTTTATAAATTTACCTTATTAAGTATGCTTTCATATCCTATGAAGAAAAAGAGACCTAACTTAAAATTAAACAGGTCTATTTCATTAATCCAGAGATTTAAAGATATAGATTTCATCTTATTTCAGTTAATTTCTCATAAACTGCATATTGATCTTCATTTATTTTCATTCTAGGGTTGTAAAGTGTTGTATTCCTGTTTTTACATAATTACAGGTTTAGAACGAATAAATATAGCATAAACATTGAAATTCTAATTTACAGTAGTTGGTAGGAAGTGTTGGTAATAACTCTTTGTAAATTCGGTCATGAGATCAGGCATTGCTTCAGGAAGTGTTGTGATTAATTTTGCAGGGCTGCCAGAATATCTTGCAAATGCAGGCACAACTGTTTCAGCCGGTAACACTGAATTGTCCTCAATCATACAGCAATCTTTTAACACACATCTACGGCCCTAAAACAAGATATTTTTTATTGTAAATAGATTAATTGTAGGTACTAGAATAAGATCACAATATTTTTCTCCAAAAATACTTACAATAACTACATTTTTACCAATATAAACGTAAGATCCAACAACAGCAGCATTCACCACAGTATTTTCTCCTACAAACACATGATCGCCCATTTGAAGTGGGAAGAAAGCCACTCTGAAATTTATGACATAAGCATCAATTATACTATATTAAGGTTTACCAGAAACAAATAACATTATTATGTATGTATGAAGAGTAATGAAAGTGAATGAGCCAAATGTAGTATAAAAGAACTGTTTGTGGTGGTGTTTGGTCCTCTCTGATTACCCTGCAAGGGAAACAGCATGAAGATATAGATAGATAGAAATAAACAGTATTAGTAATATTTATGCAACATTTTATTAGTAAATCTATAATATCCTAAATATTACTTAAATTCAGAAGAAACATTCAATTTTGTCTTTGATCCATTGGTGGATATAATATCTATAACATTAAATTTAAAAAATATAGTAAATAGTCTACATTATATATAAAATCTAACCGTACCCTTTACTGAATTTTTTGAAGGGCGGTCGTATAACTGATCCTTTGCTTATGATACAGAATCTTCCGGTTTTTACGTTGGCCAAGTCTCCTCGTATTATAGCATCACTCTGGACAATAACTTTGCCATGCAAGACTATGTTTTGTGATCCACAAAGCACTGTCTGCCGACTAACTTTGTTTCCAGAAGCCTGTAATATCACAAAAAGTAAAGAAACGGCTACAATATAATATTTTTTTTATGTTTAAGAAGTTGGTAATGCATTTTCTAAAATATACCGTTTCCACATATTCAGATTTATTATAGTACGTGTCTTGTAGTTCCATTACTTCAATTAACTATATCACAGTAATTGCATAAAAATATACTTAATGCGAGTTAATTACTAATTTATATACATTAAAATCATCAAAAACTTTCACGACACAATCGGAAAATAAGCAAGCGAGAAAAAACGTCACTGTGACGTCAATGTCAGTCAGTTTGACATTATTTCAGTTCAGTGTGCTACTCCCATTTTTAAATGTTACCCTAAAACATTATTTTTAGTGAATTTCATAACAAAACGCATTATACACACATCAACATAGTCTAAGGATATTTTGTATAAAGTTCTAAATTCAAAAAATACTGGCTGGCTTTAAAATCTTTTATGAAAACTTATTTTATACGACTTTTTGATGATTCCAAATATGAATTAAAAAAATATAATTTCAAACAAATGATTTGCGCGGCATAATTCAAGCAAAGTTTGAAGTTTTCAATTTACCTACCATAGTTTTAGAAGATTTTTTTTATGTTAATCGAAAGTTTTAAAACAAGTTAGCTGTCTTATTTGAATTTGTGCTACTGTATGCATTATGTAGCGACGCCATTTAACAAGAGAAGAAATGTGAAGTATTGCTGAGGACATCGAAACAAAACAAAACGTGATATCATGATTATGGTCACGTCATCGTGCTACTGGTGAAGTGGCTGAAAGACACCTACGCATAACCACCAGCTGACTGCAGGAGCACGCGGTATCGGTCTTAGACTGGCCCGCGCAATCACCAGACCTAAACCCCGTAGAACACGCATGGGACATGCTCCAAAGAAGAGCTTTGAGGAATATACCTACAAAGATTGTCACTGAAGAGTAACTTTTTTTGCATCTTTTCAGGACCTGGGACAATAGCCCACAGCAAGACTTTGATAAATTGATTCGAAGCATGAAAAATCGTTACAGGACCGTTGTTAACGTCATGGGTGGTTTTACTGACTATTGATTTTCGTAAAATTGCAAATAACGGAATAATTTCGCTATATTTTTCACTTTTCTTGCAAAACACATTTATCGTTATTTTTACCATTATTCTACTTTTCGTCTTTACTTAAATAATTTATTTTTAGGTACAAACAAATATTTATGTTCTATTCTATAATCTACTCTAATAAATGGGATTATTAAAAATATAAACTCATATCATCAATAAAATATAAACAATAACATGCAACATGCATGTTATTCAGAAAAAAAAAATCTGAGGAAATGAAGAATAATCAAAATATCCCTAGACGATGTTGATGTGTGTAGTTTTGCATAGTTGAATCTAAGCCTATACTGGACATTGAACCTATATTGAATGACTCTGCAACGTTTTGTAAAAGGATATGAATATGGAAACTAAATTAAAGTATCAAATATTTATTTTGTTTATTACTGTTTATTAGCAGCTATTTGTATAAAAATATATAATTATTTTTTTGCCCGTCAAGAATTGACAGAAATTTAAACGCTTTTTTGTACCTTCTCATTACGCTTGATTATTAGTTCATAATTCAGTTTTACAAGTTATTTGGGTAATATTATAATAGGGCAACTCTGTATCTTTTTTTATTGCGTTAATAGCAGAAGGATCTTGTCCATGCAGCTTCTTATAAAATAATAGGTATATTTTATTATATAAGCTAAAATATTGCTGTTGCTTGGCTACAAAGCAACTCACATAATTATTTATTATTATTGTTGGTAATAGTATATTTTAGGACCAACTTTATGATCAAAGGTTTACTTTGTTGTTCGTCTGTCATTCTGTCTGTCAAAAGCCTTTATTATATTTAAAGGACGGAAAGAAAAACGAATTGAAATTAAAACCATATGTAACGCGATGATTAGCACAAAGAACTACGCACTCTTTTTTTTTAAATAGGCGGGCACCGTTTACCGCCGTCGACGGCTTTCGCTAACGCTCGAGCGCGGGAATTTTACTATAACTTCGAGCGAAAATGAGCCTTATTACACAGTTCACCGAGAACCGTCTATGGCCGCGATGCATGCGTTAACAAACCACTTTAATATTTATGTTTCCAGTACCTACTTTAGTTGATTATTATGTATTGTAAAATTGGGATAGCACGTATTAAATCGTAAAACTTGTCCAGAACTCCTTGATAAACCCCGAGATATACATAAACACCTTACACATGTAAAAATGACACTTTTAAATTATCATGAAAATACAAACGGCCATTTACGCCACAAAAAGTATATATTTTGACACGAATTTTATTGCAAAATTAAAAATAAAGATGAGAATAAAAATTCTTGATAAACTATTGAATAAACACTTTAGGTACATTTTTGTCTCTTGGGTTTATAAAAGTAGCAAAATACGTTAACACTAGCTACATTTTAGGTTTAACTGTATAGGATAAATCTCTTTGTCTTTAGTTAACATTTTAAATTATTTTGAGGGTTTGGCGGTAATCGATATAAGACGTCGTGATCGTGTCAGTTTAAAAAGTAGAAAACACTCACGAAGTATCCCAATACAGAAGGTAAGGCTGTATGGGCTAAGCTTTCTTTGATTTAAATAACGCTAGAGTTTTTTGGCGCCAACAAATATTTTACTTATTTTTTTACTTGCTCTATATATGGTTTGTCGTTAGTAAAATAATTCATAAAATTTCACTAACTGCAGAAAACTTGTTGGTTCTCAAATACATTACTTGTGTTACATTTTTCATTATTATATGATTAAAATAATATGGATCGTTTTGTTGTCCGAGAACCAAGAGTGGGGGCAGGTAAGAAGCGTTTGTAAAAGTTCAAAAATTTCCATGTTTGAAAACAAAAATGCCAAAATTCATATTACTTCATGACAATATTTTTACAGAATTTCCTCAAGGAAATCATCCTATTCCATTCAGAGTGAGTGGTCCGAGAAATAATGCTAATATGATGTGAGTAATTATTTATTTTTCTGGAATATACAATTTTATTTAGAATATTTGTATTCAGAATGATATTTACCATACAGAAAAATACTTTTAAAACAGAAAATAAAAAAATTGTTTATAGGTTCGAATTCATGATATTGTCTAATTAATATTTAATGTATATATTAAATAGTAGAGTAGCTCGGTGGCGTAGTGGATAAGCGTCGCGGCCCGCGATCGTAGTCGTTAAGCAACTTTCGCAAGGGTCGGTCACGGAACGGGTGACCAAAAAATTATTATCTTGAGCTACTCCGTGCTTCGGAAGGCACGTTAAGCCGTTGGTCCCGGCTGCATTTGCAGTCGTTAATACCCCCCAATCCGCATTGGGCCAGCGTGGAGGGTCATGGCCCATCCTCCTTAACCATCCATAAGGAAGGCCTGAGCCCCTGCAGTGGGGACGTAAATTTATGCAAGTATTTATGAATTCCGTTTTTATTATAGTCCAGAGAATATGATTTATGGAGGATATGGCATGGAATCTCCCTTTTTCGCTGAAGGCTACATGGGAGTTCAGCATCGCATAAATAATGCTGCAGCTTTATCAACTATTAATGTATGTCATATTATTTTTTTTATGTGTCACTGTCTGCTTTTTCTCCTCTAATCTCCGTTTAACTTTAGTTACAAACTTTAATTTAATTATGTGTTTTTTAAATCAAATAATTATTAATTAGTGATGGATCAAAGCATTTAACTAGACACTTGCATATAAATGTAAGGTACACAAAGTCATATAAATTGCACAGATCCCAAATTAAGAAGCAAAAGTACTTGTAAGAAAATCTGGAACAACGGATGTACCACACCATCCAAACTTGTGACAAGAGAAAACTTTATTTTCTGCATTGACTCGCGTCGTGCAAACCATTCGGCCACGGAGGTCATAGTTGTAGTAGATAGCATTAAGGATATTGACTATTTTCTTTCTGTTAACTTTAAAGCCTATTATCTTATCCATTTCTAAAACGTATCTAATATTTTTCTATTGTCGAATAATATTAATATTAGACATATCATTTTAAACAGATATTGCTTAGACAATAAGCATTAAAGAGTGGAGGCTCGTTAATTGACAATTATGAAGAAAATTCACTCAATTTATCGCCGCATTTTATTGATTATGTAAAAAAAAATATATAGTATCAAAAATGCTTCAATAAACTACCTAATGGATAAACAAAGAAAAATAGGTGATCATCCCTACTAGATTAACCTTTAATACATTTTTAAGAAGGTTTTATTTCATCGAACATCTATGCTATGACAGTATGTTCGACGTCGAGTTCCAGGCTGTTTTTATTACAGAATAGCACTGGTGTTGATTCAGTTTTTCTCGTTACTCTGTATCTTGTTAATCAGCTTGATGAATACAAATGGTTTCCGCAGCGTGCCTCCAATCAGGGACAGATTTTGTCCGGCATCGATCCACGTTATCTTGCGACCTACTCGGATAATAGTGCTGCATATATCGTCACCGGTGTGTTGAATATTAATTAAATCATTAAATTCCATTTAATTATAATTCCTACTTTATTATTATCATTTGTGTCCCCTTATTTTGATTCATCATCATCATCATCAGCCCTATTACGTCCCAACTGCAGATGCTGAGCCCTTTCTTATGGATGGTTAAAGAGGGCCATGACCCTCCACGCTGGCTCCATGTGGATTAGAATAAAGTGTCTTCCGAAGCCCGGAGTATATAGCTTGAGATTATATTTTTTTGGTCACCCATCCGGTGATCAACCCTTGTCAAAATTACTTAACGCTTATCCACTTCGCCACCGTGCTACTCAATTTGTTTTGATTACATATTTATTTTTGAGACGACAATATTAATATTAAAATGGAGTGCAATATTCCAACATTCACTCCTTTATTACACATCTCACATTTTCTATCTAATTCACATTATTGTATCTCATCATAACCCTTCGAGTCTTTGAGTTGATTCTTCATTATTTTAAACTAGTTTTTACTCGCAGTTTCGTCTGCGTGGTATAAGTACTTTCAATCGGTGGTTTTGTCTTTATGTAAAAAAACTTTTTTTATATAAAATACATCGTCATAACTACTATGGCGATGAATAAAAATTGCTTTAAAAAAAAAATATATATATATATATATATATATATATATATTTTAAACAATTAGGCTTACTCAAGCTCTATGCGAAAATATAAATTTGTGATATTATTAATAATATTTAATTAAGCGTTTAAGTATTTAAATGTTTCCGACAATTTTTTGTACATGTTATACCTATTTACAATATTAAAATATTACGATAAAAAGGTCATCGAATCCAAGATGAAACGCCTCGCTTCCCATTGAACAAGAACTTTGGGAATGACTACGAAAACCGTAGCATCGTAGCACCAGATCGTAGCAAGACAAACACATTAAAACAACACGAAGCACCAAAAGGTTATTGTCTTTATTGTTCTTATGATTTTAATGGGTTCCGTTATTAACAACATTTCCTTGATGTAGTAAGCAGATATCAAAGATGATAGTCCTTATATTGTAGACTAAATCATAAATAGGGGTATAATACATAATCCCCGGGCATTAATAAAGTTAAGCTACTTAGAGCAAAATTTGTTTTAAATTTTATTATTTAACACAGTGCCCCGACATTATGAATAATGCCATGTGATGTTCGGGCAATCTGATATAAGTAGGGTTATGTGCTTTACCTGTGGACGTTTTTCAGAATTTAGAATAAAATTATAATTTACGCTAAGAGCCTTTATTTTAAGTGAACATTATTTATTCAGCTTAATTACAAATTAACTCTTTATAGTAAGCAGTCTTAGCCACGAAAAATATAATATTTTTTGTGGAAATAAAATGTTTAAAAATGTCTTATTTTATCCACAGTTAAAAACAGTGAATGAACCCATAGCTAAGACCAAATGTATCTTTGGACAGGAGTGTACCTATGTGTGTGTTTGCTTGAAAACTAAATAAATAAATAATTGATATATAGTCTACAATTCAGAGTACGTACCTTAGACAGTCTAAAGGTACGATATTCTTTTGTCCATAGCTACTGTACGGGGAATACACCTTATTGTTGAGATAGTTATAATAAAAGTCACTTGTAGGCAATAATAATAAAAAGTATATATTTTATTTTGTCACTGTAGTAACAAGTTTTTAAACTTATTTTAACACTGAGTCTCTTTATACTAATAAAATTATAGAAAAGGAAATTATAACTATGGTGAAATAATGGTAGTAGAAAGTATGGTAAAATGGTATGAGTGAGTACGCGCGATTGGTATGGCGATCGGAAAAACACTAACTTTTACTTCAATATTAGAGACATTGCGAAACAAAATTAAAAATAATTATGAATTAAGTAGCAAGCGAATATTGCTGACGCGCGTTACCTACTTATTACAGTTCAATGTGCGGTCGGGACCGTACAGCTACAAATTAACGATTATAACCTCTTATTGCCTTTGCTTTAAAACATCACTCATATCTTTGAAGATTTAATACCATACGAAAAACAACATAACACATTATGTAATTTATATAAATTTGTCTCGTATATTTGCTTATTGATATTTCAGAAAAAACGCATAGAAATTAAACAAATATATTTACTTTAATCGTCAAATTTTTTGGACAACGCGCTTTGAATATTTAAGATCAAGAAAAATGGCAACACGTCAGTGTTACCAAGAGTCAAAAATGCTTTAAAGATGCGTTCGAGTAAAGAAATTTTGTTACCTATTTAGTTTTTGAGTTATCGTAGTTATCTATAGGTAAAGCCGTCCAAAGGTTCAACACTTAACCCTGAATTATACAACAATATTGCATGGGGCGTGAAGAGAACAAACAGGGAAGTACAGAAATCAATTCTACGAAAGAGGCTTCTCATTAGAAAGCAATAGAATTTTAATTTATAATGTCGAAATCACGTCATCAATTTCTGTAGCCATGTAATTTTGTGAATTAAAAAATTACGTTTACGCATTACTAGATGACGTTATGCGCCATTAAATCTCACTAATACTGTTGAAACTACCTGTAGTCATAAAGGTATACATCTGGTAGGGGAGAAAGAGACAGTTACTGGGGAAGACAGTAATGGGTAGTTATTCTAGTACTTTTTGGTAATGCCTCGAATGTATCGGTAGGGCCGAGATCAAACTAAAATGTTCTAGAACACTCTAGATGTGGTATCAGCCCCTATAAATACGCAGTGAACTACCCGTCCCATTCTTCAGTGAACAAACGATCTGAAAGCAAGAGCAATCGAAAGCGAAACTCGAAGCGATAACTAGAACGGTGAACGATCTAATAGTGTTGTGAAGTATTTAGTGTCTTGAAATAGTGAAGTGTGAAATTTGGAGGCGGATTATTTATGCTAAATAAAGTCGAATTGTAAACAATTGTTGGTGTTAATTTGTATCCCGAACCCTAAATCGTAACAATATTTGTCATAGTGCCCTCTTTTGAGAATTTTCCATACTGCGTGGACATTATATATAATGCCCGATTAATTTTGCTCATAACATACACTGGTATAAATTTTAAAGACTCGAAATGGAAATTGCGACTTGAGAATTAACTCGTATTAAAGTCATTAAAAGTTCGACAGAGTAATAAAAGGATTCCTTGTGGTTTCTTGTAAGGGGGAACCTTAAAATAAACTTCGAGTCAAGACTGTTCTAAGAATTTTCGAGGAATCCCAATTGCCTACTAGATTTTGCAATCTATTTTTGACCTATCACAAGAGAATAAAACTGTAACGTTGCAGTGGGTCCCATGTCATGATGCATTGTTGGTTGGTAAACTATGGTAAAGTAACAGGCACATTGCTAATGTTACATTACCATGTTTTCAGATTTATTTAGTATTCTTAAAATTTAATGCTAAGAGAATTGGGAACAATATTTCAACGAAAGATCACTTATTAAAGGAATGTGGTTTAAAATATTACAACCTACTTTGATAGGTATTCCCTGGTTCAATGGTACTGACATGAGATGGGATGTGTTAAAGACGAGTCTGAGAGGACATAGTTTCTACAGTATGTGCGATTTAATTGGGAACCGAGACTCTGTAACAGCACTTTGGCTGCACCAACATCGGTTGTTGCCAGAATGTTATACAGAATGGTTGAGCCAGGCATTATTAACGTAGAATAAGCTTATAATAATTATGTTGTATCTACGGAGGTGGCATTTCGCAAGGAAAAACCCTCTTAAAAATAAAAGAATTTAAAAAAATAGTGGACCTTTTTGAACGAGTTTTTATTGTTTCCAGGGTCAGTAGTTTTTTTACCCACGTTTGTTACTAATAAAACCAAAATTATAATTTTTCAAAAAAGTCGAACAGGCGTCGAAAAACTCCAGTTTTTTTTAATTTGCTTGTGTTTTACATAAAATATGTATTGCTTAAGCTTCCATCATTAATATTTTTTTGAAAGTATGACAATGAGTTGATTTTTTTAAAGATGAATGTGAACAACCGTGGTTTACTACGACAACAAAATCGGGATAATCGTACGATATTTGATATTCTATTTTAATGCTAGAATTTATTTCTGAGTAATATCGTGACGTTTCGAAGATCGTCTTTTATTTTGCGAATATCGGACATGAATAAGTTTCTATTTGTCCTATGTGTCGTATTCAAATTACAGAATAGTTAAGTCACGCTTAAAGAAACTGTCAAGTTATCTAAATTCTAAGTTTCAGATATTGTGACGCTATCAAATGAGACTGAGCAATCAAATAAGTCTCAAAACATCAACATTTATAGAAGCAATGCTCAAAAACAACTCAAAGAAAATTCTAAACAAGCATATCAACTGAAACATGAAAATGGTAATCTCATATTTATATATAATTAGATATTAGAAAACAAATTTAATAATTCTCGAGTGTCTGTATGTTTGGACAGAGTAATAGCTATATACTTTGATGAAGTTTTTTTTAAAGTACATATGACTTCGGTTGTTAAATATGTCAGAAAAATCATACCGGTAGATTTACACATGTAAATTGCTAAGATGTGATATCGGGGATGCTATTAGTAGTATTTGTATTATAATAACGAATAATGTGAGAACTATTTTGGTTTAATAATTTATTTGATCACCCTTTTACGTCCCCACTGCAAGGGCTCAGGCCTCCCTTATGGATGGTTAAGTAGGATGGGCCATGACCCTCTACGCTGGCCCAATGCGGTTTGGAGGGTATTAACGACTCCAAATGCAACCGGGACCAACGGCTTAACGTGCCTTCCGAAACACGGAGTAACTTGAGATAGTAATTTTTTGGTCACCCATCCCGTGACCGACCCTTGCGAAAGTTGCTTAACGACAACGATCGCTGGCCGCGGCGCTTATCCACTATGCCACCGAGCTACTCCTGTTGCTATGCTGTTGATATATGAGACAATTTTTTGAATTCTTTTATCATCCAAATATGTTTAACGTGTTCTGTTTTCTAATTGGAAAATTACCAGCTTTTTAATTAAATTACTTTCAAAGGGCCGGTTAAGAGTGAGTCGGTCTCACGTATCGAGAGTTCAGTAGAATTATTAAATTATAAAAGCTATGGGTTTTTTATAGGTTACCTTGTAATCTATAGTTAAGGAACCATTATTACTAAACTATAACTTTGTTTTCTTAGGGTTTGCATAAATGGCAAAGTTGTATCCGAGGTTTGAAAATGAGCTATTAAGATCTTACCATAATATTTTTATGGTTTTGTCTCTCTAATTAAAAAAAAACATATGTTATCACTTTGCAAGCGATTATATTTCAATTGACTTTGAGAAAAATGGTTTTAGAAACCCCAATGTCATTTTTAAAGTCATCTTATTTTTTATGTCGCATAAAAGTGGCAAAATTCAACTACGTAAGTCGCGAAGGATTCAAAAAAAGTTGGCTTAGAGACCAAACGGAGATACTGACAAATATAAGTTTATGAGGGATCCTTTTTTCTTATTTTCCATAGAACCCTAAAAAAGTAGATTTCGCTTATGTGTAACCAAGTATCAAAAATTGCAATATGATATCAGATACCACAGCGTAGTTCCTATCACGGTGATTGCCCAAGATCCATCAATTATGTCCCTTGACACCTTGTTAAGCGGGGCCTGCCCCTCTTCACCTCAAACTAGGATATTTCTGATAATATTTTAATGGTTATACCGTCTTGTGTAGTAGTATTTTAAGTAAGTATAGAGTCTCACAATATTTTAATCGGAAAGTAATTTTGTTTATCTTTAAGAAAATTGCTTAAAAAACGGCTGACTAATTTCTGATAATTTTTTTTATCAAATTTTAACACCATATAATTTAATTTGTCAATGTGACGTAGAAAGCTTTGTAATTTCTGTTTTTATTAGACAATTATCGATCAAAACGATAAGGCCGTAACCTCAGATCGTATATTGTTTTAGTACCCAACCTCCATAAGAAAAGATGGGTATTTTTCTATTCGTTACAAACTGATCTTAAGTATCTGATTATTAAGATTCAAATTCAGTTCTTCGAAATACTCAAAATTCTCATCTAATTAATTGCTAGCTAACAAAAGAGGTTGATTATACCCCCAAGAGATTAAATCCTTATTTAAGAAACGAAAGATCGCCTCATCGAGACTTTGCAACTTTAAGAGTAAGTATAACCCATTGAGGGTGTAGATCCAAGTATCGCGAAGTTTGTCTTTACAAGTGAGCTCTCTCGAAAATACGGCGTAATGAGCTTGTTAGAGCGAGTTAGGTAGGGGCTTAGCTTTCACACGGCTAAAATACTTAAAATACTTTGTGAGTAGCGTTGTGTGGATTTAAGGGCTGTAGGTGTAAAGACTAGTGACGGAATTAGAAGGAATAAACAACACGTACTTATGATGGCTTGATTAGGAAAATTTAATATTTTTGTTGTAGTATATTTTGATTGGTATAGTTTGGTAATTTTTAGAATAGCAACTAATTTTGGAGACACAATTAAGGTGAGTATGCTCTTGCTCATTGATGTAACCTTCAGCAAACCCGCTATAACTAAGTCTAATCCTAAATAACCACCACCACCAGCTCTTTTACGTCCCCACTGCAGGGGCTCAGGCCTTCCTTATGGATGGTTAAGGAGGATGGGCCATGACCCTCCACGCTGGCCCAATGCGGATTGGAGGGTATTAACGACTGCAAATGCAGCCGGGACCAACGGCTTAACGTGCCTTCCGAAGCACGGAGTAGCTCGAGATAATTTTTATTTTTTGTCACCCATCCCCTGACCGACCCTGGCGAAAGTTGCTTAACGACTACGATCGCGGGCCGCGGCGCTTATCCACTACGCCACCGATAACATCACTGACTAATAAATTACAAGATTGACAACCAGTTGCACAAATTTTTCATTAGTTTAAATCGACATTACCCATACAAATTTGACATTAATTAGAGTTTGCGGCGTCATCAAACCTTAATGGATGTTTGTGTAACTGACCGTGAGGACTATATACTGATCGAGTAAGAGAATAAAATCATATAAAATAAGTTTCGATAACAAACTATTTATTGAGATGATTTAAAATGAATTTATTTATTGATCCCTTAAGCTGCATCCTTTTATTGTTCTACTATAATTTTTTAAAGCGTTATAATTTTATTTTTATTATTACGTCTCCTTGAATGCGCGTATATAATATGCTTAGAATCCATGTGAACTAAAAGGCCTTTATATATTTACTTTTTATTTAAATATATATGGGAAGATCAACTGCACATTATTCTTACATCTTGACAAACCAACCAAGTGCAATTTGTATTTGTAGCGAGGGAGGAAAATGATTGTTACAAACTTTTTTTTAACTAGTAGAAGGGCTTGTAGAGGCCTGCGGATACTAGCAAATATGAATATATATTTTTTTAATCTCATGTATTTTTTTAATTATCGTTCGAATGTTGTTTTAGCGCCGACTACTAAAATTTCCATGGATTCCCATTCCATTGCTCTTAAAGATGAAATGCAAGTTCTTGCTATGACGCGATCAGAAAAACTCAAGGTAAGAATATTCTTTCTAAATATTCAGATAATAAAAATTATCCATAGCAGGCTATATGTTTCAAATTTTCTATTGTGAGAATATTTCTTAAATAAAATATGACAGAGCCAAAAGAGCTTCGGGTATCAACGATTCCAGTATTTCAATCAAGCTAAAACCTTCTAATGAAAAATGTCGTAGGAATTATTTTGTACTGACGTAACATTACCACAGCCGGCCAACATTATTCAGGAGGATATGATAAAAAAAAGCCCACATAAAACAAAATCCGAAAGAAATTGTTAGCGATAAAAGTAATAGCGAAAATTTTTCCTACTTCGTCATCGCGGAAGGTTTTTGTCGAGTTCATATAGTGGACGTGAAAATGTGGCCAGTAATGTCCTCTGGTTTATCTTTGTGAAACATTTTTATATACTGCTCTTAACATAGATGATTTTTATATTAAAGTTGTGACAAAAGTATGAGTCATGTTAAGATATATATTTTTTTATAAAAGCTTTTAAGACGAGTTTTGGTGAGGGAAATGATTATATTTGAGAGTTATTTCATGTGACATTGTGAAAGGATAAATTAGTCAATATGTAATGATTATGTTTTTTAATTAGTAACAAATTTGTTTAGTTGAAAAATATTTACTCTTACTTTAACAACAATATTATGATACAGATATAATTATAACGATAAATAATTAGTTAATAAAAAACTGACTGGTACTAAAGAGTGAAGTATAACATTGATACAATTATTGCTTTGGTAACACAATATCGGATCAGAATTGCGATTAAAAAATAAAGTCGGAAATAAAGGCATTTCATAATATTATTAATATGTTTTTAAAATGAGCTTTTATTATACAGTTAGTTATAATAACATTATGTAAGATTTATGTATTTGGTTGTTTAATAAATTATAATTATTATAGTTATGTTAAACTTTAAGAGTGTAGCCTAAAATATATTTCTAACGTTGCTATAATTTATGAAGTTGGCAAATACTGAAGTCAATAACAGTTCCTATTTCAAAAGTAAACAAAGCTTGGAACAGTGTCCGTTCCGACGATGCAATATCCGCATCTCTCTCTTGTAGGATGCTACTGATTTTTTTTCTAGTTTGAATTGGACAGATAATGAAACTTCATTCGTTATCAACAATTTCAAATATTATTTGAAGAAAAGTGCGTTTAGTAACATTGTTTTATTAATCATCATTGACGGCAAAGCATTTGGAATTAACTTTTATATAATATTACATCATAATATTTGTACGTCACATGTCTGGCGGGGTTAGCAGATATTTGAACGATAGCTGAGCGACACGAGTCACGGTCTTCACATACGTCTTTCGCTTCCTCGTCATTTATAACTAAGAAATATACCGAGAAAAATTTCTTTGCGTCGTCAAATCGGTGCTACCTTTTTTAGGATTCCGAATCAAAAAAATTGGAATTGAAACTTGGTACACATATGTAAGTCGGTGACCCAAACATGGCCGTTACGTAAAGACTTTAGAAACTTTCTTAAGACTTTAGAAAGACTTAAGTAAGTTTCTAACTTTGTTCGTTTGTAGGGGGTAATAGTCTTCGGAAATATTGATCTGATTATGAAAATACGGTAGTTACGTTATACGCGGATGACGCAGGCTATTATTTACGTGGACAAAGTGATGAGAAAACATCTAGTTACAATATAAAATTCGTTAGCGGAGTTCGAATGAAATCGGTAAAAAAAGTTATCGGTAAAATTTCTGAGTAGGCAGAGATGAAAAAGCTAAATAAAATCTAAATAGATATGATGAATTACTACTAAGACATCAATATAATATGTAGGTAAACCAAAATTCTTCATATTAATCACACATTACACAGGCACTGTTTAATTATGAAACATTGGGGCCTATTCAAGCAACATCATTAAGTTAATTTGAGTTCAACGAAGACATACAACCAAAACGCCCTTTTGATGAGCCTCCTTTGTTTAAGATTAATCTTGATTATATTACTAAATTATTCAGTGATGCAGCGGTGTTATGAATGGATATACTTTGATTAGGATATATCTAATTATAATTTAAAATATTTAAACATTATGGTAATGAAAGCTTGTTTAACTTGTCCCTCTTTCTCCTGTAATCATAAATGTATAGCCCAGCATAATATATTTATGAATAGTTTTCTTTTATATATTAATGGTATTCTATTGAAGACCATTCTCATATATATATTATTGACTTTGTCATGGTATGATATTGATATTTCATTACTGAAATCTTAGATCTTATAGTTAGATTATAATTTGTGACATTAAAATTACAAAACATTTAAAAATCACGCTCAATGGTCAATCATCAACATAATTTTGAGATCAATATCAAAACAAATCGACTGAGTTTGTTAGTATTTTTTTTTAATAAGGCCTTGCACAAATCCGGACCAAGAGCGTTTTCGGGTCCAGTAGAAAAGGTTCTTAAATGGCATAAGTCGCTCCAGGAGGTCGGTCTGTTGATCATCTATGAAATCGTTGGTAAGTTATTCCTTATTATTATTACTTTGTTTCGTATGTAATTTTATTTTACTGCATTTTTTTCACCGTATCTTAAATTGTTCTGATACATCTACCCTAAATAATTAAGGTCCGTAATCAAATGCAGATAGACAAACTTGTATAAGCTGACGTGGCCATGGCTGTAGGTGAATTTATTAATTTGTAAACTTTAAAATTATCAAGTTGTTTGTATAATGTGCGAACGGACATACAGTATGAATTATCAAAGCTTAAAATTTTAGGCAAGCACTAGGTTACACATCAAAACAAATATGTAGATCTAAATTTAGTTTTAGGTAAACACAGTGGTAAATATTTTGAGTATATATTATAAAGAGAAAAGATTTGATTGTTTGTTTGCTTCGAAAGCTTTGGGACTAATAAACCGATTTTAAAAATTCTTTTACTTACGGAGACTACATACATACGCGGGGGAAATTATATACGCGGGGGAATGAAATAGCAAGAAACCGTTAGTTTAAATTAAATGCATTATTATATTTTAAATATTTGGTTTTCACAATGCTATACCGAAAAATATTCTTAATGAAAAATGCTTTAAAAATCCACTTCGTCCCAGTCGCTTGGAGCAACCCATCACAGAGTGCCAGGGATGAAGTTGATTTATAAAGCATCTTTCATTATGAAATACATTATTCATAATTATTAATAAAATATACATTAGAATATGTAAAACTATATCCATTAATGCTCAATACATTCTTTAGTCGACTTTCCTTCTAATAATGAGAAATAACGAACACTTCCAGGGCTTCATTATTTTTCGCTCATTCGCTCCAAATCAACAATGAATAAAAGAAAATACGCTATTTATTATATTGCGTTGTTTTCTCGTAGTTTCTAATAATCATAAGAAACGCCCGTTGTTGATATAACAGACACTAACACAAGATTGATGTGCAATAAAGTCCGAAGTTAGCTGCTTAGTCAGAATTCCTTGGGGTTACAAATAATGTTTATTTCTAGCGAAATGTGTGAGCGTAAGGCCCGGAGATTCTTGCTCCAAGAATTTAGTGGTGAGGGATGAGAACGGACCGGCTATGCAAGTGGTTTATTATGAAATTGATTTTCTTCTACCAGATTTGAAACCTCCATGTACTGTAAGGTATGCTAGAAAAATTAATTTATCTAACCATAAAAGCTGTATTTAAATAGATATTAGACTAAATTATTCAGATGACAAATTAAGTAGCTATAGCACTTATATTATGGTAATTTGAAACAACGAAAGACTCACAACATTCAGACCAAAGACAATACAGAATAGTTAATTTTCTTTATTAACGAGAACGGGATCGAATCTGGGACCATATTTAACATTAATACCTTGACTAATAAGATACATATAACCTTTGTTTAGTTACACATAGCTTTATTCACGTCATTCTAATGTGATTTTCAAATCGAGCAAAAAAGACAAAATACTGTATAAAGCTTAAACATTTTGTTTTTGCGTACAGTCCTATACTTAGAAAGAGTGATCGGTTTGATTCACGCTCGTATATTTTTTTTCAACATTATTTTATTTAATACTACAATTGTAAGTAAAGCATCCGTTCCAAAGCTGAGGGGCTTGCACGAAAAACACACATTCTCATCTTAAAACGTATGGGTTTAAGGTGAATTTGTTTGTTTTTCGCCGTTTCATTATAGAAAGCCGTTTTATTATAAAGCGAGGACTAAAGTTAGTACTTAGTTGGCCACGTAAATCAAATTATCAATGACAGAAGAGAAAACGTCAAATTATTATTATGTTGGCTTATTTTGGTCGGATAATGGTTTAAACCTGGTACTAAAGTTTGTCACAGTTTTATAGTAAGACGGATATACTTCCCTCAAGCCCTTGCAACGATTCCTGGCAGGTTGTCCACGGAACCCTAGGGTATCGTAGAAAAATCGCAGGGGCCCCGCGTTCAGTCTATGGGTTAAATAAATATTCGTAGAAAGATTTAATAATAACCACATTTAAATTATATCTTCCTTTAAACCGCGGCAGAAGTTATTGCTCTCCTCTTTCTTTTCAAATCTCACATGAAAAATATTCAAACTACAAAGTAATTTCCTTATCAAAATGGGGTTCCGACACCAAAGGGAAAGTAACTTCATATTTTAATGAAGTAATTTTTCAATCTTGACGCTATGTATGAAATAAAACAGGGAGAAAAAAGCAGCCCTTGCCGAGTTTCTTGCCGGTTCTTCTCGGTACAAGGTCTCCCGCCGTAGATTTACGAACCGATGGTGCTTGTAACAGCCTAGACTAAATAAATAATTTTGATTTTGATTTTTTGAAAAAAAAAAGTGGGAACTCTTGCCTTTAAGGATTTAAAATAATGAATTGATACTTTCAATAAAACAGAGTGGTAGGTCGAATGATGGCCGGCACATGTCGCTTGCAAGCTTTCAATGTTCGTTTGGCGACAGGCGACGATGTCGCCACATTACCACGTCGGGCTGCCGTCGCAGCCCATCACGTCACAAAACTATGCAAGGAGTACGGGATGAACGTTATTAATTAGGATCTCTGCGGTTGGTTTCATCGATAGAAAGCTCCGAATGAAATCGATTAAATAGTAATCATTCAATAAAACTATGCAAGGAGTACGCAATTAAATTATCATATAAGATTTGAATAAGATCTTTTTTATTAACATCTGGTCTCCTAAAAGCAGGTTCATTATCATTTGATTTATTTTTCCGTTGCGAAATAAGAAAATACTCTTTTCAATTAAATACTGTATTTTTCTTAAGCCGTTTCCATGCCATTTCATTCACTAATTTGACAAGAGCATGACATTATTTTATATGAAATGTAATGAATTTTAACCATTCATGTTGTGAGATTGTAATCCCATGGTTAATGATATTATAATTAGTATTTCTTGTTTAATGAAATATAATTAGTAAAAGAATAATATATTCATTGAATAAATTTCTGCGTTTAATGAAAATATGTATTATTATTTGACTCTTACAAATAAATACAATTACACAGCGTTGTTTGTATAATAGTAATTATACGAGTAAGAATAAGATTATTTTGACTTTCATTTCATTTTCGTCCATTTTTTACATATTTCTTTTCAAGAAGTCTATACTATAATGAGGAAAAGGTTTGAGTATTTTTTTGTATCAAAAAAGTTATAAAAAAAATTATATTTATATTAATTTATAGGTATAGTGATATTAGATTTTTAATTTAACCACACTTTTAAATCCAGATTTTCACATGCATTTCATTGATAAGTATTGATACAGCATTCTACGCAGACACAAAGAAAAATTACCTTACATTCCTCCAAGGCACAGAAAATTTAGAGTTTGCAAAATAATTCCCCATAAAACAGCTCTTCCGAAACGCCAACACTAAGTTATTAGTATTAGTTCATTTCTATATAATGCTGCTAATAGAGGGACTAACATCTATCCTCTTCCCCTCAGCAGATGCAAGGATTTATATCCCTTTCCTTTTGGACTAATGTTATAATGTTAAGCTCCAAATTTCTAAGTTTAACAATGTAACTGGAAGACGCAGGCAGCTGTGCCTCAGTTTAACACTAGTACAGCTGCCAACGTTAACCTTTAATTATGGTGCACCTTCAATAAACCATTGTATCTAGGTAAATTATTTGTATTCGCGATGGCTCAATAAATTATTATAATAAGTATAATATTATTATTGTGAATTGTGCAATTACAATGCTATTTTGATATTTATCTTAAAAATACTAGAAAAAGTTCAGTCTCAGTTACCGAGCCGGACTCGAACTGTCAACTTCTCCTTGTCAGAGCGAGTACTCTCCCAACAGAACTACCGGAAATCTAACGATAACTTTTTTAAGTATTGATTTATTACGATAATACTTACATAACTCTGTAAAATATGTCAAGCTTAACCGATACGGTATCAAATTAGATTCGTATAAGTATAACAATATAATGGATTCTCGTGATTTCCCCAGTCGATTAGATTGGGCTGGATCTGCGTGATCATATCTCGATTCGGCTCATTTCGACTACGGTGAGTATAAGAGTTGATTTTAACGGAAGAAGGAATTTATCACGAACTCGTTTAATGTTTGAACTTTGAAAAAGAAAGAATTCGGAGCGCTGTGCTCGACGTTGAGTTGAACACTGAATTTTTCACAGAATATCACTAATAATTTGTAAAAAAACAGCACAATATAGCAATGCTGTAAAGATTATAACAGTAAATATATGGGACGAATTACATTTCTTTTTATAATCTATACCAATAATAAAGCTGAAGTTTGTTTGTTTGATTAAACTCTATGATCTCAGGAACTACTTGAACGTTTTGATTTTTTTTGTGTTTATCGAGTTAGGCTATAAGCTATATAACATCACAATTACATAAGATCTACAATAAATTAGAACATTTTATGATTCTATTTTTCATATTTTAAGCAGCGTGCGCAAAATAAGTAACTTTTCTGGTTGATATTTTACACCTTGTGTCCGAAAAACCCAAATATCTTACGGAACCATATTTTTCCAAATAAAATATACCTTATGTTACTCATAGATAATGTAGCTTTAGAATGGTGAAAGAATTTTAACATCGGTCCAGTTGTTTTTGAGCCTATTCATTACAAACAAACAAACAAAGTTTTCCTTTTTATAATATTAGTGTAGATATACTTACCCGATATGTATCAAATATACTAGATATTACAAAATAGATACAAGATATTTTATAAACTTAGATCAGTTATTAATTATTACCTTATATTAATGAATTAAATTATCTCAATAAAAATTCAACAATCAAAGACACGTATAGTTGTTATACTATCGCTTCTGAATTGCATGTCGACGGCAGACGTCGAGCCAGATGTTATGTTAATTCGTACTGTGGGTATGTACTTTCTTACAATAATATTGTCAATCATTGATTGGCTTCATACTCAACCTACTCTAGTAACCAGTTTTATTGAAATCTATTACTTATTAAGTACCTAGAGTAGTAACGCTCTTAAAAATCTATGCGTCGCTGTCGTGTGTGTTACGTCGTGACGTTCCTTGAAATATACCCGTAGTTGAGCGAAGCGATGGCTGGCTCATGCGTCAAGCTCGTCAACGGGTGCTGCCAGTAGGGATTAGTCTGCACTGGACTACTTAATTTCATCCATTTTCTTTAATTATGAATATTATATATGTATGACTCTTGCAACCGGCATATTAATCAGAAATGGAAAAATATCTGTCTTGTTATTTCTGATATTGTGATTGGAAGTGACTTCATAGTCTTAATTAGCAACATTCCAATAAAACTTCTCTGTGTGAAATAAAACGGAGAAAATAGCAGCCCTTGTTGAGTTTCTGGCCGGTTCTTCTCAGTACAAGGTCTCCCGGCGCAGTTTTACGAACCGTTGGTATAGTTTTCGACTTTCGCAAGTACTATGTAACAGCCTAGACTAAATTGGATTTGATATTTATATTAATATTATTCGACGTCTGGATGCATAATGGCACATATGGAAATACTGCACATAAAAAAAATAAGCTGGATTCTGTTCCTTTACACGTAACATAATAAATAACTTAAACTTACGATTCAAATAAATTAAAATTTGAAGGTTGGATATTATATGAAATACGAACCGATGTCATATTTATAATTTTCGATGCTCAGTTTACTTTTATAACGTCAGAAAGAAAATTTGAATGAATTTAATAGACAACGAATATAATTATCCGAAAATCGTTAATGACATACTTCCTCATTGAAAGGAAAAGAAATTAAAACGTCAGTAAAATACAAGTTAGTTTATCATTATCATTGATAAACTAGAATGACAAAGAAGTTATAAATTACATTGAATATGTCTTCTTACATTTCAATGGAGCTAGCATCTCATATACTTGTTTTTAAACTATGTTCTACACTAGTATACTTAAGTCAATTTTCGAAATCGATTTGTGGTTTGATTTCCTACCTTGGCAAATTTTCAACATCTGCCCTGGAGGCACTTCCGAATTTCCTAATGTCGTTCGAAAATGCATTCCTTGTGAGGCATTCCGAGATGACATTTGGTCCGTAAACACTCCTATCAAATCTTGGGTAGACGCCAAACGATGTACCTACTTATTACATTAGGTTACCACAAAAAAATACTTTACTTGAATTGGCAAATTGTACCATCACTTCGATAATAAAGATAATTTTAAAGCTTATTATTCTGCTGTAAACATAGTTCTTTTTTTACCTCATTTAAATCTTGATACATTTTTCAAGTGTGTACGAATTCAGGTAATTTAATTTTTAATATATTTTATCATATAAAAGTTTTTTTTTGACGTGGATACGTCTGTGTTTTCGTTCTACAGGGGGGTCATTCTGTCAGCAGGAGTATATGCACTAACGCCATCTGTTGGCGCTAGTGAATACTTTTTTCATTCAATAAATGAACGCAACGAATATTTATTTATTTAGTGTCTTCAATTTGTTTATTTATTTATTTTTTTAATTATTCATTTATAAATGCAATTATGCCACAACGTTGCATAATTCCGGGTTGTTTTTTATCAATTACTCATATATCCATTCATACATAGACGTATCCACGCATAAAATATGGCTGTATCAATAATACAGCCAACCAGTGTCTTTTTTCAGTATCATACAACCAGCTCATCAATAAAATTATCTCCCCTATAGTGATAAGCATTATTAGATAACACTTTCAAAAACATTGGGGAGTGTGGAAAGACTATTTTTCGTTTTAGGAAACCGTTAGTGACCGTTAGCTAATTTTCCCCACTTTACCAACTAAACGGTCGTTGGTGAAAATTCAAACGTTACGGTAGTAGTACCTATATACCTCTATAACGAAGTTAAAAAGAAAACTAGCACACTTAAGTTGGCTTTACAAGTTTACGAGTTATAGTCGGCTTATTGCATTTAGCTGAAAAATTTCGAACAACTCTATAGGAAACAACAAATTTGATTTTTTATTACATTTTTGATGGATGGTACGGAACCCTTCGTGAGTCAGTCCGACTCGCACTTAGTCAGTGTTTATTATTTATATTGCGTTTAAGTCCGTAAAATTAGTGTTATTCACATATACAAGGCACAGTTCATATGAAAAGTAAATGTGGAGTACGAGCGTGAATGAATCAATCGTTTCTTGGACGTTTTAGTGAAACAGAAACAATTTATCTCAGACTAGGCTGTATGGGTATGTCCTTTTTCATATGGGGGCACGGAAGTGCCCCTGCCAAGTCGAGCAAAAAAATAAAAAAGGCACGGCCGTACCATCCTTTTCCCGAAGCCATTCGTGCCATTTTTACTTTTTATCATTATTACGACAACTTAACTAGACATCGCATCGAGTGCCCTTTTTTAAATAATAATGATGTTACATACTTATTTTTTTTATTACTTTATCATATTATTAGTTAACTTTTCCTTTTTCGAAAATTTCAAATCCGGAGGCTTAAAATTTTTCAAAGTACCTATCATACCTGGGGTGCGACCGCCTAACTCATGGACGTAGTCGTATCTATAACCTACGCTTTATAGGTTTTTCACATAATTCTGTTGATATTGTTTTAAAATTAATCATTTTTTATTATTTACATATTTAATCGATGCTTTTAGTTATTTTTATTTGCTGAATTATTAAAGTTAAACGAAATTTACAAAATGTCGAATTGATACAAACAATGCTATTTCGAAAAGAAAAACAAACCAAAATGTTTGATTTACATAAATTAAAAAAAAAACAATTAATTTTAAAAGAATATAAACAGATTCATAAGAAATATCGATAAAGCGTAGGTTATAGCTACGACTACGGCTACGTCCATGAGTTAGGCGGTCGCACCCCTGGTTTTATTAGTTTTAATTTCAAGGTTGGATGAAAAGTATGTAAAAATATTCTCTAGGTTATTTTTTAACTTTAATAAGTTTATCCGGTAAGTCAATCTAAGTTTTGAGTTTCAGAAGCATGATAATTTTATGGCGATCGGGTATTCAAAACTTGACACTGAAAGAAGTTTTATGCAACTTAATAGTTACTTTGAAAGGAAGGATTTGCAACTTATTACATAATATACTATATAATATACTTTAAGGGCTATAAGTAATCTTTTCATAATTATTTATTATATCTTAGCTTTTTTATTATAAAAGTAAAATATGATGACTCCTTATTTGTATAGTTTTGAGATTATGTGATCAATTTATTTTCTATAAATTCGGAAAACTTAAAGAGAAATTTTTACATACTTAAGTTTTTAAGAATTGTGTAATTTTTAAAACACTGAAAAGAAATTGACCTATTAAATTTCTTCAACCTTCTACTATCAATCATCTTACAACAGTTTTCATACAAAATATTGTTTGTTAGATGGGTCTTAAAGTTATTATTACGCAAGAAATGTACACTAACTTCATAATATTTATTGGTTTACCTAATAAAAAGAAGTTTGGAAACTCCTTACACTGCGGTTTCGCATTTTCTACAGTTTCTCGTTGCACGTTGTCAATTCAAAGTTAACGGCCGCACCATTAGAATATTAGGGACCCAATACAACATTTCAAAAATTTTCTTTCCATCTACATCGAATGCCACTAAAACAGTGATTTAAATATAATTTCATTTTATATGCCTTTTAGGTAACTACTTCGATGGAGACATTTATATAAGACCAATTTACAGAATAGAGTTGTAATAGTTTACATAATAGGATCCAAGTTAGGATCTGTGGGAATCTGACGAAAGATTTTAGCGCCACTAATAACGTGTTATTATTAGACACGTCATAACTGTACATTATTTCTTATTAAACAGCGTAAATTTTATTGTGGTAGCGTAACGTTATAATACAACCACAAAGGGTGCAAAGAAATCAAAAAAACTTATCTCCTTATCAGAATCTTCAGCATAGATACCTCTTCTCAGAAATAAATATACTTGCATTGACTTGCATAACTTTATGTGTCAATTGCTATATGATTTAATGACATTTTAATTTTTTATTTAATACGCAGAAAGGTATTTTTTTCTACAACTATTAATAGAAAATGACATTAGCCAAGAAGCTTGATGAAACGTGACTAAAAGTAAAACAGGCAATTGGTTTTTTGTTGTCACTATTGTGCGCAGATAACCCATCTAAAATCTAAAGCATAAGAAGACAGAATTTCCGTCTTCTTCTTCTTTAATGTGCAAGATTGATGAATGTCATTTTGTATAATTTGTTAGTTCTGACGTTTTGCGATCGATAAGACGAGACGAATTTTCTGTCAAATATCCTCCTTATAATTCAGGTATGTCCTTATAATTCAGGTGCGTAAATGTGTATCCATGTTTAAGAATTAAAGTCCTTTTACTTATGTAAATGAAATTCTTATTCAGAAGTTCAACATTAAAACGTCAAACTTGGCCAAGTTAAGAGCGAAGAGTGAAATAGGACACTTAGTATCCTTTATTACCTTGACAATTACATTAATTCAAGGTTTAGTTAACAAATTGAAGGTGTTTGAAATTTTCCTTTCTTAATGTACCTAAATCCCTCATCAATGTACAATTAAAACTATTTACACCAAGGACTCGAATTATCCATTCAGGCTTTCTAATTGGGACCAATTTAAGTCCCCTGAAAATTTCATTAACGACCTAAGAAAGTTCATCTTGACGAAAATTACGATTTCCCGTCGAATGGCCGATTAACATGTAAATTGCATATTAATTCTTAAGAAATAGCCGACAGTTAAAAGTTAATATTGGAGCATCAAAGGATCGTTCCTGGATGAAACAGGTTTCTCGCAGCGATTAAAATGGATTAAAATAGGTACACAGACAGGTATTATTTGGCTAAAATATAACCAAGTCTCCCTTATATTTTATGGCTATTTAAATTTTACTGTCTCTGAATAAAACATATTTAGTGATGATTTTTATAAAGTGATAATATTAATATCATTATATTCATTTAAAGACTATTACTAAACTAGACTTTTGTTGAAAATAAAGCAAACCAAACTAATGTTTTGTTACGTTAGAGTGGGGAGGAGGGCACTTTCTGGTCCTGTTCTTATTATGCTTACTTTTTATTTTGGTTTAAGTACTATCCTTGTCTAACTGCGATTTTGAAAGTGTTTTTCTCAAATTAATATTTTTTATATTGAGATGGCCAGCGAGTGTCTATGGATGCCCATCCATATCATTTTATTCTAAACTGCATACACAGACTTTGGAAAATAGTACAGTCCGCAAAAAATATAATTTTGCAATAAATTTATTTAATGCCAAACAATAGTATTTTATGTGGGAATCAAATGCTTCTATTAGACCATTTAAGGTATGAGATATGTCTAGAAGACATGACAAATCTTCATTTTCGTATAGGTAGGTACCTACAATAGTTAAGATACATTCCCTGTACTGTTCGTCTAAAATATCCAACCTGTATTTTTAGAGTAGGCCTGCAAAAAAAACTATTGATGATCTAAGAGATTATCACTAAATTTTGAAATTGTAAAGAAATCTCCATCTCCAACTCCAGTCTAATCTATACTAATAATATAAGAAGTAAAGTTTCTAACTTTTACCTGATTATGGAAATCTCTCACATATGAAAAGCTGTCTCATATGCGAATGATTTAAGCTAGATTTTACGCGGGTGATAAAACAATTAGTATTATATAAAGCTCTCTTCTATTTTGAAAATGACTGAAACAAAAAGTCAAGAGTATTATTTTATAGTATAAAAATAAAGATATAATCCTGTATCTGTTTCCTTTGTCGCTTACAAAGTGAAGTAGAAATCCTTGTTCCGTTTTCAATTACTTACTTTAAATTTTGATTCACTTTACGCGGCGTGGGAAAGCTTTTCGGACGAAGATTGCATTACATTTTTGCCGTTTGTGCTCTCATAAGAAGTCGTTTTGCTAGAATGTAGCCTTAAAAAAGTCGTGAAACATCTAGTGAAGGCTCTATGAAAATATTGTGGAAACAAATATATTTTGTTGTGCTCTTTGTTGTTTAGTTGAGACTGTTTTTGAAATATGAGTTTTCTTTGTGGTGCATTCCTTGTTTGGGAACGAAACTTAAAACTTAAATTGAAAAATATATGAGATGCAGTTTACTCTTTATATTTTTTCTTGATCAGGCAAAGAAATTTGTTTTTACAAAACATAAAATATATCAGTCACTTATATACCTATTTGTCAAAACCTTCATCGGTGTTAAGCTAAAAATATGATATTATCCAGACAATAATTTAACACTTCAATGTTTTGCGTGAGTTGACTAGTGGTGACACAAAAGGTATTGTCTGTATAGTCATATACCATCAAGTGTACGTCTAAATAATTATAAATTGTTTTCGCTTGCAGTTATCACTAAAAAACTAACGAATATGTTGGCGATGAGCACCTATATTGTCTTATTCTATGACTTCTTCCTCTTTTTTTTCCCCAGTTTCATTGAAAGTATGAGCTCGTATGTATTTCAAGTTGACACCATTTTAAATTGCAGTAAAATTACGTAGGCGGGATGATAAATAGCTAGCCCAACCCATATTTTGTATAATAACGATATAAAATCTCCTTAGTATTTTACTCATTGGTTCATTAGCTGCCAGTGTTCCAAATTTCAAATCGATCGTATAGTTTTTCTTTTAAATATTGACATTTCAAAAAGCATTCTTTTGTTTTTTCTGCAAAATGAATAAAATTGAGCTACGAGCTGTGATAAAGTTTTATTAAAAGGTGGAGAGATTTTTTCTGAGATGAAGGATGTTTTGGGAGATAATGCTCCTTCATATGTGACCATAAAAAATTGGGTGGCTGAATTTAAACGTGGCCGTACCAGCACCCAAGATGAACATCGTCCAGGACGTCCAAAAAGTGCCACTACTCCAGAAATTGTGATCAAAATTCATGATGCAGTTTTAGTTGACCGAAGATTGAAATTTTCCGAGATAGCTGATACTGTAGGCATCTCTAAAGAACGTGCGCATTACATTTTGACACAAGTATTATCTATGAAAAATTTTTCCGCCAGGTGGGTGCCGCGATTGCTTATAGTTGACCAAAAACGCGTTCGTATGCAAATTTCACAAGAATGTTTGGACCGCTTTAAGAGCAATACAACTGATTTTCTGCGACGCTTTGATACTACAGACGAGACTTGGGTTCACCACTATATACGTGAATCAAAAATTCAGTTTAAACAATGGACGGAAAAAGGATCCCCGGCTCCAAAGAAAGCAAAAGCCGTGAAATCAGCTGAGAAAGTCATGGCGTCAGTATTTTGGGATTCGAAGGGTATATTGATGATTAATTAGCTTCCAAAAGGACAAAACATAAATGGCGAATAGTATGCTGATCTACTGGATAGATTACAAGTGTGTATTCGTGAAAAAAGACACGGCCTGGCTAAAAAAAATAATTTCACACGTGCATAGCTGCGATGGCGAAATTCAAAGAGTCAAATTATGATTTGCTACCACACCCAGCTTATTCTCCTGATCTGGCACCATCTGACTTTCATCTATTCTCTAAGCTCAAAATTTTTTTAGGTGGACAAAGATTTGAAAATAATAGCGAGGTGATGTCTGCCGTGGACAGTTATTTTGAAGGGCTTGAAGAAAACCACTTCAGGGATGGCATCAAGGCTTTAGAGCATAGATGGATGAAGTGCATAGCGCTTAAAGGAGACTATGTCGAAAAATAAATATACTTTTAACACACTAATTCAAGTTTTTCTATGCTAGGCTAGCTATTTATCATCCCGCCCTCGTATAATAAGTAATTGAAATGTCAGTGACAAGTCACTGCTTTCACTTAATTTTGGTGTTTCTTTTAAGTATTATTATTTCTAAATAGTAGAAATAGAACTTATGACTTTATTTTGTTTTGTGGTATTAAATAACATTTATTTGAGCCGGCATGTAATATAATATCTAAGGTAAATACGGTAGAAGACTGTGCATGTGTTTTTTTTATAGCAGGTCCACAGTTATATAAATTATGTTACAATATCGCTACATATGTCAGATAACCAATATCAGATCGATAAAGTTTGCCTTAAAATTAAGTTACAATTTTGAGATCACTCGGTAATTTAGTCCTACGCACCATCTCACTTTGTGAGGTACGGCAAATAACACACATCACATAACAGACACACGGTAACAAAGAATTATCCAATACATTTTTTTTTATCAGATAATTGTTCACTTGTGTAGTTTCAAAATATACTTTTGACATCTTGAATCTTATCGATTTACAACAAGAATTAACAATTAATGACTTACTTTCTTGTAATATAAATGTATTAAGTATTTGTTAACACTATTTAATTTTAGGTACGTTTAAATTTATCGGAGCGGAAACTTTAAATTAGAAGAGCCGAAAACTAACTGTAGTATATACTTTTGAAGCAATATTTATTTAGCGAAATTAATAATTAAAACTGTTTTAGTGCGGAAGCTTTTTTATAATGTAGAATATAAAGGTTTTTTTTTAATAAAAATAAAAACATACCACCCTAATAACGATATGAAAGCATCTACATCGATACTCATAATAAGTAGAGGAAGTTTTGATTGTTTTTGTTTTTTACATTGAAAGAGCTACTAAACTCCTGGATAGTTTAGTTAATTCTTTCATTGTGTGAGCAAGTATTCTATAAATACCTACATGCCAAGTTGTATGAAACTTTGAAATTTCACGCGTATATTTGGTAAGCGATATTAAAATTCAACATATTAATTTAATCAGTCTAGCTAGACTGTTAATAAGCTTACGTGAAAAGCGAAAGCCTAAGTTGGCATTCAAAGCTAATGAAATTCAGACACGAAGCGTTAATATAGATGTTTAATTTATACAACAAGTTCGAAACTTAAGTAACATCATAAATGTTTTTAAGATCCTTGCATATTTAATCAGCTTGAATAAGAGTAAGGCATTTAAATTTCAACTTGATGCTGTGTTTGCCATGGTGGAATTTCAATAACTAGAAAAAGCAGTTTGTAACGGTGCGTCGTCCCACACCGTTTATTTGTCCTAGGTTTTCGCATTTAAACTTTTTGTTTTTGATCTGTAAGATAATTTATTCTTTAATAATCGTTTTCTTAATTTAAAATTTTTAGAGACACGTCATGTTCATTCTGAATATCAGTTCGTGAAAAATTCTTCTGGCAAGAGAATGTTTAATCATTTATATCGATATTATATGAAATATGTAAATGTTTAAATCTGTTATGATATAAATCTGCGTAAAACATCAACTAAGATCAACGTAAGGAAAACCCAGATACAGGGTATCTAATTAAGTATTTTTATTCATATGAAACTAACCTAATTTTCGTAAAACCCATAACGAACTCATTTTATAATATTTTTTTTTGTGTTACAGTGTATTTGTGTAGTCAGCCTTTCCATTTGACTATCATCATCTAAGCTAGCTCGGACCCGTTACAAATCTATCTGCCATCCTATCTGCTTTATATCTGACTAGGTTTTCGCCAGCGGCTTTATACCTTTTTAAAACCTCTGTAGCCGAGTGGTTCGCATATCGGTTTTTAGGTCACGCCATCACTTAGGTCTCGGGTTCACTATATTGTCTCGGGTTTGCATGTTACGGTAACTTCGTTGTCTCAGATACTCCATAATACAGAGGCTTTAGCTAATCATCTTACAATCTGAGTAACGTATGTCATGTTTTTAAATATTTAATTATAATTATTGTATTTAAGTAAGACGGGCCTTCAGGAGCTATATAAATATAAAGTTTTCTGTGATGCAAAAACTTTATATTTATATATATAATACACACTGAAAAGTATTTTTGTCTGTTATATAAGACTATCTAGTGAGTACAATTTTGAGAATACTCATTGAAAACGTGAATTACAACGCATTTAATTTTGATCGCTCATTAATTTCGGTCCACGGTCAGCTCATAGGCTACGTCCCACTAACAGAGTATAATCGTCCGACTAAGATATCTCAAGACTAATTACAGTACCTAAAAGTTGGAAACTTCAACGAAATAAGTCCAAGAAAGGGCTTGAAGGGCGAAGTACATTTTGTGTGAGTTCTTGACAAAGTTGCACTTTATTGTACAGATGGAGAACCCTTGTACCTTCGCTTTGAGTTAATTTCATTTGCTTTATCGTTAGGTACCTTTAAATTATAAAACGAGCCTTTCAAGTATTTTATTTTATGAAGGTAATAAGGTTTTATAAGGTGCCGCATACTTTGATATGGCTTAATTTTTCGATTAATTAATTGCGTTTAATCTATACACTATCTATCTGGGGAACCAATATTATATTTTTAGCTGTATCGCCTCGATAATTGTTTGTTTGATTGTTTGTTATGAGATTTATCAAAAATAACTATTTTATAAATAACACGCTATTACCACTATACAACGCCATAATTACGTTTCTGTTATGATGGTTAAAAAAGAGTTATCTTGAATTTTAAATTATGGCATGATCTGATTATGATCTTTGACATATTTACTATTAACAAGACTCAGTTTGCACGATTCTGATTTTCAACTAAAGAATATACATTGATGCAAATCACATGAAAAGACATTCAAACAGACAAAGTTATATGGCAGAAGAAGTTAATTTTGTAAGAACTCCGCTCCTCCGTGCTGCGGAAGGCACGTTAAGCCATAGTCTCAGCTGCATATCGCAGTCCAATCCGTACCGGGCACATGGGGTGGGTCATGGCCCATGATTCGAATCTAAAGGTCTGAGTCCCAGCTATGGGGACATTACTAGGCTGGTGTTGATGATGTTGATGACTAAACAAATCATTGTTATATAATAAAACACAACTGAATATTATTTCCATGTTAATTCCGAAACACCGCGAAACGTATTACGGATATTGATAATAATTAATTAAATCTGAAACGTAATTGGAACTAATCGCACGAATGCAATTGTGATTAAGCTCACAATTCACTGTAAACGAGCTCGTTTCACAGTATTGTCGCCTCTATTGTTTTCAGAATAAATTATGTTTATTTCACAGTTGGCCGTTTCGTATATATCGGATAATGGGAAACGTGATAGGTATCATTGTCTATTATCGAAGCGGATTGGCATCTGGCATTGTTTCGATTTGGTTATGAGTAGTAGCGTTCTCGTTATTCGAGGAAATTGGCATGGAATATAATAAATCAGATCGACGCAGTACTTGGGGCGTTGGGTCTGCGATAAGGAAATAAAGCAACATTCGCAAAGGCCGGTTATAGGATGGGTGACCAAAAATGTATTTTCTCGAGTACCTACGTGATACCGTTGGGTCCAACTACTTCTGCAGTCGGTAACGAAGTACTAGGCCAATTTTCCCTTCACGATTTGATATCATCCATAGCGCAATGGTGTTGGGTAACATTAATAGGGTGGTGATTATTTCGTCTGTGGAAATTATGGTCTACGAGTTTTCTGCCAGCGACTGCCTGCGATCCTATAACATGTATAAGCCTTCATCTTGAATCAGTATATTGAGAAGCATATTAAAATCCGCTGGATAGTTTGAAAGAGCTCAGTGTATAGATAGCGGGAAGCGATTTTGTTTTATATCATGTATAGATGTATGATATAGCTACCCGTAAGTGAAAAAAATATTCATGATCTGATCAGTATTTCGAAAGATTACCCCCAACTAACAAAGTAAGAAAATTTCGCATTTTATATTGGTATTTCGCTTTCAGGGTATCCCTGCATGCTAAATATCGACCAACTCGCATAGCATGACAATCTCGTAAACACTTTATCTACACCAATCGTCACTTTCCTAGAGTCGAGAGTGTGACATCGTATGGCGCACCGGGCACACCCGAGAAAAGTGACATTTGGATGTAGACAAAACGTTCTCAAGTTCGTTATGCTACGCAATAAATTTGCCAATGTGTAAAAGGAAATAAATTTAATTAGATTCACAGATACAATGATAGTTATGTTTTGTGCTACATTTTAATACTACTCAGAGATGTTTGGCTAACACGAGATCGGGTGGACAACGGACGCCGGCCCCTGATTTACGGTCGCATATTATTCGAACGCCATATATCACCGCTCACGACCAACCGGCTTATTCTAATGTGAATTGGAGATAAACAACGGAAAATTTCTATTTTAAAAGAATAATATGGCTTGTTACAGTTCTAGTAACATTTGCATAAAATATACAAACCTTTTATGGAAACATGGGGTATTTCACATTTGATATCATTAATTAGAAGTTGATAACATTGATTCAAGAATTATTTTATAAACGTCACTTTCATGATTTTAGTTTCGTGATTTAATAAATAGTTAATATCCAATATTTTTGACTATACGTAATATTATGTTTACTCTTTACATTACAAAACTGAATTTGAAATTACTTTAATTAAATTGAAGACACTCGATAGCGTTGTCAGTGCGTTCGGTCTGTGTTGCAGAAGTTAAGCAATTTTTGCAAGAACCGTTCAATCCGGTAATAGGATGGGTGACCAAAAATTTGTTATCTTGAGCTCCTCTATGCTTTGTTAAAGCAAAGCATGTTAAAGCAAAGAATTCACTAGATGGCTTTGCCTACGGGCAAGTCTGCAGATATCCAGACCTCATTAGCAGGACCATCGCAGTCATTATGTAGACCGAGGTCCGGCAGGTATATCCGCAGACTAGCCCGCAGGCATGCCTGTATAGTAAATTCCCTGCTTAAGCCGTTGGTCATAGTTTTATCTGTAATATTTAACACCTAAGGATCCATGCTAGGCCCCACCACTCGGGCCTGTAATGGCCTATTCTCCCAATTCATTTTGATTCGATGCCGTCTATATGAAATACCTATTCCCTGTGAAGACATTTGTAGAGATTTACTTAATAATTACAAAGACATGACAATTTTAATATAAGCCTATGCTACTATTCTTCTTAGTTACATGTTTGCAACAAGAAAGTGCCGTAAAATGGGTAAAACCACGGGAGTTAGGAGCTAACCCAGAACCTATTACAAACTTTATGATGTCGGGTCAGCGTCTTTATTGGCGGTCCAATTAAACTGGACTGTCCGCTCGGCCGGCGAGAACCTCTCCCACTGCGGTCACATTTCATTACATTTGCGGCAAATACCGCGATTACTTTTATGAAGGGATCCGCTACTTTCGTAAACGTTATGTGATTCTCTAGGGATACGAATTAACTGAGTAGCTAGCTATATTATACTTGAGAATAAGAACACTGTATAGTAGATTACTCGGTTTGACCACTCGACTTTTGGTCATTTGGGACTTTAAGGCGTTCTTACTTACTTAAAGTAAAACATATTACTTTAAAATGGTAAATTATGGAAATGTTACACCGTTGCCAGCTGTGATATACCAAAGTTTACTTGTTTCTACTTTTGAAATGGCTAAAATAGTGTCATCTTAGCGCTAAGTGTAAGTTTTTTTGACGTTTACCTTCACTGTCGATCGTGAGCGCGTTAAGATTTTAGTATGGAATCCGTTACAGCGCCCCTAGCGGTAACTACCAAGAACTACAAATCTCCATACAAATTCTTAACGCTCTCACTAGTGAACGCGTTAGAGTAAAACTTACACTTACCACTCTGACCTATTTTTGACGATATCCACATTTGACACATTAGTTTCGTCATCTCGGATGCCATTCCTGGTACCTACTTTGCAGTTTAAAATCTCAAAGATGGTATAAACTAAACTAAGTTGATATAACATATACTAAATTTAAAGACACTTAAACAACAACAAAAATAATCTTTTACGTTTAGCTTCATAGAAGACTATTGTCAACTCATGTTGATAAGATTTAGCCTATTCTACGAGTATACCTACCCAATCAAAATACGATCATGTATCCTCACTAGTTGCTTCCGCGTGAAGAGTCAACAAAATCATATCTTAAAACATAATTTGTGTCATTATTTCTGTCATAAATTTTTATATATTGTAGCAATAGTAAAAAAAATCGCCTAAAGTATTTGTAAGCAATAATGTCGTCAAGATAATACGACACAAGTAATTTGAGCCTGAGAAAAATCTCCTTATAAACGTAAACGTTCCCCGGAGTCAGGCATAATTCACGAATCAGCCATAACTCACAACCAATCAGCCATGAGAGATCGAGCTATTTCCCCAAGTGCATGCATTCAGCGAAGTAATACGTTCCCGCTCGCTCTATTACCCATATGACATAATGGCACCTTCCGCTGATTGGATGAATTTCTATAGTGAAAAAAAAATCCCGATAAATTGGTATCAATTTATTTTATGCCGATCACGGAGATTTTAGTATGAATCAGGTTGTTTCGAAATAACGCTGACGACGATCACAGGTTTAGATTTATTTGGGAATTCAGTATCAGGAGTGTTTTAAACGTAGCGCTTTCAAAGCATAGAGATTCTTTGAAATTCTACGCTGAAGCTCTGTCGTGACGTCACTGTGCTCGATGACGTATCCGAGTCAAGTTTTATAACTAATAACTCAGCTAGCCTTAAATCGAAAATAACAAAACAAAACAATCTAATATCACTCCTGATTTAATACGAAAATACGTTAATAGGCAAATCATATTTTTGTACAACATGATATCCATCTATTGTTATGATTTTTGTTGGTCTTTCACACAAAAATTACGGGTTTGGATGTTACGGATGATTCTAAGCCTCAATTAATAAATGGCCTACTTTTTATCACACCAAGCTGTTCTGTAGGTATAAATGTATTGTCAAGTGTTTGTGTAAGTCACGCCGGTGAAGCCTCTTGCTGAAACTAGTAGGTATATATATGTAAGTACTTCTTAGAAACAAGGAAATATTTTTACATTTATGATACAAACTTTGATTGTATAAACTTTACCGGGTATTGGCAGTCGGCATTCTCAGTAAGTAAAGATAGATTGGTAGATAAAAGTTGGGATATTGAACAATAACTTTCTGTACATAAGTCATTGGTTATTTACGAAGAGATAACGCGGATATTGGAAAATATTATTTTGTAGCCATAAGACCAGTTCATATATTCACTCGATTGCCCAAATAATAAGTGTATGGTAATTATGTGCGTTCATATATCTATTTATGTATGTGAGTTTCTATAATCCACCATAACTTTTGAAAGACTTAAAGAATTTATGGGCTATCTTTAGTACCTTACATCATCCGGAGTAGCACTGGCTACATATTTTTTTCGCGACTTACGATGATGGCTTGAGACTGCGAGGAAGAGCATTAAATAGTAATTTTACTTTGTTTTTGTCCAGTAACGTATTAAAACTATATATTTTGAATCATGTAATGATTATGAATTAACGAAAAATGAATATAAAACTTAAAATTAATATTATACCACACACAATTCTAGTCATACTTAACACGGTACGTCAGATTATACAAATCTGTCAAATTTTTAAACCTCAATGATTGCAAATCATTTAAAAATTTAGACAGAAGGAGAAATTTGACATATTATGGTAGTCTGACGTGCACCCATGAGCTGCCATGTGTACAAAAATTGCATATATGTACTTTGTGATTAGATTTTCAGCAATTTGGTGAATATAAATCATATATTTTTTTAAAATTAAATGATTGTTGGTGTAATTAATATTAATATAAGATTGAGCTAGTATATTATAGTTCTTTTAATTCGTTTAGTAGGGACAGTAATAAGCCGATGTTGATGAGGATGAGCCAGTGAAGGCTCCTTTCTACGAGTATACTAGTACAGTAGTAGACAGAGAAGAGTAACAAAGGATAGTCAAGGATTACCAGGCCCCGGGCTATAAATGGGCAGACTGGGCATTTGCCCAGAGCGCCAAATTTTTGGGGGCACAAAATAAAAGAGATAATAAAAATAAATGAGAGAAACAAATTGCCTTAAAAATATAATTTTAAGTTGTAATATTAGCTGGAAGTGTGACTTATGTAGAAATAAATGTCTACAGTTTTGTGTATGAAAGACGTGTTTTCTTGTTATTTCCTTCATAAAATATAAGTAACATAGATTATTTTACATTATAGTAATAAAGGGGGGCGCCAGTAGACCATTTGTCCAGGGCCCCAGTCACCTAAGCCCGGGGCCTAAGGATCACGTATCATCAATAGACGATCACCACTACACTGCGCAGAGTGTAGTGACTTTAGACGAAAAAAGTAATATTTAAATATGTTTTTAGGGTTCCCGTAGCCAAAGAGTAAGGTCTGTCACAAAAGTTAGATAAATAAAATTTTCACAGATGATGTATTTCTGTTGTTGCTTCAACAAAAAATACTAAAAACCGAACTAAAATAAATATTTAAGGGCGCTCCCATACAAGAAACGTAATTTTTTTGCTGTCATCAGGTTGTATTTGAGAACTGTGACAGTTAGATAATTGAAATCTTCACAGATAATGTATTTATGTTGCCGCTATAACAACAAATACTAAAAAATAGAATAAAATAAATATTAAAGGGGGTTAACATACAACAAACGTGTTTTTTTGGCTCGTTTTTGGTGTGAAACTCTTCGAGCGCGAGTCCAATTAGCACTTGGCCAGTTATTATTCATATTTTATTAAATCAATGTAAAAAGTCAGTTTATTTTTTTAATCATGATCAATGAGATTTTTATTACTTTTAATTTGCACCCATCTGAAACCACAGTCACTAGTTTACTTACTTCAAACGATCGGTAGCAGTAATAAAAAGAGCCTCGAACTCATCGACGAGCGCTGCTACTTTAAAAGGTTATAAAGGTTTCATTCAATTATAGTTCTATGACGTTGCAGCGATGGGTTCGACGACGACGTTGCTGTTTTTAACAGAATATAGCTTCTCTGATCACATTCGTAACTTACCACCGTGCTGATTACATTATAATTATTTTCAACATGCAAGGACCCCTTAATTTGATCAAAATCGTATCATCATCAGCCCCACTGCAGGTGCCCAGGCTTTCCTTATGGTTCAATGCGGATTGGAGAGTATAAACATTGTTGTACAAAGTATTAACATTTGCAATGCGGAATTTGAAAGTATTAACGATTACAAAGGCAGCCGGGACCAACAGTTTAACGTGCCTCCCGAAGCACGGAGTAGGTAGAGTTAATTATTTTTGGTAACCCATCCCGTGACCATCCCTTGCGAAAGTTGCTTAACAACAAGGATCACGTGCCGCGGCGATTATCCTATACACCAACGAGCGAATACATGTACTTTATACTATGCTCAAAATGTATCACACAATAATACTAAAAGCAAAACTAATAGTGGAAATTAATAGATAAGATCCAATAACCTGCTAGAGAGTATGCCATTTCCCGCACCCCTACCGATTGGCCAAATAGATTCGTGTCTATTACAGAAGGTGGAATGTATGAAACATCAGATACAATTTACATGATATATAATACTGTACAATTTAGTTATTACTGAGTATCGTTCTGAAATAATTCAATATTACAAAGAGATGAAGTTTCTAATTTTGTAGGTTCTAATTTTTAGAAATACTGATTTGATCATATTTTTTTTTCACCTTCGAGAAGTTACATTGTCTAGAGAAGTTATGTATATACCTATGTTGTAAACACGTTAATATAAATTATAATAAAAATCAATTATTTACTAATCAATGAGTTACCTACATTTTATTTAATTGTAATGGTTTTAAATATGGAATACCTGGCCTATTATAACAGATATCAATTGGTATTTTCGATTTCAATGCACGCCAACCTACAGTTTATATTCCATCATATCATCCGTTTTATTGTCGATTTTATTGTTATGTAATAAATTTGATCGGCCAAACGATATTTTTATTGCATTTCAGTACTGTAGTTGTGTAAAACTTATGACTCATAAAGACTTCTAAATAGGAATTGTAAAACAGTCTCCTCTTTGATAGAGCGAAGTTTTCCCACAGCTTACGAATTTTAGTCTAAAGTTAAATGGGTCTGTGTAATTTTTTTTTCTTATAATCCTACTTTCTTTTTTCCAGTGTTTTAAAAATAAATATAATTTCCAATAATAAAAATCTAATAATTACATAAGGCCCTCCTTGCTCACACCAACATATAAGCGCACATAAAACACACATGAAGCTATACAAAAATATGACAGACTGCATGTATTTTAGCAAAGCCTTAATGTCGTCCGAAGCCTACTAAACATGGGAATACGAAGCCCCATACCTACTAAACATGCGAATACCTTCACGTACCTCTGCGTTGGTCTACTGAATTGGTTTTTCTTTTATGTATTTGGCGAAATTTTAAAGCATTATTACATTTGCATTGCTTTTTTATGAAAAAATCAAAGACACAATCGGATCATGTAGCTCAATATTTAGAAACTTATTAAGATTCAGAAACTAATAGAAGTTTATTTTATAATTTGTGTCCCTTCCAGATAATATTGTACAGAATTCAAATCGCAAGGTTAGTAAAAAAAAACTCGAAAATATATAAATTACAAGGTAAGCAATCAAACTTAAGGCTAGGTAATTTCTTTTTTAAATTAATCATATCAAAGGTCTCTCTCTATTATTTTCCTTGATAAAGTTATAATTTGCAAAATAAGTAAAAAGCCTTGCTTACGTAAATTTGAAGCTACATACGTATTTATTTCGGTACAGGCAAAATTCTATTTCGTAAACACAACGTAATTCTTTCCTTTAGGAATAACTCTTCAAAAGGCGATGCAGCATTATCTTAATTAAACAGACGAATGCGAAGCATTAGCGCTCATTACTGATGCAGTTCATAAAGAGCCCTAGAGACGATCTTATGTTTAGATTTAAATTGTTATTATAATTGATGTAGATTTGATGGCACATATAAATTTTACGATTGTTACATAACCGTATTAACGTTAATAAGCTGAAATAAGAAATACGAACGATGAGAAAATGAAAAAGCCTCTACCTTTACATATTTTTTTTTGTTTTTTATGTTACTGCTTGATCTTCCGCACCGCCTGGATGGCTGGAAGAGATCTCTTAAGAGATAAGTCCCTTGCTTGTAATTTGCCTGCTATTGTTATGTTAATTTTGTTTTTTTTTTGCAAAGAGTATATATCAATCGTTATACGAATGACGTTAAGAAATCCAGTTTGTCATTCAAGCATTTCTTTTAACGTCTTTCTCAAAAACACTCAAACCTGTTGAACATAACAAAAATAAAAATTTTCAACAGACAAGTTTCGAACGCTTCAAATACGTGAATGTTTGACAAACCCCTCGAACAAGTGCCATCAACGATTAGAACGGTTTAAGTTAAACCGTTTGACCGTCTCAGGGGTCCTTAAGCGTTTACAAAGCCATCTCTTTCATTGTGGGTTTTTTTCTTTTTACGCTGCGCTTTTTCTAACGAGTTTTGATTTTTGAAAACTTCTTTTATTTGACTTTAACATTGCAATAAAATAATATTTCTCTTACATATCCCACATTTATTTTATCAAGAAGACAGCGTATTGGGTTGAATGAAAAAGCCATAATATTTTATAACAAATTACTTGCGAACTATTGCGATTCAAATAGATCGTATCAAGTCTCGTATATAATATTTACACATTTAATAATAATAATTATTGGTAAAAGAATGTTTTTAAATGAAATTGAGTGTTGCTTAGTAACGATTACCTTAATTATTTCGTGCAGAATACTTTATAAATTCAGCTTTTGGTTATTGATATAACTTAGAAATATGATATACACACATAATTTTTAACCATATTTTATTTAGAGTTGAGTTACATTTTGCAGCATTAATATTTCGGCGTCGTATTTTTTTCTGTCGCTTATAATCGCGATTGCTTGAGCGAGAAAGATGCGAGAGCAGCCCTGCAATTCTGTAAAAATCCAAAGCCAGTTGTCCAAATTCATTTCAAAAAGCGGCATCCGCTCAATCTTGAATTGCTAATAACGTTACGTGGCATAAGTGAATTGAGTTTCGAAATGACATAGGAATAGAATATCTGAGACACATATCAATCAAACAATTTGGTTTTGTATTTATATAAAATTTCTTCATTAAATGACGTGAAAGCAGACACATGAGTGAATTGGAATTCAAGTTTGGATTTTACAGAATCGCTCTGCAGGCCTGCGATAGCACGCCGCGGAATCCTCGAGTCGGTAAGTAATATGCTATCTTTCTCGTTCAAGCCAATGGCGGTTATGAGTAACAACTAGAAAAAATTCAGCGTTGATTTCAAGGTCAGCATTTTGACGTGAAATCTTTTGGGACAAACTTTTCTTTATCTCCATTTTACCTACACTTAAAATATAGGCACAAATTTGTTTATTATGTCTATGATTATTTAACGTATTATATAATACATTTGGCATTTAAATTGATATTCTAATAACTTAAAAAATCACTTACTAGCAGTAAGGGTTACAAGTATTTGAGAAGTTCAACACTCAACAGTTTCACAATGGTTTCAACTAGTTGATAGAGCAGTCTCGGTTCTCGGTAACCTGATAATTTATCAAATGCCGTTCAGAAGTTACATCAAACGATCCACCAATGTTGTTAAATAAAAGCTTTATTTAAAACTACTTCTCTTACTCTAAACGAGTGCTTATCGGAGTTTATAAAAATGAAGATTTACCGAGTGAATTATTTAAACAGGCTGTCGCCGTCCGCCTTTCAAGAAATAGGGTTTCATTTTTCTCAAAAGCTTAATTGGTTTGAAGAACAAAAGGCAAAAACAGTGTCACTCGCATCGAATTGAACTTAATTAAAATTCTTTTCAATTTTCTTTAAACTGTCACTGCAGATTTTGATAATTTCATTCACTGCATAATATTTGAGAAATTTCAAATGATAAATTACATTTTATTTGTTCAGGTAAATATTGCAAGTGAAAGAAATGTATGTCATTAATTTTGGGTAAAGTTTTACTGTTATTTAGTTGGATATTGAAGGTCGAGAGCATCGTCTCTCGATCATATGTTCACTCCACGAAAAAATACATCGATTTTTTTTATCTTCGACAACGCTTTTTCTTCTTTCCCTTTAGCATTTTAATATGCCGTAGGTTTCATTTTCAATCCACTCATTCGAATGAAACTGCCGTCAGCCCTACTCATATACGTAAATACATTTGTGTTGTTGCACAGTGTGTTTTTGCGAAGCTTTGACCAATGCCACTGAAAGAATAGTGTGTTGTTATAAAACATTCTACTAGCAACAATAAACCATTATATATGATATGTAACATTAGGCAGACTACTCAACATACCTATGCTACTTATCTTAAGTCAACAAATATTGATTTTCAACCCTTACATGGGTTGTTTCGTAAGTATCTAACATCTTTCTGTGTTCATATTTAAACCTTTTCTTAGGAGCTGTAGATTTGTTCCTTGGTATATTAGCTAAATTAATACAAGCCTTTGAAGACTAACCACGTTAGCTTTTCAAACAGATCAAGATGGCGGGACCAAACCTTCGAATAAAATAACACACATATCAAAAGTTAGTCTTATATGTACCGAAAAAGTATTGTACTTCTGAAGACCAAAGCAGTAGGTACGGCAAAAGTTCGTTGGTCCCGCTACTTTGACATCAGAGCGCCGGAGACATGTGGAACAGTAACTTGGAGGTAAGTAGGTAATAATGCATATCTCAATAGTTATTGTTACTTAAGTAATAAATAAAAAAATACAAATTAAGTAGATTAAAATTATGTGATTGAAACGTTGGCCTCGCCCTTTCGACGTGTATTTTTAGAGTTGTTAAATGTACGTAACGAATGAATTAATCTTAGTTTAAATTACAAATTGTATAATATTTTGTTAATTAAGTAAGGTATATAATTATTATTTTCATTTTAAAATGTAGTGTAGTGATTGGATGGTATTGAATGTGGCCATGGTTTCATTTCGAGTTATGACGTTATATATTTATAGATAGTCACATTTCCCCCGACTGATTTTATACTTCATTTCTCTGTTATTCACTATTTTAGTTCTTCCCGAAGAATTAAATTTATTTGCATTTGACGTTATAAGAAAAGGTCGTACCTCTAATGAGTCTGTTAAAAAATTCAGCCATTATACCTATCCCTTACTTCTCATCTCGTAATATAATTTGCAGTTTCCCCGAGGTAAAACAATTTAAAGGTACTCTCTCTTAAATGTTTTTACGCAAATAATATTGTGCTATTATCGTCTTTTTATTAACACCCCAGGGATGAGAGAGAGAAACCTTCTTTATAGATATTTAAATCAGCAATTTAGGCAGAATTTTTTTCTTCTGGTCGGATAAGCTTAACCGTCTTTTTATAGGGAAGTATCTTTAGAAATAGTTTATGGTTAATTAGTCATCCACATCAGATTGCCTCTCTATTGAAGCGGTGCGGTGACGAGCTATTGAAGTGGCATTCAACCAATGGAATTGATTTATTTCTGTGTCTCTTTTTGACCTCGTTCCAATAGATGGTGTTAAATAATAAACAAGAATCGATTTAAGATAGTTTTCATTCTAATATTTTTTTCGATTATGTTGATCTGTTGATAAAAACTAATCAATAGTCATATTATAAAGATGATAGTTTTGATTTTTTCATGAGTAAACCCCAAAGCTACTAGACCACTTTTAAATAATCTTTCACCCACGGGTACCTACTTCACATGCGAGTGACATAGGATATAATTTTACGCGGGAGAAGTCGCGGAAAACAGCTAGTAGAAATTAAAATCACACACATGATAATAAGAACAACTTTAAATTTTTAGTATATGTAGTCAAGATATGTGTATGTATTTATCGTAAAAAAAAAATTAAAGCTATATGTCGGAGAATATCTCCATCATCTTTGCGAAGATCGTTTGATTTAGTTTCTATTTTTAAATTGCTAGTTACTCGACTACTTAATTTTACTCGATTGTAGAGAGGGCGTGATCATCGATACTTTTAATTTTATTAGAATCGTAACACTGACTGACAACGAACTGTCGTTAACGAAAAGAAAGTTGCCGCCATTTTGGCAGACATTCTTTTTCCGATCGCCGAGGCGTAAAGACATCCGACGACATCACGCTCATCTCGTTATATTTTCGTATGAAAAATTATAAAATAGAATAAATCCACGTTGGTATACACGCCTGCAGTGTTATTTTAAAGATAGTCCCCCGATATGGACGATCTGTTTGGGCTTCGTAATAGCCCCTCTCTACCCGCCGACATATATAATATCGGGAAAAGACCTTTATTTCTCAGCGAGAGGTTTTTAGAAGAGTTATGTGTAAGACAGCGATAGATCTATCTATCTAGATGACTGCAGGTAACTGAGCAAACTGACCGCGTTGCACCATTCTGTTCCACTTCTTCTCGAATAAAATGAAAAGATGTGGCTTGATCATCTTTACATGCTTAAACTTTTGAACATTTTAATTTTTCGTTTATATTATAAGTAGTAAAGACTTCAAGTAGTCGAGTTTTTAGTCGAGTTGAAGTAATTACTTAAGCACATATTTTTATCCATCCGTCCATATCCATTTGTCCAATAGACGAGAATTTTAATGAAGTAAGAATTAATAGTATCCTAACCACTAATTTTACTTCATTGAAATTCTTGTTCATTTAAGAAAAATATATGCTTAAGTTATGACGTACAAGCTTTCATATTACAGGAATAAGTAGTTCTACGCCTTTGTTTTAATTTTTATTTAATTCTATATTTGTCCACATCAAAAATTAATTCCTTATGTGACTAACTGCCAGTTGAACAACTGTTCATTAAAATTGTGATTAGTTTAAAAAGACATTACCGAAACCTATATTCAAATTAATAACATTCATTATAGCTTAAAGTCGTTTCTAAAGTGGGTGTATATACAAAATATCTACAAGAGAATTGTTACTGTATTTGATATTCGAATAAAATTCGCTTGTTTCGAATCTAATCAAGGAAATTGATCGTTGTCTTACATCTGAACTGTGGAAATTGTGGATTGGAGTGCTTCGTTGAGGTTTCTTAGTATTAATTCTTGCGGTTACGAGGTTCAAATTAAGTTCAGCGTTTAAATGGTTGAAAACGAGTGTGGCTTAAGCTATGAGTTTCAGCTAGTACATTTTTAAAGTATTGTACTTGTTACAAAAAGTTGATACATTTATTTTTCAAGTTTAATAAAAAGGCATTGTATTGTCAAAACACATAGCAGCATACGAAATGTGTTTTCTTTTAAATAACTTAAAGTATTTTTAAGTATAATTATAAACGGATTCCTGCAGTTCTCCAAATAAATTTTAACACACTTATTATAAAACGAGGTCTAAATTTAGTATTTAGTTTAAATTTTTTTAATAATATTTTAAGGAATACATCATCCCAACAAAAACATAACATGTAGAAAAACATAACAAGTCTTAAACACCATTTCTTCTGCCGTAATAAGTTGTGAAATTAACGTAAACGAAGTCGAGGACATCAGAACCTATCTTTCTGTGCTAGCAGCATCCATCCTTGTCATCGATTTTAGTACCTTAAAATTTTGATGATCTATGAGTACATTTCTAAAATCTATAATTTTGTCACTGTTTAGTGACAAAATTATAGATTTTTTAACTAGCAAAGTACTTGTTCAATATCAATGTTATTTAGAAATGTGTTTGTTTCGTTATATGCTGCCTTGGTCACTGAAATTTGAGGCTTCTTTTTTACACCACAACAAAGTTACAGGCGATTAAAAAATAGTCTAAATGGCTTCGAGAAAAAGATGGCACGGCCGTGCCCTGTTTACTTTTTTGCTCGACTTGGCGGGTCCACTTCCGTGCCCCTAGATTTTATGACGTCTTGACTTATTTTGGTCGAATATATATTTCCTCCTTTTAGTAATAACATGGTAACAATAAAAAATATAATTTTCGTAAAAACGGTGTCCAATAGTTTTGTTTCACGTATAAAAGTAATGTCAATTATTTTAATTACTGTTTCGATTATTAATTGCTTCAATTCATCATACCTTTCATTTAGTGTGTGTTATACCTATGAGCACAGATTTATGTTTACGAGTATAATTTTCTATTGAATCATAAGATTAAAACTTTGCTTTATGGCGCTATCCTCTTTTGCCGGAGTTTAAGACACACCTAGAAGAGTTGTAGGTTTTGTGAATCGTTTATACCGACACATTAAATTTATAATGTCTAAAACGAGATAGACATTACGAGGCTTGAGTTGAATTTAACATTGAGTTGAACCAACATCCATCAAACTTTTTGTCAGTTTAAAACGAAATTACCAATTAATAATCTTAAAATTTAGATCGTTTATTAAAGTCATCATTAGACCTTAATCAACGTTTGTGCAACCCATCAGTGTTATTAATAAACAAGGTTTAGCGTTCGAGTAAATTTAAGATGAGACTGCACTCAGTATTAGTCAAAATTCATGTTATTTTAAACAAAGAATTAGCAAAGGTTAACCTTGTACGAGGTTCTACGGGATTAACATTACTCATTAGTAGGTTTGCTTATTATCTATATAATATAATTTTGAACTAATACCAAAATTGCAATTTAAGCGTATCTCCGACGCTAAAACTTGTTTATTATTAGCACTGTGTGTGTATTGTGTGATAGCGTTTTTAATTTGAAACAAGTACTAACTTTAGTCCCCAATCTATAATAAAACAGTTTATGTCTATACTCGCTGCCTTCTCGCTGCATTTCTCAGAAGAATTGTACCACACCGTAGTAATTTCTTATTTGGCATTATATTTTTGATTGAATTAAGCAGGGGGTTGATATGGTAGCACGAACGATCGCCGAGACTGAAGTTCTGACAGAATATATAGTAACCATTTGCTGGCAAATTCTTTAATTTAACACTCTCTTTAAAAATATAGAGCAAAGCACAATAAATTTCTATCTATTATTGTAAATATGATTTTAGATTTATATGGAAAAGAAGTTTAAAAGTTCACATATTTTGTAACCAGACCACGTCCAAAATCTACATTTCCAGCTTTGTCATCTTGAACCGAGTGTAAGTATAACAATATTTCAATTGTCTTCGTACAAAGCTATATGTGCAAGATATTTCCCCCCTTAAAAGCAATTCCGCTCTTTGAATTTTTCATCGTATTATGGAAGCAATAAAAGTCTTGGATATTTTATTATTGCCGCTATAAAGCTGATGAAGTTAATAAAGGTACAACTTCAATTATCACCACATCTTTGTCCTCCTACTGTATTTATGTTATAGGCGTTTAATATTTAAGGACTTTCCTCGGGGATTATCTTTTGACTTTTTTGTATCGTAAACTTTCGACTTACTTACTAAGGCCTGAAATTGTTTCGTGAACGCAGCCATAAATGGCTTGTGATATTTTAATTAAATATGATACTTTCATCAACGTTATTTGTAATTTTCTCTGCGTAATTAACTTTGCTTTATTTAATATAAAATTGTTTGTAAACAAATCTAAAGTTTAAATTATCTGTAAAGGTATTTAATTACCGGTAATAATGTCATTTTTATGTATATCTCAAGCCTTTATATTCAAATTGTAATATTTTACCAAATGCTGTAAAATATATAGTCTTAATAGTTTTTGGGATTCTATATCTTGAACGGAAAAACAGAACCTTATAGGATCACTCGATTGTTTGTCTGTCTCTAAACGCTTTGTCTACACCAAATCTCACTTTTCTCGGATTGAGAGTGATATCTCGTATTGGCGCACTCGAGAAAAGTAATATTTGAATGGAGACAAAGAGTTTTCGTGTTTGTCATGCTACGCGTGCAGATTATCTTCTAAACATCTGCACGTGTACCATAGAAAAATTCAAAAACATATTGTTTCCACAAAATTTTACATACCTCCGGTCGAGGGTGAAATGTTGTTGGGCGCACCTGAGAAAAGGGACAAGCAAGGAGCCCGCATAGGTAGACATACTCGAAAACACTTTATCTGCACTAAATGTCACTTTTCTCGACTCGAGAGTGAGATATTGTATGGGCGCATCCGAAAAAGGTGACATTTTGTGTGTGGACAAAGCGTTACATATTGATCAATTGAGTTGTCAATGTCTTAGTTCCGGACATCACTAAGCAAAGCCTTTAGATTTATTATACAATCGCTACGGTGCTAGTATAAGTATTGTGGTCATTTACGAAATTAAAAATAAACACATTGTTTTTTCAAATTAATTTAATCAATATGCGGCGTGCCTGAAGATTCCCTTTGTTTGTTCAGTCCTCAGTTTATTCGCATGTGTCAATAATTCTTCGTTTATATCAGGATATGCATCAAAAAGTTCTTTCAAACATGAAAACTTTAAATACACCATATCCACGACCTGTTTAAACAATCGTATAAATATTAATGCAAATAGGTATTTAAGCAATTTTTGATATGTGTAATTGAAATATTGACTTAAAATAATTTAAAGCACAGGTTCAAACAATACCTATTATGGCCGTGTAATATAGGTATATATTATAAATAAACACGTCCATAATATTTAGTTTTATTGTGTTATATTATTTATTAGCTAGAGTAGCTCGGTGTCGGTGGCGTAGCGCCGCGGCCCGCGATCGTTGTCGTTAAGCAACTTTCGCAAAGGTCAGTCACGGGATAGGTGACCAAAGAATTATTATCTCGAGCCACTCCGTTCTTCAGAAGACACGTTAAGCTGTTGGTCCCGGCTGCATTTGCAGTCGTTAATACCCTCCAATCCACATTGGGCTGCGTGGAGGGTCATGGCCCATCGTCCTTAACCATCCATAAGGAAGGCCTGAGCCCCTGCAGTGGGGACGTAAAAGGGCTGAATATGATGATATTATTTATTTATTTAATTCTTTTCATTACAAAAATTACATAATCTTAAGTCCCACAAAACTATATTAACCACAGAACAGATAAAAAGGTAGAACGATTAAGTAGGCGGGGTCGTGCGACCATCCATATGCCCAAAACGGTCATATGAACGTCATGTTACTTAAATTTCCAGTTTATTATTTGCACAATGTCATAGTGGTCTATGGTGCGTCGAAAAATACGAAAATATGCCGAATAGTGCCGTTATTACGAGTCGTTTGCGTAATGAAAATGTAATTCTGAAAAAAGGAGAAATTTCATTTCATCGGTAAGTAAAAAATATTGGTTATATAACAGTATATCAAGATATAATCACATATTTTTTTCCGTGAGATTGTGTCAGTTGTTAACATAGTGCTTGCAGATATCGATAAAATGCTATCGATAGTACCTAACCCTAATATTATGAATGACAATCAATTTACATGCAATTATAACATTAAATCTATTAAGATAAATAGTTAACAGATTTTTTTTTGAGATTTGTATGTTTTTGCTACATAATAGTGTTAATTTGTTACATAATAGTTGCCGCCAATTGTTACATAATAGTGTTAATTTACTATTAAATTTTGTAATTCATTGTGTAATGTGAACAATAAAGAGTTTTGTATTGTATGTTTCAGTTTTCCTAGAAACCCCGACATAAAAGAAAAGTGGATTGACGCGTGATAGAAATGGTCAATGGTTTCCTTCTAAAACTAGATACATTTGTTCAACATATTTTTCTGTAAATGATTTCATTAATATTAAATAATATGATAAATTACTTACAAATTTATAATGAAATATTATGTATTATATCTAATTTTCTGATTATATTGTCAAATTAAATGATATATTGGGATATTATTGAAATATAGTTTCAATGAGACATCTTTGTTATTATTTTCCATTCTTAATATATTGTGCTTCATATAATACCTAGTTAGTAAAAAAAATATGGATAATTAAATATACAAAAAAAATTAGCTAGGTATCAAAAAATAAAACTATGACTATATAATAGAAAAAAGGCTAATTAAAATTATAAAAATCTAGGCCCCAAAGGGCCAAATTATCATTACTGTCACCTGCTCTTGATATGTGACCCCGTTGCAGCCTACTTCTGATTAAAACTGACAAAAATCGCAGTTACATTGCTACTTTAGCAAGATAGGAATTGGTCTAATTGATCGAGCCGTTTCAAGTGAAAGTTGATTACAATCATTGTGAAGTGATTACATACATATGGTATTTATTTTCATTGGATTTTTTTTCGTGAATATGCGAAATGTTAAATTAATAAATTATTTTATTATATTAACCCATATATATATCAATGATTTTCTGATTATCGATATCAAATTGTGAATCACAGGGCACTTCACTATTTCAGTGTTGACAGAAGCGTAAAATTCTTTGCATTATATTTTGAAAAATTGTTTTAACGCAGATACGTCGTGCAATAACATTTTTATGTAATGAAACATGTATTTCAAATGTTTACACATTAACTAATTTAATATCCGCGCACAAAATATAACATTTAAAACTAACAAAAGTAATTGTGCAAATTTATATTATAGCTAGCCATACATTTTGTGTATTACTGTAAAATCACCTGTATTAATAGGCTAGTGTATACTAATTTTGCTGAAACTTTTGTAGCCAATGGAAGCATCGCTCTCTTTGTGAGCTGAATAGGTGAAGTTTTATGTCTGTGTGATATCTGGCACGCGCGGTCCTAGTACTAATGTTAGTACGTTATCATTCTAACCTTTTTATCTGTTCTGTGATATTAACAGTTTGACCGTGGGTGGTTAGCTAGGCTAGTCTCATTTTGTTTTACATTTAATGCTACTGAAGGAATATGCATCTATTTTTAAATTAAACTAATTTATTTACATACATGCTAAGTACAATAAGTGTTACAGGCTTTACGTTAAATAGTTCTTTAGTAAGTTGGAAAATATTTTTGAGGTTACTTCCAAGTCTAATATTGTCAGGTAAGCTATTTATTATATGGAACTCTTTCGTTTATTGTAGTAGTAGTATGTTTATTGTTCAGAAACGTATGTACAAATAATTAAAATGTTATTAATAAATATATATCAATATGGCATTGGGAATGATTTGAAATTTAGTTCTTTTTAAGAAATTGCAGTTTAACGCGATGTTTAAATAAAGGTGACATCCGCTTCCGCTTCGCATTCATGGCTTTGTGTACGCTCTCTATAACGCCTGTACGTTAGAGACATAGAGGTATTAAAGAAAGAGTAGGAGAGACATCTTATTAACAAAAGTCCTTGATTAGAAAGAGAGAGAAGACTGCGGAACCATGTTTATCTTTCTGCTGACGCATGAACATACTTATAAATTTACTGCTATGCTCCTTTTACGCGCTAACTACGTATGCGTGATTAGGAATAGACAGATAGGTTGCCGTGTCTTCTCTCTTACAGCTGGAGACCTGCTTCATCTATAAGACCTTTTTTTGTGTTATAGGGGGATTGGTTCATGCAATGTCCCTGCCACTTGTGGGACTCTTAAGGTACGTAACCGTCCGAATGCTACAAACCCCCTCTGATGCACCTTCACTTTTGAGGTAAGGGCGTGAAATCCAGTAGGAACTGCTCACATGCAGACCCCGTAATGTATAAAACCTCTATATTTTAGGGCTATTTTTAATTTATCTTTAAAGAAGGATATCTTTCAAAATAAATTTACTAAATTAGATGCACTTCATTTTATTTTCGTAATAGCTTCCTATCAAAAACTCTTCATTCCACGAACTTTCACAATTTAAAAAGGATCTCATTTTTTAATTAGGCAACACTATTTACCGTGCGGGTGTAATAACTGAAAGTGAATGGCGTATCGAAGAAAGAGGGAACCAATCCGAAGTAATCGTTCGTCGTTAATAGGCCTACCATCTTCTTACCGCCGCTGAAAAGCAAATATATACAATAAATCAGTGAAAAAGAATAGAAGTTTATGCAACTATATCATATAAGAAGGGGTATTAAAACACGAGAGTCTGTTTCACGATAAAAGGTTAACTCGTGTATTTTAATACCTAAGTTATATGCAGTTTCATACACTACTTTATCTTCACTCAAATTATACAAAGTAGGTAGTTAAACAAAGTAGGTAGGTTACATAATTAAACAAAGTAAGTAGGTTACAAGGAAGTAATTTATGTATGCACCATTTTTTTCACAGTTCGAACTGCGCATTTTTTTCATACTCAGCCTAAAACCATAGACTAGTTTAATGTATAAAAAAAGAAAGCGGTACTACAATGAGTTTAATTTTTAACTAGCTTTTGCCCGCGAATTTGTCCGCGTGGTAAAGTTACTTTGAGCAGAATTTCTAACGAATATTTATTCATTGTTTCCTGTGAAATACCTGAAATTAAGTTTCATCCCCTATTTTATCCCCTTGGGGGTAGAATTGATCAAAATCCTTTCTTAGGGAATGCCTACGTCATAGTAGCTTTATGCATGCAAAGTCTCAGCCCGATAGGTTTAAAATTGACAAAGTTTCATACAAACTTTCATCCCCTATTTTATCCCCTTGGGGGTAGAATTGATCAAAATCCTTTCTTAGCGGATGCCTACGTTATAACATCTACCTGCATGCCAAATTTCAGCCCGATCCGTCCAGTGGTTGGGCTGTGCGTTGGTAGATCACTATGTCAATCAGTCCTTTTGAGTTATATATATTTAGATTTTATGTATATGCGTTTATAAAGTGCGTATGTTTAGAATCGTCTTTTAATTCGTAATTAAAATTTTTCGATTTAAGTGTAGATAAAAACATTTTTAAATGCTTGCCCTGTAACACTAACAGTACCTAAAGTTGTTTTACAATAAGTAATACAAAAATACTAATTTTGTTAGTGTAGAGTTCCAACTTTATATGCGACCCCCATTTGGCAGCTTTTATCCTCAACTTTATGATTGTAATTGTGTAGGGTCAATATAAATGTTTCTAAAAATTATGTAACTCGCTTAAAATATTCGATAACTCTTAGTAAATATTTTTAAACAAATCCGTTAAATGTCATATTATTCGTTTAGTGCTTCATAAATAAGAAAGACGGCATGTCAGAAAATCCTTTAAATAAACAAGATTTTTTTTTTGTTTATAGTGCAAGCCTATTATTATTATAGTTATACTTATTACTTTGATTAAAGAAGAAATACTAAAATGACGATGACTGTTATTAATAAGTGTAGTATTCACTTGAGAATGTAATTGTATGTAATGTTACTATTTAAAACACGTAATTTCCATTATCGCACATATTCCTGTATTTGTATTCGTAAACAGTACAGATTATTATTACTTATTGTATTTTATTAATATTGTTAAAATTAAAAGATTAATATTGATCACTGCGTATTAAAAAGTATGATATTGATTTAATATGCAATGTTACAAAAGGGTACCAATTATAAAAAGTAACTTCTAATATCGTTCAACTATATGTTCATGTATTTCTAAAAGGTAATTATGATTAAACAAAAGATGGCAGAAATGTTATGCCAATGAACGGTGAGTCTGTATGAAGTCAAGTGTTTATCAAGTAATAGTGGTTTAAAACCATGCATCGTACCAACTTCTGAGGTCAGCCTATAAAAGAATATTTATTACCTTTGATCGATCTGCCATTTCTCTACATCGCCTTCGTGTATAAAAAATAAACATGGTATAATATCACCAGCTTCCACCACGCACATGCCTGTGAAATCAAATAAGCAGAATGTTTTTTACAAAGTGGGATTGATCTTCTTTTAACTTTTATAAATTATAGCTGTTGTTTCGCGATTCTGCACACTTTGTCAATCCCATACAATGTAGTTACCAGGGGAACGATTCTGTGAAAATTCCGAACCCGAATTCGAATTCACGACATTTAGCGTTAAAAAATCTGTTGGTTCCATTTTTGTATAAAAATACAAAACAAGCTTAATTGATTCATACGTTTCTCAAATATTCTATGTCATTTCGAAACTCACTTCACTTATGCCACGAAACGATATTACCAATTCAAGGTTGAGTGGATGCCGCTTTTGAAATGAATTTGGACACCTGAGTGACTTCGAATTTGGGTTGAGATTTTTATAGAATCGCAGGGCGATAGGTCAAAGAATTTTTAAAATCAATCCAGTAGTTACGGAGCATACTCGATGCAAACAAAAAATATAGTCGCGGATATAATAAAGAGGTAATTATATCGATAAAAAATCTACCATTTATGTTAGTTATATGTGCTTTAACGTCATAAGAATCTGATAAAGAAATATCAATTATAATTTAAGATTAGACTACACAAAAGAATTATACCTGGAAATAACACTGTCCTCTTAAATTTGGCTACCAGTTGCCGCTTGAAATAATCAGGAAGACCTTTGAAAATAGGTGGTATCGTCAAATGGTGCATATAAAGAGCACCAAATAAATCCTCACGAAGACAAGTCGGTGCTTGATCAAAAAGTTCTGGTAGCCAATTACCTACAATAAAAATAAAAAACAAACCATAGAAAAAGAAAGAAAGAAAAGTAAGTATAATGTTAGCACACACAACACATAAAATATTAAAAGCAAAAATGAAAGAAATATATAACACTCAATACAATGTACTATACGCCATTGCGTATGCCATGTTATGCTAATAGTGGATCCAGCACAGTATGAGCAGCATTTATCGTAATATCGAGATTATCGAGGTTTGTAATTAGATAAGCAGAACCAGAACTTGATGTATCTCCAGTAGTAGGGGAGCCCACGATGCTAAATCGGGATTTACTCGAGCGTCATAGAGACCTATTGGGTTGCGAAGCTTAGATGATAAAAAAAAAATAATGTCATATACTATATACCTTTTCATCGGTGGGGGAAGCGGCTATAGATTTTTAAAAATGTAAAAAAAACTGTTGTATGGACATACTCGAGCGCGTCAGATATTAATATCATCCATGTCCTACGCATTTTTAAAAACTGTCGTATGTTAATCTGATCGTTTCCATGATGGGGGTGGTTATACGTAAGGGTTGAAAATGAAAAAAAAAATATTTAATCGAGCGCGTCAGATTTTTTGAGGGGATGTCAAGTGAACCTAAAAAAAAAGCTCTCATATAATAATCTGACGATTTGGATGTGACGCAAACGCGTGACCATTATTAGAATGTGCAAAAAAAAAATCGCCATTTTGAAATACTTAAGCGCGTCAGATTAAGATATATATGGTTCATCTTTATGCCCCAGACGTGATATCTCATAATCTGACGATTATCTGAAGGGATTTATTTAAACTGACACTAAAAATTTTTTTTTTAATTTTTTCAAATCATTGAGCTTAATTAAATAGAAAGGCACCGGAGTTAGCATGCAAATAAAAAAGTGTATGTTTTTTTATGTAAAATATTTATATTTATAAGAAAAATATTATATAAAAATTTAATTTTTTATTAATTATCATCTTCATCGCTAAAATCATCTTCCTCTTCTTCTCTTAAAATAACAAAATAAGCAAAAACGTTGGAAATACGATGTAAACAATATCACGCCACGAACGAGTCTGTATCATCAGCTGTCATG